>OZ014521.1:104783228-106063354 GCA_963966055.1 Lathyrus aphaca
AGAACCCCCATGACAAGTTTCAAGACTTTTCTCAAAAGTTTGCTCAGTCAGATGATCAGATAAGTCAAAATCAGTCAATACAGTTAAAAAGTCAAACTGAGGTCAACTGTGGTCAAACCAAGGTCAAACTTCATGATTTTTTGCCAACATCAAGTATATGAAGTAAAATTCATCATTTGATCAAGGGTTGATCATGATTCATCAAGGAGATTCCAGATCATCAATAATCAGGAGTTTCTAAATTAGGGTTTCCTCAGTAAAAGTCAACTGAACTTTGACCAGCCATAACTTTCACATACTTCATCACCAAGTCTCCATCCAAAGCTCATTTTGAAGGAAATTGAATTCTCTACAACTTTGATGTTGGAAGTTAAGCTCAAAACTGCTTCATTTGAAAGGTATGATCTAAGACATTATAGGTCATTTCAAAAGTCAACAAAAAGTCAACAACTTCAAAAGGGCATAACTTGAGATTGGTAAATGATATGGACCTGAAACCAATTGGGTTGTTTATAGGACTCTTCAAGCTTTCCAAAAAGTCCAAAAACACCCTCATACCTTTAAAATTGAGGGAGATGTGTCCTTGCAAAGTTGGGAAAATTTGTGATGGTTTATGATGAAAATGAGGGCTTAAAAGCAATTTTCTCCAAATGGGTTGGCCAAATTATGACCCAACCCATACAATAACATCATGCACGAAATTTCCATAATATTTTCATATTTTTTATTTTATTTAATTAATTTATTATGATTTATTATATTTAAAATCATTTTAAATTTAAATAAAATATTAAAAATGAAGATATATTTTTGTGATTGATTCTAGAAAGTCTTAAATGGTGATTGAGGTTGAAAGAGAAGGAAATCATGTGAATTATCCCAAAATAGCAAGCATTCATAAGCCAATATTTGAATTTCATGACACCATCTTTTTCAATCTTTTTTGAATCAAATCTCCACACAACTAATCAATATTTTGACCTAGAATGACTCACATATATATACATAACACAAACCTAACATTCATTCACGAAATCCAGCAGCCACAGTGTAAGTTTCAAAACTCAAAATTCATCAAAAAAGTGAGATTCGGTTTCTTCCATACAAGAGGTTTCAAGGTAAACTAAGAACATAGACGTGTTCTTTAGACATCACTGAAGCTAAAGCATCCCTCATTTGCATCCCATGTGCACTACATTGGCCAACCCGAATCCTCTTTACTCTTGAATAATTTTTTTCCGATTCCAATGATTCCTTGCATATTATTGAAATTTGTTTATATAACTTTGTTTGTTGATGATCATAGATGGAATCTGGATGATTTGGTGAAGCTCCATGGGCTAAAGCGAAATTCACCATAGTTAGGGTTTTGACCAAGAATTGGGATTTCGTGATTTACAAAATATAAATGATTTCTAAGATCATGGCTTGACTTGAATGGACCTTTGGAATGTGTTTATGTTTTCAATTTTGAGAAATTGTACGTTTTTGTTGCTTGTTGATGTTCATAGGTTTTGCTGGGAAAGTATTTTTCGCAGGAAAATTTGCAATAATATTCGCAGGAAAATCCTACGAATTTTGAGGAAGAAGATGACTGGCTTGGCGCGCAGTCCACATTTCAAATTTTGATTTCAAATATTATTTTCATGTTCTGTTTATTATCACAAGCACGCAGCTTGTCCCAGTGGATAGAAGCGTATGTGTATTGGCTACGGGACATGAGTTCGAGTCCTGGTTTTGGACATTGTTTTTTTCTATTTTTTCAGGTAACCAAGAAACTTGATATATTATATTCTATTGCCACTATACTATCAGGTGGGCTCTTCCAGCCGGGTGGTAACATGCGTGTGTATATGGCTATGAGGTCCTGGGTTCAAACCATGAATCAGGCCTTTTTTATTTCTTTTCCTGGATTTTGCAAGCAAGCAACAAAAGGAATACTTCCTCCTCATTTATTGCCTGCGCACCAATGGCCTGGTGGTTGTTATGCTTCCTGGAAATCAAGCTGGCCTGGGTTCAAACCCCAGCCAGGTAAGTTTCTACATTTTTTTTTCTCTTTTATTTGTTTTAAGTATTATAATATTAAAAATTAAATATATTGTGTTTCTCAATAATAAATAAATAATGATAAAATATGAATGTTTTCTTTAATTTCAAAATATATTTTCATAAATTATGTTTCTATATTTTATGTTTAATTTATAATATGTATGTATAAATTAGAATATTTTTTGTATATAGCTAAATCCTATTTTTTATAAACCCTAAAAACATAAACCCTAATTTTCCAAACCTTAAAATATTTTCTAAATAAACTCTAATCAAACCTAATCTTATTTTTTCCAAATAATTTTTTATTTCTAATTCTTAATATAGTTAGTATGTACATATTATAATTTTTTGTAAACAAAATTAAACCTTATAAATACTTAATATAAAGTTTTGTTTATTTAAAATGTATTTTCATCATAATATGTAAATATTTTTCATAATCTAAATTATATGTAAATAGTTCTAAATTGAGCCTATAATATTTTAATTTTTATAATTATAATACATTAAAAAAAAATAATAACTTAATAACTTGTAAATAAAAATTATTGTTTGTTCATATTTCTTTTAAATATAATTATTTATAATTTTGGCTAATATTATTTGTTATTATTATTACTAACTTTTTGCTTATTATTTAAATTATTTTCACTAACTTTATATTTCTACTAACCTTATTTAATTTTTCTTATTATTATTATCACTAATCCCTTTATTATTTATATTTTATTTATTGCTTATTTATATTTTATTTATTTTGCTATTTAATTATTTTGTTTAATATTTATTTATTATAATTTTGTAATTGCTTCTTGGATGTAAATTTGTAATTATTTAATTATTTTTGTTATGGTTAGTAATTAGGGAGTGCAAAAACATGTATGTTATATTAAAATAAATTTAGATAATTTTAATCATCAGATAATTAAAATGAACACTCACACACACGTAAGTCGATTTTTAATCGCCGTCTCACTTCCTAAGGTTATCCCTCAAGTTGCCTACGAATAATGGTCAAGTGGGGTGTATAAAGCAAGTCCCTTCAAAAGATAAATCATCAAGTCCCTCATGGTTGCCTATACGAATCGAGTCCCTTTCGAAAAATGATGATAGTCCCTTATATGTGCTTAATACACCCCACAGTTGCCTTCATAATCAGAATGTCCCTCACATGTCCCTTACATCCAAGGTAAAGATTACCTACTCCTTAATAGTAGGGATAGTCTTACCAAGGAAAGGAAAAAGAACAAGAAAGACTTTAAACATTAGGGTAGGTTCCTCTTATGTACTTGCTCACTTCAAAAAATTTTCAAACTTAACAATTTCAAACAAATTTTCAAACTTAACAATTTCAAACAAATTTTCAAACAAGTTTTTTTTACACATCCGTACATGGATTATTATTAAACTATTCTGAAAATTTTTCTATTCACACACTACATTTTCAAAAAAGTGAGCTTAAGTACCTAAGAGCCCATGGATAACCATGGATGAAAAGGGTGCTAACACCTTCCCTTTTCATAACCTACCCCCCGGACCCAAAATATTCTCTTAAGGTCTTTCCTGTTCTTTTATAACCTTTCCTTTTTGGATAAAATAAAAGTCAGTGGCGACTCTTGCTATCCGCAACATTGCTTAAAGTCAGTTCTCCCACCGTGTTACAGAACTGGCGACTCTGCTGGGGATCTATTTAAGAGGGGTACCCTTAGGAATTAAGATCACTTTGAATTGTTTGCCTTGTTCGTTTTATATTACTTGTTGGGGTGCTCTTATGTGTGAAAGGTCCTAACCCGGATCTAGTGTACCTTAGGTAAATGGCAATAGACCAAGGAAACTGTACGACGTATATCGATACGTTTGATCTGGTGGCCATAGTTAGTGCGACTTCTTGGTTGGTGCTTATATTCCTTAAGTCAAGTTGAGGATAATATTGAGGCTGCCATATGTTGTCAATGCACTAACTAACTTTTAGAACCCTGGTTAACTCATCTTGGCCTTTAGAAAGTAGTGAGGTAACCGGCTTTGGTGCAGACTGAAGTTGGTTGACACTCGATACTACGCTCATTGAGATTCTAAACTTGGAGGGTTTTGGTTGGCAAGTAAGTTGCCTTCTGATCAACCACCCTTGTGAAGGATCAATGATATTGAGATCCCTTAGAACCCGGTTACTTTTGTAGGACAGGATGAACCATCTAACTTCAGGGGAGGGTATTTACCTTTGAACCTCATGCAAGCCTTTAAACCTAGGGCAATTGTGTGACTTGCTTGTGTGTGCCACATGTTTGTGATTGAGCATAACATCATGACATCATCATGCATCATGAGCATATCATTTTCCCTAACCATTTCAAGGACCAAGGGATTTATCTTTGTTCTTCGTTGCAGGTCATGGCTTCTGCTCGTAGAAACACCATCAGGATCAACTTTGTGGGCATACCTGCTAAGCTTAAAGAGTTGGTTTCCCAAGTGCCTGATCATTCCCAGTTCAACAAGAGACATGGTCACTTATTGGATATAGTTACTTCAGGGTTCAGTGAAGACATGATGAGTGTGCTGTTTCAGTTCTTTGACCCTAAGCACCATTGCTTCACATTCCCCGACTATCAGCTGGTTCCAACCATGGAGGAGTTCTCTAAACTTCTGGGTATACCTGTTCTTGATCAAAGACCCTTCACAGGCTTAGAGAAGGAGCTTAAACCAGAAGTTATTGCTGCAGCTCTACATCTGAAGAAGTCTGACATTGTTCTAGAAACGAGAAGCGGAGTCAAGGGTATTCTTGCCAAGGTATTAATGGATAAAGCTCAGATGTTCTTGAAGGCCATGAGCTATGATGCTTTTGAGGAGGTCTTAGCATTGCTGATATATGGCTTAGTATTGTTCCCCAATCCAGATCAGTTCATAGACGTTCATGCCATCAACATTTTCCTGAGTCACAATCCAGTACCTACATTGCTTGGAGACATCCTGCATTCTCTTCATACTCGTACTACGAGGGCAAGAGGAACTTTGATGTGTTGCATACCTTTGCTTTCTAGGTGGTTTATTTCTCACCTTCCTCGCTCAGTAATGAAGAATGAGCAGGGGTTCAGATGGTCCAAGAGGATTATGTCACTTTCTCACTCAGATATCCACTGGTGCTCCAGATCTATGGAGAATGTCACCATCATTGACCGTTGTGGGGAGTTTCCTAATGTGCCACTTCTAGGCATAAGAGGAGGCATCACCTACAACCCCTCTCTAGCTTTACGACAGTTTGGTTACGCTCGGAGCGATGGCCCGCATGACATGTTGATTCAAGGCATTGTGTTTGATTACGACAACGATCTTCAGGGTTACCGTCAGAGATTCATACGAGCTTGGGGAAAAGTAAACAGGATTGACAGCAAGACACTGGAGCCTAAGTACACTATTCCTATGGAGGCTTATCTCAGATGGGTACGATCTCGTGCTCAGACACTCATGATGCCATATCCTGCCATCCTACCAGTTACCATGGAACTTGTTGCTGAAGGAGACACTGCTTATACCATCCTTCACCCAGACATGCCTACTGATATGGAAGACTTGCAGAGATCATGGATCCAACTGAAGGAGCAAAGGGATACTTTCGAGGCTCATTACAAAGCAAGCCAAGAAAAGATTCTGGAGCTAACAAAGCAACTTCATGAGGAACGAAACCTCAACTCATACCTCAACACAAAGAGGAAACGTCCATGGGAGACTTAAAACCCCATCTTTTGTACTTATTTTATTTTCATTGTTGTAAGCCTAAAAGGCAAAACAAGTTATTACTAATAAAAAGTTACCTTCTTGTTTGTTTAAACAAATTTAAATCTTGCGGTCCTTGAAAACATTGCATATGCATTCCTATATCATTTCATTGCATCACAGGTTTATATTGTGCACAGGTTTCTCATCTTCTCGCTGTTTATTTCAGCAATGGCTCTTGAACAATCAGTTAAGGATCTTCAGGCACAAAATGCACAATTCCAAGAGCTGATCCTGAACCTATCCAAAGGGCAGGATGAATTGAAGACACTGCTGGCCAAGAAGACTAAGAAGGCTAGAAGGTCTGCTGGGTTGCTCAACATGGGAAGAAGGTTCAAAGGTCCTGTCAAGACCAAGGAACAGGTTGAAGACTATGAATCTGAGGAATCTGAGAAAGAGGGAGGCAGTCTCCACAACACTATGGGAGACTCTGATTCTGAGGCTAATTACTACCATGAGCCTAATGAAGACAAATTTAAGAGGCTGGTGGATAGGATGGATGCTATGGAGTTGCAGAAATCATCTGGGCTGGATTTTGAGGATTTGAGTTTGATATCTGGGGTAGTCATACCCATTGGGTTCAAGGTTCCTACATTTGTTGTTTATGATGGGGTCTCTTGTCCCAAGCTGCATCTGAGGTCTTATGTTAGAAGAATTCAACCCCATACTGCTGATAAAAAATTGTGGATCCATTTCTTTCAAGAGAGCTTATCTGGAGCTCAGCTGGAGTGGTATTATCAGTTGGAGAGTGTCAACATCAGAGACTGGAATGATCTTGCTGAAGCTTTCTACAAGCAGTATCAATACAATGCTGACTTGGCCCCCACTCGCATGCAGCTCCAGAGCATGTCTATGGGTGCCAAAGAAAGCTTTAAGGAGTATGCTCAGAAGTGGAGAGACTTAGCTGGAAGAGTTCAACCCCCTTTGACTGATAGGGAATTGGTTGATATGTTCATGTGTACGCTGAATGGTCCGTTTTACAGTCATCTCATTGGAAGCTCATCATCTGGCTTCACTGAGTTGATCATGACAGGAGAACGGGTAGAGAATGGTATCAAGAATGGTAAGATCCAAGTGGGCACTTCTTCATCAGGTGCTACAAAAAAGCCTCCCACTGGGAAGAAAGAATCCAATGCTGTTTATGGTCAACCTGATCGTAACAGAAGGCATCAGTCTGTTAGTGCAGTTCATATTTCAAATCCAACTCCTGCAACAACAGAGCAGCCTCAAGGCAACCAACAGAGGGCTAGAAGACAGTTCACGAAGATCAACATGTCAATGGCTCAGGCATTTCAACACTTATTGAAGGCTGAACTTATTAACCTGAGGGAGGCTCCTCAGAATCCCAATGTTACTTCTCCCAAGTACAATCCCAATGCACGATGTGCATATCATTCAAACTGTCCAGGACATGATACTAATAACTGCTGGGTCTTGAAGAACAAAATTCAAGATATGATTGATGCTGGAGAAATTGAGTTTGATCCACCAGGTACTCCAAATGTGATTACAGCTCCAATGCCAAATCACGAGAAGACTGTCAATGCCATTGATGAAGACTTGCATGTTTATTCAGTAATGGAGTTGAGTACACCATTGTCTGTTATCAAAAAGAGGTTAGTACAAGTTGGGATCTTTCCAGGTTGTCGTGAAGATTGTCTGTATTGTACCTATAAGCCGGATAGTTGCTTCATTTTGAGAGATGGAATTCAACGTCTCATGGATAAGTATACTATAGTGTTTGAAAGAAGACCAGCATCTGTAGAAAGTATGGTGGATCATCTGACTCAGGGTAAGAAGATTGAAGAGGTTGACATGGTTGACAAAGTACCGGTGAGAATCACTTCAAAGGGTCCCATTAAAATCACTCATCAGGGCCCAATCAAGATCACTGCTGAAGGTCCTGTGAAAGTTGTTGCTGAAGCCAGAGTGGCTCCTCTGATCATTACCACTCCTGGTCCTATTCCGTATACATCTGACAAAGCTGTGCCTTGGCACTATGGGTCTGATGTTTACATCCATGGTGTTAAGCAAGAGCCTGTAGCTGATGTGCCTGTTGACATTAATAATATTGCCGGATCTAGCAAGATCACTCGTAGTGGAAGAGTTTTCTCTCCTCCAGATACTTCCAAGAATGTAGTTACTCCTGCTGCTACTTCCACCACTGATGCTCGGGGCAAGGGTCCTGTTATTGAGCCTGTGTCTACTAATGTGCCAGCTGCTGATGACCTCTCTAAGCAGATGGAAGAAGTATTGAAAATCATTCGCAAGAGTGATTATGACATTGTTGATCAGTTGGGGCATACTCCCTCAAAGATTTCCATGCTCTCCCTATTATTATGTTCTGAAGCTCATGCCAAGTCATTGATCAAGTTTCTGAAGATGGCTCATGTACCCAGTGCAATTTCTGTGGACCAATTTGAAAACTGTGTTGCCCACCTGACCTATGACAATGGGTTAGGATTTTCTGACGCTGATTTGACCCCTGCCAAGAGGGATCATAACAGGGCCTTGCATATTTCAATTGAATGCAGGGGCACTACCCTGTCACATGTGCTGATAGACAATGGTTCCTCTCTGAATGTGTTGCCCAAAGAAGTCCTGAATAAGCTGAGTCCTGAAAATACTGTGTTGAAACCCAGTAATATTGTGGTAAAGGCTTTTGATGGTTCTAGAAGAGTAGTGCATGGGGAAATTGATCTTCCAATCAAGGTTGGCTCTCAGGTGTTTACTGCTACATTCTATGTGATGGATATTCGTCCTTCATACTCTTGTCTGCTTGGTCGTCCCTGGATCCATGGGGCAGGTGCTGTGACCTCTACATTGCATCAAAAGTTGAGATATCCGGTGAATGGAAAGGTTGTTACGGTCTTCGGAGAGGAAGAATACTTTGTCAGCCATGTAAATACTTTCAAGTATCTGGAAGTGGAAGGTGAATACATTGAAACTCCGTGTCAGTCATTTGAAGTGATTCCCTGGGTTGGTAATGTAGCTCCTCCTGCTGTGAAGAAAGTTCCTGTGGTCACCAGAAAACCTCCAACATTGGCAATGGCCTCCCTCAATGATGCTAGAGCTGTGGTGGATGAAGGTGGTTGTACTATTTGGGGTCAGCTTCCTGATATTCCATACAAGTCTGACAAGTTTGGTTTGGGTTTCACTGCAGAGTCCCAAAAGGCTGTTCGTCGTGCTCGTGCTGCTCGTGTCACTAATCAAGGGGTTATCAATGCTGTGGGAGACTATGATGAAGACTACAACTTGGATGCATGGATTTTTCCTACTGTGGGTGCTGGACTCAATAATTGGAAAGCTGAAGATGTTATCCCTATCTCCTTTAGTCAGGAGTAAATACTATTACTGTGTTATGTTTTTAAGTTTGTAATTTCTGAACAATAAAACTTTCAAGCCATGTGCCTTACCCGGGGCAGAATGGTGTGCTTGTTACGGGCTGTCATTTCATTTGCATACTTCATTCAATAAAATCAGTGGACGTTTCGTTTTAGTAAATATTGTGTTCCTTGTCTTTCTTTTTTCTTTTATTTTTGTTTTATCAGCTATGTGTTCTTACACACACCCACATCACTAAAATGCAGATCCTCATCCACTCTGGATCCTGTTGATAACAGTTCTACTATTGCCAATTATGATTTCGAGAATCCGATCTATCAAACTGAAGACGGAAATGAGGACGATTGTGAAATACCTGTAGAGCTTGCTAGGTTGTTACAACAAGAAGAGAAAGCTATACAGCCACATGAAGAGCCAGTCGAAATTGTGAATTTGGGAACTGAAGAAAACAGAAAAGAGGTCAAGGTAGGGGCTGATTTAGAGGACAGTGTCAAGAGCAGGTTGATCCAGATGTTGCGTGACTATGTGGAGATCTTTGCTTGGTCTTATGAAGATATGCCAGGGTTGGATACAGACATTGTGGTTCACCGGTTACCAGTGAAAGAAGATTGTCGTCCAAAGAAGCAGAAGGTTCGTCGTATGCGTCCTGAAATGTCAGAAAAGATCAAGGCAGAGGTAATGAAACAGTTCAATGCAGGGTTCTTAGCAGTAACTTCTTATCCTCAGTGGGTTGCAAATGTGGTGCCGGTTCCTAAGAAAGATGGTAAGGTGCGTATGTGCGTAGACTACAGAGATTTGAACAAGGCTAGCCCCAAAGATGACTTTCCACTTCCTCATATTGACATTTTGGTAGACAACACTGCTCAGCATAAAGTATTCTCTTTTATGGATGGTTTCTCTGGTTACAATCAAATCAAGATGGCACCTGAAGATATGGAGAAGACAACATTTGTGACACAGTGGGGCACTTTTTGCTATAAGGTGATGCCATTCGGTTTGAAGAATGCAGGGGCAACATATCAGCGTGCTATGGTGGCTTTGTTTCATGATATGATTCATCATGAGATAGAGGTATATGTAGATGATATGATAGCCAGATCTCAGAATGAAGAGCAACATCTTGATCATCTGCACAAGTTGTTTGAGAGGTTGAAGAAATATAAGTTGAGATTGAATCCAAATAAGTGTACTTTTGGAGTTAGATCTGGAAAGCTCCTGGGTTTCATTGTCAGTGGAAAAGGTATTGAAGTGGATCCTGCAAAAGTGAAAGCTATACGAGAGATGCCAGCTCCCCGTACTGAGAAGGAGGTTAGAGGTTTCTTGGGACGATTGAACTACATTGCAAGATTTATTTCCCAGTTAACTACCATCTGTGAGCCAATCTTCAAGTTGTTGAAGAAAGATCAGGTGATGGAATGGAATGATGAGTGCCAGACTGCCTTTGATGAAATCAAGAGATATCTGCTAGAACCTCCAATTTTGATGCCACCAGTTGATGGAAGACCCTTGATTATGTACTTAACAGTGTTAGACAACTCAATGGGGTGTGTGTTGGGGCAACATGACGAGTCTGGTCGAAAAGAGCAGGCAATATACTACCTTAGCAAAAAGTTTACCGACTGTGAAACAAGATACTCACTGCTCGAGAAAACTTGCTGTGCTTTGGCATGGGCTGCTCGCCGAATAAGACAGTATATGTTGACCCATACTACCTTATTGATTTCGAAGATGGATCCAATCAAGTACGTATTTGAGAAACCTGCTCTCTCCGGAAGAATTGCAAGATGGCAAATGATCTTGACAGAATATGACATACAGTACACTACTCAGAAAGCCATTAAGGGAAGTATTGTTGCTGATCATTTGGCTCATCAAGCGGTGGATGATTATCAGTCAATGAATTTTGAGTTCCCTGATGAAGACATTATGATTATTACCAAAGAACCTGGACAATATGACGGACCTGAACAAGGATCCCGATGGACTATGGTTTTTGATGGTGCCTCTAATGCACTTGGTAATGGTGTTGGTGTTGTGATTAGTTCCCCTGAAGGTTGTCATACCCCGATTACTGCCAGACTTTGTTTCCATTGTACCAATAACATGGCTGAATATGAGGCATGTATCCTGGGTATTAAAGCTGCTATTGATATGAAGATTCAGTTCCTTGATGTGTATGGAGATTCAGCCCTGGTAGTAAGTCAGATTAAAGGAGATTGGGATACCAAACATGATAACCTCATTCCTTACAGAGAGCATGTGTTGTCCTTGATCCCACATTTCAAAGAGATTACCTTTGGACACATTCCACGAAGAGAGAATCAGTTGGCAGATGCATTGGCCACCATGGCATCTATGTTTGAGATCAGTTGGGATGATGAAGCTCCTAAAATTACTATTGATAAATTTGAAAAGCCTGCATACTGCAATGAGATTGACACTGAAGGGGCAGAGGAGAAGCCTTGGTTCTATGAAGTAAAAAGATATCTTGAAGCTCAGGAGTTCCCTGAAGGGGCATCTGTCAAAGATAGGAAGTTTCTGAGAAGGTTTTCTGCTAAGTTCTTTCTGAGTAATGGCATTCTGTATAAGCGCAATCATGATTCAACTATGCTTCGTTGTGTGGATAAGAAGGAAGCTACAGAAATTATGGAAGAGATGCATGATGGGACCTTTGGCACTCATTCTAGTGGTCATACTATGGCAAAGAAAATATTGAGAGCAGGTTACTATTGGTCTACCATGGAAGCTGATTGCTATCAACACTCCAGAACTTGTCACAAGTGTCAAATCTATGCTGATAAAGTTCATGTACCTCCATCACCTTTGAATGTGTTGACTGCTCCTTGGCCCTTTGCCATGTGGGGCATTGATATGATTGGTGAGATCAAGCCTACTGCTTCTAATGGGCATCGTTTCATCCTGGTTGCTATTGATTATTTCACAAAGTGGGTGGAGGCAGCTTCATTTGCATCTGTGACTAAGAATGTTGTGGCTCGGTTCATTAAGAATAATCTCATATGTAGGTATGGCATCCCTGAAAGGATTATCACTGACAATGGCTCTAATCTGAACAACACTATGATTACTGATCTCTGCACACAGTTCAAGATTAAGCATCACAACTCTTCTCCGTATCGTCCAAAGATGAATGGGGCAGTTGAAGCTGCTAATAAGAACATTAAGAAGATTGTACAGAAGATGACTGTAACTTACAAGGATTGGCATGAGATGTTACCATTTGCTCTTCATGGTTATCGTACCACAATACGTACTTCAACAGGGGCAACCCCATTCTCCTTAGTCTATGGTATGGAAGCAGTTCTGCCCATTGAAGTTCAAATCCCCTCCTTAAGAATTATGAAGGATGCAGGCCTGGATGAAAATGAGTGGATTCAGACTCGACTTGACCAGATAAATTTGATTGATGAGAAGAGGTTAGCAGCAGTTTGTCATGGCCAGATGTACCAGAAGCGAATGATCAAAGCTTTTAACAAGAAGGTTAAGCCAAAGGTATATCAGGCTGGTGACTTAGTAATCAAGCGTATCATATTACCACAGGGTGATCCTAGGGGCAAGTGGACTCCGACATATGAAGGACCATTTGTAGTCAAGACAGTATTCTCAGGAGGAGCCATGATACTGACTACAATGGACGGTGAAGACTTCCCACAGCCTGTAAACGCAGACATAGTTAAAAAATACTACGCATAAAAAGAGACCCGCTAGGTTGACAGGCCTAGGCAAAAATAAGGGCATCCCGGCAAACCAAAAGGGTTTGGGAAAAAATTAGGGATATATATGAAAAGATGTACACCCGGCAAGTCGAAAACCTGAAAAGGCGGCTTGGGCAAAAAAGGGTATCCCGGTGGATTGAAAACCTGAAAGGGCAATCCAGGCAAAAGTTAGGGATTAAAGCGTATGACTATGTCTCGTTTGGATCACTCATGAAACTGCAACCAGTTGTACTACTTACTCAAGCTCGAACAGATAAAGCTCAATTCAATCATTTCCGTCTCAACAGCAAGAAGATGAGATACTTGAGTGGCAATAGTAGAATTGAAACTCAATAGGATTGTTTCCCACATAGCTGACTCTTTTGTAAAACTTTATGACAAAATCCTCTTACTAGGGTTTATGTCTCCTTGTACAAACTTACCCGTGTATGGATCACTTTTTGATATAAATAAATTCCATCTTTTGAATCCAGATTTACTTTTACCCTATTTACATAAGCGAAACGTCCATTGGTTGTGTTTGAATGTGTGTATGCTTTTGAATATGATTGATGTTTACCAGAAATGCATGTATGCTTTTAATATGATTAATGTTTACCAGAAATGCATGAAAATGCAGTAATAGTATTTACTTAGGACGAACGAGGGAAGGATTTCAACGAAGCTTCGCCGGTTCACCTCTAACAAAACAGCTACAAATCCCTCAGTAGGACGAATCCATCTTCATAAAGTCTCATCTCCCCTGGAATTTATATCCATCTCTTTTATCCTCATACGGATGTACGGGAAATTACTTTCCAATAAGGGTACGACGAACGAAGACGGGATGTTATACTTATACTACTATCAAACGAAGACGAAGGTTATATATACCCTGCTATCCCCAACATACGGGAGGTTATATATACCTTACTATCCCCAGCAGACGGAGGGTTATATATTCTTCAGCAACGAATCGGGATTTATTTTCCCTGGCCAGCAGTTGTTATACGAAGATATCCAGACGCTTCCGGCAGTATCATATCATACATACATCATTTACATCATACCATAGCATACATATCCATAGACATATAGAACATTACCTAAGTGCATCATATCATACATGCATACATAAGGCATAAACTAATGTTATTATACAAAAGCTGCCTTGTTTCAGGTTAATTATCCAACAAACAAACTTATGATCTCCGGGATTGCTTTATTATAACCCCAGGGTTATTTTATCCTCCTGATGAGCTTCTTATCATTTTGGGACTGCTTTATTGTCACCTCAGGGTTACTTTATCCTCCTGATAACTTCTCATGACTTCAAGACTGCTTTAGGGCTACTGATTGCTCTATCCTCCTGAAATCATATTACTACTTCAAGACTGCTTTAGAGCTATTCATTGCTCTATCCTCCTGAAGACATATCACATTACTATTTCAAGACTGCTTTAGGGCTACTGATTGCTCTATCCTCCTGAAATCATATTACTACTTCAAGACTGCTTTAGAGCTATTCATTGCTCTATCCTCCTGAAGACATATCACATTACTATTTCAAGACTGCTTTAGAGCTATTCATTGCTCTATCCTCCTGAAATCATATTACTACTTCAAGACTGCTTTAGAGCTATTCATTGCTCTATCCTCCTGAAGACATATCACAAGACTGCTTTAGAGCTATTCATTGCTCTATCCTCCTGAAATCATATTACTACTTCAAGACTGCTTTAGAGCTATTCATTGCTCTATCCTCCTGAAGACATATCACAAGACTGCTTTAGAGTTATTCATTGCTCTATCCTCCTGAAATCATATTACTACTTCAAGACTGCTTTAGAGCTATTGATTGCTCTATCCTCCTGAAGCCATCTTATTATTTCAAGACTGCTTTAGAACCATTAGTTGCTCTATCCTCCTGAAATCATATTATTACTTCAAGACTGCTTTAGGGTTATCATTATTGATTGCTCTATCCTCATGAAGACATGCTGTTACATCAGTATTACTCC
The DNA here is from genome assembly GCA_963966055.1 of Lathyrus aphaca. NCBI lineage: Eukaryota > Viridiplantae > Streptophyta > Magnoliopsida > Fabales > Fabaceae > Lathyrus > Lathyrus aphaca. The sequence goes on from OZ014521.1 coordinate 104,798,128, forward strand.
AGACTCCTGACAGCTTTCATTATACATCCATATTTTGGACTGTTTTCCCCTAGTGGCATCTTTAAGCCCACTTAATCATATTCAACCAACCATCAATATCACTCTATTCACTGGTGAGTGCAAATTTTTGGGCTTTTGTGTTCAATCCCCTTCAACCTTCCAGGTTACAACTGGCAAATATACCAATCTAACCCCTCAGGTTTCAGAAAATTGAACAGGGGCAGCTGTTGCACCCCAAAATTTGCCCTCACAACACAAGACTTTGTGTTCTAAGAAGGTTCACAAGGTTCACAAGTTCCATAACATTTACAAGACCTTTCATGAGGTTCATGAAGTCCACAAGTTACTTCTTGAAGGTTCACAAGGTTCACAAGTTTCTCAATGCTTATATAACCTTTCATGAGGTTCATGAAGTCCACAAGTTACTTCTTGAAGGTTCACAAGGTTCACAAGTTTCTCAATGCTTATATAACCTTTCATGAGGTTCATGAAGTCTACAAGTCACTTCTTGAAGGTTCACAAGGTTCACAAGTCCCATAATGCTTTCAATACCTTTCATGAGGTTTATGAGGTCTACAAAGCCACTTCAAGAGGTTCACAAGGTTCACAAGCTTCACAATACTTCCCATGAGGTTCACAAGACATTTTATGATGGGTCACAAGGTTCACAAAGTTCACAATTGGTCAAAGAAGTTGACAATTCCCTCAGACAATGCACCTCCTAAGCAGGGCATCCAAAACTAGGGTTTTGACTTTAATCAGGCTAAATGGACTTCCAATACCTCAAGTGAGTTTCATAACATCTTATATGTGTGTAAGAACCCCCATGACAAGTTTCAAGACTTTTCTCAAAAGTTTTCTCAGTCAGATGATCAGATAAGTCAAAATCAGTCAATACAGTTAAAAAGTCAAACTGAGGTCAACTGTGGTCAAACCAAGGTCAAACTTCATGATTTTTTGCCAACATCAAGTATATGAAGTAAAATTCATCATTTGATCAAGGGTTGATCATGATTCATCAAGGAGATTCCAGATCATCAATAATCAGGAGTTTCTAAATTAGGGTTTCCTCAGTAAAAGTCAACTGAACTTTGACCAGCCATAACTTTCACATACTTCATCACCAAGTCTCCATCCAAAGCTCATTTTGAAGGAAATTGAATTCTCTACAACTTTGATGTTGGAAGTTAAGCTCAAAAATTCTTCATTTGAAAGGTATGATCTAAGACATTATAGGTCATTTCAAAAGTCAACAAAAAGTCAACAACTTCAAAAGGGCATAACTTGAGATTGGTAAATGATATGGACCTGAAACCAATGGGGTTGTTTAGAGGACTCTTCAAGCTTTCCAAAAAGTCCAAAAACACCCTCATACCTTTAAAATTGAGGGAGATGTGTCCTTGTAAAGTTGGGAAAATTTGTGATGGTTTATGATGAAAATGAGGGCTTAAAAGCAATTTTCTCCAAATGGGCTGGCCAAATTATGACCCAACCCATACAATAACATCATGCACGAAATTTCCATAATATTTTCATATTTTTTATTTTATTTAATTAATTTATTATGATTTATTATATTTAAAATCATTTTAAATTTAAATAAAATATTAAAAATGAAGATATATTTTTGTGATTGATTCTAGAAAGTCTTAAATGGTGATTGAGGTTGAAAGAGAAGGAAATCATGTGAATTATCCCAAAATAGCAAGCATTCATAAGCCAATATTTGAATTTCATGACACCATCTTTTTCAATCTTTTTTGAATCAAATCTCCACACAACTAATCAATATTTTGACCTAGAATGACTCACATATATATACATAACACAAACCTAACATTCATTCACGAAATCCAGCAGCCACAGTGTAAGTTTCAAAACTCAAAATTCATCAAAAAAGTGAGATTCGGTTTCTTCCATACAAGAGGTTTCAAGGTAAACTAAGAACATAGACGTGTTCTTTAGACATCACTGAAGCTAAAGCATCCCTCATTTGCATCCCATGTGCACTACATTGGCCAACCCGAATCCTCTTTACTCTTGAATAATTTTTTTTCGATTCCAATGATTCCTTGCATATTATTGAAATTTGTTTATATAACTTTGTTTGTTGATGATCATAGATGGAATCTGGATGATTTGGTGAAGCTCCATGGCCTAAAGCGAAATTCACCATAGTTAGGGTTTTGACCAAGAATTGGGATTTCGTGATTTACAAAATATAAATGATTTCTAAGATCATGGCTTGACTTGAATGGACCTTTGGAATGTGTTTATGTTTTCAATTTTGAGAAATTGTACGTTTTTGTTGCTTGTTGATGTTCATAGATTTTGCTGGGAAAGTATTTTTCGCAGGAAAATTTGCAATAATATTCGCAGGAAAATCCTACGAATTTTGAGGAAGAAGATGACTGGCTTGGCGCGCAGTACACATTTCAAATTTTGATTTCAAATATTATTTTCATGTTCTGTTTATTATCACAAGCACGCAGCTTGTCCCAGTGGATAGAAGCGTATGTGTATTGGCTACGGGACATGAGTTCGAGTCCTGGTTTTGGACATTGTTTTTTTCTATTTTTTCAGGTAACCAAGAAACTTGATATATTATATTCTATTGCCACTATACTATCAGGTGGGCTCTTCCAGCCGGGTGGTAACATGCGTGTGTATATGGCTATGAGGTCCTGGGTTCAAACCATGAATCAGGCCTTTTTTATTTCTTTTCCTGGATTTTGCAAGCAAGCAACAAAAGGAATACTTCCTCCTCATTTATTGCCTGCGCACCAATGGCCTGGTGGTTGTTATGCTTCCTGGAAATCAAGCTGGCCTGGGTTCAAACCCCAGCCAGGTAAGTTTCTACATTTTTTTTTCTCTTTTATTTGTTTTAAGTATTATAATATTAAAAATTAAATATATTGTGTTTCTCAATAATAAATAAATAATGATAAAATATGAATGTTTTCTTTAATTTCAAAATATATTTTCATAAATTATGTTTCTATATTTTATGTTTAATTTATAATATGTATGTATAAATTAGAATATTTTTTGTATATAGCTAAATCCTATTTTTTATAAACCCTAAAAACATAAACCCTAATTTTCCAAACCTTAAAATATTTTCTAAATAAACTCTAATCAAACCTAATCTTATTTTTTCCAAATAATTTTTTATTTCTAATTCTTAATATAGTTAGTATGTACATATTATAATTTTTTGTAAACAAAATTAAACCTTATAAATACTTAATATAAAGTTTTGTTTATTTAAAATGTATTTTCATCATAATATGTAAATATTTTTCATAATCTAAATTATATGTAAATAGTTCTAAATTGAGCCTATAATATTTTAATTTTTATAATTATAATACATTAAAAAAAAATAATAACTTAATAACTTGTAAATAAAAATCATTGTTTGTTCATATTTCTTTTAAATATAATTATTTATAATTTTGGCTAATATTATTTGTTATTATTATTACTAACTTTTTGCTTATTATTTAAATTATTTTCACTAACTTTATATTTCTACTAACCTTATTTAATTTTTCTTATTATTATTATCACTAATCCCTTTATTATTTATATTTTATTTATTGCTTATTTATATTTTATTTATTTTGCTATTTAATTATTTTGTTTAATATTTATTTATTATAATTTTGTAATTGCTTCTTGGATGTAAATTTGTAATTATTTAATTATTTTTGTTATGGTTAGTAATTAGGGAGTGCAAAAACATGTATGTTATATTAAAATAAATTTAGATAATTTTAATCATCAGATAATTAAAATGAACACTCACACACACGTAAGTCGATTTTTAATCGCCGTCTCACTTCCTAAGGTTATCCCTCAAGTTGCCTACGAATAATGGTCAAGTGGGGTGTATAAAGCAAGTCCCTTCAAAAGATAAATCATCAAGTCCCTCATGGTTGCCTATACGAATCGAGTCCCTTTCGAAAAATGATGATAGTCCCTTATATGTGCTTAATACACCCCACAGTTGCCTTCATAATCAGAATGTCCCTCACATGTCCCTTACATCCAAGGTAAAGATTACCTACTCCTTAATAGTAGGGATAGTCTTACCAAGGAAAGGAAAAAGAACAAGAAAGACTTTAAACATTAGGGTAGGTTCCTCTTATGTACTTGCTCACTTCAAAAAATTTTCAAACTTAACAATTTCAAACAAATTTTCAAACAAGTTTTTTTTACACATCCGTACATGGATTATTATTAAACTATTCTGAAAATTTTTCTATTCACACACTACATTTTCAAAAAAGTGAGCTTAAGTACCTAAGAGCCCATGGATAACCATGGATGAAAAGGGTGCTAACACCTTCCCTTTTCATAACCTACCCCCCGGACCCAAAATATTCTCTTAAGGTCTTTCCTGTTCTTTTATAACCTTTCCTTTTTGGATAAAATAAAAGTCGGTGGCGACTCTTGCTATCCGCAACATTGCTTAAAGTCAGTTCTCCCACCGTGTTACAGGTGCTAACAGAGGTTCCCGGAGTTAACAACCATCTTTAGAATATCATCGATACGTTGGATTACTCCCCAACCGATAACATTCTTAAAATAGACCTTGTCCGCGTGTAGTATCGCGTGACAACCACCTTAGGTTTACACCCAGATAGCTTCCGCACTACGTTCCTAAATTGGCTTAGATTGGTTAAGGGTTCTACGCTCTTCAGTATTATCAGCTCAAGGTTGGACAATAATTCCACGTACGATTACTCGTCATGACATTGATAGTCCAAGAGAGCCTAACCGAGTGGAGATTATCAAATTGATATTGCTTTGGACTACTCCATCGCATATCGCTTCGAATATCGCTGTCCTATCATAAGTTCCACTCAGATCCGGGTTAGGATCTATCTCACAGAGGATCACCAAAACCGAAACAGAACAACTAAGTAACAAGCAAATCAAACTAAAGCAGTAAACAAATCAAAGTAGGCCGAATCCACTTAGAGATTGATTCCCCAGCAGAGTCGCCACTTTTCTGTAGCGGTAAAATCGTGAGTGTAAGCTATTGATTAACTTAACTCAATATACACAGAGTCGCCACCGCACTTTTATTTATTTCCAAAAGGAAAAAGGCAAAAATAACGAAGAAAGCCTAATGAATCTAAAAGCAAAAGCTAAAAGAAACAAACAGAGAATGGGTACGAGGATTGGTTACAAATCGGGAAGGTTTTAAGCACCCGAATTGTCTGTGGTACTCCATGGGAACCCTTTGAAATGTTTACTGCATTTTTTGGTTTGAAATGGTTAGCTTGAAAAAAGATTAAAGAGATGAGAAGAAGAATGTTTTTTTTTAAGATTTTGGTGTTTGAAGAGACAAACATCTCATGCCTACGTACCCACAAAGTGCAATGCGAGATCAAAACCCCGTAGTTCGTAGTACAAATTGTGAAAAGAAGCAATGAGTTGAATTGATTTTAAAATGTAAATATAAGTCGTCATTCTTTAGCGAATAATTCCGCTAGAAAGAATGAATCATATCTAAACATGAAAATGGTTAAAAGGAAAACGTGCACGAGGGCACAAAACAATTGAATGAGTTTGAATATTTTTAAAGTTTTTGAGAAGAAAAGATTCGATATGCTTATGTGGTTTAGCATTTATTAAAGGAAATGAAATGAAAAGGTAAAAGCACATGACCGAAGTCAAGGTTTGATTGCAAAAATGTTTGAAGTTTGAAAACAAAGAATATTTTGAAAAAATAGGAAGAAGATTTGAAAATTGAAGAAGATGGGAAGAGATGAAGGGACTATCCTAAAACTTGAAAATAAAAGCTAAAGGAAGAATGATCAAACCATATGGCAAGTACTCTTTGAAACAATTGGATTTCCATCTTCATGAACAAGTGAACTTAATTGGAGCCAAAGTCTTCAATCCATAACAACTCAAGCAAAGGAATGATCCTAGAATCTAAGTCCAACTCCAAGTCTCATGCTAAGGATAGTAACCATAGTCCGAAATTAAAGTCACCAATTTTTTATATGTTTAATCCTTTATTAGTGTTTTTGTGTCCAAATGGACAAAGGAAAAATCACAAACATAACAATATGAACAAATAGCAATATGATGAATGATATAGTATAATAAGCATAATAAGAGAGATAAGGAACGAGAAATTGAAATAAAGAGGATAAGGTGTGAGAGATTAAATTCAAACGGATTATATTCACATTATTATAATATTTACAATATAAGTCGTATGATGAACTTAATCAAGCACAACCACGAAAAAAATAACAAAATCGAGGCAACCGGATCCAAGTGGATCTTATTCCGAATCGGGACAACTTTAGGTCTATGTTAAGCAATCGCCGAGTAATTTACGGAGTAATTACCCTACAAATGAGGCCGGCCACCACTAATTAAAGTGGAAAATATTCGTGTTAATACATGTTAGAGAAACGATATTATGGATCGTTCTCCGAAAACATGCCACACTAAAAGAAAAAGAACGGTCTAATCTTAATCGAGATTTTCGTTGAATTTATCGAAAGCAACCTATCACGATCTCAAAGTATGGAGAATGATCCAAATGATCATTCATCCATAGATTTGAAATAATGAAGATTAAACATCTTCGAAAATTAACAATCACGAATCGGAGATTTTCATCGACCAAAAATAAAAGATGAAGAAGAATGGATCTACAAAATAAATCCAAAAAAAGAAATAGAAATATTTTTTAAAATCCTTTTCTAAAAATCTTTTCTAAATTGCTTATAAAACATTTTTTTTCTAAATCTTTTTCTAAAACAAATTTTATAAAAATCTTAGATCAAAAATAAGAAGACATTTTCAAAAAAAACAAAACAAAGAATTAAAGGATGAAAAAATAAAAATAAAAAAGAAAGGGAATTGTGGGAGGCTTATGCGCGGGTAAAGTGGTGAGAATAGAAATGGAGCAACTAGCATACCAAGGCCCAAACATACTGAATTTTAAATGTAAACAAAATGAAATAATAGTTTTATAAACACAAATTGGGACAAAAACGAAACAGAAGAAGAGGTCTTCTTCTTCCTCTTACGAACACAACCGCTACCTTCTTTTTCGCCCAAATTTCTTCGGCTTCGCAAAATCAAAGCAACCATGGCTTAGATCTCCTTCAAAAACACACAACCATAACGATATACCCTCTCTCAATGGTATTTTCCGCCAATCTCTTCCTTCTTTGAAATAGCGATTTGGAAACAATTTGACATATTTTCTTCTCCTTTGTTATTGAGTTGTCATTGCTCTTCCTTATTCTTCTTCTTTGAATCGCGAATTTGGTGTTGAAGGTGTTTAGAGAAGAAGATTGAAGAAGAATGAATGAACAATTTTGAAGATTCGTTCGGATCCAAGGTGAATAAAAGGGAACTAAAAAATTAGGAAAAATGAAGTTGAAGCTTTGGTGTTTTTTGGCAGGGTTTTGGTGAGCTTTCAAAGCTTGGAGTTTGAATGAGGGAAGGCTCTAATTTATAGAAGGTGAGAACTCAGGATTTGATGTCGTTTTGATTGAAATTTCCGCGTTTCGGAAGCATGGCATAAGCATGTTCGTTCTAAGTTCAGCTTCTGCGTTTTGTTCATTTTGAAGTGCGTTTTGAACTTCTGTGTTGCGGCTGCTTTCTTGCTGATTTTTTATTTCCATTTCTTGCGTTTTGTTCAGCTTGAAGTTGCGTTTTGCTTGGTTGGCCTTGGCTGGTTTTGAAGCTGGTACGACAGAAAGTTTGTGTTGTTTCTCGTACATATTCGGCTTGTGTTCGTGAAGTCTTGGCTTCATTTTCGGTTTGTGTGGCTGAAAGTTGGGCTTACGTATGTTGACGCGTGAAAAGCTGAGATTGATTGCGTGACGGCATAAGCTATTGGCTGTGGGGTCTTGGGGCTTGGAAGATGGCTGGCTGGTGATGTACGGAAGGCAGCAAGTTGAAGTTGCTTTACTGAATTCACGTGCGGAACGTGATGTTGCTGTTTGAGGCTTGTGGAAAGCTTAGGTTGGGAAGCTTTGGCTTGACTTTGCTAGCTGGCTGATGGAAATGGGCCAAGGGGCCTCCTTTATATTTTTTTAGTTATAACATGTGATGATAAGAAATAAAAATGAATGGGCTTTAATTGAACATGAATATATTTAAAATTGAATGTATTTTTTTTTAAATGAATTAAAAGAAATTGGTTCTTTATTTTTTTTGGACAAATTGGACATAAAAAAAAATGAATAATAAAATGAATGGGATTGTGGAAATAAAAAAAATGGATATATGACATAATGAATATTTTGTGAAATGGATAAAATTGAAAAAGATTATTGAATACGGATAATCGAGAAAAAATGGAAGAAAGGATGATCATTGGATAAAAATGAATAATGGATATGGAATTGATAAAAAGATAGAAGTGAAAAAATGTTTATTTGGATAATAGTGTGATATATGGATAACCGAGAAAAAATGGATATTGGAAATTAAAAATGGTTTAATGGATGATGATTTTTTTAAGGCCCACGACCAATTTCTGATTTTTTTGCACAAGCCTTTGATAAGAATGAATACAGTCAATCTTGAACCACTGAACAACTTGCCAATTCAACCATAATCACTGAAAAATTGCCTGAATTATTTGAATCCATACTGAGGAAAATAAATCCTCAGATGAATTGTTGGTGAACTGGTGATTTTAAAGATTCAAACCAACTTCGCACAAAACATTGTCAGATAACTGATGACTCCGCACATAACACAGTCTTGAACTTTGAATACGCACTGTCTGAAAAATGAACCACTGGCACAAGCAACTTGCAATTGAACGATCTTTTTTATAGTTTGACCAAGATTAGGTCAAACGTCCATCTGAATCGAATCGTGACTGAACAAACGCATCTAAATTGAAATCACAGCTCTGTCTTTGAAATCCTGCAACACAGAAGAAGAAGGAGCAACTGCAACATATTTTTGTATTTTGGTTAGAAATTAGTGAATATAAACACATAACAGAAATTAAACATGGTGATCCCCTGCAAGGCATAGACCTGCACCTGAAAAAGGATAAACAAACTGGTGCGTGATCTTGTTTGTATGCGAAATGCAGATGAGATGCGAAAAATCTTAGGGTCAAAAATTAGGGTCTGACACAGCTCGAGAGGGAGAGGAAGAACCAGGTCAGATTACGACAAGGCTACTATTGAATGTTTCAGGTGTCATAAGCTGGGACACTTCCAATATGAATGTCCAAGTATGAGAAGGGAAGCAAACTATGTTGAATTTGATGATAATGAAGAGTTACTGTTAATTACACTAGCAGAAGTTAAAGGTGATGGAAATAATGGAGTTTGGTTTCTTGATTCTGGTTGTTCAAACCACATGACAGGTAACAAAAACTGGTTTTGTGAAATAAATGAGAGCTTCAGGCACACTGTAAAATTGGGAAATAACTCAAAGTTGGCTATTATGGGAAAAGGAAATATCAAATTTGAAGTTAAGGGCATAACTCAATTGATATCCGATGTTTTCTTTGTTCCTGAATTATCTAGCAACCTTTTAAGCATTGGACAACTACAAGAGAAGGGAGTAGACATACGTATTAAATGAGGGATGTGCAAAGTTTACCACCCTCAAAGAGGCCTAATTATGAATACTAAAATGACTATGAATCGATTGTTCATTTTGTTTGCACTTAGGAAACCTCTCTCGAGCAAATGCATGAAGGTAGAAGCAGGGGAAGTTATAAACCTCTGGCACAAGTGCTATGGGCATTTAAACAACAAAGCCATTCACACTAGGAAATATAAAGTAATGATCAAAGGGTTACCACAACTCAAAAGTACATACGGGGTATGTGAAGTTTGTAACATTGGGAAGCAACATCGAGAGACTATATAAAAAAGGAGCAAGTGGAGAGCCTCAAAACAACTCCAACTAGTTCATGCAGATTTATGTGGTCCTATATCTCCTATATCTCATAGAGGTAAAAGGTACATGTTAGTTCTTATTGATGATTTTTCTCTCAAGACTTGGATATACTTTCTTACAGAAAAAGGTGAAACTTTTGACATGTTTAAAAGGTTCAAAAGTTGTGCTGAAAAAGAACTAGGAAAATATATATGTTGTTTAAGGATAGATAAGGGAGGTGAATTCAACTCAAACTCCTTCAACCAATTCTGCGAGGAAAATGGGATTAGATGACAATTAACCACTGCCTACACATTACAACAAAATGGAGTAGCTGAAAGAAGAAATCGCACCATAATGAATATGGTTTGATGTTTGCTCACAGAGAAAGAAATGCCAAAGAAATTTTGGCCAGAATCTGCAAGATGGACATCACATGTGCTAAATAGAAGTCTCACAAGTGCTGTAAATGACATGGTGCCAGAAGAGTGTTAGAGTGGGGTCAAACCAAGTGTTGATCATTTTAGGGTGTTTGGTTGCATCGGTCATGTACACATTCCTAAACAACATAGGATAAAACTTGATAATAAAAGTAACAAATGCATTCTACTCAGGATCAACGAGGAATCCAAGGCGTATCGACTATTTGATCCAATATCAAATAAAATAGTCATTAGTCGAGATGTTATATTCGAAGAAGAAGGGAAATGGGTCCGGAAAACAACCGAAACCAAGTCATCATCTGATATTCTGGCCTGGAATGATGAAGGAAGAACAATTGAGGAAGAACATGAAGAAGAGATGGAGGTTGACCACGAAGAACAACAAGAAGAGCAACCTCCAATAGATGAGCCAAATTCTGAAAATTCTGGTGCACCATATTTTGGAAATATAAATGATCCAGAAATGCCTCAAAGAAGAAATAGAAGAAGACCCGCGTGGATGCATGACTATGAAAGTGGAGCAAAATTTTCAGATGAAGAAATAGGTGCAGGTATGGTGTTATTTTCTTCTCATAATGATCCTCCAAATTTTGTAGAAGCTGCCAAAGAAGAAAAATGGATGGAGGCAATGAAGCGTGAATTACAAGCTATCGAGAAGAACAATACTTGGGAGCTTGTGGTCCTATCGGATCAAGAAAAAACTATAGGGGTCAAATGGGTCTTCAAAACAAAACTAAATGAGGATGGACATGTTGATAAATACAAGGCGAGGTTGGTTGTAAAAGGATGTGCTCAAAAGGAAGGGGTTGATTATGATGAAGTTTTTGCTCCAGTAGCCCGACGGGACACTATAAGAATTATGCTCGCTGTTGTTGCAGAAAAAGGATGGACAGTGTATCAGTTGGGCGTAAAGAGTGCTTTCTTGTACGAGGAGCTAAAGGAAGTTGTGTATGTGGATCAACCCAGAGGATTTGTTAAGAAAGGTGAGGAAGACAAAGTTTATCGACTTAACAAAGCTCTTTACGACCTAAAACAGGATCCTAGAGCATGATTTAGTCGAATTGAGAGTTATTTCAGACATAAGGGGTTTGAGAAAAGCAGCCATGATCACACTCTATTCAGCAAGAGTGTTAGAGAAAAAATGCTTATGGTAAGCCTTTATGTAGATGATTTAATTTTTGGTGGGAATGATGATGTGATGTGTGAAGAGTTTAAGCAATCAATGAAACAAGAATTCGAGATGACTGATCTAAGGAGGATGAGTTTATTTCTTGGTGTTAAAGTACATCAAAGCTTGAAGGGAAACCGTCTATGTCAGAAGAAGTATGCTAAGGAAGTGCTTGAAAGATTCAGAATGTGGAACTGCAATCCTATCAAAAATCCTATAGTACCAGGGACCAAACTTTTGAATGAAGGAGAAGGCAAAGATGTGGACGCTACTACATACAAGCAAATTGTGGGTTGCCTTATGTATCTAACAATCACCAGACCCGATATGATGGATGTGGTATGCTTAATATCTCGCTTCATGGCCAAACCTAGAGAATAGCATATGCAGATTTCTAAGAGGGTTTTAAGGTACTTAAGGGGCACTCTGGATTTTGGTCTTTTCTATAAGCGGGAATCTGACTCAATACCAAAGGTATATACTGATAGTGATTATGTCGGAGATATAGACGACAAGAAGAGCATGTCAGGATATGTATTTTTACTAAGTAAAGCAGCCGTGTGTTAGAGTTCACGAAAACACGCTATATTTACTTTATCCTCGACCGAAGTTGAGTATGTAGCTACAACATCATGTGCTTGCCACTGTATTTGGGTGAAAGGAATTCTTCAACAGTTTAGCACCAAGCCTTGTCAGTGTTTCGAGATCTTGTGCGATAATAGTTCCTCCATTAAACTCTAAGAAAATCCAGTGATGCATAAGAGGACAAAACATATAGATGCGAGGTATCATTATTTATGCGATCTTACAAGTCAAGAAGTTGTGAAACTAGTGTTTTGTGGGACTGAAGAACCGGTGGCCAATATCATGACTAAACCGGTAAAATTGGAGACATTTCTTAAACTAAGAAGCTTGCTTGGGATACAAGCTTGAGAAGATTAAACTGGATGCTTGATTAGCATTTACAATTTAAAGGGAGGAATTGTTGGATCTGATGTGTTAGTGTAATGGCTACAATTTAGGATATTTGTTAGTGGTTTAAATTAACCTAGTGTTTTTAGGAGGAGTTGAGCACGTTTTATTTTAGTGGGTTAGGAGGAGTTTAATTCAGTTTTTTCTCTAGTTCTGTTCCTATTTTTATGCAGTTACTTTTGCTATTTCAGTTTTCATTATGTAGGCTATTTAAGCCATGTTTCAGTATTCAATTAAACAGTGTGATTTCACAGAAGCATACTTAGTGGTTCTATTTTAACAAAAATGAGGAGAAAAAGAAGAAGAAGAAGGAAGTTGAGAAGAAAAAAGGTGACAAATAGAAAAAGAATAAAAAAACTCCAATAAACATGGTGAAGCATGAGAGAGAAATAGAGAAGGAAGAACAAGACCAAGAGGACGGGGAAGAAGTTGAACCAGAAAATGAAAAAAAAAATCACTATTGTTAATGCAAGAGCAGGACCCGTGGAATCTTGATCAATTAACTTCAAAGATAAGAGGGGTGAATTGTATAAAAATAATTCAACTGCTTAAAGGTTTTAAAAATGTTTTTGAGTTAACTTTAAGAAGAGGGTAGGAAATGAATGAATATAACAAGAAAATAATTGCGATAAAGTAAAGAAAGTAAGTGATAAGAAAGAAGCGCACCATATTTATTCTGATTTAATTAAAAACTATGAGACCTATGTCTAATATTTAAGGATAGTATCTTGAGATTTTCTACTATAAACAAAACTTTTATCACATATTTAGCCACAACCTTTTACACCTATTGGGGCGATTTTGGGGTTTAACGAGAAAATATTTTTACTTGAGATACACATTTGTGAAAGACACACTATATATCCACCCAAAACCTTAAGGTGATGAGTGTATGAGTTCTCTCACTTATATAATGTTCAATCTTCCCTTTTCTAATCAATGTGTGACTTCTTCCTCACACTTGATTCTCAACACTCCCCCTCAAGTGTGAGTCAATTTACAATTCTACCCCTCAAGTGGAAGCTCTTTCTTCCACATACACTTGTATCACCGTTGACACTCTTCAACGTAACACATTCTACCCACCACCCGCAGGAAGTATTTCGATACAAATAAGATGGTTTCTTCACTCGAAATCAAATGCTCATGATACCACTGTTGGGACGATTCAGGGGGTCAATGGGGGAGTATTTTTACTTGGGACACACCTTTGTGAGAGACATACCACATATCCACCCAAAACCTTAAGGTGATAGGTGAGTGAGTCCTCTCACTTATATAGTGTTCAATCTTCCTTTTTCTAATCAATGTTCGACTTCTTCCTTGCACTTGATTCTCAAAAGGATTAAATATATTTTTGGTCCCTACAAATATACCATTTTTTGGAATTGGTCCCTCAAAAATTTTCCTTCAAACATTGATCTTCCTAAAGTTTTCCGTTTCCAAATGTAGTCCCTCCCGTTAATTTTGACTAACAGAGGATGATGTGGCATGCCATGTGTGAATTTTTTTGATGACGTGGAAATTCCTAACTAATTCATAGCTAAGTCGTAGCCAATTTGTAGCTAATATCAATTTTAAACTCATAAATGGTAGCTAATTTGTAGCTAATTTCTAGCTAATTCCTAGCTAATCCTTCAAATGATACCAATTCCATTTCCTTTGACACAAATCACCTGCATCCACAAAATTAAAATGACAATCAGTTTTGAACCAAACGCAGTCCATAATCCAGGAATTGATTTTAAAGCATTATGGTTACACCCCAATCTTGATCACATTTAGTCATGGAGACTTTGAAAACATATGAACTAACTGACGCTAGTTCAACAACCTAACTGAAGTTAAAGTTACACTTTTAATTGACATACTGATAATTATATTTTACATTGATACCAAGTTTAAATTACAAATGTACTCATAAGATACACTCAAAGAAAAGAAGAAACTGCTACATAAGAGGATATTGTCTGGAAAATGTAAACTAATAAATAAAATACATGAACTACATTACAAAATTCTACATCATTGAAATCTCATTATAGTGGCAGTAATCTTTCCATTAAGAGATTACTAACAAAAGTAAAAGATTAAATACACTAGCTTATAGTTGTAAAAGCACTTCAAACAATAGACCATCCTGTCATTCAAGTGTTAAATAACCTCAATAAAAGATGTTATCAAGAGACTTAAAACTATTTTGCCATTCAACTTTCATATGACACCACCAGAGCTTTTTAAAAGCTAAATTTTCAGAACCAAAAACTGCTTTGAAGACAATGGCCTTGTCAGACAAGCTTCATAGAGATGAGTGTAATAACTCAAAATTTTCCCTCTCATGTCCTCAACATTTTTCATATCATTTAGCATATATAAGTTCACAAAATAACCAAAAAACATTGCATCATGTGTAGCATAGTTGAGGCATAGGTATGTGGTCAATGACTAGAGCAATTGAGGGCTATACAAAGACAATCAAAGGGCCACAAATCTCCTCAATCATGTACAAGGGGTCTACAACATCCAACAAGTCTCCATTTGAAGCCTCAAGTCTTGGAAAGAAGTGAATGGCTCCAAGGAATGCAAGCAGTGCAACATCTCCTGAGGAAATGATCCAAATTAGGGTTTCAATTGTGAAGGGTTTCTCCATGAATTTTTGAGCAAAAGTTGATTCCATTGTGTTCTATATGACAACAAGTGTATAGGGTTCAAATTTCATCCACAAATTCATTTTGGAAGAGGTTCAATTGGTCAGATGATTGAAAATCAGGAAATTGGGGAAAAGTCGACCATGATGAGGAAAAAGTCAACTCTTGACTTTTTGAGATCAAAATCATGAAATTAGGGTTACAAGGATCCTATGTTTCAAATTTGATCAAGAAATGATGGAGGAATCAAGAGAAATCAAGAAAACTAAAACTTACCATTTTTGGAAAATTAGGGTTTCCAAAAATGGCATGTTTTGGCTATTTTTGCAGCTACTTTGAATGAGGCCTTCTCCCAAAATATGTAAGATATGAAAATTCTACTTGGAGACAATTAAAGAGGGCATCTTGAGCTTCAAATCCATAGGTGGAACTCTTTCATAACATCAAAATTGAGTGAGATATGATCATTCAAAGTTGGTGCAATTCAAGGCAAGCTAGGGCAAGAACCAAGGCAGGCCTTGCCTCCTGCGCGCGCGCCAGGCAAGGCATTCCATCAAGCAGGTGGTGGGTCACAATTCAAGCCATGTTTCTCCATGTTAGAGGCCTCCAATGAATTTTCTTTGAACTACAAAGTTGTTCATTGCCATGTTTCCAACAACTTTGATGTTCAAATATTTTTGATCTGATCAAAGGATTGAGAGCTATGGGAGGGCAAAGAAAGGGTGTTCAAACCGAAAGTGTGCAGGGCATCTTGCCAAGCCTAGGGCAGGCCATGCAGGCCCATAATGTAGTGTTGAGTTGTGATGTTCAAGATGATATCTGAGGTATCTAGAGTCCTTATTTCATGATGGCTTGAACTACAAACTTGCTATAGGGAACATTTCCTCCAATTTGAGTCCAAGGATGACATGTTTTGATGCCTTGGTCATGAAGAAAGCTTCCATGGAAAAACATGACTTCAAACTGATGTTGCTTGTGTGAGAAGGTATTTTATTATGCAGCAGGCTTCAAATAACCTCTTCTCATTCACACCATTCAACAAGTCATGGCCATAAAGCATTGCCTTGGAGGAGATGTGATCTCATGGTTGCTGGTTTACTTTACTTTTCATGCATCACCATCCCAATTCAAGCCAATGGAACAAGATCAAGCATGGCAGCCGACATCATGATTGAATTCCACCATAAAGCTCGTGGATTTGGTGGATTTGAGTTCACTAGTCTCAATAACTTAGATCATAAGCATTATACAAGCTAGCTACAATCAAGTGTTGGCATCCTCATATCAATTATCATAGGGATAAAGCAAGGAGATGGCATTGCCTTTCAAACTGCATTGGATCAATTCAGTTCTGCTGCACTTCATTGAGCTTCATCTTAACAAACATGAACATCACATCATACAATAAAACTCCATCAGCTTCAACTCGAGCATAACCAACTTCCACTCACCTTAACAAACCCTCTAACCAACTTGACTCAGTTAACTGCACTTCCAACTATTAACTGAGTTGGTTAAGAGTGTAACCAAGGCTATATATAGGATCGACCACAACTGGATCAGGACACCACTCTCATTTACACAAATCACATCCAAATTCTCTGATTTTTCTCTCTGCACTTTGAATATTTTGCTTCTGCATTTAGCTTCGAGCCAACTTCAATCTTCATCAATCTTCTTCAATTGATCATCATCATGGCATTGTGCACAAGATCCATGGTTGATTTGGCTTGATTCTCCAAGGAACACTCTCTGCATTTTGGAAGAAGCTTCTCTGCATTTTGCTTCAGTTTGCATTGATCTTCATCAATCACTTCTCAAGTTTCACATACTCATCATCATCTTCATCTTCTGGTCATTTTTCATGGATTAGTCAAGTGGAATTTCCAAGAACAAGCATAACTGCATTCCTGCACAATCTACTCTTTGACAAGAATCAAGTGATTCAGAGTGTTTATTTCACTCTTTGAGGATCAAGGTCAAGCACCCGAGCCATTGGAATCTCACCTCTGGTTTTCATTGGCATTTGAAGGTCTGTATTTCCAGGTTTTACACCAAACTTTCATTGCACGATTTTGCCAATTTTATGCTTGTTTCTTGTTAATTGGAATCTTATTAGAAGCATGGATAATCTGGCTAGTTGCTAGGCCTCTTAGAGGCATAGTTACAGTTTTCAGGTTGATTTTGTTGCCTTCGATCCAACTTGCTCTTACATGGAAAATGAAATTTAAGGCTAGATTATTGATGTAGGAAGTGTGAGGATTCTATTGATGGTCTTAGATGGCTTGTTCATGGAGGATTCAGAAAACCTTAGGTTAGGGGTTGTTGCACCCCAAAATTTGCCCTCACAATACAAGACTTTGTGTGCTAAGAAGGTTCACAAGGTTCACAAGTTTCTCAAACCTTTCATGAGGTTCATGAAGTCTACAAGTCACTTCTTGAAGGTTCACAAGGTTCACAAGCTTCTCAACATTTACAAGACCTTTCATGAGGTTCATAAAGTCCACAAGTTACTTTTTGAAGGTTCACAAGGTTCACAAGTCCCACAATGCTTTCAATACCTTTCATGAGGTTCATGAAGTCTACAAGTTACTTCTTGAAGGTTCACAAGGTTCACAAGATTCACAATGATTACAGAGCTTTCCTGAGGTTCATGAGGTCTACAAAGTCACTTTATGAGGTTCACAAGGTTCACAATACATCCCATGAGTATCACAAGACATTTTATGAAGATTCACAAGGTTCACAAAGTTCACAATTGGTCAAAGAAGTTGACAATTCCCTCAGACAATGCATCTCCTAAGCAGTGCATCCAAAACTATGGTTTTGACTTTAATCAGGCTAAATGGACTTCCAATACCTCAAGTGAGTTTCATAACATCTTATATGTGTATGAGAACCCCCATGACAAGTTTTAAGACTTTTCTCAAAAGTTTGCTCAGTCAGATGATCAGATAAGTCAAAATCAGTCAGTGCAGTTAAAAAGTCAAACTGAGGTCAACTGTGGTCAAACCAAAGTCAAACTTCATGATTTTTTGCCAACATCAAGTATATGAAGTAAAATTCATCATTTGATCAAGGGTTGATCATGATTCATCAAGGAGATTCCAGATCATCAATAATCAGGAGTTTCTAAATTAGGGTTTCCTCAGTAAAAGTCAACTGAACTTTGACCAGCCATAACTTTCACATACTTCATCACCAAGTCTCCATCAAAAGCTCATTTTGAAGGAAATTGAATTCTCTACAACTTTTATGTTGAAGGTTAAGCCCAAAAATGCTTCATTTGAAAGATATGATCTAAGACATTATAGGTCATTTCAAAAGTCAACAAAAAGTCAACAGCTTCAAAAGGGCATAACTTGAGATTGGTAAATGGTATGGACCTGAAACCAATGGGGTTGTTTAGAGGACTCTTCAAGCTTTCCAAAAAGTCCAAGAACACCCTCATACCTTTAAAATTGAGGGAGATGTGCCTTTGCAAAGTTGGGCAATTTTGTGATGGTTTATATTGAAAATGGGGGCTTAAAAACAATTTTCTCCAAATGGGCTGGCCAAATTATGACCCAACCCATACAATAACATCTTGCACGAAATTTCCATAATATTTTCATAATTTTTATTTTATTTAATTAATTTTTTATGATTTTTTATTCTTAAAATCATTTTAAATTTAAATAAAATATTAAATGAGAAGATTTAAGTGATTTGTTGATTCTAGAAAGTCATAAAATCAATATGGAACAAATTGATGCAAGAATTATATGGAGTGGCTTGAAATAGAAAGCTTTGGTATAAAAATATTGAACTTTCATGGCATGATCTTTCTCAATCTCAAAATATCAATTCTTCCACCAAAACAATGAATCTTTTTGACCTAATTGAGTCTACTATAAGAAGACAACATGAAGCAACCCTCATTCACGAATTTTGCAGCCTCAAATAACACTCTCCAACTTCAAAAATTTCAAACAAAACTCATAATCGGATTTTGAATTGAAGGTAGTTTCAACACATTCCAAGCACACCAATCTCTTCTATGATGATCATTGAGCATAACCAGATCACTACATGGCCTTATAACATAGCATATGGATGAACCCGAATCATTCTTTTCATGTTTTTTTTTATTTTTCGTTCATAACAATTTACTTGATATTAATGGATTTTGCTTATTGATTTGTGTTCAAGGAAGGTTTGTGATGAATTCTGGGCAGGTTAATTGAAAAAAACATGGCCGAATCGTATAATGCCATTCTAGGGTTTATGACCTTCATCTTAGGGTTTCATGATCCATTGAATATAAATGGTTTCTAAGACCATGGCTGGATTTGAATCGACCTCTGGATTGTATTTATGCTTTCAATTTTGTAAAATTTCACTGTTTGGTTGCCCATTGTGTTTCGTAGGTTTTGCTAGGGTTTTGTTTTTCGCAGGAAAACTCATAGAAGAAACCGCAGCAAATTTTGAAGGTCACAAGGTTGAAGACGATCCCCTGGCGCCAAGATTCAAATTCAAATTATGATTAATTTATTTTATGTTGTTTTGCTGTTTTGTAATCACACGCGTGCATGTGGTCCAGTGGTAAAGGCTTGTGTGTGTAGCCAGCGTGACCTGGGTTCGAGTCTTGGACTCGTACATTGTTTTTTCTATTTTTTTTCCAGGTAATGAAAGACTTAATATATTATGGCTCA
Source organism: Lathyrus aphaca (assembly GCA_963966055.1). NCBI lineage: Eukaryota > Viridiplantae > Streptophyta > Magnoliopsida > Fabales > Fabaceae > Lathyrus > Lathyrus aphaca. The sequence continues at coordinate 104,817,956 of OZ014521.1, forward strand.
ATGCCATTCAATAACCAGGAAGGCTCTCCCAGCCAGGTGGATGTGCGCGCATGTTGGTAATCTAAAGGTCCTGGGTACGATTCTCACCCTAGGCCTTTTTGTTCATTTATTTTTCTGGATTTTCAAAGGCAAGGAACAAAAGCAATTGGGCTCTCCTCTTTCTCACCTGCGTGCGTGGTGGCCTGATGGTTTTTCTTGTTGGTTGCAAACAGACTGATCTGGGTTCAAATCCCAGTCAGGTAAGTTTTTTATACTTTTTCTTCTTTTATTTATTTTATGTATTATAATCTTAAATTAAATATAATTTTTGGAATATATGTTTATAAATAATAAAAAATGATAATATGGCATGTTTGTTGTTTTTTTTTAATTTCTAAAAATATATTAATTTTTGTTTGACCTTGTAATTAAATTATATATGTATGTGATTTTGTATTATAAATTAAATCTTAAAATTATTTTCTAATAAAACCCTAAAAAAATATAAACCCTAATTTTCCAAACTCTAAAATATTTTCTAAATGAACTTTAACCTAATTTTATTTTCCAAATAATTTTTTTTTCTTAATATAGTTAATATGTATATATTATAACTTTTTGTAAATAAAATTAAATCTTATAAATGCAAATATTTAATATAAAGTTTTGTAAATATGTTCTTATGATACTTAAAGTTTATATAATGTCTAAATATTTTTTTTATATAATTAAATTTTTGTAAATAATCAAAATTTATAATTATATTGTGCTTAAAAATTTTTCTTATTATATTACTAACTAAATTGTTATGTATTATTATATTATATTTCTATTATTCTAAACTTGTTTATTCCTTCTAATTATTCTTATTATTATATTTACTAACCATATTATTATTTATTATTATATTTCTAACCTTGTTCATTATTTCTAAATTATTATTATTATTTTATTGTTACTAACCCCTTATTATTTATTTTTATCATTTATTGCTTATTATTTAATTTGCTATTTTATTATTATATTGTAATTGTTTCTCGGATGTAAATTTTGTAATATTATAATTATTGCTATGGTTAGTAATTAGGGAGTTGTTAATATGTATGTTATTTAAAATAAATTTAGATCATGTTAATATAAGATAATTAAAATAAACACTCACACACACGTAAGTCGATTTTAATCGCCGTCTCACATTTCTAAGGTTATCCCTCAAGTTGCCTACGAATAATGGTCAAGTGGGGTGTATAAAGCAAGTCCCTTAAAATAGAAAATCATCAAAGTCCCTCATGGTTGCCTATACGAATCGAGTCCCTTCGAAATAAATGATGATAGTCCCTCCAGTATGCCTATTACACCCCACAATGGCCTTCAAAATCAGAATGTCCCTCACATGTCCCTTAACATCCAAGGTAATGACTACCTACTCCTTAATAGTAGGGATAGTCCTACCAAGGAAAGAAAAAAAGAACAAGAAAGACTTTAAATTCTAGGGTAGGTTCCTCTTATGTACTTGCTCACTTCAAAAAATTTTCAAACACTTAACATTTTCAAACAAATTTTCAAACAAGTTTTTACACATCCGTACATGGATTATTTATTAACTATTCTGAAAATTTTCTATGCACACACTACACTTTCAAAAACAATTTAAAGTGAGCTTAAGTACTTAAGAGCCCATGGATAACCATGGATGAAAAGGGTGCTAATACCTTCCCTTTTCATAACCTACCCCCCGGACCCAAAAATATCTCTAAGGTCTTTCCTGTTCTTTTATAACCTTTCCTTATGGATAAAATAAAAGTCGGTGGCGACTCTTGCTATCCGCAACATTACTTAAAGTCAGTTCTCCCACCGTGTTACAGAACTGGCGACTCTGCTGGGGATCTATTTAAGAGGGGTACCCTTAGGAATTAAGATCACTTTAAATTGTTTGCCTTGTTTGTTTTATATTACTTGTTGGGGTGTTCTTATGTGTGAAAGATCCTAACCCGGATCTAGTGTACCTTAGGTAAATGGCAATAGACCAAGGAAACTGTACGGCGTATACCGATATGGTTGATCTGGTGGCCATAGTTAGTGTGACTTCTTGGTTGGTGCTTATGTTCCTTAAGTCAAGTTGAGGATAATATGAGGCTGCCATATGTTGTCAATGCACTAACTAACTTTTAGAACCCTAGTTATCCCATCTTGGCCTTTAGAAAAGTAGTGAGATAACCGGCTTTGGTGAAGACTGAAGTTGGTTGATACTCGATACTACGCTCATTGAGATCTTAAACTTGGAGGGTTTTGGTTGGCAAGTAAGTTGCCTACTGAACAACCACCCTTGTGAAGGATCAATGATATTGAGATCCTTTAGAACATGGTTACTTTCATAGGACAAGATGAACCAACTAACTTCAGGGGAGGGTACTTACCTTTGAACCTCATGCAAGCCTTTAAACCTAGGGCTATGGTGTGACTTGTTTGTGTGTGCCACATGTTTGTGATTGAGCATAACATCATGACATCATCATGCATCATAAGCATAGCATTTTCACTAACCATTTCAAGGACCAAAGGATTTATCTTTGTTCTTTGTTGCAGGTCATGGCTTCTGCTCGTAGAAACACCATCAGGATCAACTTTGTGGGCATACCTGCCAAGCTTAAAGAGTTGGTTTCTCAAGTGTCTGATCATTCCCAGTTCATCAAGAGACATGGTCACCTATTGGATCTAGTCACTTCAGGGTTCAATGAAGACATGATGAGTGTCATGTTTCAGTTCTTTGACCCTAAACACCATTGCTTTACATTTCCCGACTATCAGCTAGTTCCAACCATGGAGGAGTTCTCTAAACTTCTGGGTATCCCTGTTCTTGATCAGAAACCATTCACAGGTTTGGAGAAGGAACTTAAACCTGAGGTTATTGCTGCAGCTCTACATCTGAAGAAGTCTGACATTGTTCTAGAGACGAGAAGCGGAGTCAAGGGTATTCTTGCCAAAGTATTAATGGATAAAGCTCAAATGTTCTTGAAGGCCATGAGCTATGATGCTTTTGAGGAGATCTTAGCCTTGCTGATATATGGCTTAGTATTGTTCCCCAATCCATATCAGTTCATAGATGTTCATGCCATCAACATCTTCCTGAGTCACAATCCAGTGCCTACATTGCTTGGAGACATCCTGCATTCTCTTCACACCCGTACTACAAGGGCAAGAGGAACTTTGATGTGCTGCATACCTTTGCTTTCTAGGTGGTTTATTTCTCACCTTCCTCGCTCAGTAATGAAGAATGAGCAAGGGTTCAGATGGTCCAAGAGGATCATGTCACTTTCTCACTCAGATATCCATTGGTGCTCCAGATCTATGGAGAATGTCACTATCATTGACCGTTGTGGGGAGTTTCCTAATGTGCCACTTCTAGGCATAAGAGGAGGCATCACCTACAACCCTTCTCTAGCTTTACGACAGTTTGGTTATGCCCGAAGTGATGGTCCACATGACATGTTGATTCAGGGCATTGTGTTTGACTACGACAACGATCTTCAGGGTTACCGTCAGAGATTCATACGAGCTTGGGGAAAAGTAAACAGGGTTGACAGCAAGACACTGGAGCCTAAGTACACTATTCCTATGGAGGCTTATCTCAGATGGGTACGATCTCGTGCTCAGACACTCATGATGCCATATCCTGCCGTCCTACCAGTTATCATGGAACCTGTTGCTGAAGGAGACACAGCTTATACCATCCTTCACCCAGACATGCCTACTGATATGGAAGACTTGCAGAGATCATGGATCCAACTGAAGGAGCAAAGGGATACTTTCGAGGCTCATTACAAAACAAGCCAAGCAAGGATCCTAGAGCTAACAAAGCAACTTCATGAGGAACGAAACCTCAACTCATACCTCAATACAAAGAGGAAACGTCCATGGGAGACTTAAAACCCCATCTTTTGTACTTATTTCATTTTCATTTTTGTAAGCCTAAAAGGCAAAACAAGTTATTACTAATAAAAAGTTACTTTCTTGTTTGTTTAAGCAAATTTAAATCCTGCGGTCCTTGAAAACATTGCATATGCATTCCCATATCATTTCATTGCATCACAGGTTTCTCATCTTCTCGCTGTTTATTTCAGCAATGGCTCTTGAACAATCAGTTAAGGATCTTCAGGCACAGAATGCACGGTTCCAAGAGCTGATCCTGAACCTATCCAAGGGGCAGGATGAATTGAAGACACTGCTGACTAAGAAGAAGAATCCTGAGGACAACAAGGATGATCAGCTGACACAACTACAAGCTGAGATGACAGGAATGAGGGCCCAGATGAATGACCAGGCGGCTCTTATTCAAAGTTTAGCTCAGAGGCAAGAAGAGCTAAGAACCTTTATCCACAAACTTCAAAGTAATGGAGTCAAGGATCTAATTGTCAGTCAACCTCCATTAAAACAAGCTGGTTTGGTTGAAAGGAGGATGAGGATAAAAGAGGGTAAGAGACAGGTTGCCATTGATCGTTCTTCAGTTGAAGAAGAAAGACCTGATAAGGTTAATCCACCTCAACACAAGGGATGTAGAAGACAGTTTATCAAGTTCAGCACTCCAATGTCACAAGTTCTGCAATGCTTGTTGGAGATGAAACTAATTTCCTTGAAAAATTCTCCTCAAAATCCTAAAACTTTCTCTCCTCGCTATAATCCCAAGGCAAGGTGTGAGTATCACTCCAACAGTCCTGGACATGATACTAATAACTGCTGGATGTTGAAGAATAAGATTCAAGACCTAATTGACGAAGGAATACTCGAGGTTACGCCAGAAGGCCAGGTTGAGTTCTTCTATCGTCCATCAAGCATCAAAGTTTCCAGAATATTGAAGTAACAAGTTTAGAGGAAGAGACTTTAAGAACACTTGAATTTTCATTTGTAATTTCTCTTATTTGTTTGAACACTTACTATTATGTTAAACTTTTGTTTTCATTAATACATTGCATATGTTTGTCTTGAATTAATCCATTCGTTCCACTATATTTTGAATTATGCTTCTTATTTCTATCTTGTGATATTTAACTCCTGATAAAGCTATAAGCCTGTAGAGGGAGGATGACGAAAACAATACCATAATCTTATGCAATATGCTTTTGAACAGACTATGCTGACGATGTACAGGCATTGTTTCAATTCCTAAACAGTGGAGATATAAGGAAGTTAATCCCTAGACAACCCTTTTGAGCCTATGAAGTAGGAGTTTTTTGTTCTCACAAATTAAAACCCTTATTCATAACCTGGGGCAGGGTAGTTACTCAGTTAACTCAAAATATGCCAATTATATGTACACAGCTAATGATGGTTCTCTGTAATCAATAAACCTGACAGTCAATATCCAGCAAAAGAACGATTCACTAAGTCAAAACCTATGAAGGAGACTTAGTAAAACATTAAGACATCCCGCTGACTGTAACCTTGAAATAAGCAGTTCAGGCAAAAAGAAGGGATAATAAAATCAAAAGAAAAAAAAAGAAGAGGTCACTATGAACCCTCAACAAAGAAAGATGGCTGAATGTTCAAATAAATTTTGGGTTTCTGAACCATCACAAATATTGGTGTTACAACTCCAAACTGATATGGAACTTCAATGTATGAGTTAACTGAGCATAGGACTGAAGAACATCATGGAGATTGGGTTGGGTACAAATAAAATTTGAGCCTTTATCCTTTGTTTCTTAAACCATGAACCAGGCCACGTTACAACCCTTTAAAAGTCCTAACTGAAGCATGGTTAGTTCGAAAGCGTGCTGCTGCAAAAAGGTATCCTGACTCCCTTAGGGCTTGTCATAAAATTTGAGTTAATATCACAGTATTCCCAAAAAAAAAAAAAAAACAGTTTTTCTAAAATAACTTGTTTCAAAACTTCAAGACAGACATAAGCATTGCATTTTTGAATATATTTGTTTGCATATACCTGAGTGTTTGACAAATGGAGAAGTTTACAGGATGAATGTTCAGTGAATCAAAGTCCTCCCGATAAACAAAGTTGCTTCCTGGATCAAAGTCCATGTATACAAAGGGGCATAGTCATTATCTCCCAATCAAGAGGGCAGGCCATGATACTTCCTAACTCGTTTGGGGCAATTAGGTCCAGACTCAACTATGCTTAATAGCCAGGGACATTTTCCCTCATACAGCTGAATTACCAAAGGTGACATTACAGAGTTCATAATGCCAGGGGCATGGTCATTGTTTCCTAATCGAGGGGGCATACCAAGTTACTGTTCAAATCATTCAGGGCAACCAGTTCCAGATCCAACAGTGCTCAATAGCCAGAGGCAACTTTTCTCATTACCAAGGGTAACACTGCAAAGTTCACAATGCCAGGGGCATATGCTTATGGGGCATTCTACTTGTGTCTCTTGAGGTGGCTCATTACAGATACTTCCATTATGGGATAATTCATCCTCAATCAAGGGGCAATGCTTTCTCTTCAAATCTAATATCTGGAGCATATATGGTCCATCACAATTTAAAGACACATTCCTCTCATTGTATTACCTTGATATTGGATTCTCAGCTAAAACCATGATGGAAATTAATTATGCCAGTAGTATCAGATGGTGTCAGTATCATGTCTTCGGAAGGTATTCAGGAAAGTTATGGATTTCAGGAGCTCTAAAACCAATTGGTTATACACTCTCGAAGTTGAAACGATTCTGTTTTCAAGTTCAGCTTTACTTTTCCCTCTGAATCCAGATTTACTTTTACCCTAAGCAAAACGTCCATTGGTTATGTTTGAATGTATCATGCTTTTGAATATGATTGATGTTTACCAGAAATGCATGTATGCTTTTAATATGATTGATGTTTACCAGAAATGCATGAAAATGCAGTAATAGTATTTACTAAGGACGAACGCGAGGGAAGGATTTCAACGAAGCTTCGCCGGTTCACCTCTAACAAAACAGTTACAAAACCCTCAGTAGGACGAATCCATCTTCATAAAGTCTCATCTCCCCTGGAATTTATATCCATCTCTTTTATCCTCATACGGATGTACGGGAAATTACTTTCCAATAAGGGTACGACGAACGAAGACGGGACGTTATACTTATCCTACTATCAAACGAAGACGAAGGTTATATATACCTTGCCATCCCCAACAACGGGAGGTTATATCTATACCTCATTATCCCCAGCAGACAGAGGGTTATATATTCTTCAACAATAAATCGGGATTTATTTTCCCTGGACAGCAGCTGTTATACAAAGATATCCAGACGCTCCCGGCAGTATCATATCATACATACATCATATATATCATACCATAACATACATATCCATAGACATATAGTACATTACCTAAGTGCATCATATCATACATACACACATAAAGCATAAACTAATGTTATTATACAAAATGCTACCTTGTTTCAGGTTAACTTATGATCTTCAGGACTGCTTTATTGTCACCTCAGGGTTACTTTATCCTCCTGATAAGCTCCTTATTGCTTTGGGACTGCTTTATCGTAACCTCAGGGTTACTTTATCCTCCTGAAATCATCACATTACTTCAAGACTGCTTTAGAGCTATTGATTGCTCTATCCTCTTGAAGCCATCTTATTATTTCAAGACTGCTTTAGAGCTATTGATTGCTCTATCCTCCTGAAATCATATTACTATTTCAAGACTGCTTTAGAGCTATTGATTGCTCTATCCTCCTGAAATCATATTATTACTTCAAGACTGCTTTAGAGTTATCATTATTGATTGCTCTATCCTCCTGAAATCATATTACTATTTCAAGACTGCTTTAGAGCTATTGATTGCTCTATCCTCCTGAAATCATATTATTACTTCAAGACTGCTTTAGAGTTATCATTATTGATTGCTCTATCCTCCTGAAAGCATATTATTATTTCAAGACTGCTTTAGAGTTATCATTATTGATTGCTCTATCCTCCTGAAATCATTACTTCAAGACTGCTTTAGAGTTATCATTATTGATTGCTCTATCCTCCTGAAAGCATATTATTATTGCAAGACTGCTTTAGAGTTATCATTATTGATTGCTCTATCCTCCTGAAATCATTACTTCAAGACTGCTTTAGAGTTATCATTATTGATTGCTCTATCCTCCTGAAATCATTACTTCAAGACTGCTTTAGAGTTATCATTATTGATGGCTCTATCCTCCTGAAATCATTACTTCAAGACTGCTTTAGAGTTATCATTATTGATTGCTCTATCCTCCTGAAATCATATTATTACTTCAAGACTGCTTTAGGGCTATCATTATTGATTGCTCTATCCTCATGAAGACATGCTATTACATCAGGATTACTCCAGTATTCTGAAAACATATCATCAATACCTCGGGACTGCTCCAGACTCCTGACATCTTTCATTATACCAAGAAATACATCTGAAGAACTTTCCCCTAGTGGCATCTTTAAGCCCACTCAATCATATTCAACCAACCATCAATATCACTCAATGCACTGGTGAGTGCAAATTTTTGGGCTTTTGTGTTCAATCCCCTTCAACCTTCCAGGTTACGAATGGCAAATATACCAATCTAACCCCTCAGGTTTCAAAAAATTGAACAGGGGCAGCTGTTGCACCCCAAAATTTGCCCTCACAATACAAGACTTTGTGTGCTAAGAAGGTTCACAAGGTTCACAAGTTTCTCAAACCTTTCATGAGGTTCATGAAGTCTACAAGTCACTTCTTGAAGGTTCACAAGGTTCACAAGCTTCTCAACATTTACAAGACCTTTCATGAGGTTCATAAAGTCCACAAGTTACTTTTTGAAGGTTCACAAGGTTCACAAGTCCCACAATGCTTTCAATACCTTTCATGAGGTTCATGAAGTCTACAAGTTACTTCTTGAAGGTTCACAAGATTCACAATGATTACAGAGCTTTCCTGAGGTTCATGAGGTCTACAAAGTCACTTTATGAGGTTCACAAGGTTCACAAGGTTCACAATACATCCCATGAGTATCACAAGACATTTTATGAAGATTCACAAGGTTCACAAAGTTCACAATTGGTCAAAGAAGTTGACAATTCCCTCAGACAATGCACCTCCTAAGCAGTGCATCCAAAACTAGGGTTTTGACTTTAATCAGGCTAAATGGACTTCCAATACCTCAAGTTTGTTTCATAACATCTTATATGTGTATGAGAACCCCCATGACAAGTTTTAAGACTTTTCTCAAAAGTTTGCTCAGTCAGATGATCAGATAAGTCAAAATCAGTCAGTGTAGTTAAAAAGTCAAACTGAGGTCAACTGTGGTCAAACCAAAGTCAAACTTCATGATTTTTTGCCAACATCAAGTATATGAAGTAAAATTCATCATTTGATCAAGGGTTGATCATGATTCATCAAGGAGATTCCAGATCATCAATAATCAGGAGTTTCTAAATTAGGGTTTCCTTAGTAAAAGTCAACTGAACTTTGACCAGCCATAACTTTCACATACTTCATCACCAAGTCTCCATACAAAGCTCATTTTGAAGGAAATTGAATTCTCTACAACTTTGATGTTGAAGGTTAAGCCCAAAAATGCTTCATTTGAAAGATATGATCTAAGACATTATAGGTCATTTCAAAAGTCAACATTTAGTCAACAGCTTCAAAAGGGCATAACTTGAGATTGGTAAATGGTATGGACCTGAAACCAATGGGGTTGTTTAGAGGACTCTTCAAGCTTTCCAAAAAGTCCAAGAACACCCTCATACCTTTAAAATTGAGGGAGATGTGCCTTTGCAAAGTTGGGCAATTTTGTGATGGTTTATATTGAAAATGGGGGCTTAAAAACAATTTTCTCCAAATGGGCTGGCCAAATTATGACCCAACCCATACAATAACATCTTGCACGAAATTTCCATAATATTTTCATAATTTTTATTTTATTTAATTAATTTATTATGATTTTTTATTCTTAAAATCATTTTAAATTTAAATAAAATATTAAATGAGAAGATTTAAGTGATTTGTTGATTCTAGAAAGTCATAAAATCAATATGGAACAAATTGATGCAAGAATTATATGGAGTGGCTTGAAATAGAAAGCTTTGGTATAAAAATATTGAACTTTCATGGCATGATCTTTCTCAATCTCAAAATATCAATTCTTCCACCAAAACAATGAATCTTTTTGACCTAATTGAGTCTACTATAAGAAGACAACATGAAGCAACCCTCATTCACGAATTTTGCAGCCTCAAATAACACTCTCCAACTTCAAAAATTTCAAACAAAACTCATAATCGGATTTTGAATTGAAGGTAGTTTCAACACATTCCAAGCACACCAATCTCTTCTATGATGATCATTGAGCATAACCAGATCACTACATGGCCTTATAACATAACATATGGATGAACCCGAATCATTCTTTTCATGTTTTTTTTTATTTTTCGTTCATAACAATTTACTTGATATTAATGGATTTTGCTTATTGATTTGTGTTCAAGGAAGGTTTGTGATGAATTCTGGGCAGGTTAATTGAAAAAAACATGGTCGAATCGTATAATGCCATTCTAGGGTTTATGACCTTCATCTTAGGGTTTCATGATCCATTGAATATAAATGGTTTCTAAGACCATGGCTGGATTTGAATCGACCTCTGGATTGTATTTATGCTTTCAATTTTGTAAAATTTCACTGTTTGGTTGCCCATTGTGTTTCGTAGGTTTTGCTAGGGTTTTGTTTTTCGCAGGAAAAGTCATAGAAGAAACCGCAGCAAATTTTGAAGGTCACAAGGTTGAAGACGATCCCCTGGCGCCAAGATTCAAATTCAAATTATGATTAATTTATTTTATGTTGTTTTGCTATTTTGTAATCACACGCGTGCATGTGGTCCAGTGGTAAAGGCTTGTGTGTGTAGCCAGCGTGACCTGGGTTCGAGTCTTGGACTCGTACATTGTTTTTTCTATTTTTTTTCCAGGTAATGAAAGACTTAATATATTATGGCTCAATGCCATTCAATAACCAGGAAGGCTCTCCCAGCCAGGTGGATGTGCGCGCATGTTGGTAATCTAAAGGTCCTGGGTACGATTCTCACCCTAGGCCTTTTTGTTCATTTATTTTTCTGGATTTTCAAAGGCAAGGAACAAAAGCAATTGGGCTCTCCTCTTTCTCACCTGCGTGCGTGGTGGCCTGATGGTTTTTCTTGTTGGTTGCAAACAGACTGATCTGGGTTCAAATCCCAGTCAGGTAAGTTTTTTATACTTTTTCTTCTTTTATTTATTTTATGTATTATAATCTTAAATTAAATATAATTTTTGGAATATATGTTTATAAATAATAAAAAATGATAATATGGCATGTTTGTTGTTTTTTTTTAATTTCTAAAAATATATTAATTTTTGTTTGACCTTGTAATTAAATTATATATGTATGTGATTTTGTATTATAAATTAAATCTTAAAATTATTTTCTAATAAAACCCTAAAAAAATATAAACCCTAATTTTCCAAACTCTAAAATATTTTCTAAATGAACTTTAACCTAATTTTATTTTCCAAATAATTTTTTTTTCTTAATATAGTTAATATGTATATATTATAACTTTTTGTAAATAAAATTAAATCTTATAAATGCAAATATTTAATATAAAGTTTTGTAAATATGTTCTTATGATACTTAAAGTTTATATAATGTCTAAATATTTTTTTTATATAATTAAATTTTTGTAAATAATCAAAATTTATAATTATATTGTGCTTAAAAATTTTTCTTATTATATTACTAACTAAATTGTTATGTATTATTATATTATATTTCTATTATTCTAAACTTGTTTATTCCTTCTAATTATTCTTATTATTATATTTACTAACCATATTATTATTTATTATTATATTTCTAACCTTGTTCATTATTTCTAAATTATTATTATTATTTTATTGTTACTAACCCCTTATTATTTATTTTTATCATTTATTGCTTATTATTTAATTTGCTATTTTATTATTATATTGTAATTGTTTCTCGGATGTAAATTTTGTAATATTATAATTATTGCTATGGTTAGTAATTAGGGAGTTGTTAATATGTATGTTATTTAAAATAAATTTAGATCATGTTAATATAAGATAATTAAAATAAACACTCACACACACGTAAGTCGATTTTAATCGCCGTCTCACATTTCTAAGGTTATCCCTCAAGTTGCCTACGAATAATGGTCAAGTGGGGTGTATAAAGCAAGTCCCTTAAAATAGAAAATCATCAAAGTCCCTCATGGTTGCCTATACGAATCGAGTCCCTTCGAAATAAATGATGATAGTCCCTCCAGTATGCCTATTACACCCCACAATGGCCTTCAAAATCAGAATGTCCCTCACATGTCCCTTAACATCCAAGGTAATGACTACCTACTCCTTAATAGTAGGGATAGTCCTACCAAGGAAAGAAAAAAAGAACAAGAAAGACTTTAAATTCTAGGGTAGGTTCCTCTTATGTACTTGCTCACTTCAAAAAATTTTCAAACACTTAACATTTTCAAACAAATTTTCAAACATGTTTTTACACATCCGTACATGGATTATTTATTAACTATTCTGAAAATTTTCTATGCACACACTACACTTTCAAAAACAATTTAAAGTGAGCTTAAGTACTTAAGAGCCCATGGATAACCATGGATGAAAAGGGTGCTAATACCTTCCCTTTTCATAACCTACCCCCCGGACCCAAAAATATCTCTAAGGTCTTTCCTGTTCTTTTATAACCTTTCCTTATGGATAAAATAAAAGTCGGTGGCGACTCTTGCTATCCGCAACATTACTTAAAGTCAGTTCTCCCACCGTGTTACAGGGGTGACCGGAGAAGATGACCGGAGGTCAGTTCCGGTCACCTGAACAGTGCCCAAAGTTTAAATATGAGAACATGTCATAGCCCTTGGATTCTTTGCATCCTGTGGTCATGAGAGTGCCAGCACATAAATGATCCATGTGCCATTCACGTGTCCAAGGTTAACATAAAAGTCTTCAGTTTGTTTTTGGCACCCCCTGTGTAGCTGACTCAGGCCCATTCATGTGGTTTTCTTCACTCTTTGCACCCCCAAGGCCCATTTCAATTTAGTTCATTTTTTTTTATTTTACATCAATTTCGTTTCATATTTCTAAAAATACCAAAAAGCCTCCAAAAATTCCCAAATAATTCATGGACACTATTCATAATATTCTTTAATTTTCCATAATTTTAGATTTTATTTTTGTTCATTTTTGAGATCAGAATTAATTTCCCCTTTAATTGTTTTCTTATTTTCTCATTTTTGACCACTAAACTTGTACATTTTTGTTCTCTCAAACCATGTATGATAAATGTGTCATTCTTCTTGTTTTTTCTTCATATTCCATCAAAATTCATCAAAAGATTTTTCTCTGGATTTTTAGGTCATGTTTGGATCATTTTTGAGTCCTTTCTTTCACTTGTATGTTCAAAAATCCTAATTGAGTTCTACCTTTCCATTAACCATCCAAAGAGAGGAATTTTAATGAGATTTTTTGTAAATATGTTACTCCTTGGATCTTGATTCTAAGTACCAATTTTCATAATTTTTTAAGGTCATTTGGTATTTTTCTTGAGTTGCTAGATTTCTAAGTCATTTTTGGTCCTTCATGTTGTTTTCTCTTACTTCAAATGAATAAGGCATTCATGCCATTAGTCTAAGGTATTGTTTCTGGTTCTTGTGAGTCATATTATAGGTCATATAACATTGAAATCCATCCTTGAGTCTTTACTTTTGTTTTTAGGGTTTACTTGAACCTTAAGTCACCATTGTCTCCATTTTAACCTAATTCTCCTTCATCCTTCATCTTAACCACTCAAAACTTAATAAATACTCCAAATAAATTTGTCCAAGTCTGGTTTTGTGTCTTATAAACATGTTTAGATCATTCCTCTATGTTCATTTCACATGTATAAAGTTTTGCCTCTCTTTATGTTTCATTTGCCATTAAGAAAGTCAAAAAACCCTATTTTGAAATACCTAGTTTTAGAATACTTCATGCCATTTCATTTGCCATTGTTTTGTAAATTTAATTTCCATATTGAATTCATGTCAAGATCCTGGTTTTTGTATGGGGATTTCAAACCCTTTTGTTCATGATTTAGTCTTACCTTAAGATCTTCCTTCTCTTTGAAGTTTCATTTGTATTCTCTCTCATGTTCACACCATCACTCACATAGTTTGCATTTCCTTTACTTAGGTCTCTTCATCCCTTGTAGCATGACCTATTATGAGACTTTGATAATATGATTGGCCCCTGTATTTTCCATTTACTTTAGGGTTTAAGCCTTTTTAGATTACTTAATCTTTTAGGTTTCCTCATATAACTTTACCTTAGATCTCATTAGGGTTTAGATTATTTTTAGAGCATAGTTTGAAGTTGTCCACCTTTGTAGCTTTAGAAACTTTGGAATTGATTTATCTACTGACTTTTTATGTATGTTACCTTATAAGATGCTTTAGGCTTAGGTATTAACCTTAGAAGCTCACTAACATCTTTCCTTAGCTAGTGTGGGTTACTATTGAGATTTACCATGTAATAATTGTTCATATTTCTCCATCATGCTAACTCTTGTTTTGTAGGGGGGAAGATGAGGTAATTACTTCATTCTTTATCTCTTATGCATGCCTTTGTTATTGCCTTATCACCTTAGTGCTTTGTTCTTAAGTTCCCTCTTTCTCTCTTTAGATTCAACTTAACTTCCTTAGGAAATAAGTTGAATTCTAGCTTGTTCTTTCTTCTCCTTAGGTAGAATACCTCATTAACCATAGGACCATACTTTTGTACATAATAAGATGATTTAGGGTTGTGTCTTAGTCCCCCATTAGCTTTGACCTTTCCCTTTTGAGTCTTTCTCTTCTCATCTTCAAACAAATCCAAAAAGACTTAATAAATGCATGAAAGGATCCCTTGTGTATAGCCTTATTTCATGGGGCACTTGCATTCACTCCATCTTGGAGTGGTGTAGGCTTTTCTAGCATGATGTACAAGTCTTATCAAGGGGTTATTTCACAAAGAAAAATATAAAAGACATTTCTTCACAAAAGCCACAAAAACATGTAATTAAGTTCAACAAGCTAGTGAACTTAGACCCTAATCCGTGGAAACAAGTCTTGGATAAATTCTCCTTGCTTGGTGTACTTGTTCTATTATTCCATCTTGGAATGTAGTGGCAAGTACACATTCCATGGAAAAGAGTTTGAATTCACTTCCTTGTGCAAAATTCATACAAAACTCTTAAAAAGCAAACAACAAACAATAAGTGACTTTCCTGCGGGAACTTCTCTTCTTATCTCATTCATTCTCAGCGTGAACTTGCAACGACTTGTCTCGCATGCAAGACGGTAAACGCACTCATACCAGACGAGCCTGCAACACCTGAGCATAGACATGCGCAGTTCTAGCATAAAAAAACACAAACAAATAGTTCCCGCCTTAGTTAGGCGAACTACGTCGACTCTGATCCTCATTATCCCAATGAGGTACGTAGGCAGCGGGGTAGGGCTCGTTCAAGCACATTCGTTATTTTCCCTACATTTTCCCCATACTTTCTTTCCATTCCAATTCCCTTTCTCATTTCTCATTCCCATTCCAGTTAGCAGTTCATTTG
The DNA here is from genome assembly GCA_963966055.1 of Lathyrus aphaca. NCBI lineage: Eukaryota > Viridiplantae > Streptophyta > Magnoliopsida > Fabales > Fabaceae > Lathyrus > Lathyrus aphaca. The sequence continues at coordinate 104,833,542 of OZ014521.1, forward strand.
TTCAGTAGCAGTTATATTTTCCTCACCCTTTAAAACAAAACAAGCAAGCGTGAATCCCGTCGGGTACGGCGGACGGTCTGGGGTACTAATACCTTCCTAGGTCGTAACCGACTCCCAAACTCATATATTTGGTTCGCAGGACCTTGTCCTTTCCTTCTTCCTCGGGTTTGTGAAGCATTAACTTTCCCTTTCCTTCGGGATAAAAATGCATGGCTGACGACTCTACCTTTTCCGCACCACTTTCGCGTTTGTACTAGGATGAAAATCTCGGGAGCGACAATGAGTACAAGAGAAAATCCTATCTTAATTCCATATTCTGCATTTAGTTCCCTTGTAGTGTTCCCTTGAGCTTGAACTTCACAGAGATGAGTACAAAGCCCCCTACTATTAATATAATCAAGAGCAAAGCCTCGTGCTAAAGTGCCCAATATTCCACATACAATTGTAATCCCACCAAATATCATATATGCATTATTCTGACAAAGAATGGTCTGACGGTATTATATACACACACATAACTAACTAACCATGTGAAAGGAAGAAGAAAAAAGGGAGGCAAGAAGTTAAGAAACCACTAATTATTGGACCTTGACTAACTGGTATAGTGACATCTACACCTTCAAAACCATCTACAAGAGCAGTGGTCCTCTCATCCTCACTATCGTACAAACTTTCTACAATATCTTCATCACTATCCTCTAAATCAGACAAATGATTGACACACTTAGGGTTTATTGCACTACCACTAGCATCATGTTCAACAAAAAGTTCACCATCAACTTCATTTGCAGAATGGTAACATGCGAAATCATATGCATCCTCATCGTTCTTAATCTGAAAATGCTTAGGAGCAATTTCAGGGATCCTAGCCCACAACTGGTACGATCCTACAGGGTAACCCCATCCACTGACTATGTTGTTATATGACTAGTGATAAATCTATCTAAGTGTTCCCCAAAAACTACAGTAGAAACACCACCCATGTATATTGTTTCGCTGTCACTGTGCTTCAGAAATTCCCCTCCATGTCTAAACACCACATTAAACAATAATTTTTTTTGAAAATAGAAACAGAAGAAGATGAACATGAAGAAAATAGAACTACTTAACATCATCAACATTGCTAAACAAACCTGTAAATCCATTGCTTCGTCTTCGTCCTTGCGTTCTCCCATGGATTCGACTTCGTCTTCAAGCTCGCTTCCTTCCTGCTTCCAAACCTTTCAAATTGGGAACCCTAACTCACGGGGGGAGGGGGGATTTCGAATTGTATAAAAGGGTCACACACAATTGCCCAGTCACACACAATTTCCCAGTCAGCCTTGTCCACATCATCAAGGCAGTAAAAGGGGGTGGTACAATCTGAATTTGGGTTTTATGAGGGGGCGTCAATTAAAAAATATCTTAAAGGGGGTAAAACCAAAACCCACCCTAATGACAGGGGGATTTTATATAATTATCCCTTATATTTATTGTTATGAAATTAAATTATTAGCTTAAATTATATTAATTGACATATATACACATTAACAATATCATATTTATTATTTGTTTTAGGGCATTTCCCTTTGTCAGCTATACTTATCGTCACCGACATATCGGATAGTTGGCAAGGGAAAAATGTATAACATTACGGATCAATCACTTCACAATAACCCCTCCCTCCTGGATGTTTGAAAGTATCGATTGAAATTTCTGTAGAGCTGAATGCATTATTACCATATTCCGACGATGCTTCGGATGCAACAACGGTGGAACAAGCAATATGTTCGTTTGTTGCATGGTCGACAAGCCTCATTAGGGTCGGATATGAGCTATGCTTAATTAAAACCATTATGAACCTTTGTTAACCTTAATGTGAAAGTTTTTACGCGCATTTTACTAACATTTTTTACATGGTAATGTTAATTAGACTCCAACAAGATCCAAAGGAAAAGACAAGGGGATTCTGCGGCATACCGAGTTCGTTGTTTAAAAAAAAGAGGTACGTCACATTTTTACGCGCATTTATATAAGTATATGAACCTTTGTTAACCATAATGTGTAGATTCAATGTTAAATTCGTGATCTTATACTTCATCTAACTAATTATATGATATGTAGCTTCATGGTAAGTGTAACACGGTGGGAGAACTGACTTTAGTTAAATGTTGCGGATAGCAAGAGTCGCCACCGACTTTTATTTTATCCAAAAGGAAAGGGCATAAAAGAACAGGAAAGACCTTAAAAAGATTTTGAGTTCGGGGGGTAGGTTATATAAAGGGAAGGTGTTAGCACTCTTTATATCCATGGTTATCCATGGGCTCTTAGTTACTTAGCTCACTTTAAATTGTTTTGAGAAAGTGTAGTGTGTGATTAAAAAATTTCTAAGTGCTTTATAATGATCCTCGTATGGATGTATATAAAGACTTTGTTCTGAAAATTTGTTTGAAATGTGAAGTGTAATGAAGTATTTTGAAAAGGTGAGCAAGTAATTAAGAGGAACCTACCCTATATTAAATCTTTATTATTCTTATATGTTCTTTCAATGGTAAGACTAACCCTATTATTAATGAATAGGTAGTCATTACCTTGGATGTGATAAGGGACATATGAAGGGACATCTGAATTTAGGCAACTGCAAGGTGTCTTTAGCAATTCGTAGGGACTTATCATCTTTTATTCGAAGGGACAAGATCATTTATCGTAAGCAACCTCGAAGGGACTTGATCTTATAATTTGAAGGGACTTAATGATATTTTATGAAGGGACTTTACTTAAGACACCTTACTTGACCTTAGAAATAGGCAACATGAGAGGTAACCCTAGAAAGTGAAAGATGGCGATCAAAGATCGGCTTACGTGTGTGAGTGTTTATATTCAAGTATTTATCTTATTTAATTAGTTTTTCTAAATTATTTTAATCACAAACATGTTATGCACACCCTATAGTTACTAACCATGGCAGTAAAAATATTTACAAAAATAAAATAGAAACAAAAAATAAACCTACGACTATTACATGGCTTTCGCAATTACATAATAATGATAAATATAATAAATAAGTGATAATTCAAGGGTTAGTAATAATAATAATAATGATAATAAAAGGGGTTAGTAAAAATATAAAGAAAATAAAAATTCAAGAGAAGATATTATTTTAAAATTAAATAAACAATTTTAGAAAATTTTAGAAGATAATAGAATAATTATAATAATAATAAACAAAATAATAATTATTTACAAAGAATGATTAATTATTTAATTAAACTAAATATTAAAGTTAAATAAAAATTAGGGTTAACAAAAATTTAGGGTTAGAAAATTAAGGTTTAGAAAATTAGGGTTTTAATTATTAATTAAAATATATAATTAATCTATTTACAAAAATTTAATACATATATATATATACTTATTATAAAATAAATATAAATAATTTAAATTTTTAAGAAAAATATATTATAATTTTTAAGAATATAAAGATAATATTATAATGTTATTTAGAAATTAGTTTTTATAATTTATATTTACTAGTTTAAACAAAATAGAATTAATATAAGAAAATAAATTGAAAATAAGAAAAAAACAAGGAAATTTGCCAAAAAGAAAGGACCTGGGATTTTGAACCCAGGTCCTCTTACCTCAAACACACATCACAAAACCAACAGGGCCAACGCACGTTGGTGATCTATTTACGTCACCAACTCATTATATTATTAACCTGCAAAAAAAAAATTAAAGCAAAAATTAAACGCACACAGCCAGGATCGAACCCTGGTTTTCACCCTCATACACATGCATGCCTTACCAACTGTGCTGCCAGCGCGTTGTGTAACATAAACCAGACCTAAATAATAATAAAAACAAACAAATATTTGAATTATAGAATTCGCGCTAGATGATCATCTTCAACCTTGGGATTTCACAGGTTTACCTGCGAAATTACCTGCCAAAACTCCTGCGTTTTTTCCTGCATGTGAAAACCTACGAAACTCATACAGTACCATTTACACACAATTTTGTCAAATTAATCACATAAATATGATCCAGGCAGTATTTGCAATTGATTTATAGTTTTAGAAGGCATTTATATTCACTTAATTGAGAAACCCCAATTCGAAGGTTATGAACCCTAAAATGGCATTCTATGATTTAGCCATGGTTTCTTCAATCCAATCACCCAGAATTCATCACAAACATCCACTGAACATAAATCAACAAACAAAACTAGTTAATGATACGTGAATGATCAAAAACGAAAAATCAAAAAATATGAAAAAAGTTTGGATCGAATTCGTCAATATGAGATGTTATGGAGCAATGTGATGATTGAGATACGATTAATGATGTCCAAGGATCATGTTTGAACCTTCAAAATTCCCTGAAACCTCCTGCAAATAAAAAACCGAATGTATGTTTTTGCTTGAATTTTTGAAGTTTGATTATTGTTTTTGGCTGCTGCCAATCGTGTCCCCTTCATTGGTTTATGTTGTATATATATATCATAGAACATAATTAGGTCAAAAAATCAATCTTTACTTTGGACTTTTGGATAGTTTGAGATTGAAAAAGATATGCCTTCAAAATATTAAAAAAATTTGATATATCCTTGCCATTTAGGTTGATCTGATTTTCCATGATCTCAATCAATTTAAATTGTTCTTTATGACTTTCTAGAACCAAAATCCTATCAAATATTGAAATTTTTATATTTTATTTTGATTTAAAATGATTTTTAATGTAAAAAATCATAATAAATAAAATAAAATGAATAAAAAATTAAATAAAGAATTTTAATTCGTGCATGATGTCATGAAAGTGTTTGGGTCATAAAAATGCAAGCCCATTAGGAGAAATTTGGTTCTAAGGTCCCATTTGCTTCATAAACCTCCCAAAAATTTCCCAACTTTGCAAAGGCATAAATCCCTCAATTTGAAGGCTATGAAGGTGTTCTTGGACATTTTGGAAAGCTTAGAGAGTCCTTTAACCAACCTCTTTGGTCTCGTGTCCATATCTTTTACCATTCTCATGTTATGCCCTTTGGAAGTTGTTGACTTTTTGTTGACTTTTGAAATGACCTATAATGTCTTAGCTCATACCTTCACAATGAAGCATTTTTGGGCTTGGCTTGTGAGATATAAAGTTGTATAAAATTCAATTTCCTTCAAAATGATCTTTGGATGGAAAATTTTTGATGAAGCATGTGAAAGTTATGGATGGTCAAAGTTCAGTTGACTTTTCCTGTGAAAACCCTAATTTAGAAACTCCTGATTCTTGATGATCTGAAATCTCCTTGATGAATCATGATCGACCCTTGATCAAATGATGAATTTTACTTCATATACTTGATTTTGGCAAAAAATCATGAAGTTTGACTTTGGTTTGACCACAGTTGACCTCAGTTTGACTTTTTGACTGCTTTGACTGATTTTAGCCTATCTGATCATCTGACTGAGCAAATCTTTTGGGAAGGCCTTGAAACTTGACATGGGGATTCTTGAACACATGTAGGGTGCTATGAAGCTCACTTGAAGCCTTGGAAGTCCATTTATCCTGATGAAAGTCAAAACCATAATTTAAGATGCATTGCTTAGGAGGATGCATTGTCTGAGGGAATTGTCAAACTTTCTGACTAATTGTGAACCTTGTGAACCTCTTGAGATACCTTGTGAACCTGGTGAACCTTGTGAACCTCTTGATATACCTTGTAAACCTTGTGAGCCTTGTGAACCTCTTGGGACACCTTAGTACACAATGTCTTGTCTTGGTGAGGGCAAAGTTTGGGGTGCAACAGTAAGGAGATTAGCAACGTCTCCACACAAAAAAAGGTTGGTGTTAAGAAGACCGCAGCTAGAAAAAAACCTACCTCCAAGTATAGTTAGTGCCTTCATACATTTCTAGAATTGATAGATATTCCGACCGAAGGTATTCGTCTTATACATATGGAGGAAGGTATTTTTGGCTTTGAATATGAACAATCAATTGGTAATGACGAATTTATGCAAGTTTTTGGTCATGAAGAATTAGGCGTCAATGTTGTCAATACATACGTGAGGTATATCTGATCTACTTTGTTATATTAATTGCATAACTTATTAACTTTATATTTCAAATGAATATTCTAATGTTAGTGATGTTTTTATTTATGGTTTTTGTATGACAAAGTGATGCGCCCAATTGGATCGGACGAAAGATTTGCATTCCTAAGCCCCACGACCGTCAACTTAAGTTTAATCTTAAGTAAACTAGATGAGGTCATGGTGTACGTACGCAACCTTTTCATGGACAACAAAGATACAAAAAAGTAGTTCTTTTAACCGTTTAATATCGGGTTAGATTTTCATTCTAAATTCATCTATTATAATTATTTTTTTGTATTTTGACGTCGTGTAGAAAGTTTCCATCTAACATTTGTTTAATCTTACGGTGGACATTGGTTGTTGGTCGCAATTAATCTTATTAGAGAATTTTTTTATTATCTTGACTCGTTAGGAAATGATCAGACAACATACCCGGATATGAAGAACATGATTGCCACATAAGTGAGATTGTTCTAAATATTCATGTGTGTATTTATTTATTTATGTGAATTGTTCTAAATTTTCATTTATATTTTATTAGCATTATACAAGTTTTTCGAGTCCAACGAGATATCCAAGTATCAAAGAGGAGAGCCAACAACATTACATGGATAAAAGTGACGGTATATTAATTATCACAATTTTTATTATATTAGTGATGATACTTGATAAAACTTAGGATTTATCCATATTTTCTTTTCATGTGTAGTGTCCTCGGCAACGTAATGGTATAAATTGCAGATATTTCATGTTGAGGTTTATGAAAGAAACTCTTTTTTGGATCAATTAGATATTCCAATCGATGTATGTATTTCTAACTTATAAGTTATTTTAATATTTAACACATATTTATATATTTCTAACTTATAAGTTATTTTAATATTTAACACATATTTCTCATATAATTAAATAGTTGAAACTAAATCAAACTATGTTATATTATTATGTAGTACTTTGATGAATTCAAGTGTGCATGTTATTCAAGAGATCATTTGGAAGAAATTAAAGAGGATTGATGTCAATTCATTATGGAGCTCAGAATGTTATGGTATATTGGACTCTTACTTTAATTGATGAAAATTTTGAGTATGTGTATGTAACTATAGACATATTGATTATGACTTGTTTTAATTGATCAATTATAATATTTTTGTGTTGTTTCAGGTGATAGTATAGTTGGATGAAAATGTATAGCTCGGAGTGTTGTCAAATTTTTGTTTATGTAGATTTCATTTGAATAATTATGTTGTGATAACTATGTTTATGTAATTGGATGAAAATGATTTGTAATAACTATGTTGTATATTTAAATTGGTACGTAAATTGGTACATTTGTATAAATTGTTTCGTAGATATTTGTTTAAAAACCCGATTGTTTTGTATATATAAATCGGTGCCTAAATTGATATGGTTAAATAGGCAAATTTGGTGCAAATTCTGGTTGGAATAAACAGATACAAATTCTGGTTTAAAAACTAGGTGAAAAATGTGGATGCAAAACAGGTGCCTATAATTTGGCAAATACAGACAGCGCTTTTTAAAGAAAATTATTTTAAAAATTTCGTATACCTTAGACAACGCTTTCAACAAAAAGTGCTGTCTAAGGTGGGGTTTAGAAAGCGCTTTCACTAAAAGCGTTGTCTAAGGTGGGGTTTAGACAATGCTTTTAGTGAAAACGTTGTCTAAGGTATACCATAAAAATAAAAATAAAGTATTGTCTAAGGTATAATTAAAAAAGTCAAAAAGCGTTGTCTAAAGTGGGGTTTAGAAAGCGTTGTCTAAAGTGGGGAGAACTCTGACGCCCCACGAATGTTCATGGGTTGTCCTAGCAGGGAGTTCTCCCCGACAAAGGGAAGTGCCCACAGGGACACGCTAACACTGGCTTAAATGCACTTCGACACCGCCCGCTCTCGTTCTTCCACTCATGTCCTCGACATTACAAAAAGACGAACCCTCACTGTCGATAGCACAAAAAAAGTGTCGAATACGTTTCACTCGGATGGGCATCTCTTCCCGACACTCTGAAACTCGGCGCGAACTTCGTCGGACATAAGTCGACGAATATCCTCGACGTTGTCAGTCTGTGCCCAACATACTCCCTCTTAAGTCATCACTCCGCTCCGGAGTTTCGACTTGGGGGGCTCTTATTCTGGACTGGGCATTAAGTCTGTGTCGGGCAGAGGCCCATCCGTCGGGCACGGCCCACGACCCACTGTCCAGGAGTGGGGGACAACGTCCCCCCCACGTACACCACATCACCCAACTGTCCACCATTATCTCCTGAAATATAGGGGGCCCTTGGACCAAAGGCAAGACCACGCGTTAGGTCTTACTTGCTCCTACGCATTCCTTGACAATTCTTCCTTGGGCCTAGCTAATCTAGTCCATGGAAGAACCTTGGCCCAGCGCTGGGGGCACACTATAAATACCCTCTCCCATCAGAGGATCAGGTATTCTGATCTTTATCTCTTCTATCATTTTGTACTTGCATTCTCACTTTGGCATCAGAATGTCTTGCAGGTACATCTCTTCAGTCTCATCAAAGTTGTTCATCACTGGAAGGTTCCTTCTGATTAGGTCAGATCAATTTATAATACAAAAATATGAAATTAACATCTTAAACACCTTTATATCATTCCCCTTTATTAATATTTACAATACCAAAAATATCCTTTTGTCTATAGCACAAGTTATTTTAAATACAAAAATACTCATATATTTTTTAGGCTAAATTACCTATAAGATCCTTTAAGTTATTTAAAAATATCAAGTTAGTCCTTTAAGTTTGTTTTGTAACACTTTAGTCATTTTCTTTTTAAATCTCCGTTATAATAAATTGCAAACTCAAACTATTTGAACTAATTTTTCGCGCTAATCATTAATTTTGTATTTTATTGTGTATTTTGATCAGATCAACGATTTTTCATTATGTATTTCGTTCAAAAAATGACAAAATCGTTACAAAAACAGAGTGTAAAAGGACTTACTTGTAGCAAAAAAAACATAAAGAAATACATTATTACAATTAAATAATTTAAAAGACCTTATAGATAATTCAACCTATTTTTTATTTAAAAAAAATTATATTTTACCCCTCCCACTCTCTTCCCTTCCTCGATTAATAATAGATTTATAAAAATTATTATAATATATTTTACTTTATTTTATTGTATTTTCCGTCAAACATAATAAAAAAAATTATCAAATATTTTAAATGTTTGTATTGTACGATTTTGTCTAGTACTTATCTTTACCTTTATGCAAAACTTTTTAAGTCATTAAAAATACTTAATTTTTATTTTAATTATCAACAAAGTCAATATTTTTATATAAAATTAAAAAATATAATCTTACATTATATAATATTATTTTTATGGTCTCTATCTTTTCTAGAGGGAAAAAAAAAGTATTTCTGAATACTGGATACGTGAATATTCATAGATAAGATTCCGTCTCACACGCATGTTAAATAATTTTATGGTTATTTATAGATAAAATAAAAGGATCTTTTATTTTACGGATATGAATACGAATTTGACGATACACAATTAATAATTAACAAAATTATTTAATTATTAATTTATTCAACTTAAATTATTTTTCGGAAAGAAAATATTTTATTGTCAAAAAAACCCGATACAAAGCAATTATTATTATTATTATTTTGTTGAATCTAGTATAATTATTTGATAATATAAGAAATAAAATAAAAATGATTTTATTTTTCTTATTTTTAGATGTTAAATTTGAAACTATTTTTTTAAGGATAAAAGAAAATTAATTATATATTATTAAAAAAAAGTAAAATAATAATATTAATAAATATTCGTAAATATCCGTGAATATTTCAAAATCCATGAATATTTATCTATTAATATCCACACTTATGGAGTGGATACAAAATCATAATTAATAAATGAATAGAATAACAGAAGACTAATATTCGTCTCACATTAAAGAAATCTATGAATTTAACTTTTAAAATTATTAAAAATATTTGATGTTTATCTTTTTAAAATAAAGTCAAGCATATGAATAATTTTATATCAAACAAAAAATAATACCGTCTATTTTACAACCAAAATATTAGTAACAAAGTAAAAGTAAAGCATCAATCCAATTTTTAGCACATAGAACTTTTTAAATTATTAAAAAGATTTGATTTTTATTTTAATTAACAATAATGTCAAACATAGGAATACTTTTTATATAAAAGTACAAAATAATACCATCTTACCTAAATCTATTTTACAACAAAAATTTATTAAAATATTAAACATTTATTTGATTATAATTTATTAATGAGATTGATTTTTCTATTTTTTAATATATAAATTCAATCAAATTATACTATAATTATTTTTTATTAAGTTTTAAACTTTTCTATAAATATTTTATAATTTAATTTATTAGATGCATGTACATGTAAGAAAAACAATGGATATATACAAAATAAATATACATGGTATTTTTTCACAAAAAAAATATCTAGAATATTGAATAAAATAATATTAATAATAAATTAAATTAATTGAATAAAGAATGCGGCGCGCTCTATCTCATCTCATCTCCCACTATCCCTCTCATAAATATCCAATCTCCCTCTCTCGTTGTCTCTGCAACTGCTCTATTCAACTTGGAGCTGAGACTATACCAAATTTTTATTTTTTTATTTAATCAAATAAAAAAAAACTTTATACTATAATATTTATTGAAAAATTTCAATTCAACTATGGGAAGCAACACTGTTGAATCACTCGCTACCACCATTACCGACTCCACCAATTCCAACGCTTCCTTCAAGCGCACTCGGAGCCACGTGGTTTTCCGTCTCCTCTGCCACGCGTCACGCGTCGGAGCTTTCATTGGCAAGGCCGGTGCCGCAATTAAGTCGCTTCAGCAACTCACTGATGCTAAGATCCGAGTTGACAATGCTCCGATGGAGTGTCCTGAGCGGGTTATCGTGGTGGTTGTTAAGCTGGATGGTCAGGATGATGATGGAGAAGTTCCCAAGGCGACGGAGGCTTTGCTGAAGGTGTTTGAGAGGATTCTAGACGTGGCTGCTGCTGAGGGGGATGGAAGTGAAGTGGGAGATAGGCTGGTTTCGTGTAGGCTGTTGGCGAATGGTGGTCAGGCGGGTTCTGTTATCGGGAAAGGAGGGAAGGTTGTGGAGAAGATCAGGAGTGATACTGGATGTCGAATTAGGGTTTTGAATGACAAGTTGCCGGTGTGCATTAAGACTTCTGATGAAATCATTGAGGTTATTATTAACTCACTTTCTCTGATTACTGAAATCAATGTTTTTTTTTTTGCTGTTGCCATGTTATTGAATAATTGTTATTGAAATCAATGGTTTTTTCTGCGTTAGTGATGATGGTTGATACGCTGATAGTTTCAGTTGGCATTGTAGTTATCAAGGTTTGACCAATTGGGTGAATTTTGGACTAGATGTTGAATTTTTTTTTTGAAGTGTAGATGTTGATTGATAGATAGATAAGTATAAATGAATGATATTTCTGATGCATAAATTTAAAATCAAATTCTGACAACAACTTAGATGGTTATCTCAATGTAAATATGTGGTTAATTATGTTCAGTGGATTGATTAATGAATATAACAAGGTGTTGTAAATCATCAACCATTCACTCAACACAATTACCAGCATTTTGAATCTCATTAACCACTAGTTTTAAGTGTGTATTTTAATGCAAACCGTGGTAAATAAGTATCATGCATATTCAAACACTTGAAAATCATTTATGTTTCACATAATTTGGGTTATAAATAATTTGTGTATCCGAACATCTGAAAATTATGGTTAATTGTGTTCAGATGATGGTTAATGAGTTTTGACGCCTTGTTATTTTCATTAACCATCTACTGAACATAATTATCAACATATTTGAATGACATTAGCCATACAAATTGTAGTCTGTTTTTGTTGTTAAAAATCTCTAGATAAGTAAACCATCTTGTTATTGAATTCTTGAGAAAATATGTTGCATCCATGATCCATTCAATGGATGGATATCTGACCTATTTCCTAACCACGAACCATGATTATATCACTCTATTAATGCTACTTAAATTTATTGGAAGTATGAATCAAATAATTTGTACTACAGTTCAGTAGTTACATCCAAATACAATAGTTCTTGAAGAAATAATATCAGTTAAACAAGGCTTCCACCAGGCAGGGTTTGGGGAAAGTAAATGTATGCAGTTATTTCACCACAAGTGAAGAGGCTGTTTGCATGATTTGAACCCGTCATCTCTCTGTCATTAGGAAATATCTTACCATTGCGCAAATAAATTTTTGATATGTGAAAGATAATAATCGAGATAGTAGATTTGATTTTCATTCAATGTAGACAAGGAAAGAATATGACATTAGTTAGTGCGGTTAAATGGAAAAGCATAACATGGAAATGTGCAAGTTGACCAACAAAATTTCAAGTCTAAACAAGTAAGATACTGGCGGTTAATTGCGTAATTATAATAAATTATTGTCTGTATAGATCTTGCCATTGATGACATTGGTTAGTGTGGTTAAATGGGAAAGTGGAGCATAGATAATGTGTAAATTTCCAACATAGTTACGAGTCTAAACAAACCGCACTTTAAAGAAAAGTAATATAATACTCAGATGGTTAACTGCGTGACAAATTCTTGTCTATATACGCCTACATTCTCATGGGCGTTCTTCATTTCGGTACACCACACTAGTAGGGTATGTACAAGCTTGTATTCATTTTCATTAAACTACAAAACATCATTTAGTTAAAAAGAATTTTTTTTTTCTTCGTATTCTTACAATGTTGATACATTTTTTATTACATTGAATATTCCTTCCCTATTTTCTGCCATATAGATGATCTTATCTTATTTTCGATCTTAATTATTCTGTTTTCCTATATTTTTTGTCTGATTCAATTTTGATTTGTTAAATATTAAATCAGGTATAAAATTTGTATGTTATATGTAACATTTGTGGTTTTCATCTTGTATAAAATTTAGTCATGTTTGTATGTTATTTGTTTCTTGTTTAAAGAAAATTATATTAACATATTTATACCTTCCTTTGGGAAAAAACTTATACCTTGCACTAGTATTTGGTTGGTACCTGTATCTGTTCAACTTAGATGGTTGGCTATTTCAGCCAGTCACATGAGTGAATTTGCTTAGAATGGGCCTTCATAGAAGCCATATTGTAATTGATTGATCATCACAGGAAAATTGTGTGCTATGTGCTAGCTTAGGCTGCCTATAGGTAACCCATTGTTCTGCCCTTGATTCTTGCATTTTCTATTCATGATTTGACCTTAGCAGCAGAATTCTCATGGATATCAAGTTGGTTTTCCATGACATCCATAAACTACTATGATCCAACTAATTCAGTCCATTAAAATTACATTAGTAATTCAATAGATTGGTAGATCTTTCCGCCCTTGTAGTGTTTGAAATTTAAGTTAAAGGTGTACTGTAGACCTATTTCGTGGTTACTGTTTCCTTAAGGTGGCTAGGGAGTCTAATCTTGAAGGGTGTTATAGGTTTCGATTATGTTTTAGCTTTTAGCTTTGGCTAACTTAGGTGCCATGTAAAATAGGACTTAAATTTCATGCTTAAGGTTGTGAACATGTTATAGCTCACTAATCAAAGGACACATGAATATGCTTAATGAACTTCGAATTTATTTGTGCTATCTAGTTTTTCAAAATACTGAGTAAATATATTTTTTGGGAGTGTTGTCAGATACAAGGCACCGTGTCATCTGTAAAGAGGGCCCTCATTGCTGTTGCTGGCCGACTTCAAGATTCTCCTCCTGACAGAACAAAAATGATGGGAGCCAAACCTAGTGAAGTATCTCAGCCTGAAACTTCTGCTGTTCCCCACGAGGGTTTAACTGAACCGAATATGGATTACCGTCTGCAGAAGACTTCTGCATTACCTACCTCACCCATTAGGTCTAATGAAAGTGCCTCTAAAGTTCAACCGTTGTCAGCTGAAGCTGATAGAGTCTCAGCCCTGGATCCGGAAGCACTTCAGAAGGAAGTTACCTTTAGAATTCTTTGTTCCAGTGATAGGATTGGCAGTGTAATTGGGAAAGGTGAAAGTACTTTGAAAACTCTTCAAAATGAAACAGGAGCTACTATTAGGGTTGGTCCTCCGGTATTCGGGTGCGAGGATCGGCTAATTACTGTTACTGCTTTAGAGGTTTGTCAAATATAATTGTTTTTCTTATACGTTTGTCTCTTATCTTAATATTCCAGTATGTGTATTATTATGTGTACTTGTTAATTTTCCTTTTTCTGATTTCTTCTTTTTTCGGCAGAATCCTGAATCAAGATTTTCTCCAGCACAGAAGGCTGTTGTGCTTGTTTTCTGCAGGTCTGTTGAGGGTTCTGTTGAGAAGGGGCCAGACTCGCGATCATACAAGGGGCCATCTGTCACTGCACGACTTGTAGTCCCATCGAACCAAGTGGGTGTTTTGCTAGGGAAAGCAGGAGCAATAGTCTTAGAAATCCGGAAAGCCACATGGACTAACATCCGAGTAATTGGGAATGGTCAAGTTCCAAAGTGTGCATCTTATAATGATCAAGTGGTACAGGTGTGGAGATCATTTGTTTTTTGGATTTACAATTAAAAGATGCTTAAGAATGCTTTTATATTTTTTTAACATGTCATTTTATGTATTCTGTTAAGTTTAAGAAGAAATTTTCTCACCCTTTAATTTAGAGTTCTCTCATTATTCATCATGCTAAATTAACAGTCCTGATACACCAATTTTCTTTTCTGCAAAAAACCCAGTATTTTTTAAATTACTAGTGATTTTATTTTTCCAGCATTAAGGGTTTAGTAAGTTCCTTTGTTTTCATACTTCATATCTTATGCTTTGACTGATTTGTAAGTAATAAACGGATAGGGTGTACCTTGTGTGTCTAAACACGGTATTAGAAATATAAGTTATTTTTTCTCTTTTATGGAGGGAAAGAGTAACATTTAAAAATTGAGACTTTTCTTTTAGTATCTTATTATATACCTGTACCCTTTAAATCACCTTCATATTAGTCAAAATGATATCAATGGTCTTCCTGATGCATATATCAGTTATTGCAATTTGTATTTTGTGGCTGCTCAATTTTCCTTCATGTGTTAGCATGATCGAGAAATCTGATCTTCACACTTTCCGAAGATGATTCACACAATTTCCTTGGGAAAAGGTGTAGTGATTGTAACATATGCTATGATAATTCAACATATTTTCTTTTCTTTTTGTATCCAAGCATTTACTTTCACCTCTAGTCAGTAATCACAATGCGTGTGTGTCGCTATACTCTGTTTACAAAGTCCACAAAATCTTGTGGTGACTTCAGGCTTTTATTAATTACTGTATCTTCGCTCATTTTATCCCTCAGATAACAGGTGATTTTCCAAATGTTCAAGATGCATTGTATAAGTCTACTAGTAGACTGCGAGATCATCTTTTTGCCATAACACAAAACAGTGATGGAACCGGTTCCTACAGGATTCTGAGCGACTCCATTCCTTTAAGTCTTGGAGGCCAACCTGTTCTTGGTGTTAATCATGACCTCAGTGTTCAGTCTTTATCTCAAAGCATAGATCATCTGACTCTTTCTCGAAATTTAGACCGTTCTTCTGCACCAGGGGCATGGGCACCAAAGGTATGACCTTTTCTCTCTATTGGCTGTTTTTTCTTTGTAAGTTTTCTCATATTATATGAATAAATTTGATGCAGACTGGGGGTGGGATAAGTTCTGGATTCCCTGATGATGTGAGCAGGAGATGGAATCCTCATAAACGTGGCTCAGAACTTGGCAGGTTGGTGATATATATGCAAAATACAAAAAACCAGCTTTAATACGAATCAATTATTTAATGAAGAACACACCATAGGCCTTCCTAGTATTCACATGATCAAAGATCTGGATAGGATTTGGAATCTAGATGACTAGGAAGTGGTACTTATGGTTTGTGTGCCTGCATGATATCGTTTGTTGTGTCTTTGAGCTTATACTGTCATATTCTGATTATTACCCTTTTTGGTCTGCAGTGGGAGTGCAACTTCTGTTGTAACTAATACAACTGTGGAAATTATGGTTCCAAATAATGTTATTGGCCGTGTATATGGGGAAAATGGTAACAATCTGAATCAATTGAGACAGGTGCATAATTTTGTATAAGTATTTACACATAAACTTATAGTTTGTTTGGTTGCTTACAAGCATGTCGTGTTAATTATTGTGAACTTCCCTGTGTGATCTAATTATTTGATTTCATAATTGGTTATCTGCTCAAAATTTTGTTCCAAGATAAAAACGATGCACTGATACTGAAAGTACTAGAATTTTTGGCTGCTTTATATTATCTCGTGCTTACATTTTTTTTTCTTCTGGATATATTATCTCGTGCTTACATTTTTTTTTTCTTCTGGATATGTGGCATTTTTCTTGTGAACATAGTGACTTGTCGAGAGATATTGTGGAAGGCGCCTGAAGACTGTCTTTTTAACCAGTTGTGTTCTTATTTTCAGATATCAGGTGCCAAGGTTACCATTCATGAAGCTCATCCTGGAACAAGTAACGGAACTACTATTGTCCTATCGGGCACACCTGATCAAACCCAAGCAGCGCAGAGCCTTCTCCAAGCATTTATTATCAATGGATCATCAGGATAATATCACCTGGCTGGTGCCCCATAAATTTTCAACAGTTTTCAATTTTGTCAGACTTAGTTTTCCCATTTTTGCGAATAAATTTTTGACCTCACTGAAAAGCATGTACAGGTCATTAATTTGATGCTGCCAATAATCTTTTGATAAATCAATTCAGTGCAGACCGTTCATTGAACGGTAGTATACCATCTCAATCTCAGTCTCTTGATTCTCTTTAGGGTATACTTCAACTCCTTGTGTTCAACCATTCTTTTGGGGAAGTATTTTCCTGATAAGGATGTCATGCCATGTCTTGATTCAACTACTGAATGTAGTTTTATTTCATGGTTTTAGACGAAGTTGCCTTTAAATATTTCACATTTTATTGTCGGTCTTCCATATATTACAAACTAAAACTTATAAAAAAAAAGGTAATTATAACACATAGATAGTGGGGTTTCGTTGCACAAAGTTACCACTCAAATATGTTGGTTTCACAATTGATATACAAACCAAATGGGTAATGAGTTTAGGAAGAGGTACATATCATAGTTCTCTTCACAAACAATTTTTCATAAGCCCTTACCCAACGTGCATATATTACACACAAAATCACCCAAAATAGAATCACACAAGCCAAAGATGATCAATGATACTCCACGTTTGTATCAGTTGACAGCAGCAGGGGGAGGATTAAGAGTGATTACCACATTATCATGGACTCCCTGCAACAGTAATTCACCCTCGTATGCAACTACTTTACGTTTTTTGGCTGCTCGTAGTGTGCCAACAAGCGCTTCAAAAATATTTGCACATCGATCATCATGGAAGAGTGTTCCGAATGTAACCTTCACAAGACATTTTTTATTCAACTAACAAAGCACTATGCATTGTGTCATCGCGTTATCAAATAGAGACAGATCCATCATAAGTTTAAAGGCGAAAACTACAAATTGAACATAGATGTGCATTGACAGGAAAATCAATTCACCATCACTTGCTATATCTTCAATTGATTCATGGATTTTCATACCATATATGTTTGGACCAAGATCGATATTCAAAGTATCAAGTTTTAAATAACTAAATATTGATACATGCTTAGTGCTTACTTCAATGCTTGCTTGTTTACACTAAAAAGGGTAATTATGCATATGTAGGTCCATTCGTAATAATGCGTATGTTAGAGAAAACGCATGTTTCTTATGATATTTCCTAATAGAGAATAGATCTATGAACAAAATGAAGACCTAATAGTGTGACTGATCTTGTGATCTAGATCCACAAGAATAAGAAAGTTATCACATTCAATAAACACATCATATTGATAAATATCTATCAATATATCTTGATCTGGGTCATGTGTTTAATTATAGGGCATATCTATATGCATCATGGAAATACATATATATGGATTCTATTCTAAAGCAAAATAAGGACGAATATAGAACGATGAAGATAAGGAAGGAGAAATCATTTTATTACCTTGTAAGAACCATCTGTTTGAACCTCTCCAAGCCTCTTGATTTCTTCCCTGAGCTTTTCAACCTCTTCTTCTACATTCATCATTACAATATTCTTCTTCTCGGACCAACGAAAAAAGGAAAGTATCTTTCTTTATGTGTGTGAAGTTTTTGTTCAACCTAAAAGCATTTTATATTTTGTTATATGATATTTTATATTTTCATCTGTATGCAACTTAATAAAATGAAATGTATGGTGGACTTTTAATAGATTAAAGTAATGTTTGGAGGAGATCCTAACTATAAGTGTATCAAGTGATAAATAATTTGTAAAATACCTTCTTTTTTTTTCCCTTAAGTATATTTTAGGTTTACTTTGGTCTTTTAATATTTTTTCGTGTCATTTTGATCCTTTAATTTTATAAAAATTACAAAGGAGTCTCTTCCGTCAATTGGCCTCAAACTTCTGTCTATTTTATCCAATTATCAGATGAGCTGACATGGTGTCTACACCACCTGACATATAAATCTCACGTTTTACACTAGCACCACAATCTTTAACCACTTCTGTACACCTCCTACGAACCAACTCTCCATCAAGAACATACCAACAATCATCAACGAACCATCAACAACAACCATTACTAAAACAAAAAAAATCTCATATTCTTTCACTATCATATCACAAATCTAATAAAAATTGAATCGAACAAGGAGTAAGAAGGGAATCAGAATAACATTAAAATCAAACACCCAATCAAATCGGATTTGAAACTCCCATCTAAGGACTCCACGCGGCGCCACGATCTGTACCCTTCCCCTTCTGTCGTCGTTCAACCTCGCCGAAATCACTCTTTGACGTCGCACAATCTCTCTGATCTGAACATGCACCATCGTTCAACCAAAACCGTGAATACTAGGGATGGCAGGCAGACTCAAACCTGCGGGGGTCCACCCGCACCCGAACCCGAGTCAACGAGTGAAAACCTGATTTGACTGGGTCTGGGTTCAGGTTCGGGTGTCACCCGATATTTCGGGTGCAGGTTTGGGTAGTGTAAAACCCGCACCCGAAACCCGAAACTACACTCGCTTAGACTTTAATTTTAATTTTAATTGTATACTATAGAATTTAATTTTAATTATAATGTTAAGATGTTGAAGACCTTAATTTTAATTATAATTAGGGGTGTGCAAAATATTCGGTTGTATACAAAATTTTAATTGAAATCTTATTTTATAAGCAACGATATTTTAGTAGTAAAAATAACTTATACTCCTTCTTATAATTAACTAAGTACTAAATCATAATATATATATATATATATATATATATATATATATATATATATATATATATATATATATATATATTCTTGAAAACCAATTATATTTTTTGAAAAAAATTAATTTTGTGTTTTTGTTACGAGTTCGGGTTTGGGTGGAAAAACCCGAACCCAACGGGTGTTGGCGCGGGTGTTATTTTGCCACCCAATAACCTTTGGGTTTGGGTTCAGGTTCGAGTGTTGATTTCGGGTGCAGGTTTGGGTAGTGTGAAACCCACACCCGACGCGTTGTCATCCCTAGGGAATACCCCTTTTGCGTCGTCGTTCACACAAGTTCTATTTTCATTGTGATCTTGATTTTGGATGGCTGGAAACAACCATGATTTGGGTTGTGTTTGAAGGAAATGGGTTTAGAGTTTTCATGTGCAGGTCTTGAGTGAAATAGGGACAGAGTTTGTTGTGTTATTATTTTAGGTTTATTTATATTTAGTTTTTATTATTAAAAATTATAATTATAATTATTGTTAAGATAATGTTGATGTCTATCGTGGTTTAAAAGTAAAAGTAAAATTAAAAAAATAGTTTAACAATACACGAGAGAGAGAGAGAGAGAGAGAGAGAGAGAGAGAGAGACGAGTTTGAGAGCTTTGGGTTTAACAACAATGATTTTGGCCTTAGGTTTTTTCATTGTTCTTGAGCTTCATACAGATAAAGAATGGATTTGGAGATGTAGTCATAGCTTGCTAATTGATATTTTGTACTTAGTGTTAGAGATTGGAAGACCCGGAGATTTTGGTTTTCTTTTGATGAAGTAATTTATTCGTGAGGGAAGTTGGGAAAAATGGGGAAGGATGGAGTGAGAGAGGAGAGGGAATTTTTATTGTTTTTAATTTTGACTTTATTTTAATTAAATGAAATTAAAAGAAAAATATATAATTTGAAAACTGTCACATAGACTCCACTTACCCACCTCAACATACAAACTGTCATCTGAAAGCTTTTTTTGACCTTTGATTAACGGTTCACTAACGGAAGGACTAACGTGGATATATTAAAAAACTTAAAGGACCAAAATGGCACGAAAAAACATTAAGGGACCAAAGTGAACCATGAGGTATACTTAAGGGACCAAAAGAGATATTTTGCCTAATAATTATGAGAAAATAATACTTGTTCTGGACCGGGTTTATCCAATAGCTCGTCGAGGACAACCCAATCTAAAGGCCCAATCCTCTATAGCCGTTGGAGTCCATATTTTCCACGTGCTGCTCATCTTGTCGAGGACATGTCAACAATTGAACCAACGTATTCCGTAGAGCAGTTTCGCCTTCAGGAATAAACAAGTCCGCCACTCCGAAGATTGCGGGATAGTTGATCCAAACAAAGACCATTTGTTGGTATTCCCTACTCCCACGTAGGATTTCGGTAAGATCAATACTAATCATTTTAAAATTCATTTAATTAATGATAATTGTGGTTAGTATAAAGTTTAGGTGATGTTTTATAGATATATTAGCTTATCACCAAGTATTTTTTTATTAGGTAGGGGTTGAACATGTTATGGGAATATGAGGTAATTCCTTTTATTAGTTCCGCTAAAAAATATTTAATATAATTTTAATTTATTGTATATAAGAAAATTTAATCTTTTCAGGTTGATATTGTAAGGTATAAAGCCTTTGTTTTGGTATTTTCTTAATGCACTATATATTACTTAGACACTACTTAAAAATACTAAAATATCCTCAGATTTCGGAGATATATCTCCGAAAGCATCTAATTCTGATTTAACGTTAAAATATTTTGGAGATGCATCTTCAAACTTATTTCGGAGATGTATCTCTGAAAAGTATTGAAGTTTAAATCTCGTCAGAACCCTTCTCCTTCCTCATTTCTAACAAAATACAAAGTTTGTTCAAACTCTCTTAAAGTATTTCCCATCAACCAACTCCCAAATCAAACAACCAAGCTAGAGGTTCTACAATCAACATCAAATGCATCAGAGACATCATCAAAGTGTGAAGTAAACTCTAAAATTGAAAGTATTTTTATGTTTTGAATTTTTTTTGTTGAGTTTTTGTGTAAATGAGTAAAAAAGGATGATTAAGGTAAAAAATTAGTAGAAATTTCATGAATGATAGTTTAGACATATTGTAAAACATTTTTGTTGGATGAAAATGATGATCAAACCATTATTTTTAGGTTTACATGTCTGCATTGTCGGCTTAACAAACGTGAAGAGTTGTAGAAAACTTTGAAGATATATCTCCAAAAAAATTCATTGTTTAAATTTCCCAGTAACCAGATATGCATCTCTGAAGATTAGCAATCTTTTTATTTTTTGCTTTTCTTGCTTATATTGTTGTTTGCTAGCAATAATTTTCTGGTTTACTTTTACTTACATGTATTATGGTTGATAAACATGATATATTAGGGCACGAGAGGATTACACATCATGCATCAATATATTGGGAGAAGAGTCAGGTTTTTGAGGCTTTTGTTCACTATGGCCATGTGGAGACATCTACTTCTGGGACTCATGTTTCTCCTCGTGCTTCTCTATTTTTTTCTTCATGTATGAGATGGGTCTCATCTACCGACGCATCACTACCTCCATCCCCTACGGGCATCAGGTTTCACCTATTCAGGCACCAGAGGTACGCGAGTCACCAGTGGTACCGGAGGCACTAGTGCCACCTCCGACGAATGCTTTTAAGCCAGTTCCACCTCCGAATGGTGAGTCTAATGAGGATGTTAAGCTAGAGCCATTTGGAGGAGGCTCTGTAGAGTTGTCACTAATGCCTCTATACCCATATTATACATCCAGGAAAATCTGGAACAGAGAGGTAGCATTAGTTGGATTCATCCTTTTTAATTTATGTTTATTAATATATTACAAGTTTCTGTCATTAATTTATTTTTTGCAAGATCATGATCTACTGAAGTTTATTAACCATAGGCGGAAGATTAATAGCTTGCCTGAGTCGAATGAGGGTTGGTTTCAGACAACTTTGTCCCTATCTGGGATGAAAGACTTGTGCATGATTGGTTATATTACGGTCAAACACGCGACACTTAAAGCATTCATGGAGAGATGGAACATCAAGACCTCGTCATTTCAGCTCTCGCTTGGTGAGATGTCATCACACTCGACTATGTGTCATGTTTGCTACATCTTCTGATCAGGGGGAAACTTCGATCATTATAGGATTAGCAAAGACGAGACACTCAAGTTGGTGGTAGACTATCTGGGAGTTAACCTAGAGGTTGCGATGTGGGATATGGAGAGAACCAGGGGGCTTATTCTAGGTTTGAATTCTTGAAAAAGGTATATACAAATGAGCTCCTTATAGCACAATAAGCTGAAGGGGATGACGAGCAGGTGGGGCTCTATAGAGCAAATGCTATGACAGCATACATGCTATATTTGGTTGTCACTGTGATTTTTATGGACAATAGTTCCACTTATACGGATGTCGTCTACCAATGGTACTTTGAGGACTTCAAGCGGATCCATGAGTACAACCGAGTGGCCACTTATTTGGTGTACATGTACTTGAAATTATCAGAGGCCTGTAAATGGAAGACAAAGCAGGTCATAGGCAGCATCACACTATTGACGGTAATATTTATTGGTCTTTTAATATTTATGTGTCATTTTCATTGCAATTTTGCAACGCCTTTACTGATGATTTGTGTGTTTTAATTTTATCAGGCTTGGATCCTCCAACATTTCCCGCACATATTCTGTTGGGCAGGTGTATCGACTTACATTGAAGATATGTCACGTGTTACTGCATTTCCCCCGCTCAGGGAACCATGCAATATAGTCGTTCAGAGTGTATCTTGACCACTTAGTTTTAGAGGATATACACTTCGACAACTATGTTGATCACTATGAGACATGGCCAATTGACAAGATAATGTTATAAATATGGTTGGTTTATGGATCATGTCTCATTACTCCTCCTCCGCCCGAGTGTGTGATGTAGCAGTGCAACAACACTCAGACCATTCCCAGTCACCTTTTTGTTTTTTTCTCCTCTTATTTAGACACATAGACAAATGGAAGCCATGTTTGATGATTATGAGAGTCATCTGGTACCGGAGGAGGCACAAAGTTCCATAACTGAAAGCAAGTGGAGTTAAGTCGATGGGTACATCAGGTGATTATTCAGGGTGTCACATTCGTATATGGTCCTGGCTGTTCTAGGAGATCCACCGAGGCCAACTCATTAGGAGATACTAGAGGAGAAAAAGACATAGTTAGATCATGTTGAGGATGTCTTGCTTAGATGTCATCATATGGTGGAGATTACATAGACAGACATTGACAGAGGTATCTTCCCTGATGGGTCTGATGTAAGACAGGTCCTAGATGCCATCATGACGTAGGCACGCGGGACATTGATGTACCAGAGCCAGCGCCTAAGGACGAGGGGGGGAGCCAGATGAAATGTAGTTTGGATTTGTTATGGATTGTATTTTATTTACACTTCATGTTACTTTATCGTGTATTTCAACTTTATTTATATATGTCATTTTTGGACCATCTGGATTTATATAGGTTATTTTTTTACATATTGATTGTATGGTTTAAATCTCGTCACATAACATGGTACACAACGTTTATAAATCTTTAGCTGAATAAACATAAACAAAATATAACATGCATTATGCTGATAGGTTACATATATGTATCTTCATATAATAAACAGTGATGCATCTCCGGAACAATAAATTTGTAAAATTCCTTTTGAGTGGGATGCATGATGTATGTTTTAAAATATTATGGAGAAGCATCTCCACTTAGATGAATGCAATGAACGAACGACATAAAATTTAAAGCAATACAGTGAATGATTAAGCAATTAAGGATTGAGATGCATAAACATAACATATATATAAACATATATAAATCACACAACACATTTAGGAAAAATAATAATTACTCATATGCATACACAAAAGAAATAAAGGAGGGTTCGAACTATCATACCAATTTAAACGATTTAAGCTTAACTTTCTGCATACGACACTGATTAGAAATCAAAACCAAGAATACCATATGTTTTAAAAACAAATAGTCAAATAAGAATTGGATGAAACTCATATTGTACGTTAGAAGAACATTATCAGACTCTCCCTCAAAAGGCTTCGAATAAACTTTGAAATGACGACACAATGATTATTACTGATTGACACAACTTATCAATCCCAAATCAATAATTCAACTCTTTGATGATAGATTATCACTTCAAGTATATTCCAATAATTTTTTGTAGTTGGTGGTTGAAACTTCGGAGAATCAATGCCCTCAAAACTACCTTCATATTATTTTTACAAAGACCTTGTAAAACTAGGTCACTAGAAGATGCTTTTGTTTTCTTCTCCTTTTCTCATAATATTTTCCAGAACATTATAGTGCGAATGCATGAAATTTTAAATATGGATCAAACCATAATAAACTTGAAGAAATTATGTCAAAAACATATTGCACATATCTCAAAAAAATTGTTAGTTCAATTTTGGATGAATAAAAACTTAGAGAACATTTCAAATACAATTAATGCTCTAAGAATCTTCTAGTAAGGTTTTACTTTGAATTAATCTATGTAATGCATTGCAATGAATAATCAAACACAAGTAAACCAATGTAATTTCACTAGTATTCATTGAATTGCATAAGCTTCCAAACATTTTTGAAAAACTCGTCTAGGATCAAAAGAACCATATCCTAAACTTTTGGAGCCACTAGACTTTGATCAAAAGCCCAACTCTGATGCCAATTGTTGAGTGAGAATATGGATACTAAAAGTATAGAAGGGGTGTCAATAGACCTTTATTCCCTTAAGACAATTTGAAAAACTTTTTAGGTCCCATAAACGAAATTATAGATTTTAAGAAGCGCTGAAGCAAAATACTAAAAGACGAGAGCTTAGAAGCATCTCAATGAACAAGCCACATGAAATTGTACATGAGCTTACTGTGATATTAATTGCTTCTAGTGTAAGTCACTTACAAGAAAACTAAAGTCTCTTTAAGTGAAGCAATTTAAAAACACATTACTTAGATGTTCTAAACAATGCATAATTAACTTCATGATGATTCCATAATATTGATACATCACACACCTAAGCTTATACATCAAATCACTATAAGCACGGTCTAACCTATATGGTATATAATCAATGGAATCATGCAATGATTCAACAACAAATATGAATGAATGCTTGCAAAATAAAAGAGACAGGGAAGGGAAAGATACAAAGACTTTTGGATGTTGATTAGACACAATAAAAAAACTAGGCTCTGATACCAATAGTTGAGTGTGAAATATGGAAGTAGAAAAAAGGTCTTAAGGGAGTAATAAATCCAAATTAAAAAATTCAATGCCGTTTTCAAAATCAGGGTGCTTTCAAAAATGAGTTCAGAGCGGAAGATTTGATGCGAAAATGAAAATTATACAGTTTGAATATTGATCAATTCAACACAGATTGTTTCAAAAATATCAAAGATTAATATGATGAAATGTTTGTATTAGATTGATTCAATTGTGTAATGCATGAGAAATGATTACATAATGATTCAGTTGATTGAGTTCTATATTCATTTCGTTTTCAAATTATTAATCACAAAGATATCTCAACCAATTATCCAATTCCAACAAAACTTAATGCTCACATAATAAATCGTTGTAAATGAACAAGAAATATAATACGATGGAATTTAAAAACTATTGGGAAAAATAGGTAAAAGTTGTTGTATCATATTCCTTAACCTTATGTTAGTTTATATAGTGAAGATACAATTATTACACTTGATTTTCTCCTTGATGGAGAATAAAGGAAAATAAATAAAAAATAAAGGTAGTATTAAAGGCAATAATAAAACTGGAAATAAAATATTTTCAAACAAAAATCTTAGTGTGCAATCACTATGAAATTAAATACAAGAGTAAGTGAGATATATATATATATATATATATATATATATATATATATATATATATATATATATATATATATATATATATATATATATATATATATATATATATATATATATATATATATATATATATATATATATATATATAACATTAAAGATTTATAGTGATTCATTGTTCGTCTCCATTATGCCTAAGTGTCCTGTTCAATGGTTCCCCATTGGAACCTGCATAGTTCCTTATTATTTGACAAATATTTCCAAGAGTTAATATAATCACCAATTCATAATACAAATGAGAAAATAAATCTCCTATTTGGATATTGATTTGTATACAATACACTTGCCAAACTCTTCTAGGTAATCTTTACTCGAATTACGTTTCTTGAATCTTCCAATAACATCAATTCCGCTCCAAGCCTGTGTGTGTAGAAATCAACCCCTTGGTCCCACAAATTCATTTAGCAGTGAAATTGTCCAAAGATATGAGAAGAACTTTGCCTTATTTGTAGTCTTCCACACAGTCACTACTAAGGCAATTATGGAGATAAAAACCTACTTCGTTTTAATGGAATTTGTCACAACCATTGACAATCACCTCAATCTTGATAACAATTTGAAATACTCAACAAGATCTACAAGAACAATTAGTTTCAAAGACATGCATCCTTCAATTAATTACATAACTCTTGTTATCAAGGTGTGAACTCAATTAAAGTTGAAGATGCAAGAACTTTGTTGCAAGATTTGAACACTCAAAACAGAGAAAATTGATTTTTCACTTGAATCACATTGAAAATTATGATCAGAATGGTGATTTTTTTTTTGTAAAATGATAGCAAAAAGATTTAATATATGCTTGAGATTAAGCACACAAAATGATTGAAAAAGTCATTTTGATTCAAATCAAGAGCAATCTATGATTTGAATCTAATGAGAAACCATAGTGTAATAAGAAGAATAACAAGATTTTAAAAAACTACCAGTTGATTCGAATAAGAGAAATGGTGATTCGAATCATGTGCAAAATTTATTTGAATCAAATGCCACAGAATGAACAAAAAATTGTTGAAAAAATGAATGATTCAAATCATGTACACATTTTAATTCGAATCAAATCAAACAGAATTGGTCACCAAGCAAATGTTTCAGATCAAGTGTAAAAATTGATTCGAATTAAATGACTAGGTTTAACTTTTGTCCAATTTGATAAGAATAAAAATTTAGTGTAAGCTCAACGATTCCAAATCAAACATGTAAAATATCATTTTTTTATAATTTTAAAGGATATTGAGATCTTACTTTGAATCAAACTTAAGCCAAAAATATAAAATATTTTCATTCCACTTACACATGCAATTGATCAAAGAACATCATGATCAAGATCAAATCTAACCAAAGTTTTATGTATGCTAAAAAATAAATCTTTTGAAACTTGATTCCAAGAAGTGAAATCATGAAGGGGACTTAAAAAATATAAATAAAACACAATATGAAAGTGACAAAACAAACAACAAAATAACCAGATATAGATGTTTCCCGAGTGAAGTAGAGACATGCAACTACAGTCTAGTTATCCTACCGTGCTCACCGGGAATGTCGATCATGATGTATTTACATTATGATAGGGAGTAGTATAAATATTTAATTTTAAATTATTTTAAAATTTATTACGAATTAATTGAAATTAACTAATGGTTTATACCTTAATTTTTTACAGGACCACACCCCATTGGAGGTGTCCATTCATGGGACGAAGTTGAAAAAATCTCTTAGGCACGTGATTAACTTCGAACGACATGAATTCCTCCAGCTTCCAATCATTGAGCTTGAGGTAATTTTATAGCAAAAAGTTATTTTCCTGGGTTTTTCCTCTTATTTGGGAAATAACATATTGGGACTTTGTTCGTTGCTTAATGCATTTGGCCCCCATTTCTTCTGCGAATGTGATCCCGATGATGACGACCTCATATTCGGCATGGTTGTTGGCGATCGGGAACTAGAACCTTACAATTACTTCCACTACTAAACCATAATTTTTCTGAGATTACACGTGCGCCGCTTCTTTTGCTGTTGGATGACCTGTCTGTGAAGACTGTCCATGTACAATTTGGCTATGTGGGAACGAGATTCATCTCGGTTAAGAAGTCAGCGAACAACTGGGATTTCAAGGATTTCCTTGCTTAAAACTCGGTCAACTAAATGGCTCACTTTGTCAGACGCTCGTACATATCTGGTTGGTAAAACACTTATTTCAGATGCATATATGTCCATACTATAGTGGAATGCACAAGGAAGTATCGTCACATCTTGAAAGACATTGTTACCAATGTCAGGGCTACCTTTTCAATCTTCTGATACCTTGTTTCCTCCCCTTCCAAGGCTTTGAAGATGACGTACATTAGTATTTGGTGGGCTTCAAAATCTCTTATCAAAACATCACTTACAACTTCTTTGGAAATAACTAAGTATAGATATAAGACTTCCCCCGAAGATAGCCGAGTAAGTACCGAGGGCGTGGCCAAGGTTTTCTTCAAACATTTAAATGCTTCTTCACAATAAATTTTCCATTCAAAATTAATATTTTTCTTCAACAGTCGGTAAAAAGATAAAGCGTGTTATGCAACTTTTGAAATAATTATATTCAAAGCAATCAACATATCATTCAACCTTTGAACCTCCTTCTTCAAAGTTGGAGAGTCCATTTGAATTATTGCTTCACATTTGTCCAGGTTTTCTTTGATTTGTCGCTCGATCAAATAGAAACCTACGAATTTTCCCGCCCTTACCTTGGAAGTGAATTTCTCTGGGTTAAGGCACATATTATATTGCCATACCCTCTTGAACACTTGCTGTAGATGTTGGGCATGAAGCTGATCTTGACACTACTTTATGATTATATCATCCATGTACATTTCTAGTGTATTTTCTATATCTTCTTAGAAGATCTTGTTCATCATTCTCTGGTAGCTTGCACCAACATTCTTTAATCTAAAAGATATGACATTGTATTGCAAATTGGCCTACTCAGTGATGATAATTGTCTTTATCCGTTCATATTTGTACGTAAATATCAACTATACCCTGAATAAGTGTCTATCAATTAAAGTAATTGATATCCCGCTAAATTGCCTACTAGTTTATCATTGTTTGGGAGTAGGTAAAAATATTTTGGGCATACCCTATTAAGATCCGTATAATAAACATATATTCTTCATTTACCCGAGGCCTTCTTTACTAACACCATATTAGGTAACCAATATGCATACTTGGCTTTAGAAATGAATTGGGCGTCTAATAAGCCCTTAACCGTGCTAGCAGTGGATTCAACTTTTTTTGGAGATTATCTTTTCTGAAGCCGGGAGACTTTCAATTGGTAGCACATTATGCCAGGATTAATGTAGGGATCTCATGTAGGGTATGGATAAAAGGATGACGTTATCATAGAGGCATTCAATCAATGATTCTCTTACTTCTAAAGAAAATATGACACCTCCTTTAATTGGCAGGGTTGGGTCTTCCCTGGGCTTGATGGACTCAAAATCAGCACATGGCACCGGTTGAACCTCGTCTTCACAGGCATCTAAGTCAAACACACCAGGATCCCTCAGCTAAACTTTTCTTATACTTCTGAGGCCATGTCAAAATCCAAAATATCCTTTTGGATGATTTCGTTAATCCATTTTGCTTATTCTATGTCAACGAATATTGTGATTGATATTCCTTGCGTGTAGAGATAAGTCACCTTCAAATAGATCGGAGATGTCACCACGTCTAGTATCGCTAGGAGGATCTCCCTAAGATACCTCTGAAGGCTCTCCAACATAATATTATTAGAAATTTAAGGATTATTTTTCTTTTGCAACCTCCTTCTCCAACAGTCATTGTTAGGTCCATAACTCCTTAAGGATGAATGATTGAATCCTTGAGCCCTAATATATTTCCTCCTCCATACGAATTCAAACCTTCTTGATTGATTCATATTATATCCATCATATTTGAGTAGATAGTGTTATACAAACTTACATCGTCCTCGACATATTCGGTTAAATTGCGATCTACTATGATGCCCACAAGAATCAGAGTCCAATCAACATTTAGAATTCCATTGATTTTATCACAATCTAGAAATCCTAATTCAAATCGATCTTTTATTCGTTGAATGCCCGCATAAAGTACAAGTATAAAATGATTTTATGAAGAATATGTGATAGATGATGTGATATCACATAATTCATCAAACGGTGATACCTGGAGAATGGTTTATTCAAGGGATGTATTGAATATTTTAGACATAACTACCAAAGTTACCATATTTGATTCTCCTGTTGTTGTTAGTGATATGATTTTAAATCACGATTGAAATGGAGATGAAAATCACCGGGAATTAAATGTTGATTCACATAGACGGTGCCATTATTATGTTTGGGAACAAAAAATGTATGCAGTTGGAAAATCGATGAGCTTGAACGATGGCTCTGATCTCCTTTATGGAAGCAGAGGATGAACCTACATGGTTAGCACTCTAACGCTCAAGTCATTTTAAAATTCAAGATGAGTATAATGAAAAGTTGAAGATCAGAGATTGTATCTTGAAATTAACGTGTGAATTGGTTTTTATACCTTGGATCAAGTACAATGAATTTGAGATGGATTGAGCCTCAATCGTTTGGGCCTTAGGCCGGCCTAGAACAAAACTTAAACATTACTAGATGATTCAAGATATTTCAACATCTTGATAATATCATCGACAAATCTCGCAACTATCGCATCCACTTTGATCGGACCCTTTGTTTCGTATCACTTATATGTGTTCCACATAACCTTCAAATCTCCATCGGTCTTCAGCTCAAAGTTTTTGAACTTCACATTTCCTTCAGTATCAATCGATGATGAATAATACTCAATTTTAAACACCTTTTTATTGTCGGTGTGATGCAAGAGATTATCCAGTTTGGATTTTAGAGCAACAAGAGAGATTTTTTATGCGACTCTAAAATCAATAGGAAGTTTCACACCACGGAAGTAAACAAATGCGAGATACTAAAATTGAGACACTGTGAGGTGTTTTTGTTAACATCAATGTTGCATATTTATACAAATTTTAAATCATTATGGACCATACAAAATTATCGATACAATCAAAATCCTACAAAAATGTCAGCATAATCTCAACCATTAAGAATTCATACTATCAATTTTTTTAAAGTTATGGGAAAAAACTAGTATCGCTAGAATTTTAAAAAAATAACCGATAAAATTTATAGAATTTCTTAAAGCACTATTTATGTTTCTAATGCGCCACATGAAATTCCAAAAATACCACTCATTTTTGGAGATGCATCCGTGGACACACCCAAATACACACATTTTAGAGTCTCACCTCTATTTTATGAATACATTTATTCCAAAAATACATCTCCAGAATTTTTTTGGAAATGTATTTCCGAAAACTAAATAAAATAAAATAAAGTGTATAACCACATGCTGCAGTAACTTTCTATCATGGGCTAGTTAGTTGCTGATAATACAATCCTTACTGTAGACAATGTCACTTGTTGGTTCTTAATATTACAATCCCTTCCCATTCTTGATGTTGTTTTGGAAAAGTGGTCCATGACTTTCGTAACTGGAATTCCTAAAAGTGGCTACATGTATTGTTCAACAAAAAATAATAATACAATCCTTTCCCATTCTTGATGTTGTTTTGGAAGACTTGTCCATGACTTTCGTACCTGGAATTTCTAAAAGTGGTTACACATGATAGAAAGTTACTTCAGTAAATGACTATACACTACATTTTGGTTATTTTAATTTCTAAAAATACATTTTTAGAAATTTTTTGGAGATTAATTTCTAGAATAAATTTATTTATAAAATTAAGGTGAGATTCAAAAATAAATAAAATGTGTGTATATCTCCAAGAACAAAAAGTATTTTCAGAATTTTGCATGATACATTAGATACATATAGGGTGGATTTAAGAAATTCTAAAAAAAATTCAAATACCATATTGTAATGCCAAGCCCAGGAGAAATCTACTTGCCACCCTCCACTACATTTTGGTTATTTTAATTTCTAAAAATACATTTTTAGAAATTTTTTGGAGATTAATTTCTAGAATAAATTTATTTATAAAATTAAGGTGAGATTCAAAAATAAATAAAATGTGTGTATATCTCCAAGAACAAAAAGTATTTTCAGAATTTTGCATGATACATTAGATACATATAGGGTGGATTTAAGAAATTCTAAAAAAAATTCAAATACCATATTGTAATGCCAAGCCCAGGAGAAATCTACTTGCCACCCTCCACTCATATCTGGCAATCTGGCAACCCCCCCCCCCCCCCCCCCCCCCCCATCCCACATACACATCCAATGAAAATACCAAATTGACTCTGGAAAAAAACATTTTCACATTTCACACATTCTCGAATATTTGATTTTTCACAAGTTGTACCATTTTTTTCTAAATTACCAGAAATTTCAAGAAATATGGTAATATTTATCGGAAATTCCAAAATTATCGGTAATTATTTCAGGAGATTTGAAATTTCCGGTAGTTCATTTTTTATGCTTTTTCTACCGGTAGTGTTATTTTTTTTTTGTTTTTTCTAAGAATTTCAAATTCCCGATAATTTAATTTTTTTTGTTAATTTTTTGTTTAATTTTTTTTTGCAGTGAAGACTAAAGGTATTGATGGTAGCATCGATGGGAGGGCGTGTGATTTGGCTGCAGCTGGTAAGGGAGGGGTACAACCACTCCAGATGCTGAGTCTGCCCATGTACGGGCTGGACGGGTGATCCCAACCGGTTCACACCAGAAGAGGATGGCCGAGCAGCGGGGGCATTTCCAGGCACCTCGCATCGTTAGGAGACGTGAATGCCTTTCTTCACAGCAGGCCACACTTGAGGATGTCCCTGTTATTTAGCCTCAGCCGATGGATGTTATTGAGAGAGATGTTCTGGAGGAGGTTGTTGTTAGGGATGTCGTAGAGGAGACTGATGTTAGAGTATCAGCTAAGGGCGTGCATGAGGGTGATGATGATGGTGAGAGTGATGACACTGGAGGGTCGTCGGTACATGAGACATAGAGGAGACCATTCAGACGAATGTGATGAATCCTTCAACCGAGCCATCCGTACACATGGAGCCAGGATTCCCTGGTGGGCCGATAGATAGGTCTGTGCTTACAGAGTACAATGAGCACGTAGCTTTGCGTCTATGGCAGGGGGAGGTATATGGTTTTTACGTTTAATTTTAACATTTGCTTACTAATGCATAAATTGTTTATGTATTAACAAATTTATTTATTGGTTGGTGTCACAAGTGCGACATGTACTGAGGGTCCAATCTC
Source organism: Lathyrus aphaca (assembly GCA_963966055.1). NCBI lineage: Eukaryota > Viridiplantae > Streptophyta > Magnoliopsida > Fabales > Fabaceae > Lathyrus > Lathyrus aphaca. The sequence goes on from OZ014521.1 coordinate 104,867,327, forward strand.
ATGGAACAAAGAGGAAAGGTTTTCCTCGTATTCCTTTCCTTGATGTTCTAAGGACGATTGTGAGGGACTTTGACTTGCTTCATTTTGGCCACTGCTCCCTGACGATGTTGGATGCGGAGTTTTTCAGTGCCTTCGTCAAGAGGTGGCACAAGGAAACGTCGTCATTTCATCTCCCATTTGGAGAGATGACTGTGACTTTAGATGATTTCCCTTCCTTGTTCCATCTCCCTATCAGCGGCAGATTCTGGACGAATCCTTTATTGAGTGCGTCCCAGACACGGGAGCTGGTAGTTCGTGATCTTTGTTTGCCTGAGGAAGTGATGACCCAAGAGTTCCCTGATACACGAGGTGCTCACCTTCGTATGTGGTGGCTGCGGGATAGGTACGACGAGCTCGTTGTTGCTGGTAGGTATCAGGTTGCCGCTAGGGCGTACATGCTGCATGTAGTAGCATGTACTCTCTTTGCGGACAAGTCTGGTACGTATGTGGATGCTCGATATTTGTGCATCTTCAGCGATCCGGAGTCACACAACTGGGCTTGGGGTTGTAGATCTCTGACTCAGTTGTATCATGCGCTGGGGGAGGCGACCCGATTTGATACGAAACAGCTAGCTGGGTATCTTAGTTTGTTACAGGTATATCTTAATTCATTTTCTAACTTAATTTTTGTTATATATATTTTTTAATATCATTAATTCTAATATACTGTTTGTTATGATCTCAGTGTTGGATCTAAGAATATTTTCTGCAAATATGCGATAGGAGGATCCAATCCTATACACCAGGGGAGCCACGGGCGAAGAGGTGGAAGGCGAGGCAGAAACACCCTGGAGGCATACTTGAGTACAAGAGGAGATTGGATGAGCTGACCGTAAAGGGTGTCATCTAGAAACCTTACGATGAACATAGAGTCGTACATGCGTTTGAGGAGTCGTCATTATACTTCAACTATATGAGGTGGGAGACTTTGATTGCCAGACACCTATCAATGAGATGTCTGCGTCAGTTTGGGTACATTCAGACCATACCGCCAACAGTTCCGGATACACCCTCTGAGGATATTGATAGGTGGTTTCAGACGCACTTCATCGGTTCTGCTCGCACCATTGTTGTTAGATCTGCACCTGTGCAGTATCCCTCGCAGTGTGAGGATGCCTACTTGGAGCGGTATTTCAGCGTATCCCATCCACGCATCACCCTATCGACGAATGAGGAAACACCTTTAGAGGATGTATCTTCTGGTGGCAAGGAGCATGTTGGTGATGTCCCTCCTCCTCCTCATGTTCCAGCACATCACCATGAGGACGCGCAACGATTTATGATGATAGCAGTGCTGGCTGATGAGCTCACGCACTTGGTAGACCCTGATGGTAATATTGTTGCTAGATTAGCTATGATTACACACTTAGCCCGTGGGGGTCTATTTAGTATTTTTTCTAGATGATTTGATATTGTTGTATTATATATATATATATATATATATATATATATATATATATATATTGTGGCATAACAATATATTATTATTATGTCTTCATTTATTCCCTTACACTGCAGTGATCTTGATTAAAAAACTTAAGCAAATAAAAGACCATTACAACATGATTAATTAATATTAAAAACCTAAACACTACCAGATACTTCAGGGTATTTCAGCATCGCCATTTCATCAACTGATCTTGTCAGCTGCACATCTAATGCCAGCGGATCCCTTGTTAGCCTACGACAAAATAATCTCTACATTTTATTGACGTCTTCATCGTTCTTCAGCTCAATTAGATTATATTTCACGCTACCATCATTCAATCCTCTTGAAACTCGATCTTCAACATCTTTCTAATCTCACCATCAGACAACAATTCCTTCAACTTCGAAGTCAGGCCGACAAAGGAGGTCGTGTCATCCGAGAGCATGAATTCGACAGGTTGAGACCCTCTCTTGAAGTAAACTTCTGCCTGAATTAAAAATGTTGGAATAACCATTTTTTCATATATGTTTAACCACAAGACCTAACCCATATTTATACAAACGTGTAATAATTCTGGACCACACAAACTGTCGGTGCAATTACAACCATACAAAACTGTCGGTAAAATCTCTGCCATTTAAATAAAAAATCTAAAAAACCCTAAAATTATGTTTATCAGGAATTTCGAAGGATTTGAAATTCCCGATATCAAACTGTAATTTTACAAATATTCGGTTTTTTGGCAATATATCGGAAATTCGAAATTACCGGTATACCGGTAATTTCAAATGAACTGCCGGGAATTTCATCACATATCAAAAATTTCATTATACTAACCAAAAATTTGTTTCGGAAATTGTATGTAAAATATTTAGGGACATTTTTGTCATTCTAAAAATTTAGGGGGTGTCAGGTAGATTCTTCCGAAGACAGTCCAGTTTATTTTGAAGAGAGGCCCATCTCTACACCTCTCTTTGTATCGGGATTTGATTTGATTGTAGTCCCACTCAACTCAACCACCCGGAAAACGCCGGCGGCATTTCCATTCCGTCTCCACCGCGTGCATTCGCCGTCTCTTTCCGTCCCTCAAGAAACAGTAAGTTGTTTGATCCTTCCTTAATACTCTATGCGATCTTACATGCCGCTTTTCAAAGAAGTTGAGCTTTCTTACTTGTTCTACTTCCCATATCACATGCAACGAAATATTGATCTCCACTAGGATTATGTTTCTCCACTGCTTTTGACGTTGCTGTATTATGCGAATGGGTTACTTTTCTGTTGCAAATTGGACTGATTCGCTATTTTCGATTCTCAATATATTATTTTGGTTACAACATTTTTCAGGAATTTCTTTTCTTCAAATATGAATGAAAACATGAAGCACTTTCAAAAGAAGTTAACGGAATTGGAACTCGAAGCTGAACATCTTCTTTTAGCCCGGCATCAGGTAATTACATCATTTACAAATTTCATATTCAAGGTGATTCAAACACTTACAACCAAAATAACTTATATTTTCATTCAAAACCGTAAAATCCAGGTTATAGCCACAGTAACGAGAAAACATCTGTTTAAATTTGTTATGCTATAGCTTTTTGGTTGGTTTTAATGAAGTATGTGTGCTAATGTAATCTGTTGATTCCTTCATATAGTCTCTTGAGATCGTGGCGAAGTTGGATTTAAGATACAAATTTGTGAGTTTGATTTGTGAAGGGGTTTAGAATAGGGTATATATATAACTTTTTTAAATATTAGGTTTTAGGGTTTAGTATATTATAGTTCATTTTCAAAAGAGTTAAGAGTCATATATATGTTTTAGGGATTGGGACAACTGATTAAGGACCCATGCTTAGGAAGTCCACCGGCCCGTATACAAGAGTTCAAATCCCTCTGAAACCACTAAAATATCCCATTATTGGCAACCCTACCCTGCTAGATCTCATTGGCAAGATGAGTATCTAAAACTGCAGGAGACTGCTTGTGATTTGAGGCTGTGCGTCGCTTCCATGGGTTGGGTCTCTTTCGGCAGCCCCAACATGTCCTTGGTTCCATGCCAGATAGTTTTTGGATGCTTTCCAGACACGACAACTCAAACCTATTTTTGACATTCTACTTAGTGGCTTCTGCTCAACCATCTCCATGATGACCAAGCCAAAAAATACCCAACTCCATTACCAGTGTCAAAGACCAAGCCAACCATTTCATTGATGGTAAATAAAAATAGCGAGGATATAAAATCAGAATCCAAACATCAACTCCACACTAAACACAACAAAAACCTATTAAAGGCAATTTATATCTTTATTTTTCCATTATCTTCTGTATAGCATGCAATCCCATGATCTGTATCTAATTAGAGCGTTTACTACTCAATGTTGCTATCTACAATTGATGATTATGTATCAAAGTGTCAAACAAGAACCCAAACATAAACTTCACAAGAAAAAGTACTAGAAGAACCTACAAAGTGTACAATAAGTAACTCATACCATTTGTTTTGTGTACACAAGTAATTAATAACCTAATACCAAAAATAACTTCCACATTCTAATACTGTGCGCTTGACTGCCTTAAATTCAGTAGTTTCAATCAAAATATGTTTTATTGTTAGGTTAACAAAGGGCGTTTTTCTTCTACTGGGTCTCTTGGTTAAAATCTTTTCTAAAAAATTAAGTGGCTATGGATTTTTTATTTTGTTTTGGTGAATGTACAGCTGGTTGAGAATGATAAGTTGAGGAACGGGAATAGAGAAGCACTTACTGCATTAAGGAAAAAGGCTCGGACAACAACAAGTAGTGTTCCATCTCCTTTTGGATCAATAATGAAGGGAGTTTCAAGACCTTTGGTGCAAGAAGTGTGTACCACCTGTGGTAACCATGACTCATTTGAGCAGACGTGGACAATGTTTCCAGGAACTGATCTGTTTGTTGGAATTCCATTTCATGCTGCTCATACTATATTGGAAACAGGTATTTCTAGGTTATTTTCATGCTGCTCACATGTGAGATTATTTTCATATTTCTAGGTTATATGCATTAGTTTGGAGTCTGGAATTTATTTGATATCTCTGTCTCAATGCCTTTTAGTCTATAAGCTGATTTCTATTGGAATTCTGTTGATATATCTTACTGGTGTGTAATTACAGATCAAGCTCAGCTTGACTTTGAGGCAAAGAAACTACAGAGCATTGTGAAGGAAAAATCACTTATTATATCAGATACAGGTGCTCTTGCAGACAAGATTAGTCCAGGAGTGCTTAAATCGCTTGTAACTTTAAATGACAAACCAAAGTAAGATGCTTTATGCCGACTATGGCGTGTTAGTGTGTTTTGGAAATAACTTCAAGCATTTAGGAGCTTTATTCAAGTCTTGATGTTGAAGACAAGTGAGTGTCATGGATTATCTCTAACTATCAGCTTTCCTTCTTCTACATGCACCCATCAGTAACCTGTGCATAAGTTTCTCTGAAGTCACTCTCTGTAAACTATGAATCTTGAATTTTTAGAAACTGCTCATGAGATTTATATCACACCCTGAGAAAAGAGTACAAAGCTATAAGTCATACAAAATTCTTTTTATTAGTTGAGGCTTATTATTACAGTGACATCTTATTTAGATTTAAGTGGACTCTGGTATGAGAAAATTGTGTTATAGTATGAGTTCTGAGAGAGAAAGAGTTTGTGAAGAAATAATGTATCGAATTAGTAACAGTGAAACTAGTAGAAATATATTAAGAATGGTTCCTCAAACTTTTATGACCTTATGTGGTATTATGTGGTATCTTAGAAAGAGAAGGGGATTGCAAGCTACCTGATGGTGAAGTGTGGATGAGTAAGTTGCAAAATCAATTTATATATTAACACATAATGCTAAAATAACCGTGAAGTCAACTTTTGTTTCGCCGTTCCGGCGAGACTATTAGTCGTCATCTTCATCAAGTTTTGAGAGCTATTCTTGAATTGGAAGAAAAATTTCTTGTCCAACCCAATGACTCAGCGGTTCCTCCTGAAATTTCTTGTAGTTATAGATTCTACCTGTATTTTAAGGTAAAATTTGCTATTAATAAATTATATTCCATACATAAGTAGTCATAAGTGTTATTGATAACAAATATAATAATGTTAGGATTGTGTTGGTGCAATAGATGGAACACATATACGTGTCAAAGTATCTGCAAAATATGCTAAAGTTCTCGCGGGATGGGAATGGTCTGCCTCTGACTTGAGAATAATAAAGAATACATTAACACGAAAAGATAAACTTAAAATTCCTGAAGGTAATATAAGAATAACCAAGACTTATAGTTATTTATATTATATATGTTAAACTATCATAATTATTATTTTCCTTTACTATAGGAAAATATTATCTTGTTGATGCTGGATTTATGTTGACAAGTGGATTAATTACCTCTTATAGAAGAGTTTGGTATCACCCGAAAGAATATTCAGCTAGAAATCCACCCCAAAATTCTAAAGAGTTGTTTAATCTTCGATATTCGTCTTTACACAATGCAATTGAAAGAGTTTTTTGGTGTATTGAAAAAAAGATTTGAGATTTTATCTAATTCAAATATGTAGTCAAAACTAAAAAGTTAAATTATTTTTGCATGTTGCATTAAGGTTCAAGAAGTGATAGAGATGCGTTTGCTCTGTGCGGGAAATGTGGTTAAATTATCAAAATAATGATTTAGCTTAAAGAGTTTGACGTGTATTTTATATTATTACTTTTATGTTTGTTGTTTCTTAATGAAGTAGTACTAAATTTATTATGATATTTATTGTGATATTGTGACTTCTTGTTAATTATATATATTAATTTTGTTGTGTTATAATTGCTCATTTTCATAGTTTATGGAAAGAAGTCGCAATATAAAATGAGCAATTATAACACAACAAATTTATATATATATATATATATATATATATATATATATATATATATATATATATATATATATATATATATATATATATATATATATAGCATGAAGTCGCAATATCACATTAAATATCATAATAAATTTCGTACTAATCTAATATATATATATATAAAATCTAAAGTACCTGATAATTACATCTTAATCCCTCTGATTAAAATGTTAATTTGACTTATTTAATAGGGTTAACTTTGGTAATGCAATTTTTAAAGGATTTTGGTTCATTTGGCAATAAATGCAGCTGATGTGGCACATTCACATAATAAGTTGTTTTCCTATTTTTTTTTTTTTAATTTTTAACATTGATGTTACAGCTTACAATATATTGTTTTTATATTATCCTACAAAATATCCTACAAAATAGGTATAATTATAATGGTTTAATTTAATTAATAAACCTATTTAATAGCACAAAGAGCATTGAACCAATTAAACAAAAATCTCACCTTTCATCTCACAAACTAAACGCTTCGGATTCTACAAGTTTACACTCCCAATGATTCTTCTCTACCAGTCCCAAAATCATTTTCATCCAGAATCATTACCTTCAACCCACACCATAAATATGATATATCCTTATACCTAACATTTTCACTAAGTTGTTGTTGCTGCTAGGGTTTATCCTCCTTTTTCAATCTTCACCACATCGCCTTCAGGTTCGATTTTCTCTTCTCTCATTCTTCTCTATTCAAACACAGAGTGGTTAATCTATCAATAATTGCTTTGGTTTGGGCTTTGACTCACGTTGTTCAAACTGGGGATTGCATTAAGCTTTTGGTCCCTTTTCCTGCAATTTTATCAAGTATTTTATCAATTTTACCTTGGAGGGGAAAGAAATAACATGTATTTTGTCAAATGTTTCCCAAACAGAGCTCCAATAGTTGCTAAATGTGACCGAAAACGCGTTCTTTCATCTTGGATTCCATATTGTGGTAACACGGTCCCAGAAGAGTTTCAGATAGAGTTTTCAAGCGTGAGGCATCTCAGTCCACAACAATTTTTTGAGAAGCTATCGAAAGAACTTAAAGTGCGTGGAGTTGTTGCAGGTAAATAAGTTGCACCAGTTTTCCTTTTATCTTCTCAAGTTACACCAAACCCATTTACATTATTATAATCGGTTGGTATTTTCTGTTTTCCTGGAATAGGAACATTAACATGGTCTATTCTAATACCAATTTCATCCTCATATAAATAGTAATAGATGTCTGTTCTAGAACTTCTTGCAGGCGAGAACTACCGATTCGGATATAAAGCCGCAGGAGATGCATTGGAGTTAGTAAAGCTGTGTGAGGAGTATGGAATGGAAGCTTACATTATAAAGTTTGTTATGGACAAGAATAAATACTCTGCAAATATAAATTCCAGTACTGGCTCCAAAGAGAGGGGACAAGTATCATCCACCCGTGTCCGTGAAGCACTTGCTGTAGGAGACGTGAGGTATGTCTCAGAGCTTTTGGGTAGACAACATCGTCTCGTATTATTGGCCACCGACCAAGGAAAGTTCAGGTTTAGTCAATATAAGGTGTCTGCTCCAAAATCATGCTTATTGAATCTAGCACCGAAGGAAGGTTTATATGAGAAGTGTTCACTTTTACTTGGTCAAGAAAGTGTTATGCTATGTAGGGTAATTATTGCAGAATAAGTTTGTGCATATAGAAACAGATTACGGAGGTCAGAGTGATATTTTTGGTACTCACAATTTGCAGTACTTGCATATTGAATTTGGCGATTCAAGCACTTGATTCAGTTTAGATCATGTTTCTATTTAAATTCTTAGTCTATTTAATTACAGATGATTCTTATCTGATCTGTCCCATATAAAAATTCTAAGTCTTAAAGCTGCTATAAGTGATTATAAATTATACCTTCTTTCTTTTTCCCTCTTAAGAAGCATACTGGAATATTATTTATGATTAATGATGGTGATTATTTTTTTATGATACTTCTTTTTGGTAACAATTTGAGATTCTATTTGCAATTGGTTTGCTTTACACACAGATTTAGTGTATTGAGTAGTCTTCTGCACAATTTACAGTTTGAGATCCTGGATTTGCTATTGCAGGGTCTATGATTGATTGTGCTACGTGTAGTTTGACATCGCGATTAAGAACTATTTCGGATCAGAAAGAAGTTATTACGAATTCATGTTCTCAGTTAGTGCTTCAAATTCATGATTTTTATTATCTGAATACGATTAGAAGTAGTAGCATAACTCTCTAATAGTTTTTACATTTGTGTTTCTTTGCATTTTGCTTTCCTATTCTGCTTTTTGAAGTAATGTTTACTGAATGTTTGCACAGATAAAGATCATACTGAAGATTCTTTTGGGTTCATTGTGCAGTGCGGTTGCTGCTGAAGCAAATAAAGTCCAGTCAAGCTGGGTTAATACTGGAGATTCTTTTGGGTCTATGAATCTGTTATGATTTGTGACAGAATGTAATTGTATTCAAGTTGCGGTTTGAACTCAGTTCAATCGAGTTAACTGGAAGTGATAGGCCAGTAGTTCTTTCAGAAGTTTTTGCTATCCTCTTTGGCTAGGGACGAAGTTGATTTTTCGACGAGGATCTTCTTCCCTCCTCTGTTTCTATTTCAGTTCAATATATTATTGTTTAAAATTCTGGTTTTTGTGGCTGTTAACATGTGTGTGATTGTGTGAGTTGTGATTGTTCTTTGATTTTGTTAAATGACAATGTGGTGATATTAATGGTAGTGATTTGGTTTATGTTCTAAGGTTTAATGTTGATATTTTTTATGTTTGAGGTTATTTTGATTCACATGGTTGTGGAAAAATTGTAAATATATGGTTGTTGTATGGAAGAAGAAAACGATTGTGATGAAGTGAATTTGGGGTAGTTTCAAATCCGATGCATTTTATTTTTCTTTTGGCTGGATTGATTTTGTTTTCATTCTTCTTCTTTTGGCTGGATTGATTTTATTTTCTTTTTCTTTGTGACTTATAGCACATCTTGTGCATTTATTAATTCATTCTGACTTTAAAAAGAAAATGTGATTTCTAATGATTTGATAAAATTTGAATTTTCTTTAATATCATCAGTTTTAATGTAAATAAGTCTTTATTAGCCTTTGATTTGGTGCCTTAAATTGTGACAATAATAATAATTCACTATTAATATCAGTATTATGAGTAATAATAATAGAATATGACAATAAAAATGTGACAATCATAATAATGCACTAATAATATCAAATAAAAAATTGACCTAACCCTTTCTAAAGAAAATGTAATATAATTCATTTTTATTTTAAATCTAATAAATAAATATAAATATTTATTGAATTTTTAAATCAAATTATTATAAATAATCGAGATAATTTTATTTTAAATGCTTTAAAACTACTATAATAATAAATTATTTATCAAATAATTTTTTCATAAATAATTTTTTGGAATACGTAAATTGCATCCCATAAGAAAATGTGATTTCTAATGATTTGATAAAATTTGAATTTTCTTTAATATCATCAGTTTTAATGTAAATAAGTCTTTATTAGCCTTTGATTTGGTGCCTTAAATTGTGACAATAATAATAATTCACTATTAATATCAGTATTATGAGTAATAATAATAGAATATGACAATAAAAATGTGACAATCATAATAATGCACTAATAATATCAAATAAAAAAAATTGACCTAACCCTTTCTAAAGAAAATGTAAGATAATTCATTTTTATTTTAAATCTAATAAATAAATATAAATATTTATTGAATTTTTAAATCAAATTATTATAAATAATCGAGATAATTTTATTTTAAATGCTTTAAAACTACTATAATAATAAATTATTTATCAAATAATTTTTTCATAAATAATTTTTTGGAATACGTAAATTGCATCCCTTAAGAAATTATTGAAACACACTTAGACTATGGATGAATAAGATAATAAGATTATGGATGAATAAGACAATCAGACTATGGATGAATAAAAATTGTATTTTATAAATTTACATTTCGGTAAAATGCGTTTATAAACGAGCAAAAATATAATATTTATAAATTTACATTTCGGTAAAATACGTTTATAAACGAGCAAAAATATACATGGCTCTACACGTATATGTGAATATATCTAATGATTATTTTATAAATGAGAATAAATTACCATTATTTTTATAAACATAAATAAATTACAAATAATTTTAAAAACATATCAAATTCAACTATTGATACAATTATTATTTTAAACGAAAATAAGTTAGAAATAGTTTTTTTATAAATGTTAATAAATTAAAAATATTTTTATAAAAGGAAAAATTCTTTTATGTTCTAAGGTTTAATGTTGATATTTTTTATGTTTGAGGTTATTTTGATTCACATGGTTGTGGAAAAATTGTAAATATATGGTTGTTGTATGGAAGAAGAAAACGATTGTGTTGAAGTGAATTTGGGGTAGTTTCAAATCCGATGCATTTTCTTTTTCTTTTGGCTGGATTGATTTTATTTTCATTCTTTTTCTTTTGGCTGGATTGATTTTATTTTCTTTTTCTTTGTGACTTATAGCACATCTTGTGCATTTATTAATTCATTCTGACTTTAAAAAGAAAATGTGATTTCTAATGATTTGATAAAATTTAAATTTTCTTTAATATCATCAGTTTTAATGTAAATAAGTCTTTATTAGCCTTTGATTTGGTGTCTTAAATTGTGACAATAATAATAATTCACTATTAATATCAGTATTATGAGTAATAATAATAGAATATGACAATAAAAATGTGACAATCATAATAATGCACTAATAATATCAAATAAAAAAAATTGACCTAACCCTTTCTAAAGAAAATGTAAGATAATTCATTTTTATTTTAAATCTAATAAATAAATATAAATATTTATTGAATTTCTAAATCAAATTATTATAAATAATCGAGATAATTTTATTTTAAATGCTTTAAAACTACTATAATAATAAATTATTTATCAAATAATTTTTTCATAAATAATTTTTTGGAATACGTAAATTGCATCCCTTAAGAAATTATTGAACCACACTTAGACTATGGATGAATAAGACAATAAGATTATGGATGAAGAAGACAATCAGACTATGGATGAATAAAAATTGCATTTTATAAATTTACATTTCTGTAAAATGCGTTTATAAACGAGCAAAAATATAATATTTATAAATTTACATTTCGGTAAAATGCGTTTATAAACGAGCAAAAATATACATGTTGATACACGTATATGTGAATATATCTAATGATTATTTTATAAATGAGAATAAATTACCATTATTTTTATAAACATAAATAAATTACAAATAATTTTAAAAACATATCAAATTCAACTATTGATACAATTATTATTTTAAACGAAAATAAGTTAGAAATAGTTTTTTATAAATGTCAATAAATTAAAAATATTTTTATAAAAGGGAAAACTCAACTATTTATACAATTATTTTTATAAACATGTTTAAGTTACAAATATTTATATTTTTATAAATTGACAAACGTGTTGAAGAAGCTTATAAATGAAAAAAAAAACTACACATTGATACAATTATTTTTGTAAATAAAAATAAGTTACAAATATTTTTTAAATGAGAACAAGTTACAAATATTTTTATAATGAAAAATTAGATATTTATCATATATTTGCGGTATTTGACGGAAAACTGATATTTGACGAAAAACTGTTATAAATTTTAGGTTTGAACAAATTGACTAATATCTAAAAATAATGTTATTTGAATTGGAACCATGCTTTTATTAATGTTTGTAGTTTTGGATTTACTCATCTGAATTCAACTGAATTTTGTTAATTACTGTAATTGCAAGCATGATCCACGGGTAAACGTGAACGTATCTATTACGTATCAGCGGTAAATTGACCATTTTAATGTTAATGTATTAAATCTATAAGATATCAGTTATAGACTGATCATTTGAATTTTATTTTTCATACATTGAATTAAGTTTGGTATATCTACTCATGCTATTGTAGGAATGAAAAATTCTACCAGAATCACATCTTGTGTACGGAATGATATCACTATATATTTTTTAATACCATTGGTAAGAAGCATTAATTTTGTATTTGTAATTTATCCATATTATTGGTAAGAAGCATTAATTTTGTATTTGTAATTTATCCATATTATCTGGACAAAATTTAGACCTTGATAAAATGTGGTAAAGTTGACAAGTGGTGTTTCGCAGTGTAGCGTGTGAATACAGACAGAACCCGTGTGATAGCACGGGTATCCCGCTAGTTCATCAAAAAACAACATACATAAGAGTAATAATATAAAATACAAGTCAGACTCTTTAAGCTAAATCATTATTTTGATAATTTAATCACATTTGATTTGCTACACTATCTCTTGTAACCCCACCCAGAGCAAGCTTATCGCTATCACTTCTTGAACCTTAATGATTGTCATGAGATACATTTTGATCGGCAAGTTCAACATCTACTTCTGCTAAAAGGTCTTCATACGGATCTACATTCATTAGATAATTGTGAAGAATGCAACATGCAAAAATGATTAATTTTTTAGCTTTGACTCCATAATTTGTCTATGTAGAATTAGATAAAACCTTAAATCTTTTTTTCAAAACACCAAAAGCTATTTCAATTGCATTGCGTAAAGACGAATGTCGAAGATTAAACAACTCTTTAGAATTTTGGGGTGGATTTCTAGCCAAATATTTTTTCAGTGATACCGAACTCCTCTATAAGGTGTAATTAATCCACTTGTCAACATGAATCTAGCATTAACAAGATAATATTTTTCTATAGTAAAGAAAAATAATAAATGTGATAGTTTAACATATATAATATAAATAACTATAAATTTTGGTTATTCTTATATTACCTTGAGGAATTTTAAGTGTATCTTCCCGTGTTAATGCATTCTTTATTATTCTCGAGTCAGAGGTAGACCCTGCCTCTCCCATCCCGCAAGTACATAAGTGAACTTTAAATTAAAAGTACATGTTGCTAAAACATTTTGGGTTGTATAGTCTTTCCTACCGCGATATCATCGCAGATACTTTGACACGTATATATGTTCCATTTATTGCCCTAACATATTCCTAACACAATATTATATTTGTTTATGTATGAAATATAATTTATTAATAACAAAGGGACCATTGAGCTGTGGGGTTGGATAGGAAATTTTTCCTCCAATTCAAGAATAACTCTCAAAACTTATGAAGATGACAACTAATAGTTTCGCCGTAAAGGCGAAACCAAAAGTTGACTTCACGATTTTAACATTATATGCTAATATGTAAATTGATTTTGCAACTTTCTCTTCCACACTTGACCATCAGGTAGCTTGTAATCCCCCTTCTCTTTCTAACATACCACATAAGGTCATAAAAGTTTGAGGAACCATTCTTAATATATTTCTTCTAGTTTCACTGCTACTAATTCAATACATTATTTCTTCACAAACACTTTCTCTCTCTCAAAGCTCATACTATAACACAATTTTCTCTTACGAGAAATTCGGATATAACAGTAAACAACAACACACATTAGTTGAACTATAACTCTTCGACGCAAATCAATCTATTTGCTAATAACAACTCTTTGATCTTAATTATCCATCTAACCCAATAAAACAATTTATATAATTAAAAAGAGTCAATATAGTAAATCATTTGCTAGTTAAGATTTCACTATGTTATACAATATATATATATATATATATATATATATATATATATATATATATATATATATATATATATATATATATATATATATATATATATATATATATATATATATATATATATATATATATATATATATATATATATAATTCAATTAATACTTTAAATCTATATAGCAATTAATATTAATAAAGAAAATTTTTGCTACACAATAATTACTAAAATAAATACTACATATTAATCAGCATACTGTTTCAAATTATAACAAAATAATTACTAAAAGAAAAACTACAAAATAATTACTATAATTTTTCGAAGTATTGTTTCACCGTCCTGTTTCAATAGTTACTAAAAGATAACCGTCCTGTTTCAAAGCAGATACTATATTTTTTCTAAAAGATAGTTTAATCAAATACTTCAATGTAGTGCTTCAAATAGATACTATAATTTTTCTATTTCTAGAGGTAATAACTATAGAAAAGATGAGAGAGAAGATAAATCAAATGCATTTTGTATTTAATTTTACCTTAAAAAAAGATGAAAATTGATTTTCTCTCTCTGGACAAGGAAAAGAAATTTCCTCCCTTATATTATGAAACATAGGGAATATTGTATTACCTGTTATTATTTCATATGTTATTTTTCCAAAATACTATTTAATTAGTTTTAATGTGTGTTTGAATAAGGTAGTTGGGAATTTTAAACAATTTAAATAATTCAAGTGGAATACATTTATTTTTAATTTTTTTTGTTTGGATAAAATATTATAAATTTTTTGAATTATTTTTAGAAGCTTTAAAAATTTGGGGGTCAAATTTTAATTTTTAAAAAATAGGAATTCAAGTTGCAATTTTAAAACTTAAAAGAACTAATTTATAAATTTTGAAAATTATTTATAAAAATAACCAATTTACAAGGAACAAATAATTCAGCCTTATAGGTTCATTTTCTATATAAACACCATCTATCTCAAATTATAAGACATTTTGCAACAAAAAAAAATCTAAAAAACCCTGTCATTTTACGATTCCAATACAAGATTAATGACTTTTTCTCAATATGCCATCTATCTTTTATTACTATTTCTTTAAATTTTTCTTCCATATCTAATAAATGAAAGACAATATTATAAAGTCATGCATAATTTCACTTTCTCATACAACATTGATTATATTTCTTAATTCCCGCAAAATGTTCAAAACATCTTATAATTTGGAATGAAGAGAGTAGTAGTTAAGAATTAACAAAAACAACTAGAATTTATAAAGCATGAATGAGGAGAGAGATGTGTTTACAAGATTAGAGTGTCGTTCAATGATTTTTAACCGTTCGATAAATCAGATTGCTTAAATAATGACACGTGTTCAGTTTTAACAAAAAAGAAACATATGGGTAAATGGGATGATCAAACTGTCGCCTAAAACCTCTTCCCCACTTTCTTGTCGTGAGTTTGACAGTCATCACCTTATCGTTGTTGATAATTATCGTCTTTATTCTATTATCGTCAATCTACATGAATGTTTTTTTTCCAACTTTGGTTATGCTCTCTCTCACTCATGGCATGCAAATAAAATGGTAGTAGTAGCAAATGAAGTTGAATTGCAACAATAAGACATTCATAACAAATGAAACTAGATTAGATGGGATTGAAAAGTAAAAAAACTAAAAGAAAGAAAAACAAAGTGAGAAATGCAAGAGAAAAGAGATCAAATGATGTCAATTTAAAGATGATCGACATAGGACAAGGAGACAACGACAAGAATCGATAATAATGTGTCGACGATTGTGAAGAAGCCCACCAATGGGAATGGCAAAGACGAAAGCAAAAGGTTTTACTACAATAGTGTAGTGACACCAACGATCAATGATGGATGGTCTAGAATGATGACCTTCAGTGGTGGAGGTGACAACAAGATGATGGGGGTCACAACACATCAACAATTAGTTTTTTTAAATTAACAATAGTTTCATGCGATATTATCTCAACATCTCAATTCATCTAACGAATGAAAACACTTGAACGATAACCTAACTTTCCCGTAATAACGTTAGACGATCCATGTCAGCATATAATGTCCATATTTTTTATTACACTTCTCTAATATACGACCTTTTATGGGACATTAGGTTTAGTCTAGGATAAGTTTGGTATAGGTTTGTTAACGCTATCAAGACCAACCCTTATCATCTTGAATATACCTAACTTGTTATGGCAGGTAAACTGTTTGCTACTATAAATGTAAATAGTTGCAATCTCTTGTAACCAAAATTTCACAAAATCAAAAGTTAGTTAGACTAAAATGGAAACTCAGTCTTTTTACTTCCATTATGTTATCACGTTGGTGAGTCAATTTATAGACCATTTACTTAACCACCAGTGCCGCCTACCATTTTCGCTTAAGTCTCTACCACTCTAGTACTGACAACATCCATCAGGATCGAGGAATCGATTCACCTGCATTTTTTCGCTCAAAATTGGGTACAAATTCGATTAAAGTAACTTCCATATTTAGTTCCAGCAAATGGAATTGTACATCAATGTACATGATCTCATATATATTGTTGTTTGCACTCAAATTCCACCTCAATTTGTTGATGATGAAGCTCGCCGCACTAGATCTATCAGCACTGAGTATTATGTTTGGCTATATAAAGATTAAGATGTTGCTATCATGGCTTCATTATACGTTTTCCATTGAGATTGTGTCACGTGTTTTTGGATATTCTTGTTAGATTGTAATTCATTTCAGTTTCATTTAGGTGTAATTTGATTAGCATTTGAATTTAATTTAGTTTGAATGTGTGTATGTAAGCTGAGTTATTAGTTGTAACAGATTAAGAAGTGTAATAATTTTTTATATATTGAAGAGTTAGTTACAAATTTTCTTTTTCTTTCTCTTCCATCTTCATCATCTTCATTTTATTCCTTCTTGTGCACCAACAATTGGTATTTAGAGCCCCGTTTCGGATCCACGGGAAACACAAGTGAATATGAGACATGTGTGATTCATTTTGGTTATGAAATTCCCAGA
Organism: Lathyrus aphaca; assembly: GCA_963966055.1. NCBI lineage: Eukaryota > Viridiplantae > Streptophyta > Magnoliopsida > Fabales > Fabaceae > Lathyrus > Lathyrus aphaca. The sequence continues at coordinate 104,884,428 of OZ014521.1, forward strand.
ATTAGAGTTTGAAATCATAATTGAATCACATTTATTGATTTTGAGGGATTGGGAAACACAAATGTTTGGTGAGATCTGAGTGAATTATTGCACAAGATCGAAGATGAACGGTGGAAATGGTAGCTTGAATACAAAGCTTCCTGTTTTTGATGGAAAGAATTGGAATCACTAGATGGTTTAGATGTGTGTGTTATTTGGAGCTCAAGATATTCTTAATATCGTCAATGACAGTTACGTTGAGGTTGCAGCAGATGCAATTGAAGCACAAAGGAACATATATAGAAAGACGAGGAAGAAAGATCAGAAAGCTCTATTCTACATCCATCAGTGTGTGAATGTTAATGTGTTTGAAAAGATCATTGATTCAACAACCATGAAGGTTGCATGAGATACACTTGCACAATGCTACGACGGTGCATCATCGAAGAATGTGAAACTTCATTCTCTAAGTAAGCAGTATGAGAATATCAACATGAACAACAATGAGAAGCTACCTGATTAGATCTCCAGAGTGAGTCTAATCACAAATGAGATGAAATCTAATGGATAGATTCTCTCTGAATAAGTAATCATTGAAAAGGAACTGAGATCACTTACTCCTCAATTTGATTACATTGTTGTAGAAATTGAACATTCTAAGGACCTTAGCACCATAAGAATTGAAGAGTTGCATAGTAGTATGGAGGAACAAAAGTTGCATTTGACTGAGAGGACCTCTGAAGGCATCTTCTGGTAAGAAGAATAAAAAACAGTCTTGGTCAGAGACCAAGAAAAGACATGGTGGTGGTTATCAAAAGTCATAGGCCTCCAACTCAGATGAGAAGACACATCATAAGGGAAAGGATAATTTTCATGAAGAAGGTTCAATGCTATTTGATCGTACCTAAGATCAGAATCTCCAATGGCTGCTGACGTGGACTTCAAAGTCTGCTCGGATGCTGAGGAGAACGGGGGGTTTACCTGCAAGGTACTCTGATTCCAAAGTCAGAACATGCACAAGAGATAGCAAGTACAAGTAAGATTGTTTAGGGAATGAATATTTGATATCTGGCCCTCTCAAGTGAGAGGGTTTATATAGAGAGCCCCCAACGCGTGGCTAACGGTTCCTATTTTGGGTTTGGATCGCGGATCCCCCAAAAATAGGTAAATGCCATAAACTAACTGTCAGACGAGCGTTTTGGTCATGATGATGATGTGTTGAGCACACGATCACCCGAGCAAGAGTCATCTTGGTCGAATCTGGGTGATCCCTTCCAATGTCGGACAAAGGTCAAGAATGAGGAGAAAGGATCGACCATGACTAGGCGTGGTCGATGAGTCGCGACCAATCTAGGGGTACATGAATATGGTGTATCCCTTTGATATTTTGGTCATTGGGTCGTTTCATGGACAAGAGAGGATTGGGCCATACCTAGTCGTTGGTCCAGTCCAGAACACGAGCTCCCCAAGTCGTTGCTTCTGGTCGTAGAAGCGATGACTTAAGAGTATCCGACTGTACGCGAGATAAATCTGAAGTTTGTGACATTTCATTGTTCCTGGTTCAGTGTAGTTGATCGTTTGTAAGATTGGTCGTTATAATGTGATCGTTTGAACGAGGATCCCAACCGTTTAGTGGAAACGTTGCGTCACGCTTAAGTATGGGGAAGTGTGCGCATTTAATGCATAATGATGGCTAATCTACGATTGCGCCGTTTATATGTTCGTAGGTCTCACATGCTCAGACACATGCTAAAGGAGGCTATAAATACTGTACTAAGCCTCATTTCCACATTTTTCGCTTTTTGCTTTTGCTGCTCGTTGTGAACAAGTGTTCGTACTCAGCCGTCAACCGCTGTCAGCCACCATATCTTCCGAGGAGACCAACCGGGCACACCAGAACTCTCTTTAATCTTGTAATTTTTTGTCATTTCTTGTATGATTAAACTTCTAATTCTGGTAGATAGACTAGTTTGCATATGGTTAGGATCGAGTTTAGGATTAATGGGATCGATTTTTGAAGTTTTAGGGTTCTGGTACAATGTCTTCCGCCTCTGTGCAGTGGGTTTTGTGTTGACATCGATACTGATATGGTGTTTAGGGTTTGTATTCGCCGTCTGCGACGACTATGTTTTGCGACTCCAGTTGAACTTCAACCGGAGTTCTGGGAAATAACATGCTCGTGTCCTTGAAACAACAGTCTAGACATGTCAATATCCTTTCCTTCCTCGTGTTACCGTCTAATCGTTACTACGATTGTGACCTTTCCTTGAATAAGGGCTTTGACCGAGGACAACGTCCTCGTTCCTTAGCACGCCCTTTCACCTGATCAGCGGTGGAAGGGTGGATTTGATTTGACTCATCGAATTCACGGTTTCTTTCACTGCTTTTCAGGTGTCATGATGTCCAACAACGAGCACTTGTCGAGCGATACTGCACCTTCTACTGAATCTGAAGAATCATCCTCGATGAGGAGGAGTTCTACATCTCCTGGTGGTTCAGGGGAGACTGCCTCAACTAGAACTAACTTTGTTGACTCTGAGGAGAAGGGTGATAATGGGGACAAAGATATGGTTGTCGATGAGTGGGCTACCGACGAGCCAGTAAATCTTGCTTCCGTTTATACCCAGGATTTTGAGGGCCCAGATCCTGTGGTCGGTGATCCTGAAGACTGAGCGGTGAGGTACCCGGGGTCAGAAGACCGTATTTGTTGGGCGTTCGGTTCAGATAGATTTCCCATGTATGACATATTATTTAGGGAGCTCAAGTTCAGGTTTCTGTTCTCGGATATCCATCAATCCGTATTTTTTCATTTGGAGCTCGCTCCCTCCCAGCTGCACTCGAACTCGTTTACCTTCATCTGAGCTTTCGAGATGACGTGCGAGTATTTGAGGATTAGGGTTGCGCTTCCTCTATTCTTCCACATCTTTCACCTCCAACGTCAGGTTGTTCAGGGTAAGTTCGATTGGGTCTCCTTGAAGCAAAAGAAGAAAATATTCAAGGCATACTCTGAGTCGATCAGAGATTTTAAGGATCGGTTATATCTGGTCGAACCGATTTCCGAGCGTGCCCTAAACTCCTGCAAATTTTGGGGAGTGGATATTGACGATGATTGGAATGTTCTACTGGATAAGGATGGGAAGGAGATTCCCCGCTTGCTGTTATGGTTTCATTTCTCCTAGTCGCGCGATCATTTCTTGTGGGGGACAGACGAGTTCTTAGAGATCTCCTTCAAACTGAGTGAGAGCGACCGAGCCAGCTATGAGGCCTTGATGAGTTACATTTCATGGATCACTATGATTGTGCATGTCGATGAACATGGTCATACGGTCCTAGACAAGGATGGAGCGCCAGGGTGACCCCTAGGTTTATAGAAGTGTCCAAGCTTCTAGCTTGTGAAATAGACGAGGATGTCTCTTGTTACCTTGGTAGTTTTAGTGTTTGTTTGCTCGTATTATGTATTATGCCCGTCTATGATTCATGCTCTAACCATATTTACTTTTGTCTTTTCCAGATTCGATGGTGAATGTGCATGATAAGTTAATGTCTAATGCGGGCAAGCGACAGGCACCAAAAAAATTGAAGCAGACTCGCCTCAACGAGCAGCTTGTCACGGGCTCGGGTACCTTTTAGCCAGCTTCCCATAGTTCCCCCTGATGGACTTCTAGAACAGGGAAGAGGTCTAGAGTCGAGGAGGTTGTGAATATGGCGAACACTTCCCCAAAGCCTTCCTATGAACTCCCTACGTGTTTTCTGAAGCCCAACTTCTCTGAGGAGCATTCCCTCTAAGTACATAGGGTGGAGACACTTCAGTTGGAGGGGTCGAGTCGATCGGACAAGCGATCTTGGCTATCTCAGGATGTAAGCTCATTAATGTGGGTCCTTACCATGGCCTCGATGTTCGCGGAGGAGACTTCCATCCAAGAACAAGAGATCCAGCAGATGAAGGCCAAACTTTCTACCTTCGAGGATGTGGCTAAGACTTCAGCGAAATCCCTGAAGGAGGCTTCCAAGAGGATTAAAGCATTGGAAGATTTCGCGGCCGTTGACAAGAAGTCTGCTGCAGAGAAGATTACTCGTCTAAAAGCTGAGTGGGCTCCTGTCGCGGATGAACCTGAGGAGCTAAAACCTCTGAAGTCTCAGGCTGAGTTCTTCGCAAAGGTCGAGGAAGGGGAAGCGAACCTCGAGGAGATGGCTAACGTGGCATTCAAAAACACGATGGACCAGCTGAAAATAGTCAACCCTGGACTGACGTTCAACGAGAAGGGTACTAACTTTTTGTACAAGGCCGAGGATGGTGTGATTCTCATTCCTCACTACCTCAAGCAGTCTGAGTTGGACAATATTGATATGGAAGAGGAACATGGAACCGTTGTTAACGCCCAACCAAAAGTCACTGCCAATCCTTGATGTATTAATTTACTTTATAATTTGTTGGTAGGCTTGGGCGCCATGGATTTTGGTGGGGGGATTTATTTCCCCCCTTTTATGTGAATGAGAACAAGTCGGCCCTTGTGGTCGCACCCCTTTTAATGTTGAAAGTTTTGCGACCTTGGTGGTCGTTTATTCATTTGATTGTGTGTGCTCGTATGTCCATCGGAGAACATACATTGTTTGATATTTTCACTAAGTTTTTTTGAGATGTTCAGATGTAATGATGCTTTTTTATGTGCCCGCGTGGGGTTTAAGTTATGTTTATAAATTTGGGAAAATGTTGCTCGATTTATGTGTTTGCCGGTTTGAGGAACCGGGCAGAATGCCATTTTATGATTGGCTGGGGAATGACGCTCGGAGCATGTTAATCATATGTGCCTCGCGGCGCGAACGTCCCATTGTGAGCTGGGTGTTCTGTCTGGTCATGGTTCGAACACGACAATGGACTCGTTTGAGGATTCAATCGTGGGATGATGATCTTCCTTGTTCTTGAAGAGGATCTCATCAAAATGTAAGTTCGGTATGCGATACTTGTACCTAGGTACGCATGTTAGGCCGATACTGATGCCATCTAACGCCCTAACTGTAGTATTGTTTGAGTTTCTCGGCGTTCCAAGGATGAGCAAGTTCTTCCCCATTCAAATTTTCTAAGTAGTAGGCCCCGTTATCCGTTTTTGCTCAGACTCGATAAGGACCTTCCCAGTTCGTAGCTAGCTTTCCTTCTTTGGAGTCCTTGTGGTTCCTCCTGAGGACGAGGTTACCAGCCGTGAACACTCGTTTTATGACTTTGGAATCGTGTCATATGGAAATCTTTTAATTAAGAGATGCCTCGCGTAGGGCTGCCCCTAATCTGACTTTTTCGACCAGGTTGAGCTCTTCGCGTAATGTTTCTGAATTGGTGTCTTCGTCCATTGGGGCTTTTGTTCGCCTGGACGAGATGTGCATCTCTATGGGGATAACGACCTTGGTCCCATATGTTAGTCAAAAAGGGGTTTCCCTAGTGGTCGAATGGGGGGTAGTTTGGTATGCCCACAGGACATTGTGCAGTTCCTCGACCCATCTTCTCTTGATCTCGTCCAACATTCGCTTGAGTTTTCGGAGGATGACCATGTTTTCCATTTCATCTTGCCCGTTGGTTTGCGGGTGTTCAAAAATGCAAAGTGTTGTTTGGTTCCGACGTTGGCAATGAATTCTTGGAAGTTCTTATCCGTGAATTGGGTGCCATTGTCGATGGCGATAGCCTGGGGTATTCCGAAGCAAGAGAGAATGTTACGTATGAAGAAACACAATATGTTGAGGGCTATGATTTTGGCTAGAGGTTCAACTTCAATCCACTTCATGAAGTAGTCAACCCCGACGATCAAGTATTTGTTCTGGTTTGAATCGAAGATGAAAGGCCTGAGGAATCCAGGCCCTACCATGCGAATGGCCACAAGGATGACATTGTTTTGAGCTCGTTGGGTGGTGTGAGGCGCATGTCTCCGTGCCTTTAGCATTTATTGCATTTTTTCAGATGTTCTTTGGCGTCGTTCTACATAGTAGGCTAGTAATATCCTGCCCGAAGGGCTTTCCTCACGAGGGACCTTCTGCCTAAATGATGGGCGTTGATGCCTTCGTGGATCTCGCACAGGGTGTGGGGAATTAGTTCTTCTTCGACGCACTTGAGGAAGGTAATGGAGAATCCTCGCCAGTGTAGTTTTCCTTCTACCAAGACATACGAACAGGCTCATCGCTTGACGATATTGGCTTCTTTTGGATCCTCCGGAAGTTCGTCACTTGTTAGGTATTTGTATACCGGGGTCATCCAACAGTTGGCTTCGTCGATGACGTTTATGTCTATCGTCGGGTTTAACTTTTTGATACTGGGACGAGGAAGTATCTCTTGAATGACGAACTTATTACCTCATTTCCTTTTTGTGCTAATGAGTTTTGAGAGCACGTCTGCTCGTATGTTGTTCTCATGGGGTACGTGTTTGACTTCCACAGACGTGAATTTCTCAATCCTTTCCTTGACCAGGGCTAAGTATTCTGACAAATTATCATTTTTGACCTGGTATTCGCCTTTGACCTGCTGTTGCACCCCAAAATTTGCCCTCACAAAACAAGACATCTTATGAGATTCACCAGCTTCACAAGACATATTATGAGGTTCACAAGACATCTTATGAGGTTCACAAGATTCACAAGACATCTTATGAGGTTCACAAGGTTCACAAGACATCTTATGACGTTCACAAGGTTCACAATACCTCTTATGAGGTTCACAAAGTTCACAAATAGTCAAAAGATTTGACAATTCCCTCAGACAATGCATCCTCCTAAGCAATGCATCCTAAACTAGGGTTTTGACTTTAATCAGGCTAAATGAATTTCCAAGACTTCAAGTGAGCTTCATAACATCTTATATGTGTTTAAGAATCCCCATGGCAAGTTTCAATACTTTTCTCAAAGGTTTGCTCAGTCAGATGATCAGATAAGTCAAAATCAGTCAAAGCAGTTAAAAAGTCAAACTGAGGTCAACTGTGGTCAAACCAAAGTCAAACTTCATGATTTTTGCCAACATCAAGTATATGAATTAAATTTCATCATTTTATCAAGGGTTGGTCATGATTCATCAAGGAGATTTCAGATCATCAAGAATCAAGAGTTTCTAAATTAGGGTTTCCTCAGGAAAAGTCAACTGAACTTTGACCAACCATAACTTTCACATACTTCATAAAATTTTTCCCATCCAAAGCTCATTTTGAAGGAAATTGAATTCTCTACAACTTTGTGTCTCACAAGCCAAGCCCAAAAATGCTTCATTTGGAAGATATGAGCTAAGACATTATAGGTCCTTTTGAAAGTCAACAAAAAAGTCAACAACTTCAAAAGGGCATAACTTGAGAATGGTAAAAGATATGGACATGAAACCAATGGGGTTGGTTATAGGACTCTCCAAGCTTTCCAAAATGTCCAAGAACACCCTCATAGCATTAAAATTGAAGGATTTGTGCCCTTGCAAAGTTGGGAAATGTTTGGGAGGTTTATGAAGTAAATAGGGCTTTAAAACCAATTTCTTCCAAATGGGCTTGCAATCTTGTGATCCAAACTTCAACATGACACCAAGCACGACCCAACCCATGTAATTTCTGATTTTTCTTATTTTATTTAATATTTATTTGAATTTTATTCATTTAAATACATATTAAATCAAAATAAAATCAAAAAATCAATATTTAAATGTGATTCTTCTTCTAGAAAATCATAAAAGTCATTTAACATGAATATACATTGTCCAAATTCGTGCTCACTCCTTGAAGCATGAAAAGATTTGATTTTTGGCCAAAATTGGAAAGAGATTTCTTCATCACCAAGGTATCCAAAAAGCCCAAAGAGGGAGCATATTTTTTGACCTAAATCAATCCACTACATATACACAAAGAGAACACAAGCATTAGGGACGATTCTTGCTGCCTCCAGAACCACTTTCAAAGTTCAAAAATTCTAAGAAAAAGTTGAATTCGGATTTTAGGATTTAGGCAATTTCAAAGCTTTATTAAGGTTGCATTGGCTTTCTTGACCCTCACTGATCATGATTCCATACTCATATGCATCAAAATCATGTTATAATGGTGAAACCGAATGCTTGTTCATGGCATCTTGTTGATTTTTCGATTATGACCATTCACTATGTTTTGCTTGATTTTGTTTAAATAATATTGTTTGTATGATGACATAGAAGCTTTCTGGACAATTATTTTTGAGTTTCGTTGCAGGAATCGTGAAAAGCCATAGTTAGGGTTTTGAAGTTAGAATTAGGGATTTGCGATTTATGTTGTATAAATGATTTTGATTGTGATATTTGAATTGTACAAGACATGGGTAAGATGCTGGTAACATTAATTTGGATGATTGGTGTCTGGATTGCATGGTATCAATTTCGCAGGTTTTGCTATGAAAATAAATTCGCAGGAAATTGTCCAGGAAGATTCGCAGGAAAAAACGCAGGTCTGGAGGAAGAAGAAGACCCCTGGCGCGAATTCCATAATTCAAATATTTGTTTGTTTTTTTATTATTAACGTTTTGTTTATATTTCACAGCGTGCGTGTTAGCCTGATGGTTGAAGACTTGTCCTTGTGAGTGTTAGGTCCTTGGTTCGATCCTTGGGTGCAGCAATCTTTTTTCTTATTTTTCCATTTAATCATATGACTTAATATATTATAATTTGTTATGGATAGTATAGTAGATGCGTCCTTCTGGCTGAATGGTAAAAGTGTTTGCTTGTTGTGTGAGGGTCCTGGGTTCGAAACCCCCAGGCCCTTTTTGTATTGTTTTTTTTTTTGCTTTTTGTCATGATTTTTGCAGGATTCAAATAAAACAAAATTGTGTTGTTGGTTGTCACACGTGAACAAGCTAGCCCAGTGGAAGGTCTCCTCTATTTCCAGGTAAAGGACCTGGGTTCAAATCCCAGGTCCTGTCTTTTTTATCAATTTCTTCCTTTTTCTTCTTCTAATCTATTTTTTTATATATATTTAATTCTCTTTTATTTAAAAATACAATTTATAAATGTTATTAAAATACTTTTTATTCAAAAATTTTAAAACTTCATAATTTTCTTTTCTAAAAATATTTTCATAAACCCTAATTTATTGTGATTAACCCTAATAATATTTTTTTCTAAAACCCTAATTATATTATATAAATGTTAATTATGTTTATATTATCATCATTCATAGTTTTGTATAAATCATGTAAATAATTTTAGATTATGTTTAAAACAATTAAAAACTCCTAATTTTGTCTTATTAATATAATTTATTTTTATAATATGTTTATTTAATTATAATTAACCCTTATTTGTATAACATGTATATAAATTTAAATCTTTATAATAATTAGTATATAATATGAATTGTTTATTTTTCTTCTTAAAATCTTTAAAAAATAATTATTTATTAAAAATTGAACTTTTAATTTATTATTCATTATTATGCTAATTTCTTTATTTTATTCTTATTTATTTTATTATTACTAACCCCATTTATTTATATATTATATGATTTTTTTTTTAATTTTATTGTTACTAACCCAATTATTTATTATTATTTATTTGCTTATTTATTTATTTATTATTATTATTATTATGTAATTGTATCCAATATGTAATAGTTGTAGTAATATTTAATATTTATTTTTTAAATGCTAAGGTTAGTAAAATAGGGAGTGTGAAACATACTTGTATTTAAAATTGATTTAAATCATTAAAACTTAAAGATAAATATCTGAATTGATACACTCACACACGTAAGTCGATCTTGGATCGCCATCTCACTTCTTAAGGGTTACCTCTCATGTTGCCTAAACAAAAGGTCAAGTAAGGTGTAAAGCAAAGTCCCTTCTCTCATATCATCTAGTCCCTTAACAGATAAAAAGATCAAGTCCCTTCGAATGTTGCCTTCGTAATGATCTTGTCCCTTTCGAATAAAGATGATTAGTCCCTTCGAATTGCTTATACACCCCACAGTTGCCTAAATAACAGATGTCCCTTCACTTGTCCCTCATACATCCAAGGTAATGACTACCTATTCCTTAATAATAGGGATAGTCTTACCATTTAAAGGATATTTAAGAATAGAAAAGATTTAACTTAGGGTAGGTTTCTCTTATGTACTTGCTCACCTTTTCAAAACATTTCAAATACACTTCACATTTCAAACAATTTTCAAAACAAAGGCTTTATATATATCCGTACATGGATCATTATAAAGTACTTAAGAAAATTTTTAATCACACACTACACTTCTCAAAAACATTTTAAAGTGAGCTAAGTAACTAAGAGTTCATGGATAACCATGGATGTAAAGGGTGCTAACACCTTCCCTTTACATAACCTACCCCCCGGACCCAAAAATCTTTTAAAAGGTCTTTCCTGTTCTTTTATGCCTTTCCTTTGGATAAAATAAAAGTCGGTGGCGACTCTTGCTATCCGCAACATTTAAAGTCAGTTCTCCCACCGTGTTACACCTGCATGGTTACAAGTTGGGAGTCTGTGCAGATAATCATCTCTTCCGCTCCCAGGTTGTCAGCGAGCCTCAGGCCTGCAAGGAATGCTTCATATTCTGTGTGGTTGTTGGACGTGGGGAATGATAAGGTGAGGGATAATTTGATCAGGATTCCCTCTTCATTATCTAAGAAAATTCCCGCACTACTTCCTATCGAGCTTGAATCGCCATCCACAAAGATGGTCCATATTTTGGACGCGCAGGTCTGGCCTTCTGTGGCAGTCATTTCAGCTACGAAATTTCCTGTGCTTTGACAACTTCTCTTCCCTCGTATCGGATATCAAATTCGGATAGTTCTAGCAACCACTTGAGCATTCCTCTGACCATATCAGGTCGACCGAGGAGTTGTCTGATGGGTTGGTCAGTACGCACCATGATTGAGTGTGCGAGGAAATAATGTCTAAGTCTCCTTTCCGCATGAAGGAGTTCCATGGAAACTTTTTCAATTTGTTGATACCTATGTTCGGGCCCTTGTAGGGCTTTGCTCGTGATTGGGTTTTGACCCTCGTGCGTTTCTCGCACGAGAGCAGCACTTATGACTTTGTTAGCAACGACAAGGTAGAGGAATAAGATTTCCCCTGCCTCTAGTTGCGAGAGGAACGGGGGTTATGACAGAGCGTTTTTGAGGTGTGTCAGGGCTTGCTCTCACTCCTCCGTCCATTCGAAGGCAGGCTCCTTGCGGAGGAGATTGAAGAAGGGGAACGCGTGTTGAGTGGATTTTGCTACAAAACGTGACAACGATGCGAGCACCCCGTTTAGTGATTGGATGGATTTTTTAGAAGTTGGCGTGGGTGTTTTAGCGAATGCTCGACATTTGTCGAGGTTAGCCTCTATCCCTCTTTCGGTTAGATAAAAACTGAGGAATTTACCCGCTTGTACTCCAAACGTGCACTTTTCAGGGTTGACTCGCATTTTGCACTTGTGTGTCTGGTCGAAGATTTTCTTTAAGTGTAGAGCGTGATCAATTTCCTCGTGGGATTTAATGATCATGTCGTCCATGTAAACCTCGAGCATGTTCCCGAACTCCGCTTGAAAGACTTTGTTCATCATTCTCGTTGGTAAGTACCGCCTGCGTTTTTCAGGCCGAAAGGCATTACGTTGTAGTAATAGTTGTCTGATTCGGTCATGAAAGTGGTGTACTTTTTGTTGGTCACGGCCATGGGTATTTGATTGTACCTAGAATAGGCGTCGAGGAACGAAGAAAATTTAAAACCTACAGAGTTATCAACCAACTTATCAATGTTAGGCAAATGGTAAGTGTCTTTCGGGCAAGCCCGATTAAAATCGGTGTAGTCAACGCACGTGCGCCATTTTCCATTGCTCTTTTTAACTAGTACAATGTTCGAGAGCCAGGTGGTGTACCTAGCCTTTGTTACATAATGCGCATCTAGGAGGTCTTTTACAGCTTGCTCGACTACTTCTACCTTTTCATGGGATTGATTTCTCCTTCGTTGCGCAACTTCTCGGATTTAGGGATTTATGGATTGATGGTGGCACGCCGTTTCTGGATCCAAGACCGGCATCTCTATAGCGCTCCACGCGAACAAATCCGCATTTTCCCTGAGGCAGGCTTTAAGTTGCTTCCTTGCCAGGTCGGGGAGATCTGCTCCAATCTTCATTCCGTTCGAAGGATCATCTCCTAGTGTAACCAGCTCGAAATCACCGTCGGGGACAGATCGAGCGGATGAAGAAAGTTTTGCGACCAGTTGTGCTTGTCCTTCTTCATCGGTGAATATGCTGTCGAGATCTATGGAATCCACGCGGGGTAGCGCCTTTGGCTCTTCGGAAGTGCGGGGGAGGACGACTTTGGTCGACTTAGGCTTGGCGGCGATGGTGTTGAGGCCTTTGGATGCGACCTTGTAACACGTGTGAGCAACTTCTATGTCCCGTGGAGGGTGGATACCTGTCCTGACGATGTGTAGTACTTCATTTTCAGGTGCACCGTGGAAGGTATTGCAATAAGCTCAGCCAGAGTGGGTCATCCCAAGATGCACTGGTATAGGGACAAACATTCTATCACAAGAAATTGCACCTTAATGGACCTTGCGGTATCTCCAACACCGAAGGTGACGATCAGGTCGACATAACCCCAAGGCTTGAAAACTGTCTCGTTGAAACCTTGGAGATTTGAGCCCACGTATGGAATTAAGTGAGTCTCGTTCAATTGAAGGGTTGCGAACAATTGGGAATACATGATGTCGACGAAACTTCCTTGATCGACTAGGATCCTACGAACGTCGAAATTTTCCATCTGTGCGCGAACTAGCAAAGGAATGCTAGCATTTGGCGCTCCTCTGAGGAGGTCTTCTTTGTAAAAAGAAATGGGAGTGGATCCTCCTCGAGGAGGGTCGAGGGTACAACTCTGGTTAAAACTGGTGCTGATGAGTTGATCGAATCGTCACTTCACTGATCCTACCATGACCTTATTGGGTCCTCCTCCGGAGATGACCATTGTTGACGAGAAGGATTCCCACGGGTTGTACACGGCGAAGTATGCAGGGCCGGTGTATGGCTTGGGAACGTAGAAATCATCTGGTCGCGTTATGCTGAGGGCGACCTGAAAGTTTGTTTCCGCGATCGGTGGAGTGATGTCTTCAGCTTTTCAGGCCTCATGTACTTCCTGTCGAGGAGCATCTTTACTTTTAGTGAACGGTTTGAGATGACCGTCCCGGATGAGTATGTCAATGGCGTCTTTCAAGTGAATGCAATCCTCAGTATTATGCCTGTGAGATTTGTGGAAGCGACAATACTTTGTTTTGCCAGTATTCGATTTATTTGGTAGCTGTGTTGGGAATCTGACCCCTGGTTGGCGAAATTAGGAATTCGCTTACTCAGACAAAATCTTTTCCCTGGTCACCGTGTGAGGTGTATAGTCGTGGAACCTCCCGATGGGACCCTTGTGCTCCCGCGGTTCACGGGAGCGATCTTCCTTTCTTTTATCTCCTCCCCGACGAGACGTCGAGGAGTCATCATGCTCGGAATGTTTGGTGTCCTCATTCCACTGGGTATCACGGGCAATGTTTGCTGCTTCCTTTTCCTCATATTGTATGTACGCTTGTGCTTTGAGGAGGAAAGTGTCAAGCGTGATCGGTGTTTCAATTCCCACGACCCTTTTGAAATCACTTTGGGGGCGGAGTCCTCGTTCCAAAAGGTATTTTTTCATGTCATCCATGGTCGAGACCTAGACAACTTCTTTGTTAAACCTTTCAATATATGCTCGGAAGGGCTCATCCTTCCCCTGAATAATCGCTTCCAGAGACGCCTCGGTTTTGGGATGGCGCCACAAGGAAATGAAGTATCGAGAGAATGTTCTCCCTGGTTGCCTCCATGAGGTGATAGACTTGTGAGGGAGACTTTTGTACTAAGCCATCACCCCTTTCTCAAGGTCGTGGAGAAAAGGCGACACTTGATAGCTCCCCGGACACCTCTGAAGTCTAACAGAACATCGATGTTTTTGATGTGCTCGTTCGGATCTGTGGTCCCATCATACGTTCCTAGTGGTGGAGGCTTCTCAAGCCCTTTTGGGAGTCTTGTGGACATGATCTCCTCTGAAAGGGGGGTCGTCCTTGTCACTGGAGAACAGGGAGACGGAGCAGGAACGATCGTTCCTATGCATGCGTGGAGGAGATTTCAAATGATTTCTCGTTCCTTCTGGTGATGGTCGCGTTCCCGGCTGGAGAGCTCGTCGTGTCTTCTTTGTTTGTGGGGACTTATTTCGTCGAGGGGACGAATGGGTCCTCTTCTTTATGGACCCAGAGGCCTCGGGCTACTGGTGGTCCTTCATTTTCCTGGGCAATCTTGAACGGGATCGGCGGTGTCTCCTCGTGGGAGTGGGGGATCTCACACGTCTTGCTTCTTTAAGAACCTCCAACCTTTCGCCTTGGCGGAGTAGGAGGAGGTTGATGTTGTTGTTCGCTTTGCCCAAAGCTGCTAGTGTATGATTCGTCCCTTCAGGGATGGGAATCAGTGGGAGATCTCCAGGAGTGATCTCAGGTTGTTGGGAAGGTTCGGGTGACGGGGAGGCAGTTTTCCCGTCGAGGAAACGATCAGGTTCCCCGAGGGGAGGGTTAGTTCTGTCACTCTCCCGTTTCTTAACAGGGATGTTGGTGATGAGGCGAGCATTGATGCTATCGTCTTGGTGAGCCATCGAGAAAGATATTGAACGATGATTTTTTGTTTCCACGAACTGAAGATGAGAAAACGGGGTAACAATGTTCCCACAGACGGCGCCACTAATCGTACCTAAGATCAGAATCTCCAATGGCTGCTGACGTGGACTTCAAAGTCTATTCGGATGCTGAGGAGAATAGGGGGGTGTACCTGCAATGTACTCCGATGTCGAAGTCAGAATGGGCACAAGAGATTGCAAGTACAAGTAAGAGTGTTCAGGGAATGAATATTCGATACCTAACCCTCTCAAGTGAGAGGGTTTATATAGAGATCCCCCAACGTGTGGCTAACGGTTCCTATTTTGGGCCTGGATCGTGGATCCCTCGAAAATAGGTAACTGCCAGAAACTAACCGTCAGACAAGTGTTCTGGTCGTGATGATGATGCATTTAGCACACGGTCACCCGAGCAAGAGTCATCTTGGTCGAATCTGGGTGATCCCTGCCGATGCCGGGTAGAGGTCAAGAACGAGGAGAAAGGATCGACCACGACCAGGCGTGGTCGAAGAGCCGCGACCAATCTAGGGGGACATGAATATGATGAATCCCTTTGATATTTGGGCCATTAGGTCGTTTCATGGGCAAGAGAGGATTGGGCCATACCTAGTCGTTGGTTCAGTATAGAACACTATTGTTGTAAGAAGTTTGCCTACTTTTCTACTGATTGTTGGTCAAACAAGGAAAGGAAATAAGAAGACACAAACATAGCATGAGGAAAGTCTAGGGATGAACCTGTGCTATTGATGGCTTCTAAATTCTATGGTGGATATTTGGTAGACTGGTGGTATATGGAGATTGGCTACTCAAATCACTTAACTAGAAACAAATAATGGCTGATTAATTTTGACTCGAGAAAGAGGACAAAAATCAGATATGCTAATAAAAGTATCTGAATGTTGAAGGAATGGGAAATGTTAAGGTCAAAGTGAAGAATTAAAAAATGGTTATGATCAAGGATGTTTGGTATGTTCTTGGCATGAAAAGAAATCTGATGAGTATAGGTAAACTAATTGAGAAAGGTTTCTCAGTTACTATGAAGGTCAATCTCTTGAAGTTCTATGATTTTGATAAAAAATTCTATGGTCTGAATAGGGAAGCAACAAAACATTCAAGGTGAATGTGGAAACAACTGAAACTAAATGCCTTAGTGTATAATGTGTTGAAGGTAATAGTGAGTTATGGCACAAAAGATCAGAGCATCTGAACTTCAGAAGCTTAGGGCATCTAAGTTCTAAGAAGTTGGTACATGACATTCCTAAAATTTTGTAGCCTGAGAAGTAAAGTGAGATATGCTTGAAGGGCAAGCAACCAAGATTTCCATTTGCACCAGAAGTAGATCCAAGAGTAAAACATGCATTGAGAGTAATGCATTCTGATATATATGGACCATTTTAAGTACCTTGACTTGGAGGAAACAAGTACTTTGTGTATTTTGTGGATGAGTTCACAAGAATGACACGGTTAGAACTCATCAAGTTTAAGCATGAGGTGTTTGCTGAGTTTCAAAAGTTCAAGGTGAAGGTTGAAAGAAAAAGTGGTCAGAAGTTGAAAATTCTTAGAACTGATGGTGGGGGTGAGTACAACTCCACATAGTTCAAGAATTTATGTGTGTAGAATGGAATTGAGCATGAAGCAACTGCTTCATACACTCCTAAACACAATGGTCTTGCTGAAAGAAGAAATAGAATTTTGCTTGATGTGACAAGGAGCATGTTGAAGGAGAAAAAGTTCCCTCACACCTTGCGTGGAGAAGTTGTTTCCACTACAACATATGTGTTAAATAAGTGTCCAACCAAGAAGCTGAAGGAAATTGTTCCTTTAGAGAAGTGGACTAGAGATAAACAAAGTGTGACCCATATGAAGGTATTTGGTTCTGTTTGTTACAAACATGTTCCAGATGCTAATAGAAGGAAGTTGGATGACAAAAGCAGAGTTATGTTGCTTGTAGGGTACCATAGTACACGTGATTATAAGCTTTATTTCCTTGTCACTAAAAAACTTGAATTCATCAGAGATGTCATTGTTAAAGAATCAGAAGTGTGAGATTGGAACAAGTCTCAATCCAACTATGGTGCAGTGTTAACATCTGAGTTAAATTCTAAAGGAAAATATTCCTCTGAAGATTCAGAGTCTGAAGGAGACTGTGATGTTGAATATGAGTCTGAAGGCGAATCTGACTCTAAAGGTAAATTTGATTTCGATCCAGATTTTGATGATGATCATTACTGTGGTGTGTCGCACCTCGAAAAATACGATCCTAAAACAAACAACAGAGTCGCCACCTAATTCTATTTATTCTACGAGAGAAAAGGAAGATATAGACACAACCTAAATAAAGGATAAGAAATGGTTTACGAAACCACTAATCTAAGTTCGGGAGTCAGTTACGCAAGGGGAAGGTGTTAGGCACCCCTCACGTCCGTTGTACTCAACGGGAACCTCTTAGTCTAGTTTGCGCTTTAAATGTTAACTTGTTATTATTGTCTTCTTTTACTGATTAAAGATTGCTTATTAAAGAGAATATTTTAACTATAATTTGTTATGGGAAAAGGTTAAGTTTTTTTTTTATTATTGTGACGGAGAGATAGTTAATTTTTATTTATTGTGCTCGCGAAGGATTAAAATCCCCGTGCCTACGTATTCCCCTGTGCAATGGGAAAGTCAGAGCTTCGTAGTTCGTGCTACTACGATTTGTGTTTTTTATTTGAACGATTGTTTGAAAATGCATTCTACTGCTAAGCGTTGGCTTATCTGCTCGCGATAGGAGGCTGAAGCGCTAGCTTGTTTGCGAGATAGAAAGATTTAAATAATGTCCGTTTTGAGAAAAGATGTTTGATCTTTGTTAAAGATGTTTTAAACGAGAGGGCGAATGAACCACGCGTGGGGCTAGCCCATGTTGCGATTGCATTCAAGAACGTGCGGAGTGCGAGACTCCGGAGTTCAGTTACTCGCTAATTAATCTATAGAATGATTTAAATTTGTTGGTATGTTTTAATTTGAGATTTGAATATTTGATATACGAATAGTGGTTGAACCAACGCATGAGGCTAGCCCATTTGCGGTTCAATCCAGAACGTGCGGAATGCTAGACTCCGGAATTCTGTTTTCGTAATTTAATTGATAAAATGTTTGAATATTTGTTTTGATGCGATTAATAACGAAGGAGTGAACGAACAATACGTGTGGGGCTAGCCCAGTTGTGGTTCGTTCTAGAACGTGCGGAGCGCTAGACTCCGGAGTTCTATTCCTTGTTAGTTTGGTTAAAGCGCGAAAACGTGCAGGCGGCGACCACTTGGTAATCGACTTACGTGTGTGCAGATGAAGATGCATTTTTTAAGCGTCTACTAGGCATTGGACTAGGGGATTATACTTTGAAATTAATCTTAAAGTGATGGCGTTTGTTATTATTATTTTTTTTTTACTTAACAATTTATAGTCGTAATGCGAGAGTAAATCGCAAAAAGAAAAAAAAGAAGAATTTTCAGACAAACAACCGAGAATGAGGACGTACAATCATACACACAAGCCGATCATTCACCTATGTAAATAGTAACCAAATCGATCGGGGGGGAAAAAAACCTAACACTAAAATTAATAAAAGATAAAATTTCCTTTAAAATCTCTTCTAAAATTTTTTAGAAAGAAAAAAAAAAGATGAAAATTACACAAGAGAATATATTAAAGAAAAATATTCACAATTTTTGTTTTAAAATTTTAGCCTAAATATATTTAACAAATTAGAACAAGGAAATAGTAAACAAAAAGAAACAACCATCCAACAAAATGGATCGGACAACAACAAATATTCAGCCTGACTGAACTGGGCTTGGGTACAATATCCAGCTGGTTTACCCGATCCAGCATCAAAAGAAACATTGAGGGCTGCTGAGAATTAAACCTAGCCATTCCAAATATTAGCCTCAACGAACAGTTGAAAAGTGGCCCTTGGGAACTCATATCAGTAATAACCCCATCACTCATTGGAAAGTTGACAAATGCATTACACGAAAAAGTATTAATTCAAATATTAATTAAAAAATAAAGAAAACACCAAGACTATTAAAAGAGGAAACGACGATGGTTCTTGAAACAAATCCCACGAAAAATTTCCCTCACCAAAGGCAAAATGTATCCGCAGCCTAGCCATGGCCTTAGACCTCATAGCATCATCGGATCATCATAACAACACCAAAGAAAAAAGACCCAAAATCAACGTCTCACACAAACGTTTCCCTGGATTGTGAACCCTAACCCCCAAATTTGAAGCCCTAACATGAGATTGAAAACCTTACCCCTAATGAATCGAGAGAAATCACACAGTACCTGGCTAGAAGTAAAGGAACAACAACAACAATCAAAGAAGATAAATGTAAACAAACAACAAGGTTACCAATTCGGGAGGCTTCGACAGGTATTCCGCTTCCTTCCTTCTTCGTTTGATCGCCTTGCGTTTTGTTTGTCGCTTTTGATACTGATGCTCCCTTGTTCAGATCCTTGTCACTCTTAAGCTCGCGCTTCGCAGTACTGTGGTGGTGACAGAAGGATTTTGCGGTTGAGAAGGTTTGTGAATGGGGGTTGTCGCGGACGAAAAGGGCGAGTGGAGGAGGCTTCGTTCGTCAAGGCTAAGAAAAGAAAGGTATATGTGATTTTTCGTTGTTTGTGGCTCTGTTGGTTTTTTACAGAAAAAAGTTTGTGAAGATGGGAGTTCAGGTTCCTCTCAGCTTCGGCCCTTCTTTTTTTGTTTAAGTACAAACCCTGGCTTTTATAGAAGACCTTAGGATTGGTAAAAAAAATTGAAAGATCTCTGCTTTAAGACGAACTGAATTGGTTCAGTCTTGACTGAGATTGTTCGTCCTGGACTTGAACTTTTTGATAGCCTTCTTCCTCCTGCATTCTCGGCACCCTTTCTCTTTAGTAATCACATAACTTGTTTACTTAGGTTGTCTCTTCATGATTGTGCAGGTTTCGAATCCATCATCCCATCAGCCTGCAGGGTGTTGTTGAGAGTAGCAGGGCGCAGCCGAGTTAGGCATAGCAAATAGTAGGTCTGCCCATCCCTTTCGTACTTTCAATTGCTTGTGAGGGAACAGCAAGAGAACTGTCCATGTACCTTCTGTTTCATGTCAAACCACTTGACCTTGCTGTGACAGTTCTAGTTTAAATTGGTTGAAAATGAACTGAATCTTCTTTGTAGAAACCTTTTGTCCTTTTTTATGTGATCTTGATATTGTGATTTTTTGCAGGTCCTAGCACATTGTGAGGTGAGCTTAGTAGCTGACCTTTGGGCGTTTTTGTATGCTGCAAACAAATAAATGCAGCTGTATGGCCTTTCCCGTGCATTCTCAATTCCAAGATTGTACTTTTGAGTGCTGACTTTGCTTTCAAGGTACTTCCCCCTGTCCTTTCATTCAAATTTAAATGAAGTCCAATGCTATCTCCTTCTGATTTCTCTCTATGGTACAAAAACTGCTAGTGCTTTAGACATGCTATGCGGTTATGTTTGGATATGCTAATGCCATGAATAAAACTAAGTTAAGACATGCCATATAACTCATTTAAATTGAGACAGCAAGATAGATCTTCTTGATACATGGAATAAACGTTTTTCTTTTGTCCAAATGAGATTTCTCTTGGAAAAGGATGCCTTTTGTGGACCAAATTTATGATTTCTTTGTTTCTTTTTCATGTTCACCACGTTCGGAACCGGCGATCGGGATTGGTGAAGGTTCGGACGGCTGACTTGATACGAAGTCGTTACCTTGCAAACCGTTTGAAAAAAAAAATGAGCTACGGATAGGTGATACACATCTATGCCATGCGGCTGAAAGTTTTTCTTTGTAAATTGTATGCCGTTGGCCTTGTAATCAATGTGATTGTAATGTACTTGTAATGATTCTCACTTTGTTTGTAACTTCAGTTTTCATTTCTTTTGTAAACATTTGTACTTATTCTTTGGGACTGAAGGTAATGACATAGATTTTGGATTTGAACAAATCCCTTTTTACTGAATTGTAATTTGGAATGTAGCCATATAAGCTTGTTTATCTTAAAATCATATCCTTAAGGGATGTGGCTTGAAAGCAAAATATGTCCACTTTGACAATGACCAAATACAAAGCTTTACGCCAATTTTGTCCATAATATTCAAAAGATGTGAATTTATGAATTTAGTCATTAAATTCAAGCTCAAGCCAAATGTAATCCTATGCAAAGTCACTCGACTAAACATGTTTTCTCAATTCTAATTCCGATTACCTTTCCACGTAAAAAGAAAGAAGTGACGGCACTTCATGATAACCTTGAAATAACATTATCCCCATGACTTGAAAGATTTAAACGAGGAGACAACAAATTTGGTTTCTTAAGACCTTAAGAGTAATTTCACAATTCAAAGCATCCTAACCACCATTCGCTCTTCTTAGTCTGATCATAATCTCGCATTTTAAGTAGCCAGAGGAGCAATAGTCTTGGTCGTAATGCTTTTCCAGAAAAGAAACATACATCTCACATTATGGATCGATCTTCTCTCAATTCCAAACTGCAAAACCTTAATTTGATGACTTGGTGAATTGTGCCTCAATGTTTGAAAAGTGAAGATCATTATGAACATCTGATGAAACATGATGCGAATATCTACGGAAAAAAACTCTTAAAGCTTATCCCCAAACCTTTGAGTGGAGCAAGATCTCCAAAAATCAGTGGGGTCTAACCAAAAGGAATCCCTGATCCCAAACTTTGAAGAAAATAAAGAAAGAAGCTATGGCTATAAAAAATTTTTTTAAAAAAAGATGCGAAATGCAAACGTATGAATGCAGAAGACCAAAACAACGAAAAGAGGGCCAATTTTGGGGTGCAACAGCTGCCCCTATTCAAACGTCTTAAGCCTGAAAGGTAGAAGAGGTTTGAATACTAAAAGGACCAGAAAATTGGCGCTCCGAGAAGAGAAAAAAGTAAACGGTGGAAAAGCTGAAAATAAGTTATGAACCCAAACTCTAACGAGAGAACAGACGGCTTTACTGGGGGGTAAAGCACACATAGTTGTGGCATAGGTCCTTCCAAGAAGTTTTGGAATACAACTAGACGATAGATGACCAATTGATGACAGCGTGCATTGGAAAGGCATCGTTGATAGAACTTTTACCATACTTTCCTTCTTCTAATAGAGGCATTTACGTGACGAAGAATAATTTCACGCCCAGACTTGTCAACCTTGTCAGTGCGAGGTGCCATTTGTTGAAAATTGGAATCACGACAAACTTCCCACCTTGTCTGGATGAGATGCCATTTGCCGAAAATTGGAATCACGACAAACTTCCCACCGTGTCTAGATGAGATGCCATTTGCCGAACAAACTTCTCACCTTGTCTGGATGAGATGCCATTTGTTGAAAAATTGGAATCACGACAAACTTCCCACCGTGTCTAGATGAGATGCCATTTGCCGAACAAACTTCTCATCTTGTCTGGATGAGATGCCATTTGTTGAAAAATTGGAACCACGACAAACTTCCCACCGTGTCTAGATGAGATGCCATTTGCCGAACAAACTTCTCATCTTGTCTGGATGAGATGCCATTTGTTGAAAAATTGGAATCACGACAAACTTCCCACCGTGTCTAGATGGCATGCCATTTGCCGAACAAACTTCTCACCTTGTCTGGATGAGATGCCATTTGTTGAAAAATTGGAATCACGACAAACTTCCCCCCTTGTCTAGATGAGATGCCATTTGCCGAAAATTTGAATCACGACAAACTTCCCACCTTGTCTGGATGAGATGCCATTTGCCGAACAAACTTCTCACCTTGTCTGGATGAGATGCCATTTGTTGAAAATTAGTAAATTCATACCAAACTTCTCCGCTGAACAGGGGAGATGCCATTTGATAGAACATAAACCTTGCTGAGGATGAACAAACTGCTCGAAAAGAGAATGTCATCTGTTGATTCACTGGGAAGTTTGTGGATAAGAAACAAGCTTCTCAAATAAGGAGACGGCCACTTGTTGCCAGGTGCAAATACTCCAAGAGAATGTTGCAATAACATTGCTGGGGAGCATAAATTTGTCTTCAATGGGGAACCTTCAATTCCTTCTAGGAGACAAAGTGTTAACAGGTGCAAAATAAATGCACTTTCCATATGGGAATTCAATCATCAAAATTGCCAAAGACCAAAATTCAATCCGGGAACGAGCTGGAAAGAAACTGTCAAGCAAGACACTAACCCATGAGGAATAAACTCAATTGGGATTTATCCTATCCAAGTGTGGAAAGGAGAACTAAAGCAAAATCTTCCACGAGGGCAAAATCTCAGTGGGGAATCAGAAAGAATGTACATTTTCTGCCTAAGGCTGACAACTCTATTTTGAGAGAGACATATCTCCTGGGGATAAACGCGATCAAGGTGAAGGAAGTATGCATTAATGAATGCAACATGAATATGCATATGAATTAATTATGATGCACATGAATGTATATGTGTTATGTTCATGCTGACGAACAGACACAACCGACACATAAGATAGATTGATGAGAGGAATACAACAAACGGATGCCTGACCAGTCTCAACAAGACGTGAGCGACCCATAACGCAGTTGGTTTTGACAAGGATGTAATAGTTTATCTTCCGCTAGGAATCAAATCAACAATCTGCTCCAGCAAATTTGAGCAGGCTCATATAAGCGTACCAGGCTTACATCTCACCGAGGGTGATGAGTAACAAAACTTTAACACCGAAAAAAAATGAGTCGCATAAGTACCACTTTAATGACCCATATTGAAAAACCTGAGCATGCCACATTTAACGAGACAGTTATTTCACATCTTGCAGTTTTAACCATTCTTGGAACAACCATTAACGTCCGTCTTTCGGTTCGCAATCTTAGTAAGTACACACACATCAAAACAAATATAGTAAAAATTTTGTGTTTCGAAAATCATTATTGATAACAGCGTCGTTTTTGAGATGAAGATAGAATAGGAATTGCAAGCAAAGGCATAGGCTCAAATTTCATTAATAGAATGGTAATCCGCCAATAGCGGGATTCCATAGATCTTTACAAAAGCGGAATAAATGGTAATTAAGTGGAAAAGACTACATTAAAATTGCAATGACTATCATTTCCTCCAACTACTTCGAACCCCTGGCATTCTTGAGCTTGAATTAGATTTTGAAGAAATCTTGGCACACGATGTTGTCGTCACCGATACAGTTACTTGCCTTTATCCCTAACTTTTGCCTGGACTGCCCTTTCAGGTTTTCAATCCAGCGGGATGATTAACTTCTGTTTATGTCTCTAACTTTTTCCTGAGTCGCCCTTTCAGGTTTTCGACCCACCGAGACGCTCTTTTTTGCCTAAGTCGCCCTTTCAGGTTTTCGACTTACCGAGTTGTTCTTTTATTTTTATTAGGCGAAGTATTTCTTGACTGTATCTGCATTTGTAGGACGAGTGAATTCTTCGCCATCCATCGTCGCGAGGATTAGCGCGCTGCCTGAAAAAACTCTCTTGACAACATACGGGCCATCATAGTTAGGAGCCCATTTGCCCCTAGAATCTGATATAAAAGGCTGGAGTTTCTTAATCACGAGGTCGCCTTCCCTGAACACACGAGGATGAACCTTCTTATCAAAAGCCTTCTTCATCCTTTGTTGATATAATTGCCCATGGCATAAAGCCGTCATCCTTTTCTCTTCAATCAGATTCAAATCATCATACCTGCTTTGACACCATTCAGCTTCTGTTAACTTGGCTTCCATCAAAACTCTCATTGACGGGATTTCAACTTCCACAGGGAGTACGGCCTCCATGCCATATACCAAGGAGAAAGGAGTTGCCCCTGTCGACGTGCGAACCGAAGTGCGATATCCATGTAAGGCGAAGGGAAGCATCTCGTGCCAATCCTTATAAGTAACGACCATCTTCTGAATGATCTTCTTGATATTCTTGTTAGCGGCCTCTACTGCCCCGTTCATCTTAGGCCTGTAAGGAGAAGAGTTATGATGTTCAATCTTGAATTCCGCGCACATTTCCTTCATCATTTTGTTGTTCAGATTTGATCCATTATCAGTGATGATCCTACTCGGGATGCCATACCGGCAAATGAGGTTGTTTTTGATGAATCGGACTACCACCTGCCTAGTCACATTAGCGTAGGAAGCTGCCTCTACCCATTTTGTAAAGTAGTCAATGGCCACCAGAATGAAGCGGTGTCCATTGGAAGCTTTCGGCTCAATCATACCGATCATGTCGATGCCCCACATGGAAAAAGGCCACGGAGAAGAAAGAACGTTGAGAAGAGTCGGAGGGATATGAACCTTATCAGCGTAAACCTGACATTTATGACATTTCTTCACATATTTGCAGCAATCGGATTCCATTGTCAACCAGTAATACCCTGCCCTCAGCATTCTTCTAGCCATAGCATGTCCATTAGCGTGAGTGCCGAATGACCCTTCATGAATTTCCTTCATTAGTATCTCTGCTTCATGCTTATCTACGCACCTAAGTAAAACCATATCGAAATTTCTCTTGTACAAAACACCTTGACTCAAAAAGAAGTTATTGGCTAACCTCCTCAGAGTCTTTCGATCTTTGCCGGATGCCCCTGGCGGGTATTCTTGGTGTCGTAAGAAACACTCTATATCGTAGTACCATGGTTTATCGTCAACGGCCTCTTCCAAGGTGAATACATAAGCAGGTCTATCAAGACGCATAATTTCAATCTTCGGCACATCATTCTGTCGGTTTACAACAATCATGGAGGAAATGGTTGCCAGAGCATCAGCCATTCTGTTCTCGCTTCGAGGTACCTGATGAAACTCAATTTTATCAAAGAATGTCGAAATCCTTCTCGCATAATCCCTGTATGGAATCAAGTGAGGCTGTAGGACTTCCCACTTCCCCTTGATCTGATTGATCACTAGGGCTGAGTCACCATATACATCCAAGTTCTTGATTCTTAAATCAACTGCTTCTTCCAAGCCCATGATGCAAGCCTCGTACTCGGCTTCATTATTGGTACAATTGAACGTCATTCTTGCAGCGAAAGGGATATGAGCTCCTTGGGGTGTTACAATCATTGCCCCAATTCCTTTTCCGTACAAATTTACAGCTCCATCGAAAACTAATCCCCATTGGGACCCCAGTTCTGGCCCTTCATCGAGGGAAGGCTCATCACAATCTTTCATTTTCAAGTACATGACATCTTCATCTGGAAAATCGAACTTTACGGGCTCGTAATCGTCAATGGGTTGATGGGCTAGATGGTCGGCCAAAATACTTCCTTTAATAGCCTTCTGAGTGTGGTACTCGATATCATACTCTGATAGTAACATTTGCCAACGAGCAATTCTTCCTGTCAGGGCCGGTTTTTCAAAGATATACTTAATCGGATCCATTCTTGAAATCAACCAGGTGATATGATTAATCATATATTGTCGGAGACGTCGAGCTGCCCAAGCTAAAGCACAACAGGTTTTCTCGAGCATAGAGTATCGAGATTCACAATCTGTAAATTTCTTGCTCAGGTAGTAGATGGCATGTTCCTTCCGCCCTGTTTCGTCCTGTTGCCCGAGCACACAGCCCATAGAATCTTCTAGTATTGTTAAGTACATGATCAATGGTCTTCCTTCAACTGGGGGGACTAAGATCGGCGGCTCTAGTAAATAATCTTTGATGTTATCGAAAGCCTTTTGACAATCTTCGGTCCACTTGCAATTTTGATTCTTTCGCAGGAGTTTGAAGATTGGCCCACATGTTGCAGTCATATTAGAAATAAACCTGGAGATGTAATTCAGACGGCCTAAAAATCCCCTTACTTGTTTTTCCGTCCTTGGTGCGGGCATTTCTCGAATGGCCTTGACTTTGTCGGGATCTACTTCAATACCTTTCTGGCTGACAACGAAACCCAACAACTTCCCTGACCGAACACCAAATGTGCACTTGCTGGGGTTCAGGCGAAGTTTGTACTTCCTCAAACGTTGGAACAACTTCAACAGGTACTCCACATGCTCTTCCTCGGTTCTGGATTTAGCAATCATGTCATCAACGTATACTTCGATCTCTTTGTGCATCATGTCGTGGAACAGTGTTGTCATTGCTCTTTGGTAAGTCGCGCCTGCATTCTTCAAACCGAAAGGCATTACCTGGTAGCAAAACGTTCCCCAAGGTGTAATAAATGAAATCTTCTCCATATCTTCCGGGGCCATTCGAATCTGGTTGTATCCGGAGAAGCCATCCATGAATGAGAAAACTTTGAACTTAGCTGTACTGTCGACCAACATGTCAATATGGGGTAGCGGGAAGTCGTCCTTAGGACTGGCTTTGTTCAGATCTCTGTAATCGACACACATTCTGACTTTCCCATCTTTCTTCGGCACAGGCACTATATTGGCTAACCATTGCGGATACTCGGAAGTGACAAGGAATCCTGCGTCAATCTGCTTCTGAACTTCCTCTTTAATTTTGATAGCCATGTCGGGGCGTGATCTTCTCAAATTCTGTTTGACCGGCGGGCAATCTGGTTTCAAAGGGAGGCGATGTTCCACGATACGGGTATCCAATCCCGGCATATCCCGGTAGGACCAAG
The DNA here is from genome assembly GCA_963966055.1 of Lathyrus aphaca. Classification (NCBI taxonomy): domain Eukaryota; kingdom Viridiplantae; phylum Streptophyta; class Magnoliopsida; order Fabales; family Fabaceae; genus Lathyrus; species Lathyrus aphaca. Next base: position 104,911,636 of record OZ014521.1, read on the forward strand.
CAAACACATCCGCATACTCCTTCAAAAGTTCTATCATTCTTTCCTTGACGTCGGAGATGAGTAGCGCGCCGACTTTGACTTCCTTCCTATCATCTTCCGTCCCTAGATTAATTACCTCCACTGCTTCTTTGTATGGCTGGATAGTCTCCCCCTCATTTTCCAGCAGCCGTGAGATCTCATCAGGGACCTCTTCATCATCATCTTCTTCAGCCTCAAACACCGGGAAATCAAAGTTGGGAGTAGGTAATGGGTCATGCTTTTCAATGGGGTTTTTTACGATTAATCTGCACATGTGATTGATGTTTTATTTTAGCACTAGACAAATGGAAGCGTATGCAGATTTTTTGAAAAATGAAACCTTTTATTTATGCAAACATGTAGATGTGTACATATGTTTTTTAGGATTACCACTTTTCCGAAAGGCAAAAAGTAAAAAATGACAAAAGATAAAGGAAGTCGAAAAATAACACTTTCATTAATGATTGTTTAATTTTCGAAACAAAAGGGCCCAACAAAATTACTCTCTTGCTTTGGGCAGGGCCAAGAGGAAACAAAAGTCTTAAATTGCATAAAGAGAAAACCCTACAAAAGTACTCTCTCGCTTCGGGCAAAGCGAGAGGTTAACACAAAATCATTACTTAGATAGGCGAACGACAGACGGGATATCAACAGCAGTCCAATTCTGGCACAAAGCTCCATGCTCAATAAAGTCCGGTGAATCTTCTTCGGGATCGTCTTCAGTAATTGCGTCCACTTCTGGTGGAGTTGGACTCATGAATCCTCCACTGCGGAAACTTTCCTGTATTGGGCAGATGACACCTTCATCCCTTGTAATTCTTGCAGATTCGGGCGAAAAACCGACTCCTTCACGGGCCTTGTTCTCGTTTAAGACCACAATCTTTCCCCACCCTTCGGACGAACCACTCTTAACAACCTGCTGAGCATCTTTGAAAGAAGAAATGGATGCCCCTTTCTTCTTCACTTCTTTATCAGCAATGGTTAGGGCCTGGAACCGGGTTCCAATATCATCTTCTGGTTCCACATATGAAAAAGAGGAGAGATGACTCACAATCATATCCTGCTCCCCAAACACTGTCACTAACTTTCCTTGGCTTATAAACTTGAGTTTTTGATGCAAGGTTGAAGTTACGGCACCTGCTTCATGGATCCAAGGGCGGCCCAACAAGCAACTGTATGCAGCCTTGATGTCCATTACTTGAAATGTGATTTGGAAGGTATGAGGTCCAATCGTTATAGGTAAGTCCACTTCTCCGATAACAGTCTTCCGGGACCCGTCGAAAGCTTTGACAATAACCCCACTGATTCTCATAGGAGTGCCCTGATAGGCTAACATTGAGAGGGTTGACCTTGGCATGACATTTAGCGAAGAGCCGGTGTCTATCAGCACGCTAGACAAGGCGTCAGTCTCGCAGTTAACAGAGATATTCAATGCCATGTTGTGGTTTCTTCCCTGCTCTGGGAGTTCTTCGTCACAGAAGCTAAGATTATTGCAAACAGTTATATTCGCAACAATATTGTCGAATTGGCCAATGGTGACGTCATGATCTACGAATGCTTGCTCTAAAACCTTCTGCAAAGCCTCCCGATGCGCCTCAGAGCTCATCAAAAGAGATAAGATCGAAATCCTCGAAGGTGTGCTCAAGAGCTGATCCACTACGTTGTAATCGCTTTTCTTGATCAGCTTTAGCACTTCATCATCTCCCTTGCTATGATTTGTATTGCTTGACTGGCCTATTGGCTTAAAAGTGTTCTCCGATGGGGTATCTTTAGGCATCACAGTTTCCTTAGTTTTGTTAGGGAACACCCTCCCGCTTCTGGTAACTCGGCTGACATCAGCAATGTTGACAATGGATGGCAATGGAACCTCCCTCCCGTTTTCAATCATGGTTGCATTATATCTGTATGGTATGGCCCTTTCAGACTGGTATGGCATCGGTCCTGGTACAGCAATGACCAATGGAGTTGCAGCGATCCTCCTACTGTCGTATGTGATCTCTATGGGTCCTGGTTCATTAAATTGTGCTATTATGACAAATGCCTCCTCATCAAATTCAACATCATTGGGGTTTCTGGGATACATTATTCTGATAGACCTTTGATCCAACATCCTCTGAAGATCTTCTCGCACTATGCGACACCCCCGTTGATTAACAGAACAGACTCTGCATGCATTGTAATCATGTATCCCGTTATGGAAGTAGATAAGCCCTGCCAGTTCTGCATGTTTTTGCACTAAGGACCCTTGGATCAATCTGACGTCGTAAACAGCATATTCCCCTGGACAACCGTGCACCATATTCACCGAGGCCCTTCCGTGGGTAGGCAGAGGATTCGCTTGAATATTCGGATTGGTATCTTTAAATGTCAAAACACCATTTTTAATCAACCTCTGAACATCGGCCTTAAAGCTATAACAGTTTTCCACATTGTGGCCAGGCCCGCCTTGATGATAAACACAAAACTGGTCAGCTTTGAATCCATAAGTGGGATTCCTGGGCGGTGGGAGGGGAGGTCTTGTTTGAATATGCCCCTTTTGCAGTAGAGCAGTAAACAATTCTGCGTAAGACATTGGTATGGGGTCGTAGGCGAGTGTTCTCGGAACGTGATTGTTGTACTGGTGATGAACCTGTTGTGGAGGTTGTTGTTGCCGCTGCTGGAATTGTTGAGGTTGATGCTGTTGTTGTGGAGTGGTTTGCTGATTTTGAGGGAAAAATGGCCGATAATTAGGACCTGGGGCTGTATTGATAATCGGGGTGATGGCAGCCACCTGCTGCTGATAACTTCTTCTCTGGTGAATGGCACTAACTTCCTGCTCTTTCTTTTTGTGGAAGCCGTTTCCGAACTTCTTGATGCCACTGGATGACCCTGTTTCTTTTGCTAGACGCCCTTCTCTAACGGCCTCTTCAAGCCGCATTCCCATGTTTACCATTTCAGTAAAGTCGCTGGGTGCGCTGGCAATCATGCGGTCATAATAGAACGTGCTTAACGTCTTCAGATAAATCTTGGTCATTTCTTTTTCTTCCAAAGGTGGGGATATTTGAGCTGCGATCTCACGCCAACGCTGAGCGTATTCTTTGAAACTTTCTTTGTCCTTCTGCGACATGCTCCGGAGTTGATCTCTGTCCGGGGCCATGTCAAGATTGTACTTATACTGTCGGATGAAAGCTTCTCCTAGGTCATTGAAGGTTCGGATTTTTGTGCTGTCCAAACTCATATACCACTTGAGGGCAGCACCTGTTAAGCTGTCCTGGAAATAATGGATCAGTAACGGGTCATTGTCCTGCTGGGTGGACATCTTTCGGGCGTACATGATTAAGTGGCTCTGAGGACATGAGTTTCCTTTGTATTTTTCGAACTCAGGTACCCTGAATTTGTGCGGAACCCTGACATTGGGGACCAAGCAGAGATCAGAAGCCTTTCTTCCAAACAGATCCTGGCCTCGGAGTGCTCTAATCTCATTTTGCATTTCTAGAAAACGATCTTGGAACTCATCCAATCTCTCGTCCACTCCTGCATTTTCGCTTGGTGCTGTGTGGAAAGGGGGATCTTCGTTGTAATAGGCAGTGTGTATTACAGGCTGAGGAGTAGTCATTACGGCAGTGACGTGTGAGACATGTGGTTGACGATTCTCCGGTATGAAATCACGAGGAATGCCCCATGGGAAACCAGTAGTTACAACGTGTTGTGAATCATTGTTGGGGGCCTCGGTCGTTGGGATGGCCATGGCCTCGGTCCTCTGTCCTGTCTCCTGAGAATTTTGAGATGTCTGATTCTGCGCAGCGGCCATTGTTTCCATCATATTAGTAAGCCTTTCCAAACTATCCTTCAATGCAGTCACTTCTCCCCTGAGCTCTTGATTTTCCTGCTCGAGTCTTTCCATCCTTCTGCGACGGTCGGCTCCGGTTTTGTATGGACGAAACAGTTTGACGACTGGGTAAAAAGACACACATGAGCCTCATGTTTTATCGAAATGCAATAAAAGATGGAAATGTATGAATGCCATGCCACAAAAATGTAAATTTCAGGAAAAACAAACACTAATATCAAAATTCAAATGCGCAACATTCAAAACATCACAGAGGTCAAGGACTATAGGAAAAACTCCAAACTCCATTCATTCTCAAATAATCAAGACTTAAAATATCAAGTACAAATATTCTGGTTTGTTAATCATAACAAAAATAACACCAATTCTTTTCTGAAATGAACAACATAAATAAAGCAAAATAAATTACAAAGGTAAGACTAATTCTTGGGTCTCTGGGCACTGCATTCTTTCACTTCTTCCTTGAAGGTCTTCAACATGTTTTGGCACATTGAAAGAAAGTAACTCACAGCTGGGTAGGATCCATCGTCTTCGAATTCCCCTCTTGCCATAGAAAGTCGGAAAGGTAGCTCTTCTACTTGTAAGTTGCACCACTCAATAAGCTGATTAAGCTTATCTCGGTACATGTCTCTTTCCTTGATTCGGTCTTGTACAGCTTGCTGGTATCCTTGGAAGTGACCCCGCACCTCCTCTCTTGCTGATTCCCAAATGTTGCGATCCTTGGACAAAGCCTCGTATTGTTCCTTCCAATATCGGGCGTTTCCTTCGGCGCGATTCACCTCTTGGCACTTGAAATCCCAATCTTCCACGGTAAATCGTGAGACATCCATGGCCTGCATCCTAAGCTCATATTCCCGATTCGAACTTCTTACTGCCTCCTCTAGTGCTGCGGTAAGCTCTGCAATCTTCTTCTCGAATTCAACTCTTTCGATCTTTGCCTTTTTAGTCGCCCGGATGTACCAATCCTCATTGTTCGCGCTCTTCCGGCAAACCCTGTTGAAATCCTCCTTCAAGTGAACCACCGTTCCGTAAGTTTGATCCAGACACCCTTTAACATTATTTTTCTTTCGCTCTTCTTCGTTGGCTTTTTCTTGGATTGCTTCGGCTTGAACAGTTTTTCGAGCCAAGTCATACCTCAATTCATTCCTTTCATGGGTGACCCGATGCAGTTTGGAACTGAGCTCTTCGTTTTCCTTCCCAAGATTGGCTACCTTCATTCGGAGTTCCTCTACTTCTTCAAGGGATATTGGTTCATGCACAGGAGGCTTGGGGAGTGCTTCTCCAGAAAAGGGTAGTTTGACGACTTGGACTCTTTCAAGAACCCACTGACGGTAGGGCATCCTGACCACTCCATCTCTTTTTCTTAGCTCGGAGCCTTTGGTATGAACTTTTCCCCAAGAACGGCATATCCTGAAGAGTAATGCTGGATCATTCACACCTCTATCGTGAAGTATCATTTCTTCCAATTCGGCGTCTTCCGGTTTTCCTAGCATAGGGTATTCGTGCTGCCGTATAGTCAAAATGGGATTATAACTAATGCACCCTTTTGATCCCATCAGTGGCACGTTTCTGAAATTTCCACAGCTCATAATAATCCGGTCAACATCCAACTTGTTGGGATACCATGCAATGTCTCTTTCGGTGAGGGAAGCTAACATCTGGGACCATTCCCCGCTTGTCATCTTGGGAATTAGAGCATTGCGTTTGAAAACGTGAGACGTGAGCCATTTATACAGTAACGGGAGGCAAAAAGTCAAAACAGCACCCTTCTTCTCGTGACGGAGGTGGAGGTTATAAAACACGTCTGCCAACAACGGATATACTGGGCTTTGACCTTCTTTCCAAACCGCCCAGAATATATTAATCGCCGCCGTATCAATGTAATCCTCAAAAGTTGGAAATAAAACCAGACCGTAAACGAGGAGAGCTAATATGTTGACTAAAGCAGCCCATTTACGTTCCTTTATCAATTTCTTGCTTTCCTGCTCTAAAAATTGCCTATGGAAACCCCAAAACTCCCTCTTTTGCTTCCAGTTAGCTTTAGCTGTGGCAATGGGGATCTGAAGAGCTTCCGCTAATACCTCCACCTCAAGATCCCGACTGACAAGGGTGTAAGGTGCCTTTCCCTTCATAGAAAATCCCAAGAACCCTTCGAATTCTCCCAAAGACGGCGTTAACTGAAAGTCCTGAAACAAGAAGCTTCGCATCGGTGGATCATAGAATTGGGCCAAAGCTGTGAGACCCGGGATTTGTACGTCGACTTCTAGAAGATGCAGTACTTGGCCGAACCTTACTTCGATAGCCCTCTTGTAAGAGGCGGGCATTTTTCCCAAGCAGTCCTTAAGAACAGCAGTGTTTGGTGAGAAAGCTTTTAGCTGTAGAGTCTTCCTTTTTCCTGAACTCATGACTGTTTTGAATGTGAAACAACAAATAGATGTGTTTTCCTGAAATAACAAGATGTGTAGGTTATGATGCGTATGCTACATGATTATGAATGCACAAAGCTGGATCCGGGATAACAATGGGAGCTTGGAACTCTAAAATGTAGGCTCTAGAGGGTCGGTCTATATCTTTCTACCCATAATGACCACTCACAAGGTAGTTTCTATGGTGATGGTATAGGGATACTCAAGGTCACGGACGTTTATCGTACTAACGTCCCGCCGCAGGCTAGCTGCATTGTGACGATAATAACGATAAGGTCTACCTTGAGTGGAGTTCTCATGTTAGGCGTGCAAGGAGCGAGTCCTTGGAGCCTAACATTACACAACTACCAAATTTGAAACAGGTTCTAAAAGGGGTCCCAGAACCACAGCCCTTTCATGAATCAGGTCCCGCGACAGGCTAGCTGCGTTGTGACAAGATCTATGAAAAGTCTAACTATCTGGGGGAGCTTTCATGCTAGGCGTGCAAGGAGCGAGTCCTTGGAGACTAACACTAATAACATCCACTTCTAACTTATGTGTTCCCTCTTCTTTTTCAAAACTCAAGTACAAGATTCAAATACACATTCACCCGTGACATAATCCCGAGATCCAACAGACATATATAATGAGCAAATAATAAAGAAGGAAACAGCAGATAAAATATCAATAACAAATAAAGAAGACCAATCAAACAAGTCATCAAACAAACGCAGACTATCCTAAGCTAGGCTCGACTCTCAGAAGCAGATCCCCAGCAGAGTCGCCAGCTGTCGCACCTCGAAAAATACGATCCTAAAACAAACAACAGAGTCGCCACCTAATTCTATTTATTCTACGAGAGAAAAGGAAGATATAGACACAACCTAAATAAAGGATAAGAAATGGTTTACGAAACCACTAATCTAAGTTCGGGAGTCAGTTACGCAAGGGGAAGGTGTTAGGCACCCCTCACGTCCGTTGTACTCAACGGGAACCTCTTAGTCTAGTTTGCGCTTTAAATGTTAACTTGTTATTATTGTCTTCTTTTACTGATTAAAGATTGCTTATTAAAGAGAATATTTTAACTATAATTTGTTATGGGAAAAGGTTAAGTTTTTTTTTTATTATTGTGACGGAGAGATAGTTAATTTTTATTTATTGTGCTCGCGAAGGATTAAAATCCCCGTGCCTACGTATTCCCCTGTGCAATGGGAAAGTCAGAGCTTCGTAGTTCGTGCTACTACGATTTGTGTTTTTTATTTGAACGATTGTTTGAAAATGCATTCTACTGCTAAGCGTTGGCTTATCTGCTCGCGATAGGAGGCTGAAGCGCTAGCTTGTTTGCGAGATAGAAAGATTTAAACAATGTCCGTTTTGAGAAAAGATGTTTGATCTTTGTTAAAGATGTTTTAAACGAGAGGGCGAATGAACCACGCGTGGGGCTAGCCCATGTTGCGATTGCATTCAAGAACGTGCGGAGTGCGAGACTCCGGAGTTCAGTTACTCGCTAATTAATCTATAGAATGATTTAAATTTGTTGGTATGTTTTAATTTGAGATTTGAATATTTGATATACGAATAGTGGTTGAACCAACGCATGAGGCTAGCCCATTTGCGGTTCAATCCAGAACGTGCGGAATGCTAGACTCCGGAATTCTGTTTTCGTAATTTAATTGATAAAATGTTTGAATATTTGTTTTGATGCGATTAATAACGAAGGAGTGAACGAACAATACGCGTGGGGCTAGCCCAGTTGTGGTTCGTTCTAGAACGTGCGGAGCGCTAGACTCCGGAGTTCTATTCCTTGTTAGTTTGGTTAAAGCGCGAAAACGTGCAGGCGGCGACCACTTGGTAATCGACTTACGTGTGTGCAGATGAAGATGCATTTTTTAAGCGTCTACTAGGCATTGGACTAGGGGATTATACTTTGAAATTAATCTTAAAGTGATGGCGTTTGTTATTATTATTTTTTTTTTTACTTAACAATTTATAGTCGTAATGCGAGAGTAAATCGCAAAAAGAAAAAAAAGAAGAATTTTCAGACAAACAACCGAGAATGAGGACGTACAATCATACACACAAGCCGATCATTCACCTATGTAAATAGTAACCAAATCGATCGGGGGGGAAAAAAACCTAACACTAAAATTAATAAAAGATAAAATTTCCTTTAAAATCTCTTCTAAAATTTTTTAGAAAGAAAAAAAAAGATGAAAATTACACAAGAGAATATATTAAAGAAAAATATTCACAATTTTTGTTTTAAAATTTTAGCCTAAATATATTTAACAAATTAGAACAAGGAAATAGTAAACAAAAAGAAACAACCATCCAACAAAATGGATCGGACAACAACAAATATTCAGCCTGACTGAACTGGGCTTGGGTACAATATCCAGCTGGTTTACCCGATCCAGCATCAAAAGAAACATTGAGGGCCGCTGAGAATTAAACCTAGCCGTTCCAAATATTAGCCTCAACGAACAGTTGAAAAGTGGCCCTTGGGAACTCATATCAGTAATAACCCCATCACTCATTGGAAAGTTGACAAATGCATTACACGAAAAAGTATTAATTCAAATATTAATTAAAAAATAAAGAAAACACCAAGACTATTAAAAGAGGAAACGGCGATGGTTCTTGAAACAAATCCCACGAAAAATTTCCCTCACCAAAGGCAAAATGTATCCGCAGCCTAGCCATGGCCTTAGACCTCATAGCATCATCGGATCATCATAACAGCACCAAAGAAAAAAGACCCAAAATCAACGTCTCACACAAACGTTTCCCTAGATTGTGAACCCTAACCCCCAAATTTGAAGCCCTAACATGAGATTGAAAACCTTACCCCTAATGAATCGAGAGAAATCACACAGTACCTGGCTAGAAGTAAAGGAACAACAACAACAATCAAAGAAGATAAATGTAAACAAACAACAAGGTTACCAATTCGGGAGGCTTCGACAGGTATTCCGCTTCCTTCCTTCTTCGTTTGATCGCCTTGCGTTTTGTTTGTCGCTTTTGATACTGATGCTCCCTTGTTCAGATCCTTGTCACTCTTAAGCTCGCGCTTCGCAGTACTGTGGTGGTGACAGAAGGATTTTGCGGTTGAGAAGGTTTGTGAATGGGGGTTGTCGCGGACGAAAAGGGCGAGTGGATGAGGCTTCGTTCGTCAAGGCTAAGAAAAGAAAGGTATATGTGATTTTTCGTTGTTTGTGGCTCTGTTGGTTTTTTACAGAAAAAAGTTTGTGAAGATGGGAGTTCAGGTTCCTCTCAGCTTCGGCCCTTCTTTTTTTGTTTAAGTACAAACCCTGGCTTTTATAGAAGACCTTAGGATTGGTAAAAAAAATTGAAAGATCTCTGCTTTAAGACGAACTGAATTGGTTCAGTCTTGACTGAGATTGTTCGTCCTGGACTTGAACTTTTTGATAGCCTTCTTCCTCCTGCATTCTCGGCACCCTTTCTCTTTAGTAATCACATAACTTTTTTACTTAGGTTGTCTCTTCATGATTGTGCAGGTTTCGAATCCATCATCCCATCAGCCTGCAGGGTGTTGTTGAGAGTAGCAGGGCGCAACCGAGTTAGGCATAGCAAATAGTAGGTCTGCCCATCCCTTTCGTACTTTCAATTGCTTGTGAGGGAACAGCAAAAGAACTGTCCATGTACCTTCTGTTTCATGTCAAACCACTTGACCTTGCTGTGACAGTTCTAGTTTAAATTGGTTGAAAATGAACTGAATCTTCTTTGTAGAAACCTTTTGTCCTTTTTTATGTGATCTTGATATTGTGATTTTTTGCAGGTCCTAGCACATTGTGAGGTGAGCTTAGTAGCTGACCTTTGGGCGTTTTTGTATGCTGCAAACAAATAAATGCAGCTGTATGGCCTTTCCCGTGCATTCTCAATTCCAAGATTGTACTTTTGAGTGCTGACTTTGCTTTCAAGGTACTTCCCCCTGTCCTTTCATTCAAATTTAAATGAAGTCCAATGCTATCTCCTTCTGATTTCTCTCTATGGTACAAAAACTGCTAGTGCTTTAGACATGCTATGCGGTTATGTTTGGATATGCTAATGCCATGAATAAAACTAAGTTAAGACATGCCATATAACTCATTTAAATTGAGACAGCAAGATAGATCTTCTTGATACATGGAATAAACGTTTTTCTTTTGTCCAAATGAGATTTCTCTTGGAAAAGGATGCCTTTTGTGGACCAAATTTATGATTTCTTTGTTTCTTTTTCATGTTCACCACGTTCGGAACCGGCGATCGGGATTGGTGAAGGTTCGGACGGCTGACTTGATACGAAGTCGTTACCTTGCAAACCGTTTGAAAAAAAAATGAGCTACGGATAGGTGATACACATCTATGCCATGCGGCTGAAAGTTTTTCTTTGTAAATTGTATGCCGTTGGCCTTGTAATCAATGTGATTGTAATGTACTTGTAATGATTCTCACTTTGTTTGTAACTTCAGTTTTCATTTCTTTTGTAAACATTTGTACTTATTCTTTGGGACTGAAGGTAATGACATAGATTTTGGATTTGAACAAATCCCTTTTTACTGAATTGTAATTTGGAATGTAGCCATATAAGCTTGTTTATCTTAAAATCATATCCTTAAGGGATGTGGCTTGAAAGCAAAATATGTCCACTTTGACAATGACCAAATACAAAGCTTTACGCCAATTTTGTCCATAATATTCAAAAGATGTGAATTTATGAATTTAGTCATTAAATTCAAGCTCAAGCCAAATGTAATCCTATGCAAAGTCACTCGACTAAACATGTTTTCTCAATTCTAATTCCGATTACCTTTCCACGTAAAAAGAAAGAAGTGACGGCACTTCATGATAACCTTGAAATAACATTATCCCCATGACTTGAAAGATTTAAACGAGGAGACAACAAATTTGGTTTCTTAAGACCTTAAGAGTAATTTCACAATTCAAAGCATCCTAACCACCATTCGCTCTTCTTAGTCTGATCATAATCTCGCATTTTAAGTAGCCATAGGAGCAATAGTCTTGGTCGTAATGCTTTTCCAGAAAAGAAACATACATCTCACATTATGGATCGATCTTCTCTCAATTCCAAACTGCAAAACCTTAATTTGATGACTTGGTGAATTGTGCCTCAATGTTTGAAAAGTGAAGATCATTATGAACATCTGATGAAACATGATGCGAATATCTACGAAAAAAAACTCTTAAAGCTTATCCCCAAACCTTTGAGTGGAGCAAGATCTCCAAAAATCAGTGGGGTCTAACCAAAAGGAATCCCTGATCCCAAACTTTGAAGAAAATAAAGAAAGAAGCTATGGCTATAAAAAATTTTTTTAAAAAAAGATGCGAAATGCAAACGTATGAATGCAGAAGACCAAAACAACGAAAAGAGGGCCAATTTTGGGGTGCAACATGGTGGTAATCATTCCTCTAAAGGTGGTTTGTCCTCTAAAGGTATTCCATCATTTGATATTGTTCTAGCATTTGAAGAAGATCCTAAACAAGTTCAGAGACCACAAAGAATCAGACAAATACCAAGAAGATTTGTAATGTTTGACATGTTGAAAACTCTAAGGGGAAGTTATTTAGTGTGCCATATTGGTAGACTTTGAACCAGTAAGTAGTGAAAAATCTCACAAGAAGAAAACGTGTTTAAAGGCCATGAAAGAAGAACTTGAGGCTATAGAAAAAAAACATGACTTGGGAGTTGACTGAACTTCTAAGGAACAAGAAAGTTATCAACGTGAGATGGGTTTACAAGTTAAAACTGAAACCAGATGGATCAATTGGCAAACATAAATCAAGGTTAGTAGCTATAGGATTTCTACATAAATCTAGTTTAGACTATTTTGAAGTGTATGCACTTGTAGCTAGACATGAAACAATCAAATTGGTGATTGTTATAGCTGCTAGGAGAAATTGGCCTCTGATGCATTTAAATGTTAAATCTGCATTTTGAATGAAACTTTACAAGAGGAATTTTATGTATCACAACTTCCTATATTTCTGAAAAAGAATCAGGAAGGGATGTTGTACAAGCTGCATAAAGTCTTGTATGGACTAAAATAAGCTCTAAGGGCTTGGAATATGAAAATTGATTCATTTTTCAAGCTTCAAGGATTCAGAAAATGTGAGATGGAGTATGGCTTTTATGTTCAACATATAGTTGATAACAATATGATTCTGATATGTCTCTATGTTGATGACATATTGATAACAGGGAGTTGTTCAGATGATTGCTAATAGGGAGTTGTTTATATGAGATAGTTATGTTCAAGAAGGTGTTAATGGATGAGTTTGAGATGAATGATCTAGGAAAGATGACATATTTTCTAAGGATGGAGATTATGTACTCTGATAAGGGTAAAATCTTGCATAAGTAGAAGTATGAACTTGAGCTTGTGAAGAGATTTGAGCTAATGAATTACAAGTCTGCAATCACACATGTTGAAACAAACCACATAAATTATTACTATTTTTTAATTATGTTATTTAGCTATTACTTCCAATATTTTAATAAACTTAATTTTGTAAAAATATAGTATTTTTGATAATTTATTGTATTATTAAATATATGTGGAAAAAAAAACTAAAACGACGCATATTATAAAATGCAAGGAATAATATTTTTTACTCAAAGTATTAATAATATTTTAGGCTAAATACCCTTTTTGGTCTCTTATCTTTTACCTTGGGGTATATTTTAGTTCATTAACTTTTAAAAAGACCAATTTGATCTCTTATGTCTTAAAATTGCGTCTAATAAGTCCTTTCTATCTAATTCTCATAAGCAACGTCTACTTTTGGACGCGTGACATTCGAGTTGAAATTTGTTCATCACCATATTTGTCTTCACTGTGTATGTTTTGAATAATTAAGTCAAACGAGCCCTAAATCGAATTAGGGCTTAAATTTCATTAATTGACATCGCCATTGGTGCTTGAAATTGTGAGTTCTATAAACTATGAGTTCTGGGTGTTGTTTATTCATAGGTAAAACAAAGAGTTATGGAAGTTTTGATTCAAAGGTTTAATGAAGTTCCAATCTACGATGAAAACCTAGTTGTCATTGTAGAGATATTGTTGTTCTTCGTAGGGCAACAACAATTATCAACTATGAAAAACAATTTTGGAGATGCCCGCATTTTAAGGTAAGCTTTCAAGGTAAATCTTCTTTGTCAATTTTTTTTGGGAAACTATAGTTCGTATAACATTGTTGTTTGGTTTCTTAATCTACATAGGAATCTACTCAAGCTAGGTGTGGCTTCTTTGCTTAGTTATATGAAGAAGTGAGAGATGGGAAGGACCGATTTATGATGAAGCAAAAATATAGGGTGAAAAAGTTAACAAAATAAAATGATGAAGCAAAAATGGAGGTTGAAAAACTATGATTCACAAATGAGGAGCAAAAGCAAGAGTTGTTAGAGCTAGAAATGGCTACGAAGAACATTATGAAGTGGAATTTTTTCTGGAAGATTATGTTTTTCTTATTTTCAGAGTGTTAATATGCAGAATGTTTTGATTTTGGAAGATTTGTTGGAACTTTAGAATGCTTGCTTCAGTTTTAGTATTTGTACCAAGTTGAATTATGTGTCTATACTAGTTTTAGTTGAATTATTTGTACCAACATTTTAGTTGAATTATCCATATAAATTTTTAGTTGAATTATCAGAACATGTCATTATGAACCATGGTTGATTTACTTTAATGTACCATAGTTTATAATCAATGTATCATTATGAAACAATTTTCATCATCTTGACTTTGTTACACTTTTAATTATTAACTTAAATGTATCATTTTTGGTTTTTTATTAGTATGTACCAGAGTTTTAAGACCAAAAACTTTGCATATACCAAAAAAACCTCGTTTTAAGACCAAAGAACTTTGAATATACCGAAAAACCTTGTTAATAATCATTCAACATTCAGCACACATTACACTAATGTAGGTTCTAACATACCTTATACCAAAATATCTTGTTCATATATGCATACAAAAAGAACAATGTATGTTCTAACATAAAGTACATAAATAAACATTGTTTAGAATACCATAAAACATTCAACAAACATTGCATAAATAAACTAAATGGTCTTCTTGTTTGGAGTGGTTTTCTTGGTTGGAGTAATCATCCTTGTTGTTGGGCCAACCATATTCTTTGTCACACTTAATTTGGTTGTTGGACCTTGGGTAATACCATATGATGATTCTTTCCTAACACTTCACTTTTTTAGCCTCCCTTGACTTGGTTGGGATGGTTGACTAACTTGACTTGCTTGAGTTATGGGTGTAGGTTGACTAGCTTGTTGAGTTTTTTGAACTGGTTGAGTACCTTTTTCATTAGCCCTAACTTGACTCCCCTGAACTGGTTAAGTAGTTGGTGTCATCTTACAAATAAACTTATTGTGACTTGCCTACTTGTATCTACTACACCTAACAATCAACCAATTTCTTCTCATTTTAAAATCAACATCATTAATTTATCCTTGCTCAATATTCCTTCTCTTCTTTGGTGTTTCTATTATTTTTATGTACTTTGTTGGTTAAACATATGAATATTTAGTCCCAAGCCTACAACCTTGATTTCTTGTAATATTGTAAACATTCCTTCAAGTTGAAAGAAAAAACTTTTCTACTTGATTTTTAATGTGCCTGACCTCAAAAATGTGCTCAACTGACATCCTACAACACATTGATCAGAATCTGTTTGTCAACATCCATAAGTTGGCAAAATCAATTTTATTAATGAGCAAAAAGGATTTGACATTAACCTTACAATCTATACGTTGTTGTATATGATGGTTCTATCCACTTTATTCTTAATGTTAGGTAAAACATCTCATCACATAAGTATGGAAATCTCATCTTATTACTTGCCCATTTTTCCATAAGGTAAGTTCTGATTTCTTCCAGCATAGTCACTGATGGATTAGCCCTTACTTCAACAATGATACTATTAAATGCCTTCGACATCTTATTAAGAATAGAGTCACATTTTGATTGTGTCCTAAACAATGGTTTACTCCAAAATTTGGGTGAATTTTTAAATGCATGTATTCTTACATTTCTACCTAAGTCTAGAAATTTTAAAATTAGAAAAGGGACGAGAATTAGAATACCACTAAAGCCTAAAATGATAATTTACCATGGCTGAAATTCAGGATACCCCTAAAATTGAAACCCTAAATAATAAATAAATAAGAGTTTATTGATGCAAGAACGCCAAATAACATTGAAACCATAAAATCCTAACACCAGAAAATGATAAATCATAAATACTAAAAAATATTAGAGTTCGTTTATGCATGAACACTGTAGTGGTACAAATTGTGAGTGTAAGCTATTGATTAACTTAACTCAAGGAACAAGAGTCACCACCGTGCTTTTATTTATTTCCAAACGAAAAAAAGCGAACAAAACCTAAATGAATCTAAAAGAAAAAGCTAAAAGAAACTATACAGAGAAAAGGGTAAGGGGGTTGGTTACGAAGAGGGAAGGTGTTAGCATCCAAAAAATTTGTGGTACTCCACGGGAACCTCTTTGATTTATTGAAAATTTTTGGTTTGAAAAGGGATTGTTAAATGAGATTGAGGGGATGAGAAAATAATTGATTTTAATATTTGTGTTTGGATTGGTTTACCACCACATGCCTATGTACCCACAAAGTGCAATGTAAGATCAAAACCCCGTAGTTCGTGGTAAAAATAACAAAGTTTTGTTGGTTTTGATTGATTTTAAGTAGTAAAGACAATTCATCATTTTAAGTGGAAAATTCCACTAACCAACCATGAGAATGAGAGCATGGACTCATAAATCATTATGGGAAGGGATTCAACTCGGATAAAATCAACGAGTATTCCATCTAAACCCCCACAAATGGCAAGATACTCAATTATATCAAACTACAACCATGGAGATTTGGGGACTTACATTTGACTATGGAACGACTTATGTCTAAACTTAAAAAACACATGCAACAAAGACACAAAACAACTTGAGTGAAGTTAGTTCTTTTTAACTTTTGAATTAAATTCAATATTCTTAAGTTCATTAACATTTATTAAGAGAAAAGAAGAAGTAAAACTACTTGACAAAAGTCAATGTTTGAATTTATAAAAGTGGTGAAAGTTTTTAAAAAGAAGAATCCTTTGAAAAAGGGAGTAGATTTTGAAAATTAAAGAAAGGGAGGAGACAAATAGGCTATCTTAAAACACAAAATAAGAGCTAAGGTAGGAAAGATCTAACCACTTGAAGACACTTCAAAGCATAAGCAATATATAATTTCACCCTCTTGAGCAAATTGACCAAATAAAGGCTAGAGTAACAACTCCAAAATAATCAAGCAAGGGGATAAATTTTAGTGCTAAGTTCATAAGTCCATAATCCAGGTGAAGAAATCCTCCAATGCATTGGATAGTAACCATAGTCCACAATTAAGAGCACAAGTCTTTTAAAGTGTTTAGGCCTTATTAATATTTTTGTATCCAAATGGACGAAAGAAAATGACATAAACATAAATATGATAATGAATGATATAAAACATAAGAAATAAAGAGAAGGGAGCAAGAAGGAAAGTAAAAAGGATAAGGATCAAGAAAGAAACATAAACAATATATCACAATAATATGGTGAACTTAATTATCCATAAGTATAACAATGCCAAAAGTCTCAAAAAAAGCAACACCAATTATTTTGTCTCGTGTCTTGAACTATATGGTTGAACGATGTGCTTAACTCATATTTAATGAAAACTTTTCAGAATATTGATATAATCAAAGCCTCTAAAACAACAAGATTCGAAGATTATGAACTTATTACAAAAGAACAACCATGCTTGGGCTTACGCAACCAATCAAGGTTCGGGCCACGAAAGTTCAAGTTCCAATAAGGAAGAGGACAAATGTAGTGCTATGTCAAAAAATCGCCAAGTAACTTATATAGAAGCCACCCTACAATGAGGCCAGTCAAAACCAATTAAGGTAACTAATGTTAGTTCTAACGCATGCTAGATAAACTATATGTAGATCGTCATCCGGAAGCAATGCCGTAAGAAAAAAAAGGTAACGATCTAGTCTTGATCAAGAATTCAACAAAGAAATTCTAGGAGCCATAAGACTTTCATCGATCAAAAATAAAAAAAGAAAGAGAATGAAAGGGATGAAAAGAAAAGCCAAATTGAATTACACTTTTAAGATCCGTTCATCTTTAAGTTCAATCACCTATAATTGATGGATTCAAGTGTGAAAATATATCACTAATTCAAAGCACAAAAAATGAATTCAAGAATTCATTTAAAGGTAGATTTGAAATAATGAATGTTAATCTCATTTGATCATATCTGAAGTCCATTGAAATTAAAGAGAAATCAGTCTCAATAATGTATTCCAAGGTCTAAACAACAACAAAGGGGAAGAAGAAGCAAAGAAACACCAAAACAGCCCCAAAACAAGTGAAAAAACAACATTTTGTTCCAGAGTAATCAATTACTCTAAATAGGGTAACCAGTTACCACTTCAAAAAAACACAAAATCTGGGCAAATTTACACTGAGTAACCAGTTACTCTAAATAGGTAACTGGTTACTCTGCACGTAAAGTGAAAAAAATATGCAAAATTCAGCATGATCTTCTTTCAAAACTTTTTCCAAACACCTTATGATCATAGGACTGAATTTGCATGAATTTTAAAGTAAAACCACAATAAAAACCAACAATCAAAAGTAATTACAAGATCCAAAGGATCAAGTAACACAAATCACCAAAGATCTACATTATGGAAGATGAAGACGAGGCTTCGATAATTGTGAAAGATTAATTATCACTCCAAATCTGAAATTAGCTCCAAATTGCTTCAAGATCCAACTAGTCAAGCTTTAATCTACTGTAATTGATAAAGGAAAACAAATTGGATGGAGGTTTAGCTCAAAGTTGAACAAGATTCACTGTTAATTCTTGTTAACTTTCAAAAGAAGAAAAGTGAGCTTTAGTGAATTTGGTGGTTGGGGAGATAATTTGTAAGACATTTTTTGGCTCTCAAAAGCTTGATGAATAAATGAAATGAGGGTTTTATTTATAAAGTTTTGGTATAAGAATTTGGTGGATTGGAGTTTGGTTTGGAAAATAAAAAATAGGCTTAGAATTCAAATTTGGAGGGAAATTAGCAAAAGAGTGGTGATTAGTGAAGATACATGGTGACAATTAATTATGATGATGTATGGGAATTAAATGGAAGTGGTTTAGAATATTCCACATGTGATCAATTCAAATTTGGTGCCAAAATTTCTGAATTTGAAGCTAGTTGAATTTTTTCAAAATCTCACGTGGGTAACCGGTTACTCTAAATAGGGTAACCGATTACTCAGTGCAAAATTTGTGAAAAAATGGCTTTTTGTTGCACTGTTGTGGTTTGGGCTCGATTCTTTTGCTCATTAAAGAAGGCATGGAAATAAACACATGAACCTTGAAATTCCTTGAATAATAATCAATCAAAACTTGGAAACCCTTTATCAGATGAATTTGAATTCATTGCGAATCAATTTTGAATTTTCTCAGATGAAATATACTCGAGCTGAGAAACTATTTTGGTATCTTTGACTTCTTGCTTTCCCTGAAAAAGTTAGTAAAAGGGAAAAACAAAATATTTTTGGATTTTGATTAAAGGTTAGTAAACATGAACATAAAAACAACTAAGAAACACAAATGCCTGGCAATCCCTACAAGGCATAAACCTACAACAAAAAAGGGATAAAAATAATTGATGTGTGATATTGTTTGCATTTAAATGATGTAAATGCAATACGGAAAATCTTAGGGCAAAAATTAGGATGTTACAGTTGCCCTTATTTAAGTTTCTTCAATCTGGAGATATGAAGATTGACATTTTTGTCTCGACAGGATATGAGAGACTTAAATATAGAAAAACTCATTTTTTCCCTAAGAGAACATGTAATGACATGAATATGAAATGATATGCGATCCCAGGATCACTATGGGGAATATAGCACTACAAGAGGCGGACAAAAGCTGGGGAAGAAAAGAAGAATACAATTCCTATGGGGAAAACAAAGAGACGGCGAGAGAGTTCACTAGGAAAATAAATTATTGGATGACTGACTCAACTTGGGGATGAATTTGCATGAAAACATAATCAAAAGATAAAGCTCAACGGGGTAGGCTTAACAGGATAAGACTTCATTGGGGAAAACCTCAACCAAACAAAGTATTCAAATATACAAGGGAGATAAAGACTAAGCCGCAAACTAATTATCTACTACCAGTCACTGGGTAAATATAAAGTAGGACAAAGATAATCAATTTAGTACAAAGGAGACAAAACCACATGTTACCTGTTACTGGGTAGAGGCAAAGGCAATGAGATTAAGAACAAAATTATCGGCTAACAGACACTGGGTAGGCAAACCAAAATGAGATTATATTATCTACTATTTGTCACTAGGTAGAAAATATGTAGATAATAAATTCATTAAAAGAATATTGACTACCAATCACTGGGTAGGAGCAAAGCAATAAACTTGAAAGGAAGGACTACCAACTATCATTGAATGATAGAAAACAAAGGTAACCAACAGAAAGAAGAGAAATATTATCTACTACCTATCACTAGGTAGAAAATGTGTAGATAATAAACTCACTAAAATAATCTCGACTACCAGTCATTGGGTAGGAGCAAAAGCAATTCAATCAAATAAAAAGAAGAATGTTACCCACTACCATAAAAAGTGGAATTTAAACTAAGGTAATATACTCATAGGGGGACCAAAGTTCAATTCAAGAACAAGTTGGAGAGAAACGGTCAAACAAGACTTATCCTGAGGAGGAAATATCTTAACTAGGGAAAGTTTCATCCAGATAATAAACTGAAGAGGAAATTGAATAAAAAATCGTCCACGAGAAACAAACTCATCGGGGAATTAGAAAAGATAAACACTTTATGCTTAAAGGTTGACACTCTATATTGGAAAGAAGACACATACACACACAAACACACACACACTAGGCGAATAAGATGAGTACTACAGTTTTAAAGGAAAAGAAAGAAAGAAATTCAAATAGAAAAAAACAATAAAACCACGTAATTAATAGTTCCAAAAGATTAAATCCACGTAGATAAAAAAAAACTACCTGAATTACTAATGTAGATACAAATTTACAAAATTTAACATATATGATTAATTAGATTAACAAAAAATATTTTAAAGGACTAACCTATGATACTTTTTATATACATGACAAAAAAGAGACATTAAATAAATTAAATTAAGAACTAAAAGAGAAAATCTTAATTAAGGAGTAACCCCACAAGAGAGTGCAAAGAAAAGATTTGAAATTGTTATTGAAATGCGTGCGGGTGTGTGTAAGGGAGTGAGTTTCAGTGGCAGTCTTCCCTTGACTCCTTTGTCTAGGAAACACCACAACACAACTCAATATATCTTTCCATTTCCATTCTACTTATGTTTTTTCTAATTCAATTATCTCCATACTATATTCTCTACTCTAGGGTTTTCCCATCCCAAACCCACTCAATTTTTCTCAACCAAGTGAGTGATCACTTATGCTTCACTAATGGAAATGGCGAATTCATGTGACCACTCTTCCAATGGAGCTTCGCTTTCTGATGAAGGGGAACCCATTGTTACTTCTCTTCCACTCTCTCGTGCCAGTGAACTCACCATTTCATTTGAAGGCGAAGTCTATGTTTTCCCTTCCGTTACGCCACAAAAGGTTCTTTTTTATTCATCATCATAGTTAACACCATTTTATTTCAATCGATAACCAATTTATGATCATAAAATTACTGAAATGCATGCAGGTGCAGGCTGTATTGTTACTCTTAGGAGGGCAGGATACACCCAATAGCATCCCCACCTCTGACTTTTTGGTGCAGCAAAACTATCAGGACATTTGGGTATTTCATATCGAAATAGTTCTTCCTTCAGATGCATTTCTGTACTAACTGCTTCTTAACATGTTATTGAGAGTTTTTTAAATTTATGTATGTAGGGAATAAATGATCCTTCGCGTAATTCAAAGCTTTCGCGAAGATTTGAGTCACTTGTTAGGTTCCGTGAAAAACGAAAAGACAGATGTTTTGAGAAGAAAATTCGGTACACTTGCCGTAAAGAGGTTGCTGAGAGGTAGTTGGGATCTTTGGTGCAGTCTGCTGTATGATGTTTTCTTGTTGACATTGTTGTTTCATATTTTCTTCTTTTGCATTGTAAATTGGTGTGGCAATTACGATCATTTGGAAATTTGAAACCGGTAAAAAATGCGTATTTGTCATGTTCTCTTTTTCTTTTTTGATTATTTGGGTTAAACAGAACTCATGAGCTAGTTTGAGATTGAGCAAGTAGTTGGTTCACATTTGTACTAGTGCTTCACTACTAAATATGTTTGTATTTATGTTGAATAAAGTCTATCTTGGTAATTGGTAATGTAGCATTATGTCTCTACATGTTTGTTGTTTGTGTCTTGCACGCCATTAGAATATGCTGGTTTTTTAGTTTATTTTTGGAGTTTTTACTTTCGAAACTAACATGTTCTGCGAGTTGTTGATGGTATTAATCTATCTAATAGGATGCAACGGAAGAATGGACAGTTTGCATCATTGAAGGAAGATTACAGTTCTCCTCCTGTTGAAAACCAGGATTCTAATAATGGTGCACGTTGCCCAAAATCTAAGTGAGTTACAAAGTTATATAATTTGTTTGAAAGTTAAGGATGCAATAATATTTACCTTTTCACTTAAACATATAAATATTGGTGGTAACATGGCTATTGTTTTGTTGCATTCCTGCCATTTTCAAGTGAGCGTAGATGTCAGCATTGTGGAATTGGTGAGAAGTCTACTCCAGTAATGCGTCGAGGACCGGCTGGTCCAAGATCTCTATGCAATGCGTGTGGGCTCATGTGGGCAAATAAGGTAATTACTATCTTTTGATTAGCTTAGCTTAGGATTATATTTTTGGCATATTAATTAATGCAAGTGTTGTACTCCAGAACTAGGTGTTAAATCATGTCTCATTTTTGTATAACAAGAGCTTTTGTCCCTTGTACTGATCTTCATTTGTACGGTTTGTTAATATGAAGGGAACACTGAGAGATCTCAGCAGAGCAGGAAGGATTGCTTTTGAAAATAATGAACTGGTATATTTTGCATTTTGCATGTTTTTACTGGAATCGGTATTCGCCTGTTAGAAAATAACCAAGATAATATGTTATTCATCCTGCATCCCTTGAAGAGTAAATTAACTAACCTCCAGGTCATGTCTGTCATTCGTATAACCAGACCCAGATCATGTTTGTCTGTAATCAGGATGTTGGATCTTCTCAGGTTCTAACATCACATGGCTGTACCATTTGATGAGAAAGGAAGATCAAATATCTCATCAATTGAATCGGTCATGTGATGACCTCACATGCCGTGATCCAAATCCAACCAGCGTATATTGGAATGTGAAAGGCTTGGGATTGACATATGAACTTGTTCCATGTGATGATATATGAATTTGTTCCATATGATGATCTCACATGCCGTGATCCAAATCCAACATGCGTATATTGGAATGCGAAAGGCTGGAGATTGATATATGAACTTGTTCCATTGCCCACATTTATGCCTAAAGTTCAGAGGAGGCTAAATCCACACGTAAAAACAAAATGCAAAAATTTAGTAAATTAAGGTTCAGTATGTTTATACAGGTATTATGATTCACCGCTAGAAAGTCTTTGCATAGGATTAGAAATGATTTCATTTCATGATAAATATTATTGATAAGATGAGAGGTGACATTCCATATAAACTCTTTCAAGGCTCTATCTTTAACTAATGTGTGATTTGGGATATTTCCAATACACCTCCTTATGGCCCAACACTCTTTTTGGGCCTGGTGAGTGGATATAACCGGTGGGTGGTCCATGGTCCGATCGATAGACTCCGATATCATATTAGAGTTTGACCTAACTCATCCTTACAAAACTGGTTTATAAGACGAGGGGTGTCACTTTATATAAACTCTTTCAAGACTCTATCTCTTCTCTAACTAATGTGGGACTTGGGATCTTCCAATACTCAGAAACAACTTGTGTCTATTTGCTACCATTTTTGTTTGGATTACTTGCCCTCAAAATCCAATGAAAATTAGAGTGTAATCTGCTAGTGCTCAGCAATTTGAAGTTTCTTGACATGACCTATTCTCAACCGAAGATACTTGGAATTTCAAGGCTAATAGTATTCCTTTTATTTTTAGGATACTTCAACTGACATAAAGCTTTCAACAACAGAGCCAGAAAATTCATGTGTTGCGCAGGACAAGGAGGTATCTTTTTCTTTTGAACTTTTCTTCTGCAAATTAATGAACAATTTTGTTGATACAAAGATGTAGCTGTTTCTTTTACTTATTTTCTTGTGACATTGGTAGTGTGTCCCTTTATCTTGTATTAGTCTTTTTTACGGGTCTTCAGAATAGTTCGAAGAATAGCGCAACTCCATGTCAATATATTGTTTTCCTTGAGGGTCCATGACAAAATTGTTTTGCTTTTCCAATCTATCATTTGCTGATTTTTATTCAAATAGTTGAGCATTCTTGTTTGCATGTCTGGATTCTGATACTAATGCTAATTTTATTTTGTTATGGTGTTTTTGTTCCTTAGGAAAGTCCCCAGGAAATAAAGGAAAGCCCCCATGAAACGAAGCCCGTGTCAATGGATGCCATACAATCACCTGAGATGATAGATGAGCAGGTTTAGTTTTCTTTTTCTCTTCCATTCATTTTCGACCAAGATCCGCCAGTCAATTAGTTAGTTTCCTCCAGAAAATTGAGTCCAATTGATGTTACCAAGAATGCAAGTTTTTGGATTAGTGTATTTCATGCTTAATTACTGTCTTTAGCCCCACGTGGATAATGATAATAATTTTGTCTAGTCTTTTGGCATTCTATTTTTTTTATTTGGGATCTCGAAGCGTTGTTGTTTCAAGAACATACCTAATATTTTTAAATCTAAATTGAACATTATGTCATTTTATTGATTAGTTATAATATGATTACAGTATATGCTTGAATCTGCTGAAGCAGTTATTGACAGCTTGTCCATCCAAGTGGAGAACAATGCTCTTGATCTGCATGAGCAGGTAATTTTCTTTAACTTTTTTTTTTACTTTCCCTTCTTCAAACGATGTATCCTTCGGACAGGGGAAAATCATGGAAAGGGCTGGGGCGATAGCTGAAAACAGCCCTAGTATTAGGACATTATTTGATAATTCATATTTTATACTTTTGAGGATTGCAGGATAATACAATGGAGGATCTTGCAGATGCTTCTGTGATCGAATTTGAGATTCCTTCGGGTTTTGATGATCAGGTATCCATCAGATCTTGCTAGCTTTTAGCCATCAGTACTTGTTAAAAAATTTGTGACATGACGCACAAGCGCACACAGGTTGATATTGATGATCCCAACCTGAGGACTTTCTGGCTGTGATCTGAAGACATTGCTGTGCGCCGAGGCATTGTTAATTTACGATGGAAACAATTTTGCAGCGCTGGTTCAACTTTAGATTTTTGGAGATGGTTTATTTTGTATTGACAAACTATTTCTGGAAGCACTGAATTATATGACCGTAGAGACATACATAATAGTTCTTGTACATCCCATGTGATCCTATTTAATTTATACATAATGTGAATAGTTCAGTTTTCTTTATCCCTTCACTTATGCCCACGGAGTTTGTTTTCTTTGCTGAAAGCCTTAAGCTGCTTTTTCAACTTATAATTGAATGAGAGAATGGGGAATAAGAGAAAAGTCAAATAATTTTAAATTCTTATTCTTTCTCTGATTTTTTTAGTATATATAAAAGAAATAACGGAGAACACACTTACGAGGACAACACACTTAATTGTGGGATGAGAGATGCTCTCATATGAGATGATTAGTGACCTGTGTGGTGCTTTCACGTGTGATGTGTCATGTTGCACAAACAACTGTTATATTGAATCGGACGATGGATGATGCGTTGAAGGGCAGTCATATTGCACGGACAACTGTCATATTGAACCGGACGATGGTAGATGCGTTGAAGGGCAACATTGTCTGCTTCAGACCCAATCCAAGGTCTAAATGTTTTATGTGCCTTTTAACGTGAGGTTTGCTCTTGGATCTTTTGTCATGGGTCTTGCGAACGATCCAAAACAGTTGCAAGGGGATTGAGTCAATTGGTGTGAGATGAATGTTCAAAGTGAAGGTAAATCCCAAGGGTTCTCAAAGTTGATTACTACTAGTTATACATGGTTCAAGGCGCCAAAACATTTGTGTAGAAGTGCAAGCAATGTCAAAAGCATGAAGAAATTCACTTTGTCCCCCGATCAAACTTAATTTACTAATAGCGCCATGGCGGGCGGTTCACCTAGTAAATCATGGATATTCTTGGCCCTTTCCCATTGGCTCCTTGGAAACTAAAGTTCTAGATCTTCACGATAGAATATTTTACTAAGTGGATAGAAGATGCCTTGGTGAAAATCACTGCACTTATCGTTTAGAAATTATTTTATGCAAAATATCCTTACCAGGTATAAAATTCCTCAATATGTTATCACCTACAACAAGAACAAATTCTGAAACAAAACTCAAGTTTTTCAAAGATTTAAAGATTAAACATCACTTTACATCGGTGGAACACCCTCAAATTAATGGACAAGAGGATGCCTTAAACTAAGTATTGTTAGTGATATTAAAGATATGACTCTAAGTATTGTTAGTGATATTATAGATATGACTCAAGGGATCTAAGGAAAACTATGTCGAAAACCTCCTACACGTCCTTGTTAGGTGTCAAGAAGTGTCATTTTCATAATATGTTTTGATGCCTTTTAAACCCTTTTTAATCGTTTTAATCGGGAAACGACTTATAAATTAAGTGATTCTTGCATTTGTGTAGTTAGTGGATGTATTTGATGAGTTTGTGAATGTTTGTAGCAAATTAGGTGGAATTGTATTGCTAAGTTGGTTTTTAGATCAATCATGCTTGGAGTGCAAGCTTTTCTTCACAAGACTTCACCGTCCGGCCGTGGAAGCGTCACTCGGTGGTGAGTGCGCTTTTCCACCAATTTCAAAGGTTACAAAGATTCAGGGATTTTGACTTCTGCGCCTCTTGAAGTTTCTCCTGGCCGTGTATGACCGTCCGGCGGATGAATCCTATCACCAGGCGGTGGAAGTGATTTTTCATCCACAAGAGTCAGGGATTTTGGCCCCTGTGCCTCTTGAAGTTTCGCATGGCCGGTTATGACTGCCCGACGAATGAATCCTATCGCTCAGCGGTGGAAGATATTTTATGAAGATCTGAGGGTTCACATTTGATCACGTGCTTCAGTTTTTGTGGCCGCCCGTCCGTAATCTCACCGCCCGACGGTGGTTCTGTTTTGTCAAATTGTACTTAGGTACAATTTGGAGATATTTGAAGGGACTTTTTCACTTTTGTTCTTCTACATTTCATCTGGTAACCTAGAATACTTTGCTTAAGGAGAGAAATCTCCATTGTTATCATATTTTCTTAGTTTCAAGCTTTTATGTTTCAATCCTTTAATCTTGGTAGATTGATGCTCCAAACGTTTTTCAACTTACTTGTCAAGCAAGCTACCATGTATATGGATAGCTAAATCCATCTTGTGTCAAGATTAGAAGGTTTACTTTCATTCCTTTGTATGTATATAGGTATTGATGTAAACTCTTGAACTTATGGATGATGAATATATGGTGGAAAATCTTGCTTTTATGATTTATTCTTTGTGTTGTTCATGATAGAGAAATGTGTTCCAACTCTTTACTTAGGTTTTTCATCCATCAATGATAATAGGCTAGAGATAGTTATGAGACTTGATGTTCACAAATATTAAACTTGAATGTTATCATTTTGATAGTTTAAGTGAGAGATCACCAAAGGATCAAAATGGTAAATCTCACAATATGTGTTAGAGATAAACATATTGAAAGGATATGTGATTGTATTTATCATCTAAATGAGTTCATCTATTTTATCGATTCTATTCGTACAAATTGGTTTGTCGAGCCCTACTCTTGACATGTTTTATTAAACCTTTCAAAACTGATACTTTTACCGTTACATTTTAGAACTTATGCAAATGAAACGTTACCCTCAAACAAACTTTTTTCTTACGATAAGCTTAAAACGATTACGACGGTAAACGGCGGTAATATCTAGAAATAATCTATGTGGAACGATAACAAAAACCCTACTCCATCTATATTCTAACAAATTTGTGTCGTTGTCGGGGATTGTTAATTGATATTGCAAGCATTGCAATAGTTGTGAAGTCTTAGGCTTGTATAACTTTTTCTTGTACTTGTTAATTTGTTTGGTTAAGTTTGTGCAGACTCTGTTTATGCGAGGAAATTTCCCGCTGACCAACTTCTTTTTGATCCTGAGATTGAAAGAACTGTAGGGAAGTTAAATTGCAAGACTAGACGGAGGAGGCAACTTGCCAAAGAACGAAGAGCGCAAGGAGAAATTTTTACTTCTACACCACTACCACCACCATATTTCACGCCGATCATGACAGAGAATCCACCACCACCTCCACCTGCTTCAACGCCTTGTGTCAACAGTCCGCAACACAATGCGCAATTTGCTCGTAATTTGACAAATGGACGACAAGCGGAAATGAAGACTGGGATTCTCCAGCTCTTGTAAGGTAATCCTTTCACATGAATGGACCATGAAGATCCATTTGTGTATCTTACGAAGTTCTATGAGATAGCCGGTGCGGCCGGAGTGGATGAGAACCAAGAAGAGCAACTATTCAAAAGATTGTTCCCATATTCTTTAATAAGCAAAGCAAAAGAATGGTATCTCGATCAACCCATTACCGTTATGACAAATTGGAATGTGTTGGAAGAAAAATTCATAGATAGATTTTTCCCACATTATCGTTACATGAACGCTAAAACATCTATCTTCGTATTTTCACAAGGTGCTAATGAGTCTCTTAACGAGGCTTGGGAGCGATACAAATCTATGATACGGAAGTGCAAGGACCATGATTTCGATGAATTGACTCAAGTCCACATTTTTTGAAATAGACTCCAACCAACACACAAAACTCTTCTTGATGCTACTTCGGGCGGTTCTTTATTATCAAAGAGTGCAGAGGAAGCAGTTGAAATCATTAACCGGATGGCTCTAAATGATTTGCAATGGCAACATAATAGAGAAATAACACCAAAGAAGGCGGGGTTAATTGAATTAGGAACTAATGATGCGATCCTTGCTCAAAACAAATTGCTCTCATAACAAGTGAAGCTTTTGACGCAACAAATGTCAAAGCTTCCACAACAAATCGAAGAATTGCAAGGTGTTTCGAGTAGTTCTTATCAATTTGCTAGTTGTGAGCTTTGTAAAGGCGATCACCCTACCAACTTTTGTCCTCCTGTTAATGAAGAAGTGAATTTCATGGGCAACCAAAATCAACAACGAGGATATCAGCAAAATTCTCAACCATACAAAATCAGTAATCAAGCAGCTTGGTCTTCATCAGAAGATACAAACTTCCCCTTGACGACTTCCTTCTCCGCGTCAAGTTTTTCTTGGGGAATCTTCACTTTCGGCCAGAAATACTTCACCTGGATCAAAGCATTATCAATGGAAGCCTACACTAATTTGCTACCCACATGGAGTGTGGTTTCCTGTTCTATTTACAACTCCTTTAGCTAGCCATCCATCAATGTCTTCATCTCCAAATATTAGACCTACTTCACATTTGCTAAGGCAATATTTATATTCTCCACCATCTTTATTAAAGTACCAATGGACTCCTGAGTTTCATCTAGAGTTTTTTTAACATTGGAAAATGATTCCTGGAATTCACTTAGAGTTTTCTCGTTCTCCCTCAAGGACTCCTCATGAAGTTTGGTATGATCCTCGAACAAGCCACATACATCTGAATGCACTACTTGTAGTATGCAAGATGACCTTATTGGCATAGTCAAAACAAAAGACATTATGGATTGCTTCCCTACTAGGCAACCTTCATAGAGTTTGTTGGGTATCTCAAGCCTTGGTATACCGGTTACCACGTCTTGAGTAATCACTTGACTGAATGACCTAAAATTCAGATAGCCAAATCTTAAATGCCACAATCAACTGTTCTTGTGGTTGACAATTTTTTTAGTCATTGTACCTCATTCAAATTGATCATGGTCTTAAATATCATATTCTTCGACAAAGGAGATTTTAAGATCAGTTTATTCCAAGTCTCGAATAGTTCCAAGGCTCCATCTTTCATAACCAGTTGTCCAATACTTAGCAAATTGCATTTCATTCCATGTACATAGAGTACATCTTTGATAATAACATCTGCGTCATTGCTCCTTTGAATAACTATGTCGCCAATACCTTCTTCTTGCAACGAGCTATTATCAACAAGTTTGACCTTGCTTTTCTTCAATTCGTTGAAACATGCTAACCATACTTTTCGATCAGTCTTGTGATTCGAACAACCTATGTCAAGAAACTAGATCTTATGTTCACTTTTTTTCCTTATAATTTTGTTATGTATTTTATTGTATTATCTTTTAAATCAAAATTTAAATCATTCATTTTTTATCTATTATATTATTATTTTATATATTTATTTTATTAAATGGTTCATCACATTTTTAAAAGTTATTCCCAACGTATAGTTTATTTTATTCGAAGAGTTATAATCTAAATTAAGTGTACCTCATTTTTTTTTCAACGTTGTCCTATCATATTTAATCAATAACATTAAAAATTATGTTTAATTGTTTATGAATATTTTATTACTCCCTCCGTCCTAAAATAATTGTCACATTTCAGAAAAAAATATTGTCCCAAAATATTTGTCACTTTAGATTACCAAGACATTTTTATATTTAATCTTCCAATTGTATCCTCTAATAAATATTCTTAATTAATTGTTTTCTCACTTCAAATTAATGCTAATTTGAATATACCAATAGTTAATTAGGATAATTTGGTAAAATTATTATTCTCTCTTTCATTTATTACTGTTTCTTAATATGTGTGAAATGATCAAATATGACAAATAATATGGGACAGAGGGAGTACTAAAATATGTTTATAAATTTTTCAACCCATCATAAAGACTAATATAATATCATAAGAATAAAAATATAAATTATTAATAAAATTTCCTCACCTAATCACCCATTCTCTTCTCTCCATTAAAATCCATCCCATTATCTTTTCTTCATTTAAATCAAACAAACACTAACTAATTTGTGAGAACGAGAGTGAGGTCAAGAAATATTAAATTGACCAGTGAGATTGAGAGTGTGGCCAGGATATATTTAAAATTGAAAAAATCCGAAAACACATGCTATGCAAATCCAATTAACTTGGTCCGACCGTGTATTTGGATAAGTTTTTTGAGGAGAAAAATCCAAAACTGTGATTGAAATTTGATGTAGTTGAATTAACGCTGCTTTGACTTATCACAAAAGAAGAAGAGGAAAAACAAACATTTCACCCATTCCCAATTACCTGGTTATTATTCATCTAAGTTTTCCTTGCTTTACAGACTTCCATTTTCACAGAAATTTGGTTTTCAATTTTACAATTGCAATGGCATTGACTTGCAATACTCTCGATAGTGGCTCTTCACCTAGGATGAGATGGAAATATGATGTTTTTGTGAGCTTCAGAGGTGAAGACACCCGCAACAACTTCACTGATCACCTCTTTGGCGCTCTCCATAAAAAAGGTATTATTACCTTCAGGGATGATACAAAGCTCAAGAAAGGGGGACATATATCATTTGAGCTTCTACAAGCCATTGAAGAATCCCGAATTTTGATTGTTATTTTCTCAACAAACTATGCGTCTTCCACGTGGTGCTTGCAAGAACTCGCAAAAATCGCTGACTGCATTGATGTTCCAGGACAATCTGTTCTACCTATTTTCTATGATGTCACTCCATCTGAGGTACGAAAGCAAAGCGGAGATTACGACAGGTCCTTTCAAGAGCATGGAGAAAGATTCAAAGCAAATTTAGAGGAAGTGCAAAGATGGAGGAGAGCCCTAAAACAAGTCGCCGATCTCTCTGGTTGGGATGTAAGAGATAAGTAAGTTGTCTTTTCGGTGTTTGTGGATAAATTTTGTAGTTTTGTTGTTTAGAGTTGTTATGTGATGATTTGTTATTCATGTCCTTTGGTCTTTTAGGTCACAATATGCAGAGATTGGGAAAATTATTCTAGAAGTAACATGCTTATTGGGAAACAAATCTTCAAATTTACAAAGGGATTTAGTTGGGATGCAGTCAAGAGTGAAAGAATTAGAAAACCTTCTGATTTTGGACTCAGATGAGGATGATGGTGTTCGAGTTGTAGGGATTTATGGAATGGGTGGAATAGGGAAGACAACTCTTGCTACTGCTTTGTATGATAGAATCTCCGATCAATTTGATGCTTGCTGCTTCATTGATGATGTAAGTAAAATTTACGAAGACCATGGCCCAATTGGAGTACAAAAGCAACTTCTTTGTCAAACTCTAAATGAAGAAAATCTGCATATATGCAATCTTCCTATGGCATCTACTTTGATTCGAACTAGGCTATGTCAAATAAAATCCCTTGTTGTTCTTGATAATGTGGATGATGTTGAACAACTGGATAAATTGGACATGAAACGAGAATGGCTAGGCACAGGGAGTAGAATAATCATAATTTCTAGAGATGGGCACATCTTGAGAGAGAATGAAGTAGATGAAATATATAGAGTTCCACTCATGGATCGTAAAGATGCCCTTCAATTGTTTTGTAGGAAAGCTTTCAAAAGTGATGATATCATGAGCGGTTATGTATACTTGACATATGAAGTACTAGCATATGCCAGTGGCCTTCCACTAGCAATTAAAGTGTTGGGCTCATTTCTGTATGGTCGAGATGTCTCTGAGTGGAGAAGTACATTGTCAAGATTAAGAGAGAATCCAAGGACAGATATTATGAATGTACTCCGAATCAGTTTTGATGGACTAGAGGATACAGAAAAGGATATATTTCTTGATATTTCTTGTTTCTTATATGGATGCCATGAGCCATACGTGAAGAAACTCTTAGATTTTCGCGGATTTCATCCAGAAATTGGTTTAAGAGTTCTCATTGATAAATCATTCTTAATCTGTGAGAAACAGATTATTTATATGCATCGCTTGTTAATAGAACTGGGAAGAAGTATTGTTAGAGAAATATCACCCAAAGAACCAAGAAAGTGGACCAGGTTGTGGGACTTCAAGGATGTCCATAGTGTTATCTCAGAAAACATGGTAAAATATTTATGAAAAAAAATTATTGCTTGCCTTTTTTTTCTTGTAAGACTAATAACATTAAAGTCTCTATGATCTTTTATGTCATGTGCAATACTGTAGGCAACAGAAAACCTCGAAGCCATAGTTTTGCCTCCCTATCCAGAAAAGATTAAAGAAATACAGAAGATGACAACATTGAGAGCTGAAGGTTTAGCAAAAATGAGTCACCTTAAATTGCTAATGCTGTGCCATTTGAATTTCTCAGGAAGTCTCATTTTTCTTTCAAGTGAATTGGGGTTTCTACATTGGTTTAAATATCCTTTCACTAGTTTACCATCAAATTTTCATCCATATAAACTTGTTGAACTGATCCTACGTAATAGCAACATTAAGAAACTTTGGGAGGGCACAAAGGTACTATACAAATGGTTATGAGTCATTATATTTATTCTTTCACCGCAGTTAGTATGATTTTGAATTTGTCTCTTTCTATTTTGTCTGCAGTCTCTACCTAATTTGATATATATTGATCTCTCTCACTCGAGAAATCTAATTATGATGCCAAATTTTGAGGAGATTCCAAATCTCAAGTATTTGTATCTTGAAGGATGTATTAAACTCGTGAAGATTGATCCATCCATTGCTACCTTAAGAAGGCTTTCCAAATTAAATTTGAAATATTGCACAAATCTGGTCAGTATTCCTAGCAACATTTTTTTTCTGAGTTCTCTCAAAGAACTACATATCTCAGGCTGTCCAAATTTATTTAACAATAAGCGGTTCGGAATACAACGCCAAATAGAACAACAGGAGATGCTTGATAACAAGGAAAGTACTACCCAATACCATTCAACATCCTTCATCTACAAATTCTTAAAGCCGCACTTTCGATATTTGATTTTTCGAAAACCTAAAGATTCAGTTGGTTTATTGTTGCCTTCATTGTCTCGTTTGTCATGTTTGCAATATCTTAACCTGAGTTTCTGCAATCTTCTTCAAATCCCTAATGCAATTGGGTTGTTACATTGCTTAGAAATTCTAGATTTGAGGGGGAACAATTTTGTGACACTACCTTCTAGCATCAAGGAACTTTCCAAACTTAGAATATTAAACTTGCAGCACTGTAAGCAGCTGAAATATTTTCCTGAGCTCCCATCAAAGAATATTATGCCAGTAAAAACACCATTTTTATGTAATGTCATTGAATTTAATATTTTTGAGTGCCCCAGTATAATTGATATGGAAAACTGTTTTGGAATGGCTTTTTCTTGGATGATGGAACTTTTTCAGGTGCCTACTCCATTCTTTTTTCATTTGTCTATATTTATTTTATGTGATTGAACTGATACATAACTAATTTATTTGGTACCAGGTGCACATGCACTCCGACATCCCAATGGAAAAGATTGTAATTGTTATTCCCAAAACTCAAATTCCAACGTGGTTTAACAAACAAAATGTCGGTAGTTCAGTAATCATCGATTCATCACCCATTATGCGTAAAAAGTGTATAGGCATTGCTTGCTGCTTAACATTTGTAGCACATGATAATCCGACTAATTTAAATGAAGAACGACCACCTTCTATTGGGTTAGGTTTTGGAAGTAAACATCATGGCCGTGGGATCTATTCAACTATTCAAATGTGTTTTGGAAAAAATCTGGTCACAATTGGTTTAGATCACTTGTTGCTAATTTTTTTCAGCTGTGACGAATTTATTCGTAATATAAGTGATATAACTGACGGATTCCATGAAAATAGGCCTATTGAATTGAGAGGTATAGTGCATCAGCCCCTTGGTTTGCACTTTGAGGTCAAAGATTGTGGTTATCATTGGATATTTAAGGAGGATTTGGAACAATTTAACCCACAAATGATGCGCAATGGAAATTCGTCAGTTCAGCCATATTATTGAGGTGATAATGAAAAACCCTGAAATTCAATAGAATCAGTATGATATACATATATATATATATATATATATATATATATATATATATATATATATATATATATATATATATATATATATATATATTGTATTTTAAAGATGATAACATGCTGATTTTTTGCTAGAGTCAATATTAATGTGTATTATTGCTATGGTGATAATGAACATGCTTGGTCATTGATTGTCTCTGCTGATCTATTTTGCTAAATGTCAAAATCTTGGATATATTTATCTCAATGCTAAGTTAAAGTTTTTTGGGTGTCTACCTTTTTTCATTTGCTAGTGAGTAATTTATTCAAAATAACTCAGGTTCAAGTATATGAACATGAAAGAAAACGTGAGGCACTTTTTTCTGTAGCATTATTTCTTGGTTGGTGATTATATATTTTTGAAACCATCTTAATTACAACAATAACATTATGCCCCTAAAATCCCCTGTCTGTTGCACTTATGTTGTTGGCGTCACTGTCACTCCCTGTGACATCGCTATGTTGTCTTCATGCGGTCTGCTTCTTACTTTGCTTTCTCAACTACCAGCATTAGTGTTAGATAACTTAGTGAACTGAAGTCCTACTAGTACTTTTGTAAGCGTGAGGCATATTATAATAAGTTAGAGATGATATTGTTCTTTCTTAATATTCTTTTCTTTTCATGTGTAAGAAAATTAGAAAGGAAGTGTTGATAACAATACAATCCAAACCATTGTCAATTAAAAAATAGTCTTTAACCATATAAATGAGAAATGTACATTCTATTTTACGCGACTTTGTTTGGATATTTAAAAACAAATGGAATGGATAATAATAGAATAGAGCGGGACATAATGGATTTTAATATAATGATATTTCTATTTTATTGTTTGGATATTTTACAATAAAATGAGTTAAACTTCCGCCTCCAAGGTTGGTTTATGCTGCATTTGGGTTTTACTTGATTTTGTGTAGTTTTCAAGTATTATGAAAATGTGTATTTTGTATAGTAATGCCAATTTGGGAATGATAAACTGATTGCATTTGTTGGGCTGATATAGAATTTGGCAGAGTTTTTGTTTTCTCTGATTATTTTTTTTGTGTGGTTTTAGAGAATCTACATTCTGATTTTGGGATTTTTTGTGTGCAGTTTTGCTGATTATGAATGACTATGTACAAAAATGATTGGGAAAATTGAAATGATCGGAAGAGTTGATTTTATAGTGTTACATTAAATAGACGAAAATGAGGTCTGACACTCTTCGACTATGCCGTGTTACAATTGTCTCCAATGCGTTCAAGGTGTGTCAATATAATTCATTGTTTTTGTGTTGATTATAACATTGACTTATGCTTTATTTGTGGTCCCTCATGCAATCAATTCCAACATTTTGATCATACGAGGACTTGCGTATCGTAGCATCTTCACTAAATATGGATTTTCGGCTACTTTATTGAGCATCTTCGGTAACGGTAAGATATTAGTTTTTTGTTTCTGATTGTATAGTTTTTTTTTTTACAGAATGTTTATTGAGAAAATTTTACGCTCCATTGCCGAGGAAAGCAGTAGATGCGGTACTTCCGGGATCGGCCCTGCAAGACACATGGAGTTAGGTGATTCTTTTGATTTTAATTACTGCTTCTAGGGAATGTCTCGGATGGGCTTGCTAGCAGCAGAATTTTTGGGTCTTGTGGTCTGTTAGTGCTGTTGCAGCAGTGTTCTGTAATTCTGGATGGTATTTTCAGTTGTGTAACCCTATGATGCATAGAGGTTTGTTCTCTGGTTTGTTTTTCTGTCTGTGTGAAGGAGGCTTGGTAGCAGTTGAGTGGTTTTGGTGCTCGGTCGACTTAGTAGTGGGGTGGTGCTTGGTGAAGGATTTTGTTTTTAATGGGTGGAGGTGGCTATACATATTTTTAGCATGTTATTGCAGGACTGCGTTAATAGTGGAGGGAGTCGGTTACCTGTTTCATCTGTTCTTTTAGCAGTTAGTAGGCAGATTTGGAATTGCTGTTGGGCTGTTGGTATAGGGTTAAAGTGTTTATGCTTTGGGTGGGAGTCATCCATCTGTTGTCTGGTAGTGGAGTTTAGTTCTGTTGATTGGGAGTAGTTGCTTCCCTTAGATCTATTTGTGTGCTTGAGGCCTTTGCAGGAGTTGGTAGTTTTTCAGTCGTCCGCTCAAGCTGTCATATTGGTTCTTAGTTCTGAATTGGTCTGTATGGGGTTCTGTGTTACTGGTGGCTGGTGTTTATGTGGTTGGCTCTTTGAGGTTCGAGTGAGTTTTGATCGGGTCCTTGCTTTAGGTGCAGTGGTGTTGCTTATATCGGAAGTTTTGTGGTTGTTTATGAGGTGCTGCTGGATTATTCCTAGGTTTGTGCGGTGCTGAATGTTTTCTGCGACAGGTTCGTGCAGAGGTATTTGCGGAGTTTCCGTCCGGTGATCCTGTATTGGAGCTATTGGTTAGGGTTGGAGTAGGCTTAAAAAATATTAGCAGGAGTGGTGTTGGTTCTGATTTCTTTGGGCATCCTGTTTTTTTGTCTGTCATTTTGGAGGTCTGTTTGTTACAAGATGCTTTTTTGGGCAGCCTGAGTGCTTGCTGGTGTATTGTAACTCTTTTGTTTTGTACTGTGTAAGCACTGCTTGTGCTATTGCTTATTTTTAATATATTTTGGCTTTTCAAAACAAAAAATTACTGCTTCTAGATTGTTTATGATTAAGTTGTTTATTTTGGGTCAATTATTTCAATTACTACCATGTACTTATCCATATAACTTTTTCATATAGTTGATAGTGATCAATGTACTGCATTGAATTTTTCATAGCTATCTTAAATAACATGTGCAGCTTAATTAGCTACTTGCACATTTTTTCCTTTTAATATTTTTATGCTTCCTCTTTTTGAAAATTTTGGAATCAAAGTTTGGACTTTTGCCGTTTGATGAAATGCCTGAACGATATTTGATATTTGCTAGCACTTAGATTAACTCATATGCATTACTATATATTAGAGGTTGTAGCATAGCCGAATATGAACAAATTACCTATTATTTGTACTGTTTGTGATACACGATTGGATACAATGTTGCCGCTTTGCTGCTATAGCACGATAGCGTAACAAAATGTAGAAATAATTTAGCAGATTATTATTAATTTTACATCAGATTGATGAGTACAAATTATTAGTGGTAGGAAACATGTAGAAATATTGAAGCATCTATATTTTTTAGTATCATGACTAGGCAATATAAGAAGATAATGTATTTATTAGTGATCATTCGGTTATACTCCAAAAGAAGAGAGAGAGAGAGAGGTTTTTATGATTGTTTCCTTATGCTTTCTCACTTAATTATCTCTTGATGGTTCAATTCAAATATACAACATTATATGATAGCATTCAATTTATTTTAACGTGGAAAACAGGTTTAAATAAAAGTTAAAATGTTGCATAAGTAGCATTTTCCTTTTACTAAATGGTGTGCCTTAGCTACTGAGATAGTTATGATTTTAAATTTCAAAATTTATCCTAAATTTTCAAAGTATTCCCTTCTTTGAACTTTATCTCGAACAAATTCAGCTTTGAGATTTAACATGCATCTTTTCTAAAGTGCATGTAGGAATTGACATTTCCTCGTATTGACCAGAATTTGGTTTTGTATTTCACAATTTTGTATATTTATTTAATATAATTACATTTATATATTTATGTTTATTTTACGATTAAGTAAATCATTTCAAATTTTGTATTTGTATTTAAATATATTTTATATCGCATAAAATAATTTTTTATTTTACGGATCATTATCAACATAATATGTATTTCACGAATCATTACCAACAAATCAGACTTTGGCACCTGTCAACCAATTCTCTTGGTAATTGTAAACACCCCAAATTTTCCCTCACTAAGTTCACACCATGACTTGTGATCTTTCATATTTGCATTAGTTCAAGCATACCATCTCATATTGCATTTTTGCTTCACTGCATTAATTCAAGTTCATCTGCATTTAGGGTTTGTGATCTGAGCAATCCAGGATCCATCTGAGTCATTCCAAAGGTCTTCAATCATCTCAAGAGGGTCCATGTATGTTCAATCATCATATTATATTCTCCAAAGATCAAGGAAGTCAAAAATCACAAAGAACTGGCAAAGCATGGAGGCAGAGCTAGGGTTTAATTGCACAGATGACCTGAAATTAGGGTTTTGGTTTCAGAGGCCATAACTCCAAATTTTTTGGTCATTCTTGTTTCTATTGGTCTCAATATGTTATAAGGATCATGTATACCAAGTTTGATGAAGAAATTCATTGTGGAAGTCATCTGATCATTGGGTAACTTCTTGAGCAAGTCAGAGCAAAATCAGGGCATCTGAGGCCCCCAACAATGGAACCAAAGTAGATTTTTCATCAAATTGAAGTTATATGATCTTTATTTGATCATCGAAGTGCTTAGAAGTTCACAAAATTGAAGAAAAGTGAGCTAAACCAAAAGTTGCCAAAAATGGAAATGACTTGTAATGTAAACTTTCCATTTTGGGAAAGTTTTTCAACCTCCTCTTTTTCAACCAAAAATGCTTCAAATGAAAAATTGTTGGTCAAAAGTTGTAGATTGGATCATTCCCTTTTCAAAAAGTACAAGAACAAGGCCTAATTCATTTTGGAACTCAAGATATGGCTTGTCAAAGTTGGCAAAAATCTCATAATTTTCAAGAATGCACCAAAAGGGATTCTTTGCAAAACCACTTGCCAAGGCATTTTGTGACTTCAAACACACTTCTATGTATCATAACATCATAGTGCATTGCTTTAAGATCAGAATTGCCCAAAGAATTGCATCATTTCATGCCTTGAACATCAAGAATTCTCAAAGGGGCCAAAACTTCACATATTTGCAAAACACCACATAAACTTCCATCCACTTGCTGCATTGCCTCAAGACTGATTTTGTGGACATCCTTGAACTCAGCTGCGCATGGACAAGCCAATGAGCCAGCTACACCATTGCCCATACCTCAAGTACAACACTTTTGACTTTTTGGCAAAGACACCCATACCAATCACAACAGTCCACCACCCACTCTCTGCCCAATCCAGATACTACAAGCATGCTCTAAGGACTCATTTTCA
This sequence comes from Lathyrus aphaca, assembly GCA_963966055.1. NCBI lineage: Eukaryota > Viridiplantae > Streptophyta > Magnoliopsida > Fabales > Fabaceae > Lathyrus > Lathyrus aphaca. The sequence continues at coordinate 104,951,247 of OZ014521.1, forward strand.
TAACACACATAAGCCTAACACTCCATGAACTCAGCATCCCCAAAAATCATCCCTCTTGCATTTTCCTTCGAATCTCTCAGCTCACTCACTCAATCTTCAAACCAATTTCACCATTGATCTCAAAATCACTCACTGACCACAAAGCAACCATTAAACCAGCCAAGAACACCCCATACACAAAACACGAATCTTGGTCAATTCAGTTGCTACAACACAAACCAGCCATTCTCAAAGCCTTTGAAGCATTCCATTAGTTTCAGGAGGTCAAAGGGAGTCATTTTGCACAAAGGAAGTGGCCAAAAAGTTCAAGTTTGGAAAGCTTCATCTCAGGTAGTCATCTGAAATCATTCTAGAACTCATATTTTATGTTTCATTAAGAAAAAACATGCTTCACTGATCACTCTGAGCTTTGTATTTTCGAAAATAGTTAAGAAATGAGTTTGTATGAATGTTCTGAAAGTTTTGCCATTTTTAATCTTTCCTTCGAATCTTGAGTTTGAGCAAGAATAAATTTGTTTTAGGGGTGAATTTGAGTTCAGGGAGATGAGGGGAGTTGATCTGGAGCTTTAGAGCTCCAGAAATGACCTAGGGAGAGAGTTTGAGATTTTTAGGGAAGCATGTCACCGAAGAAGACGACCGGAGCTCTTCTCCGGTGACCTGAAAGTCATTAACTGTGTAAATTAGGGTTAGGGCTTTGTTTAAACGTGGACCCTTATATTTCTCTTTCCCGCGTGTGATGGATGCCTAGGATCACTTCATTAGTTTTTAATTAGGATTAAATAATTAATTAATTGAGATTAATAGGATTTGAATTCAGGCCATCAGATTGCGCGCCAGGTCAACCCTAGAAATCCCCAGAATCAGTGTGAACCATTGATCTGTTTACTTTTGTTTTATTCAATTTTTATTTCATTTTTCTCATTTTTATTTTGTACCATTTATTTAAAATAGCAAGAAAATTCCAAAAAATATTTTATTCTGCATTTCTACTTCAAATAATTTTCTCAACCCAAAAATATTTTTATTTTTATTTTTCATATTAAAAAATCATTTTTAAAACATTTAAATGTTTATTTTAATTAATTAATGGAAATTAATTAATTAAAATATCATTTAAGTTTCTAAAAAATCCCAAAAAATTCACATTGCATCTTTAAACATTTAGAAACATTATCATATCATCCACACAAATTTCTTTTTGGTTTTGAACCATCTTTAATAATTTTCTTGAATTTAGGGTTCATAAAATTCCTATTTTAGAACCCTAACTTCAAGAATTCTTTTCTGCCTAACCAAGAATGGTATGACAATGGTTCTTTTTGCATTGATCTTCATTTGACATTTAGTTTCTAGCATAATTTTGTCACAAATTTCTTCTACATTTTTGAATTGATTTGCATTTTTTCCCTTTAGGTGCCTTAAAACCCTAGATAACTTAGAAAAATCATAACTTCCTTAGGGTTAAGAGTTAGGTCTCCTCCTTTGGGGTGGGAAATCATATGGTGTTAGGGTTCCTTTGATTGCATTTTCAATTTTTTATCTTGTCATTTGCTTCTGTTTTTGGTTTTTGCATCTCATGTTGTATGAAAACCCTAATTTTCCATCTTCCTTTGCATACATCTTGCATAAGCATTCATATAAGAATTTGCCATGACATTCTATGCATTTACATGACTTCTAAGACATCTTAGGACATGTTAGAACCATGCTTGATCATTTATTCATCCATTAACCATATTATGCATTCATTATATTCCATGAACATTCATGAACTTTCATGCTTCTTTTCATGCTTCATTTGCATTCCCATCACTTGTATGATCATCCATTGCTCTTGACATACATTTGCATCATCTTTTAGCATCATTTACATCATGAACATGCTTCTGGTTTTGGTTTACATCCTTGCATTCATTCCATTTTCATTTCATTTCATTCCTTTATGCTAACTTTTCAGGTGGTAAGTGCTTTGAGAAGTGAATTTGCCTTCACTTATCATTTCTCTTCTCACTCTCTCTTATGCATTCATTGCTGCATTTTATCTTTACTTTATAGTGAGCTTGCTCATTCATGTCCATCATCCACTTTCTTTCTTCAAGTAACTTATCTTCTTAAGTGAAGTAAGTTAACTTGTTTCTTCTGCTTCTCCTGCTTTCATTTGCTTCTTCCTTGGTGGCTTTTCTTGAAGATCTCTTGCAAGCCTCATAAACCCTAGGAACACCCAAGCATGATAACAATTAGGGTTTTGATTAGTCCCCCATTAGTTTTACCTTTGTGTCATCTTTTGTGTCTCTCCTCTCATCTCATAATCAGGGGCTAAACCTTTAAGGTTTTAAGGCTTTGTGATTAAGGGTATGTTTGCATCCTTCACTTAGGATGGAGTATATAGCTTTAATCCTAAGTGTTAAACCCTTAATGTGTTTTAAATCTCTTAATCAATCCACCTAATAATCACTAAGACAATAGCTTGTAACTTGGGCCTTGCATTAGGGTTCTAATTCTTCCTTAATTGGTTAAGAAGGACTAACCCTAGTGTTAATGGACAAGTCCCCCTCAAGTTGTCTTACAAACCATAAAATTCACTTTTTAATCTTACCATTAACTAAAATCCACTTTAATAAAGGTTTTATTTTGTCATGAGGTTAATCCCTAATCATGGATTAAGTTGAGGTATCTTCCTCAGCTTAAATGTTCTCATCTATTATCCTTCTATTAGGATGGTGTAATGAGTCCATTAAATCCTTGATTATGACCTAAACTCATTACTTAACACTAAACAAAAACTCCAAAAACATCTAAATAATTGCAAGTAGGTTAATGATCTTAATCCTACATCATGGTGATTAAGTGTGAGGTGCTTACTTCATACTTAAGGTATTCTCATTACCCCTAATCAGAGGGAGGATGTGATGAGTTTACTAACCTTTGGTTTAGGCTTAAGCTCATCATCTTATGACAAACACAAAAAGCAATAAAAGATTGAAAACACAAAAACAAACAATAATCGTCTCCTTCGGGATTCTTTTCTCATCATCTTCATTCATAAACGAGAACCTGCTTCTTCCGTCTAATGCAAGACAGTTAGCACTCGAGCCAGACGAGTCATACACTTGAGCATAGGAAAGCAAGCAGTTCATCAGTCAATTTATCTTTCAGTCTCTTTGAGTCGAACTACGGTGTTCTGACTTCCTTATTGCACGAGAGGATACGTAGGCATAACTTAACTGTTATCGAATAAAAGTCTCTTTGTCTTCCCCCTCTTCCAGCATTCTTTCCAAAGCCTCAGTTCCTGAGCAATTCACCCTTTTGCACTAACACTTGTATATTCTTTTTTCCAGCTTTTGCAGACAGATAACACATACACTACCCCTTTAAACACAATGTAAGCGTGGATCCCGTCGAGTACGACAGACAATCTGGGTGCTAATACCTTCCCAGGTTGTAACCAACCCCCTTTCTCAGTTTCTCTGGTTCGCAGCCGTCTTATCCATCTTTTTCTAGGTTTATGCAGCATTACCTTTCCTTCGGGATAAAAATGCCTAGTTGGCAACTCTATTCACTTCATTTTCATTTTCTTTTTTTCGCCGACCGTTTGCGTTTGTACCCTATTTGACCAGGTGTCTTTTCAGGGGAGCGACAGTAATCACCCTCTACTTTATCCCACTTTTTGGAGCAGTTTCTTTTCCACGTCTTCCTGAATGACTCTGTCGATAAAGCCTTCAACATGGTAGTGTCTATGGGATACATTGAAGTGCTTCGACTTGGTTCTGGATTCCTGCATATGGTTGTCAATCCATGGTTATCTTTCCCTTCTTTTTGGCTGAGTTGAACTTCCTTCTTCTGACATTCTCATGGTTTTGCTTTGAAACCTCCTCCTTTGAACAAGTCAAAATCCCTAGCCAACACAGAGATATCGACGGTGATAGTGGTGGTGAATGGGACAAGCTGATGGAGGATAAGGACAAATAAAATTCTCATGAAGCTTCTCACAAAAATGTTGATGGTACAAAAAATGTTATTCTTGAGGTGGTAGAGTCTACACATGATGGGACATCCAATACGATTGGGAAAATGATGGGAATCGAAGGTAAAGACAACTAGATGTTGGCATTGGTGACTGAGGTAGCAGATAATGACAAGTTGTCCAAAAAAGTGTCTTTTGGCATTGACATCGTTGACAAGCCTTACTATGTTGAGTGTGAAGGTAATAATAAGGCTTTGTTGAAGGATGTGTTACAGAATGTGGTGGGCACTATGTCATCTTTTGAGGTGGGAAATGATGTTGTTGGAAAAGAAAATAGTTTACCTTTTGTTGTTGAATCTTGGGTCTTCTAGTTTGGGTCGGGTTAGTATTTCTCGTATAGCAGACCCGTCTTCTTTTAAAGGCCATGGGCTGGAGGCTACTTGATTTGGTCATAAGCCTAGGAGGAAAAAAAACTCTTGATGACATCTATGCAAATTTTCGTATTCCATTCTCACCCTCCTACTTTGTAGCTTTGACCCAATCTGAACTACCACTTCCAATTGCTACTATGAAGGATAACCCTAAATTCCTAATTGTAGTTATTGAAGATTCTCACTCTACGTTCTCCAATGGTTCCATCTTATGCTGCAATTCAATAAGTGATGGTTAAGTTACTCAATCCAACTTGCGCATCAGAAGGTGTATTGATGATGTTCCTAACAAAATTTACTAAGTTATCAAATGGGAATTGAGGGAGACGAAGATGATGTTTTCTTTGAAGGGGTGATTAAGAATATGTAAGATTCTGATATACAAGATTTTGAAGCACATAGGGTGTCAGCTGTCATTTCATTATGAATTACGTTACTTATAACGTTAGAAGGTGTGGCGGTGATCTGAAGTGTAGAAAGATCAGACAGTTAATTGCTAAAGGTGGTGCATGTCGCAACGCAAAAAACAACCGGTGAAAAACAGAAGAGTTGTCACTGATACGTTAAATGAAATGCGGTTGTGCGAGGCATCTGCCACTTATTGCTGATGAAAAATAAGAGGGCAAATTTTGAGGTGCTACAGTGCAAACATGTGTTTTCTTCAAGAAACCAAATGTAAGCATATGTATGATCACGATTTTATATCGATTATTTAGCATGTTTTCTGATTAATTAAGTTACTATTTTCCGTATTTTGAACAATATTATACGAAGTATTTGTTTATTTTGCAGGAATTAAGATTTATATGACTTGTGGAAGAAAATAGTTAAAATGAGAGAGAAATGAGGTATTTAGCAGAAGAATTGAAACATATAGCAGAAAACAGAGTTTCTGCACTTTAGAAGCCAGACGGTCGTCACGAAGCCAAGACGGTTGTCACACTTAAGACATTTGTGATGATCGTAACAAGACCAAGACGATTGTTACAGGACATTTATACATAATCCTAAAGCACGCCTCAATCAAAACAGAGGAGCCGTTGCACTACAATATTTTCTCATTCAAACTCAGTACTGCGTTATTTGCTCATTCAATCCAGTATCAGTCAAGCATGCACAGTCAAGGCCCAACAATAAAAGTTCTTGAAATTTCTCAACAACAGTAATACGTGAAGACTATAAATATAAGCTACTTTGAGTTACAAAGGGAGCTTCAATCTATTACCAAATTTCTGCCGTTTTTACCACCGAAGCCAATTTTTTTCCATGTTCAGAGCTTTCCTTTTTGTTTACTTTTCAGAATTAATTTATTTTTTTGTCTCCGTTTACAAACCTTAGTAATAGCTTCATACATCGGGAAGTTATTGCCATTTAATTTGTTTCAAGCCGCTGCCATTCTTTATTTTAGTTTTCTGTTAGAATTATTACGCCAAGTTTGTACTTCATCCAGGTTCATTATTGAATTAATTGCTTTATTGTTAATTACCATGTCTTATGATTTTATTCGTTGCCTCTACTTATTAATGTCTACTTTAATTAATATGTTTGGCCAAAACGTTTTAATCGGTATGTAATTGAATAACCTGAACAAATTCAATAGATCTAGACTAAAATCCTAAACACAACTTATTTTCTGGTTTCGATTTCTTAACTTAAAAAAAAAATTGTTACGAAAGTAAAAAGGTAAAAAAGGTTAGAACTAAGACCACAAGAGTGTGAGGTTTTAACCGGATAGCTGAAATCGAACATTGGTTTTAAATACAGTGGAAGCGCTTTAAAACCAATTAGAATCTCTAGGTTTTCAAAAAAGTACTTTTAACTTGAATTGATACAGCGAGAGCGCTCAATATGACTTAGGAGTATAGTAATAGGCAAGACCACGAGAGTGTGAGTTGACGACTTTTAAACCAACATTTTCTACAGAGAGATAATTTGATAAACCTTTATAAGCCGACTATTTATTGAATTTGTGAAGGAATATTAATTACATACCAATATTTCTATTATAACTTAATTTAATTTAAAATTCTTACTTTATCGTTCCTTAAAACTAAAACATCACCCGCCTTAGCTAAACATAGTAACATCCCGATAGCGTTAGGTTGATTATCGAGTCTCTGTGGGATTAATATCTTTTATTACTACGCGATTAGGTTCTATACTTGCAGTTAGTACCTTAAGACTCAAAAAGTCGCGATCAAGTTTTTGGCGTCGTTGTCGGGCACATCGATTTAATCAATAATGCAATTCGCTTGTTGTGCCGTATAGACTAAGGCAACCAAATTTCCCTTTTGTCAATTGTATGCCCAGTACTCGCTCTCGGGGCGAAGACTTAGAGCCACAAATTGAGGAAGTTAAGCGTTTCTTAAGTTTGAGACGCCGAACCGAAACTCACGATACCCTTTCACCTGAAGATCTTATGCCCCAGCCAGTTGAATAACCAATCATGGCCGAAAACAGAGGACCACAGAACCGTCCACTCAAGTCCTATGTGACTCCAACTCAACAAGAACCGCATAATAGTATTGTTGTCCCAGTCATTACCCGATATGATTTTAAATTGAAACCCTCGATGCTATCAGTTGTACAACAAAATCAGTTTTCTGGAAATCCTACAGACGACCGTAATGAACATCTGACGAAGTTTGTACAATACACAAACATCGTAAAAGCAAATGGTATAACCCAAGACGCAATAAGATTAAGAATTTTTTCATTCTCTCTTAGAGATAGAGCCTCCATGATATCTTTGGTCTTATTTTGATTGATTTTGATCCCTTTCTTATGGACCACAAGTCCCAAAAAGTCCCTTGCTTGTACACAAAAAACACACTTTAGAGGATTCATTTTAAGACCATGCTTTCTCATTCTATCAAAAGAACGTCAAATATGATTGACATGATCTATCCCTGAAATAGACTTTACAACAATGTCATAAATATAGATTTGCATAAACGTATCTATGAAATCATGAAAAATTGAAATCATTGCTCTTTGGTAAGTTTCCCATGCATTTTTTAAACCAAAAGGAACTACTATCCATTCATAGGTGCCTAAGGCCTCTGGGCATTGAAAAGCATTTTTAGGGACATTTTCCTCAACAATGAATATCTGATTATATCCAGAGTCATCCACCTCCATTACTTGGTCATTTCTTACTTCGACCATGTTGATGTTGACTTCATCCCCCAATCCCTTTTTGGAGAAGTTCAAGTCAAGATCATCAACAACCTTGTCCATCTTAATAAAACTATTAGCAGTCTCTTTAGTAATCAGTTAGAGATTCATTTCTTCAACCTCCTCATGTGGAACGATGGTAACTCTTACATTGAATCTTTCGACATCAGGTGATGTCCTAAAGAAACCCTCAGCTGCCATGCACACCAAGTGTTCCAGTTGTTCACTGCTCAAATCTTCATAACCCTTGACCAGCAAAACATCATGCGTGAAGTCTTTAGTGCCTTCAATCATCACATGATTTCCCTTTGTTTCAACTAAATCATGGTTGTTGGTGTCATTAGTAAATTGTTCAGCAATTTCGACCTAGTTTACTTCAGAGGGCTCAGAATAATTCACCTTAACAACTTGAAGAGGATCAGTGTCTATCTTCATTTGTGCTTTGGTCTTATCTCCAAACTTGAGTCACCCTTATTAAATTGTATTCTGCACCAAATCCCTGAAAAGAAAACATTGAGAAGTCTTATGACCCAAAAAATTATGGTATTTGCAAAAACCTTTTTTTCTTTATTTGATCTAAGGGTTGTACTTTAGCGTCTGGGGGCACAAGTATTTGACCATCCTTAACTAACAAATCAAAATTTTTGTCACATTTAGTGACGTCGAAAGTATATGTTCTCTTTGGAAACATGTCATTTTTTTCAGCTTCGACATGATTCTTTCCATTTGAATGGACTAAAAGTTTGCAAAAATAAGGGGGGCCCTGCTTGAGTTCAGCTAGGTTTATCTCGTTATCATCGAGAGGTAGAATTTTGTCATATACATCTTCGACCCTATCCTGATACTCAACATAAGTTATTTTCTTATGTTTGTTCGCTATGGCTTTTTCGTCCTTCAGACGTTCAAGTTGTCGAACTCTATCTGCTAATTGGGCCATGTCTCTCAGGTACTGGGTATCCAGCTTCTTCCTGATAGAATAGTCCTGGCCACCAGCGGCCATTTTGACTAGTTCACACTCAGGTACTTGAGTAAAATACCTGGCCTTGAGCAGTCGAAATCTGTTCAAGTAGTCATCAATTGACTCATTAAACTTTCATTTAACACTAGCCAATTCTTTCAGACTTGTCTTGGTCTGACCCATATAAAATTATTCATGGAATAAACGCTCCAATTGAGTCCAATTACAAATCGAACCAGGTGGTAACATAGTGGACCAAGTAAAAGCATTCTTGGTGAGAGAACTAGGGAAATATTTAATCCTTAGACTCTCATCATTAGAAATTTCACCAGCCTATATCAAGTATCGTGTCACATGTTCGACCGTAGATTCAGTCGTATCTCGTGAGAACTTGGTAAACTTTGGAACCTTTTTCCTAGGAGGTAATTCTGACTGAAGTATATAATCCACTATTGGTGAAGTGAAGTTTGGCCTATCAAAACCTGTATTTATCCCACTTCGAGCCATTATTCATTCGACAAGGGCTGCTAAGTTATTTTTTGTTGCCAAGTTGTTCTGTCGAACTTGTTGAACCACATGGTCAGCATCCTGATGCCTGTTTACCACCATTACTCTTGGCTCATCCTCTATTGGTATTTGCCTTGAATTTTTGATGGCTTTGACTTCTAATGGTTTGACTATTGTCTGATTCCATGGATTTGCTGGCTGCACAACATCTCTCAGATTTATCACTTGATTTGGATGTCGAACTGGTGTTGGGACCCTCATAAAGTCTGCTATGCGCGTCATCTGAGATACCATCTATTGGTTCGTCTGTGTTGTATCCTGAATCAAAGGCTAACAAATATCTCTCATGGTTTGAGACAAAGTATAAACCATTTGCATGTTTCTCTCGTCCATCTGTTGTCTTAAGTATGTTGCAGACTCATTTGTTAGAGCATGACTCTGAGTCGAATACCCCACCCCAACGGTTTAACTATTCCTTCACATATTTATTCCAAATCCAGATTCCTGCAAAGGCGAAGGAACCAAATTCTCTGAAAAACTGGAGGTGCATTCCTTAGGCCCATCATCATCGTCATTGGCATACCATAGGGTGAATTTCTAGGAAAAGGCTGAGAAAATCCTGGGGGGCAGTAGCTCTAAGTGTCGATGAATTTGGTGGTGGGGTTTGAGGATTTGTTCCAATGTACTCCAATACTGGATGACTATAATATCCAATATATGTTGCTCCTGGCCTTGTCGTCGAAGGAGTTGGTTTTGACACCATACTTAATGTTGTTGACACCTCCGTCGAAGGGTTGGAGACTGGAATAGCTTCACTCTTTGGCACTTCATGTAGATTCACACTATAAGCATTTAAACTGCTCACTTGAAGATTCGTCCCAGTTGTCATGGGATTTGAATCATTTTGGTTTCCTTGGCTAGACGCCATCTTCCTTGTATTTCTTTTCCTTGGTATATAATGATTTGTACTGGCTACTTTCCCACTTCTCAAATGCATACAACAGGAATAACCGTTTTTCAACCAATATGCCCATGCAAAAAGGAAGTTACAAAACAAAGAAGTTATAAAAGAGAAGTTAAAAAGGAGAAGTTATAAATCTTATAAAAACTGATTAGCACTATCCCACTGGGCATGCCAATTTGTTTACCCCCAAAATTAGTAAACAATCTTTGGTCTTCTAAGGATACTAAAACACCCGTAGTCACTCACAGGATCGACCAGATTGATCCTAGGACATGTGCTAATCGTTTGTTGATTATGATGTTTTTGGGAAAATGTCATGAATCATTCAACAGGACTCGAAAAGTAGTAAAAAAACAAGAAAGTAAGATAAAAGAGAAAGCTTTCAAAGTAAATGAAATAATAAATGGCAAGGTAAGAATGTTAAAAGTGCATAAAATGTAAAGAAAAAGGCAGTAAATTGCTTTAAAAGCAAATGAAAAGACAATGTAAAGTGATTTAACATAAAAGACTTGAAAGATAAATGGCTTGAAGGATTGTAAAAATGCTTTAACATAAAAGACTTGAAAGATAAAAATGGTGGTGTTTACATCACGTATATTCTCACTTCACTCGTTTCTCTACACACAGGTAAATTGAGTGGATACATAGTAACTTGTACAATATGATTATCACACACACTTATTTTAACACTAGACTAAGTTACTTATAGAAATACAATGTAACTGCTTTCGAAGGTGTCATTCCAAGATTGTGATACTTGTCACGCTGCATGTTGAAGAAGCTTCATCTTGCACCACTTGTCCTTGTTTTTGAATTGAAGGTTACATATTTTCCCTCTAAGGCTTGAAAGCATGCAATCTAAATAACTGCCACTTCTGGTCGAACTATGCATGGTCGAATTCCCTCAATACTTAGAAAATACTCCAAGTTCAAAATCCCTCTAAGTACAAAATTTGTAGGTGAAGATTCCTTCGACCTACACCATTCATTGAGTAAGGTCGAAAAACCTCACTTTTAACTTATAACGAAAAAACTATTTTCTAAGCCAAATATTCCAAATATGATAGCGTCGAAATTTGGGAGATAACAACGCTCCAGCGACATTGCAACGGTGTATGATGGTAATTTTTTCTGACTTCATAGACGACATCATGGAAGTGTTTATGGACGACTTCTTCGTATACGGACAAAGCTTTGAAGGATATCTATCAAACTTAGAGATGGCGCTCGAGATATGCGTAAAAGTAAACCTCGTACTTAATTGGGAAAATTGACACTTTATGGTCAGACAAGGAATCGTGCTAGGACATATAATATCCAATAGATGGATCAAAGTAGACAAAGTAAAAATAGAAGTGATAAAATACCTTCAACCGCCAAAAATCGTGAAGGAAATAAGAAGTTTCTTAGGCCATGCCAGTTTTTACGGATGATTCATTAAGGACTTTTCTAAGATCACTAAGTCGTTGACCGATCTACTAATGAAAGAGGATGAATTTATCTTTGATGAAGACTGTCTAAAAGCATTTGAAGCACGCAAAACAACTCTTATCACCCAACCCATCATGCAAACACCTGATTGGACACTACCGTTTGAAATCATGTGCGATGCAAGTGATTACGATGTAGGCGCAGTCTTAGGACAAAGAAAGGATAAGAAGCTTCATACAATCTACTATGCAAGTAGAACTTTAAACCCCACTCAAATGAACTATGCCACAATAGAGAAAGAACTCCTAACAGTCGTGTTCACGCTTGACAAATCCTGTTCCTACTTAGTAAGAGCTAAAATAATCATCTATACTGATCACGCCGCTATTAGATATCTATTAAGTAAGAAAGATATTAAACCTAGACTACTAAGATGGATCATGTTACTACAAGAGTTCGTTTTGGAAATTAAAGATAAGAAAGGAACTGACAACGTAGTAGCAAATCACTTATCACGAATGGAAGGTATTAAACCAAACCAAATGCCTATTAATGACAATTTCCCTGATGAACGTCTTATAGCCCAAATAAAGAGTGAGATATCTTCCTTGACTCTAGACGAACAAATTTAAGAAGAAACAATTGAAGAAATTTGTGCGCAAACCGCTTTGCCATGGTATGTTGATATAGTCAACTATTTAGCTTTCGGAGTACTTCCACCTGATCTTACATACCAACAAAAGAAGAAGTTCTTCCATAATCTAAAACAATATTATTGGGATGAACCTTTTCTTTTTAAGCGAGGATCCGATGGTATTTTCTGTCGATGTGTCCCGGAAGAAGAAATGGAAAACATAATCTCCCATTGTCACTTTGCTCCTTACGATGGACACACAAGCACTTCAAAGACTTGCTCAAAGATTCTGCAATCTGGCCTCTTTTGGCCCACTCTTTGGAAAGATGTTCATGTCTTCATTCTAAACTACGATCGGTGCTAACACACTAGTAACATCTCAAGGCGCGATGAGATGCCCCAAAAAGGCATTTTGGAAGTAGAAGTTTTCGATGTGTGGGGGATCGACTTCATGGGACCATTCTCGTCTTCTTTTGGAAATAAGTACATACTCGTATCCGTCGATTATATTTCAAATTGGACTGATGCTATAACTTCTTCAACAAATGACACACGAGTAGTCATAAAGATTTTCAAGAATATTATCTCCCCTAAATTCGGTGTACCAAGACTCGTCATAAGCGACGAAGGTTCTCACTTCATATCTAAAATATTCGATAAACTCTTATTAAAATATGGAGTAAGACACCGTGTAGAAACACCTTACCATATGCAAACCAATGGAAAAGTCGAGGTTTCGAATATAGAGATAAAAAAAATCTTAGAAAAGATTGTCGCTACATCTAGGAAAGATTGGTCAACCAAGTTACATGAAACTTTATGGGCTTATAGAACAACTTTTAAGACACCCATCGGAACCATGCCATTCAAATTAGTTTACGGAAAATCTTTCCGCTTGCCGGTAGAAATAAAACACAAAGTCTATTGGAAAATTAAAACTCTTAACTTAAACTATACTGACGCAGGCAAAAAATGTATCTTGGATTTACACGAACTAGAAGAGCTGAGACTAGACGTTTATGAAAATGCCTGCATATACAAGGAAATAACAAAGAGATGGCATGACAAGCGTATATCTAGAAAATAATTTAGTGTGGGCGACGTTGTTCTCCTATTCAACTCTAGACTTAGGTTGTTTCGCGGAAAATTACGATATAGATGGTCCAGTCCTTTCGAAGTGACAAAAAGTCTTAGTAAGTGGCGCAATTGAAATTAAGGGTAGGTATAGCGCACCATTTGTAGTAAATGGGAAATGTCTAAAACATTATCATTGCGTAGAAGATAAAGAATTTTCAACAGGTCTAAAATTGGCAGAATTGCCATCAGAAACTTTAGACTGAAAATCTCTTAAACTGTGTCGAGCCCCGACATAAAATGAAGCGTTGTGTGGGAAGCAACCCAAGATTTTATTTTTGTTTTCATTATTTTTAATCTTTTATTTAGTTTTTGTTTTCTTTTTCATATTCTGATTTTTCAAAATGCGTTAAATTTACCGATTGCTGTGTTGGTTTGTTTTAATATGTGTTTCCAGGATTTTTAAAGTCTTTTATACCTTCGACCTCCTTCTCTGATTTCATTCTGCATACTAACTCTGACAATGAATGACAATATGATTGTGGATTTTAGAGACGGTACCCAGAGGTGCCGTTATGAAACTTTAGCTCAGAGACCTATGACCCTTACCAAATTTTCCTATAGACCTACCATGACCGCCTTAGGCATAGGTTCTAGCATTAACTTCATGTTTAACCAGATAGGATGGGAAGTAATTTCTACTAAGAAGCATAAAACTTACTATAAGCTAAATTTAGAATTCCTGAGTTCACTTGTCTACAATCCTAATTGCGGAAAAGGTTTTACTAGAGGAAGGATATCTTTCAGATTATTTGGATATCCCTATGAATTTAACATTCATGAGATGGTTGAACTTTTAGGTTTCCCAGATGGCCCTAATATTTTCTCGGAGGCAAAAGAAAACGTGCTTATGGAGGATGAGTTGAACTGTTTTTGGAGTGGTATCTCAAGATGACCTGACCATGATCTGTACCCCATGTTATCTACTGAGATTCATGACCCTTGCCATTAGGCAATTTCACATGATTCTGGCCTACACGTTGTTTGGAAAAATTGGAAGTGATAACAACGTCTCTAGAGATGAATTATTCATCATGTTCTGTGTTTTTCAGTCCCGACAGGTTAATGGAGCAACCTTCATGTTTGCTAATTTCTGTAAGATTGTGCAAACTTAAGACCAACCAATTCTGAAAGGTGGCCTAGTTACCAAAATTGCTGATGCAATGGGATTTAGAATCCGCCTTTCTCAGATTAACCCTTTCGGAGATTTCAGGCCCATGAATATCACCTTATATTTTGAAAGGGCAATGTTGTATGACCGTGGACCGCATCATTTTAAACTCCTGATCAACGGTATGGTTGTGCCGCATTTTACATTACCTAGCCATGAGCGCACAAGTGTGCATAACCGTCACAATTGGCTTTATAATTTGGATGAGTCACTTTTTGAACCTGAAGATGCTTGGTCAGAGGTAGATATTGATCCTAAGACACCTTCGAACTATTATGATTCTGATTATCCTGAGGATATGATCGAAGAAGAAGAAAAACCCAAACCAGATGGTATACCTACTCATTCTCCCATTAATCCTGAATTTACCATAGAAAACCTCCGCACTGAAATGACAATAATGCAAAATGAGCTTCGCGTTTTGCGCATCGACATCATTACACTAAGGGATATGGTCGTTGAGAAGTTCGACCATTTAAGCAAAGTCATTGAATCAATCTGCCACCGTGGCTAATGACTAACACCGACATTTATCAGAGATTTTATTCCATTTTAGTTTGATTCGATTTTGCATTTCAATTTAATTTAATTTTTCAGTTTTTCAATATTTTAATTCTGTTTGAATTTTTTGATTATCAGAAACTACTGTGCTCGCCACTAAGTTTAATGAAACTATCAATTTTATTCCATTCTATTTCATTTACTTATGCCTTTGGTTTAATTTATTTAGTGGCCATTAACTATTTCCCAGTGTGAAAATTATATTTGATGCCATGAATGTCTTTATTCACTCTACTACAAAAAAAATATAATACTGCTTGTCTATTATTTTTGCACTGCTATTGATATTGTCTGCTATTCATTTTTGTTATGCATTATTATTGTTACTGCTTTTGCTAATATATATATATATATATATATATATATATATATATATATATATATATATATATGAAGTGTTACATATTATATCATTTATTGTGAGAATTTGGAACAAATAACATTGGAAAACACATTGGAGATATGACCATTACCACAATCCACAAGGCTCGACACTCGTCACACAACCTTAATGTGTGACGTCCGTCATATTAGCAGGATGACCGTCCCACTCACCAGACGACCGTCATGTTTGTGCAATGGTCGTCACAATGTTAACCCTTGTAACCTCTTTCTGCAACGTTCTTATGAACGTTATGCTCCCTCCACCACTTCTTCTCCCAACGGTTCTTTCCACCCACTACTATTTATAACCACACCACTCTCCTTTTTTCTCACATAACCATTCTTAACTCCCATTCTTATTCACTTTGATCTTTATATATATATATATATATATATATATATATATATATATATATAATATAGTAGAGTATCGTTCAATTTCACAACATACATACCATATTTTTCATCTTCTTTCACCAAAGTCTCCAACCTTTTGAAATTATGGCCAATCCCGATCTTTCTGCAATCCCATTCTATGATGGAGAAGCTGGTGATCTTCAATGTGCTAAGTTCATTGTTTTTTTCGAACAATCTGTTGAATCCACCCGTTACGTTGATGAAGAATGTCTAACTAAGCTTGGACTTCTCGACGTTGTAAACTGGTTGCTTACAAACATCGGTTTAACATCATTCAACACGAGTAACCACCCAACCTATGAGTCGCTGAAACTGGAGTTCCTAATCTCTTTTGCTTATAGCACGCCCAATGATGAAAACAAGCATCTTCTTGGTACCACTATGTTTAGGATGTTCGAAATCGAATATTCCATAACGTAAGAGAGTTTCAGTGAATGGATCAATTTTCATTGTGGCACTCACGTTTTCTATCGCCTTCTTAGTCACACAACTTGGCAGGCTGAGGCTTTTGAACTATGAGAGTATCTGACTGGTGCTAAACCTTCTACGTGGGATGAGTTTATGCTTTTCACATTTATAATCCCGCCATCCACTACTTTTAGAGAGTGTTGAGCCACACCGTCTTCGGGAGGTTCAACAACCACAAGGTAAATCAGAGGGAATTGTTTCTCCTTCAGTGTGCTTTTCACCCCTTCCATTCAAATTTGGTTACTTTCACGCTTTACAACACTCAGTCGGCATGTGCAAGAGGGAAGACTCCATTTTGTTTCAGAGGGATTGTCACTGATATTGTGCTGAAGCTCGGTTTAGGTGATCGTCTCGCACAATTTCCTTCCATTCCTGCATTGTTTCTCGACATGGATTATTGTCGAAATGGTCGTATAATCAAGTAAAGGAAAAATGGAAGATAAAAATTGGTGATTCATAACCAAGTTGTTATAAGCACCTAAATGCCATGTCTAGCCCGTACGAGTACACAAAACACAGGGAATTAGCTTTTCAACCTTGATGCTCCGTCGCTTGATGTTGCGGCTCCGGAAGCACAACCAACTGAAGGAATTGATGATATACAACAAGCCATGGATGATGCAGAAGCTGAAGAGACTCTGACCACTGATTTCTCCAGCACTTGGACTTTACTCAGACGCCATCGTAGGAATCAACAACAACAACAAACAATGACATTCTCGCAACGATCATTCAAAGTAATGAGCTATATGCCCAGAGGGATGAGCGCAAACAGAAACAACATGTTGAGATAATGACTCTAATGGGATAGATCCAGCTGGAACAAACTGCCCAAAGAGGAAGGATTTTAGGTGCCATAGACGGACTTAATGCTGTGATGAGGCATGTGTAAGAACTGCATAATTATATCTATCATGTGGGTATACCTAATCATGTTGCACAATACAAACAGAGGAACCTACTAGGAAGAGCAAGAGGCAAAGGACCGCAATAGTTGTAGTTTTTCCCTTTTCTTTTATTGTATTTTCCTTTTTTGTTTGTTTTTGTAGTCTACCTTTATCTCGTAACATTGAGGACAATGTCCGAGATAGTGTGGGAGAAAGGTAATCAGTATTTCCATTTCTGTACGAAACCAAGTTATAATCAAATTATTCCCGTTTATTTGATTCCCTTTATTATTTTTTGCCATAACAATTTTTGTTCTCTTAAGAATGCATTTCACTCGACATACCCTACGAGTATATAGGTTGATAGGCTATGTTAGAAAACTAAGAAAAGACTTAACAAGATTGATACAATCTTGACACCTTAGACCCTTAGATAAGCGATATCAGTTTGAATACCTTTTATACCGAAATCTGAAGCTTTAATTCTAACTTAGCCCCGACTAGTTTATACTAGCAGTCAACACCGCGTTAAGCACAAGCTACATGGAGAGCCGATGCAAATAACTGATTGATATTTAACGTTCCAAAAAGAAGAAAAAGAAGAATCTTGAGATTAAGCATGCCAATGATAAAACAATCAAGCTGCACAAATTCTAAAGGATGCAAAAACATGCGAAAAAAGGCAAAGCAAAGTATGATGTTAGTTGATTCAAAGGTACCTGGTTCTGAACTCGGTAGGGAAAATTACGATTCGATCCCCCACAACTTGCACTCAGTACATAAAAAGGGTTATCACACTTGTGTACCAGACCCCGTATTAGAAAAAAGATCAAATTCACCAACAGGCTACTCCACTATTGTAACACGGTGGGAGAACTGACTTTAGTTATGTTGCGGATAGCAAGAGTCGCCACCGACTTTTATTTTATCCAAAAGGAAAGGACATAAAAGAATAGGAAAGACCTTAAAAATATTTTGGGTTCGGGGGGTAGGTTATACAAAGGGAAGGTGTTAGCACCCTTTATATCCATGGTTATCCATGTGCTCTTAGTTACTTAGCTCACTTTAAATTGTTTTGAGAAAGTGTAGTGTGTGATTGAAAATTTTCTAAGTACTTTATAATGATCCTTGTATGGATGTATATAAAGACTTTGTTTTGAAAATTTGTTTGAAATGTGAAGTGTAATGAAGTATTTTGAAGAAGTGAGCAAGTACTTAAGAGGAACCTACCCTATGTTAAATCTTTAATGTTCTTATATGTTCTTTCAATGGTAAGACTATCCCTATTATTAAGGAATAGGTAGTCATTACCTGAGATGTGATAAGGGACATGTGAAGGGTCATCTGTGTTTAGGCAACTGTAAGGTGTCTTAGCAATACGAAGGGACTTATCATCTTTTATTCGAAGGGACAAGATCATTTACGTAGGCAACATCGAAGGGACTTGATCTTATAATCTAAAAAGGGACTTGATGATATTTTTGTGAAAAGGGGCTTTGCTTTAAGACACCTTACTTGACCTTATAGTTAGGCAACATGAGGAATACCCTTAGAAAGTGAGAGATGGCGATCCAAGATCGGCTTACGTGTGTGCGTGTATATGTTCAAATATTTATCTTGTTTAAATTAGTTTTCTAAATCATTTTAATTAGAAACATGTTATCACTCCCTATAGTTACTAACCATGGTGTTGCACCCCAAAATTTGCCCTCACAAAACAAGACTTTGTGTGCTAGGAGGTTCACAATGTTCACAAGATTCACAAGACCTCTTATGAGGTTCACAAGGTTCACAAGACACTTTATGAGGTCCACAAGACATCTTATGAGGTTCACAAGGTTCACAAAGCACACAATTAGTCAGAAGATTTGACATTTCCCTCAGACAATGCATCCTCCTAAGCAGGGCATCCAAAACTAGGGTTTTGACTTTAATCAGGCTAAATGGACTTACAAGACTTCAAGTGAGCTTCATAACATCTTATATATGTTTAATAATCCCCATGACAAGTTTCAAGACTTTTCTCAAAGGTTTGCTCAGTCAGATGATCAGATAAGTCAAAATCAGTCAAAGCAGTTAAAAAGTCAAATTGAGGTCAACTGTGGTCAAACCAAAGTCAAACTTCATGATTTTTTGCCAACATCAAGTATATGAAGTAAATTTCATCATTTTATCAAGGGTTGATCATGATTCATCAAGGAGATTTCAGATCATCAAGAATCAGGAGTTTCTAAATTAGGGTTTCCTCAGGAAAAGTCAACTGAACTTTGACCAGCCATAACTTTCACATGCTTCATAAAATTTTTCCCATCCAATGCTCATTTTGAAGGAAATTGAATTCTCTACAACTTTGTGTCTCACAAGCCAAGCCCAAAAATGCTTCATTTGGAAGGTATGAGCTAAGACATTATAGGTCCTTTTAAAAGTCAACAAAAAGTCAACAACTTCAAAAGAGCATAACTTGAGAATGGTAAAAGATATGGACATGAAACCAGTGGGGTTGGTTAGAGGACTCTTTAAGCTTTCCAAAATGTCAAAAGACACCCTCATAGCATTAAAATTGAAGGATTTGTGCCCTTGCAAAGTTGGGAAATTTTTGGGTGGTTTATGAAGTAAATAGGGTCTTAAAACCATAATTCTTCAAATGGGCTGAACTTTTTGTGACCCAAGGTGTTCCATGACATCATGCACGAAATTTATTTAATATTTTCAGAATTTTATTTTATTTATTTTATTTATTATGATTTTTTATATTAAAAATCATTTTAAATTTAAATAAAATATCAAATATGAAGATTTAAAAAATATTTTGATTTTAGAAAGTCATAAACATGATTTGGATCAGATTAATATGCAATTGATGATGATTGTCTTAAGATAGAAACGTTTCATTCAAAAATATATGAAATTCAAGTCATGATCTTTTTCAATCTTCAAAAATCAAAAAGTCCAAATAACCATTCAATTTTTTGACCTAGTTTCATTCAACTATAAGTATACAAACCTAACACAATGCACAAGGACGAATTTTCTGCCTCAAGAGTAAGTCTTCACTTTCAAAAATTCACCAAAAAAAACTTGAATTCGAATTCCATCCTCCAAGCCCTTTCAAGACAAACCAAAGGTTACAACTTGTTCCTTGAAGTTCATAGATCAATTTTGGATCATAACATTGCTCCTTCATGCCCTAATTCGCACAAACCGAATGCATCCCTTTCATATTATAAATTTTTTCGATTTGATTGATTCATGCTTTGATATTGAAAACTAATCATAGATTTGTGTTTGTTGTGATGTTTAGAAGCTTTTTGAATGGATTAATTGAATTATTGTGGACTGTATCGAAGGTTGCCATTGTTAGGGTTTGGAGTTTCAAAACGGGAACCAGACATTTAGGACCTTAAAACAAATTCTAAGACCATGGCTGTGACGTGTAGACCTTGTATAATTGATCTGGGTTACTAATTTTTGTTGTCATGATGGTTTGCATAATGTTTCAAAAAACATAGGTTTCTGGTTTTGGAAATTCGCAGGAAATTTCGCATGTGATTTCGCAGGTATTTTTGCAAGAAATAGGAGGAAGAAGAAGACCCCTGGCGCGCATTCTGAAAATTTGAATTTTATTCTTAATATTTTATGAAATTGTTGCTAATTTGTTTCACAAACGTATGCCTGGCCCAGTGGTGAGGGACGCGCGCGTATTGCTTCAAGGCTTGGGTTCGATTCCTGGAGGCAGCATTCTTTTTGCTACGTTTTCTCATTTATTGCAAGACTTGATATATTATTATTTGTGATGACTATACACACAGGTGCGCCCTTCTGGCTGGATGGTAAGAGTGTTTGCTTGTTGTGTGAGGGTCCTGGGTTCGAAACCCCCCCAGGCCCTTTTTGTGTTATTTTTTGTTTTGTTGTAATTTTTTACAGGATGTGAAACAAAGGCTTGTGGATCTCAATCTCTATCACTAGTGCATGCTGGCCAGAGTGGTTTTGGTGCTGCGTTTGGAGGTAAGGGACCTGGGTTCAAATCCCAGGTCCTTTCTTTTTGAGCAATATTTTCATTATTTTCTTATTTTAGTTATTTCTATTTTAGTAAATTATCAAAATACAATTTATAAATATCATTAAAATACTTTTATTCAATATTCTTAAAAAACTTCATATTTTCCTTTTATAAAAATATTTTTATTTATAATGTGTATGTATATAATTTGTGAATAAATTGATTTAATTTGTAGAAAAATATATAAACCCTAATATTTTATAAAAACCTAATTATTTTTACAAACCCTAATTTTCTTTTACAAAAATCTAATTATATTATAACTTTTAATTTATTTATTTTCCAAACTTTAATTATGTGCATATTTTTACAATTTGTTTATAATTATTATTTAATATAGTTTTGCATGTAAATAATTTTAGATTATGTTTAAAACAATTAAAAACTCCTAACTTTGTCTTATTAATGTAATTTATTTTTATAATATGTTTATTTAATTATAATTAACCCTTTTTTTTTAACATGTATATAAATTTAAATCTTTAGAATAACTAGTATATAATATGAATTGTTTATTCTTCTTCTTAAAATCTTAAAAGATAATCATTTATTAAAAATTGAACTTTTAATTTATTATTCATTATTATGCTAATTTCTTTATTTTATTCTTATTTATTTTATTATTACTAACCCCATTTATTTATATATTATATGATTATTATTATTATTGTTACTAACCCAATTATTTATTATTATTTATTTGCTTATTTATTTTTTATTATTATTATGTAATTGTATCTAATATGTAATAGTTGTAGCAATTTTTAATATTTATATTTTAAATGCTATGGTTAGTAAAATAGGGAGTGCAAGATATGTTTGTATTTAAAAAATTGAACTTAGATCATTTAATCTTAAAGATAAATATTTGAACTTGTACACTCACACACGTAAGTCGATCTTGGATCGCCATCTCACTTCTTAAGGATATAGTTAGTGTGACTTCTTGGTTGGTGCTTATGTTCCTTAAGTCAAGTTGAGGATAATATGAGGCTGCCATATGTTGTCAATACACTAACTAACTTTTAGAACCCTAGTCATCCCATCTTGGCCTTTAGAAAAGTAGTGAGATAACCGGCTTTGGTGAAGACTGAAGTTGGTTGATACTCGATACTACGCTCATTAAGATTCTAAACTTGGAGGGTTTTGGTTGGCAAGTAAGTTGCCTACTGAACAACCACCCTTGTGAAGGATCAATGATATTGAGATCCCTTAGAACCTGGTTACTTTATAGGACAAGATGAACCATCTAAACTTCAGGGGAGGGTACTTACCTTTAAACTTCATGCAAGCCTTCAAACCTAAGGTTATTGTGTGACTTGTTTGTGTGTGCCACATGTTTGTGATTGAGCATAACATCATAACATCATCATGCATCATAAGCATAGCATTTTCACTAACCATTTCAAGGACCAAAGGATTTATCTTTGTTCTTTGTTGCATGTCATGGCTTCTGCTCGTAGAAACACTATCCGGATCAACTTTGTGGGAATACCTCCTAAGCTTAAAGAATTGGTCTCCCAGGTTTCTGAAAACTCCCAATTCATCAAAAGACATGGTCACCTACTGGATCTAGTCACTTCAGGGTTCAATGAAGACATGATGAGTGTTCTGTTTCAGTTCTTTGATCCTAAGCACCATTGCTTCACATTCCCCGACTACCAGCTGGTTCCTACAATGGAAGAGTTCTCCAAGCTTCTGGGTATACCTATACTTGATCAGAAACCATTCACAGGCTTGGAAAAAGAGCCTAAACCTGAGGTCAATGCTGCAGCCCTACATCTGAAGAAATCAGACATTGTCCTGGAAACGAGAAGCGGAGTTAAGGGTATTCTTGCTAAGGTGTTGATAGAGAAGGCTCAAGTGTTCTTGAAGGCTATGAGCTATGATGCTTTTGAGGAGATCTTAGCCTTGCTGATTTATGGCTTAGTGTTGTTCCCCAATCCAGATCAGTTCATAGACGTTCATGCTATCAATATATTCCTGAGTCACAATCCAGTGCCTACATTGCTTGGAGACATTCTACATTCTCTTCATACTCGTACTACAAAGGCACGAGGAACTCTGATGTGCTGCATACCTCTGTTATCTAGGTGGTTTATTTCTCACCTTCCTCGCTCAGTGATGAAGAATGAACAGGGGCTCAGGTGGTCTAAAAGGATCATGTCACTCTCTCATTCAGATATCCATTGGTGCTCCAGATCTATGGAGAATGTCACTATCATTGACCGTTGTGAGGAGTTTCCTAATGTGCCACTTCTAGGCATAAGAGGAGGCATTACTTATAACCCTTCCTTAGCTTTACGTCAGTTTGGTTATGCTCGGAATGATGGTCCTCATGACATGTTGATTCAGGGTATTGTGTTTGACTACGACAACAATCTGCAAGGTTACCGTCAGAGGTTCATACGGGCATGGGGAAAAGTGAACAAGGTTGACAGCAAGACTCTGGAGCCCAAGTACACTATTCCTATGGAAGCTTATCTCAGATGGGTGCGATCTCATGCTCAGACTCTCACGATGCCATATCCTGCTATCCTGCAAGTTACTATGGAGCCTGTTGCTGAAGAGGATACTTCTTATACCATCCTTCACCCAGACATGCCCACTGACATGGAAGACTTACAGAGATCTTGGATTCAGTTGAAGGAGCAAAGGGATACTTTCGAGGCTCATTACAAAGCAAGTCAAGAAAGAATCCTGGAGCTAACAAAACAACTTCATGAGGAGCGAAATCTCAACTCATACCTCAACACAAAGAGGAAACGTCCATGGGAGACTTAAAACCCCATCTTTTGTATTTATCTCATTTCATTTTATTGTAAGCCCAAGGGGCAAACAAATTTATTACTAATAAAAGTTTACTTTCTTGGTTGTTTAAACAAATTTAAATCCTGCGGTCCTTGAAAACATTGAATACGCATTTGCATACCATATCATTGCATCACAGGTTTATTGTGCACAGGTTTCTCATCTTCTCGCTGTTTATTTCAGCAATGGCTCTTGAACAAACAGTTAAGGATCTCCAGGCACAAAATGCACAGTTCCAAGAGCTAATCCTGAACCTGTCCAAGAGGCAGGATGAATTGAAGACACTGCTGGCCAAAAAGACTGAGAAGACTAGAAGGTCAGGTGGCCTGATCAACATGGGAAGAAGGTTCAGAGGTCCTGTCAAGACCAAAGAACAGGTTGAAGATTATGAGTCTGAAGAGTCTGAGAAAGAGGGAGGCAGTCTCCATAATACAATGGGGGACTCTGATTCTGAAGCTAACTATTATCATGAGCCTAATGAGGATAAGTTTAAGATGCTGGTGGATAGAATGGATGCTATGGAATTGCAAAAGTCTTCTGGGCTGGATTTTGAAGACCTGAGTTTGATATCTGGGGTGGTCATACCCATCGGTTTCAAGGTTCCTACTTTCGTAGTTTATGATGGTGTCTCTTGTCCCAAGCTGCATCTGAGGTCCTATGTCCGGAGAATCCAACCCCATACTGCTGATAAAAAGTTGTGGATCCATTTCTTCCAAGAGAGCTTATCTGGAGCTCAATTGGAGTGGTATTATCAGTTGGAGAGTGTCAACATCCGTGATTGGAATGATCTTGCTGAAGCCTTTTATAAGCAATATCAATACAATGCTGACCTAGCTCCTACTCGCATGCAACTACAAAGCATGTCTATGGGTGCTAAAGAAAATTTCAAGGAGTATGCTCAGAAATGGAGAGACTTGGCTGGAAGAGTACAACCTCCTCTAACTGACAGAGAGTTGGTTGATATGTTCATGTGTACGTTGAATGGTCCTTTTTATAGTCATCTCATTGGAAGTTCATCATCTGGCTTCACTGAGTTGATAATGACAGGAGAGCGTGTAGAATGTGGTATAAAGAGTGGCAAGATCCAAGTGGGTGCTTCTTCATCCAGTACTGCAAAGAAGCCTCCCAGTGGTAAGAAAGAGTCAAATGCTGTGTATGGTCAACCTGATCGTAGTAGGAGGCATCAATCTGTGAGTGCAGATCATATCTCCAATCCAATTCCTGCAACACCAGAGCAGCCACAGGGAAATCAACAGAGGAATAAAAGGCAGTTCACTAAGATCAACATGTCACTGGTCCAAGCCTTGCAACACTTGTTGAAGGGTGAACTTATCACTTTGAGGGACCCTCCTCAGAATCCCAATGTTACCTCTCCCAGGTACAATCCTAATGCACGATGTGCATATCATTCAAATTGTCAGGGACATGATACCAATAGTTGCTGGGTATTGAAGAATAAAATTCAAGATATGATTGATGCTGGAGAGATTGAGTTTGACCCTCCGGGTACTCCAAATGTGATCACTACTCCCATGCCAAATCATGAGAAGACTGTCAATGCCATTGATGAAGATTCACATATTTCCTCAGTTGTAGATTTGACTACTCCATTGTCTGTTATTAAGAAGAAGTTGGTACAAGCTGGGTTCTTTCCAGGTTGTCGTGAAGATTGTTTATATTGTGCTTATAAGCCAGATAGCTGCTGGAGGTTGAAGGATGGAATTCAACGCCTCATGAATAATTACACCATAGTGTTTGAGAGGACTCCACCTTCTGTGGAAAGTATGGTGGATCATATAACTAAAGGTGCGAAGGTTGAAGAGGTGGATATGGTTGATAAAGTGCCGGTGAAGATTACTTCCAAGGGTCCTGTCAAAATCACTCATAAGGGTCCAATTAAGATTACTGCTGAAGGCCCTGTGAAGATTGTTGCTGAAGCTAGAGTGGCTCCTATAATCATTACCACTCCTGGTCCCATTCCGTACACTTCTGATAAAGCTGTGCCTTGGCATTATGGGTCCGATGTTTATATCCATGGTGTTAAGCAGGAACCTTTAGCTGATATGCCTGTTGTTGATGAAAACCTTAATGTTGACAATATTGCTGGATCTAGTAAGGTCACACGAAGCGGAAGAGTTTTCTCTCCTCCAGTTACTTCCAAGAATACAGTTACTCCAGTTACTACCTCCACTACTGATGCTAGGGGCAAAGGTCCTGTTATTGAACCTATACAAACTGATGTGCCAGCTGCTGATGATCTTGCTAAGCAGATGGAAGAAGTACTGAAGATCATTCGCAAGAGTGATTATGATATTGTTGATCAATTGGGGCATACTCCCTCCAAGATTTCCATGTTGTCTTTATTGTTGTGTTCTGAGGCTCATGCCAAGGCCTTGATTAAATTTTTGAAGACTGCTCATGTACCAAATGAAATTTCTGTTGACCAGTTTGAAAATTGTGTTGCACACCTGACCTATGATAATGGGTTAGGTTTCTCCGATGCTGATTTGACTCCGGCCAAGAGAGATCATAACAGGGCTCTACATATCTCTATTGAATGTAGGGGCACTACCCTGTCTCACGTGTTGATAGACAATGGTTCTTCGCTAAATGTGTTGCCTAAAGAAGTTCTGAATAAGCTTAGTCCTAAAGATGTTGTGTTGAAGCCCAGTAATATAGTGGTGAAGGCTTTTGATGGCTCGAGAAGAGTGGTGCATGGAGAAATTAATCTCCCGATAAAAGTAGGTTCTCAGGTCTTCAATGCTACTTTTTATGTGATGGATATTCGTCCTTCATATTCTTGTTTGCTTGGGCGTCCTTGGATCCATGGGGCAGGTGCTGTAACCTCCACTTTACACCAGAAACTGAGATATCCGGTAGAAGGAAAAGTTGTCACTGTCTATGGAGAGGAAGGATATATAGTTAGCCATGTGAACACCTTTAAGTATCTTGAAATGGAAGGTGAATATGTTGAAACTCCGTGCCAGACGTTCGAAGTGGTTCCTTGGTTTGTTAATAACTATGAAGCTCCTTCTGTTGCCAAGAAAGTTCCTGTGATCACCAGAGTACCTCCTACAATGGCCTCCCCCAAAGATGCTAGAGTTGTGGTGGATGAAGGTGGTTGTACTATTTGGGGTCAGCTTCCTGACATTCCTTACAAGTCTGACAAATTGGTTTGGGTTTCACTGCAGAGTCCCAGAAGGCTATTCGTCGTGCTCGTGCTGTTCGTATCACCAATCAGGGGATTATGAAAGATCAGATCAATGATGTGGGTGACTATGATGAAAACTACAACTTGGATGCTTGGATTTTTCCTACTGTGGGTGCTGGGCTCAATAATTGGAAAGCTGAAGATGTTATTCCTATCTCCTTTAGTCAGGAGTAAATACTATTACTGTGTTGTTACTTTTAAAGTTTGTAATTTTTGAACAATTTAAACTCTTAAGCCTTGTGCCTTACCCGGGGCACAATGGTGTGCTTGTTATGGGATGTCATTTCATTTGCATACTTCATTCAATAAAAATCAGTGGACGTTTCGTTTTCGTAAATATTGTGTTCCTTGTCTTTCTTTTATTTTTGTTTTATCAGCTATGTGTTCTTAGACACACCCACATCACTAAAATGCAGATCCTCATCCACTCTGGATCCTGTTGATAACAGTTCTACGATTACCAATTATAATTTCGAGAATCCAATCTATCAAGCTGAAGATGGAAATGAGGACGATTGTGAAGTACCTGTAGAGCTTTCTAGGTTATTACAACAAGAAGAGAAAGCTATACAGCCACATGAAGAGCCAGTCGAAGTTGTGAATCTGGGAACTGAAGAAAACAGGAAAGAGGTCAAGATAGGGGCTGATTTAGAGGATAGTGTCAAGAGAAGATTAATTCAGATGTTACATGATTATGTGGAGATCTTTGCTTGGTCTTATGAAGATATGCCAAGGTTGGATACAGACATTGTGGTTCACCGTTTACCAGTGAAAGAAGATTGTCGTCCAAAGAAGCAGAAGGTTCGTCGCATGCGTCCTGAAATGTCAGAGAAGATTAAGGCAGAGGTAATGAAACAGTTTGATGCAGGGTTCTTAGCTGTGACTTCTTATCCTCAGTGGGTTGCAAATGTGGTGCCGATACCTAAGAAAGATGGTAAGGTACGTATGTGTGTAGACTACAGAGATTTGAACAAGGCTAGCCCTAAAGATGACTTTCCACTTCCTCATATTGATGTTCTAGTAGACAACACTGCTCAGTATAAGGTATTCTCTTTTATGGATGGTTTCTCTGGTTACAATCAGATCAAGATGGCACCTGAAGATATGGAGAAGACTACATTTGTTACACAATGGGGCACTTTTTGTTATAAGGTGATGCCATTTGGTTTGAAGAATGCAGGGGCAACATATCAGTGTGCTATGGTGGCTTTGTTTCATGATATGATTCATCATGAGATAGAGGTGTATGTGGATGATATGATAGTCAGATCCCAGAATGAAGAACAACACCTTGATCATCTGCATAAGTTGTTTGAGAGATTGAAGAAGTACAAGTTAAGATTGAACCCAAACAAGTGTACTTTTGGAGTTGGGTCTGGTAAGCTCCTGGGTTTCATTGTCAGTGGAAAAGGTATTGAAGTAGATCCTGCAAAAGTGAAAGCTATACGAGAGATGCCAGCTCCCCGTACTGAGAAGGAAGTTAGAGGTTTCTTGGGACGATTGAATTACATTGCAAGATTTATTTCCCAATTAACTGCCATCTGTGAGCCAATCTTCAAGTTGTTGAAGAAAGATCAGGTGATGGAATGGAATGATGAGTGTCAGACAGCATTTGATGAAATCAAGAGATATCTTCTAGAACCTCCAATTTTGATGCCACCAGTTGATGGAAGACCCTTGATTATATACTTAACAGTGTTAGACAACTCAATGGGGTGTGTCTTGGGGCAACATGACGAGTCTGGTCGAAAAGAGAAGGCAATATACTACCTTAGCAAAAAGTTTACCGATTGTGAAATAAGATACTCACTGCTCGAGAAAACTTGCTACGCTTTGGCATGGGCTGCTCGCCGACTAAGACAGTATATGTTGACTCATACTACCTTATTGATTTCGAAGATGGATCCAATCAAGTACATATTCGAGAAACCTGCTCTCTCCGGAAGAATTGCAAGATGGCAAATGATCTTAACGGAATATGATATACAGTATACTACTCAGAAGGCCATTAAGGGAAGTGTTGTAGCTGATCATTTGGCTCATCAAGCCGTGGATGATTATCAGTCAATGAGTTTCGAGTTCCCTGATGAAGACATTATGATTATTACCAAAGAACCTGGACAATATGACGGACCTGCACAAGGATCCCGATGGACTATGGTTTTTGATGGAGCTTCTAATGCACTTGGTAATGGTGTTGGTGTTGTGATCAGTTCCCCTGAAGGTTGTCATACCCCGATTACTGCCAGACTTTGTTTCTATTGTAGTAATAATATGGCTGAGTATGAGGCATGTATTTTCATTATTTTCTTATTTTAGTTATTTCTATTTTAGTAAATTATCAAAATACAATTTATAAATATCATTAAAATACTTTTATTCAATATTCTTAAAAAACTTCATATTTTCCTTTTATAAAAATATTTTTATTTATAATGTGTATGTATATAATTTGTGAATAAATTGATTTAATTTGTAGAAAAATATATAAACCCTAATATTTTATAAAAACCTAATTATTTTTACAAACCCTAATTTTCTTTTACAAAAATCTAATTTTATTATAACTTTTAATTTATTTATTTTCCAAACTTTAATTATGTGCATATTTTTACAATTTGTTTATAATTATTATTTAATATAGTTTTGCATGTAAATAATTTTAGATTATGTTTAAAACAATTAAAAACTCATAACTTTGTCTTATTAATGTAATTTATTTTTATAATATGTTTATTTAATTATAATTAACCCTTTTTTTTAACATGTATATAAATTTAAATCTTTAGAATAACTAGTATATAATATGAATTGTTTATTCTTCTTCTTAAAATCTTAAAAGATAATCATTTATTAAAAATTGAACTTTTAATTTATTATTCATTATTATGCTAATTTCTTTATTTTATTCTTATTTATTTTATTATTACTAACCCCATTTATTTATATATTATATGATTATTATTATTATTGTTACTAACCCAATTATTTATTATTATTTATTTGCTTATTTATTTTTTATTATTATTATGTAATTGTATCTAATATGTAATAGTTGTAGCAATTTTTAAAATATTTATATTTTAAATGCTATGGTTAGTAAAATAGGGAGTGCAAGATATGTTTGTATTTAAAAAATTGAACTTAGATCATTTAATCTTAAAGATAAATATTTGAACTTGTACACTCACACACGTAAGTCGATCTTGGATCGCCATCTCACTTCTTAAGGATACCTCTCAAGTTGCCTAAACAAAAGGTCAAGTAGAGTGTATAAAGCAAAGTCCCTCATCTTATATCATCTAGTCCCTTAAACAGATAAAAAGATCAAGTCCCTTCGAATGTTGCCTTCGTAATGATCTTGTCCCTTTCGAATAAAGATGATAAGTCCCTTCGAATTGCTTATACACCTCACAGTTGCCTAAATAACAGATGTCCCTTCACTTGTCCCTCACACATCCAAGGTAATGACTACCTATTCCTTAATAATAGGGATAGTCTTACCATTTAAAGGATATTTAAGAATAGTAAAGACCTAAACTTAGGGTAGGTTCCTCTTATGTACTTGCTCACTCTTCAAAAACATTTCAAACACTTCACATTTTCAAACAAATTTTCAAAACAAAGACTTTATATACATCCGTACATGGATCATTATAAAGTACTTAAGAAAATTTTTATTCACACACTTCACATTTCAAAAACATTTTAAAGTGAGCTAAGTAACTAAGAGCCCATGGATAACCATGGATGTAAAGGGTGCTAACACCTTCCCTTTACATAACCTACCCCCCGAACCCAAAAATCTTTTAAAGGTCTTTCCTGTTCTTTTATGCCTTTCCTTTGGATAAAATAAAAGTCGGTGGCGACTCTTGCTATCCGCAACATTTAACTAAAGTCAGTTCTCCCACCGTGTTACACATGGCAATATAAATATTTATAAATAATAAAATAAGGACAAACATAAACCTACGACTATTACAAGGCTTTTGCAGTTACATTATAATATAAACAATAAATAAATATAATAAAGAAATTATAATTAAAATGGTTAGTTAATAGAATAATTATAAGAAGAAGAGGTTAGCAAGAATAAACAAGACATATATAATTTAATTAAATATTAAATAAACAATTTTGAAGAATTTTTGAGATGAAAATAAAATAATAAGGATAATAATAATAAACCATAGAATAAATATAAAAAAAAACATGATTAATTATTTAATTATATATATTAGTAAAATTTATTAAGTTTAATATTTAAGTTAAATAAAAATTAGGATTGGAAATTAGGGTTACATATTTTAGAAAATAGAATTAGGGTTAGAAACTTTAAAGATAAAATTAGGGTTTATAATTTGAATTACAATATTAATTTGATTATTTACAAAAATAAAAATACATAAATAAATCAAACAAGTTTAATCACAAAATATTTTAGAAATATAAAATATGAATTATCAATTATATTTTTTTTTAAAAATCATTGATTTTTCATATTAAAAAGAAGTTTAAATAATATTAGTAATTTTAATTATATAAATATATAAAAATAATGAAATAAATAAAAAAGAGATAAAAAAACTTACCTGCTGGAGCCTGGGGTCGAACCCAGGTCTCCCAGCCTCCATCAACGCCAGCCAACCAACTGAGCTGCGTGTGCAGCGTGTCCATAGGATGAGTCTTTGCAATAATATAGAAAACCTATTAAAACAAAGGAATTTTGAGCAAAAAGAATAACCTAGGGATCGAACCCTGGTCATTGGCCTCAAAGGCGCTTCTCCAAAACCAGCTGAGCTACGCGCTCATTTTGATATTATAGCAGCATCAATTGTTTATGAAGCTAAGTGAAAATTCAAATCTTTCAACCGCGCCAAAAGGATCGTCTTCTTCCTTGAATTTGCAGGTTTACCTGCGAATTTCCCTGCGAAGCTACTTGCGAATTTTCCTGCGTATGATAACCTGCGATTTCTCAAACACCAATCAAACAGCAAAAATTCTTCAAATTAGTTAGTGCAATGCAATCCTGGAGGTCCATACAATCTAGCCATGTCCTCTAAACTCATTTATATGTGGTAAATCGTAAAACCCTAAGTGAGGTCCGTAAACCCTAACTATGGCATAATTCGATTCAGTCCATGAAACTCCAATTCAATTGCCCAGAAAGCTTCAGTACAATGAAACAAACAAGGTTAGACAATCAAAATCAATTAAAAACCAATAAACTCATGAAACCGAAAAAATTCAAATATGACATGAACATCAATTCAGTTTATGCAAATGGTGGTGATTTATGTGTTGTTGATGATTGAAACATGTCCAATGAGTCTCAATGAAGCTAAAGCAACCTTTAAATTGCCTTGAAAGTGTCTCTAGCCAAGAATCCGAATGAGTTTTTGAATGAAATTTTGAAGTTTGAGAATGCTCTTGGAGGCTGAGAATTCGTGTCTAAAGCATTGCTTAATGTTGTATATATATCATGTAGTGAAATTAGGTCAAGAATTTGATCACTCCTTTGAACTTTTGGACCTCATGAGATTGAAAAAGATTTGTCATTAAAACTTGAATTTCTTTGATCTTACCTTGCTATATTTGTATGATCTGAAATTATATGGTACCAATCACCTTTAAATGAACATTAAGACCTTTTAGAATCAAAATCTCTTTCAAATATATGACTTTCATATTTTATTTTAATTTAATTTGTATTTTAATGAATAAAATTCAAATAAATATTAAATAAAATGTAAAAAATCAGAAAAGGTGTGGGTTGGGTCGTGCTTGGTGATATTATAAAGATTGGATGACAATTTGGTGGGCTCATTTAGCAAAAATTGGTTTTAAGGCCTTATTTGCTTCATAAACTTCCCAAAAATTTCCCAACTTTGCAAGGGCACAAATCCTTCAATTTTAATGCTATGAAGGTGTTCTTGGACATTTTAGAAATCTTAGAGAGTCCTCTAACCAACCTCTTTTGTCTCATGTCCATATCTTTTACCATTCTCAAGTTATACTCTTTGGAAGTTGTTGACTTTTTGTTGACTTTTAAAAGGACCTATAATGTCTTAGCTCATACCTTCCAAATGAAGCATTTTTGGGCTTGGCTTGTGAGACACAAAGTTGTAGAGAATTCAATTTCCTTCAAAATGAGCTTTGGATGGAAATTTTTTGATGAAGCATATGAAAGTTATGGCTGGTCAAAGTTCAGTTGACTTTTCCTATGAAAACCCTAATTTAGAAACTCCTGATTCTTGATGATCTGAAATCTCCTTGATGAATCATGATCAACCCTTGATCAAATGATGAATTTTAATTCATATAATTTATGTTGGCAAAAAATCATGAAGTTTGACTTTGGTTTGACCACAGTTGACCTCAGTTTGGCTTTTTAACTGCCTTGACTGATTTTAACCTATCTGATCATCTGACTGAGCAAATCTTTTGGGAAAGTCTTGAAACTTGACATGGGGATTCTTGAACACATATTGGATGCTATGAAGCTCACTTGAAGTCGTGGAAGTCCATTTAGCCTGATAAAATTCAAAACCCTAGTTTAAGATGCATTGCTTAGGAGGATGCATTGTCTGAGGGAATTGTCAAACTTTCTGACTAATTGTGAACCTTGTGAACCTCATGAGATGTCTTGTGAACTTTGTGAACCTTGTGAACCTCTTAGTACACAATGTCTTGTCTTGGGGAGGGCAAATTTTTGGGTGCAACAGCTGCCCCTGTTCAATTTTCTGAAACCTGAGGGGTTAGATTGGTATATATGTCATTCGTGACCTGGAAGGTTGAAGGGGATTGAACACAAAACCCAAAAATTTGCACTCGCTGGTGCGTAAAGTAAAGATGATGACTAATTGTATATGCTTGAGTGGGCTTGAAGATGCCACTTGGAAGAACTGGAGATGGGCTTATAGATGCCATTCAAAATATCAGGAGGTGATAATATCTTGATGTTGATACTGGATATCAGTACTAGGTCTTCGTATAGGCCGTCTATGAATCGTTTATGCAACATGGTTTGAATTGTTGAATAGACCAGTAGAAATAAATCTTCTTGACGATTATCTCTTCTTGAAATATCTTGGATTAGGGAATGGATCTTTGTACAGACCGTTTGCCTACTCTCCAAGGACAAAAGAATATCAGGATTAATTCTTCTGAAAATATCTTGAACTAGGGAATGGATCTTTGTACAGATCGTTTGCCTACTATTCAAGAACAAATAGATTAAATCTTCTGAAAATATCTTGGACTAGGGAATGGATCTTTGTACAGACCGTTTGCCTAATATCCAAAGACAAAAAGAGTATCAGGATCAAGTCTCTTGAAGATATCCTGGACTAGGGAATGGATCTTTGTACAGACCATTTGCCTACTCTCCGAGGACAAAAGAGTGTCAGGATTAAATCTCCTGAAAATATCCTAGATAAGGGAATGGATCTTTGTACAGACCGTTTGCCTACTCTCCGAGGACAAAAGAGTGTCAGGATTAAATCTCCTGAAAATATCCTGGATTAGGGAATGGATCTTTGTACATACCGTTTGCCTACTCTCCAAGGACATCTTGAGTAATGTATAGATCATTTCTGACCTGTTGTGGATTATTGATGTTGTTTTATCTGCATATAACTGTCCTGCAAAGAAAATGTTAGTTTATGCAATGTGCATGCATGTATGGCATGGTGCATCTAAGTAAATGTATTATGCATTTGTGATGGTATGATGTAAATGATGTATGTATGAATCATGCAGCCTGAAGCGTCTGGATATCTTTGTATAACAACTGCTGGCTAGGGAAAATAAATCCCGATTCGTTACTGAAGAATATGAGGACCTCGTTCCTGTTTCGTTTGATAGTATATCATTTATAACCTCCCGTCTTCGTTCGTCGTACTTCTAT
Organism: Lathyrus aphaca; assembly: GCA_963966055.1. Lineage (NCBI taxonomy): Eukaryota > Viridiplantae > Streptophyta > Magnoliopsida > Fabales > Fabaceae > Lathyrus > Lathyrus aphaca. The sequence goes on from OZ014521.1 coordinate 104,986,326, forward strand.
TGAAGGAATAAGTTTCTGAGTATCCCGACTGAGGATAAAAGAGATGGACATAAATTCAAGGGGAGATGTAACTCGAAGTATCTATAAAGATAGATTTGCTCTACTGGGGATTTGTAGTTGTCTTGTGGGGATGAATCGGCGAAGCTTCGTTGAATTCCTTCCCTCGTTCGTCCTTAGTAAATACTATTACTGCATTTTATGCATTTCTGGTAAACATCAATCATATTCAAAAGCATACATACATTCAAACACAACCAATGGACGTTCTCGCTTATGTAAATAGGGTAAAAGTAAATCTGGATTCAAAGATGAAATTTTTTATATCACAAAGTGACCTATACATAGGCAAGTTTGTACAAGGAGACATAAATCCTAGTAAGAGGAATTCGTCGTAAAATATTTTTACAAAACAAAGAAAACAGTTATGTGAGAAATAATCCTATTGAGTTTCAATTCTACTATTGCCATTATCTTCAAGTATCTCATCTTCTGTTGTTTAGACGGAAACGATTGGATTGATCTTTATCTGTTCGAACTTGGGTTAAGTAGCACAACTGGTTGGAGTTACATGGGTGATCCACACGAGACATAGTCATACGCTTTAATCCCTAACTTTTGTCTGGATTGCCCTTTCAGGTTTTCAATCCACCGGGATACCCTTTTTTGCCCAAGCCGCCTTTTCAGGTTTTCGACTTGCCGGGTGTACATTTTTTATATATATCCCTAATTTTTGCCCGAACCCTTTTGGTTCGCCGGGATGCCCTTATTTTTGCCTAGGCCAGTCAACCTAGCGGGTCTCTTTTTATGCGTAGTATTTTTTAACTATGTCTGCGTTTACAGGTTGTGGGAAGTCTTCACCATCCATAGTAGTAAGTATCATGGCACCTCCTGAGAATACTGTTTTGACTACAAATGGTCCTTCATATGTAGGAGTCCACTTGCCCCTAGGATCACCCTGTGGTAATATGATACGCTTGATTACCAAGTCACCAGCCTGATATACTTTTGGCTTAACCTTCTTATTGAAAGCCTTGATCATCCATTTTTGGTACATCTGGCCATGACACACAACTGCTAACCTCTTCTCATCAATCAAATTTATCTGGTCAAGTCGAGTATGAATCCACTCATCTTCATCCAAGCCTGCATCCTTCATGATTCTTAAGGAAGGGATCTGAACTTCAATGGGTAGAACTGCTTCCATACCATAGACTAAGGAGAATGGGGTTGCCCCTGTTGAAGTACGTATTGTAGTACGATAACCATGAAGAGCAAATGGTAACATCTCATGCCAATCTTTATAAGTAACATTCATCTTCTGTAGAATCTTCTTAATGTTCTTATTAGCAGCTTCTACTGCCCGATTCATCTTCGGACGATACAGAGAAGAGTTGTGATGCTTAATATTGAATTGCGTGCAAAGATCAGTAATCATGGTGTTATTCAGATTAGAGCCATTGTCTGTGATAATCCTTTCAGGGATGCCATACCTACATATGAGATTACTTTTAATGAATCGAGGCACCACATTCTTAGTAACAGATGCAAATGAAGCTGCTTCCACCCACTTTGTAAAGTAATCAATAGCAACCAGGATGAAGCGATGCCCATTAGAAGCAGTAGGCTTGATCTCACCAATCATATCAATCCCCCACATAGCGAAAGGCCAAGGAGCAGTCAACATATTCAATGGAGCTGGAGGTATATGTACTTTATCAGCATAGATTTGACACTTGTGACATGTTCTGGAATGTTGATAGCAGTCAGCTTCCATGGTAGACCAATAGTAACGTGCTCTCAATATCTTCTTTGCCATAGTATGACCACTAGAATGAGTGCCAAAGATCCCATCATGCATGTCTTCCATAATCTCTGTTGCTTCCTTCTTATCCACACAACGAAGCAAAGTCGAATCATGATTACGCTTGTACAAAATTCCATTACTTAAGAAGAACTTAGCAGAAAACCTTCTCAGAAACTTCTTATCTTTGACAGATGCCCCTTCAGGAAACTCCTGAGCTTCAAGATATCTTTTCACTTCATAGAACCAAGGCTTCCCTTCTACTTCTCCAGTGTCAATCTCATTGCAAGTATGCAGGCTTTTCAAATCTGTCAATAGTAATCTTGCGAGCTTCATCATCCCAGCTAATCTCAAACATAGATGCCATGGTAGCTAATGCATCTGCCAACTGATTTTCTCTTCGTGGAATATGTCCAAATGTAATCTCTTCAAAATATGGGATTAAGGACAACACAAGCTCTCTGTAGGGGATGAGATTTTCATGCTTGGTATCCCAATATCCTTTAATCTGACTTACTACCAGGGTTGAATCTCCATATACATCCAGGAACTGAATCTTCATATCAATGGCAGCTTTGATACCCAGGATACATGCCTCATACTCAGCCATGTTATTGGTACAATAGAAACAAAGTCTTGCAGTAATCGGGGTATGACAACCTTCAGGGGAAATGATCACAACACCAACACCGTTACCAAGTGCATTAGAAGCTCCATCAAAAACCATAGTCCATCGGGATCCTTGTTCAGGTCCATCATATTGTCCAGGTCCTTTGGTAATAATCATAATGTCTTCATCAGGGAACTCAAAACTCATTGACTGATAATCATCCACTGCTTGATGAGCCAAATGATCAACTACTACACTACCCTTAATGGCCTTCTGAGTAGTGTACTGTATGTCATATTCTGTTAAAATCATATGCCATCTCGCTATTCGTCCGGAGAGAGCAGGTTTCTCGAATATGTACTTGATTGGATCCATCTTTGAAATCTATAAGGTAGTATGAGTCAACATATACTGTCTTAGTCGGCGAGAAGCTCATGCCAAAGCGCAACAAGTTTTCTTGAGCAGTGAGTATCTTGTTTCACAGTCGGTAAACTTTTTGCTAAGGTAGTATATTGCCTGCTCTTTTCGACCAGACTCGTCATGTTGCCCCAATACACACCCCATTGAGTTCTCTAACACTGTTAAGTACATAATCAAGGGTCTTCCATCAACTGGTGGCATCAAAATTGGAGGTTCTAGAAGATATCTCTTGATTTCATCAAAGGCTGTCTGGCATTCATCATTCCATTCCATTACCTGATCCTTCTTCAACAACTTGAAGATTGGCTCACAGGTGGCAGTTAATTGGGAAATAAATCTTGCAATGTAATTCAATCGTCCCAAGAAACCTCTAACTTCCTTCTCAATACGGGGAGCTGGCATCTCTTGTATAGCTTTCACTTTTGCAGGATCTACTTCAATACCTTTTCCACTGACAATGAAACCCAGGAGTTTACCAGATCTAACTCCAAAAGTACATTTGTTTGGGTTCAATCTCAACTTGTATTTCTTCAACCTTTCAAACAGCTTATGCAGATGATGAAGATGTTGCTCTTCATTCTGGGACCTGGCTATCATATCATCCACATATACCTCTATCTCATGATGAATCATATCATGAAACAAAGCCACCATAGCACGCTGATATGTTGCTCCGGCGTTCTTCAAACCAAATGGCATCACTTTATAACAAAAAGTACCCCACTGTGTAACAAATGTAGTCTTCTCCATATCTTCAGGTGCCATCTTGATTTGATTGTAACTAGAGAAACCATCCATGAAAGAGAATACTTTATGCTGAGTAGTGTTGTCTACCAGAACATCAATATGAGGAAGTGGAAAGTCATCTTTAGGGCTGGCCTTGTTCAAATCCCTGTAATCTACACACATACGTACCTTACCATCTTTCTTAGGTACTGGTACCACATTTGCAACCCACTGGGGATAAGAAGTCACAGCTAAGAACCTGACATCAAACTGTTTCATCACCTCTGCTTTAATCTTTTCTGACATTTCAGGACGCATGCGACGAACCTTCTGCTTCTTTGGACGACAATCTTCTTTTACCGGCAAACGGTGAACCACAATGTCTGTATCCAATCCTGGCATATCTTCATAGGACCAAGCAAAGATTTCCACATAATCACGTAACATCTGAATTAATCTGCTCTTAACACCATCCTCTAATTCAGCCCCTATCTTGACCTCTTTCTTGTTCTCTTCAGTTCCCAGATTTACAACTTCGATTGGCTCTTCATGTGGCTGTATAGCTTTTTCTTCTTGTTGTAATAACCTAGCAGGCTCTACAGGTACTTCAAAATCTTCCTCCTTTCCATCTTCAGCTTGATAGATCGGATTCTCGAAATTATAATTGGCAATAGTAGAACTGTTATCAACATGATCCAGAGTGGATGAGGATCTGCATTTTAGTGATGTGGGTGTGTGTAAGAACACATAGCTGATAAAAGAAAAATAAAGAAAGATAGGGAACACAATATTTACGAAAACGAAACGTCCATTGATTTTTATTGAATGAAGTATGCAAATGAAATGACATCCCGAAACAAGCATACCATTGTGCCCCGGGTAAGGCACAAGGCTTAAAAGTTTAATTGTTCAAAAATTACAAACTTAAAAACAACACAATAATAGTATTTACTCCTGAATAAAGGAGATAGGAATAACGTCTTCAGTCTTCCAATTGTTGAACCCATCACCCACAGTAGGAAAGATCCAGTCATCCAGGTTGTAGTCTTCATTATAGTCACCCACAACATTGATTTGATCTTTCATGATCCCTTGATTGGTGATACGAACAGCACGAGCACGACGAACAACCTTCTGGGATTCTTCTTCAAATACAACCCTGACATCTTTGAGGGAGGCCATTGTAGGAGGTACTCTGGTAACCACAGGAACTCTTTTGACAACAGGAGGAGCTTCAGTAGCAGGAACGACCCAATGAACTACTTCAAATTTCTGACAAGGAGTATCAACATATTCACCTTCCACTTCAACATACTTAAATGTATTCACATGACTGATCATATATTCTTCCTCTCCATAAACAGTAACAATCTTTCCCTTCACTGGATATCTCAACTTCTCATGTAGAGTGTAGGTCACATCACTTGCCCCGTGGATCCAGGGGCGCCCAAGCAAACAGGAGTACGCAGGACGAATATCCATTACATAGAAGGTAGAATTGAAGACTTGAGAGCCTACTTTAATCGGGAGATCTATTTCTCCATGTACTACTCTTCTTGAGCCATCAAAGGCCCTCACCACTATATTACTTGGTCTTAACACAACATCTTCAGGACTGAGCTTGTTCAGAACCTCTTTGGGAAGTACATTCAATGAAGAGCCATTGTCTATAAACACATGAGATAAGGTAGTGCCCCTACATTCAATGGAGATATGCAAAGCTCTGTTATGGTTTCTCTTGGCAGGAGTCAGATCAGCATCAGAAAAACCTAACACATTATCATTAGTCAAATGTGCCACACAATTCTTGAATTGATCTACAGAAATCTCATTTGGCACATGAGCAATCTTCAAGAACTTGATTAAGGCTTTAGCATGAGCCTCAGAACACAGTAACAAAGACAACATGGAAATTTTGGAGGGAGTATGCCCCAATTGGTCAACAATATCATAATCACTCTTGCAAATGATCTTTAGCACTTCTTCCATCCGTTTAGAAAGATTCTCAACAGTCGGTGTCTCAGCTTGCACAGGTTCAACCACAGGACCTTTACCCCGAGCATCAGTACTTGGCTCAGAAGTGGAGGTAGTAGTTGGAGTAACTGTACTTTTTGAGGTAGCCGGAGGAGAGAAAATTCTTCCACTTCTGGTGATCTTACTAGATCCAGCAATATTATCAACATCAAGATTCTTATCAGTAACAGGTGCATCAGTCAAAGGTTCCTGCTTAACACTATGGATATAAACATCAGAACCGTAATTCCAGGGTATAACTTTATCAGAAGTATACAGAATAGGGCCAGGAGTAATAATAATCATGGGAGGCACTCTAACTTCAACAACAGTCTTCACAAGGCCTTCAGCAGTAATCTTGATAGGTCCTTTGGAAGTGATCTTGACAGGGCCTTTAGAGGTAATCTTCACTGGCACTTTATCAACCATATCCACATCTTCAACCTTCGTACCTTGAGTTAGATGTTCAACCATACCTTCCACAGAGGGTGTCCTCTCAAACAATATAGTGTAATTGTCCATGAGGCGTTGAATACCATCTTTCAACTTCCAGCAGCTATCAGGTTTGTAAGCACAATAAAAACAGTCTTCATTACAACCTGGAAAGAATCCAGCCTGTACCAACTTCTTCTTGATAATGGATAATGGAGTAGTCACATCTGCAACTGAGGAAATATATGAAACTTCATCAATGGCATTAATAGTCTTCTCATGATTGGGCATGGGAGCAGTAATCACATTTGGAGTCCCAGGAGGGTCAAATTCAATCTCTCCAGCTTCAATCATATCTTGAATCTTGTTTTTCAATATCCAACAGTTGTTGGTATCATGTCCCAGACAATTAGAGTGATAAGCACATCTTGCATTAGGATTGTATCGAGGAGAGGAAGTATTAGGATTCTGAGGAGGGTCCTTCAAAGTAATGAGTTCCCCTTTCAACATGTGTTGCAAGGCTTGGGCCAGTGACATGTTGATATTGGTAAATTGTCTTCTAGGCTTCTATTGATTGCTCTGTGGTAGCTCTGGTGTTGTAGGAGTAGGATTAGAAATGTGAACTGCTCCCACAGATTGGTGACTTCTGTTACGACCCGGTTGACCATACACAGCATTAGACTCATTCTTCCCACTAGGGGGCTTCTTTGCAGTGCTTGATGAAGAGGCACCCACTTGTATCTTTCCACTTCTTATACCACTCTCCACACGTTCTCCAGTCATTATCAGCTCGGTGAAACCAGATGATGAGCTTCCAATGAGGTGACTATAGAAAGGATCATTCAGCGTACTCATAAACATATCCACTAGCTACCTGTCATTCAGAGGAGGTTGAACTCTGCCAGCCAGGTCTCTCCATTTCTGGGCATACTCGAAATTCTCCTTAGCACCCATTGACATGCTTTGAAGCTGCATGCGAGTAGGTGCTAAATCAGCATTATATCGGTATTTCCTGTAAAAGGCCTCAGCAAGATCATTCCAATCACGAATATTGACACTTTCCAATTGATAGTACCATTCCAACTGAGCTCCAGACAAGCTCTCTTGGAAGAAATTAATCCATAACTTCTTGTCAGCGGTATGTGGTTGAATCCTCCGGACATATGACCTTAGATGCAGCTTGGGACATGAAACACCATCATACACCACAAAAGCAGGAACCTTGAAACCAATAGGTATAATCACTCCAAATATTAAACTCAGATCTTCAAAATCCAGCCCAGAAGATTTTTGTAACTCCATGGCACTCATCCTGTCTACCAGCATCTTGTACTTATCTTCATTAGGATCATGATAATAATTCGCTTCAGAATCAGAATCTCCCAGAGTATCATGGAGACTGCCTCCCTCTTTCTCAGAATTTTCAGACTCATAATCATCAACCAGTTCCTTGGTCTTGACAGGACCTCTGAACCTTCTTCCAAGATTAATAAAGCCTCATGATCTTCTAGTCTTCTTATTCTTCTAAGCCAGCAGTGTCTTCAACTCATCTTGTCCCTTGGACAAATTCAGAATCAACTCTTGGAATTGTGCATTCTGAGCCTGAAGATCTTTGAAAATCTGTTCAAGAGCCATTTCTGCTGAAATAAACAACAAGAAGATAAGATACCTGTACATAGGAAACCTGTGATGCAGTGATATGGTATGTAAATGCGTATGCAATGTTTTCAAGGACCGCAAGATTTAAATTTGTTTAAACAACCAAAAAGTAAACTTTTATCAACAAATGGGGTTTTAAGTCTCCCATGGACGTTTCCTCTTTGTGTTGAGGTATGAGTTGAGATCCCGCTCCTCGTGAAGTTGTTTTGTTAGCTCCAAGATTCTTTCTTGACTTGCTTTGTAATGAGTCTCAAAAGTATCCCTTTGCTCCTTCAACTGGATCCAGGACCTCTGTAACTCTTCCATGTCAGTGGGCATGTCTGGGTGAAGAATGATATAAGAAGTATCTCCTTCAGCAACAGGCTCCATGGTGATTGGCAGGATGGCAGGATATGGCATCATAAGAGTCTGAGCACGAGATCGCACCCATCTGAGATAAGCTTCCATAGGAATAGTGTACTTGGGCTCCAGAGTCTTGTTGTCAACCTTGTTCACTTTACCCCATGCTCGTATGAACCTTTGACGGTAACCTTGAAGATCGTTGTCGTAGTCGAACACAATACCCTGAATAAGCATGTCATGAGGACCATCACTCTGAGCGTAACCAAAATGTCGTAGAGCTAAGGAAGGATTGTAGGTAATGCCCCCTCTTATGCCAAGGAGTGGCACATTAGGGAACTCCCCACAACGGTCAATGATAGTAACATTCTCCATAGATCAAGAGCACCAATGAATATCTGAATGAGAGAGTGACATAATCCTCTTGGACCACCTGAACCCTTGTTCATTCTTCATCACGGATCGAGGAAGGTGAGAAATAAACCACCTAGATAGCAAAGGTATGTAGCACATCAGAGTTCCTCGTGCCTTCGTAGTACGGGTATGAAGAGAGTGTAAGATGTCTCCAAGTAATGTAGGCACTGGATTGCGAGTCAGAAATATATTGATGGCGTGTATGTCTATGAACTGATCTGGATTGGGGAACAACACTAAGCCATAGATCAATAGGGATAATATCTCCTCAAAAGCATCATAACTCATAGCCTTCAGGAACACTTGAGCTTTCTCCATTAATACCTTGGCAAGAATACCCTTAACTCCACTTCTTGTTTCCAGGACAATGTCTGATTTCTTCAGATGTAGAGCTGCAGCAATGACTTCAGATTTAGGCTCTTTTTCTAAGCCTGTGAAGGGTTTATGATCAAGGATAGGTATACCCAGAAGCTTGGAGAACTCTTCCATTATAGGAACCAACCGATAATCGGGGAATGTGAAACAATGATGTTTAGGGTCAAAGAATTGAAACAGAACACTCATCATGTCTTCATTGAACCCTGAATTGACTAGATCCAATAGGTGACCATGTCTCTTGATGAACTGAGAGTTTTCAGAAACTTGAGAGACCAATTCCTTAAGCTTAGGAGGTATTCCTACAAAGTTGATCCGGATAGTATTCCTACGAGCAGAAGCCATGACCTGCAACAAAGAACAAAGATAAATCCTTTGGTCCTTGAAATGGTTAGTGAAGATGTTATGCTTATGATGCATGATGATGTTATGATGTTATGCTCAATCACAAACATGTGGCACACACAAACAAGTCACACAAATAGCCCTAGGTTTGAAGGCTTACATGAGGTTCAAAGGTAAGTACCCTCCCCTGAAGTTTAGTTGGTTCATCTTGTCCTATAAAGTAATCAGGTTCTAAGGGATCTCAATATCATTGTTCGTTCACAAGGGTGGTTGTTCAGTAGGCAACTTACTTGCCAACCAAAACCCTCCAAGTTTAGGATCTCAATGAGCGTAGTATCGAGTATCAACCAACTTCAATCTTCACCAAAGCCGGTTATCTCACTACTTTCTAAAGGCCAAGATGGGATGACTAAGGTTCTAAAAGTCAGTTAGTGTATTGACAACATATGGCAGCCTCATATTATCCTCAACTTGCTTAAGGAACATAAGCACCAACCAAGAAGTCACACTAACTATGACCACCAGATCAACCATATCGGTATACGCCGTACAGTTTCCTTGGTCTATTGCCATTTACCTAAGGTACAGTAGATCCGGGTTAGGATCTTTCACACATAAGAACACCCAACAAGTAAAGTAAAGAAAACAAAGCAAACAAGTTTAAAGTGATCTAATTCCTAAGGGTACCCCTCTTTTATTCATCCCCAGCAGAGTCGCCAGTTCTGTAACACGGTGGGAGAACTGACTTTAGTTATGTTGCGGATAGCAAGAGTCGCCACCGACTTTTATTTTATCCAAAAGGAAAGGACATAAAAGAACAGGAAAGACCTTAAAAAGATTTTGGGTTCGGGGGGTAGGTTATACAAAGGGAAGGTGTTAGCACCCTTTATATCCATGGTTATCCATGGGCTCTTAGTTACTTAGCTCACTTTAAATTGTTTTGAGAAAGTGTAGTGTGTGATTGAAAATTTTCTAAGTACTTTATAATGATCCTTGTATGGATGTATATAAAGACTTTGTTTTGAAAATTTGTTTGAAATGTGAAGTGTAATGAAGTATTTTGAAGAAGTGAGCAAGTACTTAAGAGGAACCTACCCTATGTTAAATCTTTACTGTTCTTATATGTTCTTTCAATAGTAAGACTATCCCTATTATTAAGGAATAGGTAGTCATTACCTGGGATGTGATAAGGGACATGTGAATGGTCATCTGTGTTTAGACAACTGTAAGGTGTCTTAGCAATACGAAGGGACTTATCATCTTTTATTCGAAGGGACAAGATCATTTACGTAGGCAACATCGAAGGGACTTGATCTTATAATCTTAAAAGGGACTTGATGATATTTTTGTGAAATGGGGCTTTGCTTTAAGACACCTTACTTGACCTTATAGTTAGGCAACATGAGGAATACCCTTAGAAAGTGAGAGATGGCGATCCAAGATCGGCTTACGTGTGTGCGTGTATATGTTCAAATATTTATCTTGTTTAAATTAGTTTTCTAAATCATTTTAATTACAAACATGTTATCACTGCCTATAGTTACTAACCATGGCAATATAAATATTTATAAATAATAAAATAAGGACAAACATAAACCTACGACTATTACAAGGCTTTTGCAGTTACATTATAATATAAATAATAAATAAATATAATAAAGAAATTATAATTAAAATGGTTAGTTAATAGAATAATTATAAGAAGAAGAGGTTAGCAAGAATAAACAAGACATATATAATTTAATTAAATATTAAATAAACAATTTTGAAGAATTTTTGAGATGAAAATAAAATAATAAGGATAATAATAATAAATCATAGAATAAATATATAAAAAAACATGATTAATTATTTAATTATATATATTAGAAAAATTTATTAAGTTTAATATTTAAGTTAAATAAAAATTAGGATTGAAAATTAGGGTTACATATTTTAGAAAATAGAATTAGGGTTAGAAACTTTAAAGATAAAATTAGGGTTTATAATTTGAATTACAATATTAATTTCATTATTTACAAAAATAAAAATACATAAATAAATCAAACAAGTTTATTCACAAAATATTTTAGAAATATAAAATATGAATTATCAATTATATTTTTTTTAAAAAATCATTGATTTTTCATATTAAAAAGAAGTTTAAATAATATTAGTAATTTTAATTATATAAATATATAAAAATAATGAAATAAATAAAAAAGAGATAAAAAACTTACCTGCTGGAGCCTGGGGTCGAACCCAGGTCTCCCAGCCTCCATCAACGCCAGCCAACCAACTGAGTTGCGTGTCCATAGGATGAGTCTTTGCAATAATATAGAAAACCTATTAAAACAAAGGAATTTTGAGCAAAAAGAATAACCTAGGGATCAAACCCTGGTCATTGGCCTCAAAGGCGCTTCTCCAAAACCAGCTGAGCTACGCGCTCATTTTGATATTATAGCAGCAACAATTGTTTATGAAGCTAAGTGAAAATTCAAATCTTTCAACCGCGCCAAAAGGATCGTCTTCTTCCTTAAATTCGCAGGTCTACCTGCGAATTTCCCTGCGAAGCTACTTGCGAATTTTCCTGCGTATGATAACCTGCGATTTCTCAAACACCAATCAAACATCAAAAATTCTTCAAATTAGTTAGTGCAATGCAATCCTGGAGGTCCATACAATCTAGCCATGTCCTATAAACTCATTTATATATGGTAAATCGTAAAACCCTAAGTGAGGTCCGTAAACCCTAACTATGGCATAATTCGATTCAGTCCATGAAACTCCAATTCAATTGCCCAGAAAGCTTCAGTACAATGAAACAAACAAGGTTAGACAATCAAAATCAATTAAAAACCAATAAATTCATGAAACCGAAAAAATTCAAATATGACATGAACATCAATTCAGTTTATGCAAATGGTGGTGTTTTATGTGTTGTTGATGATTGAAACATGTCCAATGAGTCTCAATGAAGCTAAAGCAACCTTTAAATTGCCTTGAAAGTGTCTCTAGCCAAGAATCCGAATATGAGTTTTTGAATGAAATTTTGAAGTTTGAGAATGCTCTAGGAGGTTGAGAATTCGTGTCTAAAGCATTGCTTAATGTTGTATATATATATCATGTAGTGAAATTAGGTCAAAAATTTGATCACTCCTTTGGACTTTTGGACCTCATGAGATTGAAAAAGATTTGTCATTAAAACTTGAATTTCTTTGATCTTACCTTGCTATATTTGTATGATCTGAAATTATATGGTACCAATCACCTTTAAATGAACATTAAGACCTTCTAGAATCAAAATCTCTTTCAAATATATGACTTTCATATTTTATTTTAATTTAATTTGTATTTTAATGAATAAAATTCAAATAAATATTAAATAAAATGTAAAAAATCAGAAAAGGTGTGGGTTGGGTCGTGCTTGGTGATATTATAAAGATTGGATGGCAATTTGGTGGGCTCATTTAGCAAAAATTGGTTTTAAGGCCTTATTTGCTTCATAAACTTCCCAAATATTTCCCAACTTTGCTAGGGCACAAATACTTCAATTTTAATGCTATGAAGGTGTTCTTGGACATTTTAGAAAGCTTAGAGAGTCCTCTAACCAATATATTTGGTATCATGTCCATATCTTTTACCATTCTCAAGTTATGCTCTTTGGAAGTTGTTGACTTTTTATTGACTTTTAAAAGGACCTATAATGTTTTAGCTCATACCTTCCAAATGAAGCATTTTTGGGCTTGGCCTGTGAGACACAAAGTTGTAGAGAATTCAATTTCCTTCAAAATGAGCTTTGGATGGAAATTTTTTTATGAAGCATGTGAAAGTTATGGCTGGTCAAAGTCCAGTTGACTTTTCCTGTGAAAACCCTAATTTAGAAACTCCTGATTCTTGATGATCTGAAATATCCTTGATGAATCATGATCAACCCTTGATCAAATGATGAATTTTACTTCATATACTTGATGTTGGCAAAAAATCATGAAGTTTGACTTTGGTTTGACCACAGTTGACCTCAGTTTGGCTTTTTAACTGCCTTGACTGATTTTAACCTATCTGATCATCTGACTGAGCAAATCTTTTGGGAAAGTCTTGAACTTGACATGGGGATTCTTGAACACATATAGGATGCTATGAAGCTCACTTGAAGTCTTGGAAGTCTATTTAGCCTGATAAAAGTCAAAACCCTAGTTTAAGATGCATTGCTTAGGAGGATGCATTGTCTGAGGGAATTGTCAAACTTTCAGACTAATTGTGAACCTTGTGAACCTCATGAGATGTCTTGTGAACTTTTTGAACCTCTTAGTACACAATGTCTTGTCTTGGGGAGGGCAAATTTTGGGGTGCAACAACTATGCAAGTGTAAAGGGCTTAATATGATTGCGTCAGAATGAAAACGAATGAAATAGAAAAAAGAGCATTAGGTTTAGCTATAATATAATGATTCAGACTAGTTTGTATATGGGGTTTATGAGCATTATATGTTTTTAGTGTCATTAGTGTATCTTTAGTGTTCGAATTACTATCGGTTCTTTTAGCAAAATGCAACACAACCATGTACGGATAAACATTATGTTTCGTGTTTGTATTTGAAGGATGGTTTTCAAAAACCTATTTGATTGTTTGCTTGAGTACAAGCAAAGATTCAAGTCTGGGGGGGGGGTTGATAACACGATTTTATATCGATTATTTAACATGGTTTCTGATTAATTAAGTTACTATTTTCCGTATTTTGAACAATATTATGCGAAGTATTTGTTTGTTTTGCAGGTATTAAGATTTATATGACTTATGGAAGAAAATAGTTAAAATGAGAGAGAAATGAGGTATTTAGCAGAAGAATTGAAACAAATAGCAGAAAACAAAGTTTCTGCACTTTAGAAGCCAAATGATCGTCACGAAGCCAAGACGACCGTCACACTTAAGACATTTTGGATGACCGTAACAAGACTAAGACGATCGTCATGGGTCATTTATGCCGAATCCTAAAGCTCGCCTTAGTCAAAACAGAAGAGCCGTTGCACTACGATATTTTCTCATTCAAACTCAGTACTGCGTTATTTCTTCATTCAATCTAGTATCAGTCAAGCATGTACAATCAAGGTCCATCAATATAATTTCCTGAAATTTCTCAACAACAGTAATACGTGAAGACTATAAATAGAAGCTACTTTGAGTTATAAAGGGAGCTTTGATCTATTACCAAATTTCTGCCGTTTTTACCACCGAAGCCAATTTATTTTCCTTGTTTAGAGCTTTCCTTTTTGTTTACTTTTCAACATTAATTTATTTTTCCGTCTCCATTTACGAACCTTATTTACATCGGGAAGCTATTGGCATTAACTTTGTTTCAAGCCACTGTCATTCTTTATTTTAGTTTTCTGCAAGAGTTATTATGCCAAGTTTGTACTTCATCCAGGTTCATTATTGAATCAATTGTTTATTTTTAATTACCATATTTTATGCTTTTATTCATTGCCTCTACTTATTAATGTCTGCTTTAATTAATATGTCTAACTAAAATGTGTTAATTGGTATGTAATTGAATAACCGGAACAAATTCAATAGATTTAGGCTAAAATCTTAAACATAACTTATTTCCTTGTTTCGATTTCTTAACTTAAAAACAACTTTTGTTACGAAAGTAAAAAGGTAAAAAATGTTAGAATTAAGACCACGAGAGTGTGAGGTTTTAATCGGATAATTGAAATCGAACATTGACTTTAAATACAACGGAAGCGCTTTAAAACCAATTAGAATCTCTAGGTTTTCAAAAATTACTTTTAACTTGAATTGATACAGCGAGAGTTCTCAATCTGGCTTAGGAGTATAATAATAGGCAAGACCACGAGAGTGTAAGTTGACGACTTTTAAACCAACATTTTCTATAGAGAGATAATTTGATAAACCTTTATCTATTTATTGAATTCGTGAAGGCATATTAATTACATACCGATATTTCTATCATAACTTAATTTAATTTAAAATTCTTACTTTCTCGTTCCTTAAAACTAAAACATCACTTGCCTTAGCTAAACATTGTAACACCCCGATAGCGCTAGGTTGATTATCAAGTCTCCATGGGATTGATATCTTCTATTATTACGCGATTAGGTTGTATACTTGCAGTTAATACCTTAAGACTCAGAAAGTCGCGATCAATGTCTGATGTGTTAGCACGTAGCATTTGGGGTAGCGAGGAAGTACAATGGTCTGCTACAGAATCCATCAACAATTCAAGGGGGATGCTTATTCTGTGGAGGAAATTTTTTCTTTATCTGGCTGCTTGCTATAGATATCATGGATACTTGTGTCTCAGTTCAACTTGGAGGGATAAGGTTATTTACTTTGTAAATATCTATTTATCGTTTGTGTTATCTAGAAAAAAGAGGTTATGTCCTGACTTGCTAAATCTCAAATCTAATCTCCCAACAGGTTAGTGGATTGTTGGGGGCGATTTCAATGCAATAAAAAAAGAAGAAAAGCTTCAAAGGGGAGTTGAGAGCAAAGGTGAGATGGATAATTTCAAAGGTTACATCGATGCAATGGGCCTTGTTGATCTCCCCCTAACCGGTAATAAATTTACATATTACAATCATAGTGATTCTTATATGAGCCGGCTCGATAGATTCATTATTTCTATGGATTTGTCAGTTGTCTAGAACACTATCAATCAATTTGTTGGCGTGCGAGATATCTTCGATCATAGACCAGTTTTGCTCAAGGGGAGAAACATAAATTGGGGTCCTAAGCCATTTAAGTATTTTGATTCTTAGTTTGATCATTCAGATTTTTTGGTTTTTTGTCAAACAAGAATGGATGTCATTTTCTGCTAACAGGAGTGTAGGTTATATTCTTAATAAAAAGTTCTAGATGCTTCAGGCAAGACTTTAGTGGTGGAATGTAAACACATTAGGGTGTATTGATCTTCAAATAAATACACATTATATCAACATGAAAAAAATGGATGATGTTATGGCTACTGATATCAATGGTGTATCATTGGAGGACCTAAAAAATAACGGCATTGCTCAGAAGAAGTTGTGGGAAAATTTACAGTTGAAGGAAAATGTTTTACATAAAAAATCTAGGGTACAATGGATAAGAATGGTGATTGTAATTCCAATTATTTCCATTGAATGCTCAAAACCCAATCTAGAAGGAATGATATAACTTTAATTAGGAAAGGTACATTGGTTATGAAGGATATTAATCTTATTAAATCTACTATAAAGGATCATTTTGCAGGGATTTTTTTGTAGAACTAACAAGGTTAGGCCGCAACTCAATTTTGAAGGTATCCCAAGGCTTTCTAGTCAGAATAGTAACAACTTGGAGTGTGATTTTGATGTGGAAGAAATTAGGAATGCTGTATTTAGTTATGCTAAAAGAAGAAGCCCTGGACCAAATGGTTGTAACTTGGGGTTTGTTCAAAATTGTTGGGAAGTGATTGGTCATGATTTTGCAAATTGCATCTAAGAATTCTTTGCAACAGGGAGATTTCCTAAAGCTTTCTCTTCATATTTCATTTCCTTGATACCTAAAATAGATATCCTTTAATCCTTAGATAATTATAGGCCCATTTTGTTTACAAAGTGATCTCAAAATTATTGGCTACTTGGTTTAGAAGTGTTATGCAAAATCTTATTTCAAAATCGCAAATGACTTTTATACTGGGAAGACAATTGTTAGATAACATAGCGGTCTTGAACGAAATTATTGATTTTGCAAAGAAAAGAAAACAAAGTTGCATCCTATTTAAGGTTAATTTTTCTAAGGCGTGCGATTGCATTGATTGTCATTTTTTGAGGAAAATTATGCAAGCAATGGGGTTTTGTAGGCGTTGGCTCAAATGGATGGAAGGTGGGGTTTTTACGAGCTTTATGTTCGTTCTCGTCAATGGTAGTCTAATGGGAGATTTCAAAGTGTGTCTTGGTTTACGCCAGGGAGATCCATTATCACCTTTCCTTGTTTCCATAGTGGCAGAAGGTTTTGCAATCATGGTGGAGAGGGATACAACATTTTTTTTAAATCCTTTCAAGTGAATAATGAAGTATGCTTCAAGTTACTACAGTTTGCGGATGACATCATTATTCTTAGCAATGGTGAATAGTCAAAACTTTGGGCTTTCAAGGCCATTTTGAAAGGTTTTGAATTGACTCCTGGTTTGAAAGTGAATACTAGCAAAAGCTGTTTATATGAGGTTAATGTAGAGGATAATTTCATGAGGGCGGCATAATAATTTCTCATTTGTAGGATATGTCTTATTCCATTTAAGTTTTTTGGGCCTGAAGATTGACGACAAACATAGAAGAATAACATATTGGAATCCGATTATTGATTGTTTCAAAAGGCGTTTGAATAATTGGAGAGGAAGAATGCTTTCACTTGGTGGTAAAGTTACTTTGGTTAATTCGGTTTTTACAAATTTACCTATCCATCACTTGTCGTTCTTCAAAGCTCCTAGGAAAGTCGTGAATGAGCTTATATATATACAACGAAGTTTTCTTTGGCACATTTCGAAGGAGAGCAAGCATATGGCTTGGATTATTTGGGATAAAGTATGTAAGTCTAAAGAAGAAGGTGGTCTCAGGGTGAATGATTTACGTTTATTTAATATAGCTTTGTTATCGAAGTGGTTATGGCGTTTTATAACCGAACACGATGCTCGTTGGAGTGATGTGTTGCACGAGAAGTATGGTGATTACTACAAGCAAATTACTAAAAGGGAGGATTATATTCCAAAACTACCACATTCTCAATGGTGGAAGGATATCACGCGAATCAATTCGAATCCAGAAGCTGCCTCTTTTGGTGACTTTGTAAAGTTCAGGCTGGGCAGTGGCGAATCCGTTTCATTCTAGAAGGAGAGAGATAACTTGACAATTCTTCTTTATCTACTCCTTTCCCTTTCCCGTTCGGTGCTACTGCTGTAATTAACAACACAATTGCAAATTGTGGTGTATGGTTCGAAAGATGTTGGTCTTGGAATTTGGATTACGATGTACTATCTCCAAATGCTGCTACTTAGCTTGCAAATTTGCGTATTTTGTTGCAAGATGTGTCTCCTATTAAGGATTGTCTGGACACTATTATCTGGCCTTTGGGGACTTTCAACAAGTTTTCAGTTAAATCCTTATACTAAGCATTATTGAAGGATGCAGGAAGAAATTTGCAAGACGACCATTTGAAAGTGGTATTACATTGTTTATGGGATTCTTTTATTCCGTTCAAGACTAAATTTTTTAGTTAGAGCCTATTGCTTGATAAACTTTCGACGAGAGGAAATCTTTTTCATCATCATATCATTTCAAATCCTCACGACATTGTGTGTATTTTTTGCTTTGGCCAAATGGAAGATGTAAGTCACATTTTCTTAACTTGTCCTAAGATGTTGTTGGTTTGGCATAAAGTTTGTCTTTGGTTGGAGGTTAGTTTGGTTAATGTAATTGAGTTATCAAAACACTTGTTATCCTGGACCCTTATATTAGAAGGAAGGTGCTCCAAGACGATTTCAAGTAGCCTTTGGTGGTGATTTGTTGGGGGTATTTGGTGGGTGAAAAACAAAATTATATTTAATGTTGAAATATGTGACCCGAAAGCAATTTTTTTGTGCATTAAGTATTTTTCGTGGTGTGAATTGCAACTTTGTCTAAGGGTAAAATGCTTTGTAAATTTTATGAATGACATTTGTATCCTTTAAATTTTTTGTAAGCATTGGTTATCACTATTAGTTGGAGATTATATATGGGTTGTGATACCTTTTATACCTTATTTATAATACTACTTCGTTAAAATCAACAACAAACAAAATATAAAAATATTGTTTGTATTTTTGTAAAAATATTTATCATTAAAATGAATAGTTAATAAAAAAATTCAAAATATTTGTTTTAAATTATTATTAAATTACAAATAATAATTACTGTGTGTTTGGAATGATTTTTTTTTTTTAATTTTTTAATTTATGTTGCATTAACAGTGTGTTTGTTTTAAAAGAAAGAGCAAGGAAAGAAAGTTAAGGAATGGAAAGATAAGGCACGTAATCCATATACTTGGCGAATACGTAAAACGAGTTGAATTCTAGAGTGTTCGAGTAAGATCCGAATATGCCAACGAGAACGCGACACGTCCTCATAGACCATTTTAATCTTTTTCTAGGGTTTAAATGGACCATTCGCACATTCGTAACAAACTAATCCTCTATTATAACTTGTTCTCGTTTTCTTCCATCTCTAAAAATCACCCTCCGCCCTTTTTGCCGCTTTGCCCTAAAACTTCATCCATGGCCCGTCGTAGCTCCGGTGGTAACGTTCTCTTCTCAGATCTTCTTTTTTTGATTTTAGTGCTTGATTCCTATTTTATATACAATAGTCTCCCCTACCATTTCTATGCTGTATTTTCGTCCACCATGATATCTAGGTTTTTTTTTGTCTTCTTCCGGATTTTGATGAATTGTTTATGAAAATTGTGGATTTTATTCCTGTTAACGTGTATGTGTGAAATGATTGATACATCTTTTGCGGTTAATTGAGTACTTCATTTGATTGTTTGCTGAATCATGTATTGAGGATTTCATATTGTGACTTTATTGATTTTTTCTTACTGTAGGAAGATCTGCTCGTCCAGCTCCACGTGCTGCACCACGCCCCGCTCCCGGTATGCATTAATACAGCGTTTAATAGCAGCTTTATAATTGAGTTTTATAATTGTTCTCCAAACAAGATATTAAATTTTATTATCATCTAAGATAACATATTTTCTAATGACATTGTCTTAACGTTTTGGTGCAGTCAACCGAGCTCCTCCTCCAGCTAATACTCAGAATGGTGGTGGATCTATGCTTAGTGGTATTGGTTCTACCATAGCTCAAGGTATGTAAAGCATAACTGAGATGTTTCTGCCATATAGATCCGTAACAATATTCACGTTCATTTTGGTATTAAGTTTTCGACACTTCGTAGGTATGGCTTTTGGTACTGGAAGTGCTGTGGCACACAGGGCCGTGGATGCCGTCATGGGTCCTCGCACTATTCAGCATGAAGCTGTAGTGAATGAGGCTGCTGCAGCTGCCCCTGCACCAACTGCCAATTCTTTTGGTGGTGATGCTTGCAATATTCATTCAAAGGCTTTCCAGGATGTATGTCTTTTCCCTTGTTCTGTTATTACTTGATAATTCCTTTTTATTAGTTTTGGGTAAATATTTCTTCTGCTGTTTAACACTGATTATATGTCTTATAATAACATATTAATCACAACCCTGGAAGATTTATTTTCCACTTTGATGTTGGTGGTATAATATATTGTCCTGTGTTTTTGAAACCAATGACACTATAACAGACTTCTATTATTTGATATAATCCCGTTTCTATTTCTTTTGCAAGTAACTGGCATTTATGATATTATGTAATTATTTGCGTAAAGATTGTATTTGTTGTCTTTTTTGCGTGGCTATTGGCAATTTTACATTGGTTAAGCATCATAGGATACTTTTTGTATTGCTTTGCCTTTGTTATTGATACTGTTGATCTTTGTTACTATTTTATTCTGTGTAGTTTGATATGTAGCCTCTCATCTTTATGTTCACTGTCCTATTTGGCTTCTTTGTAATGTTTTGACATTCTTGGATCTTAATTGAGCAGCATCATGATATGTGTATTAGAAATACAAATTTCTTATTTATGGATGGGTTAAGCTTAGCAAAAAGGTTTTCAACTAGATGGGAATCCAAACAACTAGCCTCACTTGGGGTTTATGAATAAGTAATTGTCTGATAATGAGTGAGGAATACCTGTCTTTCTGCTCACTTTGCGCCTGCCATTATTTATTACACAAGCACTTGCTTGATGTTGTCATGTTAATGAAATTTCTATACTTATCTGTCTTTTAAACCAAGCATACCTCATGTTCATTGTGAATTTTAGTGTAATATTTTACTCATGTTGATTATATAATGTTGTGTGGTTGCAGTGCCTGAACAATTATGGAAGTGATATTAGCAAGTGCCAGTTTTACCTGGATATGCTATCAGAATGCAGAAAGAACTCTGGATCCTCATTGAACATGTAACTCTGCTACCCTGGGCATGTTTTGAAGTATTCTTGTCTACTTTGTCTTGGATGTTTACAACTGGTGAAAGATATTAATCCAATAAATTTCTATTTGACTTGTGACAAACTGTGAAAGTTTCATCGGTCTATTGCTTTATTTCTTATTGAGACTTGGCTTTTGGCATGAGAAAACTTTGAATTGCTGTGGAGTGGCTTTTTTTTCCTCCATTCAAATACACAAATTTAATCTAGTTAAACTTTATAATCTATATACACCAAGATCTTTGTTGGACAAGTTATTCTGTATGCATCCTAATTCATGTTTGGATGCATTGATTTTACTGGTTCGTTTGTGATTATAGACTTCTATAGCTGAATTGAAGTATGCATTTTATGTTAGAAGTTGAAGTGTTAAATAATTTTATCCCATCATGGGATAATGATACGATAAAAAAAAAAAAAATACTGCCATAATTTTATTTTTACTAGTAATAAATTCTGGTTGTAATTATTTCCTTCAAAACATTTTATATATTTTTTGCTTAACTTTATATGTTCTAAGGGTGTGTTTCTTTTAAGTTAAGAAATAATATTCTAACATTCTTTGATATCTCAAATTAGATTTTCTAGGAAGATTTATGATATTTATTTTATTAAAAAATTATAATTAATAAATAAATAAATGTGAGTAGTAGGAGTTGTGAAATTTTTACCTTATTAAAGGGTATGGTTGTGGGTGATATTCTGGTGTGGGTGGTGTGACAGATCTAAAGGGTGTCATCTTGTATTTCCAGGATGTACAGTTTTCCCTATTTTAGACATTGGTTCATTCCGGGTTAGGTAAGTAGAATTGATGGACTACTTCATTATTAACGAAGATTTTGTACTCAAAAATCCTAAAATACTTCTTATCAAACCCTTGAGGCAATAGTTTAGGTCTAGAAGTGTATGACCACAATAAGGAATCAGATGAGTCAGCTTGTTTTGCAGCTGCAATGTAGAGGCAATTCGGGTGACCGTCTCTCCTACATGAATAGGTCTCATCTCCTACATGAATAGGTCTCATTGTAGACCAGGCTACTCTTGTTAAGCTGTCAATGAGTAAAGCACGAGATGCCACTCAGTCATCTTACAGTAAAGAAAGGCTACTCTTGTTAAGCTGTCAATGAGTAAAGCACGAGATGCCAATAAGGGTCTGTTTGATTTAGTTTCTAAAAATTGTTTTTCTCTTTAATTTTTTTAAAAATAATAGGATTTCTCTTTTAATTTTTTTAAAGATAATAGGATTTATTCATGTTTAAATTTTTAAAAAGAGAAAAACAGTTTTTAGAAAATAAATCAAATGCATTCACTGACTCACATGTTTCACTTCTTCCAAAGAACGTTTGGGCTAAAATCATTTGAAAATATCTAGGGTTATGGATGCAATTAGAGATTTCAAGATTGAATTGGAGTTTGCACAATCAGTAATTTCTTTCCAAAATTTATCTAGAGCTTCATCTTGGTAGAAATGTTTCACTTCTTCCAAAGAACGTTTGGGCTAAAATCATTTGGAAATATCTAGGGTTATGGATGCAATTAGAGATTTCAAGATTGAATTGGAGTTTGCACAATCAGTAATTTCTTTCCAAAATTTATCTAGAGCTTCATCTTGGTAGAAATAGAAAGGAATTTTCGGATGAGCATTAGGATCAGTTTGGAATCTTAAAAATTTCCCGAATGCCCTATAGGTCATATCATAATTTTGTCAAAACATCCGAAAGATACATGACCTCAGATGAATCCAAGTCCTCGAAAGGGTGAAAGAACTGAGAAAGTCAAGGGTAAGGTTCCTGTAGATTACATGTTTAATTTCCAAAAATTTATCCCAGTCTAGTTATGTGCATAAGTAGTTGAGGTTCTTTCCAATGTCGAAGGCAGTCACGCAAGTAGTGTCAGAGTATCTTGTTAACATGAGTCTCTCATATAGGACCGTATGTCTTCTCTGGTCCTCATCTTTGAATTGGATCTGCATGTCGTCTATGTTCTGCATCCTGAAAATATGGTTAGAAATAAATGTGTAGTTTGCTAATCCTGTAACATTGAAAATCAAACAAGTTAGTCGTTTTAGAAGTAATAATGAGAGAAAAATAATAAAAAATGCTAATTGAAAAGATGGAATCATAGGTTGCTTCTCAAGCAATGTTTTGATTACTGTTTGTAACTTGACTTTTAAAACTAAATATGAAAAGTTTAGTGTAGGGGTTGTTTCCAATGCCATTTATCGAACCATCTCTCATATCCTTCTTTTCCCCCCTTATAAAGTGGTGATTTATATCTTAAGTAGGGGGAGTTTTAAGGAGACTCATCGTTGGGTGTTGGAGTCCCTTACTTGGTGTTAATTTCTTCTCTTGTTTTATTACTATTGGTTTTAACAACTTTTCTTTTTGAGTTTATCCTAAAAGGGTTCATCGGAAAATAATTTTTCGTCTTTTCCCTTTTATGACTTCCTTTAACTAATTTATCCTTGAGTTTTCTTACTGGCAATTGCCTTAAAGGTTGTTGTGCTAATATGTATTGGTGTAAGCATTGGTATCTGTGTCCCTAATTCTTTATTGCTAAGTATTAAGGAATCAATCGAGTTGTCTAATTTCTCAAGGGTTTTGTAGACACAAAGGACATGGTTTCTAAATTCCTTATTGTAGGTAGTTTGATAAGTTACAAACCTTCTTACCATAGATTCTAATCTAGAGAGTGCTTGCGAGTTAACAAAATTTTCTACTATTATTTCAAGATTTGATTTATAAAAATATGGTTGACTCTTGAAAAATTTTAATTGGTGGTTGTAAATATTTGGGTTAGCCATCTAAAATGCCTTAATCTAAACGAAGTGATAATTAGGTATCGATATTTTTGACGAAATTGATCCCCGGCAACGGCGTCAAAAACATGATCGGTGGACTTCTAACTGCAAGTGCACAACCTATCGTGTAGTTTTATTAGATATCGATCCCACAAAGACCAATGTGAAAACCTATCGTTATAATTGCTACAATGTTTATTTAAGGCTAACAGTAAAAAGAATTGAGTGCGATAATAAAAATGCGTTAAAATAAGATATAATTAAATAAAGATAAATAAATAGTATTTCAATATGGGTTATATTGAATTAACCGTACTCATATTGTTTTCCTTAAGGATTTCGATGAGGTAATATCTTCTATTTTGAAAAGGATTATTTTAATGTGAACTGTTGCATTCGCAAGTGGAACCAAACCTACTCTCTAATTTATACCCTTCCATTGTCATTTATGGTGGGCGCTTAATGCGTTAAAGTAGTAAACTTAATTTTAAGAAATTAAACTCTTTACTAAAAGGAAAAATGATTTTTGATTGGAAAATTTAATTCAATAAGGACCGGACCCTAAACATATAAACGCACACGCTCGTAAATAGTTTTAGAAATCAACTTGCTAATGTCCTTAGACCTCCCTAATTAATTAATAAAAAAGCTTTTGTGGAATTGATCAAATACGAATTTAACAATTTAGTTATAATAAGTGAAATTCTGGTGTAGCAGATCACACATGTCTTATGAGATATCGAGGCAATTGCTATATGATTTTTTCACAAAATAAACATAAACAAACATAGTTGCAGAGAGTAAAGAATACACAATCAATTGTTAACCCAGTTCGATGCAACTCACCTACTATGAGGGATACCAATCTTGGAATAAAATCCACTAAATAGTATTAATTCGAAGTGAAACAACTTCCGATTTCCAACTTGTCACTTAATCACTACCCGTGTTATATTTATACCTAAGACTCTTCCTAGGTTGAGACCATTCTCAATTCACTACCAATCACCACGTGATCAAACACACTCCATGTTTCAAAGCTTTAGAGTGATCAACACTTTACAACTCAATAAAGTCGTCCTACTCTTAGCATCAACTTGACCTAAGAGAGGCTCACAAAACACAAACCCTAATACTCACTAATTTTGTATTTGTTGTTGTTTATCAAACTAGGGCTAAACCATCCTATTTATAACAATAAAACATACTGGGTTTGGGCTTCAAAACGCAACAAATCTGACCACACATAATCTGTAAGATATTCTTTAAGAAAATAGAAACTTTTATAAATCTTTAGTTTCCAAAACAATTCTCATTGATTTGCGATCGTCAAGTATTCAATCTATGAAAATATTCACACTTGGACGCATTCTATATTGATTTTTTCCCAGACATATGCTTCATTCATTCATCCTGAAGTAGATTAACGATTCTATATTGATTTTTTCCCAGTTGAAACATTTCTTCACTTCAGATGCATAATTATTCATAATTATCAACAAGTTCATCATAAGTGAGTTCTTTTCTTACTGATTCTTCATCAAAATTATAAGTTCTAGTCAGAGCAGTGACCCTTTTGGATGACTCACCTTCACTAGAGGAATCATTTTCTAACAAAGAAGAAGACCAACCCTTCTTTTGTTGTTTGAAATGTGAATGACACTCAACTCTTTTGTGTCAAAAACCATCACATGCATAACACTGGATCCCTTTGCCTTGATTATTTTCAGGTCTTATTTTTCTCCCAGAATTTTGCCTTCTGCTAAATGACACATCGTATCTTAAATTCATGTCCATCTTTCCTATTATCTGGTTGAATTGTCTTCGAAGTAGCCCAATAGTTTTATACACACCTTTTTTTGTTTATTATTTCCTCCATCTTCATTGGATATAAATGTCTATCACATCTGATCCCAACTTCAAAGGTTTGAAGTGACCCAATAAGCTCATAAACTTTCAAGGTGTTGATGTCCCGAGCTTCTTTAATGGCAGTCACCTTCATGTCGAATCTCTTTGGAAGAGACCTCATAATTTTTCGGACCAATTTGGCTTCTGAGATCTTTTCTCCTAAAGTATCTGACTGATTTTCTATATCCACAATAACCATACGATAATCCTGAATACACTTTTCCTCATTCATCTTCAAGTTCTTAAACTTGGTTGTAAAAAGTTGAAGTCTTGACATCTTCATTCTAGATGGCCCTTCATGAGCAGTCTTCAGAATATATCACATCTATTTTGCAATAGTACACCTGCTGATTAGTTTAAATGTGTTTTTGTCAACTTCGTTGAATAGAGCATTCAATGCTTTAGAATTCCCTTGAGCCCGTTTATCATCTTCATCATCCCAAACTTCTTCAGGTTTTACCATATTAGTGGTTATACAGTCCTTGTCTTTGACCATTGGAGGATCCTATCGTTTTACCAGAGCTTTCTAGGCATTGCCATATATGGATTTGAGAAAAGCAACCATGCGAGAGTTCCCATACTACCCATCATTCCTCCATCCTTGTGCATTGTAACCGAAAGTATCGTCCCTGAATCTCACCCAAAAACTAAGTCGGGTGCGAGCTCTTGATGCCAATTGAAATTCTGGTGTAACAGATCACAAATGTCCTATGAGATGCCGAGACAACTACTCTATGATTTTTCACAGAATAAACAAGATGAACATAAACAAATATAGTTGTAGAAAGTAAAGAACATGCAATCAATTGTTAACCCAGTTCGACGCAACTCATTTACTCTTGGGGATACCAATCCAGGAATGAAATCCACTAAATAGTATTAATTTGAAGTGAAACAACCTCCGATTTCCAACTTGTCACTTAATCACTACCCGTTCTATATTTCTACCTAAGACTCTTTCTAGGTCGAGACTCTTCTCAATTACCTAACAATCACCACGTGATCAAGCACACTCTATGTTTCAAAGCTTTAGAGTGATCAACACTTTACAACTCAATAAAGTCTTCCTACTCTTAGCATCAACTTGACCTAAGAGAGGCTCACAAAACACAAACTCTAATACTCACTACTTTTGTATGTGTTGTTGTTTATCAAACTATGGCTAAACCATCCTATTTATAACAATAAAACAGACTGAGTTTAGGCTTCAAAACGCATCAAATCTGATCGTACAGAATCTGCAAGATATTCTCCAAGAAAATATAAACTTTTATAAATCTATATTTTCCAAAAAAAATCTCCTTGATTTGCGATTTTCAAGTCTCCAACCTCTGAAAATCTTCACACTTGGACGCCAACTAGATAAAAAAAATATTCAACAGAATATTCTGTGATTTGTACAGAAAATAACAGTTTCCAAAACTGTAACAGACAAAGAGGTCGAATAGCACTGCTGGAACATCTTATCTGACATCTTCCAAACACAAGCTCTTCTTCAAAATAGAACTTGCTCTTCAACATGTTTGGAAATTTTGTCCAACATGTCAATGACAAGTTATTTTACCAAAATTAATGCCAACCATAAATGAGCAGAAATAACAATAAGGTTTAGAAAGAATTGTTAAAAATTAAAACATCCCTAAGGGTAATTCTTAAAGAACAATAGCAAGAGTTACAATTATGCGTTAAACCTCATATCTCAACACTTATGAAATTAGTGCGACATAATTAAAGCATAGGAAAAAACGATGAAGGTAATAAGAAAATAAGGCATAACAGAAGTTATAAAGGAATTGCGATTTAATCGAAAGTAAAGGGTGTGCGAGAAAATAAATAAGGCAATAAAAATAAATAAAGTAAATAAATAGGAAATATGCTCCGAAGAGACTTTTGTCCGGTACAGGTGTGCGACTGGAAATAAATGCTGATAAACTTCAATGCAAATAAAATAATTGTAGAAATAAAATGGTTGCTCCAAGCTTAGATACAAACTCAATAGACTTTGCGATAACCCTTCGATGTGAAGAGTTAAAGCTTACAAAATATGAAAATATATGCCTAAAAGTCCTGAAACTAAACTTGGATGCACAAATAAGGTAAGACAATGTCTTTTGACCTACAACATGTGGACCACGTATGGCCATCTCATAGTGAACACCATATGGTCGCCACTAGTGGAAACTACCTCTTTTTCTCCCTTTTTCATCCATTTTAGCTCTGTTTCCTTGCAAAGGCTCTTAAATCATTAAATTCCTGAAAACAAAAGAAATGAAAAAATAACAAAGCGAATACTAATAAAAATGAATCTAAATCATGCACAAATAAGGTAAAATAAACATTGTAATTCCATGTCATCAGTGATTACCAAACAAAGAAGGTGACTGCCACCTCAAGAAAAAAATAACCTCATTGTTTCTCGAACCATCATATCTGCACCTTCAAAACTCTCTTGGAAGTTGAATGCATGTGTTAAATTAACTGAACGTATGATTGAAGATCATCAAGGAGAATGGGTTAGGTTAAAATTAAATTTTGAGCCTCATATCCTTTTGTTTAAAAAATTGTGAACCAGGTCACGTTACAACCTTCAAAAGACCTAATTGAACCAAGGTTTATTTTGAAAGAATATTACAACAAGGTTGTGTTAACCTAATTCTAAAGATATTTTCTAATCATCTGTATTGGTATTAGAATTTTCTCATTGCTATTTTCATACTTTAAATGTCCAGATCAACATTTAATTTTGGACATTGACTCATTCAATGTACTTCACACCATGATCTCGGTAATAACTTTGATTTCAAAATTTGCATAAGCATTGTATTCAAATTACCATTTTAAAGGAACCATTTTATTTGTAAATCAACACTTAACATCAATGGAATTCCAACAATATGCAGTCAGTTGAGGAACTTGATCATGTGAGAAAAGTCCATTCAGGGAAAATCTCTTCGAGAATTGATCAATCCGAGCCAACCACCCCAAGAGTTGTTTACTTAAAGAAAAATGTCTTCGAGGATCAGGATGGGGCAAACTACTCTAAGATTCGGTTAAACAAGAACAAATTGCTTCAAGGCTCATGCTGAGGCAAATAGCACAATTAGTCCAACCCACCAAAGGACAATCAATTGAAGTTAAACCACTATAAGAGTCAGTCAATCAGGGGGAATACGACTTCAAGATTCAAAAAACTGGGGCAAGTCGTCTCGAGGCCATCTCATGGAAAGACTACTTCAAAAATCCTTTCGAGGTAATTATCTTCAAACACCCAACAAACCAGGGCAAGATGGACCATAAAGGGGTAAGTCATCTCCATACTTTCAAGATGCTCAAGTAGACTCTGCCATACGTCAACAACCGTTGATTTCAAAATGAGTGTCGGGGAATCATGTTAGAGCTCCATCATTACTTTTTCCCTTTGACAAGAAATCTTGTTGCAAAACAACGAAAAACACATTCAGTTCTAACCGTACACCACACGAGCATCTTTGGAAACCCTCAAACCATTGCATAAATCATTGTCATACATCGATCGTGTCTCTTCTCTCTAGCATCATAACATGCATAACATCACATTCATCTGACATGTTCCCATAAGCTTAGAAGCCTTGTAGAATGAAAATGAAAATAAAAACCTAATCATGCTTACCTAGAAAGTACAATACCTGTGAGCATCAACATTGTATTACATCGACTATTCATTTAGCATGCATAGAAACAAAAGGAAACATCATGCATATCCAAAAATATGTCTCACGCTCATATGCACTTTCCAAATCTTGTCGTTGTCACATTTTTACCCTTTGGTCAAAGTCCAACTCAGTTGGCACCTACCAAAATAGATTTTTGTTCGTAAGGTTTAGTTTATCTTTAGTTTATCCTATGTATTCCCGGATCTCCTATTTTGTTCTGATGTATTTTCAGAACCCCTATTTTTGTATCTGATGTATTACCAAATATTCCTTCATAATTCTGATGCTTTTCCATATTTCATTTATTTTATTCTCTGATGAATTTCTGGACATGAATCTTGTCTCTCTAATGTATTTCCAAATGAGTTTTATGTTATGAGGTATTTCCATATGAGTTTTATGTTATGAGGTATTTCTAGAACTTATCCAGTGTATTTCCGAATTATTCCTTTGTCTCTCTAATGTATTTCCAGATGATTTTTGTAATCTGAGATATTTTTGGAAGTCATTCTGATGTATTTCCAGATATTTCCCCATCTCTCTGATGTATTCCCAGGTGAGTATCATCTATCTGATATATTTCCAGAATCTGTTTCTTTTATCAGGTGTATTGCAAGATGTGTATGTCTTTTTGACTCATTTCCAGAATTTGTTTCTTTTATCCGATGTATTACCGGATCCGTATTTCATTATGATGTATTTCTAGAATTTGTTTCTTTCATCCGATATATTGCTAGATATGTCTATCTTTCTGATGTATTTCCAAAACTTGTGTCTATCTATCTGATGTATTTCCAAATATTCCATTATTATTCTGATGTATTTCCAGAATTTGTTTATTTTATCTGGTGTATTGCCAGATGTCTGTTTGTCTTTCTGATGTATTTCCAGAATTTGTTTCTTTTTGTTATCTGATGTATTTCCAAGTGTGCCTATCATTCTGATGTATTTTCATATTTTGTTTACTTTATCTGATGTATTACCAGATGTGTCTGTCTTTCTGATATATTCCTAGATTTTCTTTCTTTTATTACCGAATGTTATTTGGTTAATTTTGTGAGAAGCCAAAACCCGCCTTTTTGTTACGTGAGAACTTGTAACTTACCTTTTGTTTTGTGAGAAACCATAACCCTTTTCCTTTTACGTGAGAATATGTAATCTTCCTTTTTCTTTCTGAGAATCTAGAAATTACCAATTCATTACAAAGATTGTCAAATACCCTTTGGTTCATCCTGTGAGAAGGCAAAACTAACCATTTTTCTCAAAGTATCCCTAGTGAGTTAGTTCACCTTACTTAGTTTAATCCCAACATAACTCATTTGCAAGACATCCCAAGAATTCCCATAGAGTCTGCTTCACATTTCATTTCCCCAACAAGAAAAATATGCAAAAAAGACTCATAACATCTCATATCATTTCATTTCATCAAGGGGAAAAATTGGGTTCTATAATATTTAACTATCTCCCACCGCGATCATATGAAGAATGTCCTTCTTAATATTCTCTGGTTGAAGATATTTAAATAGGGACAACTGTCATACCACATTTCCCCATAAATCAATAAATAGATATATTCATAATGACATTTGCATCATCTGCACATCATAAAATGCAGTTCTTTTTAGCATACTGCTTATAAAGTCAGTCGAATCAAACTATGATTTTATAGACAAACAAGTTGAATCATTTCTCAAATTGGCATAAAACTAGCAGGCATAAGATTTCGAGATCGGACTTGCAACTGTCAGTTATATTAATCTACGATTCACATAGTTTAACCCAATGTGCTAGTTTAATTTTTTTGATATCGTTTGCGGTCACATTTTGATCTGCCTGAGCCTTTTCAACCAGTTATTTTCTATTGCATAATATGATCTTTATGTGTCTGTTTTCCATAACTTAATTTCGTGTAAATCAATTTATGTGTTCATTTTTTGTGTGCATTCTTGCACCATATTTATTCATTTTAATTCCTTTTATTTTTGTTTTTTTATTATCAAAATGTCAAGCAAAAATAAATAGAATTTGCGAAACATTTGATTTGATTTGATTTCCTTTATAAAAAAAGTTGTATATTTTATTTTCTTAAACTCTTTTGTCACATACTAATACTAAATGGGCATTTTGGGATTATTTGAAAGAGTTTAAGAAGATATAATTTATTTCATTATATGTTATTTTCTGTAACATAATTTTTTTTCAAATAATAAGATTCGTACTAAAAATAATGTGAAAATATAATTTAATTTTTCTTTTGTAACATGATTTTTTTTCCAAAACTTTTGTTAAAGTATAAATCATTACAAGAAAACCCTATTTTAGCGTCGACTCTAAACCCTAGCTAATATCCAAAAAATCGACGCTACAAGGCTTTAGTGTCGGTCTACCGTCGGTGTCAGGCGGAGTTTCCAAAGCTGGAAGTTAGTGACATTTAATGTCGGTCCTAATGTGACACTAGAGTAGCGTCGACCTTTATTTACGCTAGAGCAACGCTACAAGGGTGTCCATAATCACAACATATATACTGAGTTAGCGTCAGTGTTAACCGACGCTATTCATTTCCATGAGTCGTTTCTTGATTCAGTTGGCCTAAGTCCATGTCATTAGATATCGTCGGTCTCTGGCCGCCACTAAACATTTTAGACAACAAATTATTTTAAGTTAGCGTCGGTCTAATGGCTGACACTATGACTTTTAGACATCAATCTATTTTGTGTTAGTGTCGGTATTGTGGCCTACACTATTTCCTTTAGACATCAATTTGTTTTGTATTAGCGTTAGTGTCGTGGCCGACACCATATCTTTAGACAACAAGTTGTTGTGTTAGCGTCGGTGTTGTGGCCGACACCATATATTTTAGACAACAAATTGTTTTGTGTTAACATCGGTGTCGTGGATGACACTATTACTTTTAGACAATAATCTATTTTGTGTTAGCGTCGGTCTCATGGCCAACACTATTTCTTTTAGACAACAAAGGATATGATTATATATATTATTCAAAACCTGATTATTACGATTATATATATTCATCAAAACCTGTTTATCAAAACCTATTTAATCAATACGATTATATATATTAATCAAAACTATCTATAATAATAATATTCTGTTTTTATAAATAATAATAATATTATGTTTTAAAACTATAAATATTAAAAATATGAAAAAAAAACTATCTATAATTATTATGTTTTAAATCTATCTGTTTTAATAAATAATATAATAATAATAATAATAATAATAATAATAATAATAATAATAATAATAATAATAATAATCTCTTTCTTTGTTTTAAGAAAGAAAATACGAAAAAAAGATATAAATTTATTTTTAAATCATTTCTATTTAAAAAACAAACAAAAATATATACATCAAACATAAAAAAAAATCCGAAAAATATATATATATATATATATATATATATATATATATATATATATATATATATATATATATATATATATATAAACTAAAAAAGAATTTCTAATATATTATACCTAACTTCAAATATTCATCTCTCGAAGAAATTCTTATGATTTGAAGATGAGGAATTTTTTTTAGGGATAAATATACAAACCCCCCCTGCCATTAGGGCGTGATTTGGTTTTCCTCCCTTTAAGTTTTTTTTTTTAATAGAGACCCCCTTATAAAACCCAAAACCATATTTCACCACCCCCTTTTACTATCTGTGCAATTAGGGTTCATGTTTTCCCCTTTTTCTGCAATTAGGGTTCATGTTCATGCTCTTCCAAAAACTCAGAACAAACTCAGACAAAGACTAACCATAGGGTTCAATTGTCCAAGCTTTCAAGTAACAAGAAGTAACCATAAGGTTCATGTTCATGTTTATGTACGTAAGAACAAAAACAGAAAATGTGCACAGTAGATTTGAAGCTAGCAAGAAGTAAAGTAATATTTCATTTTTTTAAATGATAAACCATATTGGACAACTTTCTACAATTCCTCCGAAGCAAAGATCAATAGAAGCTATTCAGGCTTACACGAAGAACAAGCGAGACATACCGGTTGAAGCATTCAAGGGAGGCTTTGTCTTGTCAAAAGACAGTAGTGCTTGGTCAGTCGGTGGGCTCAAGTTGATCAACACAGTGCTTGGTCAATCGGTGAGCTCAAGTTTGTTGGGTACATTTTTATTCAATTAAGATTCTAGATTTTGTTCATTTTGCTGGATGTTTCAATTTGGGATTCAATTTGAATTAAGATTCTGAGATTTGGGTTTTGTTCATTTTGCTGGATGTTTCAATTCTGAGATTATGGTTTGATTTGATGGATGTTTCAATTTGGGGATTCAATTTGAAGATGAATGATTCAATTTGGGATTTGGGGAAGATGATGAACAATGGACATAGTAAAAGGGGGTGGTGAAATATGGTTTTGGGTCTTATAAGGGGGTCTCAATTAAAAAAAACTTAAAGGGGGGAAAACCAAATCACGCCCTAATGGCAGGGGGGTTTGTATATTTATCCCATTTTTTTATTTTGGTTAAGAGAAAGAGAAAAAGAGAGATTTTTGAGAGACAGGGAGAGAATGGATCGTTGAATGTAGGGGAAAGAAAACGATTTATTGGAAATATAAAAGAAGATTACGGGGTGGGAAATACCCCTCAACCTTTGTGTCAGAACTTTTGACTTGTGGTGTGGAAAATACCCTGCAACTCTGACGTGGTCAAAGAACGGTCACCTGCTGCTCATTAATTGTGTTTTCAATTTTCCACCAAATTTTCTTAAGAAACATTGTGGCGCGCTTTTCATTCCGCAACGTGTATTTCAAAAAATTCAATTTTTTCCCTTCATTTTTGAGATCTAAAATAACATAAAATTATTGTTTTTAATTTTTTGTGTTGCGGGGTGAGTAACACCCAACAAGTACAATTATTTGTAGGGTGAAAAGCACCTAGCAAAATCACCCACCAGAAATAGATGTTTTCTTGTAGTGCCTGAATACATAAGAGCATCACTTGAATAAGCAAAATGAGCAAGGAGAGACAATGAAGCCTAGAAGTATTTTGTCGACATCGGTGCCTAGAAGTATGTTATTCACTCATTCAGACAGTCGCACAATTAAGACAGGAAAATCGTAGAGCAGTGATGGTTTTTCTAAACAAAATATAATATGAGCCCGTTTGTTCTGGTTCTCTTAAAAAGCGATTTTTATAATGTAAAAAAATAATATTAAATTATAGATATGTTTTAAAAATAAAATAATAAAAAATAACGGGCTCATAATTTTGTGTAAAACAAATTTACAAAGAAATTTTTCATAAAAGTTTCACATGAAAATTTGGTTTGAATAATTATTCTTGAAATATTATTTTAGATTTTTCATAATTTTATTGATTTTTTTTTATATCAAAATAAAAAAAAAACTTAATTTTGAAGTTATTTAAATAGATTTTCGTAAAAATTATTTTTGAAATATAACATTTTAAAAAAATTGCAATTTTGAAGATCATTTGATCTTCAAGAATATATATTTATATTATAGGATATCAAAATTAATCTTTCAATTTAGAAAAATTAAATATAAACAAATTTATAATTTTAAAGAACAGTTCTATAAAATCTATTTTAAAAAATAAAATAAAAAATCTATTTATAATCGTGAATGTTAAATCTTTCAAAATGTTGAAACACTAACCGATTCAAAATATTGTATATTGGACACTGGTCTTTAAGTTTAGAATTTTTTTAATTAATTAGATTCTTATTTTTATTACTATCTCCGATTTTTATTATATATCTTTTTGGAAAAATATTTTATACTATAATATAAATTATTTTAAAATATCAATGAATCTTTAATGTTATTTTTCTTATTATACTTTTAAATATTTATTATTATCTCCTTTCATTTATATAAATCTCTCTTTTCAATACTATTAATGAAAGACAATTTTGTAAAAATTTTCATAATTTTTTTTCACACCATAATTATTATATTTTTTAATATGTGTGAAAAGTCAAAAACAATTTATAATAAAAAATGAAAAATAATAATTAGTTATAGAATAATTGGTGTATTGAAAGATGATACCATTGTAAGAATATATGGTGAGTTTACATTATGTATTTATGGTATTGTGGAGGTCAAAACCCCCTAAAATTAGATTTTAAAACACTAACTATCAAGTTGTATTTTGAAGTAGGCTTATCATATGATTCAGATTTTTAAAAAAATGCTTTGAGATATATACAAGTTAGACTTTATATTTTTCACCAATATTTAATAGGAAAAATTAATTTGAGTAACGAAATTGTTGTTAATTAAATGTTGTTAACACTTTCTTTCTAATATGCTTTCTATTGAGTAACGAAATTAATTTGAAATTATATTGACTCCTTTTAATATGCTTTCTAAAATTCTTGTTAACACTTTCTACATACAACTTGTCAAACAAATAGATCTACACAATAAAAATTTCCACATATGATCCACTTTCTTTGCTATATGCATTATCTATATTTTGTTGCTATCCTAATATTTTTTGGTTACACGTAACACATGCATTATCTATCTTTTCTCCTTAACGATAAAATATCATTATCACTTTTTTTTTCCATCTCATTTTTTCTCGTACTACTATCATTTTTCTATATAGACTATGGTATTGACTCTTTAAAGTATGGTCTTATTTTAAATGGTACAAATCTAGACCATCCACGTGTATGTGAATATGAGATATTACCATTGATTTTTTTATCAATTGAGATTCTAGTGAGATTACAATGTTCCAAAAATTAAGTGCATTTTAGTGAGTGCTGGTTTAGTGGAAAGCACCCACAAAATGGAATAGTTGCGAGATTATAGTCTATATACATACATGGATTCAATAATAGGGACAAGTGATAAGAAACTAGTCATCTTTTACTTTCTTTTTCATTGCGTAGTGATTTGGAATGTTTTGCCTTTTATTATTATTGCTTGTTTGTGGACTATGCTTTCACGTATTATTGAGTAAGTTATAGGATTCCATTGGAAGGACTCGACATCTTTTCTTTGACTAAGTTATATTCTTTGGTGTGTCATGCTTTGAGCCTAAGAGAACCAATTTAAAATGAGATTGAATTGAACACTATGGAAGTCTACATTGAGAGGAGTAAATGAAGAGTCTTCTCAAAGTGGGTACATCAGTATGACAAATGATGTGATACTAGAGCTATTCTCGACGTCATCCCAAACACCAACTTATTCTTTCGAAGATGTTGCATAAGAGACAATGTTTTTGTGTGAATAATTTATGCTATGAAAGCATTGAGACAATTTTGTGAAGAAAAAAAAGAAAAATGTTATAGAGACCGTACAGAGTGAGAAAGTATGACTAATATATGTTTCTTTAAAGTATATTTTGAAATGAGAAGAAACCTTCTATTTCTAAGAGTACCGTTTGATTAGAAAAGAAGAAAAAAAATCCATGGAATTTTTAATGATCTAATTAGAATTGATTAAAACCTAGGATTTAATGATTAGAAACTTCAAAATGATGGCAACCCTAATATCAAAAAGAAAACCCTACAATAGTTATGTGTCTTGATCGTTTAGGATTATTTCTAATCGATTAAAAAGTTTTTTCCTTACTCTAATCGATTGGGCATGTCCCTAATCGACAAGGCAGTGTGCAAATGCACCCTAAAAGATTAGAAACACTCTTGGTTAATCTCATATGAACCTTGAAAGTTACTTCAAAGGTTCTAATGTGAGTGTGTGTGTGTGTGCGCGCGCACGCGGGGGGGGGGGGGGGGGGGTGCCCGCATGCGAGTGTGCTTGTGTGTGCGTTTGTACGTGCGGGGGAGATCGGTGTGTGCGTGTGAGTGTGTGTGCGTGTGTATGTGTGTGTGCGTGACATCATTGATTCAATACTTCATTTGAGACATGATTCTTCTAACTGACGAGGCTTGATAAAGATATGTTATCATCGGGGATTGCTAGACCTGAGATCATCAAGTATTCCACCGAACACCGCTTGACATTCAGTGTTGTCCTTATTGAGATTGACTTTAGCATCTTCATCTCACATAGGCAATTTGATAGAACATATTGATTACTGTTTCTTCTTGATAGATGAATAATTCAGCTCATAGTATTGTCATTATCAAAACCACAATGAACATCTGACAGTTGTAGATAGTTGTACCTTCAAGCACATAGATCCATATTATCCCTTTTATGATGATAACACATCTTGCAGGGAGATAGAACAAGAAGAAAAACATAGATAAAATATTTGAGTAGTTAAAATACCCCTTACAAATATAGAGAGTATATCCCACTCTACTTAAGAGTATACTTCTCTCCCATTTGACATTATTAAAAAGGAAAAAATAATAAACGATATATACAAATGGGAAGACATATTCAACCCATAGATTATAAAAGAATCATGCATTTAATAATCAACTAAAACAATTATTTATAATGCAAGTATAATTACAAATGACAATATAAAAAAGCAAGAAAAGAAACTAAGCAGTTGTTGTGAAACGATGTCGTCAATAATAGAACAACGTTATGAGATAAAGTTTTAGTTTCTTGAAAAAACACAAGAAACCCTATTAGATTTTACGAAAGAGTGAGAAGAAGGAAGAAGAAGAATAATAATTGGTTAACACTATTTTATTATTCACTTTCTCAATAAGGGTTCAAATATTACAAGTGAATACCAACAATTAACCTCTCTCAACAACCTGAGAGGAATAATCTATTTATAGACTACTAAGTAAACTTGAGCAACAAGCAAATTTAAACAATTGAGCTTACAAGCAAGTCCTAATTCGACATACCAACTTAGAATACAAGTTAACATATTTCGACAACATGCTTGAACAGAGTTCGACTACATCATACATAACTAATGTCGAAATATCAAGTTACCCTTGCTGGCACTAGAGTTCGATCCAAAATGCCATAAATATCCACCTTGAAACAAACTCTACACAAACAAGGGAACAAACTATATTTCATCATGCAACTTTATCAACTACATACAGTGGAAAAACTTGTAAGAATAAGAGTTATCTCTGCATTTCATCTCTATGTTTTGATGATAACAATGAAGTATTTGTGAAAGAACAATTTTATGTTCTAATGTTTATTACTATGTTGATCATGTTATGAAGCAATCAGATCTAAACATACTCAAGATGTGCGCTAAAGATTATATGTGAGTTATTATGTGTAACATAAGTCGCAAACGTACTGAAGAAGCAAATATGCTTTTGTATCTGATCACAATAAAAAAGATCCAAATACGTCTGATGTTGTTGTTGCAATGCTTTTGTGGATGTTGTTGTGAGAGTGGTTTGGATTCTGAAGCTAGCGAAGCTTATGAAGTTACCATATTCTGAGAATCAAGTGTGAAGACTCTGATGACTTGAAGTTCTGAAGACTGAAGGTTTTTAAGACCAAGTGCAGGAAGACTCTAAAGACTTAAGGGTTCTGAAGATTAAGATTTTGAAGACCAAGTGTTGAAGACTCTGAAGATATAATTCTGAGTGAACGAAGTTCTGAAGACTTGAAGTTTTGAAGACCGAAGGTTTTGAAGATAAGTGCTGAAGTTCGGAAGACAAGGTTCTGAAGACACTAAAGACTTGAGATTCTGAAGACACAGTTAACATGTCTCTACTTATGCTTCAATCATCTACAATCAGAAGCCTCTAAAGTTCAGAAGACATTGTTATTATTATCAAGGATGGTACACATACCTCTCTACTAACCTGAGTTTATGAAAAAAGGACAGACGTGACAGTACTATTTTCATCCTTGTGTAACGACATTCCTCAGTAGCCAGCTACTTTCTAACGACTCTATTTTTCTTAGCTATAAAAGTAAAGATAACATGTTGATGTGAGGTGGTCAATCGGTTGTCAAACAAACCAGACCATATGAAGTTGTTGAAAAACATAAGTTGTCAAGATGGTTACTGAATCATGTTGTTAACGTTTTCATACAATCAAATGAGTTTGATGATTACAAGATAACAATGGTACAAACCATGATATACGATACTGAATATGCATCCAAATGATGATATTGATTTGACAATAATCTGCTTTTGCATTAGTCTCTGATTCACAATTATGCTTAATTTCATATGTTGCAAAAGACTTGCTAAGTCGCAGATGGAACAAAAAAAATGATCATGGAAGCTCAATTACAAATCCACAACTGAAGGTTGTGTTTTGAAGTGATTATTGGATTGAAAGAAAAATGGGTCTTGTCCATAATGTTTTAATGTGAATCAAGATGAAGAAGTCCTTCTATGCGCTGAATCAAGATCAATCAATCTTTCAGAAGCTTATAAAGAACAAAAATTTCATCCATTATAGAAGCTTGAGTTGTTGTCCAGAAGAAGCTACTTGAAGAAGAAGAATACTCCACACATTTGTGCTACAATACAATGTAATAAATTAGTGTGTATTAGGTGATCTTTTGATGTACTTAATTGTGTTTACACATGCTTATGTAAGAAGCAACGATTGTAAACTTTACCCTTATCCCTTAAGGACCCTGTGAAGGTCAGAACTTAAAATGGCTCAGAACTTGGCAGCTTGGTGCTTTCTCAGGACTTGGGGGTCTTGGTGATTGCTCAAGGGTTAGTGTTCTAGTGTTGCTCAGAACTATCTGTTATGTTACCATGAAGTCGCATCATCTAGTTGCACAATGTGGTAAGTCACATTAGTTGGTTTTGCAGTCAATCACGGCGGGTAGTTGTGCAAGGAAGTCACATCAGCTAGTAACACAATTTTGTAAGTCGTTTTAGTTGGTTGTACAGTTAGTCACGGCGGGTAGCTATTCCTTATAATCGGTTTAATTATAGTGGATTAAGTTCTTGTCTAAGGAAAATCACCTTGCGGGGTGGACTGGAGTAGCTTGAGGTTATCAAGTGAACCAGAATATATCACGTGTCTCTTTCTCTTGTTTATGCTTTAGTTTATTTACATATGCTTCTGCAACGTAATAACTTTGAAAGACGAAAAGTTAACAAGAGTGAAAACATACAATTCAACCCCCCCTTTCTTATGGTTTTCTCACACCTTCAATTAGTATCAGAGCTCCTTCTGTTTTGATGGATATCAAACACTTAACAGTGTCAGATAAAGATCCGAATACTTTATGAGAATTATTCTAGGTGATGTTCCTCTACATCTACAATTTAAGTCTCATATGTTCAAATCTTAATGGAAGGCTAGTAAAATGCAGAAAAATAAACTTGCCCAAAGTAAAGATTAACTCTTAATGGAAAACTTGATTAAATTGCATTGAAGTAAAATTATGTTTACATCACGTACATTCTCACTCACACTCGTTTCTCTGCACACGCGTACTTTGAGTGACTATTGATTAACTTGTACAATATTAAATACCACCCCCGAATCCTATTGCTAGAACTCTTATTTATAATAATCGAAACTAACTGCCATTAACGGCCTAAACACTAAAATACGACAAATGTCGCCTTGCATGTCTTTGAACCTTGGATGTGCACCACTTGTCTTTCTTTCAGAAAGGATAATAACGAATGTTCCTTCCCTTATTTGAATTTGAATTCTTCGCATTGAACACCACCAGTAGTATTTTGTCAAACTCTGCTTCCAAAGAAGGAATTTTCATAAATCAATTAAAGTATTGCAAAGAGAATCTCAAACAATTTAGAATACAGAATGCTAAAGATATATCTACTTCCATTGACATATCATATTTCCTCGACAAAGATTGGGGGAGATAAATCAGTAAGAGAAAATGAATAAAAAGGTATCGTCGTCTCTTTCTATTATCTTTTTATTAGTCGTCTTGATATCCTGTTTAGTATTTGTATGTGTACATATCTTCAAGTAAATCTCAAAGAATCACACCTCTTGGTGATCAAATGGATTATGAAATACCTCATTGACTACTAGATTGAAATAATGCTTTGCATTTCATTCATTGAGAATTTACACTGTGTAAAAGTTTGTTACAAAAGTTGTTAACAATACACTGCACAGTGAGAGCTTATATATACATCACTAGCTCTAACTGAATTGAGTAACCACTTAACAAAAATAACAAATTGAATGTAAAACTATTACATAAAGACTTAACCCTAGAAATGAAAAGGAAAACTAGGCTTAACTCTAATACTCCCCCACAAGCTCAATGAGGTGGAGGCATGACAACTTTGAGTTTGTTCCTTAAGTCTTGAAACATAGCACTTGAAAGAGGCTTGGTCATGATATCAGCTATTTGAGCTGAGGCAGGTACATGCTGAATCTTGAGTCTCTTGGCCATGACCATTTCTCTTACAAAGTGGATATCCAACTTAATATGCTTGGCTCTTGCATGGAGAATAGAATTATCAGAAAGCAAGACAGCACTGAGATTTTCACATAGGAGAGTGAGAGAGAAATATTGAACTTTGAGTTCAGCAGGTAGAGATTCAAGCCATAATAGTTCATATGTGGTGTGAGCTAAGGCTCTATATTCAGCCTCTGCACTAGATCTTGCTACAAGATTCTGCTTCTTAAAACTCCAAGAAATGAGATTAGGACCAATGAAAATACAAGTACCAGATGTGGATCTCCTGTCATCAGGATCATTGGCCCAATAATAATCACTATAAGCCCGTATAGAGAGAGCTTGAGTAGGATTTATAGGAGAAAGCAATAAGCTAAGAGTAGAGGTGCCACTTAAGTATCTAAGAATCCTTTTAACCATGCTCCAATGAGTATCCATAGGATGTGCCATAAATTGACATGCTTTATTAACAGATAATGCAATGCCTGGCCTTGTTAGAGTTAGATACTGGAAAGCACCCACAACAGACCTATACAAAAGAGGCTCCTTCATAACACCGGTCCCAAATTTGCTTAACTTAGTTTGACTCAACATAGGAGAGGGTACTCCATTTGCTTCTTCCGTGTTTACTTTAGATAGAAAATCCCTTATATATATTTGGTTTGAGTCAGCATGAGAGATCCATTAAGTTGATATTTGACTTCTAAACCAAGAAAGTATCCAGGCTTCCCAAGCTTTTTGAGAGCAAACTGATCTTGAAGCTGATTGATTAGTTTATGAATAAGATGAGAAGAAGATCTTGTAATCAGTATATCATCAACATACACAAGATCATACAAAGTAACACCTTGATGACTATATGTAAATAATGAATTATCACATTTACTAGCCAAAAAACCAAACTGCAAAAGAGTTTGATGGAGCTTTTTATACCAGGACCTAGGAGCCTGCTTGAGACCATACAGAGCTTTGGTTAATTTACATGCCAGAGCTTTATTTTCATGTTCAAAACCTGGAGGCTATTGCATATAGATATCTTCATGGAGAGCTCTATTAAGGAAGTCATTGTTGATGTTTATTTAATGAATTTCCCACTTATATGTCAAAGCAAGATTCAAAATAACTTTGATAGTAGCAGGTTTAACTACAGGTGAAAAGGTCTCATGAAAATCAAAATGATATTGTTGATTGAAACCTTTGGCTACCAACCTGGCTTTATGTTTATTCAATGTACCATCTGAGTTTTCTTTGAGCTTGAATACCCATCTACAACCTATGGTTTTTCTATGGGAGGGAAGAGGAGTAAGCACCCAAGTGTCATTAGCAACCAATGCATTATACTATTGCTTCATTGCTTTAAACCATTGTGGTTGAGCAAGGGCTTATTTAAGGGATGTTAGTTCATAATAAGTGATAACGAGAAATCGTATCACTTTATTACTACGTTTTAAGTCCGTTTTATCGCACATTGATCCTATTAACTCCCAATTTTTCGAGTTTTTTATGTCACATTGCAGGTATAACATGTCTAGAGCTAAATTATGAGAAAAAGATCAAATGAACCAAATCTAGCATGAAAAGAAGATGAAGATAACAATTCTGCTAAATCTGCAATTTTTGTTACACTCACGATCGTCACAACATCC
This sequence comes from Lathyrus aphaca, assembly GCA_963966055.1. Classification (NCBI taxonomy): domain Eukaryota; kingdom Viridiplantae; phylum Streptophyta; class Magnoliopsida; order Fabales; family Fabaceae; genus Lathyrus; species Lathyrus aphaca. The sequence continues at coordinate 105,029,874 of OZ014521.1, forward strand.
TAACGACCGTGACGCTCTATTTTGAGGTCTCACGACCGTTGCTCAATTGTCACGATCGTGACACGCTTGAATTGAAGAATCTGACCGTTACGCCCTTGTCACGAACGTGACAAGGAAAATGTGTTTAAATTATTTGAATTATTCATGAAGACGTGCAACGAGAGTCTTGGACGACTCCTATTTTTCCTCAACTGAAGCAACCCAGTATGCCACTTTTGCTGGATTTTCTCATTACGGAACGAAGCCCACGCTCACCAATTCAACTGCCCAAAATCATATTCTATAAATACCTAAGCTGCAAATTAAAAACTACAGAGTATTTTATTGATTTTTCCGCGGAAGCTCTGCCGTAATTTTTCTTGAACCCATTTAATTTTTCCAGCCTTGTTCTTGTTTTATTTTTCTGTTTCTATTTCCAACCCAATTCAATAACAATTTCCAACATTAGGAAATTGTTATTTAAATTAATTTCTTTCTAGCTTCAGAATTCGTATTTTTTTATTTTGATTCCGATTCCGACACTCCGAGCTTGCCAATCTGTGGAAGAAGGAGTTTAAGAATTTAATTATCCAGGTTTTTATTTTATAATTTATATTAAGTTTATTTATTTATGTTAAGATATTATTATTATTATATAATGTATGCTTTAATATTTATTTATTTATTTCTGCATCTGTCTGTTGGTATAATAACAATGAGTAGCTAAATTAATTAGGCGGTATGTAATAAACTAGACCAAAACGGTTAAATTGAATCTAAGCTAAAATAATTAAGAACTTATATTCTGGCTGTGGCTTTTTATAATTAAAATTAATCTTTTTGTTACGAGAGTAAGAAAAGTGTAATAGGTTAGGTCGAGACCACGAGAGTGTGAGATTTTAACCGGATAGATAAAGTTAGGCATTTGATTTAAATACAGCGAGAGCGCTTTAAAATGAATTAGACTTATTATGTTTTCAAAAATTATTTTCTAAACACTTATGGGCTAGCGAGAGCAGGCATAGAGCTTTAGGAGTAAGATCTGAGATAAGACCACGAGAGTGTGAGTTGAGGGTATTTAAACTGATAATCTCTACAAAATAGTTTAAGTGAACCATCTTTACAAGCTTAAGTTAGATTGACCCGCATAGGTTAATATAATTACATACCGACCGCCTTCTCATTATTTCCTTAAAACTAAATTTAATTCCCGTTTTTAATCCTTAAAACCATAATCGTGACAAATATCCGCCTTAGCTAAACTAACAAAACCTTCTAGCACTAGAGTGATTACAAAGTCCCTGTGGGTTCGACAATCTTTTATATTACTTCGATAGGCTGTGCGCTTGCAGTTCAGATACCGCTAGACACATATCGCGTCTTCGCCCCATCAAGTTTTTGGCGCCGTTGCCGGGGACCTTAATTTAGTCACTAGTGCACTATTAGAGTAGCACTGTCTAGACTAAGGTAACAACTTATTCTTTTCCTAATCTAATTTCCCGAGTGTATGCCAAGTACTCGCTCTCAAGGCGAAGACTTGCAACCTCCAGTCCAAGAATTAGAACGATTCTTACATTTAAGAAGACGAATATTCGAATACCAACGAAAATAACAACATTCCAGATCTTCAAGTTGATCCACCTAAACCAGTTGGAACATCAAAGGACGCAGAGATGGCTGAAGAACCAAATCATCCACTCAAATATTACGCTAGTCCTTCACAAGCTGAGCCGCATTCCAGCATTGCTGCATCGGCTATCAATCGAAACGATTTCGAATTGAAACCTTCGCTGATATCATCCGTGCAACAAAATCAATTCGCCGGAAATTCTACCGAGGATCCGAACCTTCATCTTTCGATATTTGTACAGTACGCAGATACTGTAAAAGCTAATGGAGTTACCCAAGAAGCTATTAGATTACGCCTTTTTCCTTTATCACTTCGAGACAGAGCGAGAGCCTGGCTTCAATCTCTACCCTCGAATTCAGTAACTACGTGGGAGGAAATAAAGAGAGTCTTCTTGACAAGATATTTCCCACCTAGTAAGACAACTATGCTAAGAGCTCAAATCAACGGATTTAAGCAAAAGGAAAACGAATCACTTTTCGAAGCTTGGGAACGCTACAAAGATATGCTGAGACTTTGTCCACATCACGGATTAGTAGAATGGATGGTCATCCATACTTTCTACAATGGACTCTTGTACAACACAAGAATGACGATTGACGCTGCCGCAGGCGGCGCACTAATGGACAAAGAATATAATGATGCTTATGCACTTATCGAAAGTATCGCTCAGAATCATTACCAATGGGGAAGCGAGAGAGTCGCAACTGAGAAACCAACAAAAGGAGGTATGTACGAAGTGAGTAGTATGGACCAAGTCAATGCAAAGTTTGACCAACTTAACCAAAAGATCGACAACTTGGCCATAACACCAACAACCACAGTGGCTGCGGTAACACCTAACTGTGAGTTATGTGGAGTTCCAGGACATGTTTTCCCTGATTGTCAACTATTAGTAGGAATTCCCACAGATCAAGTGAATTATGCTCAAGGAAACCCGTACTCAAACACATACAACCCAGGTTGGAAGAATCATCCGAACTTCTCTTATAAGAATAACAATGCTTTATACGCACCAGGTCAAGCACCAGCTACACCACCAGGATATCAAAAGACTGCTCCTAATGTTCCCAGAAAATCAAACCTTGAGTTGATGATGGAGAATTTCATAGCTACTCAATCTCAAACAAACAAGGATTTCCTAAACCAAAACATACACACTAGTGAGCAGATTAAGCAATTAGTGAGCAAGGTAGATGCGTTAGCTACACATAACAAAATGCTTGAAACTCAGATTTCACAAGTAGCTCAATAACAAGCACCTACCGCTGCACCAGCTGGAGTATTTCCTGGACAACCCCAACCTAATCCAAAAGGACAGGCCAATGCTGTGATACTAAGAAGTGGCAAGGAACTTGACGGACCTGCCGATCCAAGACTTGACAATCCAGCCATGTACCAAAAGCAAGATAAGCCGACTGAAAAGGAGAATGAACCAGAAGAAAAGGAAGATAATAATCAAGAGGTAGTGGAGAAAGAAAAGCCTTATGTGCCTCCACCACCTTATAAACCACCAATCCGTACCCTCAGAGATTAACAAATTCCAAGACGATGGGCCAGTTTAAGAAATTTGTTGAACTTCTGAAACAGTTGAATATTACTATTCCGTTTACAGAAGCTATCACTCAAATGCCCTCGTATGCTAAATTTCTAAAGGAAATCTTATCCAATAAGAAGAAGATAGAGGATAACGGAACCGTTACACTTACTGCTGAGTGTAGCACAATAATTCAAAACAATATGCCTCCTAAGTTAAAAGATCCAGGTAGTTTCTCTATACCCCGTGTAATTGGAAAATTCGTCATTGACAAAGCTCTATGCAATTTAGGAGCCAGTATCAGTGTTATGCCCTTAACAATTTGCAAGAGGCTAGATATGGGAGACCTAAGACCAACTAAAATGTCTGTTCAACTAGCCGATCGCTCTATTAAATATCTTGTAGGCATACTAGAAAATGTCCCAGTACGTATAGGACAATTCTATATTCCTACTGATTTTATAATCATGGACATCTCTGAAGACTCCACTACACCTATCATACTAGGAAGACCATTCTTAGCTACCGCCGGAGCTATTATAGACGTAAAGAAAGGAAAGCTAACCTTTGAAGTAGGTGAAGAGAAAGTTGAATTTATTTTAACACAAATCTTACAATCACCAGCTATAGAGGACACATGCTATTTATTGGATGTCATTGACGAATATGTAAGAGAGATGGAAATGAAAGAAACTACTTATTCTGAAATTATGAAAATTCAAATCCCTCCGATTTTCGAAGATGACAATTGGCGTGAATCATATCAGGATGATAGTCTAAGCGAAAGTTTAGCACTTACACCGGATCCCATGCCAAGTAAGAAGAAACCTACATTAGAGTTAAAAACTTTACCTAAGAACCTAAGATACGAATTCCTAGACACTGAGTGTACAAGACCAGTTATAATCAATTCCAGTTTAGGAGCAATTGAAACGAAGAAACTTTTAGATGTCTTAAAGAAATACCCAACTGCATTAGGATATAACATATCTGATCTCAAAGGAATATGTCCTTCAATCTGTATGCATCGTATTCTGCTAGAAGAAGATTGCAAAACCTCCAGAGAATCTCAAAGAAGAATTAACCCAATCCTTAGCACTGTAGTAAAAGAAGAAGTTAAGAAACTACTAGACGCTGGAATAATATATCCAATCTCTGATAGTAAATGGGTTAGTCTAGTACATGTAGTACCAAAGAAAGGAGGTATCACTGTTGTGAAAAACGCTAAAGGCGAATCGATATCACAAAGAGTAGTGACCGGACATAAAGTGTGCATCGATTATCGAAAACTAAACAAAGCCACTCGAAAAGATCATTTCCCACTACCTTTTATAGATCAAATGTTAGAACGATTAGCCAAACACTCGTATTTTTGTTATCTTGATGGTTACTCAGGATTTTTCCAAATCCCGATCCACCCAGATGATCAAGAGAAGACTACATTCACATGCCCTTATGGAACGTTCGCTTATAGACGAATGCCCTTTGGATTATGCAACGCTCCTGCTGTCGCTCCCGATAAATGGGAAAGAGCCCAGATAAAGGTACAGACGCGAACGGTCGGCGAAAGAGGACAATGAGAACACACAGCAGTGAACTCACTGGAGATGAATAGAGTCGCCAGCTAGGCATTTTTATCCCGGAGGAAAGGTAATGCTGCATAGACCTAGAAAGAGATGGATAAGACGGTTGCGAACCAGAGAGACTGAGAAAGGGGGTTGGTTACAACCTGGGAAGGTATTAGCACCCAGATTGTCCGCCGTACTCGACGGGATCCACGCTTAAAAGATTTGTGTTAAAAAGGGGTAGTGTCAGTGCAATCTGTGTATAAAATAGCTGGAAAAAGATGTACAGGTGTCAGTGTAAAAGAAAAGTGAAGTGTATAAGTGAAGTGTCAGTGTAAGAACAAAGATGAAATGCTCAAGATCATGAGGCTAAAGAATAAGGCTAGAAGGAGGGGGAATATACAGAGACTTTTGTTCGATAACTGTTAAGTTATGCCTACGTATCCTCTCGTGCAATGAGGAAGTCAGAACACCGTAGTTCGACCCAAAGAGACTGAAAGATGAATTGATTTGTGAACTGCTTACTTGCCTATGCTCAAGTGTATGACCTGTCTGGCACAGATGCAAACTGTCTTGCATTAGACGGAAGAAGCAAGTTCTCGTTTGTGAGTGAATGAGATGAGAAAAGAATCCCGGAGGAGACGATTATTGTTTGTTTTTTGAGTTTTCAGTCTTTTATTGCTTTTGAAAGTTTGTCATAAGTTAATGAGCTTAAGCCTAAACCAATGGATTTAGTAAACTCATCACATCTTCCCTCTGATTATGGGTAATGAGAGTACCTTAAGTGTGAAGTCAGATTCTCACACTTAATCACCTTTGATGTAGGATTAAGATCATTAACCTATTTGTGATTATTTAGATGTTTTTGTGGTTTTTGTTTAGCGTTAAGTAATGATATTAAGCCATAATCAGGGATTAAACAGACTCATTACACCATCCTAATAGAAGGATAATAGATGAGAAAGTTTAAGCTGAGGAAAGCTCCTCAACCTAATCCATGATTAGGGATTAAACCCATGACAAAACAAGGCCTTTATTAAGTGGATTTTATTTAATGGTATGATGAAGAAGTGATTTTTAGGGTTTGTAAGACAACTTGAGGGGGACTTGTCCATTAACACTAGGGTTAGTCCTTCTTAACCAGTTAAGGAAGAATTAGAACCCTAATGCAAGGCCCAAGTTACAAGCTTGATGTCTTGATGATTACTAAGATGAATTGATTAAAGGATTTAAACACATTAAGGGTTTAACACTTAGGATTAAAGTTATACACTCCATCCTAATAGAAGGATGCAGGCATAAGCTTAATCACAAAGCCTTAAAACCTTTAAGGTTTAGTCCCTGATTATGAGGTGAGAAGAGAAGACTCAAAAAGAGACACAAAGGTAAAACTAAGAGGGGAGACTAATCAAAAACCCTAATCATTGTCATGCTTGGTTGTTCCTAAGGTTTGTGAGGTTAAACAAGAAAGATCTCCAATGGAACCACCAGGAAGCAGATGAAAGGATCAGGAGAAGCAAAGTAACTTGCTTCATTGAAGAAGGCAAGTCACTTGAAGAAAGAAAGTGAGAAGAAGAAGAATGAGCAAGCTCAATCTCAAGCACATACAAAAATGCAGCAAGGATGCATAAAATAGATGAAGAGAAGTTATGAGAAGTGAAGACAAATTCACTTCTCAAGATAACTTACCACCTGAAAAGTTAGTGAAAGAAATGCAATGCAATGCAAAATGAAATGAAATGACATGATGAGAAACAAAACCAGAAGCATATACATGATGTTAATGATGCTATGAGATGTTACAAACATGAAACAACACATGGGGATGATCATACAAGCTTATGGATGCAAATGGAGCAAGTTAAGAAGCATGAACATACATGAAAAGTTATGAGATGCATATGGCATACAACATGGCAAATGCAAGATGTAATGACCAAACATGCTTTTAATATGTCTTATGATGTCAAATGAATCAAATGGATGCTTGAAATGTCAAGGCAAGCCATGTTGTGCAAGCAAATGCAAGATGAATGCATATGGAAGCCCAAATTAGGGTTCATGATCAAAGCAACAAACACAAACCAAAATCAGAAGCAAACATTAAGATAAAAAATTAAAAATGCACTCAAAGGATCCCTAATCCTATACTAAACCAATGCCCAAAGGAGAGGTTTCAACTTTTAACCAAATTCAAGTTATGATTTTTCTAAGTTTTCTAGGGTTTTAGGGTTCCTTAACAAGAAAAATTACCAAACAAATGGAAAATGAAAGATCAAAATTCATGGCCATTTAATCTCACAAACTACATGCTAAACACAATGCAATGCAAAAAGAATCAAGGTCCAACTCTTTAGGGTTAGGCAGAAATGATTTTTTGAAGTTTGGATCAAAATAATGCATCAAAATGATTTTAATTCCATGGAAAATTCTCAAAATGCATCAAGATCAAAAAATAAATTTGGTTTGAGGGTTGGACAATGTTTCTAAATGTTTTTAAAGGTTTCATGAATTTTTTGGTGATTTTTAAATACCTAAAAGTATTTTTAATTAATTAATTCTCATTAATTAATTAAAAAGAAACTTTTAAATATTTAAAAATACTTTTTAAATGCAAAAAATGAAAATAAAAATATTTTTGTGTTTTAAAAATTAATGAAAGTCTTGACAAAAAAATTCATAATTTTTAAATGGTTTTTACTATTTTAAATAAATTGTATAAAACAAATGCAAAAGAAATGAATTAATATTAATGAAAATGAGAAGTAATTCAATCCAAAGGCTGAGGTTTGTATCTGGGAAAGAGGGTTTGACCGCGCGCGTTTTTAAAGGGCCAGGATGGAATCTGATCCAATTAACTTAATTAATCTTAATTAAATTAAATAAAAAGGATTAGGGCTAAGTGAGTCAATCTGGGCCGTGTACGACTTAAGCTAATCACTATCCAAAGGCTGAGAATGCATCTGGCAAATTAATTAGGGTTTAGAGTTGATGACTTTCAGGTGACCGGAGGGAAGCTCCGGTCATCTTCTCCGGCGGGTTGAAAACCCTAAGTCATGATTCAGGCCACCATTCACCAAATTAAACACAGCAAAGTGATCCTCTAACAACCTAAGATACAAATCCATCCTCAAACATCATTTAAACACCAAGAATCAAGCGAATCGAAGGAAACAAAATTCACGGGTGAAATTTCAGAGCATCAGTACAAACTCATTTTTCACTCATTTTCAATTCTAAGAACATCCCCATGACCAGCAAGACATACACTATCAATTTATCACTTAAAATGCAAGCTCTGAAAGGTTGAGGATTTGAAGCTACCTGAAGTGATGAACTATGAATTTGAGCTCTTCTGACCTTGCTTTGATGCAGAATGCCTTCTCTGGACCCCCTGAAGCCAATGGAATGTTCACAACCCCTTGTTGGTGGCTATTTTGGAAGCTTGAGTTCTGATATGGCAGATTTCACAGTTGTGATTAGTAGGGTTTCAGGCTGCATTCATGGTGGATTCTGGTTCCTTTTTGTATGTTTGATTTGTTGGTGAAGAGAAATGGGGTGTTTGATGGCTGGAAAATGAGATTCGAAGAAGGGAAGCTTTGTGACAGTTTTTGTGGCATGATGTGTTCTGGCTTGCTTCAATGCCCAATGCCTTGCTATAACATCTCCAAGTTGTGTGGATAGCCTGTGGGGCAGGTCAGTAGGGGTGGCTGCTCACTGTGCCATGAGTATGGGAACTTTTGCCAAAAAGTCAAGTTGGCTTGTACTTGCAGCATGGGTCATGGCAGCAGCAGTTTGAAGTCATGTCTTGCTTCAGCTTGAGTTGAGGAGGGCCCTTGGATTGCTTGTAGCTGACTGCAACATATGGATCACAAGCTATGCTAGCTTTTGCAACTTGCCCACTTGATGTTTCCTCATGATTTTGTGCCATATGCATGAGACATTGCTTGCTGAATTTTGTAGCATGGGACTTCTTTTAGTCATGGCAATGCATAGAAGTCAGCCAGCAATCACATAGCTCTTTGGAAAATGACTTTGCCAAAAATCCAACTTTGCACTTGTAATGGAAAATGGCTTAGTGATCTTTAGAAATCAAAGCAAACAATGTAAAATCCCTTGGGCCAATTCTGTTTTTGGGGTCATGTATGATCATATGATGAAGTTTTGAAGTCATTTTGAAGTCACTAGAATGCTTGGTACATGAATTTGCAAGTTTTCCCTTTTGTGCATAACTTGAAATTTAGTGATTTTTGCCAACTTTGACACACCATAACTTTTGATCCAAAATGAATTAGGTCATGTTCTTGTACTTTTTGAAAAGGGAAAGATCTAATCTACAACTTTCATGACCAAAGTTTTTCCATTTGAAGCATTTTTGGATCAAAAAGTAAGGTTTGAAAAGTGGCATGAAATGACATATTCTTCAAAAGTCAAACTTGCCCTAAAAAGTCAACTTTGCAAAAACCTCAAATTCTTGAATTTTGTGAACTTCAAACTTCTTCTATGATCAAATAAAGGTCATATACACTCAAAATGATGAAGATCACCCCTTGGTTGGGTCAATGGGGGCCTCAGATGCCCTGATTTTGCACTGACTTGTCTGAAAAGTCAACCCTTGATCAGATGACTTCCCCATGGAATTTCTTCATGAAAATTGATATGCATACTCCCTATACCATATAGAGACCAATAGAAACAAGAATGACCAAAAAATTTGAAGTTATGGCCTCTGAAACCAAAACCCTAATTTTAGGTCATCTGTGCAGTCTAGCCTAGCTCTGCTTCCATACCAACCCCAGTTCTTGTGATTCTTTGGCATTCTTGGCTTTTAGAGGATGTAATATGATATAAGAGCACAAATGGATCCCTTTGAAGTGAATGATGACCTTTGGAGTGGCTCAAGAAGCTCTTGGATTGCTCAGATCACAAACCCTAGATGCAGATGACTTTGAATCTATGCAGTGAATAAAAAATGTGATATAAGATGCTATGATTGAGTTTATGCATATGAAATGATCTCAAGCCATGGTGTGGATGGGTGAGGGCAAATTTGGGGTGTTTACAGCTGCCCCTATTCAAACATGAGTTAGCTGTGCAGGTTGTAAGCGACGGCTTAACAGGCAAACGAGATAACTTGTGGTTGAATACCAAAGACAGTCCAAAATTTGCACTCAAGGAATGAAGAAGAAAAGGGATATAGATTGTAAAAAGAAAATTAAGTATATTGTAAAGTGTGGGCGACGGAGGACGACCGTCGAGCAGAGGACGACTGCTGGGTAAAGGGCAATGACGGGGACGGCCGACATGCTGGGAAAAGTGCGGGAAATAAAGCAATTATGGGGACGGCCGACATGCTGGGGATAAAAGGTATTATGATGGGGACGGCCATCAAGATAAAGTCGTAAGATTCTCTGGGAAATAATGAAACATGACGGGGACGGCCATCAAGTCCATAAAGTAAAGTAACCAACGATGGGGACGGCCATCGGGCTAAAAAGAAAAGGGACCGCGACGGGGACGGCCATCGGGTTAAAGAATAAATAAAATAAACAGATGATGAGGTACGATCATCAAAGGTGAAGGACGATCACCTAGCAGGGGACGGCTGCTCTGTCGGGTTAAGATGAGGGACGGTCATCTTAGGTGGAGGACGACCACCTGGCAGGGTACGGCTGCCGAAAATATCACGACATAAGACGAATGCCGGATAAAAGGTCAACGATGGGGACGGTCATCGGACGAGCATGATAGAGGACGACCATCAAGAGGTGGAGGACGACCACCTAGCAGGGGACGGCTGCTCTCAAGGTTTGTCAAGACATAGGACGAATGTCAGATAACCAAAATCAACAATGGGGACGGCCATTGGATAAAATGATGAAGGACGATCATCAAGAGGTGGAGAACGACCACCTAGCAGGGGACGGCTGCTAAATATCAACGATGGGGACGGCCATCGGATGAGCATGATGGAGGACGACCATCAAGAGGTGGAGGACGACCACCTAGCAGGGTACGGCTGCTCTCAGGGTTTATCATGACACAGGACGAGTGTCAGATAAAAGGAAAATTTTGTTTTGTTGGTGATCTATTGGGGAATAGTAAACACGGACGAGTGTTTATATCCAAGAAACAAAAGGTATAAGTGTTTAGATGATGTGTATAGATTAAAGATGCGGACGAGTATCCCTAAGATTACGATACGGACGAGTATCGGATAGAAACAAACTGACACGTGTTCAGAGATGATGATACGGACGAGTATCAACGGGTTAACAGAGAACACGGACGAGTGTTGAATCTGGAAGGACTCTTCTGGGGAATAGTAGACACAGACGAGTATCTATATTCAAGAAGACATAAGTGTTTGACACAGTGGCGATTAAAGATGCGGACGAGCATTCCTAAGACTATGATACGAACGAGTATCATGTAGAAACAAACACTTGACGCCTATTCTGAGATGATGGTACGGACGAGTACCAACGAGTTAACAAAGAACATAGACCAGTGTCGAATCTGTGGGGGTATAAATGGTATATACAAAATACGGACGAGTATCTGTATAAGTGTAACATGAGTAGTGAGCATGGGTATTGTATAGATGAGTATTTACTTGCTGGGGAGAGTGACACGGAAGAGTGTCAAGGAAAAAAGTAATAGTATAAACAAAATCTGATATACAAAGTGTTTATATTGCTGTGTTGGGAAAATGACATGGACGAATGTCGAGGGAAGTGTATATATAAATTCTTGTGAGTGCAAAGAGAACGTCTTTGGCTTTCTGCTGGGGGTATGACACGGACGGGTGTCAAAAGACATCTGCAATGCGGGTGGTCTTGTTTGTAAAGAGTGTTCAGGCGACTTTACTGGGGAAAGATGACACGGAAGGGTGTCAAAAGGAGTATATACTGGTGTTTGTGAATTGTGAGGCAACTGCTTTTGCTGGGGAATCTGGGGGATTTTTCTGTATATTGTTGATGAACGATTATTATTCACAAGTGTTCGATTCACAACATGACTTATGATTATGCTATGTGTTTGATTTTTTTGCCATAATGCTCCGCATTAGACGGAATGCTACGCTTTGTGGGTGAATATGATGCAAATGCTATGATTATGCGAGGGATACAGATCCGGGATTCGGATCCCGTTGCTGTGAAGATTTCTGGCTGATCTGTTTGAAATGGGCATCCCAGCTGGGGATGAGATCATTGGTGGATCCGACGAGATGTATGTGCTTGGGGACACATGTCACTGACTGACATATCCTTGTAATAAGGGACCCAGCTGGGGTTTGTAGAAGCTTTCTGTACTCTGTTGTGACTCCTTCATGCGTTGCTCTTCTGAATAGAGGCTGAAGCTCTGTGGGGAGATGGTTCCCTGGCTTTCGCATTCTGCTGAGGAAAAATGACTGGCAACTCGGCTGGGAGGAGTGACAAGTGGCAACTTAGCTGGGGGAGGTAATCGGTGGCAACTCAGCTGGGGAGAAACAACAAGTGGCAACTCAGCTGGGGAGAAAACACCTGGGTGCTAAGACTGAGTGAGTATTGATTTGCCAGCTTGCTGGGGTGAAGCTTTCATGCCCCATGTTGCGCTTTTGAATACCTGCAATCCTGCAAAGATAGAGAAACGCACAAGTGATCCCGAGGTATCCTTTCCTGGATTCCGTCATAGGAGATTAGATACTTTTGAGAGTAAGTATATTCCCTGTAAGCATGTGTTTTTTATTTTTTCGCAGAAAAACATCTGTACTTAATGCAATCAGTTTTTTAGAGACATCAGACATTCTTTGCAAATAAAGATGTACAAGACGAAACATGACTGAAAAATCTGATTTTATTAATTCAAATGCCCTGAATTGGCGAGATACAGTCAAGGAAACAAATCTCCTAAAATGAAGAGACTGTTACAAATTGAGAAACAAAGTGCTGGCGATGTTGACGACGCTTTCAAAGGAGCTTCCTCTTTCGCTATGACTCGTATGACTTTCGACGTTCTTCTCGTCTTGCTTTCTGAAGAAGGTTGGTTCTGATTGAAGCTTGATCCTTTAGAGGTTTACCAAGTTGCAGGTAATACAGACGAATTCAGAATGCAGTTGTTCGCTTATTCCCTTATTTTGCATGGATCGCCCTTTCGGGTTTTCAATCCATCGGGATACCCATTTTTGCCTGAGTTGTCCAATGCGGCTTTTCAACTCAGCGGGTGTACATTTTTTCTATTTATTTCCCTTATTTTTGCCCGAGTCTTTTATTCTGTTTTTGACTCGCCCGGATGCCCTTTTTTTGCCTGGACTTACATTCTGTTTTTATGTCCAGCGGGTCATTTTACGCGAAGTATTTTTTAACTGCATCTGAATTCACAGGGGACAGGAAATCTTCACCATCCATGGTGCTGAGCATCAGTGCTCCACCAGAGAAAACTTTCTTTACCACGAATGGTCCTTCATAATTCGGAGTCCATTTTCCCCTGTGGTCTGTATGAGGAGGGAGGATTCTCTTCAGCACAAGATCTCCTACTTGGTATTCTCGGTGCCTGACTTTCTGATCGAAGGCTTTCTTCATTCTTTTCTGATACAACTGCCCATGACAGATTGCAGCCAATCTTTTCTCTTCAATCAGAGTCAGTTGCTCGTATCGGGACCGGACCCACTCTGCTTCGTTCAGCTTAACATCCCTCAATACCCGTAGGGAGGGTAATTCAACTTCAACCGGTAGGACTGCTTCCATACCATACACAAGCTGATACGGGGTTGCCCCGGTGGATGTTCTGATTGATGTGCGGTACCCATGCAAGGCAAATGGTAGCATTTCATGCCAGTTTTTGTAGGTGACTACCATCTTCTGCACAATCTTCTTGATATTCTTGTTAGCTGCCTCAACAGCGCCATTCATCTTTGGCCTGTAAGGAGAAGAATTGTGATGTTGGATCTTGAAGTCCCGGCATAACTCAGCCATCATCTTGTTGTTTAAGTTGGAACCATTATCAGTAATGATTCGCTCGGGAACTCCATATCGACAGATGATATCTCTCTTCAGAAATCTGGCTACTACTTGTCTTGTAACATTTGCATATGAGGCTGCTTCAACCCACTTGGTGAAATAATCAATGGCGACCAATATGAATCTGTGGCCATTTGAAGCAGTTGGCTCAATCTTGCCAATCATATCAATGCCCCACATGGCAAAGGGCCATGGTGAAGACATTATGTTCAAAGGATTGGGAGGTACATGCACCTTATCTGCATAGATCTGGCATTTGTGGCACTTTCTGGCATAAGCACAACAGTCTGCATCCATTGTGATCCAGTAATAACCTGATCTTAACAACTTCTTAGCCATGGCATGCCCTCCTGCATGGGTACCAAAGGATCCTTCGTGCACCTCGTGCATCAACAAGTCTGCTTCTGTCTTATCAACACATCGGAGGAGTACCGTATCAAAGTTCCTTTTGTATAAAGACCCATCAGTGTTCAGAAAGAAACTACCAGCAAGCCTTCTCAGAGTCTTCTTATCATTGGAAGATGCCCCAGGTGGGTATGTTTGATCCTCCAAGAAGCACTTAATGTCATGGAACCAAGGCTTATCATCTTTGACAATATCTGCTGCAAACACATATGCTGGTCTGTCAAGTCGGGACACTGAGATTTGAGGCACAAAGTTAGCAGCTTGAACTTTGATCATGGATGAAATGGTAGCAAGAGCATCTGCAAACTGGTTCTCGTCCCGAGGGATATACTCAAGCTTGACTGTTGTGAAGAAAGTCAATAACCTCCTTGTATAATCCCTGTAAGGTATCAGATGATCCTGGTGGGTGTACCATTTTCCGTTGGTTTGATTAACTACCAGAGCTGAATCTCCGAATACTGTTAATGTCTTGATCCTGAGGTCAATGGCTTCCTCAAGACCCATAATGCAAGCTTCGTATTCAGCTTCGTTGTTAGTGCAGTTGAAAGTGAGTTTTGCCGAGAAAGGCATATGAACCCCTTTAGGTGTAATGAGTACTGCGCCAACACCACGACCATTCATGTTAACAGCCCCATCAAACATCATAGTCCATTCTTCTTCCGGGTCAGGCCCTTCAGTGTGAACAGGCTCTTCATGATCTTTTGTTTTAATGAACATGATGTCTTCATCAGGGAAGTCAAATCTCATAGGCTGGTAGTCATCAATGGGTTGCTCAGCAAGATACTCAGACAATACACTGCCCTTGATGGCTTTCTGAGAGGTGTACTGGATGTCATATTCTGTGAGAATCATTTGCCATCTTGCAACCCGTCCGGTAAGGGCTGGCTTCTCGAAAATGTACTTAACTGGGTCCATTTTTGAAATCAGTAAGGTAGTGTGGGTCAACATATAATGTCTCAGTCGGCGAGCAGCCCACGCTAAAGCACATCAAGTTTTCTCGAGCAGTGAATAACGTTGTTCACAGTCGGTAAACTTTTTGCTCAGGTAGTATATCGCATACTCTTTTCGACCAGACTCGTCATGCTGGCCCAGCACACACCCCATTGACTCTTCTAATACTGTCAAGTACATTATTAGAGGTCTTCCTTCAACTGGAGGCATAAGGATTGGAGGTTCTTGTAAGTACTCCTTGATTTTGTCAAAAGCCCTTTGGCAGTCTTCATTCCACCTGACCGTTTGTTCTTTTCTCAGCAACTTAAACAAAGGTTCACAGGTTGCTGTAAGGTGAGATATGAACCGTGAAATGTAGTTCAATCGACCTAAAAACCTCGAACTTCTTTCTCAGTTTTCGGTGTAGGCATCTCTTGAATAGCCTTGACTTTATCAGGGTCAACTTCAATCCCCCTCTCGCTTACAATAAATCCCAGCAGCTTACCAGATCGCACCCCGAATGTGCACTTGTTGGGGTTCAACTTCAATTGGTACTTCCTCAGACGCTTGAACAGCTTCAGCAGATTCACCAGGTGATCTTCTTCAGTAAGGGACTTGGCGATCATGTCATCCACATAACATTCTATTTCTTTATGGATCATATCGTGGAATAATGTCACCATAGCCCGTTGATATGTTGCACCGGCGTTCTTCAATCCAAAAGGCATTACCTTGTAACAGAACGTGCCCCAGGGTGTGATGAATGTTGTCTTCTCCATGTCTTCAGGTGACATTTTAATCTGATTGTATCCTGAAAATCCGTCCATGAAGGAGAATACTGAGAACTGAGCCGTGTTATCCACCAATACATCAATGTGAGGCAATGGGAAGTCATCTTTCGGGCTGGCTCTGTTCAGATCCCGGTAATCAACACACATCCTTACTTTGCCGTCTTTCTTAGGCACAGGTACTATGTTAGCAACCCACGGCGGGTAGCTAGTTACAGCAAGGAACCCGGCGTCCCACTGCTTTTGTACCTCTTCCTTGATCTTCATTGCCATGTCTGGGCGAGTACAGCGCAGTTTCTGTTTAACCGGTGGGCATTCTTCTCTTAAAGGCAGCTTGTGCACAACGATGTCGGTGTCCAACCCTGGCATATCCTGATAAGACCAAGCAAACACGTCCACATATTCCTGAAGCAGGTCAATCAGTTGTTTCTTCACTGAGTCTTGTAAGCAGGCCCCGATTTTAACCTCTTTCACGTCTTCATCTGTACCAAGATTAATCGTTTCGACCTCCTCCTGATGAGGAGTGATGACCTTTTCCTCTTGTCTCAACAATCTGGCTAGCTCTTCAGGAAGCTCATATTCTTCTTCAACCCCTTCATCAGCTTGATTGATTGGATTGTCAAAGTCATACGAAGTCATAGCCGTGCTGTTGTCGGTGCTGTCTGGAAGGCACTCTCTGCAAGGGTTCAGTTTGTTCATTTTAGTGATTGATTTTAATCTTGCTTTAGAAAAAGTGAAATGAAGTTATCATTTTGAAAACATCGCCATTTATTTTTTGTACAAAAAGAAAAATGGAAAAACAGTGAGCGGAAAAGAAAAAGACTCGTTTGCAAAAGATGTCTGATATTTCATTGATTAATCTTGTTGCACAAAAAGTACAGATGGCCCGATTACAAAATGAGTCTTGTCATCTTGGGCAAGATGCAAGACTTTGATGCATGCTATAAAATACAGGAAATAATAATTACTCTGCGTGAGTAACTCTTATAATTTCCTGGGAAGACCAGTTTGAGATACTGCTCCCCGGGATCTTTGGACGGATCCAACTCTCCAGGTTGCGTTCTTCTTCCAGCTCGTCTTCCAAATTGTTGATAGCATCAGGGGTGAGCATTCCCCCACTGATAAAACCGGGCTTCTCAGCAGCCTCTGCTTGATTTTGTTGAGTTGGTCTGTAACCCAACCCAAATTTGTCCTTCTTCTCTTCCACAGATAAAACCTTGCCCCAGCCTTGGGCAGTTCCTTCCTCAACAACCTTCCGGGCTTGTTGATAAGATGCCATGGAGATTCCAGATACAACAGATGTTTCATTTACGTTCAGGGCCTCAAACCCTTGACTCATCGTTTCATGGATCTCCCCATCCATCTCAATATATTTGTAAGTAGCCAGATGGCTAACAAAAATATCCTCCTCTCCACAGATAGTAACGACTTGGCCTTCCCACTCAAATTTTAACTTCTGGTGAAGGGTAGACGTTACTGCGCCAGCGGCATGAATCCATGGTCTACCCAACAAACAGCTGTAGGCAGGCTGAATGTCCATCACGTAGAAGATCGTTTTAAAAGTTTGTGGGCCAATCGTTACAGGCAGCTCAATTTTCCCCAGAACCGATCTCTTAGAACCATCAAAGGCTCTTACTACCAGGTTACTGGGACGCAATGCCAATCCTTCATACTCTAGCTTCACAAGGGCCTTTTTAGGTAAGACATTGAGGGATGATCCTGTGTCTACCAGCACATGGGAAAGGACTGCACCTTTACATTCCATAGTGATGTGCAGGGCCTTGTTATGGTTGCGGCCTTCCGTAGTCAAATCAGTATTGGTGAACCCTAGCCCATTGCTAGCAGTAACATTTCCAACCACAGTTTCCAACTGATTGACGGTGATCTCTTCAGGCACGTAAGCTGCGTGCAGGACTTTGAGTAGTGCATTCCGATGGGCTTCGGAGCACATAAGCAATGATAGAATGGAGATCTTGGAAGGCGTCTGATGAAGCTGATCCACTATTTTGTAATCACTCTTTTTGATGATCCTCATAAACTCATCAACTTCTTGATCAAAGGGTGTTTTCAAAGTTTCCTTGATAGCTGGGTCTTCCTGCACCGGGCTCTTTCCTTTTGCCTTGGCAGCAGCTTCTGCTTCGGCAGTGGGTCTTTGAATTTGTGGAGCAAAGAGACGTCCGCTTCGAGTGAAGCCTCCGCCTCCCCCCACATTGTCTATTTGTGGTGCAGGTGTTGATGGTTCAAGAGTGATTTTCTGTCCTTCGCAGTATACGTCAGAGCCGTAATGCCAAGGGATGGCCTTACTGCTTTCATAAGGTACTGGCCCAGGCACTGTGACAGTGACTGGACTGATGGTAGCTGCAGAAGGAACTGTGATAGTCTGTGGATCATAATATATCGTGACTGGTGCTCTGATGGGAGTAGCACTTTGTGAGTTGTATGCGGAGTCATTTTCAGGATCATAATAAATCGTAACTGTTGAGACATTTTCATTGTTTGCTGCTGATGTTGTAGGAGACATTGTTGGAAGGATAGGTGTTGTTGTTGTAGGAGATTCAAAATGAAGTGGTGCTGAAGTTGTAGAAGGAATGTTCGTTGATATCTGATCAGTTGAAATGACAGATGGAACATTTGTTGATGAAGCTGAAAAGTTGTCGGGAACAATGGTTGTTGCAGTTGTGGGAGATACTGGAATTGTTGCTGATGAGATTGCTGGATTTGTTGGAAATGATGTTGTAATTTGAAGCAGGCCACTCTGGATGAGACCATCTATGCCATCCCTCAAGTTATCACAACCATTCACTGAAATGTTGCAATATGCACACCCTAACTCACATCCTGGGAACATTTGGCATTCGAGGAGCTGAGCTTTGATCTCTACCAAAGGTGTCCGAATCTGACCCACACTGGTTATTAAATAAGACGGCTTGTCTTCTTCAATAGCATTGATTCGGGGACCGCCATGGTGTGGCATAGGGTTCTTGTTGACATTTGGTGGTGGTGCGAAATTCAGAGCCTTAGAATCTACCAAGTCTTGTACCTTCATGTGCAAAGCTCTGCACTTTTCTGTACTATGGCCAGGTGCATTTGAATGGAAGGCACATCTGGCGTTGGAGTCGTAATTTCTGGGTAGACTGTTGGGATCTGGAGGGGCCAATGTCCTTAGCTCAACTAGGTTGAGTTTCAGGAGTTGTGGCAGTAATGTTGCATAGGGCATAGGGATCGGATCGATCACCCTGTTGGCCTGAGAAGGTCTCTGTTGGAATGGTCTCTGCTGATTGTTGTTGTTGGTGTTGCTGTTGTTGTAATTTCTCGGAGGATACTGATTTTGTTGCTGGTACTGAGGTTGTTGCTGATAATTTTGTTGCGGTGGTTGATAAGCTGGTTGTGGATGAGCTGGAGCGGGAATGGTGACTGCTGCCACGGACCTATGAACATATTGGGGTCTGCCCCTGCTGGTGTGGATAGCATTGGTCTCACCAGTTCTTCTTGGGCCTGCAAAAGGCTTCCTTGTATTGTTGGATGAGCTGGCACCGTTGTCAGAAATTTTGCCCATCTTCAACAAGCTCTCAATTCTCTCTCCAGCTATGACAACATCTGCAAAGCTAGTGGAAGAGAAAGCAACTAGCCTGTCAATATAGGTTCCCTGGAGGGTGTTCATAAACATGTCTGCCATCTCCCTCTCTGACATAGGTGGCTGAACAGCAGCAGCCAATTGCCTCCATCTCTGGGCATACTCTCGGAAACTTTCTCTAGACGACTGCGACATTCCCATTAGGAGGGTCCTGTTGGGTGCCATATCTAAGTTGTACTGATACTGTCTGATAAAGGCCTCTGCCAGGTCCTTCCAACACCTGATAGTTGCTTTCGTCAGATGAGAGTACCATTCTCTTGAAGCTCCCGTCAAGCTATCCTCAAAATAGAACATCCAGAGCTTCTCATCCATGGTATAGGCCTTCAGCCTCCCCAGAAATGATTGTAAGTGGGTCCGTGGGCAGGAAGTCCCGTTGTACTTTTCAAAACAAGGAGGCTTAAACTTATGGGGGATCCTGACCCCGTCTACCAAGCCCATGTCCATAACATCAAAACCCAAAGAGTTTTGAGACTCCAAGGATCTTAATTTCTCAGCTATCTCATCCAGCCTTCTATCATAAGCTTCCTCCCCAGCTCCCATTACTGTAAACTGATCTTCCTGGGGGTCTTCTTGCAGTACCCTCCCTGCTGTGGCAGTCCCTTGTATATTGACAGGGATGTTGGCCTCTGGATGGAGGTGGGGTCCAAAGACTGGGGGATTGACATGAGGTTGGACTCTTTCATTGTTGCTTGTCCCAGCAGTCCCTGGCTGATGGTCTTCCTGATTCCTCCCTTCTACCAGTGCTCTCAACCTCTCCTGGCTTTGAGCCATATTGTTCATCACCTCCATGAATTGTGTCATCTGATTCCTCATTTCCAACCTCTCGTTGGTCATTTGATTTCTGACCTCTGTAAGGTCCTGCTGCATCTGATCCATCTGTATGCCCGGAAGATTATTGCGGGTGGGATATCTGTGTGGACGGTTGAGTGGAAACACACGTCGTCGAGCAATAATTCCTGAGATCACAACAGAGTTAGTAACAATAAAACAAAACCTACAAAACAAAACAAAAGGTTAGTATGCAATGCAGTGTGTCTATTTGTTTCCAAGGTATCCGGCTTGGCACTTGGTTTTGACCCTTCCAGACCCTTGAAGATGCTTGTGATGTTGCCTTGAAAGAAACTCAGATAGAGCAAACTGATACATATATTGCAAAAGGTAAAATAATACATGGTTTGTTTCTTTTTACAATACAAGCCCTCTGAGGGGTCAAAATACATCATAAGAAAATAAAAGTACATAGAATGAAAGCAACAACAAACAAAAGTCAAACACCAAGACCAAACTCATCCTCCTGAACTTCCTTGAGAAGTGCTTCAGTCACAGGATCAGCCGGTCGTTCCGTAAGGTTCCTGATAAGGAGATTCCTTGTAGTAACAGCTGCAGTTAGCTTCTTGTGCTGATTCTGGTCCTTTGACCTCTTTACTCCAACTCTGATCTTCAACTCTGAGATCTCCCTCTGGGCTGCTGCCAGGGCTTCCTGTTGCTCTTTTGCACTAGCTTCCAGCTGTTCAATCTTATCCTGAGTCCTTTTGTCCTCTTGAGTACGAGCTTCGGTGATCCTGACCCACCTAGCTTGACTCTCCTTCAGATACAAATCAGTCCTGGCCTTCTGGAACTGAGCTTCCTTGCAGGCATTCTTCAAGATTTGTTCTCCAGCCCTAGACTTCTTAATGTAATCCTCAGACTTCTCAATTCTAGCCAAATGCTCCACCTTCAACTTCTCCAACCTTTCAATATCCAACCTACCATCACTCCTCTCCCAGAGGGTCTTCTGTAGAGCCTGAGTCAACTTCTCATTTCTTTCTTTCAATTTTTCAAACTCCTCTAAGCTGACAGTGACAGGAGGTGGTGCTGAGGATGGTCCAGGCACATCTTCAACAGTGAAAGGCATTCCAGACATTTGGGCCCTTGCATGAGACCACTCATAGTACTGTGCTGATGCCACATTGTTGCACTTCCCCAGAATGGTTACCCCTTTAGTCCGCACATTGTCCCAGGCCCAGGCTGCTTGCCTGACAACAGCCAGATTAGGCTTGATTTCAACATAAAGGGTTTCAGTCAGATCCTGTGCTCTGGGAGGATGGACTAATGCATAGCCCAGTTGTCTTTTGAATAGCAGAGGGTTATAATTGATGCACCCTTTCACTCCAATCAAAGGCACATTGGGATATTGTCCACAACTTGTAATGATGTCTCTGCCCTTAGTACTCTGAGTACACCATCTGATATCATCTGAGGTTAGAGCAATAAGCCTCCTAGCCCAGTTTTTCTGCTGGTGAGGGTTCAGGAATGCATCAGTCTTTGGCAAATGTCTGAGTAGCCAAGTATGGAACAAAGGAGCACAACATCTCACTAATCTTCCCCTTTGCTTTTCATTCCTTTGATGGACAGAGTAGTAAAGATCTCCCAGCAAGGTGGGCACTGGGTTTCTCAGGATGAAAATATGGACTGCATTCTTGCTAACAAACCTAGGCTCATCTGCAAACAAAATGACCCCATATATGCTGAGGGCCAACAGGGCACAAACTGCCTTCCACTCCCCTAGGGAGGCCTTCAGACTAGCCTGAGAAGTCAAGAAATCCAGATGAAAACCAGAGATCCCAGCTTTAGATGTCAAATTCTGCCCAACCAGAACTGGTTCCAGATGCAATGCTTTTGCTATCTCCTCATTACTTGGGAAAGCCATCTCAGGGTTGAAAGGGATTCCACCCCTGATGGGTACACCAACCAATGATGAATATTCCTCCAACAAGGGTCCCAACTGAAAATTCTGAAATGTAAAGCACCTCAGGGGAGGGTCATAGAACTGCAGGCAGGTATGTATCAAGCTCCTCTGTGAAGGGTCCAAATCCATAACCACATCAAGGATTCCTCCATAATGTTCTCTAAAAAGTGGTATATGGTCTGGAGTAATCAGGGTCTGAATCCTCCTGATGCTAGCTAGTTCAGGTTCAAAGAAGTGATAGGAGATGTTACTTTTCTTAGGTGCCATGTTGCTGAAGAATGGAGACAAGTGCTGAGGATAGCACTGAAGATAGGTCTCTGACAGGCTGAGACTGATAATGCAGATAGCTGATAACTGGAGTAGATACTGGTGAAGACAAGCCTATGCTGATGATGGGGTCAAAACCAAGCCAAAATAAAGTATGGATACCCTGAAAAACAAATAAACACGTGTTAAAATGATGCAATGAGGATGAATGCAAATGACATGCAAGGGTTTGTGACTGAGCTGGATCTGATCAAATGCTCTGATATAAGCCCAAGTTTATTCAAGAAATCCAGATGGAGGTCTATAGGTCCAGAAACCAAGGTGGGGGACTCAAATAAAGAGTCACGTGTCCAGGGTTTTAGAATCACAAGAACTGTTCCAAAATGGAGTACTCTTAAACAAACAAAGTAACAGGGTATGCTGAAGTCAATGGTACCTGCAAACCTGTAAACAGCCCAACCCCCTCACAGGTGATGTTCTAAAACAAGGATCCTCAGACTTGGATCAGTTATGAGAAGTGTAAACACTTCTAACCCGGAGGTACAGTGTTTACAATAACCATAAAAGTTCCTCCTCTAATTCACCTCAGTTTCTGAAGGTCAATACTAAAGGTCATCCAGACTTAGCAGGCTTCCCAGATAGCCCTAGTACTGCAGGAAATCTGCAACACAGAGTTCTCAAGAAGAAACCCATATCTGAACCGTGTTTCATATTCCCGCACCAGACCGAGATGGAATGGGAAAGAACATGAACCACTCTAGCCTAGGTGTCACTCAGGTCCCAGGTATAGGACCTTAACTCTCAATAGAACCCCTCCCACCAAAACATAAACAACAGATCCAGCCAGAATAGTATGACAGTATGATGTATATAAAGCTATAAAGAAAGCAATAAACAAAACTGTACATAAAGCAATAAATAAAATATACAAACACAAATAGCACATAACACCCCAGTGAACACAAATCAATCAAGCGCTAGGAGGAACCCACAAAAAGAACCAGAAACCCTGGTTGCAGTATAAGGGTCCCCAGCAGAGTCGCCAAGCTGTCGCTCCCGATAAATGGGAAAGGGCCCAGATAAAGGTACAGACGCGAACGGTCGGCGAAAGAGGACAATGAGAACACACAGCAGTGAACTCACTGGAGATGAATAGAGTCGCCAGCTAGGCATTTTTATCCCGGAGGAAAGGTAATGCTGCATAGACCTAGAAAGAGATGGATAAGACGGTTGCGAACCAGAGAGACTGAGAAAGGGGGTTGGTTACAACCTGGGAAGGTATTAGCACCCAGATTGTCCGCCGTACTCGACGGGATCCACGCTTAAAAGATTTGTGTTAAAAAGGGGTAGTGTCAGTGCAATCTGTGTATAAAATAGCTGGAAAAAGATGTACAGGTGTCAGTGTAAAAGAAAAGTGAAGTGTATAAGTGAAGTGTCAGTGTAAGAACAAAGATGAAATGCTCAAGATCATGAGGCTAAAGAATAAGGCTAGAAGGAGGGGGAATATACAGAGACTTTTGTTCGATAACTGTTAAGTTATGCCTACGTATCCTCTCGTGCAATGAGGAAGTCAGAACACCGTAGTTCGACCCAAAGAGACTGAAAGATGAATTGATTTGTGAACTGCTTACTTGCCTATGCTCAAGTGTATGACCTGTCTGGCATAGATGCAAACTGTCTTGCATTAGACGGAAGAAGCAAGTTCTCGTTTGTGAGTGAATGAGATGAGAAAAGAATCCCGGAGGAGACGATTATTGTTTGTTTTTTGAGTTTTCAGTCTTTTATTGCTTTTGAAAGTTTGTCATAAGTTAATGAGCTTAAGCCTAAACCAATGGATTTAGTAAACTCATCACATCTTCCCTCTGATTAGGGGTAATGAGAGTACCTTAAGTGTGAAGTCAGATTCTCACACTTAATCACCTTTGATGTAGGATTAAGATCATTAACCTATTTGTGATTATTTAGATGTTTTTGTGGTTTTTGTTTAGCGTTAAGTAATGAGATTAAGCCATAATCAGGGATTAAACAGACTCATTACACCATCCTAATAGAAGGATAATAGATGAGAAAGTTTAAGCTGAGGAAAGCTCCTCAACCTAATCCATGATTAGGGATTAAACCCATAACAAAACAAGGCCTTTATTAAGTGGATTTTATTTAATGGTATGATGAAGAAGTGATTTTTAGGGTTTGTAAGACAACTTGAGGGGGACTTGTCCATTAACACTAGGGTTAGTCCTTCTTAACCAGTTAAGGAAGAATTAGAACCCTAATGCAAGGCCCAAGTTACAAGCTTGATGTCTTGATGATTACTAAGATGAATTGATTAAAGGATTTAAACACATTAAGGGTTTAACACTTAGGATTAAAGTTATACACTCCATCCTAATAGAAGGATGCAGGCATAAGCTTAATCACAAAGCCTTAAAACCTTTAAGGTTTAGTCCCTGATTATGAGGTGAGAAGAGAAGACTCAAAAAGAGACACAAAGGTAAAACTAAGAGGGGAGACTAATCAAAAACCCTAATCATTGTCATGCTTGGTTGTTCCTAAGGTTTGTGAGGTTAAACAAGAAAGATCTCCAATGGAACCACCAGGAAGCAGATGAAAGGATCAGGAGAAGCAAAGTAACTTGCTTCATTGAAGAAGGCAAGTCACTTGAAGAAAGAAAGTGAGAAGAAGAAGAATGAGCAAGCTCAATCTCAAGCACATAAAAAAATGCAGCAAGGATGCATAAAATAGATGAAGAGAAGTTATGAGAAGTGAAGACAAATTCACTTCTCAAGATAACTTACCACCTGAAAAGTTAGTGAAAGAAATGCAATGCAATGCAAAATGAAATGAAATGACATGATGAGAAACAAAACCAGAAGCATATACATGATGTTAATGATGCTATGAGATGTTACAAACATGAAACAACACATGGGGATGATCATACAAGCTTATGGATGCAAATGGAGCAAGTTAAGAAGCATGAACATACATGAAAAGTTATGAGATGCATATGGCATACAACATGGCAAATGCAAGATGTAATGACCAAACATGCTTTTAATATGTCTTATGATGTCAAATGAATCAAATGGATGCTTGAAATGTCAAGGCAAGCCATGTTGTGCAAGCAAATGCAAGATGAATGCATATGGAAGCCCAAATTAGGGTTCATGATCAAAGCAACAAACACAAACCAAAATCAGAAGCAAACATTAAGATAAAAAATTAAAAATGCACTCAAAGGATCCCTAATCCTATACTAAACCAATGCCCAAAGGAGCGGTTTCAACTTTTAACCAAATTCAAGTTATGATTTTTCTAAGTTTTCTAGGGTTTTAGGGTTCCTTAACAAGAAAAATTACCAAACAAATGGAAAATGAAAGATCAAAATTCATGGCCATTTAATCTCACAAACTACATGCTAAACACAATGCAATGCAAAAAGAATCAAGGTCCAACTCTTTAGGGTTAGGCAGAAATGATTTTTTGAAGTTTGGATCAAAATAATGCATCAAAATGATTTTAATTCCATGGAAAATTCTCAAAATGCATCAAGATCAAAAAATAAATTTGGTTTGAGGGTTGGACAATGTTTCTAAATGTTTTTAAAGGTTTCATGAATTTTTTGGTGATTTTTAAATACCTAAAAGTATTTTTAATTAATTAATTCTCATTAATTAATTAAAAAGAAACTTTTAAATATTTAAAAATACTTTTTAAATGCAAAAAATGAAAATAAAAATATTTTTGTGTTTTAAAAATTAATGAAAGTCTTGACAAAAAAATTCATAATTTTTAAATGGTTTTTACTATTTTAAATAAATTGTATAAAACAAATGCAAAAGAAATGAATTAATATTAATGAAAATGAGAAGTAATTCAATCCAAAGGCTGAGGTTTGTATCTGGGAAAGAGGGTTTGACCGCGCGCGTTTTTAAAGGGCCAGGATGGAATCTGATCCAATTAACTTAATTAATCTTAATTAAATTAAATAAAAAGGATTAGGGCTAAGTGAGTCAATCTGGGCCGTGTACGACTTAAGCTAATCACTATCCAAAGGCTGAGAATGCATCTGGCAAATTAATTAGGGTTTAGAGTTGATGACTTTCAGGTGACCGGAGGGAAGCTCCGGTCATCTTCTCCGGCGGGTTGAAAACCCTAAGTCATGATTCAGGCCACCATTCACCAAATTAAACACAGCAAAGTGATCCTCTAACAACCTAAGATACAAATCCATCCTCAAACATCATTTAAACACCAAGAATCAAGCGAATCGAAGGAAACAAAATTCACGGGTGAAATTTCAGAGCATCAGTACAAACTCATTTTTCACTCATTTTCAATTCTAAGAACATCCCCATGACCAGCAAGACATACACTATCAATTTATCACTTAAAATGCAAGCTCTGAAAGGTTGAGGATTTGAAGCTACCTGAAGTGATGAACTATGAATTTGAGCTCTTCTGACCTTGCTTTGATGCAGAATGCCTTCTCTGGACCCCCTGAAGCCAATGGAATGTTCACAACCCCTTGTTGGTGGCTATTTTGGAAGCTTGAGTTCTGATATGGCAGATTTCACAGTTGTGATTAGTAGGGTTTCAGGCTGCATTCATGGTGGATTCTGGTTCCTTTTTGTATGTTTGATTTGTTGGTGAAGAGAAATGGGGTGTTTGATGGCTGGAAAATGAGATTCGAAGAAGGGAAGCTTTGTGACAGTTTTTGTGGCATGCTGTGTTCTGGCTTGCTTCAATGCCCAATGCCTTGCTATAACATCTCCAAGTTGTGTGGATAGCCTGTGGGGCAGGTCAGTAGGGGTGGCTGCTCACTGTGCCATGAGTATGGGAACTTTTGCCAAAAAGTCAAGTTGGCTTGTACTTGCAGCATGGGTCATGGCAGCAGCAGTTTGAAGTCATGTCTTGCTTCAGCTTGAGTTGAGGAGGGCCCTTGGATTGCTTGTAGCTGACTGCAACATATGGATCACAAGCTATGCTAGCTTTTGCAACTTGCCCACTTGATGTTTCCTCATGATTTTGTGCCATATGCATGAGACATTGCTTGCTGAATTTTGTAGCATGGGACTTCTTTTAGTCATGGCAATGCATAGAAGTCAGCCAGCAATCACATAGCTCTTTGGAAAATGACTTTGCCAAAAATCCAACTTTGCACTTGTAATGGAAAATGGCTTAGTGATCTTTAGAAATCAAAGCAAACAATGTAAAATCCCTTGGGCCAATTCTGTTTTTGGGGTCATGTATGATCATATGATGAAGTTTTGAAGTCATTTTGAAGTCACTAGAATGCTTGGTACATGAATTTGCAAGTTTTCCCTTTTGTGCATAACTTGAAATTTAGTGATTTTTGCCAACTTTGACACACCATAACTTTTGATCCAAAATGAATTAGGTCATGTTCTTGTACTTTTTGAAAAGGGAAAGATCTAATCTACAACTTTCATGACCAAAGTTTTTCCATTTGAAGCATTTTTGGATCAAAAAGTAAGGTTTGAAAAGTGGCATGAAATGACATATTCTTCAAAAGTCAAACTTGCCCTAAAAAGTCAACTTTGCAAAAACCTCAAATTCTTGAATTTTGTGAACTTCAAACTTCTTCTATGATCAAATAAAGGTCATATACACTCAAAATGATGAAGATCACCCCTTGGTTGGGTCAATGGGGGCCTCAGATGCCCTGATTTTGCACTGACTTGTCTGAAAAGTCAACCCTTGATCAGATGACTTCCCCATGGAATTTCTTCATGAAAATTGATATGCATACTCCCTATACCATATAGAGACCAATAGAAACAAGAATGACCAAAAAATTTGAAGTTATGGCCTCTGAAACCAAAACCCTAATTTTAGGTCATCTGTGCAGTCTAGCCTAGCTCTGCTTCCATACCAACCCCAGTTCTTGTGATTCTTTGGCATTCTTGGCTTTGAGAGGATGTAATATGATATAAGAGCACAAATGGATCCCTTTGAAGTGAATGATGACCTTTGGAGTGGCTCAAGAAGCTCTTGGATTGCTCAGATCACAAACCCTAGATGCAGATGACTTTGAATCTATGCAGTGAATCAAAAATGTGATATAAGATGCTATGATTGAGTTTATGCATATGAAATGATCTCAAGCCATGGTGTGGATGGGTGAGGGCAAATTTGGGGTGTTTACACCTGCAACCTTTCAAAGATGTATGATGTCAATCTTCGCAGATTTCATAGACAACATCATGGAAGTGTTCATGGACGACTTCTCTATATGCGGGCAAAGTTTTGAAGGATGTCTGTCAAATTTAGAAATGGTGTTAGAAAGATGTGTAAAAGTAAACCTCATGCTTAACTGGGAGAAATGTCATTTTATGGTCAGAGAAGGAATCGTACTAGGACACGTTATATCTGATAAGGGAATTGAAGTTGATAAAGCTAAGATAGAAGCCATAAAAGATCTTCAACCCCCTAAGACCGTTCGAGAAATACGAAGATTTTTAGGACACGCCGGTTTCTACCGACGATTCATCAAAGATTTCTCGAAAATCACTAAACCTCTTACCGGTTTATTAATGAAAGACGCTGAGTTCATATTCAATAAGGATTGTCTTAAAGCATTCGAAACTCTAAAAACAGCCCTCATCACCGCACCAATCATGCAACCACCTGACTGGAGATTACCTTTCGAAATCATGTGCGATGCGAGTGACTATGTTGTAGGCGCAGTTCTAGGACAAAGGAAGGACAAGAAACTTCACGCAATTTACTATGCCATTAGAACCTTAGATTCGGCTCAGATGAACTACGCCACTACTGAAAAAGAATTATTAGCAGTTGTCTTTGCGCTTGATAAATTCCGTTCCTACCTAGTGGGAGCAAAAATAATCATCTACACAGACCATGCTGCTATCAGATATCTTTTAACCAAGAAAGATGCTAAACCAAGACTCTTGATATGGATTTTACTCTTACAAGAGTTTGATCTCGAAATCAAAGATAAGAAAGGTACTGAAAACGTCGTAACAGACCATTTATCTAGAATTGAAGGTATTAAACCCGAACAAGTGCCGATTAACGACGATTTTCCGTATGAGCAACTGATAGCACAAATAGGAAGCGACCCAGTTCAGTTAGACATAGATGAACCAACAACCGTGGAAACAATCCAAACAACCGTAGGACTGCCATGGTACGCTGACATTGTCAACTACTTAGCTGCAGGAGCACTTCCACCGGACTTAACCTATCAGCAGAAAAAGAAATTTTTCCACAATCTCAAGCATTACTATTGGGACAAACCATTATTGTTTAAAAGAGGACCTGACGGAATCTTTCGTCGATGTATTCCCGAAGAAGAA
Organism: Lathyrus aphaca; assembly: GCA_963966055.1. Classification (NCBI taxonomy): domain Eukaryota; kingdom Viridiplantae; phylum Streptophyta; class Magnoliopsida; order Fabales; family Fabaceae; genus Lathyrus; species Lathyrus aphaca. The sequence continues at coordinate 105,059,679 of OZ014521.1, forward strand.
ATAGAAGATGTCATTGCTCATTGTCATTCATATCCTTATGGTGGACATGCAAGCACTTCCAAGACTTGTGCAAAGATCTTACAAGCCGACCTATTTTGGCCTAATTTATGGAAAGATGTCCACATCGCTGTTATAAATTGCGATCGGTGTCAACGCACCGGTAATATTTCAAGAAGAGATGAAATGCCGCAAAGAGGAATACTAGAAGTAGAAGTCTTTGACGTCTGGGGAATAGATTTCATGGGACCATTCCCATCATCTTTCGGTAATAAGTACATACTCGTAGCTGTTGATTATGTTTCAAAATGGATTGAGGCTATAGCTTCTCCTACAAATGACACACGAGTAGTAATTAAGCTTTTCAAGAATATAATCTTTCCAAGATTTGGTGTGCCTAGACTTGTCATAAGTGACGGTGGCTCGCATTTCATTTCGAGAATATTTGACAAATTACTATCTAAGTATGAAGTCAGACATCGTGTAGCAACACCATATCATCCACAAACAAGTGGACAGGTCGAAGTCTCGAACAGAGAAATAAAACAAATCCTAGAAAAGACTGTCGCCATATCTAGGAAAGATTGGTGATCTAAACTTAATGAAGCTTTATGGGCTTATAGGACAGCCTACAAGACACCCATAGGAACTACACCTTTCAAACTAGTGTATGGAAAGGCTTGTCATCTCCCGGTAGAACTAGAACACAAAGTATATTGGGCGATTAAAACACTCAATATAAACTACAATGCCGCTGGAGAAAAGCGAATCCTCGACATTAATGAATTAGAAGAATTAAGGTTAGATGCTTATGAGAATGCTAAGATATAAAAAGAAAGAACCAAGCGATGACACGATAAACGCCTATCTAGGAAAGAATTTAGTGTGGGAGACGTGTACTCCTCTTTAATTCAAGACTTAGGCTCTTTCCTGGAAAACTAAAATCTAGATGGTCAGGACCCTTTGAAATAACTAGAGTGTTCCCGAGCGGAGCAATAAAGATTAAGGGTAGGAATAGTGAACCGTTCACAGTAAACGGACAACGATTAAAACATTACCATAATATTGAAAATAGAGATTATGCGAATAGTTTAAAGCTTTTAGAGTTGTCCACTAACTTCCCTGATTAATCTACGCCTAAGCATTACGTCAGGCTTATGACGATAAAAACAACGATTAGTGGGAGGCAACCCATTTTATCATTTTATCATTTTATTGTTTTATTTCATTAGTATTATTATTGACTTTATTTATGCATTTATTTTCTTATTTTCTTTATTTTAATTTTTATTTTCTAAATCACTTTTAAATTTACTTTGCTACAGATTTTCTAAAGTCTTTTCTACCTTCCCTTTTCCCCCTGATTTGTTTCCTCCACATTAACACTAACTATGGCTAACCAACCAAGAAACATTATGGAAACCAAATTTAGAGGTAGAAATCAAAGAATGAAATTTGAGGAATTATCACAGAGACAAATGGATTTGACTCTGTACTATGATGAACAAACTATGGAAACTTTAGGTATACATGATAGCATCCTATACCTGTTTAACCAACTTGGATGGGAGAATGCTCTCATAAAACAAAAGTTTGTAACTTACCGCGAGCTCACCCTTGAGTTTTTAAGCTCCTTAGTTTAATTACCCGAGCGCGGATTTGGATTAAGGAAAGGATTTATTAGTTTCCGACTATTCGGTATCGAATATGACTTTAACCATAAGGAACTAGCTGACCTACTAGGATTCCCTAGTGGACCTTTTGCCTTTACTACCACCCAGGTAGAATTAATGGATATTGAGCTAGACTTCTTTTGGGGAACCTTAACCGGAAATTACCACCCTGAGCCGGATAACATGAACAATGATGAAATACACAACCCTGCTATCCGCTATTTTCATAAGATCCTTGCCCACACCTTCTTTAGAAAGGAAGAGAACCTCACTGGAGTATCTAAATATGAGATATTCATAATGTCCTGTTTGACCGATGGAAAACCCGTTAATGCTGTACCATTCATGATGCAAACCTTTACCCGCATCCAAGAGGAACCTGATCTACCAATATTGGTAGGAGGCCTGGTCACCATGATTGCTGATGCCCTCAGACTTAGATACCAATTACACAAGTGCAGCCGTTTAGGTACCATCCGCCCTATGAATCTGAACTTCTGCTTTAACCGCCAAATTATAAGAAACTTAGGACAACCACCATACGAGTACCTAATCAGAAATGAAATAGTAACCCTGTTCACATTACCGAACCATGCTAAAGTCAGTGTTCACAATAAAGATAATTGGCTTTATGAGCTTACCCCTCCTGACTATCCATCAACACCCGAAACACCACAATCCTACCAAATTAGGGATGACATAATGACTGATGTAGAAAGTGACCCTGAGACACCTCCTGGTTACCATGACATCGATCACACTGATGAAGTTATTGAAACCCCTGAAATCAATCAAGTAGGATATGCTGACAGCTTAAAGAAAATTCTGAACACTCTTGAAGTTTACCAAGCTGATATTAATGTTGTTAAGGATGAAGTTAAAAGCATGCGATTGGACGTTATAGGTTTAACTGACATAACATGTGAACAATTATATCATTTAAACTCCGCACTTGAAGACTTGAAGAAACAACTTTGATAATGCTGTAGTGATTTGATTTATCTTACTTTTCGCTTTTGTTTCTAGTTAGTTTTGATATTTTGCAACATTTCATAGCTTATTTTTATCACTGTAATTTCTTTCTATTATGTCAAAAGCAAAGTACTTCTATTTTCCAATTTAATCAATTTACATGCTTTTCATTATTTGCTGATACCTTTGAATTGCTGGATATTTTGTGAATCTTCGTGTGATGAAATCCACTGCTTATATATATATATCCACTATTATGTGTTATGTTTATGTTGGAATTAAATATTGGAAGTGATAAGAATTACAATTGAACTGAACTGAGGTAATCCATTCTGTGAAAATTCCATATTTTATGATCATCACGGTCGTCACCATCCCCTCACGATCGTAACGAGCTATTTAGCGCGTCATGACCGTAAGACCCCCCTCACGACCGTGACAACCCTAATTCACGAATTCTGAAGTTACAGAGGCCGTTCCTCTTCGCAACCCCCACTTCTATTTTCACAAAACTCTAACCTCCCATTACCTCTTCTTCTCCCGTAACCACCCATTACCCTCTAATCAATTCCATTAATCTGTTCCACCTTTTCATTTATTCACAACTCCACACATTCACTTCATTATATTATAATCCGATCAATTTCTTCACATTTTCTCACTAAACCTCAAACACCTATCTCTCATAAACCTCATTTGCATGCAATGGAAAATATTCAGTTTAGAGATGGAGAACAAGGAGAAGCACAAAGAGAGAAGTTTGTAAGGTTCCAAACCCATGGCATCCAACCAACTCGGTACGTCGACCTCGACTGCTTGAGGGAGTTGGGATTGCTCGACGGAGTGAAGCTACTGCTTGAGCATGTTGGCTTGTGGGACTTATGCAGTCAACCGCAACCGACATTTGAAAACCTCACCTTGGAGTTTCTAAGTTCGTTTCAATATATCACACCATCCGGATCAACGAGTCAACTCACCGACATTGCAAAATTCCGAATGCTCGGAAGAGAGTTCCAAATCACTCAAACCAGAATCGCTGAACTGTTAGGCTTCAGTCACGGCGACGGTGCTCACCTTCGCATGCCCGACAACTTTAATGAAGCTGCTTTCACTTTGTGGCACAACATCACAAACAGCCGTGCTTCCGCCTACCAGAGTCTGAATTCCACTCATATCCATAATCCAGCAATACGGTATTTCCATCGTATCATATGCAACACAATCTTTGCAAGAGAGAGCAACCACAAGCTCAATTCCAAAGAGCTCTTATTCTTGCATTGTGCCTTGAATGAAGAACACATCAATGCCGCTCCGTTCCTTTTGGCCCACATTCAGTCTGTAACGCAAAGAGGCGCCACTCCCTTCTACATTGGCGGGATTGTCACTACCCTTGCTATACAGCTGGAGCTTGGTGACCACATATTTCATTTGCCTCATAGAGCACCGAAGCTGCTTACCAAGAACTACTGCAAGTCCGCTCATATGATCTCTCAGCGAGAGGATGGCAGGTTCAACCCTGTGATCCAAGACACCATCTATTATCATATCACTTTGCCTTGCAGGAACCGCATTGATCCCTCGAACAGAGCCAATTGGCTATTTGATTTGCCGGATGCCGCAGGCCATGTTCCGATTATTGACGAGCAGCCTGATGCACCTGTGGACGAGATGCAGGATGCGATGGATGCTGTTGAGCCAGTTCAGGACATCCCTGAGTCCTCCACCAGGCAGCCACCTTCAGCTGACATCACCCTTGAAGACATCCTCCGTGCCATTCATCAGCAGAATCAGATGAATGCCGCACTTGAGCGTAGGCAGAAAGAGCAATACGATGCACTCCTTTCAACTGTTGTCAATAACCTGAGGACAACAGATGAAAAGCTAGGGAGATTTTTAGCGAGCTGGAAGCTTTGCGTATAGATATCACTGCTCTCACCACCACCGGTTCTGATGAGGAAGCCACTCCTACCAGACGCTCCCGCGACCAGAAGCCGAGGCCGTGGTTGTCAGCATCATTAGTTTATCTTTTTGTTTTTGCATTTCTGATTTTGTAGTGTATTTTCCCTGCTATTATATCACAACATTGAGGACAATGTCTGATATAGTGTGGGAGAGGTATCTTTCCCTTTCCGCATTTTCCATTTCATTGTATTTCCCTTTCCGCATTTTCCATTTCATTGTATTTCCCTTTCCGTATTTTCAATTAAACAAAGTAATATTTATGCTATTTCTTCAGTTTCAATTCTTCCCCGTTTATTTAGCCATACCGAATTTTTTTTGCTTTATCTTCGCATTACTCGACTTACCTATGAAATCGTAGTAGGAAGCTGAGAAAGATCCAACAAGATCAATACAGTCTTGACACCTTAGACTTCCTACTTAAGCATTCCATTCCGATAATTGTTACGACTACACCTTAAGTCTTAGTTCTAAAGTAACCCCTAGTAGTTTATACTAGCAGTCAGCACCGTCTGAACACAAACCACGTGGGGAGCCGATGAACATAAGTGTTTGATGTCTAATCTATAAACGATCCTTCATATCTCGATGCCATAAAAAAGGAAATTGCACCAAAGTACACGGTCGCATATAAGAGATGAGAAATATAAGAAGGAGTCCATTGCTGGTTGGTTCAGAGGTACCTGGTTCTGAACTTGGTAGGGCGTGCTACGGCTCGATCCCCTACAACCTCTAATTTGGATAATATGTAAAGGGTAACCACATTCATGTACCAGACCCCGTGCTAATAAAGGATCAAAGTCACTAACCGGCTACTCCACTACGTGCGTGCTAAGGCAAAGGGCTTAATGTGATTGCGCTAGAACGAAACCGGGTGAAATAAGATCAAAGGACTCTAGGTAGAATCATAACGCAATTACCGAATGTTTCGTTTAACGGGAAGTCGACGACTTAGCTTGTTGCTTGTGTCATTAGTGTATCGTTAGTGTTTTATTCTAGTACCGGTTTATCTAGCTAAATGATTTCTCGTACGGTTTGTTATGTGTATGCGTCTGATGAAAATTGTCCGATCATTTTTCAATCGACTATTTGCTTGAGGACAAGCAAAGGTTTAAGTTTGGGGGAGTTTGATAACGAGAAATCGTATCACTTTATTACTACGTTTTAAGTCCGCTTTATCGCACATTGATCCTATTAACTCCCAATTTTTCGAGTTTTTTATGTCACATTGCAGGTATAACATGTCTAGAGCTAAATTATGAGAAAAAGATCAAATGAACCAAATCTAGCATGAAAAGAAGATGAAGATAACAATTCTGCTAAATCTGCAATTTTTGTTACACTCACGGTCGTCACAACATCCTAACGACCGTGACGCTCTATTTTGAGGTCTCACGACCGTTGCTCAATTGTCACGATCGTGACGCGCTTGAATTGAAGAATCTGACCGTTACGCCCTTGTCACGAACGTCGTGACAAGGAAAATGTGTTTAAATTATTTGAATTATTCATGATGACGTGCAACGAGAGTCTTGGACGACTCCTATTTTTCCTCAACTGAAGCAACCCAGTATGCCACTTTTGCTAGATTTTCTCATTACGGAACGAAGCCCACGCTCACCAATTCAACTGCCCAAAATCATATTCTATAAATACCTAAGCTGCAAATTAAAAACTACAGAGTATTTTATTGATTTTTCCGCGGAAGCTCTGCCGTAATTTTTCTTGAACCCATTTAATTTTTCCAGCCTTGTTCTTGTTTTATTTTTCTGTTTCTATTTCCAACCCAATTCAATAACAATTTCCAACATTAGGAAATTGTTATTTAAATTAATTTCTTTCTAGCTTCAGAATTCGTATTTTTTTATTTTGATTCCGATTCCGACACTCCGAGCTTGCCAAACTGTGGAAGAAGGAGTTTAAGAATTTAATTATCCAGGTTTTTATTTTATAATTTATATTAAGTTTATTTATTTATTTATTTATGTTAAGATATTATTATTATTATATAATGTATGCTTTAATATTTATTTATTTATTTCTGCATCTGTCTGTTGGTATAATAACAATGAGTAGCTAAATTAATTAGGTGGTATGTAATAAACTAGACCAAAACGGTTAAATCGAATCTAAGCTAAAATAATTAAGAACTTATATTCTGGCTGTGGCTTTTTATAATTAAAATTAATCTTTTTGTTACGAGAGTAAGAAAAGTGTAATAGGTTAGGTCGAGACCACGAGAGTGTGAGATTTTAACCGGATAGCTAAAGTTAGGCATTTGATTTAAATACAGCGAGAGCGCTTTAAAATGAATTAGACTTATTATGTTTTCAAAAATTATTTTCTAAACACTTATGGGCTAGCGAGAGCAGGCATAGGGCTTTAGGAGTAAGATCTGAGATAAGACCACGAGAGTGTGAGTCGAGGGTATTTACACTGATAATCTCTACAGAATAGTTTAAGTGAACCATCCTTACAAGCTTAGGTTAGATTGACCCGCATAGGTTAATATAATTACATACCGATCACCTTCTCATTATTTCCTTAAAACTAAATTTAATTCCCGTTTTTAATCCTTAAAACCATAATCGTGACAAATATCCGCCTTAGCTAAACTAGCAAAACCTTCTAGCACTAGAGTGATTACAAAGTCCTTGTGGGTTCGACAATCTTTTATATTACTTCGATAGGTTGTGCGCTTGCAGTTCAGATACCGCTAGACACATATCGCGTCTTCGCCCCATCAATAAGCAAGGAACGATTTTGGGTTGAGATGGTCTGTATTACCTCTAGTAAGCATACCATGTGTATTAGTAACCAAAGACTGTGGAGCATAATTCACATTAGTGTAAAGAGAGGAAGTAAGGATTGATTCATAAACAATCTCAGTATTTAATGTTGGTGGAGTAGGGAAAACAACTGATAATATAGGTACAATTGTAGGAGGAAGTTCAATGTGAATTGACTGAACCAGATCAGTAGGAACATGGGTGAGGATGACTATAGCAGGCTCAGAGGTCTGAGGTGACCTGTCAGTAATGGCAGTGGGGATGACACCAGGGTCCTCAGAGGGTACCACACCTACTAGAGTGAAAACAGACTGGCCAGAATTATGAGAAAATGTAGCAGCAGGCCTAGAAAGTAAGTGACTAGGCAAGGACAATGACTTAGAGGGACCTATTGTCCTAGATTGACCAGTGGGTGGGACCATATCAAGATATGGAAATCTAGTCTCATTAAATACAACATCCTTAGAAATGTATAGATGTCCATCCTTAGCCAGACATTTATGCCCTTTATGATGTGGTGACAGGCCAAGGTAAACACATTCAAAACTTCTAAATTGTAATTTATTTTTATTATAAGGCCTCAAATGTGGAAAACAATAACACCCAAAGGTTATAATGATAGAGTAGTCAGGGACAATATTAAAAAGGGAATGAAAAGGTGATGTGAATTTAGAAAAAGTAGGAGTGGGAAGCCTATTCATAAGATGAACAGTTGCAGAGAAGCTATGATCCCAAAACTCTATAAGAAAATTAGCATAAGCCAACAAAGTGAGGCCCATTTCAACTATAGTCCTATGTTTTCTCTCTACAGTACCATTTTGGTGAAAGGTGTGAGGACATGTGAGCCTATGTATTATACCCAGGTCATTGAGATATTTAGTGAAAAGGCGAAATTCTCCCCCAAAATCAGATTGAACAACTTTAATCCTAGTATTAAACTGAGTATGCACATATGCAGAAAATTGCTTAAACATAGTAAGAGCTTCATATTTTTGTTTCAAAAAATAAATCCAAGTATATTTGGTACACATATCCACAAATTCTATATAGTATGAAAAACCTTGACTGGAAGAATTTGGGGAGGGACCCCACAAATCAGTGTGAATAAGAGCAAAAGGATTATCATAGACAGTTGATGTTAAATGAGCATACAATCTATGAGATTTACCTAAGCAACAAGAAGAACAAAAACCAACAGAATCTTTATTGCTTAAGGGAATATTACACAATTTCAGTACATTTTTAACAGCAATAGCATTTGCATGTCCTAGTCTATTATGCCAAATAACAAACTTATTAGAAATACTACTTGGATCATGAGCGACCTGAGCATTAGAAGCCATGCTAGCAGAATTAGCAGTTGGTGACTGAGAAGACTCCAAATAAAGATTGGGAAAGCAATATAAGCCACTGGCATCAAGGAATCCTCCTAGGAGCACTTCCTTAGATGCATGTGATTTCACATAGCAACCATTAGCATAGAACTAAAAAAGGACATTATTATCTTTAGCAAATTTTGAAACAGACAAAAAAATACGAATAATACTAGGGACATGAAGCAGATTATCCAATTTTAACAAAGTATGTGACTCATGAGAAGATCTAATATTGGATAGACCTACTGATCTAATCTTTATACCTTGACCATTGCCTAAAAGAACTTCACTTGAGCCAGCATAAGGTTGTGAACTATGTGAGTGATAATTATGAGAAGTAAGGTGATGTGAGGCACCCGAATCTGCAAACCAAGCCTGAGATTCCAGATCTGGAGGAATCTGGAAAGAATCTTGATGAGCTAAAAAGGCTGAGGCTTGAGTGCTGCTTGTCTCTTGAGGTGTTGGATCTTCTTTGGACTTTGGTGGCTGAGAGCTGGATGCTGCTGCAGGGTCAAACGACTCATCATACATGTGCCAGCAATCAATCACAGCATGGCCATATTTGCGAAAAAGTTGGCAAATGGGACGATTCCCAGGAGTGTAGGTGGCACGACCTCTGCCATGATCCCTTCCCCTGGAGCTATTGCTACGACCTCTGAACTGGTGAGATCCACCTCTGGTGGTCTTGGAACAATAAGAAGCATATGTATGGGCAATATTAGCGGTGGCATTGGTAATGGCAAGTTCTTGCATGTATTTGTCCAATTGCGCCTCTTGAACATACAAAAGAGCTTCGATGTCATAAATGGTGGTAGGTTCACCCTTGATATACGTCATAATTACAAATGGATTATACTCCTCAGGCAATCCTTGTAAGATATCATCAATTTGATCACGATCAGAAATAGGATCCCCAATAGCAAGAAGAGAATCAACAATGGCCCGAATTCGTAAAACATACTTAGAGATTGAGCTATTTTCTTTCTTGGTTGTTTTTAGTTCAGACCTCAGCTAGTGAACCCTAGCCTGCATCACAACATTGAAATGTTCGTGAATCTGTTCCCAAATTTGATAGGAATTCTTGCAAGATAGAACTGTAGGAAGCACCGATTCCGAAATTGTGGACAATAACCATGAAAAAAGAGTTTGATCTTGAACAATCCAAGACTCATACTCTTCCAAAACAATGTTGGGAAAACGATCTTCATCGGTCTTGAAGATTGGAGAAATCGTAGGATTAACAACAAATGTGTGCAGCTTATGAGAGATGATAATATCTTCGACTTGTTGATTTCACAGAAGAAAATTTGTTTCTTGCAACTTGATGGAGAGTTTAGGGCAAAAAGAAGTGTGCGACGTGACATTAGGGATAGTAGAGATCTAAGACATAAACTGCGATTCCGCCATGAAAAAAAAAGGAACGAAGATATGGCGCAACTTCAGTGAAACGAGAGAGATGAAGATGATGAGCGATGCGGAAAACAAGGAGGATCACAGGTGAATGATACCATGCTAGATTGAAAGAATGCTTTGCATTTCATTCATTGAGAATTTACACTAAGTGTAAAAGCTTGTTACAAAAGTTGTTAATAATACACTGCATAGTGAAAGCTTATATATACATCACTAGCTCTAACTGAATTGAATAACCACCTAACAGAAATAACGTAAAACCATTGCATAAAGACTTAACCCTAGAACTGAAAAGGGAAAACTAGACTTAACTCTAATATTGCCACACAACATATAGGCATATGGTATCCTAAAGGGACCGATTGAATTTTGGTTTATTAGTCTAATTCAGACTTTACAAGATATAAGATGGACTGGAAAAATACCATAAAACATGTCACTTGTTTGATAACTCTAATTTCTTGACACATTAAAAATCAAATTAAATTTGTCTCTTCCACTTCATTTTCCTATTGATTATCCCTATCCAACTTTCACACTTTTTTTTTATTTAAAGTTTTTCATGGTCATCTTCTAAGTAATTTAAATTATTGTCTCAATGTTTTCCTTTTTGATGAAAATTGTTTTCTCAATGCTTTTCATTTAGTTGTTGCATTTGTGATCGTCTTATTTTATTTTATTTTTAAATCTTTTTGCATTAGATTAGTTTATTTATTGTAATTTTTTTAATTACACTATTTTTTTAATCTTTATTTAAATTTTATTTACCATTAATTTATTTTGAAAAATTCCAAAGATTTTCTTAGTTTTATGTTTACTATTTAATAGATTAAAACCAAAAAATAAAAATAAAAATTCAAAAGACCATAATGACCCTAAAAATTCACTCAAAGAACAAAAAGGTTTAACATTAATCGGGGTGCAATTTTATAATGGCTAATCGCTATGGAGATGATAGTTTATATTATTTTGTTTGATGATATAAAAGTTATTTTTACACGTACATTAAATTAAATTATACTACTAAATAAATATTACTAGAGATATATTTAAAAATTAATAAAAAAATGAATTATAAAATAATTTACTCGAATATATTTGTTAAAAAAAACTACCCAATCGGTGTATATAATTTAAATCTATTTTATTTTATTTTATTTTATTCAATACTATTTTCTTATTAAAACTTATCTCTATTTTAGGTATTAAAGATTGTGATTATTTTTTCATGTTGTTTTCTAGCTGAATAAAAAACATGAAAGACTTGTGTATGAGATGCCTAATCATGGTTTTTTGGCATGAGTCTTTTTTTGCTTAAAAGCCAAAACCATAAATTGAGAATTTCCCACATTATGCACACACTTTATAAATGCCATGCTTTTTACGTTTTTTTTTAATAAAGCAATCCCAAACCTAAACGGAAGAAAACTGAAATCTTTTCCATTACTTTAAATTGAATATTCACAATTTAAGGTACGTAGATTGCACCTACAATTCTATTCAATATTAAAGTTGCCAAACAAAAACATGCACGTAGCTATCTTGTGCATGTCCCACACATGGTGGTGGTACACTTAATTGATTAATTAATTTTCCTAGAATTAACTTCTTCCATATGGCTACTCCTTCAGAATATACCATCAATGTTTATTTTTTTACTATTCCTTTTCTTTCACAATAACGACCCTAGAGAAAGGTGATGCATAGTCTCATTTGGCTTTTTTGCTGGATTTTTTGGAATTTTTTTAAGGGGTAGTAGATATCTTAAAAGTAAAATAATGGATTTTTAAAAAGTTATAAGATTTATAAGGAGTATTTTAAGGAGTTATATAATAATGTGGTGTCTAATAGAGGTCTATATATGTAATTTTAAGAGTAATGATTTTGTTATTAAAAAAAATTAACGACACAAGTTTATTGTTTGTTTGCCATTCATTTTTGTATAATGATTAAACATTAATATAATTAAAAACTTTTATTTTACTAAAATAATATTCAATTATAAATTATAATCTTTCTAATACACTACAATCATGTTTACTATAAATAGACCAGATACATCAATTATTTAATGAATGAAAAAAATTAAAATCTATTTATAAAAGAGAATAAATAGAGTATTAATTAAGAAAATATTACTAACTAAAAAATAGGCTAAGACAAAAAAAACTCAACTCTCCCAAAAATAATACCAAATATTCATTTTTTATTTTGTATTTACTAGCATTTTTTTTATACAAAACATACATATTAAATTTTATTATAAATCAACAAATACTATACAATAGAAAATAATTACAAAATAACAATATATTAAAAAATATTAGTAAAAAACTAATATTAATATACACTTTTAAGGAAAAATATAATTTATTGAATTTGATTATTAAATTTGAAACAAATATAGCTAGGGGAGAGAGAGAGAGAGAGAGAGAGAGAGAGAGAGAGAGAGAGAGAGAGAGAGAGAGAGAGAGAGAGAGAGAGAGAGAGAGAGAGAGAGAGAGAGAGAGAGAGAGAGAGAGAGAGAGAGAGAGAGAGAGAGAGAATTTATTGAATTTAATTATTAAATTTGAAATAACATAAACAAATTATAGCAATGATATCTCATTTTAAAAATCATCTGGAAATTTTATGAAATCAATATTTTTAAGAAAAATATTTATTTTTTCTAAAATTATATTATATGATAAAATACAACAAACACACACACATATATATATATATATATATATATATATATATATATATATATATATATATATATATATATATATATATATATATATATATATATATATATATATATATATATATATATATATATATATATATATATATATGTGTGTGTGTGTGTATAATTTTAAAATGGTGAAGTATCGTTACACGATATACACCTGTATCGGATAAACGTATCATATACGTGGTACTTTATTTTTTTCATTATTTGATATTATTCGATTTTGAACGAAATTTGTGATTTTCTCAAATATCAATATAGTATATTTATATATTTTATTTTCTTTATTATTATATCCTAACATTATTTTGAATCATTTATAGTGATATTTTGTTAGGAATCTAACAACTTAGTTCTACTCATTTTTTATATAAAAAACTCTTATTTTTTTATTGTCGTACTCGTTCTTTGATTTTTTTAAATGTCGTATTCTGTACCGGTACTAGTACTCGTACCAGGTACTGTACTTGTTGACAGATGGCGCAATAATAGTAGTTATTAATGATTGCAATGAAAAGAGAAAAATAAAGCGTTGTAAAAGATGACTGAAAATGGAATATTTTTATTATTCTCGTTAATTGAATGACTATACAATAAGAGTATGTATTCTTTATATAAGGAAAGGATACAGACTAAAAGAAAAAGGATAGTAACGGTAACAAAATAAGGGAAGAGTCAAATAAAGTAAAAGTAGATGAGCCTAATTATAGGTGTGTTTATCTGTTTCAATAGGCCCTCTCAAACTGGAGTGTATGTTTAACAGGCCAAGTTTGGAAACACAGTTGGTGAAGGGTCCTAGGTGAAGAGCTTTTGTAAAGATGTCAGAAACTTGATTTGTTGTGTTGATAGGCATGAGGTGGATAGTCTTGGATTGAATTTTGTTACAGACGATATGGAAATCCATTTTGATGTGTTTTGTATGCTCGTGAAAGATATGATTGGATGTGATTTAAATAACGCTCTGGTTGGCACAACAAAGTGTAACAAGTTAAGGATGAGAGATTTGAAAGTCTTGCAGTAGATATATGAGCCATTGTGCCTTACATGTAGAATTGGAAAGAGCCCGATATTCTGCTTCGGAATATGACCACAAGTTGTTTCTTTGTTTTCCAGCTAATGAGGTTATCACCTAAAAAGAATCAAAAGTCAGTTATTGATATGAGAGTGAATGGAAAGGAGCCCCAATCAGAGTCAGCAAAGCTAGTGATCTTATAAGAGGATCATCACTTGAAGTAAAGGCCAATAACAGGTTCGTTTTTGAGATAACGAACGATTCGTTGAGTAGCAGCGAGATGAATAACATTATACTTGGCAAGATGTTGGCTTAACCTACAAACATAAAAAATAATGCCAGGTCTTGAATTCGTTAAATAAAGTAACTTACCTATTATGCTTCTGAAGCTTGACGGATCAGTCAAGAGAGAAACGTCTTCTTCGTCAAGTTTCTGCTTAGGATCCATGGGAGTTGAATAAGATTTTGCGCCCAAGAGGCCAATTTCTTGTAAAGGTCAAGGAAATGTTTGCGTTGGCAAAAATTTATCCTGCAAAAGAGCGAGCAACCTCAAATCGCAGGAAATAACGCAGAAAACCCAATTTTTTTATGTTGAACTTTGTGTCAAAAAGTTGTTTAATGTCAGTGATCTTAGTAATAGATGTTCCTGGAAGTATTAAATCATCAATGTGGACAAGAGTAGTCATAAAACAATTATTTCCATGTTTTCTAAATAAAGAGTAATCAGATTTTGATTGGAAGAATCCACTGTTAAGAAGTGTGTAGGTGAGTTTTTGATTCCATTGACGATTGGACTGCTTTGGGCCATAAATAGACTTCCTAAGTTTGCAAACCATATTAGGAGGAACAGTGAGGCCAGGTGGAGGTTTCATATAAACCTCTTCATCGAGATCACTGTGAAAAAGGCCATGTTAATGTCAAGTTGGTGGATGTGCTAGTTTGCAGTAACAACAATAAATAATAATAATAGACGTATTATTGTCATTTTAATAACTAGGCTAAATGTCTCTAAATAGTTAAGACTTTCAGTTTGACTGAATCCTTTATCAACGAGACGAGCCTTATATCTCTCAATAGAGCCATTGGGAAGGTATTTTAGTTTAAATGTCCATTTACATCCTATGGCGTGTTTGTTAGAAGGTAAGGGAGTAAGTTCCCAAGTATTTGTGTTAGTGATGGATTAAAGTTCTGAAGTAAGAGCTTGTTTCCAGTTAATATTTTTGATGGAATAATTGTATGAAGATGGATCTTTGATAGAAGAGATACTTAAATTAAACATTATATGTGAACTGGATAAATTATCATAGGATATGTAATGAGAGAGAGAGAGAGAGATAGGGAGAGGGAACATGGTCGTATACCTGATGTAGTGGAGGAAATAAAGGGAGAATTACCTTAAAGTAGGGAGCAATAATAATCCTCAAATAAGTTGGCTTTCTAAAAGTTCTTGTTTATTTTCTTACCATTGTGGTAGGTTCTGCAAGTGTGTTAGAGATAGAATCTAGAGGATGTGTGTTAGGATTTGTAGAAGTAGGTGTGTTTGGAGGGTTTATGTTGGGGGTGGTTAGTTGTGTAGATTGTAAAGGTTGTTATGTGTAATCCAAAAAATCATCTTGGTGTGGATGATGGATAGGTCGTGGTGTTTGATGATAATCAGGGTCAGAAGGTGTATAAGGAAAAGTATTCTAAAAAAAATTTGTGCCTCTAGAAATAAAAATGTTCCTATTGTGAAGGTTGTAAAGGATGGAACCTTTTACACCCTGGTTAATGCTTAATAATAGGCACTTGTGGGATTTGGTATCCAATTTGGATCTATTTATAACATTTCTACATGCATATACTAAATATCCAAAGGTTTTTATAGTTGAGTAATCTGATATATATTTGTAAGGCATAATATAAGGACAATTATTTGAAATTAATTTAGATGGAAAACTATTTATAAGGAGCACACATACGATAAAGCATAAGACCAAAATATTTTGGGGAGATTAGATTGAAATAGGAAGGCTCTAGTAACACCTAGTAAATGCTGGTGTTTTCGTTCCACGAGGCCATTTTTTTGTGGTGTATAAACACATGAATTTTGGTGGATAATACCATGAGTAGAGTAAAAATCATACAGGAAAAATCCAAGCCCGTTGTCAGACCTTATGGTCTTAATGGTAGTGTGAAATAGAGTGTTAATAAGATTGATAAAGGATTTAATTAATGTTGATGTTTCAGATTTATATTTCATTAAGAAAATCCAATAATACCTACTAAAGTCATCTACAACAGTTAAGAAGTACTTATGACCTAAAATGGAAGGGCATGAAATTGGCCCCCAAATATCCATATGAACCAATTCAAAACAGTAAGATGAATTAGATGTACTAGAATGAAAAGGCAAATGCTTTTTCTTAGCCTTAAAACAAGTATCACAAGGTTGTTTATTGTCATGTAAATTGTGTAAAGGAAATTGTTTATTGATTTGAACAAGAGTATCATATGAGAGGTGGCCTAACCTATTGTGCAAAAAGTACAATTATTAATATAGGGGGAGGGGAAGAATTGTGTGTACGGGATTGAGAGATAAAAGTATAGAGACCTTGATGTAAACACCCCAAATTTGCCCTCACTTTTTCTCACACCATGGCTTGTGATCTTTTCATATTGCATTGCATAAGCATTACGTCTCACACTACATAGTTCATTTCATCTGCATAGCTAGGGTTTGTGATCAGATGAATCCAAGAAGTGATATGAGCCATCTCAAAGGCCTTGAAGCATGCCAAGAGGGTCCATGAGTGATCTATGATCTTTTTACTTCCCCAAGAAGTCTTTGAAGTCACAAAATCACAAGGGATTGCACAGAGGTCCAGGCAGGCTAGGGTTTCCTGCACAGATGACCTAAAATTAGGGTTTTGGTTTCAGAGGCCTTACACCCAATTTTTTTGGTCATTCTTGATTCCATTTGTCTTAGTATGTTATAAGGAGTATGTGTACCAAATTTTATGAAGAAATTCATTGTGGAAGTCATCTGATCAACTGGTAACTTGTTGTGCAAGAAAAGTCAGAATCAGGGCATCTGAGGCCCCCAACAATGGAACCAAAGGGTCATTTTCATCAATTTGAGGTTTTATGATCTTTATTTTATCTTAGAAGTGGTTAGAAGTTCAAAAGATTGAAGAATTTCAAGCCATTTGCAAACTTTCCATTTTTTGACATGATTTGTAATGGAAACTTTCCATTTTGGAAAAGATTTTCAACCTCCTCTTTCTTGATCAAAAATGCTTCAAATGAAAAATCATTAAACATGAAATTTGTAGATTGGATCTTCCCATTTTCAAAAAGTACAAGAAATCCTCTTTATTCATCCTAGAACTCAAGATATGATGTTTCAAAGTTGGGAAAAATCTTGTAATTTTCAAGTATATGCCAAAGAGGGAATTTTGCAAAATCAAGTTTCAAGACTTCTAATGACCTCTAATCCACTTCTAAGCTTCATTACATGATAACAAATCTTGCCTTGATTAGAATTGGGCATTGGACCTAAGGTTTTCATGACTTGTGATCCAAGAAATTTTCAAAGAGGGAAAATGCAAAACACATGCTATCGCTTACATCAAGCCATCCAGATTATCACAAACCATCCAAGGGCCACCCTTGATGCAAGCTGAGGCAGGACAAGCCCCCAAGCCAGCTCTGACTCGTGCCATGCTTATGGTACCATAACTTTTAACATTTTGCAACTTGGCCCATACCAATCACACTATGTCACACCAACTCTTCTGATCACTCCTATTGGTTTATACAAACCTCAAGCAATACAAAACATAACACACACAAGCCTGAATCAAGAAAGAAGCTCAGAATCACAAAAAATCCCCAAAACTTTCATTCCTTCGAATCTCTCAACACATCCATAAAAACTCAAAAATTCCTTCACCAATCATCTCCACATAACCTATAGAACACAAATCAACCATTACAATGGCCTGAAACACTCCCAAACAAAAATACAATTTCTGAGTTATCAGAACCAAACCTCACAAACCAGCTCATATAAACTCCATCTAAGCCTTTCAGAAGCATCAGGGGGTCAAGTGGAGTGGCTTTGCACAAAAGAAGGGGTCAGAAAGCTCAGATTGAGAAAGCTTCAACTCAGGTAATCATCAAGAACAAATTTTCCAGAACTTGCGTTTTAAGTTATAGATTGATTCTATGTGATGTACTGATCATGTTGATATGTTTACTTTTGAAAATGGTTGAGTTTTAAGCATTTCATAGCTTTCTGAAAGTTTTGTACATTTTTCCGTTTTGCTTCGATTCTCTCTTTTGATGCATGATAAATGATTTTTGTTGCTGAATTCTTGTTTAATGATGTCTAGTGAGTGATTCTGGAGAGTTTGAGGTGTTTTCATGGTGTTTTGATAGAGATAGGATGAGTGAGCTGCCAGAGAAGATGACCGGAGGTCTTCTCCGACCACCTGAGAATCATTAAACCCTAATCCATAATTAATTCCCTAGTTTAAATTTAGACCGTTAAATGTTGTTTCCCGCGTGTTTGGAGGGCCAAGATCAGTTCACTTAAACCTTAATCACAATTAATTAAATTAATCAAATTAATTAGCCAGGATCAATCCTTGCCACCCATCTGCGTGCGCAGTCAATCCCAGTTCAAACTTGGAACATATCAAGCTCACATAGCAAGAATCAGAAGCTAACATCATCAAACAATTGATCCAATGTCACCTAGGGTTTCACTAACTTCCACATAAAGAAACATGCTAAAAGGTATTCAAATAAGCCCTAAAAATCATGGTAAAATTCACTAACAAACTTCAAAATGTTAAGAACACATACCAAGAAGAATCAGAGGCATACCTATTTTCAAACTCAATATAGAAATTGGACAAGTCAGATTGTGCAAGAAAGGAAACAAATAAAAGAAAATTAATTGCAAAATTAATTCAAAAATGAAAAATAAAGAAAATTAGAATATAAAAAAAATAGAAAAATAAATAAAACTCTAAAATGTGATCATGAATTTTTTCAAGATTTTTTTAATGTAGTTTACTATTTTTTTAAAAATAAAATTTAAACAATTAAAAGAAAATAAAATAAAATTCAAATAAAGTCAGGGTGGTGTAAACAACATGGAATCCACATTCAAAACAAGCTTGGGCTCAGTCAAGAGAGGTATAAATAGCATTGTAAGCCCAGTCCACTCAAGAAAGCTTCATACAATTTATTATGGAATTCACAAACAATCAGGTTCATTCTCACACGCAAGATTGATCACACGTTCCACATGAGGTCAACAAATCACATCAAGTCAACAAATCAAGGCACACAAACACACACACACACATGATAGTTAGAATGGAGAAGCACACATTAGAAACAATTCAGAATTAAAAGGTCATGTGCCATGCACGCACAAATTTAATGTGCTGGCAAGATCTTATCCGTCTAATTCAAAAAACAGACGACACTGATTCCTTCTTCTTCCTTCAACCTGCGTTTCACATATCCAGAATCCAGTGACTGGGACTAGGGCTCTGTCACCAGAAAATTCATAGTATGAACAAAATTCCATAGAAATCAATAAAAACTTCCAGATCCAGTCAGTTTAGCATGGTGAACAAGAATATGAAGTCAAAAAATACAAACAACAAGCACAATTCACAGATCGAAGCAAATAAATTTGACATCAAAACTTTAAACCAACCATACACACTTAATTATCAATCATTTTAAAAATTAAACATACCAAAGTGATCAGTGAAGTAAGGAGATCATTAAACACACAAAAAATTCAAGATCTAGATCTAAAGTTTCAGAAGCTTACCTGAAGTTGAAGCTCTTCAAATTCAACAAGAAAACCCTCTGAACAGTGCAGATCCAACCTCTAGCTCCTCTATTTGCAAAATAAATGCAAATAGAGCTTCAAATATTGCTAAAACCTGATATTCGAACCAGCTTGCTCTTGAATGGCATTATGATGAAACCTCACTCTAAGCTCAAATCAATGGTTGATTCTTACTCTTTAAGCTTCATTGATCATGAATATGGAAAGAGAAAGGGCAATGTGTGTGCAGAATGAGATATTCGAAGGGTTTTGCAAATGCGCAAGAAAAGTTAAAATGGTGAAATGAGAGAGGTTGAGGCTGTGAAATTCGTGTGAGTTTCTTATATATGATGTATTTTGAATGCTGATTAGGGTTTTAGTGTGAGTGGAGGCAA
This sequence comes from Lathyrus aphaca, assembly GCA_963966055.1. NCBI lineage: Eukaryota > Viridiplantae > Streptophyta > Magnoliopsida > Fabales > Fabaceae > Lathyrus > Lathyrus aphaca. The sequence goes on from OZ014521.1 coordinate 105,079,838, forward strand.
GGAAAGTGTGATGGGGATCAATTTGCAAATTTGCATGAAATTTGGCATAGGATGATTCATGCGTGCATTTTTCCATCCATGTGCATAATCTGACTTGTTTTGGTCCCTTGAGCACCCTTGGAATGATCTTAGGGCTCAACTTTACTTGGATCATGCATTATGACATGTTTTGCAAAAATGAAATTTGTGAAATATCTTACTTGTAATCCATAGGTTCTTCATAAATATTGAACAAAATTACTTGTCTTGTATTGCACTTGAGTATTGTGATCAACATTGGTCCATCAAATGCCTTAAATGTGATATGAGCCTTTGTGCATTTGGTGTAACTTGGAAAATATGGTAAAAACCCTAAAAATAACCAAATTCAAATGGCCATAACTTCCAAACCACAAAGGCTATGATCAAGTTCTTGGACTTTTTGGAAAGCGGAGTGAATGCCCTACAAGTTTCATGTTTGAAAAAAATCCATTTGGAGTGATCTTGGCCATGAAAGAATGAGTTAAATATTAGGGAAAAAATAACCCAAAATAGAAAGTTTCCTTACAAGCCACTTTCTAAATTTGGAAAACCTCTCCCAAACCCTTGATTCTTGATTCTTGTGATCACCAAAGCCATTATTTTCCCTCAAGAGGATCCATAAGCTTGAAAAACATGATTGGAGCCCTTGAAAACCATTGGTTGACCTTTCTTCTGCTCAATTGACCCTTTTCTTCATTTACAAGTAACAGATCAAATACCTGACTTCCTCAATGAATTTTTGCATCAAACTTCACCCATAGGCCTTGTATATCATATAAAAGCCTTTGACCACAAGAATTGGTCAAAGCCCTGAGAAATCCTTGATCTGAGCTAAAACCCTAATTAGGGTTATCTATGTATGAGCATGTTGCACCTCTAAACTTCTGATGATGTTTCCCCCTTCTAGGGCTTTGTGGATGACCTTGAGCTTGTATAAGATGTAAATATCCCTTGTGATCTTCTTGCAAGATCCCTTAGATCTCAACTTGACTTTGAAGGATCATTGCTTTCCAGATGACTGATCACATGTTTTATGCTTCTAACCATGGATGCTATGCTTCATTTTTTTCTATGCCAAATGCTAGGATATGTGATCTACATGTTATGCTTATGAGATGCAAAATGATATGGAAAAGAGTGGTCAAATTTTGGGGTGTTACATAGATTAGCCATCATTAGGCATTAAATGCGCACGCTTTCAAGGGCGTAGGCGTGATGTAACTTCTCAGCATAACTATTGGGATCCTCGTTCGACAACCACATTTTAGTGCCCAGGGGAATGCGGGTTCACCTATATCGAGCTAGGTGACTAAAAAATATCACAAGTCTCAGCTTTACCCTGTGGTAGCTGACCATCCTTAAGTCATCGCTTCTACGACCAGAAGCAACGACTTAGGAGGCTCCTGTTCCGGACTGGCCCAATAAATAGGCATGACCCAATCCACTTCTGCACATAGGATGGTGTTGCGATAAAATCATGAATGTAAGTTATTAGTTAACTTAACTTAAAGTAAACAATGTCGCCACCGTGCTTTTGTTTCATTCCAAGTGGAAAAGTAAAAGAGAGAGAGAGAATAAATCCTAATGAATTTAAAAGCAAAAAGCTAAATAAATAAATAGAGAAATAGGTAAGGGGATAGGTTACAAAATCAAAAGGTTTTACGCACCTAAAATGTTTGTGGTACTCCACGGAAGCCCTTTGAAAATTTTATTGATTTTGGTTTGAAAATGTTTGTAAAAGAGAGTGGAGGGATGAGAAAAGAATTAATTTTTAATGTTTTTATGTTTGGAGAGATTTATCACCTCATGCCTACGTACCCATAACATGCAATGCGGGATCAAAACTCCATAGTTCGTGGTGCAAATAGCGAAAAATTAATGTGTTGGATTGATTTTAAAATGTAAAGATAAATCATCATTCTTTAACGAATAATTCCACTAAAAAATTGAATCATATCTAAACTTATGAAAATGGTTAAAAGGAAAAGTGCACAAAGGCACAATAAGGATTGGATGAGTTTTGTATTTTTTATGGTCTTTTTAAAAAAAAAATGTTTTGATATGCTTATGTGATTTAGCATTTTATTAAGAAATAAAAGAAAAGTTAAAATCGTTTGACCTAAGTCAAGGGTTGATTATGAAAGCGGTTTAAAGTTTGAAAACAAATAAATTTTGACAAGAGGGAGGAGTTTTGAAAATTAAAGAAGGAGGAAGAGATGAAGAGGCTAACCTAGTGCACAAAATAAAAGCTATGGAAAATAGATCTAACCGAAATGAAACCATTTCAAAGTATTAATAAGAATTTCATCCTTAAGCATGCTAAAACCAATGCCAAGTAAAGGCAAATCTTCCACAATTAACACTCCATGCAAAGGGATAAGAAGTCATAATTCTAAGTCCAAAAGTTCCATCAGTTCTTCCAAGATAGTCCATAGGTAAATCACTCCAAAGCATAGGCTAGTAACCAATAGTCCAATATGGGAAGAATTAAGTTGTTTTTTTATGGTTTAAGCCTTTATTAATATTTTTGTGTCCAAGTGGACAAAAGAAAAATCAACACAGCAATATAATAGCAAGAATATAAACATGATAATGATGATAAAGCATAATAAAAGCATAGTAAAAATAAAGGAGATAAATGAGCGAGAAGGAAATTAAAGAACAATAAAATGCAAGAAATATAATAGAATCGTAATATAGTAATATTAATAATAATATGTACATAATAGTGATTAATCAAGGTGGTTAGATCCAAATTCAATGAAGCTTGAAAGAAGATTGGGATACCCAAAGCAACTACACATCAAGCTTCAAAAGTCGTGGATCATAACGCAAAAGACTAACCACTTTGGGATTACGTGGCCAACACGAGGTCCGGTCCACGAAAGTACAAATATCCAATTGGATTTTTATTCCGAATTTGGAACACATTTAGGTCTATGTTAAGCAATCGCCGAGTAATTTACCAAGTAATTACCCTACAAATGAGGCCGGTCAAAACCAATTAAAGTTAACGATGTTAGTGTTGATACATGCGAGATAAACGATATGTAAATCTCCATCCAAACGCAATACCGCACAAAAATAAAGATGAATACCAAATTGAGTTACACTTATGGTATTCTGTCATCTTTAAGTTCAATCACTCATTTTGGTGGATTCAAGAATGAAAATATCTCACTAATGCAAAGTAACTAAAGTGAATTAAATAATTCACTTAGAGGTAGATTTGGACTAATGAATATTAACCACTCTAATATACACCCAAAGTTCATTGAATATAAAGAGAAATCAATCCCAAAAAGGTCTCTCAAGGTAAAAATAAGAAGAGAGGGGAAGAGGGGGGAAAGAGCCCCAAAACAAGGCAAAAAATCAGTTTCAGGCCTATGCAAAGCGATTGCACCAGTGTGCAAATCGATTGCACATGGCAAAATCAGCCAAAACATTGTGAAGAAAAAGGTAGTGCAAATCGATTTGAACAAGATGCAAATCGATTGCATGTTGTTCAGTTTTAAAAAATCAACATTTAAATGAAAAAAACCATGCTCAATCATTCCTTCAAACACCTTATAATCATGGATTAAATTGAGCACGAATTTTCCACTAAATCAACAACAAATAACACCAATAAGACCACAATTGCAAGATCCAAAGATCAAGCAACAAGAATCAATCAAGATCTACATTCTTAATTATGAAGATGAATGGGTAACAATGGAGGAGGATGAACTACCAAGAACAAACTTCAAATATCTCCACTAGCAAGCTTGATCTACTAAAATTGATGAAGAAAAATGAAAAGGATGAAGGTTTAGCTCAAAGTTAATCAAGAATTCAATGTGAATTCTTGATCACTTTCAAAAGAAGAAAAGCTTTGGTAAATTTATGGTTTGGGAAGATATTTTGCAAGGAATTTTTTGGATATCCAAAGCTTGAAAAATGAATGAAATGAAGTGTCTATTTAAAGAGTTTAGGTATGTGAATTTGGTGTAATGGAGATTGCTTTGGAAATTCAAAATTAGGATTGGAAATTCAAATTTGGAGGGAATTATAAAAAGAGTGGTGATTAGTGAGGGTTTATGGTAGGAAATGATCAAAATGATGTAGGGAATTAAAAGTGAAGTGATCTAGAATATTCTCAAATGATAAAATTGGTGCCAAATACTCCAAAACTTGAAAATGCTGATTTTGGCCAAATTCGCACTCGTGCAATAGATTTGCACATGGGTGTAATTGATTGCACTGCTAAAAATTGCAATTTCTAGGCAAACAACACATGGTGCAATCGATTGGACTAAAGGTGCAATCGATTGCACAATACAAAACCTTGAAAAATGCCCTATTGACTAAATTATATTGGCTCTGAGCTCGATTCTTTTTGCGCGTCGAAGAAGACATGAAAATAAACACATGAACCTTGGAATTCCTTGAATAAATCACTTAAAACTTAGAGAATCCTTGATCAAATAAATTTGAAGTATTTCCGGATGAACTTCGACTTTTTATCTATGAAATTCATTTGAGTTGCATGATTGCTATTTTTGGCATTTTCACCTGCTCTTCCCCTGAAAATGTTAATAAAAGAAAACAAAATATTTTTTGGATTTTAATTAATGGTTAGTAAATAAAAACACACAAAAGCAATGGTGATCCCCTATGAGGCATAATCCTACACCCGAGATGAACCGAGAAAACAATGTGATCTTGTTTGTATGCAAGATGCAGATGAAATGCGAAGAAATCTTATGGCAAAAATTAGGGTGTTACAGCTGCCCTATATTTTAGTTTCTTCTATCTGGAGATATGAATATTGACATCTTCGTTTCTACAAGATGGGAGAGACTTAAATATAGAAAAACCCAATTTTTGGCCCTAAGAGGCCATGATATGATATGAATATGAAATGATATGTAAACCCAAGATCTTTGTGGGGAGAACACGGCCACTAGAGGAAAGTAAAAGCTTGGGGACACGAAAGGAAAATCCCACTGGGGAAAAACAACGGACAACAAAAGAGTTTACCAGGAAAATAAATCACTGGATAGCTAACTCAACTTAGGAAATGATTGTGTATGAAAATAAGTCATAACAAAATCGGTTAAAAGGCTCAACAGAGAAGGATAACATTTCACTAGAGAAAGTATCAAACAAACAAAGTGTTTGAATCCAAAATGAATGGAAGGAAAGATTACCCACTATCAAACGAGTGATAGCTTAATTCCAAAGTAATCGATAAACAAAGAGGGAGAAATATTACCCACTACCATGCAAGTGATAACTTAATTCCAAAGTAATATACTCAAGCAGTGAGAAAATATTGCCCACTATCACGCATTTGATAGCTTAATTCCAAAGCAATAAGACTAAAAAAGAAGGATTACCCACTATCAACCAAGTGATAACTTAATTCCAAAGTAATCAATCAAAAGGAGGATAAATAATACCCAATATCAAATAAGTGATAGCTTAATTCCAACGTAATATACTCAAACGGGAGAAAATATTGCCCACTATCATGCATGTGATAGCTTAATTCCAAAGCAATATACTCAAGCGAAAGGATTACCCATTATCAAACAAGGATAACTTAATTCCAAAGTAATCAATTAAATATGAGGAGAAATATAACCCACTACCACGCAAGTGATAGCTTAATTCCAAAGTAATAAGACTCACAAGAGGGACCAAAGTTCAATCCAAGAAAAATTTGGAGAGAAACGGTCAAACAAGACTCATCCCGAGGAGGAAATATCTTAATTGGGGGAAAGTTCCATCCAGATAATAAGATGGGGAGGAAACTGAATCAAAATTATCCACGAGAAACAAACTTAGTGGGGAATTTAGAAAGGATAAACACTTTTTGCTTAATGGTCGACACTCTAAACTTGTGAGGAAGACAACACACACATTATGAGTGGAAAATCCACACCAAAGAGCGGGGAACAATGATATATGAAAGAATGCAAGAATGAAAACATATGATGTTATGCATAAAGTGAATGCATGAATATGAATATGCTGACAAAACAGACATAAAGATAAGCAACGGGTGACATAAACACTACAACAACTGGATACTCGACTAATCCCAAAGCAACAATGCTGGGAATCATGCTGGAAATTCAACTTGAAATCCTGTAGGAGATAATCAAAAGCCATCAAATGAATAAAATCCTACTACAAGGCTTAACTTATACTGAGGAAATATCTGCTAGGGATTTAATCCAAAAAGAAATCTTCAATAATCCACAAAAAGGATAACATCAACAATTCCACTCTGAGGGGATAACATGTTGGATAAACCTCAACAACACAAAATATTCCACACTCTTTGGGGAAAAGAGGGGAAGGTGTCCCTGTTAAACTCTGATGGGGATAAACATCTTCACAACTCTCTTGGGAAACAAATGAGGATCTACCAGTGGTGCAAATAAAGCATAGCCTACTGGAGTGTCAAACATCAATCATCAACTCTGCAAAGGAATACCACAATACTGAGGAAAGGTAATAATCTGTCGGGGATAGGGAAATAGTTCCACAATCCTTGCTAAGGATAGAATTTTTTTTTGCTGAGAAATAAGTTTCAATAAACATCAATCTCTACGAGAGATAACTAACACACACTCCGCTTGGGGAAAAGGTTTAAGACTTGCTGAGGATTACATATGAAACTGTTGGAAACCATCACATGCAGATATACTGGGGATCTTGGAGAAAGACCAGTGGAGATCATTCATCACTTGGAAATTTTGGACTTGCCGACCTATGTGGGGATACCATAAGTTAACATCATAACCAAAATACAGTCACGAGGGATTTTAAATCAATACTCACCACCAGGTAAGAGAAAACCTTTCAACTGAACGTTATATCAATACTTCTGCTAGGGGATGCAACCAACTCAATCTGAGGAACAAAACTCAGCTGAGGATTCCCTACATATTTCTTCTCAAGTCAAAGATAATTTGCTGAGGAAAAGATGACAAACTCAGATGGGGATACTCATGTGATAGGAATATTGCTTCTAACAACTCTTCTGGGGAAGAAATTGGAACTCAATTGGGAATATTCATACAACAAACAATCCCCGCTCCTACTTACTGTTGGGAATCAAGACATCATTAATATCACAATCCCATAACTATTCAGGAATTCCGTTTGGAAACATCCAGATCAAACCCTGCTCTGGGAGAGACAAGGTATACACTTCAAGACCTTACCATTCTTGACAAAGCTCTTGTACCAGATCACTTAGTTTACAAAGGATTTTACACCGAGAGGAAACTTTGTACCATAAAGACTTGAGATAACATGCCCCAATAGGTTCGAATTCTTAGAGGGATTCGTCAAATCTCGACATAACTACCCCATATTAATTGAACTTTGTACACTCTTTGATCAACGAAGTCTTCAACCTTTTCCCCAGGTGAAATTATTACCAGGGAAAACAAACTTTCTCATACTCATCAAAGTCTTCAAGCAACATGCCCATGGATATGGTCATTCTTGCGATAACTTGTCAATCACTCATCAGAGTTTCATGCCTCAATAGATTAAACTCATCACTGATGCCCATATGTAAGCTTCCATAATGTCAAACAAATATATGCAGAAAATGCTAATTCTAAGAATGATAATTCTAATGCAATACATATGTTTATGATGAAGTTTTTATTAAAAATATGGCACAAAACTTTGTGAATGAATCACTAGTTTAGATACGACATTGATTTTTGAATGCATATACAAGACTAACAAAGATCTTTTAAGCACAACTCATAGGAGTCAGGAATTCTATCTCGCTGAAGTACACTTTCAAAATAAACCCTACTTCAACCGGGTCTTTTGAGGGTTATAACTTGGCTCGGTTCACGGTTTTCAGAAAAAAGTTTTTATAGGCTCAAAACTTTATTTGTACCCACCCAATCTCCGTGATGTCCTTTTGTCTTATATTAAGCTAATTCAACACAAATGTTCATCTCTCAAAAGGATTAAACTAATGGTTTAAGAACCCATGAGGTTGCCAATTTAAGATCCAATGAGGATTTTCAAGGAATAACAATCACCTTTCATCTTTTGACTTAGTAGTCACACATATTTGTTCTCTAAGGATTTTTTGTTGCAATCCTTTCTTTTTTCTTTTCGTGATTCTCATTCTTTTATTTTCCCTAACTTTTGCCTGGACAATTTTTTTTTTTGAATTTTTGACGTCTAGCGGGATGCCCCAATTTTTGCATAAGTCATTTGTTTTTTAGTTTTTTCGACTTAGCGGACTCCTTTTTTTTTTGCTATATATTTTTTTTGAACAAATTATGTGACATTGGCTTGTTTGATGTTGTTTTAAAAAGATTGTGATTTTCTCCTTCTTTCATGGATGAGGGATAACCATGGTTTTCTTAGAAGCACACTCCTTTTGAAATTTGGACACTTGGTCAAATTAACTGAAGACTACCCAACCCCCAGGGTTAAACATGAAGGGTTCTTAGTTCAGAAAAGGAACTCCTACTTCAAAGCTCAAAGGAGTTAACAAGGGATTATCTTCCTTATATCTCTGGTGTTTGGGAATTTTAAACAATGCCTTACATCATTAGCAGGGTCTTATTCAAAAGCATAAAACCAGAAATTTGGCGTTTTCACCTTATGATCCTCCCTTTAAGAGTTTAAACAAGAATTTGGTATTACAATGCACAAAACAAATTAAATGAGCGAAAGCAAATGGATCACTTCAAGATAAACATACTCATTGCATTATGATTAATATTCAAAACAAACAAATTCTTACATGAAAACAAAGCATTAACAATCATGAAAGATTATAAATAAAGCTCTAGTAAATGATTCAAGTACAAGGTGCAAAATTTGATCGACTCAAAGGACATCATGCCAGAAAGTCTGCCCATATATTGAAATCTCCTTATCAAATTGACATCCTAGTTTGCAAGGGCATCTTCAGAAGCAATAACTCCGGACGGAGTCAAGTCTCCTCAATGACGACAAGGTTCAGCTTCTTTAGTGCATTTTCATTTGTAGTTGATGTTGTTTGTTTAAATATTTATATGCATGCATGAAACTTATTTGTTTTTTTAATGTTAATCATAATATAACGCACATGTTTTTCTTGAAGTAATCCATTTGTATTCACTCATGATTTTGTGTATATACATTGCAATGCCAACTCTCGATGTTTAAACATAATGAGGGAGGATGACGAAATGAAAACGCAAAAATCTCTAATTGTGTGCTTTTGAGAAAGACCCTGTTGACAATGTACATGCATTGTTTCAAATCCTAAACACCGGAGATATAAGGGAGATAAACCCTCGCCAACCCATTTGAGCTTTGAAGTAGGAGTTTATTTTCGCATGAAAAAAACCTTGCATGTAACCCAGGGGCAGGGTAGGCGTTAGTTAGTTTGACCAAGCGTTCGAATTTCAAAAATGAGTGTACATCTGAGGATCCATTACCTTTCGTTGTACCAAATCAAGAGGTCGAAAGACCAGAAAACACAATGGTTATCCCAATCAAGAGGTCCAAAGACCGGAAACAAATGGTTATCCTTCATCAATTGAGAAGTGAGGCAGTCACAACCCTTTAAAACCAATCAAGACAACCAGTGTCACACGATTTATTCAAAAAGAATCGCAAAAAAAGAAGAAAAAAATGAATGAAAAAGCCCGCTAAGTCGAAACTTGAAAACAAGCGACTGAGGCAAAAATTAGGGCATCCCGCTGGACTTCATAATCAAAGATTCACAAGAATTAGTCTAGGAAAAAGTTAGGGATAAGCAAAATAATACAAAAGCAAAAGATGAAAAGGATTACACAAGAAAGATCCTCAAGCAAGAACAAAGTCGTGTGATACAGATACAAAAGACAAAGGGGTGACTGACTCCAAATGACAACCTGATTGGTGCTTGAAACCGTTAGTGTCATTGGTTCCTCAACCTTCACAAAACCATTTTTGAGAGGTGAGCGCTTGTGAAAGCTAGCTGAACATAGGAATGGAGAACATCACGAAGAGGGGTGGGCACAAACAAACTTTGAGTCTGTATCTTTTGTTTCTATAACCATGAACCAGGCCACAATACAACCCTCAAAAGTCCTAACTGAAACAGGGTTATTTTGAGATCATACTACCACGAGACCGTGTTTCTGACTCCTATGAGTTGTGCTAAAAGTTCTTTGTTTGTGTTGCATGTGCATGCTTTCATAATAAAAAATTAATGTCGTATCTTAACTAGTGATTTGCTCACAAAGGTTTGCGACATCTTTTATCAGTAAAACTTCAAGTTTAACATGTTGTTACATTAGAATTTTCATTTTCAGAATAAACATTTTCTGCTTGCATACATTTGTTTGGCATCATAAAAGTTCACATATGGAACCTCATTCCAGAAGCTTAATCTTGCCAAAGTTGAGAAGTCTGAAACTTATGAAGGACAATAATATCGAAGATGCACTTTTCTAAGGAACTCCATTGAGTAGGGACTTTCCCAACCATTTGTGGTAGGAGACAACTAATATGGGCAGTTACATCGAGCAATCTCTCCAAAGTTCAGCCAAACTAGGGAAATCACTTCGAGATCAAATCTCTCTGTCGCTCCCACCAAATGACACCCGGTCAAGAGGGGTACAGACGCGAACGGTCGGCGAAAGGAGAGAACACACAAGGGTGAACTGAAAAGAAAAGAGTCGCCAGCTAGGCATTTTTATCCCGAAGGAAAGGTAATGCTGCATAGACCTAGAAAGATATGGATAAGACGGTTGCGAACCAGAGAAACTGAGAAAAGGGGTTGGTTACAACCTGGGAAGGTATTAGCACCCAGATTGTCCGTCGTACTCGACGGGATCCACGCTTGAAAGATTTGTGTTTAAAGGGGTAGTGTCAGTGCTATTTTGTGTACAAAAAGCTGGAAAAGAATGCAAGTATCAGTGCAAAAGAAGTGTGAAGTGTATAAGAGAAGTGTCAGTGTAAGAACAAGAGTGACATGCTTAAGACTATGAGGCTCAAAGAATAATGCTGGAAGGAGGGGGGATATACAGAGACTTTTTGTTCGATAACTAATAAGTTATGCGTACGTATCCTCTTGTGCAATGAGGAAGTCAGAACACCGTAGTTCGACTCAAAGAGACTGAAAGATAAATTGACTTGTGAACTGCTTACTTGTCTATGCTCAAGTGTATGACCTGTCTGGCTCAGGTGCAAACTGTCTTGCATCAGACGAAAGAAGCAAGTTTTCGTTTGTGAGTGAAGATGATGAGAAAAGAATCCCGGAGGAGACGATTATTGTTTGTTTTTGATGTTTTCAATCTTTTATTGATTTTTTGGAGTTTGTCATAAGAAAATGAGTTTAAGCCTAAACCAAGGGTTAGTAAACTCATCACATCCTCCCTCTGATTAGGGGTAATGAGAATACCTTAAGTATGAAGTAAACACCTCACACTTAACCACCATGATGTAGGATTAAGATCATTAACCTACTTGCCATTATTTAGATGTTTTTGGAGTTCTTGTTTAGTGTTAAGTAATGAGTTTAAGCCATAATCAAGGATTTAATGGACCCATTACACCATCCTAATAGAAGGATAATAGATGAGAACATTTAAGCTGAGGAAGGCTCCTCAACTTAATCCATGATTAGGGATTAACCTCATGACAAAACAAAGCCTTTATTAGAGTGGATTTTAGTTAATGGTAGGATTAAGAAGTGGATTTTATGATTTGTAAGACAACTTGAGGGGGACTTGTCCATTAACACTAGGGTTAGTCCTTCTTAACCAGTTAAGGAAGAATTAGAACCCTAATGCAAGGCCCAAGTTACAAGTTTGATGTCTTAGTGATTATTGAAGTGGATTGATTAAAGGATTTAAACACATCAAGGGTTTAACACTTAGGATTAAAGTTATACACTCCATCCTAATAGAAGGATGCAGGCATAAGCTTAATCACAAAGCCTTAAAACCTTTAAGTTTAGTCCTTGATTATGAGATGAGAAGAGAAGACACAAAAATGACACAAAGGTAAAACTAATGGGGGACTAATCAAACCCTAATTATGATCATGCTTGGTTGTTCCTAGGGTCTATGAGGCTTGCAAGAAGATCTTCAGGAGAAAAGCCACCAAGGAAGAAGCAGATGAAAGGAAAAGGAAGCAGAAGAAGCAAGTCAACTTACTTCACTTAAGAAGATAAGTTGCTTGAAGAAAGAAAGTGAGAAGGAGACATGAATGAGCAAGCTCACTCTAATACACAAATGAAATGCAGCAATGAATGCATAGGAGAGATGAGGAGAGATTATGAGAAGTGAAGGCAAATTCACTTCTCAAGGACTTACCACCTGAAAAGTTAGCAAAAGGAAATGGAATGAATTGAAAATGAGATGAATGCAATGATGCAAACCAAAGTCAGAAGCATAAACATGATGCTAATGATGCTAAGAGATGATGCAAACACATGCCAAGAGTCGTGGATGATCATACAAGGACGAGGATGCAAATGAAGCATGCTTTGAACCATAAAAGTTCATGAAAGTTTATGAAATGGAATGAATGCATAACATGGCAAATGAATGATGCAATGATCAAACATGATTCTAATATGTCCTAAGATGTCTTAGAAGTTATGTGGATGCACAAAATGTCATGGCAAGTTCATGAATGCAAGCATATGGAAGATGGATGCAAATGAAGGCAAAAATTAGGGTTTACATACAATATGCAATGCAAAATTCAAAATCAGAAGCAAATGACATGATTAAAAAATTGAAAATGGGATCAAAGGAACCCTAACCCTACACAAGTTTACTGCCCAAAGGAGGGGACCTAACTCTTAACCTAATGGGGGTTATGATTTTCTCAAGTTGGCTAGGTTTTAAGGCACTTCAAAAGGAAAAATGCACATCAAATAGAAAATGAAAGATAAATTCAAACCAATTTTACCCTAGAAACTACATGATATGAGGAATGCAATGCAAAAAGAATCAACATCAAACTCTTCATGGTTAGGCAGAAAATAATTTTTCAAGTTAGGGCAAAAATATTGACTTTTAAGAACTTTAATTCCAAAGAAAAATGTCAACATAGGTCAAGAACCAAAAAGAAATTTGTTTGAGGAGTTTGATAATGTTTCTAAATGTATCAAAATGCAATGTGAATTTTTTTGTGATTTTTAGAAACTTAAATGATATTTTAATTAATTAATTCTCATTACCTAATTAAAATAAACATTTAAATATTTTTAAAATACGAAAATTATGCAAAAAATAAAATAAAAATTATTTTCAGAAAGAGAAAAATATTTTAAGGTATGATGCAAAAAATGAGATTTTTAGGAAATGATTTACTATTTTAAATAAAATGGGCAAAACAAATGAATTAAAAAGAAAATAAAATGGAATTAAATGAAAAGTAATCAGATCCAAGTGCCAGGATTTAAAGCTGAGACGCGGGAGTTGACTTGGCGCGGGTTTCAGTGGCTAGGATTGATTCTGGAAATTTGAATTTCTTAAACTTAATTAATTAAAACTAATCCTGATTAGGGCTTAATCAACGCATCTGGGCCATTGGTACACGCGCGGGAAAGGCCATCCAACGCTCCTCATTCAAAACTGGGCCTAAACCTTAATTAAGGTTAATGACTTTCAGACGGCCGGAACAATGTTCCGGTCGTCTTCTCCGACGAGCCCAAAACCCTATCTCTCTCTCTAAGCATCTAAAACAACATCTCTCTGCCCAGAATCAAACCCCACACATCACTGAATCAAAATCCCCAAACAAAAACCATTTTTCATTCATCAATAAGGCAAATCGAAACAAAACAATTTTAGGTCAGAAACTTTCAGACAATCCATACATACTCAATATTCCACCATTTTGAAAAGTAAACATATCATAATCATCAGCACATCATAAGGATTCGATTAAGAACTTAAAAACAAGGTTCTGAGAAAAAAGTTCTTGAGCCATACCTGAGATGAAACCTTCTGGTTCTGGGCTTTCTGGGCTCTCCCTTGATGCAAACTCACTTCTTTGAACCCCCTGATGATGAAATGAAGCTTAGAATGAGTTTATATGGCTTGGTTTGAAGGTTTTGGTTCTGGTGTAGCAGATTTGGAGGGTTGAGTATGTGATGTTTCAAACTGTTTCAATGGTGGATTTTGGTTCTATGGAGGATGTGTGACTCATTAGTGAAGGAAAAATGGAAGTTTGATGGCTGTGGGAGAAGTTTCGAAGAGGTGAAGTTTTTGACAGTTTTTGTGAATCCTGGCTTCTTGGAGGTTGCAGGCTTGTGTGTGTTGTGTTTTTGGAATGCTTGAGGTCCACATATGAGGCTCTGATTGGGCAGAGGGTTGGTAGTGGCACAGTTTGATTGGCATGGGCAAAAATGCAAAAAGTCAAGATTTTGTGTACCATAGGTATGGCTCGGGTCAGAGGAGATCTTAAGGCTTGTCCTGCTCCAGCTTGAGTCAAGGAAGGCCTTTGGATCTGATTTTGTGAGCTGGATGGTCTTGATCAAAAGTTTTCAATGTTCTTGCATATTTCCCTCTTTGAACTTTCTTGTGAACCAAGGCAAGGAAACTTATGAGTTCTTGGCTAATTTGTAGAAAAATGGACCATATGAAGTTGTTATGACACTTGGAGATTGATTAGAGGCCAAACAAAACCCTAAGAACCATTCATGCAAAACTTCCCTCTTTGTGACTTTTATGAAAAATGGCTTATGATACTTGAAATCCAAGGCATGAAAGTGAGAAATTCTTTGGGCAAATCTGAATTATGGACCATGAATTATGTTTATGTGATGATTAGAAGCTGATTTGAAGTCACATTTGGTTTTGGCAAGTGTTTTTGCAAGTTTCCTTTTTGGTACAAAAGTGAAAAATAAGTGATTTTGTCCAACTTTGCAAGGCCATAACTTTTGTTCTAAAATGAATTAGAATGAGTTCTTGTACTTTTTGAAAATGGGAGGATCCAATCTACAACTTTCAT
The DNA here is from genome assembly GCA_963966055.1 of Lathyrus aphaca. Taxonomy (NCBI): domain Eukaryota; kingdom Viridiplantae; phylum Streptophyta; class Magnoliopsida; order Fabales; family Fabaceae; genus Lathyrus; species Lathyrus aphaca. The sequence goes on from OZ014521.1 coordinate 105,094,844, forward strand.
GACCAAGAATTTTTTATTTGAAGCATTTTTGAATCAAAAAGAGGAGGTTGAAAAACTTTCCCAAAATGGCAAGTTTACATTATAAGTCACTTTTCCAAAATGGCAACTTTGCAAATGGCTTGAAATTCTTCAACTTTGTGAACTTCTAACATCTTCTAAGATCAAATAAAGATCATACACATTCAAAATGATGGAGAAAACCCTTTGGTTGGGTGACTGGGGGCCTCAGATGCCCTGATTTTGCACTGACTTGCTTAAGAAGTCATCTATTGATCAGATGCCTTCCCCATTGAATTTCTTCATGAAAATTGGTATGCATAATCCTCATATCATATAGAGACCAATAGGAACAAGAATGACCAAAAAATTTGGAGTTATGGCCTCTGAAACCAAAACCCTAATTTCAGGACATCTGTTCAGTTAAACCTGGCTCTGCTTCCATGCCTTTCCCAGTTCTTGTGATTTTTTGACTTTCTTGATCTTGGGAGGATGTAATATGATGATTGAACATTCATGGACCCTCTTGAGATGACTGATGACCTTTGGAGTGGCTCAGATAGCTCAGGGATTGATCAGATCACAAACCCTAGATGCAGATGACTTTGAAACCATACAGTGAAGCAAAAATGCAATGTGAGATGCTATGATTGACCTTATGCAATATGGAAAGAATCACAAGCCATGGTGGAATGAGTGAGGGCAAATTTGGGGTGTTTACACTCTCAAAGAGCCATTAGTCAGAGGCATTCATTCAAATTTCATCCAAACTGGGGAAATCACTTCGAGATTCAAATCTCTCCAAGAGCATTTAGTCTGGGTATTCACTCAAAGATCATTTAATCAGGGGTGATCACTTCAACGCTCGTACTGGGGCAGGCCACCCTAAGAGCATGAAAAGTACTCTCTCCCGAAGACGGTCAATCAGAAGCACCTATCGAAAGTTCAAATACTGGGGCATAATATCTAATAGTGATATAAGTTTTTTCATGAATCCTCACGAGGCAAATTCTTTCATAGACCATGCAGTCTGGGGTAGTTATTTTGAGATCCGACGAATCTCTCCAAGTGTTTTAAGACACTGAGGCATCTCAGGTGCTATGTTTTCTATAAAATCCTCTTGAGACAATTTATTCCGATAAAACCTAGTCTGAGGCAATTTGAAAATTGCAAGGAACCATTGTTCACTCAGGATCGGTAGGCAGTCGATCATCCCAGAGGCTGGAAGCAAAGTCATTGCCAGCACGAGATATCAAGAGCTTTTTTCCTCAGCGGACTTCATTGATCAGGATTCCTCAGCAAGTCTCATCAGACTATCTTTTCTCTAGCAAAACAAAAAGAAGAGGGTTGATACTCCTCAAGCGAAGGGTATCATTATCTCTCATCCCCAGCGAGAGGAGACTTAAAACTCTTATCTTCAGTAGGAAGTATCCTCTCTGATGTTTTCCATCATCCCTAGTAGAGTTGGAAGTTGAATCTTCCCTAGCAAGGCAACAAAAGGTTGGTGTCCTCTCCAAGCAGAGAGTTTTCCTTCAACAAAGAAGTATCCCCCACTAGAGTCTTCTTATCCCCAGAAATACATGGAGATATCTCCTCCCCTAGCAGAGGTGAAGATATGGAAGAAATACATGGAGATATCTCCTCCCCTAGCAGAGAGTTTTCTTTCTCACACAACAGTGTTCGCAGTTTCCCCCAATGAAGTCGTCAACCAAAGTCCAATCCTCATTGGAATCTCTCCCTAAGAAGAAGATTATGTGTATAAGGGATTCCCCAGCAGATTTCTTCCTTAGCAGAGTACCAACACATTTGTTTCCCCATCCGAGTCAAAAAAGTATCACTTCCCCAACGACGTTCAACAGGTAGCGTACTCCCCACATCAAGTTCATCCCCAACAGGGTCTTGGCCCTCCAATCTCAAAGTCCAATTTATTTTCAGCAATGGTGACAACTCATAGCCAGTATCATTAACGATATCCCTCGCAGAGTTGCTTTTCCCCACAAGGATTCATTAAAACAATTCAGTGATTATTTCTCAGTGAAGTCGCCAGAGATACCTGTTATCTCCTCATCGGGAGATCCATTTGCATTTGCATTTAGTAATCATCATTACATTTGCATCCTCAAAGTGTAGCATTTCCATCATTATGAAGCATTACGCCATAGATTCCAACGTATGCATATAAGCATGGGCTAGTTTTGGGTCCCTAACATAAAAACCCCTAACATATTTTCAACTTGAAGTATTCCTCATAGAACGCCAAGTTCAACCTTGAACCCCAAGTTCATTCTCGAACCCCAAGTTCGTCTTTCTTGCTGAACGCCAAGTTCAACCTTGAACCCCAAGTTCATTCTCGAACCCCAAGTTCGTCTTTCTTGTTGAACCCCAAGTTCAACCTTGAACCCCAAGTTCATTCTCGAACCCCAAGTTCGTCTTTCTTGCAGAACGCCAAGTTCAACCTGTAACCCCAAGTTCATTCTCGAACCCTAAGTTCATCTTTCTTGTTGAACCCCAAGATCAACATTGAACCCCAAGTTCATTCTCGAACCCCAAGTTCAACCTTGAACCCCAAGTTCAACCTTGAACCCCAAGTTCATTCTCGAATCCCAAGTTCGTCTTTCTTGTTGAACCCCAAGTTCAACCTCGAACCCCAAGTTCGTCTTTCTTGTTGAACCCCAAGTTCAACCTTGAACCCCAAGTTCATTCTCGAACCCCAAGTTCGTCCTTCTCGTTGAACCCCAAGTTCAGCCTCGAACCCCAAGTTTGACCCTCAAGTTATCATCCAATTTATGATAGTTTATCTCCATAAGTGGGATAAATACGTTGTGATTCCAACAAATTTGGTTTCGTGGCCTCAAGCTGTCAGCCAAGCTGTGTTGGTTTCTAGTTCACCCCTGGTATTTTGTCATCAAAGAGTGGCATTTTACCTCATTTCCCACAGAGTACAAATTTTCCGGGTTATTCGAGTATTCAATCCCTCTATACCTTGAATGTTTGAAAGACATTGATATCATCCCTTCAGGTCTACAGTTGATTGAATAGGGGCAGATGTAACACCGCAAAATTTTCCCTCTTATTTATTACCTAACTGGCTTATGTTCGCATTCATCTTCATTCTCCCATTAGGTCATATAATTCATAATCATGCATTTCATGGAACTCCTAAGGCATGGGATCAATTCCATATGAAATTAGGGCCTCCCACCCTATCTGTGATCATTAGATGAACTCATGGTTTTGGGTATATGGATATCAGTAACATCTTTTTGTACTCATGATGCTTGATTAGGGTTTATTTCTCTAATTAATTAAGCTTCAAGGATTTCACTTGCAAAGAAATTTCACCTGTGCATCTGGCCTATCATCATGTTTCCAATTCAGAAGTATTTTGAGTTAGGGTCTGATTTGTGGATATTGAGGACTTTTCCTTTATCAAGTTACCAGGATACCCTTTTCTTCTCACCATCTTAAGTTAATTTTCTTTATCATTATGCACCTAAATGGCTTGAATGGGCGAATGACAAGTTAGTGGGATTTGACTTTGAAGCTATTGGAATTGAAGGATTAATATGGACACAAGCTCATTTTGGATTGGAAGGATAGTTTAAATTGAATGTGTTAAATTGGTCATGTGAACCGATGAGGTCCATATCTCATTCAAGTTTGTTCGAAAAGAAACGTTATCATAAACCACCTTCAAATTATCCATTTTATTGTTAATAGAATATGTTAAACCCTTCTTTAACCAATTCTCATTTATCCGATTTTCATGTCCAATTCACTAAATCCGACTTTTAAGCCCATTTCTCTATTAAACCGATTCATTGTTGATTTTTGAGCTCCATTCTCAATTCCCCTTTTAATTCTAACTTCAAGACAATTTTTAATATACCAATTATTATTTTTACCCACTTTTTAACATTCACTTTCCGTTTTCATAATAGAAGTATTCATTTTGTTTTTATCCAAAGGTTTAGTTTCATTTATTGTATCATTCTTTTTAAACCTAATGTCAAGCCCAAAAAATTATCAAACCACCTTCATTATCTCAATTATATTCCATAAACATCTATTATCCAATTTCACTAATTAAAAACATTTTTGATAGTTTTCATTAATCATTAAGTTTGTATGCTAAAAAAGAAACTAGTTACAAAAAGGATATATCAGAAAATTCTGTTTACAAAATGCACATAATAGAAAACTCTCAACAGGTTTTTTCAGTTAGATTTTTAATAACAACCAGTAACAAAACTAAAAAACTCACAAGGGAAAACCAGGGGAGGGTAATCGAAAACCAATAGATCACTCCAGAAAATTCTAACAGAAATAACTGAATTTATCAAGGGGAGATTCAGTTACAAAGTCATAGCATCAGAAAATCAGTTAAAAGGTGATAGCAGGGAAAAAGAAAAAAAAAAGAAGAGAACAATTCAGAGTCAGGATAATTATCAAAAACTCAACTCTGAACTTCACTCTCCATCATCTATTTTCATATTCATTCTCATCCACCAATCACTCTTCAATTCATAAGCTAAAAACTCTCTCTTCATTCTGCAACTTATTTCTTTAATTCTTCAATTTGGAAATTCTCTGAACATTCTCCAACCTCCATCGCATAACAAACCTTCATCAACATCTCAACAATAGAATAAAAGGAAAAATAACTTCTCATCAAACTGGAATCTCTCTCAAATACATAAACTTCTCCCGGAATTCTTGAACTCATCTTGCTCTCAACTTCAACTGCATCACTCTTCTGCACTCTCCTTCAAATTTTGGCACCTTCATAAAACCAACATTGTTCTCGAACTTCATCAATCCTACACCATTATTCATCAATTCTCGGCATCTTCGTCATCCTCAACATCAGCGCATCACCAGTATTCACCTTTAATGTTTTTCAATCTCACACCGTAACAACTTCAACAATCATCGATCCACAATATTCATCAATTCAGCCATGACAAGTTAGGGATTATCATCAAGAACACCTGCAATGATTCAATAACTAATTGTAACGCAATTCATAATGAGAATGTGAGATTAAGAACACAGCGACAATAATCAATTGCAGATCGTACCTTCGACGTACATTCGTCGTCATCACCATTGCGAATGCGGTAACCTCACCGCAGATCTGGATTGTATGATGTAACGGTTATTTAGATTGGATTCTGGCATCGAAACAAGGAGATGAAGACGGAGGGTGCCAGCGTGATTGAGAAGAAGACGGAGGAGGTGGCGACGTAAAGAGAATCGCCGAACAAAGGTTTCACGGTGAGTTTTTTCCGGCGGCGGAATTTGAAGAAGGGATAGGGTATTGTTGTTTTCAAGATTGAAAATGAAGATGAATGTTGAGGAAGAGTGACTTATCGTGTTACTTTTTAGGTTTTAGGTTAATTTTGTTGAAATGGTGATAATAGGGGGAAGTCGGGTTTGGGCTTAACAAGTCTCTCTTTCGCCATGGATTTCTGGTGCACGCCCTAATTCCTCAAACACCCCCGCGCCTCTTACATGTAAATAGGTCCGGGTCCAAGTAAATTCTATTTGCACTATCTTTTTTACATCCGCACCCCTCCTGCAATTCTGAGTTCAAGGAAATGGGCTTTGCCACCAAAAAATCATTATGGGCACCAAGCTGATTCATAATTCACCTCCTGGTGTCAATTATAGTTTTATTGTTATTTTTTCACCTAATTGTCAATTAATTCTTGGTAGAAAATCATGATTAATTTTCTTGTCAATTAATTTTTGTGGATTAACATCTTGATCCATTTCTTGACTATTTTCAATTAGAATTTTTTGTCATGATTTTAATTGTTTTGGATTAATTTTGGATTAAATTGTTAATGAGTTTTTGATCGATATGAATCGATTTCGATTATGGTGGATCTTCACAAAGAAATTATGGAAGATAAGCATTTATTTTGCTTATGGGAGATTACAAGACCTTGCATGAAGTTTTTGGGTTTCTTTTATATGAGGAATCGGCAATTCGATCAAGTAAGTAATCTTGACTTTAATAACTTTTACGCATCATTCTAGTTGTATGCGGCTTAGGATCATATACCGTAAGGTGCATATTGATCCCTCCCACCTGAGGCACTAAATTTATTTGTGATTTATGATGATATGTGTCGATATCGGAGCTTAGAGATTAGGTTACGGATGATAGAAATCACTCCCTTTCACTTTCCCCTAAATCACCATTTTTTGCCCGTTTCGTCGCAATTATATAGTTTCGGGTGTGATAAAATTCTGGAAAAATTCATGAGTGATCATCATCCTCTTAATTAATTTTTTATTTTTTTTGTTTCCAGATTTGGATGGTTTTAATAATTTTTGGATTTTTCATTCCAAGCTGTCCCAAAATGAATGGTTTTGACATAAGGGACCAAAGACAATTTTTTCCAATAGGTGTGAGACCTATTTTTTTGTGTGATTAACCACTGGAATTTGTGATATTTTGATGCTCCTTAGAAATATTTTTCATAATTTTTGGTGCCTTTTTTGATCCACTTTGTGGAATTGTTTTTTGGCGATCATGCTTTGTTCTCTCACCATTAAGTGAATTGTTTTGGCACTTTAGTGCATAATTTTATGAAATCCTTTTATCCAATACAAGATACTGACTTCACTATGTTAGGGATTTAATTTCATATTTTTTCAATTCTTTTTTCTATTTTTCATGTCACCTAGATTATAGGTCCGATTATGTGCTTATTTGTTCCATACCCTAGATGTTAGGAAGGCATTCATGTCATTTGCTTGAGATAATTTTTGGTAACTTTTAGGAGTTAATTATAGGTCAATTTTAGGTCCTTAATTCTAGTTATAGGTTGCTTTTTTGAACCATCCTCATTTGGTTTGTTTTGGTGTTTCAAAGCGCATACTTATTTGAACATGTTTAACTTAAACTTATTTCTCTTCTCCTCTAATTGTTAACATGAATTATGTGGGAATCATAAATGGATATTCATGCATTATAACTGAATCTCATAACTTGTATTCTACTGACCCATAATCATCTCATGCATTTATATGTCATTCATTCTTAACTTGCATCCTTTGTGATCTTATGCGATGTTTGCTACACTTCTTCCCACGTCTTCTTATCCATACTCCATATGCTTAAACCATTGCATCCATGATGGTATGATCATTAATACTCATTCACTACTGACTTGGATATTCATTTCATGCATTAATTCATGCTTGTATGCCATATGCACTCATACTTCCTCCATGAGCCCTATCTTGTATTCATGTGAACTTATGTGAACTTTTGGTACATAGTTTGATATAGTTTGATCTTGGGAGGTATCCTAGCATACTTAGGGACCTATAGCATGTATATACTGACTTTAGAAGTCATATAACCTTTAGGTACCTTCACCTTTATACTTGGGTCTTATTTTGAACCCTAGTTCCATCCTAGGACGTGTGTAGTACTTAAGTGCTTTTATGCTTTGTTTTTGCTTTCAAAATACATTGTTAAGCTAAATTTTGTTTTGTAGGGGGGTTGAGGTAAGTTTGTTCATATAACTTTTTTCCTCCTTTTCTTTATACTTTCAATTTGCATTTTCCTTAGCCTTTCTGCTTTGATTTTATTTTCAATATGCTTTGTAAGGCTAACATTTGTTTTGTAGGGAGGTTGAGGTAAGCCTTGTTTATACAAAATCTTCCTCATCTCTTTATGCTTTCTAATTGTGTTTGCCTTAGTTCTTTGTGCTTTGATTGTATAGGCTTCCCCCTCTTTAGAACAACTTAACTTCCTTAGGAAGTAAGTTAAGTTCTAATTCTCTTTTCTTCTTTTCCTTTTCTCATTAGGATTAGAAAGCCACACAAACCATTAGGATCACCTTTGGCATATAATAAATAACTTAGGGTTGTGGCTTAATCCCTTAGTTTTTCCCATTTTCAACTTGAGACATTCTTTCTCATCTCATAAAGAAAATGATAAAATACCTAATAAAGGTTGAACGTTCTCATATGACATGAGACTTTGTTGCGGAGTACTTATACACGTCCTGTTTCGGGGCGAGGTGTAAGTTATCTACCACGATGGATAAGTCTTAGTATGAGAATGTTCACAAACAAATTCAAAATACTTCTCATAAAAGACAAAACAACAAACAATAAAGCGGCTTTCATGCGGTAACTCTCTCCTCACCTCATTCACTCTCTACGCGAACTTGTGACGACTTGTCTCATTTGCAAGATGGTAAACGCACTCGTTCAAGGCTAGCCTGCAACACCTGAGCATAGACATAAGCAGTTCCAGTGTATAAAAAACACAAACAATAGTTCCCGCCTTAGTTAGGCGAACTACGTCGACTCTGATCCTCATTTTCCCGATGAGGTACGTAGGCAGCGGGGTAGGGCCCGTTCGAGCACATTCTTTATTTTCCCTATATTTCCCCATTTCTTTTCGATATCCTTTTCCATGTCCCCTTTCTCATTTCATTTTTCATCTTAGTTAGCGGTTTATTTCAGCAACAATTTTATTCTCTCACCCTTTGAAACAAACAAACAAGCATGGATCTTGTCGGGTACGGCGGACGGTCTGAGGTGCTAATACCTTCCCAGGTTGTAACCGACTCCCGAACCCAGATCTTTGGTTGGCAAGAACTCGTCCTTTCCTTTTCTCTTAGGGTTATGCAGCATTACCTTTCCCATTCATTCGAGATAAAAAATGCATGGCTGGTGACTCTACCTTTTCCGCGCCACTTTCGCGTTTGTACTAGGATGAAAATCCTGGGAGCGACAACTGGGAAGGCACGTACCGTGTCTGAGATAAGACAGGCAATGAGGCCTATTACCTCGAAAACCTGCAAGGTGAAGAACTTGCTCGACCATGGAATGCAGAAAAACTTAAGCAGTACTATAGCTAAAACAGTTTATGAAGGCGTGGGAGGTACGACCACAAACCTTCGTCACTGATCGAAAGGGAGGATGACGCCCACGTAAGACGAGCACAACACTCCCCGACGTTGGACATCTCAAACGAGCTCCAGCATCACAGTACCACTTCCGCAGGGCACCCAGCTCGCGATGGGATGGCCCCAGCCACGGGATCAGGGTGTCCAACCGCGACCATAGTCCCGATTCGCGGTGGATGTAAAACCCGCCACCTCGTCGGTTCCCTAACCCGACGAGCCTATATAGTCGAGCATACAAGTTAAAATAAGCATCAGTTCAAACAGAGTTAACAAACACCATCAAAGACCAAATAAAACATTGTATTTAAAGTCCTGGCCAAAACCTGAACGGTAAAGTACATACAAAAGTGGCATGCAGGCCATCAAAACAAATTCGAAATAAAGGAGAAAAGGCACGCAGGCCAAAAATCAAAAACTTAAGCCACGATTTCCGAACCTACACCTTCTCATGGTTGCCGTCATTCTCCTCCCCGTCACCTTCATCCTCTTCTTCTTCAGTAGCGTAGGGGCAGAAGATCTCCCCGTCAGTCACAGTATAGATGAACGTTATCCCTTTGGTCACGAGCTCGGAATTGACGATTTTGAGTTGCTCGGTTGCATTGATGAAACCCTCCTTGAAGACCCCAACAACATCCTTTTCGATCCCTCTGATCCGAGCAATCAGATCAGCCTGGTTCTTCAGGTTCAGATCTTTCTGGGTCTCATTATCCCCGAGAAGAGCCATCTGCTCCAATACCATGACCCTTGTCCGAAGGTGTCCATTCTCCTCCTCGACCTCAGTAAACTTGGCCTTCTCCTCCTTCAATTTCTTATTTTCCTCAACTAGGGCGTCGCGCTCGCGCTTCACCTCCTCCATATCGGTCTTCAACCCCTCTTGAAACAAGTTTTGAGAAAACAGGTTCTTCTCGGCTGTGACTGCCCAGAGTGCCTCCTCAACACCTTTCAATGCAGACATCGAGCAGGAGTTATCCGATAAAACCATGGTCGTCTCCATGACCCGGATTACAACAACAATATCTCGAGCGAGGTTAACGTGTCTGCTCGTCACCTCCTGATCAAGGATAGCCTTTTTCTCAGCAGACAACAAAGTAAAAGAATCCTCTGAGTTGAAGGTTTCGTGCTCCGTATGGCAGTGAGGTAGGAGGTAAGTCCCTTGACTGATGGCAAAACCCCTAGGTGCAGTACCCTCTGGGCGGGGACGTTTGGCCCGAGGAGAATCATCCACAAGGATCCTCTCAGTGAGAACGGGAGTCACTGGAGGGGTATCTACCCCGGGTGAGTGTTGGGCCGGACTATTGCTACCCGACCCACCATCTGCTTGCTTGGCAACCACCTGCTGAAAGTGAGTTTTACTTTTCTTCTTCAATTTGGGGGGGGGGGCAGCCTGGGCTGCCAGTTTCAGTGCTCGCTCCCGAAGCGCAGGAATTTCTCCTACAAAATAAAAAGAAATCAGTAAGACAAGTTAAAAATATGAAAGGCAAGAGGATCGATGAGACACTACCTAGCAATCTAATGGCCTCTTCATCGGAACCACACTCGAGCACGGCCTTAGTATTGATCAGTCGAGGCTCTGAGATGGGTAAACCATCGTCACCCGTATCAGTTGGTCTTGGAGATATACCCAGGTTGCTGGACTAAAACCCCGGACATAAGCCACCAACTTTTTATAGGCCATCCTGTCATCGAAACCTAGGTTCTCATGCTTGACCCGGTAATGGTTGGTCGGTATATCGAAATGGTCCAGCTTTCACCTAAGGGGAATCTTCGGCAATAGGCTCTCCTCACCATTGGTCGTCCATTTCAAAGAATATAAAATATCGAGGGCACGTTGGGTCACATGCTTCACCGTGTACCACCTGTCTTTAAAATTACTGACAAAATCAACGCAGGTATTAAACAACCTCGACGACTCCTTGAAAGAGACCCAGTTATGTCATCTTTCGCTTCCCGAACACTGAAGATGGAAAACATGGAAAAATAAGGGCAAGGTGCAACCGATCTTCAAATGCTGGCACACCAATTCGAACGCCCAGACGAATGAGATGGCGTTAGGATGAAGTTGTGAGGGCGCCAATTTGAGCCATCAAAATACCCCCATTTGGAAGTCGTTGAAAGGGAGGCGTATTCCGGCCTCGTGGAAGGAGAACTCGTACATTGGGAAGCGCTTTCCCAAGATACGCGAGCATATCCACTGCTCGGCGGTAAGAGTTTAACACTGCCAATTAGCGGTCTCATCGGGTCCCAGATCCTCGACCCATGCATAAGCGACAACGTCTTCATCGACGAAGATGGATTATGTTTCCATCGGTTTGTCGGCGACCCAAGAGAGATCGTCATCCCCAGACGAAGAGGTCGCACCTTCTTCCGCAGGATATGTCCGGTTAGCATTACCTGAAAAACAGAAAGGAAAAGTGAATTTGATGTCGCATCAAATCTACCCTTCCACCACAATTCAAGTGAAAGGGCGAAGGGGAGAAAGCCCGACATACTCACACACACTACCCGCACACTTCCCAAGACATAGATACAATGCCCCGGATACGCAAAGAGAGTAAACCGAAGTCCTTACGATCTAAGGATGCCCAGAGATCTCTGAGATACTCAGGCTGATTTTGTGTACATTGTGTGTGAAAAACAGTGAGGCGTTGAAGACAAATTTCTAAGCATGACCGGCATATTCATATATTGCTCGGTATACGCATATAAACATGCATATTTTGTCCGGCGTATTTATATATTTTCCGGCATACTCATATAAACATGCATATTTTTCCCGGCACTTTTATGGCATGCCCGAGACACCCATGCGCAAAAAACCCTAAAAATGCCTAAAAATGAAAATCTACTTACTCTAGGTGAGAAATTTAATGCGCCGTGCACGAGAAACGAAGCGACATGCATTGAATTCCTTAACACGTCACCTTGAGGAATTCTGAACGATGTCAAGCACCTACAAGTATCCCCGACATCTATATACGTCGTGCGTTGACCAAACTTCCCGATAAGAAATGAAGCTCGTGCAATCCCCGGTTTGATCTTCCTCTCGTCACAACTCATCGAATTTGTTCCTCGAACGATTCCTCAAATCGACAGTCCGAATTCTTTCTGGGTGGACGTTCGGTCCCGACTACTTACATGATGCGAGTTCATCCCCGACATGGCAGCGGTGCCCGACTAACTTTTCCTTAACTCATCGCTCCACCACAGAGCTTCGATTTGGGGGGTTCTTGTTCTGGACTGGGCCTCCAAGACATAAATGGGGCGCAGGCCCAAAAACTCCTCAGGTTCAAGGCCTAGTTACGTCGTACAGGTGCATATAATAGTCAGTCATAATTAGATTCCACGAGCATCTCACGACGAGGTCGGGCAACCACCTCGACTTATCACGTAGGCGCATGGAAGACCGTGTCTTCCCCTCGTACGCCATGTCATCCAACTGTCCCCTTTTATCTCCTGAAATGTAGGGGCAGTTGGACCAGGGATAAGACCACGTGCTAGGTCTTACACACTCCTACGCGTACCTTGGTAGTTCTTCCTTGGGCCTAACTAATCCAGTCCAAGAAAGGACCTTGGCCCAGCGCTGGGGGCTCACTATAAATACCCTTTTTCACTAAAGGGCCATGTATTCTGATTCACTCCATCTCTACCATTTTCTGTACCTAATCTCACTTAAGCTTCAGAGTGTATTGCAGGTACACTCCCTTCCTTTCTCCCGCCTCACTTTGTCCGTGCTCGACCCCTGGAAGGCCCTTCTGATCAGGTAAGATCATAAAGGTTTATGAGTTATTTTTGAAGTTATTTTCTCTGTTGCTGTGAAATCTTTTTGATGGTTCTGTGGTAAGTTTGGTGTTCTAGTCAGAAGTTGAAACTATGAGGTTGTGTTAAGGAAAACCGATTGGAGGCAGAGTTTTGGCTTTTTGTTCTGGTGTATAAATCCCCCCAATGTATATGTTCTTTTCCTCCTCTTTTGTATTATGGAATTCTTCTTTTTGAACTTGTCAATTTGAATTGCTCCTCTTTTCCTTTTTGTGTGCAGAATTGGTGTTGCCATTTTTATGCAAGTGAAGCAGGCTGTGTTTTGGTGTAAAAGGTAGTGGCATTAAGTAGTCTTGTTATGCTTAGTCAATGAAGTAGAGTCAAGGTTAGAGTGTATTGTGTTGTGATGCAGGTTGGGTACATTATAGCGTGGGATTAGGAATCATGGAGTTCGCAGGTTGGGTACATTATAGTGTAGTCCTGTTATATTGTTTTATTATCAAATCTTCATTATAGCGTGTGTTGTGATGCATGTTGGGTACATTATAGGTTGGGTACAGGTTGGAACTCGTACATTGTCTCTAATTTAAATCATACGAAAAACTATTAGACTAATCTAATTAATTCTAAAAAAACAAATATAAATAAAATAAATAATTCTAAATAATCTAAAATAGACTAAATATAGGATAAAGCTAAATTAAATATAACTAAATTAAAACTAAAAAAACACTAAAAAATTAAATAAATAAATTACACTAAAGTAAGTTAGATTAAACCAAACTCTTTAACTAAATTTTAAAATTAAAGTTAGATTAAATAAAAAAAACAAGAATAAAATTAAAAATTGTATGAAATGCATGATTAAAGACTAATGAGATGTTTTTTATCCTAAAAATGCAAAGATGACTGACTCTCGATAATTCGATAAAATATGTCAGATGAATGGAAAAAAATTAGAAAAATGTCCAATCAAATTTTAGGGTGTAACAATGTGCTTATGATATTTTCTTTGCTTAAAAATATTAATGAAAATTCACCACTTCAATGAAAATTTGTCTTTCTCTTTATTGCTTTAGAAGCACTAGAATTTAAGCAAATATTGTAACACCCCCTTTCTATACCCCCAAATAATCAAATAATCATTTAGGCACATATTAAAATTTCATCAGAGTATAATTAGAAACATAGTATAAAAGATGTATGTCACATTATACATAAAATTAAAACATCCAACACCTGCTCAACAATAGATATGCAACAGTGGAGTAGCTAAATACTTGCACCCACGTCTCAATATTTAGAATAAAAGCGGAAAATCTAAACATTGAATAACATCAAACATATATATATATATATATATATATATATATATATATATATATATATATATATATATATATATATATATATATATCATCAAGTTTGATTCATCAACATAATTCATGTTTACATAAACATCCATCACCAAGATACATATACAAATGCACCACAAAAGGCATCACAACCAAAATTCCTAGCTACCCGGTGTTACATATCAGAGCCGACCGACAAAAGAATGAAGACACGCTTCACAAAAAGACCTCCAACATACCTACTCTGCAATGCCTCATAGATCATCATAAAACAACAGAAGGGTGAAAAATATTATCATAATAACAATGCATATAATTATATATCTTAGCATATAAATACACATTTAATACATTCTCACCACAATTCATCTCCAATTACACATACACATCACAATGTATAAATATCCATATATATATATATATATATATATATATATATATATATATATATATATATATATATATATATATATAAAAATACAGCATATTCAAAAAATACATATACATATATAAAAATACAGCATATTCATCATGCATACTTCCACCATTTCCATCACTCCACATAAACATACATATCCATGTTTATTCATCAATGCACAAATACAAAGATGACAAAATTCAAATCATAGAGACTGACTCACGACTCTATGCAAATGCAATACGGTACCGACTCAGTCATCTCAAGTTCACTCAGGAACTTATTGGAACCATCGCTCGTTACCAATGTAACTCCCCGTCAGGCCTACGATGTTCACCCATTGCTCACATCCCACTTGGGCACACAATGTTTATGGATTGCTCACACCCCACACGGGCACACAATCCTATTGCTCACATCCCACATGGGCACACAATCATTCGTGATTATTTCACCCATTGCTCACACCTCACATAGGCACACAATGTTTATGGATTGTTCACACCTCACACGGGCACACAATCTGATTGCTCACACCCCACATGGGCATATAATCATGTTTAAATCATCGCTCACACCTCACACAGGCACACAATGTTACAACTGATTCACATTAGAATCCACAACATAAGAATGTACATCATTATGCTTCACATACAAAATGACTCAAACACTCTTGAAAATGCATACATATTCACTATATAATCATGCATTCATCTCATACAATCACATATAATCTACAAACATTCGCATCAATTACGCCAAACGTCAACAAACCTTTCACAATCAACGTGCACTCACATTTAGTTCGAACAACACATTTATGTTGCCGAACGGCCACAACACACAATCAATTCCACAATTCCTTAATTCACATAATTACGATTAATAAAAAATTCGGGTAAAAATTGGTTAAAAATAATATTTTCCAACATCATGACAAAATACACAATTTTAGATTCAAAACGATATGTGGAACTCTAAAAACGGATAACCGATTCTAAAGTTACGAAATAAAAACACAAAACAGAACTCTCAGGTCTCGCTGAGCGAGGAACTTCCTGCATTTCTCGCTGAGCGAGTTTCCTGCTCGCTGAGCGAGCTATACCAGATCAACAGTTCTTCTGCAGAATTTCATACGCTCGCTGAGCGAGCCTAGCTTGCGGAGCAAGCTCTACGATTCCAGAATTTCCACTCTTACGGGAAACATCATTTCCAACCCTCCAAATCCGTCAAAACTTTACCAAATTAGTGGAAATAAAACACAAACATAATAGTTATCACATACTAACTATCATACTACATTTTAATCGAGTTTTAACCATTTAAATCACCGATTTTTAGGATTTCTCACAAAATACCCTAAAAACGCACAACCTCTAAACTCAACCACAACAAGAACACATTCAAACAATCACATACATAATGATACACATTGATAAGATAATAAGATTTCACACCCTTACCTGATTGATTCGATTCCTAGGAGCTATCTTGAAGATTTCCTAGTTTTTCCTCTTTTCCTCCTCTTCCTTTTTCTTTCTCCTTTCTATCTCTTTTTTTTCCTTTCTACTATTATATCTTTTCTTTCTATTTCTTTTCTTTCCACCCAAATACTCATTTTCTCACAATTTCTAATTCTACTTAAATTTCTAACTTATCATCAATTAGGAAATGTCTAAAATACCGTCCATTCTAATTTTCCCGAAAACTCTCAAAAACGGTAAAATAACATAACATGTCAACATATCATATTAACATACCAATTTCACAAATAAAATAATTATCACTCAACTTAAATAAAAGACTCAACAATAAAATGGAATAATCGGAATCGGCGCGTTACAACTCTCCCCTACATTGGAAATTTCCATCCTCGAAAATATTACCTGATTCAAACAACTCCGGATACGACTCTCGCATCCCACTATCTAATTCCCAAACCTAGATGTAAATCTAGGATCTCTATCCGATACAATACTCTAAGGAACTCCATGTAACTTCACAACCATAAGAACATAAATCCCATATAACCTCTCCAAAGGATAACTAATATCAATTGGAATAAAGTGAGCAGATTTAGTAAGCCTATCAACGATTACCCAAATAACATTATGACCTCTTTGCATATTCGGCAATCCCGTAACAAAATCCATCGATATACTATCCCATTTCCACTCTGGAATGTCTAACGGTTGCATTAATCCACTAGGCTTCTGATGTTCCACCTTAGACTTTTGCCAAGTTAAGCATGCATACACAAATTGAGCTACATCCCTCTTCAATCCGGACCACCAAAAGATCTTCTTCAAATCTTGATACATTTTATTTGCTCCTGGATGAATACTTAAGTTACTTCGGTGTCCTTCTTCCAATATCATCTTTTTCAACTCCGCATCATCGGGAATACAAATACGACCACGGAATCTCAAAACTCCAAAATTATCAACCTTGAAATCCTCATTCTCATTCATCATCAAATCAACGAAATTCAAATCCAACTTTTGCTTTTCACATACGGTTGTAAGAAAATCATTCGTAACAAGTAGCATACCAAGTCTCACACTTCTCGGTGTCATTTCACAAACTAAACTCAAGTCTCTAAAATTCTCCAAAAGTTCCCATTCTCTCATCATCAATGCGGACACATGTAATAACTTCCGACTTAAGGCATCGGCCACCGTGTTTGCCTTACCTGGATGGTAATTCAAACCAAAATCATAATCCTTCAAAAGCTCTAACCACCTTCTTTGTCTCATGTTCAACTCTTTTTTATCAAATAAATATTTCAAACTCTTGTGATCACTAAAAACTTCAAATCTTGCACCATAAAGATAGTACCTCCAAATTTTCAAAACAAACACCACGCCCGCTAACTCCAAATCATGCGTAGGATAATTCTTTTCATGCACTCTCAATTGTCTTGAAGCATAAGCCACAAATTTTCCATCTTGCATCAAAACACCACCCAAACCAAACAATGAAGCATCACAATAAACCACGAATGGTTCCGTCGGATTTGGTAAAATCAAGATCGGAGCCGTTGTCAACCTTCTCTTTAGTTCAATGAAACTCTCGTCGCAATGAATATCCCAAATGAAAGCCTTTCCTTTACAAGTCAATTGCGTTAACGGAAGTGCCAACTTCGAAAATACCTCAATAAACCTCCGATAATAACCCGCCAATCCTAAAAAGCTTCGAATCTCCGTAATCAATCTAGGAGTCTTCCATTGCATCATCGCATCAATCTTGGATGGATCAACACTAATACCACTATCGGAAATAACATTTCCAAGAAAACTTACTTTTGACAACCAAAATTCACATTTCGATAACTTAGCATACAATTGTTTCTCTTTCAAAATTTGTAACACCATCCTTAAATGCTCTTCATGCTCCTCTTGAGACTTAGAATAAATCAAAATATCGTCGATGAACACAACCACAAAACAATCCAACTGTTCATAGAAAACATGATTCATATATTCCATAAACACACTCGGCGCATTAGAAACCCTGAATGGCATCACAGAAAACTCGTAATGACCATACCGTGTCCTAAAAGCCGTCTTTTGAATATCCTCTCTTTTCACACGAATCTGGTGGTATCCTGATCTCAAATAAATCTTGCTAAAAACACGCGCACCAACCAATTGGTCCATCAAATCATCGATCCTTGGAAGCGAATATTTGTTCTTAATTGTCACCATGTTCAACTGTCGATAATCAATGCATAACTGCATACACCCGTCCTTCTTCTTTACCAACAATACCGGAGCACCCCAAGGAGAAACACTCGGCCTTACAAATCTCTTGTCCAACAAGTTATTCAATTTCTTCTTCAATTCTACCAACTCTGATGCTGACATACGATACGGTGCCATCGAAATCGGTCTAGTACCCGGAACTAGGTCAATAGAAAACTCAACTTCTCTTTCTGACGGTACATCCTTAATATCCTCCGGAAACACTTCTGGAAAATCACACACCACTTAGAACACATTGAGCTCAACTTCACTCTCCACCGACAATGATGTAAACAAACCGAACAATTAAGCTTCGTCCGGTAAAAGTTTCTTCAACTCTTTAGTGGATAGGAAACTCTCATCTTCATCGTCATCTTCCAAAGAAGGAAACCTCACTAACTTGTGACAGCAATCTATATGAACTCGATTACATTGCAACCAGTTCATACCCAAGATTACATCCAATCCCTTCAACGGCAAACAAACTAAATCCAAGATGAAGTTTTTACCATACATGGTCAAAGGACAACTCACACACACCAAAGGCGTAGTTACCGACCCTGAAGCAGAAGTCTCAATAACCATCTCACCACCTCAAGAAGTCATAAACAAATTCAAACGCTTAGCGCACTCATGAGAAATGAACGAATGAGTCGCTCTCGTATCAATAATAGCAACAAAAGGCGTACTATAAATAAAGCATGTACCTTTAATCAAACACTCTGCACTAGTAGTGACCGTCCCTGCTAATGCAAACACCTTTCCGTCCGCTTGAGCTTGTTTCAGTTTAGTACATTTAGTACTAATGTGACCCACTTCTCCATAATTATAACACTTTACTACATTCCTTCTACAATCAGTAGTAGCATGCCCAAGGACTCCACAATTAGAACATTTCACTATGTTCTTCCCACATTCAAAAGACTTATGACCCATTTCACCATACTTGTAACACTTAACAGAACCAGAACCTCCTCCTCCAGATATCTTATCAAAGTTTCCTCTATGCTTGCCCTTATCAACGGGTGTCACATAAGGTCCACTTCTAGCTGGTTGCTTTCTCTTCCTCTCATTCAAACTCTTGTAATGTGTAGAACGAGCCTTACTATCTTCCTCGAAGATCCTACAACATTCCGTCAAATCTGAAAACCTTATCCTTTGATATCCCACAACCTGCTTAATATCGGGACGCAAACCATTCTCATACTTAGTACACTTCGAGAACTCAACAGTAGTAGCAGCATAATGAGGATGAAATTGAACCAACTCCACAAACTTAGCAGTATAGTCCACTACAGACATAGTACCTTGTTTTAGTTCAAGAAACTTCATCTCCTTCTTCCCTTTCACACTCTCAGGGTAATACTTCCTCAAGAACTCAGTACAAAATAAATCCCAAGTTATCTCTCAGGGTAATACTTCCTCAAGAACTCAGTACGAAATAAATCCCAAGTTATCTCTTCATTTTCCAGCATGTGAGATCCAAGCCTCACCTTACTCTCCTCCTCACAATCCATGACTCTGAAGATCCTTTCAACCTCCTTCAACCAAATTTGAGCACCATCGAGATCAAATATTCCTTTGAAGACAGGTGGTTGATTCTTCCTGAACTCATCATTAGCATTCACATTCGGAGCAACCTGCACCTCCCTAGTCATTGCTTCCAAAGCAGTAGCCATCACATTGTCGTTTCTACCAGTCATATTCTGATTATTCCCAAAGATAACAACAAGATTAAACAAAAGTTCAATTATCGCAACAACAAGACATACACAACTGACTCGACACTGGCTTTGATACCACTTAATGTAACACCCCCTTTCTATACCCCCAAATAATCATTTAGGCACATATTAAAATTCCATCAGAGTATAATTAGAAACATAGTATAAAAGAGGTATGTCACATTATACATAAAATTAAAACATCCAACATCTGCTCAACAATAGATATGCAACAGTGGAGTAGCTAAATACTTGCACCCACGTCTCAATATTTAGAATAAAAGCGGAAACTCTAAACATTGAATAACATCAAACATATATATATATATATGTATATATATATATATATATATATATATATATATATATATCATCAAGTTTGATTCACCAACATAATTCATGTTTACATAAACATCAATCACCAAGATACATATACAAATGCACCACAAAAGGCATCACATCCAAAATTCCTAGCTACCCGGTGCTACATATCAGAGCCGACCGACAAAAGAATGAAGACACGCTTCACAAAAATACCTCCAGCATTCCTACTATGCAATGCCTCATAGAGCATCATAAAACAACATAAGGGTGAGAAATATTATCATAATAACAATGCATATAATTATATATCTTAGCATATAAATACACATTTAATACATTCTCACCACAATTCATCTCCAATTATACATACACATCACAATGTATAAATATCCATATATATATATACATATATAAAAATCAAGCATATTCATCATGCATACTTCCATCATTTCCATCACTCCACATAAACATACACATCCATGTTTACTCATCAATGCACAAATACAAAGATGACAAAATGCAAATCATAGAGACTGACTCACGACTCTATGCAAATGCAATGTGGTACCGACTCAGTCATCTCAAGTTCACTCAGAAACTTATTGGAACCATCGCTCGTTACCAATGTAACTCCCCGTCGGGCCTACGATGTTCACCCATTGCTCACACCCCACCTGGGCACACAAAGTTTATAGATTGCTCACACCCCATACGGGCACACAATCTGATTGCTCATACCCCACATGGGCACACAATCATTTGTGATTATTTCACCCATTGCTCACACCTCACATAGGCACACAATGTTTATGGATTGCTCACACCCCACACGGGCACAAAATCCGATTGCTCACACCCCACATGGGCACACAATCATGTTGAAATCATCGTTCACACCTCATATAGGCACATGATGTTACAATGGATTCACATTAGAATCCACAACACAAGAATGTACATCATTATGCTTCACATACAAAATGACTCAAACACTCTTGAAAATGCATACATATTCACAATATAATCATGCATTCATCTCATAGAATCACATACAATCTACAGACATTCACATCAATTACGCCAAACGGCAACGAACCTTTCACAATCAATGTGCACTCACGTTTAGTTCGAACAACGCATTTATGTTGTTGAACGACCACAACACACAATCAATTCCACAATTCCTTAATTCGTATAATTACGATTAATCGAAAATTCGGGTAAAAATCGGTTAAAAATAATATTTTTCGATATTATGAGAAAATACATAATTTTAGCTTCAAAACGATATGTGGAACGCTAAAAATGGATAACTGATTCTAAAGTTAAGAAATAAAAACACAAAACAGAACTCCCAGGTCTTGCTGAGCGAGGGTCAGCTCGCTGAGCGAGGAACTTCCTGCATTTCTTGCTGAGCGAGTTTCCTGCTTGCTGAACGAGCTATACCAGATCAATAGTTCTTCTGCAGAATTTCATACGTTCGCTGAGCGAGCCTAGCTCGCTGAGCAAGCTCTGCGATTCCAGAATTTCCACTCTTACGGGAAACATCATTTCCAACCCTCCAAATCCGTCAAAACTTTACCAAATCAGTGGAAATAAAACACAAACATAATAGTTATCACATACTAACTATCATACTACATTTTAATCGAGTTTCAACCGTTTAAATCACTGATTTTTAGGATTTCTCACAAAATACCCTAGAAACTCACAACCTTTAAACTCAACCACAACAAGAACACATTCAAACAATCACATACATAATGATACACATTGATAAGATAATAAGATTTCACACCCTTACCCGATTGATTCGATTCCTAGGAGCTATCTTGAAGATTTCCTAGTTTTTCCTCTTTTCCTCCTCTTCCTCTTTCTTTCTCCTTTCTATCTCTCTCTCTCTCTCTCTCTCTCTCTCTCTCTCTCTCTCTCTCTCTCTTTTCCTTTCTACTATTATATCTTTTCTTTCTATTTCTTTTTTTTCCACCCAAATACTCATTTTCTCACAATTTCTAATTCTACTTAAATTTATAACTTATCATCAATTAGGAAATGTCTAAAATACCGTCCATTCTACTTTTCCTGAAAACTCTCAAATACGGCAAAATAACATAACATGTTAACATATCATATTAACATACCAAATTCACAAATAAAATAATTATCACTCAACTTAAATAAAAGACTCAACAATAAAATGGAATAATTAGAATCGGGGCGTTACAAATATAATATGAAAATTTTATGTCATCTTAAATAACACCTCTAATGTCTCTGGATTACAAAACTTTAAGATCATAGACCTGTGAAATTTTGAGTGTACCCACTTTTGAAACTTGAGTCTCACTTTAAATATATTAATTGTGAGAGAATTTGAGTTTCTCCATCCATATGTAAGATCTATATCCAAGAACATAATGTTCATACTTTATTCCTAAAAGTTATAACTTTTGAGAATCAAAATATAACTTATTTTCAGATACATAAACTATATTAGTTTATAGATTACCATATAAAAATGTACTCACCAAAATATCAAATGCATCATGTTAAATCTTTAGACAACAACATCAATTGCTAGTGGTATTTTGTTACAATGATAAAACATTGACAATTAATATTGATAAATAATAAATTCTTACAATTGTCACATGTTTACCTTATATGTGTGAGTGCAATCAAATAAACACTTGAAAGATTTACACTCACACAACATCATTATTGATACGTGAATCGATTATTATATAGACAATCATCTTTACTTATAAATTAAAATACTCAAATAAGATACCAAACACACCATTAATTCTCAATCTTTGATTGCAAGAATTAACTGTAAATGATACTCTCACGCAATGATCAAACATTAGTAATAAGTTTGGTCTGATAATGGATGTCTTTGACATCAATCATTATCCACATGGATAAAATTAATAATTACTACATATTTACCATAACAGGTATGCAATTGTTCGGTCAAATTGTGTCTTCCTTTTGGCCAACCATAACAGTTCGCATGAACAATTACAAACTACATCTTTTGTAATTCCGATTGAATCAAATTTACACAACAGAGATTACTTTTGAAACATGTTGTTTCAATCAACTCAAATAAAATTGCTAGACAATTTAATAAATTCAATAAAAAAAGTCTTAAATTTATAATGTATATTACCCACAGATGTAGGCCGTATTCATTTAAGATGTTGTTTAATAATAATATTTCTTTAAAGTCTTTAGTGTGAGAATAAATTCCCAATAAAACATAATTTTTATGAATTTATGCAAATTACATAATTAAGGAAAATTGTATAAAACTTAATAACAATCAACTCAAATACCATAATTAGGCTAAATGCATATTTTCAAATCAAATAAACATTTAATATTTATATATCCCAATAAATGTCAAACAAATTCACATATACACTAAATAATTTTTTAAATAAATCATTTTAGAATCAACGAAACCAATTCTAAAATCCAAAATATCCAAAGTTTAAAGAATCAAATCTCTAATTTTACCTTATAACTTTGAGAGACATTCAAAATAGTTTTTAAAAAAATCCATAATTAATATATATATATATATATATATATATATATATATATATATATATATATATATATATATATATATATTAAACAAATTAGTATTTGTCTTATCTCTCAAAAATCTGGATCTATGTGAATCAAATTGAAAGATAAAACAATAATTAAACAATCAAATAAAGAAGATTTGATAATAAAACTTTTTCTTTTTTAATTCAAAAACCAAGAATCAAATCACCATTGTAAGATTTAAATTCAATATTTATCTTTCTCAAATAATTGACATAAATATATATTTCTAAACATATATTCTCTAGCCACAAATAAAGTGTTGAAAAATAAAAATCTTTAAATATATATTTATGATTCTAAATCATCGATCATAACCATATATGTGATTCCAAATATATTTAGTATAATATATATTAAATAACATATCTATCAAAGAAAATCAAAATTTTCCCAAATACTTTACTTTAAACAAATATTTAAATTTTAAATTTTAAACAAATCTTTATCGTATAGTTACTATGTCAAATTTAAAACTTTCCATTATCACATATAATTCTAGGAATGATAACTTAAATAGATCCTTACTATAATATTATGATTTTCAAATCACAATTATAATTAAAAATATGATCACCAAAATAAATAAATTTCAAAGATTCATACAAAATATGGAATATCCTAAATCCATATAAATCTTTTGAAAATAAATATAATACATATACCGATAACTTGATACCACTTATTGGAATTAAATCAATAATAATTAATCATATATATACATGTTAAATCAATAATAATTAATCATATATACATGTTATATATACATGTTCTATGTATTATGTTATATACTTTAGTGCGAAATAAAATAGATAATACAAACATGTATATAATTACAAGATCTATGACATGTTAGTATATTAGAGAGGAGATTGTAAGAATACATAGATCTATCGAGAAAGGTTTTGTTGACAGTAATCCTGAAAGTTAGAAAGTGTAGAGAATTGACTGACACTTGTTGGCTTGTGGATCTTCCTCGACCGGTACTCCTAATGTCGGTATATTGGGTACCATAGCCTTATAGTGTGACGACCAATTAGGGTTCCCATTTTTCTCAAATAAATCATCCTGACATTCACTCATATTTGAGTCCATATCCAATTATTTAATTAATTAATTAATTAATTAAATAATTCCTAAATAAAATCTAAATAATCTTTTAATCTTATTTGATCACATAATTTATCCAAGACACT
Organism: Lathyrus aphaca; assembly: GCA_963966055.1. Classification (NCBI taxonomy): domain Eukaryota; kingdom Viridiplantae; phylum Streptophyta; class Magnoliopsida; order Fabales; family Fabaceae; genus Lathyrus; species Lathyrus aphaca. The sequence goes on from OZ014521.1 coordinate 105,119,923, forward strand.
TTATTTGATAAAATAACTAATATAATTAAATAAATCCGTAAAATATTCCAACACCATTTGATTACAAACTCAAAAATTTATCTTTAAGAGATAAATTCTCACAGCATGGATCTAGTGACATAAATGTGTCATCTCCATTTTCTATTTCTCTTTTAATCCTTCTAGACATCCAATTTTAGTTAAACCCCATGTTTTCGATACTTTGGATATTGTTCCACAATTATGAACAATTTCTCCCTGCTCCATCAATTCTACCATTTGTCTCGCCATATCTACCTGAAAATATCTCACATCAAATATTGTTTTTGTCAACCAAAAAAAGCGATTTCTATTTGCCTAATAACGCTAAGTTGAAAGTTAAGGAGTGAGGCCCTTGCAAATTAGCTTTTGAAGGATTGGGGTTTTAGTGTTAGAAAATTTAATTAAATCGAATGGACCGAGGCTGGAATCGTGAACAAAATCACTCTCCTTAAAAGTATTTCAAGCACTATCCAAAATTTCTTAGAGTTGGAATGCATGAATACCTAGGATAATTCAGCCTTTATCGAGTTTGCGCAAGACCGACGAAAACTCGATTATGTAGTAAAAAGTGTTTAGAATTTTGTATAAGAGAATATTTGGTTTGTAATATGTTTTCTGAATTCCGAAATGAGGTATTTATAGGCATGCATGTGTTGTTTCATAAGGTTGCGACCCTTGATGAAACAATACCTTTTAACCAAAAGTTGTAATATTTCCAACCATTGCCTATTTTCATTCTGCAACAACACTTCACAAAGTGTTGCTTCTCTTCCACTTTTCTTGTCATTTTAGAACACATCAATTGGACATTTAATTCTCATAAATTATAACAATCCCCCACTTGTTCTAATAATGACAAGATCAATTCCAAAAAAAGAGAAACAAAGAATGTTAATACAGTTAAGTATCTTTCGATTTGAACTTAACCTTAGTAAGAATAACGCAAAGTCTAATTGGAATGTTAGGTAGTTATGCTTTGAACCGTTATCCCATGTGATTAGACCATCATTACCATACACACTCTGTAATGGTTCTTCGCCTACATCTCTCGCCTAGCACTATTTATGGCCATGTGCTTTTCCTGTTTTCATGAATTTTCCATGAGAGAAACTTCAACTCTCACTTTGAGACGGAACCATCTTGAGATTCACATGGGTGAAGTTCATTTTTGTATCCATTTCCTTGGAACGCATATCCTTGATATGGAACTTCATTAAGAGTTTCAAAAACTCAACCCTCGATATATAATAGTCAACATTATCTCAAAATGTTATACAATCATTCAAATAAATGACTTGTTGTTACCCATTGAATCTTAGGTTAAGATTTATTAACTTCAGATTGGGTTGCTATCATTGTTCGAACTCTTACTCAAGGAGTTTCAACCTCCTGCCTCTCGAGGTTGTTTTTACTAAGTCTTTGGCCAGTGGCTTAGTAAATGAATCAAGAAAATTATAGCTTGATCATATATATATATATATATATATATATATATATATATGTGTGTGTGTGTGTGTGTGTGTGTGTGTGTGTGTGTGTGTGTGTGTGGTTGGTTACATCCTTAATTAATTTTCTCACGAAAGAATGTCTAAATCCTACTTGACTAGACCTTTTCTTATACACATTTGTATGTTTTAGCCAAAGTGGTTTGACTACCGCAATGTATCAACACCTTTGAAATATTTTCTTTAGCCAATGAAACTTCCAAAAGAAGATCCCTCAACCATTCAACTTATTCACTAGTGGAAGTAAGAGCCTTGATCTCTAATTCAATGGTTTAGAGAGTGATCCACATTTATTTCTTGCTCTTCCAAGAAATTTCACCCTCAACTATATACATATCCATCCAAAATAGATTTATGATATTCAACACTTGATATCCAACTCGCATTTGCATATCCTTCTAATATGAAAAAAATATACCGTAATGGAGACCAATATTTTTGGTTTTCGTAAAATATTTGAAATTCCTAATGATGGCCTTCCAGTGCTCACCATTTGTATTGATAGTAAAATCTACTCATTTTACTAATTTCAAATATTATGTCGGTTCTAGTAAATTGCATACACTTGCATATTCCAATTGAACTACAACTCTTCCATCATTCTATGAGGTTTGACATTAGAATCAAATAAAGTGGTCATTTCTTTAAAGCGTAAGTGTTTGAACTTATCAAGCACTTTTCTTAACATAGTCTTTTTGACTAAGTTCATAACCCCCACTATTTCTCTTTGCTTTGATTCCCAAAAGTGTGTCAACTAGTCCAAGATCATTCATCTTGAATGTGAAAGTCAAAAACCTCTTTGTTTCTACAATTCCATTCATCTCATTGCTAATAATCAATCATATAATTAAAATGGAGAAAAGTGAACAACACAACATTATGTAAAAACACTTGTAACAAGAATCAGATGAAGAATATTATTAGATATCATGCTTGATGATGCAAGAATGTTTTAGATGAAGTGAGAGATGCAATTATGAGCAATTTAAAGTAGTATAATATAAATTAAAATGAGCACCTTATTTATGTTCACTTGTGTCAAATCTCCACTTGAACTTCTATTCTAAACCTTCTTGATTAACTTCATCATTGATGTGCATGACACTTTTTAACCTTTTCTAGTCAAACTTTTGATGTCATTTTTCTATGCTTGTTTTAATCCATACAAGGATTTGACAAGCCTGCACGCCTTTTGTTTATTTTCATATAACCTTCTAGTTACTCCATGTAGATCTCCTCATGGAGATCTCATATTTATGAATGTTATCAACACCTTTATTTTGTCTAAAATCATTAGTTAGGTGTTTAGTGTATCATCACTATGATACTTTCTTCTAAACACCCACTTGCATCCAATGGATCTTGATCTTTTAGGTAGATTGATGAATTCCTAAGTATGTTTTGATATTATTGAGTTCATTTCATTATGGATAACATATCCTTCTAAAAGGAGGAGTCCCTTGAAACCACTACTTCCTTAATCTCACAAATATATCAACAATTATATTGGACTTTCAATCAAACCAATTTTAAGGATCTTTCACCAACAAATAGAAAATATATCATTTTCTATTTGTAAATACTTTTAGAAAGTACACATACTTTCTTTACAAATTTAGTCACCACACACTTGGTGATCAATTATTGTAATTGAAAATTTTGAATATATGAACTTGTTCGGTCCTTGATCCTTAGTCTTTCAGACTCTCTTACTTATTCTAGATTCAGGTTGTTTTCAATAATTCATGAAGAAGCTTCCTCACGAAATTCTTCATTACTGACGAACTTTCAATTTGTGTTTTAACAATCCGTAGATAACCTTTCTCATGAAATTCTTCATGGAAATCTCAATTTTCTTATCCTCCATAATAAGGATCTCGTAATTCCACGTCTTGGTTTTCAATAGTTACACTAGACTATAAATTCAGACATCTTTGGATTATCTTTATATGTCTTATAGTAACGAGTCTTTCATCATGATTATGAATAAACAAATATTGATGTTATCTCTCCAACAAAATTACATCCACAAATTATTCACAAAAATCATAATTTAAAATCACATGAATTTAATTTATGTCATATTAAACACAATTCTACATTTTTCAATACACCAATATATATATATATATATATATATATATATATATATATATATATATATATATATATATATATATATATATATATATATATATATATATATATATATATATGATGCATTCAAATTATTAAATACCAATAATAATAATAATAATAATAATAATAATAATAATAATATAAGAAGTTTTATATATTGTCTTTCATGTCAAATTCATTATCACACAATCATATTATCACGACACGTATAGGCATGTTATTACAAATCTATGTATATAATGCTTAATTATGGTAAATCATGATTTTGTTTAATTTCACATACATCAATATTTCTTTTTTATTATATATACATATATCTGCTATTTCTTACTATGCATAAAATTAGATTTGTGATTTATGATAATATTTCTTTTGAAAGACATTTTGATCTTATGAGAAAGTTCTAAATACAACTGTAATGATCATGTTCCGTTGCAATATAAATAAAAGCTTATATATCAATTCACGCATGAACAATTATAGAATTATCAAAAGATTCCAGTTAAGTCACAGTATATGTTAGAACAACATAAACAATAAAAACCAGAATTTGAAAGTGAAGGTGTAAAAATGGTGAAAATGGAATTTGGGGAAGAAGATGAAATTGAGAGAGAGAGAGAGAAAATTTGAGTAGAGAGAGTAATTTGGATGAATATAGAAATTGGCATTAATTAGAATTGGAATTACAATGAGGTTTTTATATTGGATACAATTGAGAGAACAAAAATACAAAATCTACAACTAAAGTGCAATGCTGTTAATTCAGTTATTTTTCTGTTTTTGACAGTGGTAACCGGTTACTCACCAGAGGGTAACCGGTTACTGCTGTTGCAGACAGAAAAATACTGCAATTAACAGCACTTTCAACACACCACCTCACTTTAGTTGATCCAAGTCCAGCATGTTCAAGCTCTTCACTAGTCTCTTGAACACCTCATTTGTCACACCCTTCGTCAACAAATCCGCAACTTGGTCTTCGCTTCGGCAATAGCTCAATCTAAGCTTTCCGTCACCAACTAATTCTCTCAAGTAATGAAACCGCATCTCAATGTGCTTGCTCCTTCCGTGTGCAATCGGATTCTTCGCAAGATTAATCGCGGAAACATTATCCACAAACAATGTGGTAACATCATCACCACATCCCAATTCCTTCATTAGATTCATAAGCCACATAGCTTGGCACGCACTCAACGAAGCCGCAATGTACTCGGCCTCACAAGAAGAGAGTGCTACAACCGGTTCCTTCTTGGAGCACCAAGAGATTGGTGTTTTACCGAACATAAAGATGTAACCCGCCGTTGATTTTCGATCATCTTTATCTCCGCACCAATTGGAATCGGTGTAGCCTAGTAAAGTACATTTGCGTCCCATATCCGATGCGGGAAATAGAATTCCGCAACCAAGAGTACCTTTCACGTATCTAAGGATTCTCTTAACCGCTGCCAAGTGTGACACCTTAGGTCTCTCCATGAATCTACTCGCAATACCGACACTAAAAGCCAAATCCGGTCGCGTATTGCACAAGTACCTCAACGATCCAATCAAACTCCGGTAAAGTGTTGGATCTACATCATCCTCATCCTCACTTTTGGACAGCTGCATTCTTGCTTCACACGGTGTATTAGAAGCGTTGCAATGCTCCATTTCACACTTTTTCAAGATATCAAGTGCATACCTCCTTTGATGCATAAGCAGCCCCGCTTTTGACTTGTGGAACTCTATGCCAAGGAAGTAACTCATCACACCAAGATCCGTCATCTCAAACTCACTCATGAGCTCTCCTTTGAACCTTGAAATGCACTTGTCATTGCTGCCCGTAATCAAGAGATCATCAACATACAAGCAAAGTATGATAACACCATCAATCGTATCCGACCTCACATAAACACCATGTTCGGATACACATCGTTTGAAACCGATGTCAACAAGAAAGCCGTCAATGCGTTTGTTCCAAGCTCTTGGAGCTTGTTTCAAACCATACAACGCCTTATGTAGCTTGTAATACTTCCTCTCTTGATCTTTAATCACGAAACCGGGTGGCTGCCCCACATAAACTTCCTCATCAAGAGGACCATTCAAAAACGCCAATTTCACATCCATTTGGTAGATCACCCAATTGTTGCTATGTGCCATCCCAACAACCAAACGAATAGTCTCTAGTCTAGCCACCGGTGCGAATACCTCCTCATAGTCTATGCCTTCACGTTGCAAGAACCCTTTGGCCACTAATCGAGCTTTATGCTTGATCACTTCACCCTTAGGATTTGCTTTGACTTTATAGACCCAACGCACACCAATCGGTTTCCTTCCAAGCGGTAAATCGACCAACTCCCAAGTACCATTCTTCTCAATAGATTCCAGCTCCTCCTTCATTGCACATATCCATTTAGGATCACTTAAGGCTTCCTCCTCATTTACCGGTTCAGATTCGGCCATAAGTGCGAAATGAACAAAATCACCATCGTTATTCACTTCGGTATCTAGGAACCTTTCATAGTCTCGGAGTCTTTGAGGCATAGCTCTTTGCCTCACAGGTCTACCCTCATTAACAACATTGTTTTCAGCTGCTGTAGGTGCAGGTACAGCGGAATCGGACGCCTCCGGATCAGACAATTCAAAAAACTGATGTTGCTGATTTTTCTGCAGTAACCGGTTACTCACCGGTTGGTAACCGGTTACTGCTGTTGCTGCAGAATTTTTCACTTCATCAAATAGCACGTCCCGGCTTATCACGATCTTCCGATTCTTCTCATCAAACAGCTTGTATCCCCCAGTAGAATGATATCCAACAAGTATTAACTTTTCACCTTTATCATCCAACTTCTTTCTAAGTTGATTCGGTATGTGACGATACGCAATCGATCCAAAAACGCGCAAATGATCCACACTAGGTTTGAAACCACTCCAAACCTCTTCGGGTGTGATATTCTGCAGCTTCTTAGTAGGACACCTATTCAACAAGTAGGTAGCCGTAGATACGGCCTCACCCCACAATTCCTTAGGTAATTTCTTCCCACAAAGCATGCTACGCACCATGTTCATTATTGTACGATTTTTCCTCTCGGCAGCCCCGTTTTGTTGAGGCGTATATGGAGGCACCACCTCACGCACAATACCCTCAAGGTCACAAAAATTCCCAAACTCATTAGAGGTATACTCTCCTCCACCATCCGTTTTGAGAACTTTGAGCTTCCGGCCGCTTTGACGCTCCACCAAGGATTTGAAACTCTTGAACACTCCAAACACCTCATCCTTTCTCTTGATAAGATAAGTCCAAAGTTTCCTACTAAAATCGTCAATGAACGTAACAAAATATCGATTGCCGCCATAAGTCTCTACTTGCATCGGTCCACAAACATCGGAATACACCACCTCAAGTAGGTCTTTGGCTCTCCGACCCGCATCCTTGCTAAACACATTCTTGTGTTGCTTGGATGTCACACATTCTTCACACAATTCTGTCGGAACACTAATAAGTGGCAGCCCCGTTACCATACCACTTTGTTGCAACATCTTAAGATCCCTAAAGTTAAGGTGACCAAGACGGTAATGCCATAGCCACTCCTCTCTACTTGCCGCGGTAGCCAAACAACGATGCTCCATAACCCTTAACTCAACTTTAAAGGTTCTATTGGCAGCCATCGGCGCTTTTAGAATCAACACACCTTTTGAATCTAAAACACGCATCATCTTGTTTTCCATCCGAATTAAGTACCCTCTTTCAAGCAATTGGCCAATACTTAAAAGATTGCACCTAATTCCCGGTATGTACAAGACATCTTTGATCCTTGAAAAACCTCCATTCTTCCTTCCGATCAAAACGTCTCCTACCCCTTCCGCGCTTAAAGTAGTGTCGTCGGCAAACTTTACTTTACTCTTTGTCGCTTGATTGATTTGCACAAACCAATCCTTACGACCCGTCATATGTGTTGAACAACCGGAATCCAAGTACCATTCATCTTTACTTTGAACTCCATCACGTACGGTAACCAATGCATCTCGATCCGAGCACATTTTTTTACCACTTTCCGAAACGGTACAGCTGCTGTCCCGCGAACTGTCATGACAGTAGCTGCTGTCCGGAACATCCACAATGCCATAATTCTCCTCCGTGATCATCACTAGAACCGTGTCTTCATCCTCCACCTCTTCTCTAGCAACCTTGGCTTCATCATCGCGAGTCTTGTTCAATTTTGCATAACATTTCGATTGAACATGTCCAAGCTTTTTGCACCTAAAGCATTGAACCTTACTCCAATCCTTTTTGAAACCGCTACTACGATCACTCTCCTTGGAGCTGCTCTCACCCTTTTCATACATCGAACTCTTCGAATTTTGAGAATTGTTTGCACCAAAATTCTGAAAATTTGGCTTACCTCTAGCTACAAATTTTCCTTTCGACCTCTTGCTCTTCTCATTCAAACGCGCTTGCAAAGCGATCTCCGCTTTCGCTTCGACACATCTCTCATCCATCCTTTGCTCATGCGCTTCCAACGAACTTTGCAACTCATCCTTGCTCATAGTCGTTAGATCCTTTGATTCTTCAATAGCAACCACAATGTTATCGAACCGCGATGTTAACGAACGCAACACCTTCGATACAACATTCTGCTCTACGATCGTTTCGCCACAAGACTTGATTTGATTGACTAACCGAGTAATGCGCGTAATGTAGTCGTTGATCGTTTCTTTGTCTTCCATCTTCGTTAGCTCAAATTGACGCTTGTAAGTTTGTAACCTTACCACCTTCGCTTTCGCGGCACCGGCATAAGCTTTCTCCAAGATTTCCCACGCTTGCTTCGCGGATTCACAATCACCAACCTTCTCGAAGTTGTCGTTATCAACACAAGAGTGAATCAAGAATAGGGCTTTGTAATCCCTCTTCTTTTCTTCTTTGTGTGTAGCCCTAATCGTATCGGTAGCTTGTTCCCCCAATGGTGTGACTCCATTGATGACAATCTCAAGCACTTCTTGATAACCAAATAGAACCTTCATTTGTTTCGCCCATTTGTCGTAATTTTTCGAATCAAGAATTGAAAGATTTGTGGGAATTCGATCATTGGAAACGGTAGCCATTGTTGCAGCGGAATCGGATCAATAACCGAAGCTCTTGATGCCAAATGTTAGAACAACATAAACAATAAAAACCAGAATTTGAAAGTGAAGGTGTAAAAATGGTGAAAATGGAATTTGGGGAAGAAGATGAAATTGAGAGAGAGAGAGAGAGAGAGAATTTGAGTAGAGAGAGTAATTTGGATGAATATAGAAATTGGCATTAATTAGAATTGGAATTACAATGAGGTTTTTATATTGGATACAATTGAGAGAACAAAAATACAAAATCTACAACTAAAGTGCAATGCTGTTAATTCAGTTATTTTTCTGTTTTTGACAGTGGTAACCGGTTACTCACCAGAGGGTAACCGGTTACTGCTGTTGCAGACAGAAAAATACTGCAATTAACAACACTTTCAACAGTATAGGCCAAACGTTACTATTTATTTTCTTAATAAATATTATACATACAGGATATTGGTAATGCATACACCAATTATAGTTTTCAATATGAAACAAAAGTGAAATGGAAGTAGGAACCATTATGTGTAACACTTATAAATGTTAACATGTTAAACTATATCAACGCAATATTATCAATTTTGTCACGATTCATTATCTTGCAGGAATTATATGTATAATCCTTTATTTCTAATATAAAGTACAGAATAATCAGAAAATCATAATATTGATAAACATCGCTTTGATATTAATTATTAGAAAAATTTCTTATTGAATCATAATATTATGATTTTCATGTTGCTGTAATTTTTATGAAAACAATTAAAAACATACCCGAGATCTATATAAGGATTCTTGTTCTTGAATCATGATACATGATACAAAAGTCTCGGTTTCCATTATTTAAAAATATTTTTAAGATTGTTAAAAAATTTAATTAAATCGAATGGACCGATGCTGGAATCGTGAACAAAATCATTTTCTTTAAAAGTATTTCAAACACTCTCCAAAATACTAGGATAATTCAGCCTTTATCGAGTCTGCGCAAGACCGACGAAAACTCGATTATGTAGCGAAAAGTATTTGAAATTTTATATAAGAGAATATTTGGTTTATAATATGTTTTCTGAATTTCTGAATGAGGTATGTGTTGTTTCACAAGGTTGCGACTTTTGATGAAACAATACCTTTTAATCAAAAGTTGTAATGTTTCAAATCATTGTCTATTTTCATTCCGCAACAACAATTCACAAAGTGTTGCTTCTCTTCCACTTTTCTTATTATTTTGGAACATACCAATTAAACATTTAATTCTCATAGTAATCTGATTGATACTTATTTTTATCTAATTTGATGGAGACAGGTTTTAACTCATTACCTACCTGGCAGGTATGGAAAATGGAAATGATGCTATATGCTCGATAAACTTTTGAACATTAGTATTACTCCCTTTCATTCTACTTATTAAAAAAAATACTTTTTAAATTCATTGGATAAAATGTATTTTGGATTAAATATAAAGTCACATCCCTTCCATATTCAATTAATCTAAAAAGAACATACATTTCATAAAATAAAAAAATCATGTTTTGAATAAATAATCATAATAAAATGTTTAATACCGCAATTTTGTGTAAAGAGACAAACAAACAAGTAGTAAAAGCTTTTTCATTAACATTAAATTAAATTAAATATTTACAAATTGTGGCACATAAACATCCCCTATAGTAACACAACACATGCATCTTACTACCTAGTGCATGTGCCATACCTAGTGATTAATTATCTTCTACTTCAGAATATACCACCAATACTAATATTTTCTATTCCATTTCTTTCACAATAACGCCCCTTGAGAAAGGTGATGCACAGTTTCTTCCATGCCTCCTTATCTGGCTCCCACATTCCAGCCTTTTCCTTTGCTTTCACAGCCAAATTTTCCTGTCATCATTCTAAACAAATTAGAATATGATATTTCACATACACATAAATTAATACAAAAAAATAGAGAGAAAAAAATGGTTATACCGTGATGAAGTTTCGCTGAATAAGACGGTCAATAATATTGAAAAGAATGTCCTTAGAATACTCAGGGTGACCTTGAATTCCCATAATATGATCTCCATATCTAAACATCTCAATTCCAGTCTTATCTGATTTAGCAATTACTTCAGCTTTGGCAGGTAGCTCTCGAATCTAATGATAAATTTAATTCAAAATAAATTAGCTTATCTTGTGTAATGATATACTAAAAATAATTTCACATGATAATCTTAATTAAGATAGAAATAATAAACAATTCTACAAACCTCATCCCGATGGCATTCAATAATGGAGAGTCTTGAAGGAAGTTTTAGAGAAGACAAAGATGATGGTAATGAAGATGACAGTGTTATTTTTCTGACACCAAGGTCCCAGCCAGTTGGCGACCGAGTCACCTTTCCTCCCAAGGCACGGCCAAGTATCTAATAATATATCAGATTAGATACATCGATTATTCAAATCCATAAAAATAGAAAATTTGCCAAAAAAAACAAAAGAATGATATTAAAGCACTTATATAACTGAGGTGATAACATATCACTATCATGTCGCGTAATGTAAGTGATGCATGTGAAGATTGCATCATCATGGTCCATGCATATAGACAAGTGTTATATTTTTAGCTGATAAAGATTCTTTTAAAAGAAAAATATTAATATATAGATAAAAGAAAAAATCTGTGAATCAATTTCCAAATTCACAGATATATTATTCCTGAACTACTACCAAACAAATATATACGATAAAAGAAGAAAAGTAAAGGAAATAATAAAAAGCTACAACCATAGTATAGTGTGTCAAATATCCCAAACTAGAACCAATCCTAAATTTGCAAAACACTGACACGTATAAATTTATGTAACCCCAATATGAATGTGAGTAACTAGTAACTTTCACGCTCTGTAATTAGTAATTAATCAGACAAGTTACCATAATAAAGACAGTGATTACTTTACTGAATTTGGATTAGATTAGTACCTGATGACCGAAGCAAATGCCGAGGATTTTTTTGTTCATGTTGTTCAATTTCTTAAGCAAATTGAGAAGTTGAGAAACCCATATGTCATTTCCATGTGCATCACTGCAACTGCCAGTGATGACAAACCCATCGTAAAGAACCAACTCATCGTCTTTAGGAAACTCCCCACGCGCCACCTTGTACACGTCCCAAATCTCACCGTCTTCCTCCAACATTTTCACGAAAACCCCAAAATACCCTCCGTACATTTTCTTCACATAGTCTGAATCATCCGCACATAACAACACCCCAAATCTCTTTCCACTCACACCCATTTTCTCCATGGCGATGACGATAATGATATTTCTCTCTCTAAAGTATTTTTTTAGAGAGAGAAAGTACAAGGTGCAACCGAGAGAAAGAGAGAGGGGAATGTTTAAACGATACTGAGTCTTTTTGAGGATGAATAGAGTAATACGCTGGTTTTAAAGGGGAGTGTTATGAGAATAGACATGATTTATTTTATTATTACAATTTTGCCATTAGTCCAATTTCGTCAAAATAACCTCTGGATCTGATCAAAAAGTAGCTTTACGATTTTTTTAAAATTATTTTGCTTATTGAAATTAAGTTGGTGTTGCCAAAAATAGATGAGATGAAAATTAGTTTAATTTTGAGTGATAAAATGAATCTGACCGCAATATGGGATAAGGGGAAAGCCTGAAATGAATCTGATGTTGAAAGCGATGTATATTAATTAAGAGTGTAATGTGATTAACCGATATACAATAGACTCACCTTTCAAGAGTTACATGTTACCTTTGCGTGTTGCTTTCGGTCATTATAGAAAATTTTAATTTATTTTATTTTATTTTTTACAGTAATGGATTCTTTATTTTTTTTTTTTACGGGATATTTGGATTCTAATGTTGACCATTAAATCATACTTTCAATACTTTTATGCCGGTAATGTCTTATACTACTTGTTATGTTTTTAAATATGGATATACTATTATTTATTTTTAGTTGTTATGTCTTTAAATATAAAGATCTACTATTACTTGTTTCATTTGTGTATAATATCAATGAATTTAAAGTACACAAACATTCAATCATAATCTTTAAATTTATTAAATCATATCACTGTTTTAAAATTACAAGATTGATATAATATGATAAATTTAATATGATAAATATCTAGTTGGTTGACTAAAAATATTTTATATTATCAGTATATATATATATATATATATATATATATATATATATATATATATATATATATATATATATATATATATATATATATATATATATATATTTCTCATTGTTAAAATTACCAAATTGATATGATATGATAAATATCTCACGTTGGTTGACTAAATATATTAATGCATATTCATATTTTTCTCATTGTTAATTTTGAATTTTGATATTCTTACAGATTTATGAGTATTATTTAATATTTTCTAATTTTTCTAATTTTGAAGTAAACAATGGTATTCTAGAGTTTGGGTTGGATATTTATCCATTTCCCAATCAATAAAAATCATATTACTTTTTATGATAATTTATTTAAAAAATAAAAAATAAAAATGTATTTTGTCTAAAGGTGGTATTCAACTCTTGAATATTTAAGAATTTACTAAATTTTAAAATAAAATTATATAAAGTTCTTTTTTTATTAAATATACTTATATTAAAGAGGTAGATAAAGTACAAAATTTATTTTCTTTTATGGATATTTATGGAAAAAAATAGGGGTTTTTTGTTAAGTTAAAAAAAGGGTTTAATTGTCGTATATAAATAATGTAAACACTTTTTTTTATAAATAATTTATAGGATTTAATTTTGTTTGGTTTGTATCGATGTTTGATAAAAATAAAAAAAAAATCCGAACTAACTATACATTCGTGGGTTTGGTTTGTTTGACTTTTAATTTTTTTTATAAATGGAACAAAACCAAATTCTTTCAATACAAAAAGAATTATTTGTTAGAAAAAAATTTCTAAAAAATCAACAAAAAGATACAGTTATGATAAGAGTCAAAAATCTCATTATTTAACCGTGAGTAACTTTGTAAATATACTTTATATACAAAAGAAAATATTGATTTGTTAAAGACAATATTCTTAAGAAATCAACAAAACAATTCAAATTGTTCAAACGATTCCAAGTATTCACGGGTCGATTTGGTCAATTTCTAGAGAATCTGATATTTAAATTGATTAATAATATATGGATTAATTTAAATTGAATTGATACATTTTTGAGATAAAGTCCAAATCGAAAAATAACGGATTGATTTGAATTGGATTGTCGAACACACTAAAAATAAATGTGTAAAAGTATTTTTAAAGAGTAACTTTTATATCAATTAATTTTCGATAATATTATAAAATTCTTAATTTTTTTTTCTTCATTTTTTCATTTATTTATCTATGTTCTAAATAGGGATGGAAATAAGTTAGGTTAGACTTTATAAGGTATGAGTCTGACCTACAATAAATTTAAAAGATCTAGTCTATGGTCTATTATAGATTTTTTTTTTGTCTGATCTGGTCTTTTTAAAAGCATTGTCTGACCTGAAAGTCTATTACAAACTTTTTTCTTATTAAGATTCTCAATTATTTCAATAGTACTTAAGAAGCATTACAGGTTGACCTATATATACATATATAAGTTGACATATTTAACATTTGTTCTAATATATATACGTATATAGGTAAATATATGTATCATTTTTTCTAATATATATATATATATATATATATATATATATATATATATATATATATATATATATATATATAACAACCTATTTAGCATATTTTTAATTTATATGAAAATATAGACCGACCTATCATGCCTCATAGACCTTTTTAATAACCTAAGTCTGACTTATTTAATTAAATATGTTTTTAAGAAAACCTTAGTCTGACTTGACTTGATCTTAAGTAGGCTAAGCTATAGGTCTCTGTAGGTCAGTCTGACATATTCTCACCCCTAGTTATGAATTACACAAATGACGTTTCATTTTTTTTAAGTTGAATGATTCCATAATATTGGTCATATAAATTATGTGAATTAATTATGATTCGTTCGGGTAGATGGGCTTATAGGTAGAATTTTAGAAATCCGATATTTGAACAAATTAACATTGAGTTTTATTGGTTTGGTTCGATTTTTGTCCAAATTAAAAAAATGTCGGACCCAAACACCTTGGTTTAGTTTGAATTCCGATTAGGTTCAGATTTGCCCGAACGAATGAACACTCTTAGACTATACTCGTGTGAAATTGGCTATAAGCAACCCTAGAAATTAAAGAAACACGTTTATTCAGTTTGGGAGGTCTCTCACGTAAGCGAATATCGTTTTGTCATTTTTTTTTAAAATTTCAACCATTTAGCGGCGGTATAAACCACAACAAATTTCCATTAATTATTTTTGTGACGATTAAAATCGTCGCTAAAAGGTTTAAATGCGCCGACTAAAAATTGTCGCTAAATAGTTAAAAACTGAAAGAAAAAAATTGACATTTAGTGTCGGTTTAAAATTGCCGCTGAAATTGAAAAAAAAAACAAAATGTTACTCGCTTATGTTAAGGTCTCACTACGCCAAAAAGGCTTTTTAACAGCGCATCTTAGACAGCGCTTTTAAAAGAAAGCGCTGTCTAAGGTTAAAATAAAAATAAAACACGGAAAATGTTAAAAAAATATAACGAAAGCGCTGTCTAAGGGGGGGTCTTAGACAACGCTTTCTAAAAGCGCTGTCTAAAACCCCCCCTTAGACAGCGCTTTTAGAAAGCGCTTTTAAATATAGACCTTAGTCAGCGCTTTTGAGAAAGCGCTGTTTAATGTATTTCAATTAAAAAAATATTTAAAACCAAAAGCGCTGTCTAAGGGGGGGTTTAGAAAGCGCTTTTGGAAAGCGCTGTCTAAGGTATATCTTAGAAAGCGCTTTCCACAAAAGCGCTGTCTAAGGTGTTATTAAAATTAAAATTCAGACTTCTATTTTCGTTCCTGTTCTTTCTGTTTTCCCTCTCCAGCGATTAAACCTCTCCAGCGAACCCTAACTGCGAATGAGAGTACATTGAAAGCATTCGGTTTCAATACCAGAAAGTGTTTGTGTTTGAAGAATCGGTCTCAGTTCTTCAGTTCTACTGCGGTATGTTCATCTCATTCTGCGTTTTGTTTTTCGTTTCTCTTCTGCGTTTTGTTCTTCAAGCCATTTCAGATTTTGTTCTTCATTTCTTTTTGCATATGGTTTCAGGCATTGCAAGGGTTTTTTGAGAATATTTCATTTCTGAAAGTGTTTGAAGAATCCTTCATTTCGGTATGTTCTGCATTTTTTCATTTTTTCATGCTCTGTTATTTAGGGAAATATCAGTATTTGTAAAATACACTGTTGATGCTTGCTTTTTGTTTGTAAAATACACTGTTGATGCTCAATTGCCAATCCTAACTGAATGAGTAATAAAAATTCTTGTTCTAAGGTTTGAATTGTTCATGTAATAAAATCAATTAATATATATAATGCATCAATCTAAAAATTGTTAAAAGAAGAACCATAGGGTGACTAGTGTCTCACCAAATAAAAAGTAATCAAGACTCTTGTTAGGCACATATTCATAAATAAGTATTTTCTCATCTTCTTCAAGGCAAAATCCAATAAATGTAACTAGATTTCTATGTTGAAGTTTGGCTATCAATAAAACTTCATTCTTAAACTCCTCTACACCTTGATTAGAACTTCTTGAAAGTCTCTTTATAGCTATTTCCCGTCCATCAACAAGGATACCCTAAAATATATTCAAAAAATTGCATAGAATTATTTACTTTTAAATATTTATTTAATCACATTGGGTTGTGGATTTCCAAAAGTAAGTAACCTATTTTTCATAAACTAATATAATATCTTCTTGAATGCTTATTTTATCAACGGTAATAAACATAAGAATTATCATATAAGTAAAATAGACACTAAATTTTCTTTTATTTTCTCACCTTGTAAACCTCTCCAAATCCGCCTTTGCCAATGTAATTATCTTTAGAAAAGTTGTTACTTGCTCCTTCAATTACAAACCAGTCGAATTGTAATGGTTCTAACGTGGCACTTTCTTCTCCAACTAGATAAAATTTATTTGCATTATTCTTCAGTTCATACCATCCTATTAAACTAGTATGAAAATGATTCTCCTTTCCTCTGCACAAAATAATTATAAGTTGGTATATTGGCGTATCGGATACGTTATTGGCGTTTATATTAACATTGGTTATGTATAGGTTTTTGAAGTTTAAAATGAATTGAACTTTAAAATTGTTAGGATATTCAATGATACTACCTTAGTTATGTATTTTCGTCTGGATTGATTGTTTACTTTAATAAGTAGGAAAACCATGGATAAAACATGGATCTGTGCCGATCGAATGACCAAAGAGTACGAGAGTGGGGTTGCGGAATTCGTTAAGTATGCTGTTCAACACGCTGAAAACCCCAGACGAATGCATTGTCCTTGCTTGCGTTGTTGTTATATTGGTAAGGTTGACGCACATGGATTGAAATCGCATTTGCTGAGGCATGGAATTGATCAAAGTTATCAGTGTTGGATATTTCATGGTGAGAAAATTAACGGGAATGTTGAATCGAGTGGAAAAAGTAATACGACCTATGCTTCATACGACAAAGACACGGAAACATATGATTGTGATCGAGTTGAAGAGATTGTAGAAGCACTGGAAGAAGATCTTCATGATTGTCCTGAAATGTTTGAGAGGATGGTAAGCGATGCAGAGAAACCGTTGTACAAAGGTTGCACTAAATTCTCAAGACTTTCTGCGGTATTAAAGTTGTACAACTTAAAGGCGGGCAATGGATGGTCGGATAAAAGTTTCACAGAGTTGTTGGCCCTTATGAGAGAAATGCTACCGGATGATAATGTTCTTCCTAATCGAACCTATGAGGCAAAAAAAATGTTGTGCTCTATTGGCATGAGCTATGATAAGATACATGCTTGTCCTAACGATTGCATTTTGTTTCGTAACGAATATGCAACGTTAACTGAGTGCCCCAAATGCGGTTTGTCTCGATATAAGAAAAAATTATCTCCCGCAAAAGTCTTATGGTATTTTCCGATAATTCCGAGATTTAGGCGCATGTTTCGTAGTGAAACCGATGCAAGACATCTTACTTGGCATGCAGATGAAAGAATCACCGATGGAAAGTATCGGCATCCGGCTGATTCACCACAGTGGTCGAAGATTGATAATGATTATCCTGAGTTTGGATCAGAAGCAAGAAACCTTCGATTGGCATTATCTACTGATGGAATGAACCCACATGGTCTTCAAAGTATTTCACATACCACATGGCCTGTGATTCTTATGATTTATAACCTACCTCCGTGGCTATGTATGAAGCGTAAGTACATGATGTTATCTATGTTAATCTCTGGGCCTAAACAACCAGGTAATGACATAGACGTATACTTGACACCTCTGATCGAAGATTTAAAGATTTTGTGGGAGAACGGTGTGGAGGTTTATGATGGATATAGGAAAGAAAGTTTCAATCTGAGGGCGATGTTGTTTGGCACAATTAATGATTTTCCAGCATACGGGAATCTATCTGGGTATAGCATCAAGGGTCAACGTGCGTGTCCTGTTTGTGAAGACGGAACCGATACGATCCGATTGGAACTTTGCCAGAAGAATGTGTTTCTCGGTCATCGTAGATTCTTACATTCTAAACATCATTACCGTGGGTGGAGAAAAGCATTCAATGGAGACACCGAACATCGTAGAGCTCCACCCGCATTGTCAGGTGAACAAGTTTTTGAAAAGGTGAAAGATGTGCGTACTGAGTTTGGCAAGCCTTTTGCACATAAGATTGTGAAAGGTGGGTGGAAGAAAAGGTCGATATTTTTTGAATTGCCATATTGGAAGTCTTTGTACGTGAGACATTTTCTCGATGTTATGCATATTGAAAAAAACGTATTTGAAAGTGTTATCGGTACATTACTCAATATAAAAGGCAAGTCTAAGGATGGCCTTAAAGCAAGGGAGGACATGTTAAAAATGGGAATGAGAACTGAATTAGCACCCGTGAAGAAAGGAAGACGAACATATCTACCACCTGCTGCTTTTACTTTATCTAGAAAGGAGAAAAAAATTTTGTGTAAGTCTCTGAGTGAAGTTAAGGTTCCAGAAGGATACTCATCTGATATCAGAAGACTTGTTTCTATGAAAGACCTCAAGTTGAAGAATTTGAAGACACATGATTGTCACGTTATAATGGAACATTTTCTACCGATCGGTATACGTTCTATTTTGCCAGAAAAAGTAAGAAGTTCCATAACTAAATTGTGTTTTTTCTTTAGGTCAATTTGTGGTAAGGTGATCGATCCCGAGATGTTAACAACACTACAAAAAGAGATTGTAATTACCTTGTGTGAGCTTGAAATGTATTTTCCTCCGTCTTTTTTTGACATAATGGTTCATTTAGTTGTTCATCTTGTGAAAGAGACACAGTTGTGTGGACCAGCTTATATGAGATGGATGTACCCTGCTGAACGGTATATGAAAATATTAAAAGGGTACGTGAAATCCCGAAGTCGACCAGAGGGTTGTATTGTTGAACGATACATTGTTGAAGAAGCTGTTGAGTTTTGTACTGAATATTTGTCTAACGTTCAATCGATTGGACTCCCCAGAGCTCAGATTTTCGACAAAATGGAAGGTAAAAAATTAATTGGGAATAAAATTGTGACAATATCAAGGGATGAACGGGATCAAGTTCATTTGTATGTTCTGCACAATAATAATGAGGTTGAGCCATATGTTGAAATGCACAAGGATGTACTCCGAAGGTTAAATCCGAACAGAAATGAAAATTGGATAGTTATAGAGCACAATCAAAGTTTCATACAATGGTTGAAGGATCATATTTACTTGAAGCGCTCTTCAGATCCTTCTTCGGTAACAGAAAGGTTGAGATGTTTGGCATATGGTCCAAGTTTGCATGTGTTTTCTCATAGCGCATATTCAATTAATGGATACACATTTTATACCAAAGAACAAGATGATAAGAGTACTATGCAAAATAGTGGTGTCACCGTGCTAGCTGAAGCAATGCATATATCAAGCATGAAGGACTTAAACCCCAAATATGCAAATCTGTCGTATTTTGGAGTTATTGAGCACATTTGGGTGTTTGATTACGAGAAGTTTCAGATTCCCATCTTTGGTTGCAAGTGGGTGAATAGTAGTGGCATACGAATGGATAAGTCTGGATTTTTGCAAGTTGATCTTACTAGGGTGGGGTACAAAGATGAACCTTTTATTCTAGCATCTCAGGCTAAACAAGTGTTCTATGTGAATGACCCGAAGAGTACAAAATGGTCTATAGTGCTTTTCTCTAACAAAGTGACTGATGATAGCGGTGTCGATCAATGTGATATTGATGTTGAGAATGAGTCATGCATTAGACGGAATGAGTTGAATAGAAATGATGAAGTTGAGGATCTTATACCGGATGAGTCATATATAAGAAACGATCATAATGAGGGAATTTGGATCAATTCATCCGTACGCATTGCTAAGAAACAAGTGATTAATATTCCAACAAAGAAAAGAAAGAGATGTTAGTGACTTAGGTAAATTATCCATGGTTTCTTTATTTTATTTTTTCGATTGTTTTGATTATAAGTTATATTTGATATTTGATGGTTTCCTTGGTTTATTACAGGTTAGACATGGCTGATGACCAACCTGAGGAAGTTCCTAAAAAAGTATCCGCGGAAGAAGAAATTCGAAGAGGCATCACAGTAATGAGAAGGGTGGTCCAAGGAAGATCTCGAGGCATCATACTAGATGTCTATTGGAGCACCCAGGGACAGCTTATAGAACCTAATGGGCATACCTTAACTAGTTTTATCGGTGCACTAGTAAGGAATGAAATTCCCATTACATGTGATGATTGGAGAAACAAAGAGCTGAAAGAGTCCAAAGATAAAATTTGGAGTGAGATAAAGGTACAATCATGTTTTTTCAATTATGTTTTTTCAATTACCGATACTAACTATCAATCTGTATGTTTTTCTTAGCGATGTTTTAACATCGAAGACGAAAGAAGAGGCTTTTGTATGAAATTGGCCGGAAAGCTTCTAAGAGGGTTTCGGACATTTTTATCATCCAAGTTCCTTAAAGATGCGGATGGTAATTTTGTGGATGCGGAGCTTCCCAAAAAATATGAAAGTTTGATATCGGCTGAAGAATGGGAAGCGTTCAAATCCAAAAGACAAGACCCGGTTTTTCAAAGAATAAGTGCTACAAATCGGGAAAGAGCATCAAGTCCCGCATATCCGTACCGAAAAGGACGTGTCGGATATGGACGTTTAGAACAATCCATGGTAAGTATTTTTAAATTGCGATAACAAATTTGTTCATCATATATTAGTTTTATCTGATAAAATTGTATGACTTAATGTGTAGCTGCAGAAGGAGGAAAGTTCAGAATCATCTCTTCCTGCACATGTTTTGTGGAAGGAAGCCCGTGTGGGCAAATCTGGAGTTGCTCAAGAAGAAGTTTTACAAGTATACCAGAAATGTGTAAGTATAACATTTTTTCATTAATTGAATAACATTTTTATACACAAATATTTGACAAGTGTATGATATTCATCTGATTTTTCAGGAGGAGCTATCTCAGTCTTTATCTCCCGATGATACTAGGAGCATACTTGGTCGGGCATTAGATGTCCCTGAGTACTCTGGTCGGGTGAGGGGTAAGGGATTTGGAGTCACTCCGACCTCCATGAGTATTAAAAAAGGAAAGGCTCCTAGTAATCGGGAGCTTCATGCAAGAATGGAAGCCATGCAAGCTGAGCTTGATGCATTGAGGAGAGAAAGAGAGGCTAGCGCCTCAACAGTATACAGAGATGCTTCGGACAAAGACAGTATCAACTGTACCTTTCAGCCGAACATTCCAGAGGTAATTACATATAATTGTCTTAAATTGAACTATTTTCTTAAATTATGTATTTGACATATATACACATTAACGATTTCTTGTTATTATTGGTTTTAGGGCATTTCCCATTGTCAGCTGTATTTGTCGTCACCATACTATCGGATGGTTGGCAAGGGAAAAGTGCATAACGTTAGCGGAGTATTACTCCACACTAGAGAGCTCCATGCTGGATGTTTGAAGGTATCAGTTGATATTGCAGTTGAGCCGAATGCAGCATTACCATATCCTAGCGATGATTCGGATGCAACAACGGTGCACGAAGCAGTAGGTTCGTTTGTTGCATGGCCGACAAACCTCATATGCGTAGGATATGAGGTATGATTAAAACTTATGTTAACTTTCCTTGGTATATTCAAAGTTTAAAATTTATGCTTAAAATTTTACTTACATATTTTCCTATGTTAAATAGACTCCCACACAATCCAAATCAAAAGAAGCTGCGATTCCACGGCATACCGAGTCCACGGTTTCAAGAAAAGAGGTAATATACAATTATATGACATATATTCATGGAAGTTGTTACATTCTTAATTTGATCTAACTATTTATATGACATGTAGGTTCAAGAAAATGAGGCTAGCAATGCCTCCGCACAACAAAAAAAGGAGGTTAGCAACGCCTCCGCACGGGTACAAAGTTCTGGTGCTAAGAAGTCCGTAGCTAGGAAAAAACCTACCACCAAGTATAGGTCGTGCCTCAGGACATTTCTAGAGATGACCGATATACCGACCGGAGGTGCTCGGATTATACCTATGGAGGTAGGGATTTTCGGCTTTGATTACGAACAAATGATTGGTAATGAGGACTTCATGCAAGTTTTTGGTCGTGAAGAAATCGGCGTCACCGTTGTCAATACATATGTTAGGTAAATTCGGACTACTTTGTTTTATTAATTAAACAACTTATTTTAATGATGTTTACTTTATGTTAATGATGTTTTTATATTAGGTTTTTGTATGACAAATTTATGCGCCCCAATGGTTTGGACGTGTCATTCGGATTCTTAGCACCCGCGACCGTCAACTTAGGTTTAATGATAAGTAGACCAGATACCGTGACGGAGTACGTTCTTCGGATCCTCGTGGAGAATAAAAATGCGGAGAAGTTGTTTTTTGTACCGTTTAATACCGGGTTAGCATTTCTTTCTAAATTCATCTATTATAATTATTTTCCAAGTTACCATCTAACATTTGCCTAATCATTACAGTGGACATTGGTTGTTGCTCGCAATCAATCCTATCCGAGAAATCGTGTATTATCTTGACTCGTTAGGAAATGATTGGACAACATACCCGGATATGAAGGACCTAATTGACACGTAAGTGAGAATGTTCAAAATTTTTCTTAGTTTATGTGAATTGTTCTAATTGCTTCATTTTTATTTTATTAGCGTCCTACAAGCTTTTCGTGCCCAACGAGTTATCCAGACCTCAAGGAGGGGCGCCAACTCCATTTCATGGATTAAAGTGGCGGTATATTTTTAATTACCGCGTTTTTTATTATATTAGTGATGACTACACTTGATAAAACTTAGGATTTATAATTCATATTTTTTTTTCATATGTAGTGTCCTCTTCAACGTAATCAAATAGATTGCGGGTATTTCATGTTGAGGTTTATGCGAGATACTCTCATGTTGGGCCGATTAGAGATTCCCACCGATGTATGTATTTCAAACTTATGAGTTACTTTTATATTTACACATATCTTATATAATTAAATAGTTGGAATTAATTCAAAATATGTTATATTATTATGTAGTACTTTGATGAATTCAAGTGTGCATCTTATACAAAGGATCAAGTGGACGAAATCAAAGAGGAGTGGTGTCAATACATGATAGAGCTCAAAGTGTGTAATTAATGTGTACATTTGTAGTAGTATATGTAATGACTTATAAATGTAAACATAAATTTGTATATATTTTGATACATTTATGGCAAATTTGGTTTGAATTGGTTAGCCAAATTTTGGTAAAAAAAGGCCAAAATGGATATATAAAATGTGATAATTGACTGCAAAAATCTGGTTGAAAACAGGTACCAATTCTGGTTTATAAACCTGGAAAAAATGTGGTTACAAACAAATCCTACAAAAAATTTCGTATACCTTAGACAGCGCTTATGCCAAAAGCGCTGTCTAAGGGGGAGATTAGAAAGCGCTTTAGGCAAAAGCGCTGTCTAATGGGGGGGCTTAGACAGCGCTTTTGGCCAAAGCGCTGTCTAAGGTATACCTAAAAAATTAAAATAGGAGGGGCTTAGACAGCGCTTTTGGACAAAGCGCTGTCTAAGGTATACCTAAAAAAATTAAAATAGGAGGGGCTTAGACAGCGCTTTTGGCCAAAGCGCTGTCTAAGGTAGGGGGCTTAGACAACGCTTTTGAAAAGCGCTGTCTAAGGTGTACCTAAAAAATTTAAATTAAGAGGGTCTTTTAAAGCGCTTTTGGCCAAAGCGCTGTCAAAGGGGGGGGGGGGATTAGACAGCGCTTTTAACATTTTCAAAAGCGCTGTCTAAACCTTTAGCAGCGGAGGTTTAGACAGCGCTTTAAAGCGCTGTCTAAGGCTTAAAAAAGCGCTGTCTAAGGTCTTGTTTGTTGTAGTGTCTCTCACGGTAGACAACACAATCAGTTTATCATGTAAATGGATTACATTGTATAAACCATGTGAAACTTTGATTAGTTTAAACTGCTTTTTAAATTTATTTTCAATAATATATTCATAAATATAATAAGAGCCAGGATCAACTTACTCCAAGAGTAAGTCTTTTTAACTTACTCCATAATCGTAGCTCAGGGTCGGCCCTAGGGGTAGACCACTAAGGCTACCGCCTAGGGCCTCAAATATTTTTATATATTTTATTTATATAATTTTAATTAATTATTTTTTCAAAAAAAATTATTATTTTATGTCAATTAAATAATTAAACCTATTAAAAATATATACTAATAACCTCCATTTAATATGATCAATATGATTGTTAACTTAAAAATCACACTTATAGAACAAACTTCTAAAAAAAAATTCTTGAAAACTTGATATTTAAAACTTTTTTTATAGAAATTTTGATAATATATTTTCTATAATAATTTTTTATTGATGAGATGATTGTTTAGATGAATGAATTTTATTATCAATTAAAAAGAAAATATTAACTGAAACTGGTTTTAGTAATTAATGATTTTATATTCTAAAAATAATCAAAAATACATTAAGTTTAAAAAAAATTATTCTGTTAAAAAAATTATTATATAAAAAATATCTAATATTAAGTTTCGCCTTAGGCCTCAAAATGTGTTGGGTCGGCCCTGTCGTAGCTTTTAAATTAGATTCAAGCAATGATTAAATTATACTTATAATCATTGAATTTGAATTGAGTCTAATTTAAAGACGATTATGGAGTAAGTTAAAAAGATTTACTCTTGGAATAAGTTGATCACGTCTCATATAATAATATAAGAATAAAAATACAACTTAGAATCAATCTTAATCGATGTTCTTAATCTTCTTTGGAAATTCTCCCTCTGTCTCATGTTAAAAACACAATTTACGTTTTTAAATTTATTAAATAATTGATATATTTGGTTTATATATAAAATATATATATTAATTATTTAATAAATTTAAAAAAGATGAAATTTACTTATAATATATGACGGAATTAATACCATGATCCTTGTTTGGATTCAATGCTCGATTTTATAATCTATTGTAAAATTGATGTTATTGAATGACATTGTAGTTGGTGTTTGGAAGAACTTGCAAATTGAGTTTTCTCACAATGACATTTTCCCTATCTCAAATATTCAAGAAGATCTCTACAAATTTCATCAAAGTATTCTCGATGTTTTCAATTACTTTACTCAATTAAAGATTATGGGACGAGTTAGAAAACTATCGCCCGATTCCTACATGTTCTTATGTGTTTCCTTGTTCACATGGTGTTAGTTATATCAGATAAACGAATAGAGAATAAGATTATGTTATTTATTTACTTAAGGGATTGAATGAAAAGTTTACTCATTCAAAATCACAAATTATGATTATGAACCCCTTACTTGATATTGACAAAGTTTTCTCTCTTGTTATCCAACAAGAAAGAGAGGTGAATAACGATCTTTCCCTTATAATCCCTAATGCTGACAACTCGGATGAGGTTCCAGCCTTATAGGTTCAAATTGATAAACTTTGTTATAATGCTTCAAAGGAAGATCTAAAGCATTCAGTGGTCCTAAAGGCCATAGTTCTGTCTGCACTCATTGTGGCAACACAAATCATACCATTTAATCATGCTTTATAAAGCATGGTTTCCCATCAGGTTTCAAAGGTAAGAGAAGAGTTTAAAATACTGGTATTTATTCACAATTATTGCTATTGTCAAAAATGCATTAGAGGTTTCCAAGACTCAACTTCATCCAATTATATGAGTAGGGATATATATATATAATAATACTCAGTTATGCTATAGTAAGAAATTTAAAATTTAAAATTAAGAGGAGAGATATTGAGTTGTGTTTTTATTTATTTTTGGAGTGAATAAATTGTGTTATTGTTGTCTATTTATCATGAGTATAGTAATTTGAGATATGGATTAAAAAACTTATGAATGACAATGTAATCATTAAAAGATTCCCATGGTTTAAATGACATTGAATTAAGATTTAAAAGGAGCGCTAATTATTTATATATTGATAGTAGATTAAACATATTAATCCTAAAATCTGATGACATTTTTTATTAGATAAATATTGAAGTATTATATTGAATTCACTTTCTTTTTTAAAAATATTTGAACAGCTTAAAAAATAAAAGGTCATAAATCATAAATACAGATATTAAGAAATTAATAAGTTTGGTCTCGTTGTGATTAAGGACATCTTTACCTAGCAAATGAATTAATATTTAATTATAATAAAATATATTAAATAAAATATATATGCAATAAAAATGAATTAATAGTATAAATTAAAAATAAAACCTATTTTATATTAAATTAATTAATTATTTTAATTTATTTATATATAAGGTAGTTATTTGATAATAGAGAGTAAAATTTTTTTTAAATATGTGCTTACATATGTCGAATTTTTTTAAATAACTTAGTTTTATAAATAAATTTCAAAAATAATCTAGTTCTCAAAAAAATTACCAAACTAACGTAGTTTGGATATACATTCGCCAAATGAATTGACAAATGAGAACAAACTCTGCAAGCATTCGCTAAATGAATTGGTTAACATTTGTTGGGCAGAATTTTTTTTTTATTTCTTTAAAGCTATCACCAATTCAATTAGCTAAAGTGTATGATTTTTTTTAATTCTTGTAATGCTTTCGCCAATTCATTTGGCTAAACTGTATATTTGTTTTTAATTCTTGTAATGTTTTCGCCAATTCATGTGACGAATCCTTGTATAAAATAAAATAAAAATCTAACTAATGCATGTTAGCCAATTCATTTTGCGAATGATTGCAAACAAAATATGTATTTTGTTCCCATTCGCCAATTCATTTGACGAATGTATACCAAAACTACATTAGTTTGGTAATTTGTTTTTAAAACTAGATTATTTTGGAATTTTATTTATTAAACTAAGTTATTATTTAAAAAAAATCACATATGTCTTGTATATTTTCACGTATTTAAAATAAAAAATTAAATAAAATTACCAATTTTCTTTGTATATTGATGAGTTACTTTATTTGCATATTTAAAAAAAAAATTGTAAAATTAGTAGATTATTTTTATATTTTGATACATTGACAGAAGAGATAATTTCAAATGTATAAAAAAAAATCTTATGTGGAATAATTTGATTAAATTTGATGGAAGATAATTTTTTAAAAAGTGATTATTAAAAAGAATAATTATCATTAATAAAAGTGTAATATTTATCATTCTTGTCCCCTTGGTTTTGTAAAGTTATGTCTTATAATAATTAATGTGAAATATTAATAAAATATTAATTTTTATTTAAAATGATTAGATATACAAAATAACATATAAGGCATAAAAAATCATGTTTATTAGTTTTAATTTAGATTATTTGTATAGACTTTTTTTTTATAAATAATATGTAATAATATTCCTTTGATATGTAATAATAGTCTATTTAAATAAATAAAAAGTATCCTGATCATAATCTTCAAAAACACCAAAATGCACACAAATATTTATAAGGGTGGAAATGATATAATAAATATATTAGATTTGCTCAAAAAAGAAACTTATAAAGGCAAAAATTAATTAATAAGGCAATTTACACGCTTATCCTTAAATAGATAGTTGCAAATATCAAATCGCATGCTACTACATATAATCAATTATCCTAAATCAATAATTACCATATACCATTCTAGTTCTCACAGAAAAATAACTTCTTCTCCAATGGTCAAATTAAAAGCAATGCACATGACTGAAACTAGGGGTGGCAAAACGGGTCGTGGCCCGCCGGGCCGACCCGCACACCCGCCAAAAAGTGGCGGGTTGGGATTTTAGACCCGCCGCCCACTAAAACCCGCCCCGCTAAATCCCGCCACCCGCCAAAGCCCGCCCCGCCAAAACCCGCCGCCCGCCAAAGCCCGTCACACCTATATAATAACACTATTTAAGTATTTGGAAGAGCCTATGAAAATAGTTTGTGATATGTACATAAGTTGTTATTAGATTATTATGACTAATCTACTTTCTCTTTCTTTATTGTTGGACAAGTATTTGAATTTTTCTAATGAAAAATGACAAAAGTGTGATCGAAATTTGAATTTAGATCATATAAAATACTAAATGTGATATTATATATGATAAGAGTATTATTTCACTAAAAGTTGATGTTTTAGGCTAATAAAAATTATGCTTTTTAAATGTTGGTTTGATGTATTTTTATTGAAATGTAGAAAGAAGAATCTTTTAATTTATTTAAAAAAATAGAAAAAATAATTAAAAAAGAAGGCGGGCAAGCCCGCCGTCCGTCAACTCGCCACCTTGGCGGGGCGGGCTAGACTTTTATGCCCATTTCAACTTGGCGGGCATGCCCGCCCCGCTATTTTTTGGCGGGCTTTAGGCGGGGCGGACACGGGGCGGGGCGGGCGGCCCGTTTTGCCACCCCTAACTGAAACTGAACATAATTATATAATAAACACACAACCTGCAATATTCATTTCTCATAATTTCTACCTTGGTGGGCATCACTACACCAAAAACACATTGAATAGACCTGCACCATGCAGTCAAAAGTAAGTCTAATGTTAAATTAAATTATAGTATGTACTATGAACATGAACATATATATCTCTTTGACACTAATTTTAATAACTCTTTCCTCCAAATCAGTTAGATTCATCTCTATAAAAACTGTTTAAAGATGATGAGTTTTAATCAATCTGAAGCAGATGAAGAAGAACCCGATAAGCAACAAATAAAATAGATGCAACATGCATAAAACTAAAGTAAAAGCAGAGGAGGAAGAACACGATAAACAACAAATAAAAAACTAAATGCAACATGAATAATGATTGTTTGCAAATGATGAGTATTCACAAACCGAATACGATATACAACAAATACAACAATTAATATTTACAACATGCATATACCTGAAAAGTAAAAGCAGATGAAGAAGAACGAATGTTATACATCATAATAGAATTCAGATTTAACAAAAGCAAAATATTATTAACAAAAGATATATATTTGAAATAAGTCTTCACAAATTCCTTGTTAAATAATTTGCAAACATAAACAATATGCTAAAGTTGATTATCAAAAAACAACCTAAAATATTTTTTAACAACAATCGATAATTATAATTATTGTGAGGATCAATCATAAAAGACACTCATTTCCTTTAGCAAGTGGAGCATCAATCAACACAATAACACAACCTCACAACATAAGAAAATCAAAACAGATATAGAAGAAAATAGGAGAAATTCGGTTGAGGCATTTTATCGAACACATTGCAAGCGAAGTCAAAATTATGTTTTTTCGTAAAGGGATTTAACAACAATAACAATTTAAAATTCAGCAGTGCAAGAAGTAACAGAAAGGTAATAATCAAGAAACCATAAATTTGCCTTACTCTTTTTCATTTTATAAAAGAGTGACTGAAACCAAAACCTCGCTCCAAATCTGAACAACATGACCCACAAATTGTATTTATCAAACAATTTATGAAAACTTCAAACAAATTGCCCATAACATATGTATGAGATAAACAATCAAATGAACATGTAATGTTTCCTAAAGAAAAAGAACGATAAAAGAAAATTTCAAATCATCAAAACAACCATATAGATGGATGAAACATGTTTTTGCAAATGAATCTTACACGTGAGTGAAATCGTTTGGTGAAGGAGGAAATAAATAAATCCATGAACCTGCTTAAAATGAATCAACTGAATAGGAAGTGCAAAGGTCAACTGTTCGGTTTCCAATATGATATACACAATACTCAATTGCTTGTATCATATCCAATTTTTAATCATAAAAATAAAAAATGTGTGGAATTTGTTTCAGAACATCATTAACTATATAGAACTAAGTAAGAAAATTAAAACACAAACAACTATTAGTGAAAATAATACCTTAGAATCAACCAAAATTAGCTCAAGGTGTTCTTTGTTTGACAAACATCTCACAGTCCAGAGATGTCTACACCGAACGACAATCTTCTACAGATCTTTAGAATCATCAATGTCCCTGACTAATTCAATAGGTCACGTCATCCTTGAAGTAAAATCTGAAAAATATGAAACCTAATTAGTAGGATAACATACATTTAAGAAACAGAAGAAACATTATTATCAATGAACGTTCGAAAATCTAATGGAGTATACCGAAACAAAAATTTGAATAGGGAAAAAGAAAGAAACCGTGAATGAGAGACAAAGAGGAAGGAGAAAGAAATTGTGAATGAGTTTAAAGGGGGACAACAAAGAATTTGAAAATCCATGAGTGAGATAGGTTTTAAGAATTCCCAAAAAAAATTATAAATGTAGCTCAATTTTCTAAATTGAGTTGGAATTCATAGAAGGATGAATTGAATTGGGCAGTTGTGCCTCTGCGTATCCCAATTTCTTTCTTCTTGTATTCCATAATTTTTTTCTTCTAAATAATATGTGAAAAAAACCTAAGAGCTGACGCATCAGCATAATTTATTACCAAACATTTGTAAGTGCAGCAAAAATTGAAATGCCCGAAAAGCCCTTTAGATTTAGTTCAAAGTTATTTTTATCAAAAGGGTAGAATAAAGTTATTAGGTAGTGTTTTTATTAGTTAGATATTAGACTTCATGTAATATTTGGCCCTTAAGACTAAGGCACATATATGACCTAGGTTTACAAGTTGTTTCTATTTTTTTTTTCATTTATTTCATGCCAAAATAAAGATGTACCTTGTAATTTATGTCACTTTGTAAAACATGTTAGTTTTACTGGGGTGTCACTGTACTTGTCAAAAAGTACAAGGTGTAAGTATTCCCCCTAAAAAGGCAGGGAAACTCAAAGGTCTTAGTAAGTATATTACAATTTGGGTAGAGATGGTTGTTTACGGTGGCGAGAAGCTCCGTGCGGTGGTTTTTGTGGTTGTTTAAGGGACTACCTCTTGTGAGATGAAAGACATTATCGGTAGCTGACGCTGCTTGCAGACATACAGTTAGGTTGATAGTGTGTTACAATTACGGGGAGTATATGCTCTTTGAGTATTGGAGAGTGTGTATGACTTCAAGTATGTCTCTTTTCCTTGAGGGATAATGCATTTAGAAAAATCTCCAGCCCTTAGGGCTTTCACCCCTTTTACATGGTTTTAACTGCTCCTTCTTACTAGGGGATTATTGACCGCTTATCTTCTGGGAGTCAATGATGACTCTTTCTTACTTGACTCTCACATTCGAGGGATCCCTTGAGTGAATTCCTCAAATTCTATATGGGCAACATAATTACACTACAATTATAAATTATAATAATATATAAATTAAAATAAAATTTTGAAAAATTTACAAATAAATATCTAAGAGTATAAAATAATATATTTTTCAGAAGAAAAAAAAAACACTAAGAAATGTGAGCAAAAGTGTCACCATGTGTGTGCAGAGCAAGAGTGTTAAGTTTATCATTTCAATATATTACAACCTGACTTAGTTAAACCATATCAGAAGTAGTTAGCAGAGCAAGAGTGTTAAGTTTATCATTTCAATATATTACAACCTGGCTTAGTTAAACCATCAGAAGTAGTTAGCATCCTAAATAGAATATAACTATTACAACAATGGTCTCAAAGAAGTAAAAACACACACAATAAGAGGCTACTTAGTGAACCTGCGTACAAGAACAAAACCAGATAACATAAGAAAGGTGTTGTGTGAGTCTTCACAAACTTTAATTAATGGTGAATGAATGGACCTTCAACACGAACCAATTCACGTACCAACAACTCCCTGCGAAAATCACAACAAACATAATAGCTCTTTCAAGCTAAACAGACCAAAATCACTTCGAACAATAACAAAGAACAACGACGACAAGGTTGTGAAACAGAACAAAATCGTTGTTGTGGTAGCGTCAACTCAAACGCGTTGATAACTGCAAATCTCAATAAATCTAAAACAAATAAGAAATCAAAGCAAAACACACCACCACCAACCACAAAAATAGAACCGGAATCGAATAACAATTAAAATCCAGAAAGATGACAATAACTCTTCATGCGGGCAAGCTTTAACAACCTTCGAAAATCCAATACTTATGCGCAGGTGACCTGAATCCGTCGACGTGAGGAAACTAACTATGTGAGAGGAGCGAAACAACCACTTGTTGGCAGCGCTGAACGAAACAATACGGTGGCGCGGAGGAATGACCTCATCAGACCACCAAACAACAAAGCTACATGCTGAAGCTAAAGATTTGCATTTTGGGAGACAAAAAGGATTTGACTGATAAAAGAGAAGAGAACGTTTACAGAAAGGGTTTAGCTTATCATGTCAATAGATTTGATTTGCGAAGGAAAGATTATATAAACCCATTGAAATACTTATTGGGTTTAAAGTTTTTTACTTAAATATTTTATAATTAAAATCAAATATATAAATTAAAATAAAACTTAGAAAAATTTACAAAATATAGAGAAAAAAAATATCATTCAAAAAAATATCTAAAAGCATAATTATTCAAATACTGATACAATATAAAAAACGGGAATCAATCTCCATCGCTGCTCTTGGTCTCCTATTTGTCTTCGTCTTTAATTTTAACCACCAAGATCATCTACAGATGAGGTTTGCGACAAATGCTTTGCAACTTGATACATTTTCCAAAATCAATGTCTCAAGCCTCTCAAAGTGGGCTCCTTGATGCTGCAATATCTCATCCATTTATTTTGTTTTCTGTCCACATTTTGTTGAGACAACTGTAAGGGTTTAGTTAGAGCAAGTGTTTGCAGTTTGTCGTGACAATGGATTTGAGAGAGGTATAGCCCGTTTGGAATAATGTTTGGATTTAATTGTTCTTTTTATCAAATATATCATATTTTTAGTAGAAAAACGTTTTCAATAATATTTCTATTTCAATTATATATATATATATATATATATATATATATATATATATATATATATATATATATATATATATATATATATATATATATATATATATATATATATATATATATATATATATATATATATATATATATATATATATATATATATATATATATATATATATATATATATATATATATATAACATGTTTTTAGTTAAATATTTCTAAAATTGATTTCATAAAAACAAGTGAATATAAGATTAACAAGGTGTATAATGTACACCTGTTAATTTTTATGAAAATTTATTTTAATAAACTTTAACTAATAAATGATAAAGGTATATTAAGGTGTGTATTGCTAAAACACATTTTCATAAAAACAAATAAGTTTATTTTAGCAAACCTTAAAAGATAAAATAGACTCTTTATATATATATATATATATATATATATATATATATATATATATATATATATATATATATATATATATATATATATATATGAAGTTGTATATTAGTAAATTTTAAGTAAAAAAAATAATTAAATGCATTTTAAGGTGTGTGATGCTAAAACAAATCTTCATAAAAATAAGTGGTCTACGTTAGTAAAAAAAAAAAATATATATATATATATATATATATATATATATATATATATATATATATATATATATATATATATATATATATATATATATATATATATATATATATATAAGGTTAAAACATTTTTTGACTCTTGCCATTTTTGCGAAGTTTGAAAAAAAAATTGGATTTCTTCCCTGAATTTTGAAGATTCCTCTGTTTTGTCCTATCATTAAATTCAGTCATCAAAAAATCTGATGTAGCAATGACATGTTGTATTTTTTTTTGTATTTTTCATTTAAATTTTAAATATGTGAAAATGTCACTGCTACAAAACGTGCAAACAACAACGTCAGGTTTACAACAGATTCATATACACATTGTAATAGATTAAGTTTTTGCATCCAGTGAGTAGCTAGATTTATAAATAGTAATTGAATGACGGTTGTCTTAAAACACCGTAGTAATAAATGATGTGTAGCAACTTCGATTCCCATCAATTACATTGTTTCCATTTTTGGAGTACATTAAGTGTTTGTCACTTAAGTGCATTATTTAAAAAATAAATTATAAATGATTTTACGATGATGAAGTAAATCAATCGTTGTTAGAGGACTTACAATTCCACTACGGTTGGGTTGCCCAACCGCGATTAAAGGGTTTGCTGATAAATTAAACAATACTTATTATGTATTTCTTTTATAAGACGCTCTAGACGAACAAGCGAGCCAGAGACGACAGCGGTAGCGTAATTTTTACCCTCTTTGTATCCATTCATTTGGAGCTCAAATCTTCACCCTCTTCGTTCATTTGATTCTTCAGCTTCGAAGTACGATACTCTTCAACATCTTCATTCTTTTTTCTTGGTTTATGTTGTATATGCTCAAATATTCACCCTCTTCGTTCATTTGATTCTTCAGCTTCGAAGTACGATATTCTTCAACATCTTCATTCCTTACGTGCATAAGATTATTCAACTTCGAAATATGGTATTCTTCAAGATCTTCATTCCTTTTTTCTTTGTTTAAGTTGTATAAGCTCAAGTCAGTATGAGAGAATATGTTTCATATGCTTTAGGTTTAGATTTTCATATGTATATGCTTAAGTTTTTGGATTAAATTTTGGTGTGTCATTGACATTATTATACGTGTATAAATTTCAGACGTTGTTATGGATCATAGTTGGATGAAAGCTGATAGATTAAGCTCGATTTATAAGAACATAACTCTTGAGTTTCTTGAATACGATGATGAACATCTTCCCGGAAATAATGGTATCTTTTATTTTCCTTGTGTTATTTTCGCGAATATAAAAACGGGTACAAAGAAAGAAATATTCCATCACCTTTGTTGTGATGGTATATGTCAAAATTATATAATATGGACATGGCATAGTGAGGTGGATAAAGAGGAAAGTCGAGTGTCACAAAGTCAAATAGTGGATGAAGATAAATATATGGAAGATCAACTAGAGAATATGTTTCATGATATTGGGGAATTTTCTTTTAAGAATGCTCATATTTATGATACTTTATGTAGTGATAAAGAAACCCTTTTATATAAGGGATGCACATATTTTACACGATTGTCGGTGGTGTTAAAGTTGTTTAATATGAAGGAAAAATGGATGGTAGGATAAAAGTTTCACGAAATTACTTGAATGGCTAAAGCAAATGTTACCAGAAGATAACAAATTGTCGGATCGTTGCTATGAAGCCAAGAAGATATTGTGTTCAAATTTTCGATTCCATCAATTCATGAGATATAAATTGTTTTTGGCCATTGAGATTTGTTTATTAACGTGTCTGGATTGTTTTTATGTGTTTGGATTGAAGTTTCAGTGCAGATTAAAGAAGATCTAGGGTTCATCCTTTTGGTTTGGGGTTTTTCGATTTAAGCCATATAAACACTTTTTAAAGACATATTTGAAACCTATGAATCATGGGTGTTTGAATGGTACCATTATTGATAAACAATTTTGCATGTTATGATGTTTCTTTGAAATATAGGAAAACCTACGAAATTCTGTTTGCAGGAAATTTCGCAGGAAATATTGAAGGAAAATTCGCAGGAAATTAAAGGAAGAAGATGAAGTCTGCGCGCGAAATTCTGATTTCAAATTCTAATTTTAATATTTAATCAATTGTATGTGTATCATATCACAAACGCGCAGGTGACCCAGTGGCTTTTGGTGTATGCATGTGGACGGCAGGACCTGGGTTCGATCCCCAGGTTCTTTCTTTTTTATTCATTGGTTTTC
Organism: Lathyrus aphaca; assembly: GCA_963966055.1. Taxonomy (NCBI): domain Eukaryota; kingdom Viridiplantae; phylum Streptophyta; class Magnoliopsida; order Fabales; family Fabaceae; genus Lathyrus; species Lathyrus aphaca. The sequence continues at coordinate 105,156,010 of OZ014521.1, forward strand.
TTATTTTTTCAGGCTTATGATATAATGGTTTTGATTCATACCATATCAGCTAGCCTACGCCAGCCCAGTGGAACTCCATCAAACTGGTAATGGGGAGGTCCTGGGTTCAAATCCAGGCCTCCCCCATTTTTTTTAAAACTTGTTTTTTTGTTATTTTATTTTTTATTGTTTTAATTATATATTATCTAATTAATTAATTTGTTTTATATTAAAATTAAAAACTCAATTTAAAATGTTAATCAAATTTATATTTTTATAAATATCATAATATATTTTTGTAAATAATTTTCTATATAATTTTATTATTCATAATTTGTAAATAATTTATTTAAGTGTTAATTAATTATTTAAACCTAAAATATCTAAACCCTAATTTTTCTTAAATAAAAATGTAAACCCTAATTTCTAAAAAAAACCCTAATTTTTATTAACCTTAATATTTAACTTAATTTTGTTATAAACTATAATTAAATAATTAATCATTTTTTTAATGTAAATAATTAGTATTTGTTTATTATTATTATAATTATTCTATTTTCTTTTAAAAAAAATTCTAAATGTTTATTTAACTTAAAAAATAATATTCTCTTAAATTTTTATCTTCTTTACATTTTTACTAACCCTTTCTTATTAATATTATTTCATTATTACTAACCTTTAAATTATTGCTTATTTATTATTATTTATCGTTATTATTATTTTTTCTGATTATATTGTAACTATCCCAAAGCTTTGTAATAGTTTAGGTTTATATTTTTGCTTTATTTTCATTGTAAATATAATAACTGTGTGGTTAGTAACTATAGGGTGTGCATAACATGTTTGTGATTAAAATTAATTTAAATAAGATAAATACTTGAATATGAACACTCACACACGTAAGTCGATCATTGATCGTCATCTTACACTTCCTAGGGTATTCCTCTTGGTTGCCTTTTAAATATGGTCAAGTCCCTCGAATATAGGGGTGTCTTAAGCAAAGTCCCTTCAAGTATAAATCATCATAGTCCCTACAGTTTAAAAGATCAAGTCCCTTCGAGGTTGCTTACGAAATAATAATCTTGTCCCTTCGAATAAATGATGATAGTCCCTACGAATTACTAAAGACACCCCTACCTGTTGCCTTCATTGACCATACGATGACCCTACGCTTGTCCCTTAACACATCCAAGGTAATGACTACATATTCCTTAATAATAGGGATAGTCTTACCATTGAAAGAACATACTTGAACATGAAAGACTTAATCTAGGGTAGGTACCTTTTAATTGCTTGCTCACTGTAACACGGTGGGAGAACTGACTTTAGTTATGTTGCGGATAACAAGAGTCGCCACCGACTTTTATTTTATCTAAAGGAAAGACATAAAAGAACAGGAAAGACCTTTAAAAGATTTTTGGGTTCGGGGGGTAGGTTATGTAAAGGGAAGGTGTTAGCACCCTTTACATCCATGGTTATCCATGGGCTCTTAGTTACTTAGCTCACTTTAAAATGTTTTTGAGAAATGTAGTGTGTGTTTAGAAATTTTCTTAAGTACTTTATAATGATCCATGTACGGATATATATAAAGCCTTTGTTTTGAAAATTGCTTGAAAAATGTGAAGTGTTTGAAATGTTTTGAAGAGTGAGCAAGTACATAAGAGGAACCTACCCTAAGTTAAGTCTTTTCTGTTCTTAAATATCCTTTAAATGGTAAGACTATCCCTATTATTAAGGAATAGGTAGTCATTACCTTGGATGTAAGGGACAAGTGAAGGGACAACTGTAAGGTATATAAGCAATTCGAAGGGACTTATCATCTTTATTCGAAAGGGACCAGATCATTACGAAGGCAACCATGAATGGACTTGATCTTTTTATCTATTAAGGGACTAGATGATATGAAATGAGGGACTTTGCTTTACACCTTACTTGACCTTTTGTTTAGGCAACTTGAGAGGCAACCCTTAAGAAGTGAGATGACGATCCAAGATCGACTTACGTATGTGAGTGTACAATTTCAAGTATTTATCTTACAAAATTAGTGATCTAAATTCAATTTTAAATACAAACATGTTTTACACTCCCTATTTTACTAACCATAGCAATTAAAAATAAATAATAAAAATTACTACAATTATTACATAATGGATACAATTACATTATAATAATTAAAATAATTAAAATAAATAAGTAAATAATTAAATGGGTTAGTAATAATAATAATAATAAAATAAATAATCACATAATAGATAAATAAATAAATAAATAAAGAGGGTTAGTAGTAATAAAATAAATAAGAATAAGATGAAAGAATTAGCATAATGATAAATAATAAATTAAAAGTTCAATTTTAAATGAATAATTATTTTTAAAGTTTTTAATTAATAATAGAAATAAATGATAAATATTATATATTAACAAAATATGACTAATAGTCTAATTATTTTAATTTTATATACATATTAAAAATATCTAATTATTATTTAAATAAGCATACAAAAAATAAAATAAATTATATTCACAAGATAAAATTAGGGTTGCTTAATTATTTAGAAAAATAAACTAGGATTTACTATTTAATTAAATTATTTACATGTGAAAACTATATTCAATAATAATTATAAACAAATTATAAAATAATGTACATAATTAAAATTTACAAATAAATAAATTAAGATTTATAATATAATTAAAGTTTATAAAAAATATTAGGATTTAGAAAATATTAGGTTTTATATGAAAATATTAAGGTTAACATAAATAATTTAGGGTTTATGATTTTAGAAAATAGAAATAAGGTTTTATTTATTAATTTACAAAATAAATTCAATTATTTACAAATTATATATATATTTAATAATATGGGCATACAAATTAATTTTCAAACATATATAATCCTATTATATTATTTTTCACTATAAATTATTTTAATTAAAATTAAAGAAATAAAAGAAATAGAAAACAATTAAACAAAATAAAATAGTAAAAACTTACCTGCTGGAGCCTGGGGTCGAACCCAGGTCTCCCAGCCTCCACCCTCAGCCATCAACCAACTGGGTTGCGCATGCAGCGTGTTCATGAAACAACTTCCAGTAATAATATAATAAACCTGATAGTTAAATGAGATTTTAAACAAAATAAACTGACCAAGGAATCGAACCCTGGTCCTTTACCATCACATACAAGCATCAAAACCAACTGAGCCACGCACTCACTTTGAAACATAATCAGAAACAATACATAATATTTTAAATTAGGTTTTTGAATTATTTTTCGCGCCAGCCATCTTCATCTCCTACCTCTGGACCTGCGAATATTGCTGCAAACTTTCCCACAGATTTTCCTGCGAATTTCAACATATACAGGACCTACGAAATTCAAACACCAACAAAACAGTGAAATTATTTCAAATTGATTAGTGCATTATGATCCCCATAGCTCATACAATCATTCTATGTCCTTAAAAGTTATTTATATTAGGTCTATCATGGAACCCTAAAAGCTTGGCCGAAACCCTAACAATGGCACTTCCTTGTTCCTGCACCAAAAATGAAATCAAAGATACCAGAAACGATCTACATACAATTACAAACAAGAATCAACAATCAAAATCATGTTAGAATGCTTATATGAATAAAATCGAAAACTTCAAATTCAAGATGAACATGGATTCGGTTTATGATGTTTGGCATGCTTTTGATGCTTTTAAGGATTGTAATAGGTTCAGTGATGTCCAAGGAGTGTTTTGCAACCTTTAGAAAGCCTTGAGAGAGCCTCTAACCAAGAACCCGAATTGAGGGTTTTTGATGAATTTTTGAAAATTTGAAACTTACTCTTGAGGCAGTCAATTCGTGTCCAATGCTTGTGTTCATGTTGTATATATACCACTTGATGAAATTAGGTCAAAACATGTGGTTATTCTTTGGACTTTTTGGATCAAGGAGATTGAAAAAGATCATGCTTTAAAATTCAAATATTCTTGAATACAACCTTTCTATCTTAAGACAATCACCATAATTTTCATATCAATCTGATCCAAACAACATTTATGATTTTCTAGAAGCAATATCTCACTCAAATATTTGATTTATATATTTTATTTTAATTTAAAATGGTTTTAAATGAATAAAATCAAAATAAATAAAATAAAAATAATAAAAAATATGAATAAATGAGGGTTGGGTCGTGCATGATGTCATGTTAAAGTTTGGATCACAAAATTGCAAGCCCATTTGGAAGAAATTGGTTTCAAAGCCCTATTTGCTTCATAAACCTCCCAAAAATTTCCCAACTTTGCAAGGGCACAAATCCTTAAATTTTAATGCTATGAGGGTGTTCTTGGACATTTTGGAAAGCTTAAAGAGTCCTCTAACCAACCCCATTGGTTTCATGTCCATATCTTTTACCATTCTCAAGTTATGCTCTTTTGAAGTTGTTGACTTTTTGTTGACTTTCAAAAGGACCTATAATGTCTTAGCTCATACCTTCCAAATGAAGAATTTTTGGGCTTGGCTTGTGAGACACAAAGTTGTAGAGAATTCAAGAACTTTGGATGGGAAAAATTTGATGAAGCATGTGAAAGTTATGGCTGGTCAAAGTTCAGTTGACTTTTCCTGTGAAAACCCTAATTTAGAAACTCCTGATTCTTGATGATCTGAAATCTCCTTGATGAACTATGATCAATCCTTGATCAAATAATGAATTTTACTTCATATAATTGATGTTGGCAAAAAATAATGAAGTTTGACTTTGGTTTGACCATAGTTGACCTCAGTTTGACTTCTTAACTGCCTTGATTGATTTTAACCTATCCGATCATCTGACTGAGCAAACCTTTGGGAAAAGTCTTGAAACTTGTCATGGGGATTCTTAAACACATATAAGATGTTATGAAGCTCACTTGAAGTCTTGTAAGTCCATTTATCCTGATTAAAGTCAAAACCCTAGTTTAGGATGCACTGCTTATGAGAATGCATTGTCTGAGGGAATTGTCAAATCTTCTGACTATTTGTGAACTTTGTGAACCTTGTGAACCTCATAAGATGTCTTGTGAACCTCATAAGATTTCTTGTGAACCTTGTGAACCTCATAAGATGTCTTGTGAATCTTGTGAACCTCATAAGATGTCTTGTGAACCTTGTGAACCTCATGAGAGGTCTTGTGAACCTTGTGAACCTCATGAGATGTCTTGTGAACCTTGTGAACCTCTTAGTACACAAAGTCTTGTCTTGTGAGGGAAAATTTTGGGGTGCAACAGCTGCCCCTGTTCAATTTTTTGAAACCTGAGGGGTTAGATTGGTATATGTGTCAGTCGTGACCTGGAAGGTTGAAGGGGATTGAACACAAAAGCCCAAAAATTTGCACTCACCGGTGCGTAGAGTAATACTGATGATTAGATGTATATGCTTGAGTGGGCTTGAAGATGCCACTTGGAAGAAAAGTTCTTCAAATATGCTTCTTGGAGAATAAAGTAGTCCAAAGTATGAAGATATAGCTTTTGGGAAGATAAACAACGTCCCAACATTACCTTTGGGAAGATAAACAACGGCCCAAGGTAACAATACGGCTTTCGAGAAGATAAACGACGTCTCAAGATAGCCCTCGGGAAGATAAACGACGTCCCAAGATAATGAGATAACCTTTGGGAAGATAAACAACGGCCCAAGGTAAGGGTATAACTTTTGGGAAGATAAACAACGGCCCAAAGTCATGATAGGGTACTTGGGAAGATAAACAATGGCCCAAAGTCATGATAGCTTTCAGGAGGATAAACAACGTCTCGAGGTATAAGTATAACTTTTGGGAAGATAAACAACGTCCCAACATTACCTTTGGGAAGATAAACAACGGCCCAAGGTAACAATACGGCTTTCGAGAAGATAAACGACGTCTCAAGATAGCCCTCGGGAAGATAAACGACGTCCCAAGATAATGAGATAACCTTTGGGAAGATAAACAACGGCCCAAGGTAAGGGTATAACTTTTGGGAAGTTAAACAACGGCCCAAAGTCATTATAGGGTACTTGGGAAGATAAACAACGGCCCAAAGTCATGATAGCTTTCAGGAGGATAAACAACGTCCCGAGGTATAAGTATAACTTTTGGGAAGATAAAAAACGGCCCAAAGTGTTGCACCCCAAAATTTGCCCTCACAATACAAGACTTTGTGTTCTAAGAAGGTTCACAAGGTTCACAAGATTCACAATACTTACAAGACCTTTCATGAGGTTCATGAAGTCTACAAGATACTTTATGAGGTTCACAAGATTCACAATACTTACAAGACCTTTCATGAGGTTCATGAAGTCTACAAGACACTTTATGAGGTTCACAAGGTTCACAAGACCTCCCATGAGGTTCACAAGGTTCACAAGACATCTTATGAAGGTTCACAAAATTCACAAATAGTCAGAAGAGTTGACAATTCCCTCTGACAATGCACCTCCTAAGCAGTGCATCCCAAAACTAGGGTTTTGACTTTAATCAGGCTAAATGAGCTTCCAAGACTTCAAGTGAGCTTCATAACATCTTATATGTGTGTAAGAACCCCCATGACAAGTTTCAAGACTTTTCTCAAAAGATTGCTCAGTCAGATGATCAGATAAATCAAAATCAGTCAAAGCAGTTAAAAAGTCAAACTGAGGTCAACTGTGGTCAAACCAAAGTCAAACTTCATGATTTTTTTTCCAACATCAAGTATATGAAGTAAAATTCATCATTTGATCAAGGGTTGATCATGATTCATCAAGGAGGTTTCAGATCATCAAGAATCAGGGGTTTCTAAATTAGGGTTTCCTCAATAAAAGTCAACTGAACTTTGACCAGCCATAACTTTCACATGCTTCATCACCAAGTCTCCATCCAAAGCTCATTTTGAAGAAAATTGAATTCTCTACAACTTTGTGTCTCACAAGCTAAGCCCAAAAATGCTTCATTTGGAAGGTATGAGCTAAGACATTATAGGTCTTTTTGAAAGTCAACAAAAAGTCAACAACCTCAAAAGGGCATAACTTGAGAATGGTAAATGATATGGACATGAAACCAGTGGGGTTGGTTAGAGGACTCTTCAAGCTTTCCAAAATGTCCAAGAACACCCTCATAGCATTAAAATTGAAGGATGTGTGCCCTTTCAAAGTTGGGAAATTTTAGGGAAGTTTATGAAGCAAAGGGAGGTTTAAAACCAAATTTTGCTAAGTGGGCTGAACTTTTAATGACCCAAAGCAATCCATGACATCATGCACGAAAATTCTTTGATATTTTCATAATTTTTATTTTATTTAATTAATTTATTATGATTTTTTATACTAAAAATCATTTTAAATTTAAATAAAATATTAAACATGAAGATTTAAATTTATTTTTGATTCTAGAAGGTCATGAATTCAGCATGGATCAAATTGATACAAAGATAATATTGATTGGCTTGAAATAGAAAGTGTTGATGCAAAAATATTTGAATTTCAAAGCTTATCTTTTTGAATCTTTTTGGATCAAATCTTCCACACAAACATCAATTTTTTCTGACCTAATTCATCACTCTATAAGTATATGACTTAACCCTACTCATTGCACACGAATTCCAGCCTCCTAAGAGTAAGTTCAAAATTTCAAAAACCATCCAAAAAGTCAATTTTCGGGTTCTTCATTTGAAGGCATTGGAAGGTATTCTAAAGACATAGCAATGATCCCTAGACTTCACTGATTGTGTACCAATGATCATTTACATCCAAGACACTCCATAATGCATGAACCGAATCATACATGTTCTTCATACATTTTTTTCGATTCATCATATTTACTTATTTATAATGAATTTTAATGATATATTGATGTTTGTTGTTTGCTATAGATGATTTCTGGATAGTTTGGTGAAGAGTTATGGCCGAATCATGAAAATACCATATTTAGGGTTTAAAGCTCTAAATTAGGGTTCTTTGATTTACACAACATAAATGAATTGTGTTGGTATAATTGGATTGTACAGGTCATAAGGAATTCAAAGATGTCCTTAATTTGATAAAACTGTGCTGTTTGAGTGTGGTTTGAAAAACACAGGTTTAGGACGCATGAAAATTCGCAGGAGTTTTCCCAAATAATTTCGCAGGAAAACCTGCGAATTCAAGGAAGAAGATGAAGTTGGTCTGGCGCCAAAATCCAGTTTAAAAATCTAATTTAAAATATTATGTATTGTTTCTGTTTTTATTTCACAAGCTTGTGATTGTCCCAGTGGTGAAGGATGCGCGTATGATACTTATGGGCACGAGTTCGAATCCTGGCTTCACCACCTTTTGCTTATTTTTTCCAGATAATTAGCCATCTTAATATATTATGAATTAGGGTGAGATTATTAACAGGTGCGCTCTCACAGCTGGATTGGTTAAAGTGTTTGTGTGTATTGTGAAGGTCTTGGGTTCGATCCCCCCAGGCCTTTTGTTTTTCTTTCTTTTTCTCTGATTTTTAGGCATAAGGAACAAAACCAATTGAACCCATAATATTAGCACCTGCGCGCGCTGGCCTGGTGGTGGATGTTACGTGCTTGAATGCTTGAAGGCAATAGGTGCTGGGTTCAACTCCCAGCCAGGTAAGTTTTCTTTTTTTTTTTTTTTTTTTTTTTTATTTGTTTTGTTTATTGTTAATGTTAATTAATTAAAATCATAATCTTAATTTAATAAAATCTTAATATGTTTCATAAATATAAATCCTAATTATATTTTCTAAAACAAATTGTTTTTTTTATTATTAATATGTATATATGTAATTTATTTATATAATTAGAATAATATTTAATATTTAACATTTTTTTTTGTATATAAAACCCTAATTCTTATTAAACCCTAATTAATCTTAATAATTTTCAAAACCCTATTTTTTTCCTCTCCTATTTATTTAATGCTATTATTTGTATATATTATCTTCACAATTTAATTAAAATTCTTAATTAATGTATAAATTGTTTATAATTTACATTTTTTTATATATGTTTAAAAATTAGAATTCTTAATATGATAATATGATATAATTTGTTTAGAATTTAATTTTTTTGCATGAAAATAATTTTTATTATATGTTTAAAAATTGCTAATTTAATTTTTATTTATTTTCATAATATGTTCATAATTGATTTAATTTTATAATTTACATATAACTTCAAATTTTATAATAATTAATATAATTGTTCATATTTTCTTATTAACCTTTAAAAATTTTGTTTATTATAATATTTTTGCTTATTTCATTATTATTATTAATTATGTTTGTATGATTATTACTAACCCCTTTAATTTGTTATTATTATTATTATTATTATTATTATTATTATTATTATTATTTTCACTAACCCAATTTTTATTATTTAATATTTTGCTTATTTATTTAAATTATTATTATGTAATTGTTCCTGGATGTAATATTTTATTTATAATGTTTATTATTTATTTTATGCTATGGTTAGTAAATAGGGAGTGTAAATATACTTGTAATTTAAAATTAATTTAGATCATTTAAATTTAAAGAATAGATATTAAAAATTGTACACTCACACACGTAAGTCGATCTTTGATCGCCATCTCACTTCCTTAGGGATACCTCTCATGTTGCCTAATCAAAAAGGTCAAGTAGGGTGTATAAAGCAAAAGTCCCTCAAAATAAAGTCATCTAGTCCCTTAACAAACAAAAGATCAAGTCCCTTTCGAATGTTGCCTTCGTAGTGATCTTGTCCCTTTCGAATAAAGATGATAAGTCCCTTCGAATTGCTTATACACCCCACAGTTGCCTACATAAACAGATGTCCCTTCAATTGTCCCTCACATCCAAGGTAATGACTACCTATTCCTTAATAATAGGGATAGTCTTACCATTTAAAGGATTCAAGAACAGAAAGACTTAAACTTTAGGGTAGGTTTCTCATAGTTACTTGCTCACTCTTCAAAACTTTTCAAACACTTCATACTTTCAAACAAATTTTCAAAACAAAGGTTTTTTACGCATCCGTACATGGATCATTATCAAACTCTTAAGAAAATTTCTATTCACACACTTCACATTTTCAAAAACATTTTAAAGTGAGCTAAGTAACTAAGAGCCCATGGATAACCATGGATGTAAAGGGTGCTAACACCTTCCCTTTACATAACCTACCCCCCCGGACCCAAAAATCTTTTTAAAAGGTCTTTCCTGTTCTTTTATGCCTTTCCTTTGGATAAAATAAAAGTCGGTGGCGACTCTTGCTATCCGCAACATAACTAAAGTCAGTTCTTCCACCGTGTTACAGAACTGGCGACTCTGCTGGGGATTTAATAAAAGAGGGGTACCCTTAGGAATTAGATCACTTTAAAATTGTTTGCCTTGTTTGATTTATACTTATCTGTTGGGTGCTCTTATGTGTGAAAGATCTTAACCCGGATCTAGTGTACCTTAGGTAAATGGCAATAGACCAAGGAAACTGTACGGCGTATACCGATATGGTTGATCTGGTGGCCATAGTTAGTGTGACTTCTTGGTTGGTGCTTATGTTCCTTAAGTCAAGTTGAGGATAATATGAGGCTGCCATATGTTGTCAATACACTAACTAACTTTTAGAACCCTAGTTATCCCATCTTGGCCTTTAGAAAGTAGTGAGATAACCGGCTTTGGTGAAGACTGAAGTTGGTTGATACTCGATACTACGCTCATTGAGATTCTAAACTTGGAGGGTTTTGGTTGGCAAGTAAGTTGCCTACTGAACAACCACCCTTGTGAAGGATCAATGATATTGAGATCCCTTAGAACCTGGTTACTTTTGTAGGACAGGATGAACCATCTAAACTTCAGGGGAGGGTACTTACCTTTGAACTTCATGCAAGCCTTTAAACCTAGGGCTATGGTGTGACTTGTTTGTGTGTGCCACATGTTTGTGATTGAACATAACATCATGACATCATCATGCATCATAAGCATAGCATTTTAATTAACCATTTCAAGGACCAAAGGATTTATCTTTGTTCTTTGTTGTAGGTCATGGCTTCTGCTCGTAGAAACACCATCAGGATCAACTTTGTGGGTATACCTGCTAAGCTTAAAGAGTTGGTTTCTCAAGTGTCTGATCATTCCCAGTTCATCAAGAGACATGGTTACCTATTGGATCTAGTCACCTCAGGGTTCAATGAAGACATGATGAGTGTCCTATTTCAGTTCTTTGACCTTAAGCACCATTGCTTTACATTCCCTGACTATCAACTGGTTCCTACAATGGAAGAGTTCTCCAAGCTTCTGGGTATACCTATTCTTGATCAGAAACCCTTCACAGGCTTGGAGAAGGAGCTTAAACCAGAGGTTATTGCTGCAGCTCTACATCTGAAGAAGTCTGACATTGTTCTAGAAACGAGAAGCGGAGTTAAGGGTATTCTTGCTAAGGTATTAATGGATAAAGCTCAAGTGTTCTTGAAAGCTATGAGCTATGATGCTTTTGAGGAGATCTTAGCCTTGTTGATTTATGGCTTAGTGTTGTTTCCCAATCCTGATCAGTTCATAGACGTTCATGCCATCAACATATTCCTGAGTCACAATCTAGTGCCTACATTGCTTGGAGACATCCTGCACTCTCTTCATACTCGTACTACAAAGGCACGAGGAACTCTGATGTGTTGCATACCTTTGCTATCTAGGTGGTTTATTTCTCACCTTCCTCGCTCAGTGATGAAGAATGAACAAGGGTTCAGGTGGTCTAAAAGGATCATGTCACTCTCTCATTCAGATATTCATTGGTGCTCTAGATGTATGGAGAATGTTACTATCATTGACCGTTGTGGGGAGTTCCCTAATGTGCCACTCCTTGGCATAAGAGGGGGCATTACTTACAACCCCTCTCTAGCTTTACGACAGTTTGGTTACGCTCAGAGTGATGGTCCACATGACATGTTGATTCAGGGCATTGTGTTTGACTACGACAACGATCTTCAAGGTTACCGTCAGAGATTCATACGAGCATGGGGAAAAGTGAACAAGGTTGACAGCAAGACTCTGGAGCCTAAGTACACTATTCCTATGGAAGATTATCTCAGATGGGTGCGATCTCGTGCTCAGACTCTCATGATGCCATATCCTGCTATCCTGCCAGTTACCATCGAACCTGTTGCTGAAGGAGACACTGCTTATACCATCTTTCACCCAAACATGCCTACTGACATGGAAGACTTGCAGAGATCCTGGATCCAATTGAAGGAGCAATGGGATACTTTTGAGGCTCATTACAAAGCAAGCCAAGAAATAATCCTGGAACTAACAAAGCAACTTCACGAGGAGCGGAATCTCAACTCATACCTCAACACGAAGAGGAAACGTCCATGGGAGACTTAAAACCTCATCTCTTGTATTTATTGCATTTCATTTCCTGTAAGCCCAAGAGGCAAAACAAATTTATTACTAATAAAAGTTTACCTTCTTGTTTGTTTAAGCAAATTTAAATCCTGCGGTCCTTGAAAACATTGCATACGCATTAACATTCCATATCACTGCATCACAGGCTTATTATGCACAGGTTTCTTATCTTCTCACTGTTTATTTCAGCAATGGCTCTTGAACAAACAGTTAAGGATCTCCAGGCACAAAATGAACAGTTCCAAGAGCTGATCCTGAACCTGTCTAAGGGGCAGGATGAATTGAAGACACTGCTGGCCAAGAAGACTAAGAAGACTAGAAGGTCAGGTGGCCTGATCAACATGGGAAGGAGGTTCAAAGGTCTTGCCAAGACCAAAGAACCAGTTGAAGATTATGAGTCTGAAGAGTCTGAAAAAGAGGGAGGCAGTCTCCACAACACTATGGGGGACTCTGATTCTGAGGCTAATTACTACCATGAGCCTAATGAAGACAAATTCAAGATGCTGGTGGATAGAATGGATGCTATGGAGTTGCAGAAGTCTTCTGGGCTGGATTTTGAAGATTTGAGTCTGATATCTGGGGTAGTTATACCCATTGGTTTCAAGGTTCCTACTTTTGTTGTTTATGATGGGGTCTCTTGTCCCAAGCTGCATCTGAGGTCTTATGTCAGGAGAATCCAACCTCATACTGCTGATAAAAAGTTGTGGATCCATTTCTTCCAAGAGAGCTTATCTGGAGCTCAGTTGGAGTGGTACTATCAGTTGGAGAGTGTCAACATCCGGGATTGGAATGATCTTGCTGAAGCCTTCTATAAGCAGTATCAATACAATGCTGATTTAGCTCCCACTCGCATGCAACTGCAAAGCATGTCTATGGGTGCCAAAGAAAGTTTCAAGGAGTATGCTCAGAAGTGGAGAGATTTAGCTGGAAGAGTACAACCCCCTTTAACTGACAGGGAGTTGGTTGATATGTTCATGTGTACATTGAATGGTCCTTTTTACAGTCATCTCATTGGAAGCTCATCATCTGGCTTCACTGAGTTGATAATGACAGGAGAGCGCGTGGAAAATGGTATAAAGAGTGGCAAGATCCAAGTGGGTACTTCTTCATCAGGTGCTGCAAAGAAGCCTCCCACTGGGAAGAAAGAATCCAATGTTGTTTATGGTCAACTTGATCGTAACAGAAGGCATCAGTCTGTGAGTGCAGTCCATATCTCTAATCCAACTCCTACAACACCAGAGCAACTACAAGGCAACCAACAGAGGGCTAGAAGGAAGTTCACTAAGATCAACATGTCAATGGCTCAGGAATTGCAACACTTGTTGAAGGCTGAACTTATTACTCTGAAAGAGGCTCCTCAGAATCCCAATGTTACCTCACCCAGGTACAATCCCAATGCACGATGTGCATATCATTCAAACTGTCAGGGACATGATACTAATAGTTACTGGGTCTTGAAGAACAAAATTCAAGATATGATTGAGGCTGGAGAAATTGAGTTTGACCCTCCGGGTACTCCAAATGTGATTACTGCTCCCATGCCAAATCATGAGAAGACTGTCAATGCAATTGATGAAGATTTACATATTTATTCAGTTGCAGAGTTGACCACACCATTGTCTGTTATCAAGAAGAAGTTAGTACAAGCTGGGTTCTTTCCAGGTTGTCGTGAAGACTGTTTGTATTGTACCTATAAGCCGGATAGTTGCTGGAGATTGAGAGATGGAATTCAACGTCTCATGGATAAATATACCATAGTGTTTGAGAGGACTCCATCGTCTGTAGAGAGTATGGTGGATCATATTACTAAAGGTAGGAAGACTGAAGAGGTTGACATGGTTGATAAAGTGCCGATAAGGATCACTTCCAAGGGACCTGTTAAAATCACTCATAAGGGTCCAATTAAGATTACTGCTGAAGGCCCTGTGAAGATTGTTGCTGAAGCTAGAGTGGCTCCTATGGTCATTACCACTCCTGGTCCTATTCCGTATACGTCTGATAAAGCTGTGCCTTGGCATTATGGGTCTGATGTTTATATCCATGGTGTTAAGCAGGAACCCTTAGCTGATGTGCCTGTTGATGTTGATAATATTGTTGGGTCTAGTAAGATCACACGAAGTGGAAGAGTCTTCTCTCCTCCCGTGACTTCCAAGAATACAGTTACTCCTGCTGCTACCTCCACCACTGATGCTCGGGGCAAAGGTCCTGTTATTGAACCTATACCAAATGATGTGCCAGCTGCTGATGATCTTGCTAAGCAGATGGAAGAAGTATTGAAGATCATTCGTAAGAGTGATTATGATATTGTTGATCAGTTGGGGCACACTCCCTCCAAGATTTCCATGTTGTCTTTGCTGTTATGTTCTGAAGCTCATGCCAAAGCTTTGATTAAGTTTCTGAAGACTGCTCATGTACCCAATGCAATTTCTGTTGACCAGTTTGAGAATTGTGTTGCCCACCTGACCTATGATAATGGCTTAGGTTTCTCTGATGCTGATTTGACTCCTGCCAAGAGAGATCATAACAGGGCTCTGCATATCTCAATTGAATGCAGGGGCACTACCCTGTCACATGTATTGATAGACAATGGTTCCTCTCTGAATGTATTGCCCAAAGAAGTTCTGAACAAGCTGAGCCCTAAAGATGCTGTGCTGAAACCCAGTAACATAGTGGTGAAGGCTTTTGATGGTTCGAGAAGAGTGGTGCATGGAGAAATTGATCTCCCAATCAAAGTTGGTTCTCAGATTTTCAATGCTACATTTTATGTGATGGATATTCGTCCTTCGTACTCTTGTTTGCTGGGACGTCCCTGGATCCATGGGGCAGGTGCTGTAACCTCTACATTACATCAGAAGTTGAGATATCCGGTAGAAGGAAAGGTTGTTACTGTCTATGGAGAGGAAGAATATTTTGTCAGCCATGTGAACACCTTCAAGTATCTGGAAGTGGAAGGTGAATATGTTGAAACTCCGTGTCAGACATTTGAAGTGGTTCCTTGGATTGTTAATGATTATGAAGCTCCTCCTGTTGTCAAGAATGTTCCTGTGGTCACCAGAATACCTCCAACAATGGCCTCCCTTAAAGATGCTAGAGCTGTGGTGGATGAAGAGTCACAGAAGGCTGTTCGTCGTGCTCGTGCTGTTCGTATCACCAATCAAGGGGTTATAAAGAACCAGATCAATGTTGTGGGTGACTATGATGAAGACTACAATCTGGATGCTTGGATCTTTCCTACTGTGGGTGCTGGGCTCAATAATTGGAAAGCTGAAGATGTTATTCCTATCTCCTTTAGTCAGGAGTAAATACTATTACTATGTTGTTGCTTTTAAGTTTGTAATTTCTTGAACAATTGAACTCTCAAGCCTTGTGCCTTACCCGGGGCACAATGGTGTGCTTGTTACGGGCTGTCATTTCATTTGCATACTTCATTCAATAAAAATCAGTGGACGTTTCGTTTTCGTAAATATTGTGTTCCTTGTCTTTCTTTTTCTTATTTTTGTTTTATCAGCTATGTGTTCTTACACACACCCACATCACTAAAATGCAGATCCTCATCCACTCTGGATCCTGTTGATAACAGTTCTACTATTGCCAATTATAATTTCGAGAATCCGATCTATCAAGCTGAAGACGGAAATGAGGACGATTGTGAGGTACCTGTAGAGCTTGCTAGGTTGTTACAACAAGAAGAAAAAGCTATACAGCCACATGAAGAGCCAGTCGAAGTTGTGAATCTAGGAACTGAAGAAAACAGGAAAGAAGTCAAGATAGGGGCTGAATTGAAGGGTAGTGTCAAGAGCAGATTGATTCAGATGCTACGTGACTATGTAGAGATCTTTGCTTGGTCCTATGAAGATATGCCAGGGTTGGATACAGACATTGTGGTTCACCGTTTACCAGTAACAGAAGATTGTCGTCCAAAGAAGCAGAAGGTTCGTCGTATGCGTCCTGAAATGTCAGAGAAGATCAAAGCAGAGGTAATGAAACAGTTCAATGCAGGGTTCTTAGCTGTGACTTCTTATCCTCAATGGGTTGCAAATGTGGTGCCGGTACCTAAGAAAGATGGTAAGGTACGTATGTGTGTAGACTACAGGGATTTGAACAAGGCCAGCCCCAAGGATGACTTTCCACTTCCTCATATTGACGTTCTGGTAGACAACACTGCTCAGCATAAGGTATTCTCTTTTATGGATGGTTTCTCTGGTTACAATCAAATCAAGATGGCACCTGAAGATATGGAGAAGACAACATTTGTTACACAGTGGGGCACTTTTTGTTATAAGGTGATGCCATTTGGTTTGAAGAATGCAGGGGCAACATATCAGCGTGCTATGGTGGCTTTGTTTCATGATATGATTCATCATGAGATAGAGGTATATGTGGACGATATGATAGCCAGGTCACAGAATGAAGAGCAACATCTTGATCATCTGCATAAATTGTTTGAGAGGTTGAAGAAATACAAGTTGAGATTGAACCTAAACAAGTGTACTTTTGGAGTTAGATCTGGTAAACTTCTGGGTTTCATAGTCAGTGGAAAAGGTATTGAAGTGGATCCTGCAAAAGTAAAAGCTATACGAGAGATGCCAGCTCCCCGTACTAAGAAGGAAGTTAGAGGATTCTTGGGACGATTGAATTACATTGCAAGATTTATTTCCCAATTAACAGCTACCTGTGAGCCAATCTTCAAGTTGTTGAAGAAAGATCAGGTGATGAAATGGATTGATGAGTGCCAAACTGCCTTTGATGAAATCAAGAAGTATCTGCTAGAACCACCAATTTTGATGCCACCAGTTGATGGAAGACCCTTGATTATGTACTTAACAGTATTAGACAACTCAATGGGGTGTGTGTTGGGGCAACATGACGAGTCTGGTCGAAAAGAGCAGGCAATATACTACCTTAGCAAAAAGTTTACCGACTGTGAAACAAGATACTCACTGCTCGAGAAAACTTGATGCGCTTTGGCATGGGCTGCTCGCCGACTAAGACAGTATATGTTGACCCATACTACCTTATTAATTTCAAAGATGGATCCAATCAAGTACATATTTGAGAAACCTGCTCTCTCCGGAAGAATTGCAAGATGGAAAATGATCTTGACAGAATATGATATATAGTATACTACTCAGAAGGCCATTAAAGGGAGTGTTGTAGCTGATCATTTGGCTCATCAAGCAGTGGATGATTATCAGTCAATGAGTTTTGAGTTCCCCGATGAAGACATTATGATTATTACCAAAGAACCTGTACAATATGACGGACCTGAACAAGGATCCCGATGGACTATGGTTTTTGATGGTGCTTCCAATGCACTAGGTAATGGTGTTGGTGTTGTGATCAGTTCCCCTGAAGGTTGTCATACCCCGATTACTGCCAGACTTTGTTTCTATTGTACCAATAACATGGCTGAGTATGAGGCATGTATCCTGGGTATCAAAGTTGCCATTGATATGAAGATTCAGTTCCTTGATGTGTATGGAGATTCAGCCCTGGTAGTTAGTCAGATCAAAGGAGATTGGGACACCAAGCATGATAATCTCATTCCTTACAGAGAGTATGTGTTGTCTTTAATCCCACATTTCAAAGAGATTACCTTTGGACATATTCCACGAAGAGAGAATCAGTTGGCAGATGCCTTGGCCACCATGGCATCCATGTTTGAGATCAGTTGGGATGATGAAGCTCTCAAGATTACTATTGATAGATTTGAAAAGCCTGCATACTGCAATGAGATTGGCACTGAAGAAGCAGAAGAGAAGCCTTGGTTCTATGAAGTGAAAAGATATCTCGAAGCTCAGGAGTTCCCTGAAGGGGAATCTGTCAAAGATAGGAAGTTTCTGAGAAGGTTTTCTGCTAAGTTCTTTTTGAGTAATGGGATTTTGTACAAGCGCAATCATGGGATCTTTGGCACTCATTCTAGTGGTCATACCATGGCAAAGAAGATATTGAGAGCAGGTTACTATTAGTCTACTATGGAAGCTGATTGCTATCAACACTCCAGAACATGTCACAAGTGTCAAATTTATGCTGATAAAGTACACATACCTCCATCACCTTTGAATGTGTTGACTGCTCCTTGGCCTTTTGCCATGTGGGGCATTGATATGATTGGTGAGATCAAGCCTACTGCTTCTAATGGGCATCGTTTCATCCTGGTTGCTATTGATTACTTCACGAAGTGGGTGGAGGCAGCTTCATTTGCATCTGTTACCAAGAATGTTGTGGCTCGATTCATTAAGAATAATCTTATATGTAGGTATGGCATCCCTGAAAGGATTATTACTGACAATGGCTCTAATCTGAACAACACTATGATTACTGATCTCTGCATACAGTTCAAGATTAAGCATCACAACTCTTCTCCGTATCGTCCAAAGATGAATGGGGCAGTTGAAGCTGCTAATAAGAACATTAAGAAGATTGTACAGAAGATGACTGTTACTTACAAGGATTGGCATGAGATGTTACCATTTGCTCTTCATGGTTATCGTACCACAATATGTACTTCAACAGGGGCAACCCCATTCTCCTTAGTCTATGGTATGGAAGCAGTTATGCCCATTGAAGTTCAGATTCCCTCCTTAAGAATTATGAAGGATGCAGGCTTGGATGAAGATGAGTGGATTCAGACTCGACTTGACCAGATAAATTTGATTGATGAGAAGAGGCTAGCAGTAGTTTGTCATGGCCAGATGTACCAAAAACGAATGATCAAAGCTTTTAACAAGAAGGTTAAGCCAAAGGTATATCAGGCTGGTGACTTGGTAATCAAGCGTATCATATTACCACAGGGTGATCCTAGGGGCAAGTGGACTCCAACATATGAAGGACCATTTGTAGTCAAGACAGTATTCTCAGGAGGTGCCATGATACTTACTACTATGGATGGTGAAGACTTCCCACAGCCTGTAAACGCAGACATAGTTAAAAAATACTACGCATGAAAAGAGACCCGCTAGGTTGACAGGCCTAGGCAAAAATAAGGGCATCCCGGCAAACCAAAAGGGTTTGGGCAAAAATTAGGGATATATATAAAAAGATGTACACCCGGCAAGTCGAAAACCTGAAAAGGCGGCTTGGGCAAAAAAGGGTATCCCGGTGGATTGAAAACCTGAAAAGGCAATCCAGGCAAAAGTTAGGGATTAAAGCGTATGACTATGTCTCGTTTGGATCACCCATGAAACTGCAACCAGTTGTGTTACTTACTCAAGTTCGAACAGATAAAGCTCAATCCAATCGTTTCCGTCTCAACAGCAGAAGATGAGATACTTGAAGATAATGGCAATAGTAGAATTGAAACTCGATAGGATTATTTCCCACGTAACTGATTTTCTTTGTTTTGTAAAAAAACTTTATGACAAAATCCTCTTACTCGGGTTTATGTTTCCTTGTACAAACCCACCTATGTATAGGACACTTTTGATATGAATAAAATTCCATTTTTTCCAGATTTACTTTTACCCTATTTACATAAGCGAAACGTCCATTGGTTGTGTTTAAATGTATGTATGCTTTTGAATATGATTGATGTTTACCAGAAATGCATGTATGCTTAATATGATTGATGTTTACCAGAAATGCATGAAAATGCAGTAATAGTATTTACTAAGGACGAATGAGGGAAGGATTTCAACGAAGCTTCGCTGGTTCATCTCTACAAGACAGTTAGAAATCCTCAGTAGGGCAAATCCATCTTCATAAAGTCACATTTCCCCTGGAATTTATATCCATCTCTTTTATCCTCATACGGATATTCGGGAATTTACTTTCCAATAAGAGTACGACGAACGAAGACGGAAGGTTATGTATACCTTACTATCCCCAGCAGACGGGAGGTTATATATACCTTGTTATCCCCAGCAGACAGGAAGTTATGTATACCTTCTTATCACACAAGACGGGAACGAATTCCCCATACTCTTCAGCAACAAACCGGGATTTATTTTCCCTGGCCAGCAGTTGTTATACGAAGATATCCAGACGCTTCCGGCAGCATCATATTATACATACATCATTTATATCATACCATAACATACATATCCATAGACACATAATACATTACTTAAGTGCATCATATTATACATGTATACATAATGCATAAACTAATATTACCATACAGAATGCTACCTTGTTTTCAGGTTAATTCTCCAGCATACAGACTTCATTAACAAACTGTGACTATTGGGCCGTTGTTTATCTTCCCAAAAGTTATCATTCCCTCAGGACTGCTTTATCCTCCTGAAAGCTTCTTATACCTCAGGACGTTGTTATCCTCCTGAAAGCATATCATTCCCTCAGGACTGCTTTATCCTCCTGAAAGTTTCTTATACCTCAGGACGTTGTTATCCTCCTGAAAGCATATCACTCCCTCAGGACGTTGTTATCCTCCTGAAAGCATATTATCTCCTCGGGACGTTGTTTATCTTCCTGAAAGCTATCACCACTTCCTCAGGATGTTGTTTATACTCCTGAAAGCATATTATTACCTTGGGCCGTTGTTATCTTCCCAAAGGTCACCATTACCTCAGGACTGCTGTATCCTCCTGAAAGCATATTACTATCTCGGGACGTTGTTTATCTTCCTGAAAGCTATCACCACTTCCTCAGGACGTTGTTATCCTCCTGAAAGCATTATTACCTCAGAACGTTGTTTATCTTTCTGAAAGCATATCACTCCCTCAGGACGTTGTTATCTTCCTGAAAGCATATTATTACCTCAGGACTGCTTTATCCTCCTGAAAGCACACTATTACCTCAGGACTATTGTATCCTCCTGAAAGCATATTACTATCTCGGGACGTTGTTTATCTTCCTGAAAGCTACCATTTTACCTTCATATTTTGGACTGCTTTATCCTCCAAGAAATGTACCTGAAGAATTTTTCTCCAAGTGGAATCTTTAAGCCCACTCAAGCATGTTCAACTAGTCATCTGTATCACTCTACGCACTGGTGAGTGCAAATTTTTGGGCTTTTGTGTTCAATCCCCTTCAACCTTCCAGGTCACGACTGGCAAATATACCAATCTAACCCCTCAGGTTTCAGAAAATTGAACAAGGGCAGCTGTTGCACCCCAAAATTTGCCCTCACAATACAAGACTTTGTGTGCTAAGAAGGTTCACAAGATTCACAATACTTACAAGACCTTTCATGAGGTTCATGAAGTCTACAAGATACTTTATGAGGTTCACAAGGTTCACAAGATTCACAATACTTACAAGACCTTTCATGAGGTTCATGAAGTCTACAAGACACTTTATGAGGTTCACAAGGTTCACATGACCTCCCATGAGTTTCACAAGGTTCACAAGACATCTTATGAAGGTTCACAAAATTCACAAATAGTCAGAAGAGTTGACAATTCCCTCAGACAATACACCTCCTAAGCAGTGCATCCCAAAACTAGGGTTTTGACTTTAATCAGGCTAAATGAACTTCCAAGACTTCAAGTGAGCTTCATAACATCTTATATGTGTGTAAGAACCCCCATGACAAGTTTCAAGACTTTTCTCAAAAGATTGCTCAGTCAGATGATCAGATAAGTCAAAATCAGCCAAAGCAGTTAAAAAGTCAAACTGAGTTCAACTGTGGTCAAACCAAAGTCACACTTCATGATTTTTTGCCAACATCAAGTATATGAAGTAAAATTCATCATTTGATCAAGGGTTGATCATGATTCATCAAGGAGGTTTCAGATCATCAAGAATCAGGGGTTTCTAAATTAGGGTTTCCTCAGTAAAAGTCAACTGAACTTTGACCAGCCATAACTTTCACATGCTTCATCACCAAGTCTCCATCCAAAGCTCATTTTGAAGCAAATTGAATTCTTTACAACTTTGTGTCTCACAAGCTAAGCCCAAAAATGCTTCATTTGGAAGGTATGAGCTAAGACATTATAGGTCTTTTTGAAAGTCAACAAAAAGCCAACAACTTCAAAAGGGCATAACTTGAGAATGGTAAATGATATGGACATGAAACCAGTGGGGTTGGTTAGAGGACTCTTCAAGCTTTCCAAAATGTCCAATAACACCCTCATAGCATTAAAATTGAAGGATGTGTGCCCTTGCAAAGTTGGGAAATTTTAGGGAAGTTTATGAAGCAAAGGGAGGTTTAAAACCAAATTTTGCTAAGTGGGCTGAACTTTTAATGACCCAAAGCAATCCATGACATCATGCACGAAAATTCTTTGATATTTTCATAATTTTTATTTTATTTAATTAATTTATTATGATTTTTTATACTAAAAATCATTTTAAATTTAAATAAAATATTAAACATGAATATTTAAATTTATTTTTGATTCTAGAAGGTCATGAATTCAGCATGGATCAAATTGATACAAAGATAATATTGATTGGCTTGAAATAGAAAGTGTTGATGCAAAAATATTTGAATTTCAAAGCTTATCTTTTTGAATCTTTTTGGATCAAATCTTCCACACAAACATCAATTTTTTCTGACCTAATTCATCACTCTATAAGTATATGACTTAACCCTACTCATTGCACACGAATTCCAGCCTCCTAAGAGTAAGTTCAAAATTTCAAAAACCATCCAAAAAGTCAATTTTCGGGTTCTTCATTTGAAGGCATTGGAAGGTATTCTAAAGACATAGCAATGATCCCTAGGCTTCACTGATTGTGTACCAATGATCATTTACATCCAAGACACTCCATAATGCATGAACCGAATCATACATGTTCTTCATACATTTTTTTTCGATTCATCATATTTACTTATTTATAA
Organism: Lathyrus aphaca; assembly: GCA_963966055.1. Lineage (NCBI taxonomy): Eukaryota > Viridiplantae > Streptophyta > Magnoliopsida > Fabales > Fabaceae > Lathyrus > Lathyrus aphaca. Next base: position 105,179,093 of record OZ014521.1, read on the forward strand.
TGAATTTTAATGATATATTGATGTTTGTTGTTTGCTATAGATGATTTCTGGATAGTTTGGTGAAGAGTTATGGCCGAATCATGAAAATACCATATTTAGGGTTTAAAGCTCTAAATTAGGGTTCTTTGATTTACACAACATAAATGAATTTTGTTGGTATAATTGGATTGTACAGGTCATAAGGAATTCAAAGATGTCCTTAATTTGATAAAACTGTGCTGTTTGAGTGTGGTTTGAAAAACACAGGTTTAGGACGCATGAAAATTCGCAGGAGTTTTCCCAAATAATTTCGCAGGAAAACCTGCGAATTCAAGGAAGAAGATGAAGTTGGTCTGGCGCCAAAATCCAGTTTAAAAATCTAATTTAAAATATTATGTATTGTTTCTGTTTTTATTTCACAAGCTTGTGATTGTCCCAGTGGTGAAGGATGCGCGTATGATACTTATGGGCAGGAGTTCGAATCCTGGCTTCACCACCTTTTGCTTATTTTTTCCAGATAATTAGCCATCTTAATATATTATGAATTAGGGTGAGATTATTAACAGGTGCGCTCTCCCAGCTGGATTGGTTAAAGTGTTTGTGTGTATTGTGAAGGTCCTGGGTTCGATCCCCCCAGGCCTTTTGTTTTTCTTTCTTTTTCTCTGATTTTTAGGCATAAGGAATAAAACCAATTGAACCCATAATATTAGCACCTGCGCGCGCTGGCCTGGTGGTGGATGTTGCTGGCTTGAATGCTTGAAGGCAATAGGTGCTGGGTTCAACTCCCAGCCAGGTAAGTTTTTTTTTTTTTTTTTTTTTTTATTTGTTTTGTTTATTGTTAATGTTAATTAATTAAAATCATAATCTTAATTTAATAAAATCTTAATATGTTTCATAAATATAAATCCTAATTATATTTTCTAAAACAAATTGTTTTTTTTATTATTAATATGTATATATGTAATTTATTTATATAATTAGAATAATATTTAATATTTAACATTTTTTTGTATATAAAACCCTAATTCTTATTAAACCCTAATTAATCTTAATAATTTTCAAAACCCTATTTTTTTCCTCTCCTATTTATTTAATGCTATTATTTGTATATATTATCTTCACAATTTAATTAAAATTCTTAATTAATGTATAAATTGTTTATAATTTACATTTTTTTATATATGTTTAAAAATTAGAATTCTTAATATGATAATATGATATAATTTGTTTAGAATTTAATTTTTTTGCATGAAAATAATTTTTATTATATGTTTAAAAATTGCTAATTTAATTTTTATTTATTTTCATAATATGTTCATAATTGATTTAATTTTATAATTTACATATAACTTCAAATTTTATAATAATTAATATAATTGTTCATATTTTCTTATTAACCTTTAAAAATTTTGTTTATGATAATATTTTTGCTTATTTCATTATTATTATTAATTATGTTTGTATGATTATTACTAACCCCTTTAATTTGTTATTATTATTATTATTATTTTCACTAACCCAATTTTTATTATTTAATATTTTGCTTATTTATTTAAATTATTATTATGTAATTGTTCCTGGATGTAATATTTTATTTATAATGTTTATTATTTATTTTATGTTATGGTTAGTAAATAGGGAGTGTAAATATACTTGTAATTTAAAATTAATTTAGATCATTTAAATTTAAAGAATAGATATTAAAAATTGTACACTCACACACGTAAGTCGATCTTTGATCGCCATCTCACTTCCTTAGGGATACCTCTCATGTTGCCTATTCAAAAAGGTCAAGTAGGGTGTATAAAGCAAAAGTCCCTCAAAATAAAGTCATCTAGTCCCTTAACAAACAAAAGATCAAGTCCCTTTCGAATGTTGCCTTCGTAGTGATCTTGTCCCTTTCGAATAAAGATGATAAGTCCCTTCGAATTGCTTATACACCCCACAGTTGCCAACATAAACAGATGTCCCTTCAATTGTCCCTCACATCCAAGTTAATGACTACCTATTCCTTAATAATAGGGATAGTCTTACCATTTAAAGGATTCAAGAACAGAAAGACTTAAACTTTAGGGTAGGTTCCTCATAGTTACTTGCTCACTCTTCAAAACTTTTCAAACACTTCATACTTTCAAACAAATTTTCAAAACAAAGGTTTTTTACGCATCCGTACATGGATCATTATCAAACTCTTAAGAAAATTTCTATTCACACACTTCACATTTTCAAAAACATTTTAAAGTGAGCTAAGTAACTAAGAGCCCATGGATAACCATGGATGTAAAGGGTGCTAACACCTTCCCTTTACATAACCTACCCCCCGGACCCAAAAATCTTTTTAAAAGGTATTTCCTGTTCTTTTATGCCTTTCCTTTGGATAAAATAAAAGTCGGTGGCGACTCTTGCTATCCGCAACATAACTAAAGTCAGTTCTCCCACCGTGTTACACAAAGTCATGATAGCTTTCAGGAGGATAAACAACGTCCCGAGGTATAAGTATAACTTTTGGGAAGATAAACAACGGCCCAAAGTCATGATAGCTTTCAGGAGGATAAACAACGTCCTGAGGTATAAGTCGTTGATATTGTTTTACCTGCATATAACTATCCCGCAAGGAAAATATTAGTTTATGCATTATGTATGCATGCATAGTATGATGCACTTAAGCAAATGTATTATGAACTTATGGATATGTATGTTATGGTATGATGTAAATGATGTATGTATGCATCATGCAGCTTGAAGCGCCTGGATATCTTCGTATAACAATTGCTGGCCAGGGAAAATAAATCCCGATTTGTTGCTGAAGAATATGAGGAACTCGTTCCCGTCTTTTTTTGATAATATAGTATTCATAACCTCCCGTCTTCGTTCGATAGTACGGTATACATAACCTCTCATCTTCGTTCGATAGTAGGGTATACATAACCTCCCGTCTTCGTTCGTCGTACTCCTATTGGAAGAATAAATTCCCGACTATCCGTATGAGGATAAAAGAGATGGATATAAATTCCAGGGGAGATGTAACTCGAAGTATTTATGAAGATGGATTTGCCCTACTGGGGGACTTGTAGCTGTCTGGTAGGGATGAACCGGCGAAGCTTCGTTGAATTCCTTCCCTCGTTCGTCCTTAGTAAATACTATTACTGCTTTTTCATGCATTTCTGGTAAACCTCAATCATATTGAGCATTTTGTGCATTTCTGGTAAACATCAATCATATTCAAAAGCATACATACATTCAAACACAACCAATGGACGTTTCGTTTATGTAAATAGGGTAAAAGTAAATCTGGATTCAAAGATGGAATTTTATTTATATCACAAAGTGACCTATACATAGGCGAGTTTGTACAAGGAGACAAAAATCTTAGTAAGAGGAATTCGTCGTAAATTTTTTTACAAAACAAAGAAAATCAGCTATGTGAGAAATAATCCTATTGAGTTTCAATTCTACTATTGCCATTATCTTCAAGTATCTCATCTTCTGCTGTCGAGACGGAAACGATTGGATTGAGCTTTATCTGTTCGAGCTTGAGTAAGTAGCATAACTGATTGTAGTTTCATGGGTGATCCAAACGAGACATAGTCATACACTTTTAATCCCTAACTTTTGCCTTGATTGCCTTCTCAGGTTTTCAATCCACCGGGATACCCTTTTTTGCCCAAGCCGCCTTTTCAGGTTTTCGACTTGCCGGGTGTAAATTTTTTATATATATCCCTAATTTTTTCCCGAACCCTTTTGGTTCGCCGGGATGCCCTTATTTTTGCCTAGGCCAGTCAACCTAGCGGGTCTCTTTTTATGCGTAGTATTTTTTAACTATGTCTGCGTTTACAGGCTGTGGGAAGTCTTCACCATCCATAATAGTAAGTATCGTGGCACCTCCTGAGAATATTGTCTTGACTACAAATGGTCCTTCATATGTAGGAGTCCACTTGCCCCTAGGATCACCCTGTGGTAATATGATACGCTTGATTACCAAGTCACCAACCTGATATACCTTTGGTTTAACCTTCTTGTTGAAAGCCTTGATCATTCGATTCTGGTACATCTGACCATGACAGACAGCTGCTAACCTCTTCTCATCAATCAAATTTATCTGGTCAAGTCGAGTCTGAATCCACTCATCTTCATCCAAGCCTGCATCCTTCATAATTCTTAAGGAGGGAATCTGAACTTCAATGGGCAGAACTGCTTCCATACCATAGACTAAGGAGAATGGGGTTGCCCCTGTTGAAGTGCATATTGTAGTACGATAACCATGAAGAGCAAATGGTAACATTTCATGCCAATCCTTGTAAGTAACAGTCATCTTCTGTATAATCTTCTTGATATTCTTGTTAGCAGCTTCAACTGCCCCATTCATCTTTGGACGATACGGAGAAGAGTTGTGATGCTTAATCTTGAACTGCGTGCAGAGATCAGTAATCATAGTGTTGTTCAGATTAGAGCCATCGTCAGTAATAATCCTTTCAGGGATGCCATACCTACATATGAGATTATTCTTAATGAATCGAGCCACCACATTCTTAGTAACAAATGCAAATGAAGCTGCCTCTACCCATTTTGTGAAGTAATCAATAGCAACCAGGATGAAACGATGCCCATTAGAAGCAGTAGGCTTGATTTCACCAATCATATCAATGCCCCACATGGCAAAAGGCCAAGGAGCAGTCAACACATTCAATGGTGATGGAGGTATATGTACTTTATCAGCATAGATTTGACACTTATGACATGTTCTGGAATGTTGATAGCAGTCAGCTTCCATGGTAGACCAATAGTAACCTGCTCTCAATATCTTCTTTGTCATAGTATGACCACTAGAATGAGTGCCAAAGATCCCATCATGCATATCTTCCATAATCTCAGTTGCTTCCTTCTTATCCACACAACGAAGCATAGTTGAATCATGATTGCGTTTGTACAAAATCCCATTACTCAAAAAGAACTTAGCAGAAAACCTTCTCAGAAACTTTCTATCTTTGACAGATGCCCCTTCGGGGAACTCCTGGGCTTCAAGATATCTTTTCACTTCATAGAACCAAGGCTTCTCTTCTGCTTCTTCAGTGTCAATCTCATTGCAGTATGCAGGCTTTTCAAATCTATCAATAGTAATCTTGGGAGCCTCATCATCCCAGCTGATCTCAAACATGGATGCCATGGTGGCCAATGCATCTGCCAACTGATTCTCTCTTCGTGGAATATGTCCAAAGGTAATCTCTTTAAAATGTGGGATCAAAGACAACACATTCTCTCTGTAAGGAATGAGATTATCATGCTTGGTATCCCAATCTCCTTTAATCTGACTTACTACCAAGGCTGAATCTCCATACACGTCAAGGAACTGAATCTTCATATCAATGGCAACTTTGATACCCAGGATACATGCCTCATACTCAGCCATGTTATTGGTACAATAGAAACAAAGTCTGGCAGTAATCGGGGTATGACAACCTTTAGGGGAACTAATCACGACACCAATATCGTTACCAAGTGCATTAGAAGCTCCATCAAAAACCATAGTCCATCGGGATCCTTGTTCAGGTCCGTCATATTGTCCAGGTTCTTTGGTAATAATCATAATGTCTTCATCAGGGAACTCAAAACTCATTGACTGATAATCATCCACTGCTTGATGAGCCAAATGATCAGCTACAACACTTCCTTTAATGGCCTTCTGAGTAGTATACTGTATATCATATTCTGTCAAGATCATTTGCCATCTTGCTATTCGTCTGGAGAGAGCAGGTTTCTCGAATATGTACTTGATTGGATCCATCTTTGAAGTCAATAAGGTAGTATGAGTCAACATATACTGTCTTAGTCGGCGAGCAGCCCATGCCAAAGCGCAGCAAGTTTTCTCGAGCAGTGCGTATCTTGTTTCACAGTGGTAAACTTTTTGCTAAGGTAATAGATTGCCTGCTCTTTTCGACCAGACTCGTCATGTTTCCCCAACACACACCCCATTGAGTTGTCTAATACTGTTAAGTACATAATCAAGGGTCTTCCATCAACTGGTGGCATCAAAATTGGTGGTTCTAGCAGATACTTCTTGATTTCATCAAAGGCGGTCTGGCACTCATCATTCCATTCCATCACCTGATCTTTCTTCAACAATTTGAAGATTGGCTCACAGATGGCCGTTAATTGGGAAATAAATCTTGCAATATAATTCAATCGTCCCAAGAAACCTCTAACTTCCTTCTCAGTACGGGGAGCTGGCATCTCTCGTATAGCTTTCACTTTTGCAGGATCTACTTCAATACCTTTTCCATTGACAATGAAACCCAGGAGTTTACCAGACCTAACTCCAAAAGTACACTTGTTTGGGTTCAATCTCAACTTGTATTTCTTCAACCTCTCAAACAATTTATGCAAATGATCAAGATGTTGTTCTTCATTTTGGGATCTGGCTATCATATCATCCACATAAACCTCTATCTCATGATGAATCATATCATGAAACAAAGCCACCATAACACGTTGATATTTTGCCCTTGCATTCTTCAAACCAAATGGCATTACTTTATAGTAAAAGGTGCCCCACTGTGTAACAAATGTTGTCTTCTCCATATCTTCAGGTGCCATCTTGATTTGATTGTAACTAGAGAAACCATCCATAAAAGATAATACCTTGTGCTGAGCAGTGTTGTCTACCAGAACATCAATATGAGGAAGTGGAAAGTCATCTTTGGGGCTGGCCTTGTTCAAATCCCTGTAATCTACGCACATCCGTACCTTACCATCTTTCTTTGGTACCGGTACCACATTTGCAACCCATTGAGGATAAGAAGTCACATCTAAGAACCCTGCATCAAACTGTTTCATTACCTCTGCCTTAATCTTCTCTGACATGTCAGGACACATGCGACGAACCTTCTGCTTCTTTGGACGACAATCTTCTTTTACTGGTAAACGATGAACCACAATGTCTGTATCCAACCCTGGCATATCTTCATAGGACCAAGCAAAAATCTCCACATAATCATGAAACATCTGAATCAACCTGCTCTTGACACTATCCTCTAATTCAGCCCCGATCTTGACCTCTTTCCTGTTTTCTTCAGTTCCCAGATTCACCAATTTGATTGGCTCTTCATGTGGTTGTATAACTTTCTCTTCTTGTTGTAACAACCTAGCAAGCTCTACAGGTACTTCACAATCGTCCTCATTTCCGTCTTCAGCTTGATAGATCGGATTCTCGAAATTATAATTGGCAATAGTAGAATTATTATCAACAGGATCCAGAGTGGATGAGGATCTGCATTTTAGTGATGTGGGTGTGTGTAAGAACACATAGCTGATAAAGGTAAAAATAAAATAAAAGAAAGACAAGGAACACAATATTTACGAAAACGAAACGTCCACTGATTTTTATTGAATGAAGTATGCAAATGAAATGACATCCCGTAACAAGCACACCATTGTGCCCCGGGTAAGGCACAAGGCTTAAGAGTTTAAATTGTTCAAAAATTACAAACTTTAAAAGTAACAACACAGTAATAGTATTTACTCCTGACTAAAGGAGATAGGAATAACATCTTCAGCCTTCCAGTTATTGAGCCCAGCACCCAAAGTAGGAAAAATCCAAGCATCCAAGTTGTAGTCTTCATCATAGTCAACCACATCATTGATCTGATTCTTCATAATCCCCTGATTGGTGATACGAACAACACGAGCACGACGAACAGCCTTCTGGGACTCTGCAGTGAAACCCAAACCAAATCTGTCAGACTTGTAAGAAATGTCAGGAAGCTGACCCCAAATAGTACAACCACCTTCATCCACCACAGCTCTAGCATCTTTGAGGGAGGCCATTGTTGGAGGTACTCTGGTGACCACAGGAACTTTCTTGACAACAGGAGGAGCTTCATAATTATTAACAACCCAAGGAACCACTTCGAACGTCTGGCATGGAGTTTCAACATATTCACCTTCAACTTCAAGATATTTAAAGGTGTTCACATGGCTAACTATATATCCTTCCTCTCCGTAAACAGTGACAACTTTTCCTTCTACCGGATATCTCAGCTTTTGGTGTAAAGTGGAGGTTACAGCACCTGCCCCATGGATCCAGGGACGCCCAAGCAAACAAGAATACGAAGGACGAATATCCATCACATAAAAAGTAGCCTTGAAGATCTGAGAACCTACTTTTATTGGGAGATCAATTTCTCCATGCACCACTCTTCTCGAGCCATCAAAAGCCTTCACCACTATATTACTGGGTTTCAACACAGCATCTTCAGGACTAAGCTTGTTCAGAACTTCCTTGGGTAACACATTCAGCGAGGAACCATTGTCTATTAACACATGTGACAGGGTAGTGCCCCTACATTCAATAGAGATATGTAGAGCCCTATTATGATCCCTCTTGGCAGGAGTCAAATCAGCATCGGAGAAACCTAACCCATTATCATAGGTCAAGTGTGCAACACAATTTTCAAACTGATCTACAGAAATCTCATTTGGTACGTGAGCAGTCTTCAAAAATTTAATCAAGGCTTTGGCATGAGCCTCAGAACACAACAATAAAGACAACATAGAAATCTTGGAGGGAGTATGCCCCAATTGATCAACAATGTCATAATCACTCTTGCGAATGATCTTCAATACTTCTTCCATCTGCTTAGCAAGATCATCAGCAGTCGGCACATCAGTTTGTACAGGTTCAATAACAGGACCTTTGCCCCGAGCATCAGCAGCAGAGGTAGTAACTGGAGTAACTGTATTCTTGGAAGTAACTGGAGGAGAGAAAACTCTTCCACTTCGTGTGATCTTACTAGATCCAGCAATATTATCAATATTAAGATTTCCATCAACAACAGGCGTATCAGCTAAAGGTTCCTGCTTAACACCATGAATATAAACATCAGAGCCATAATGTCAAGGCACCGCTTTATCAGAAGTATATGGAATAGGACCAGGAGTGGTAATGATCATAGGAGCCACTCTAGCTTCAGCAACAATCTTCACGGGGCCTTCAGCAGTAATCTTAATTGGACCCTTATGAGTGATTTTGACAGGACCCTTGGAAGTAATCCTTACCGGCACTTTATCAACCATATCCACCTCTTCAACCTTCGCACCTTTAGTTATATGATCAACCATGCTCTCCACAGAAGGTGGGGTCCTCTCAAACACTATGGTGTAATTATTCATGAGGCGTTGAATTTCGTCCTTCAACCTCCAGCAGCTATCCGGCTTATAGGCACAATATAAACAATCTTCACGACAACATGGAAAGAACCCAGCTTGTACTAACTTCTTCTTAATAACAAACAATGGTGTAGTCAAATCTGCAACTGAGGAAATATGTTAAACTTCATCAATGGCATTGACAGTCTTTTCGTGATTTGGCATGGGAGCAGTAATCACATTTGGAGTACCCGGAGGATCGAACTCAATTTCTCCAGCATCAATCATATCCTGAATCTTATTCTTCAATACCCAGCAACTATTAGTATCATGTCCCTGACAATTTGAATGATATGCACATCGTGCATTAGGATTGTACCTGGGAGAAGTAACATTGGGATTCTGAGGAGGGTCCCTCAAAGTGATAAGTTCACCCTTCAGCAAGTGTTGCAAGGCTTGGGCCAGTGACATGTTGATCTTAGTGAACTGCCTTCTAGGCCTCTGTTGATTGCCCTGGGGTGGCTCTGGTGTTGCAGGAGTTGGATTGGAGATATGAACTGCACTTACAGACTGATGCCTCCTATTACGATCAGGTTGACCATAAACAACATTTGACTCTTTCTTCCCATTGGGAGGCTTCTTTGCAGTATTTGAAGAAGAAGCACCCACTTGGATCTTGCCACTCCTTATACCACTTTCTACGCGCTCTCCTGTCATTATCAACTCAGTGAAGCCAGATGATGAGCTTCCAATGAGATGACTGTAAAAAGGACCATTCAACGTGCACATGAACATATCCACTAACTCTCTGTCAGATAGAGGGGGTTGTACTCTTCCAGCCAAGTCTCTCCACTTTTGGGCATACTCCTTGAAATTTTCTTTAGCACCCATAGACATGTTCTGTAGTTGCATGCGAGTAGGGGCTAGGTCAGCATTGTATTGATATTGCTTGTAAAAGGCTTCAGCAAGATCATTCCAATCACGGATGTTGACACTCTCCAACTGATAGTACCATTCCAATTGAGCTCCAGATAAGCTCTCTTGGAAGAAATGGATCCACAACTTCTTATCAGCAGTATGGGGTTGGATTCTCCGAACATAAGATCTCAGATGCAGCTTGGGACAAGAGACACCATCATAAACTACGAAAGTAGGAACCTTGAAACCAATGGGTATGACCACCCCAGATATCAAACTCAGGTCTTCAAAATCCAGCCCAGAAGACTTTTGCAATTCCATAGCATCCATTCTATCCACCAGCATCTTGAACTTATCTTCATTAGGCTCATGATAGTAGTTAGCTTCAAAATCAGAATCCCCCATTGTGTTATGGAGACTGCCTCCCTCTTTCTCAGACTCTTCAGACTCATAATCTTCAACCTGTTCTTTGGTCTTGACAGTACCTCTGAACCTTCTTCCCATGTTGATCAGGCCTCCTGACCTTCTAGTCTTCTTAGTCTTCTTGGCCAGCAGTATCTTCAATTCATCCTGCCCCTTGGACAAGTTCAGGATCAGCTCTTGTAACTGTGCATTTTGTGCCTGGAGATCCTTGACTGTTTGTTCAAGAGCCATTGCTAAAATAAACAGCGAGAAGATAAGAAACCTGTACACAAGAAACCTGTGATGCAATGATATGATGTATAAATGCGTATGCAATGTTTTCAAGGACCGCAGGATTTAAATTTGCTTAAACAATCACGAAAGTAAACTTTTATTAGTAATAAATTTGTCTGCCCTTTGGGCTTACAAAATGAAATAAATACAAAAGATGGGGTTTTAAGTCTCCCATGGACGTTTCCTCTTTGTGTTGAGGTATGAGTTGAGATTCCGCTCCTCGTGAAGTTGCTTTGTTAGCTCTAGGATTCTTTCTTGACTTGCTTTGTAATGAGCCTCGAAAGTATCCCTTTGCTCCTTCAACTGGATCCAGGACCTCTGTAAGTCTTCCATGTCAGTGGGCATGTCTGGGTGAAGGATGGTATAAGAGGTATCTCCTTCAGCAACAGGCTCCATAGTAACTGGCAGGATGGCAGGATATGGCATCATGAGAGTCTGAGCACGAGATCACACCCATCTGAGGTAAGCTTCCATAGGAATAGTATATTTGGGCTCCAGAGTCTTGTTGTCAACCTTGTTTACTTTACCCCAAGCTCGTATGAACTTTTGATGGTAACCTTGCAGATCATTGTCGTAGTCAAACACAATGCCTTGAATCAACATATCATGAGGGCCATCACTCCGAGCGTAACCAAACTGTCGTAAGGCTAAGGAAGGGTTATAAGTAATGCCCCCTCTTATGCCTAGAAGTGGCACATTAGGAAACTCCCCATAACGGTCAATGATAGTGACATTCTCCATAGATCTGGAGCACCAATGGATATCTGAATGAGAGAGTGACATAATCCTTTTAGACCACCTGAACCCTTGTTCATTCTTCATCACTGAGCAAGGAAGGTGAGAAATAAACCACCTAGATAGCAAAGGTATGCAGCACATCAAAGTTCCTCGTGCCTTTGTAGTACGAGTATGAAGAGAATGCAGAATATCCCCAAGTAATGTAGGCACTGGATTGTGACTCAGGAATATATTGATGGCGTGCACGTCTATGAACTGATCTGGATTGGGGAACAATACTAAACCATAAATCAACAAGGCTAAGATCTCCTCAAAAGCATCATAGCTCATAGCTTTCAAGAACACTTGAGCCTTCTCTATCAACACCTTGGCAAGATTACCCTTAACTCCGCTTCTCGTTTCTAGAACAATGTCAGACTTCTTCAGATGTAGAGCTGCAGCAATAACCTCAGGTTTAGGCTCTTTTTCCAAGCCTGTGAATGGTTTCTGATCAAGTACAGGTATACCCAGAAGTTTAGAGAACTCTTCCATTGTAGGAACCAGCTGGTAGTCGGGGAATGTGAAGCAATGATGCTTAGGATCAAAGAACTGAAACAGAACACTCATCATGTCTTCATTGAACCCTGAAGTGACTAGATCCAGTAGGTGACCATGTCTCTTGATGAACTGGGAGTTTTCAGACACTTGAGAAACCAACTCTTTAAGCTTAGGAGGTATGCCTACAAAGTTGATCCTGATAGTGTTCCTACGAGCAGAAGCCATGACCTGCAACAAAGAACAAAGATAAATCCTTTGGTCCTTGAAATGGTTAGTGAAAATGCTATGCTTATGATGCATGATGATGCTATGATGTTATGCTCAATCACAAATATGTGGCACACACAAACAAGTCACACAATAGCCCTAGGTTTGAAGGCTTGCATGAGGTTTAAAGGTAAATACCCTCCCCTGAAGTTTAGTTGGTTCATCCTGTCCTACAAAAGTAACCAGGTTCTAAAGGATCTCAATATCATTGATCCTTCACAAGGGTGGTTGTTCAGTAGGCAACTTACTTGCCAACCAAAACCCTCCAAGTTTAGAATCTCAATGAGCGTAGAATCGAGTATCAACCAACTTCAGTCTTCACCAAAGCCGGTTATCTCACTACTTTTCTAAAGGCCAAGATGGGATAACTAGGGTTCTAAAAGTTAGTTAGTGCATTGACAACATATGGCAGCCTCATATTATCCTCAACTTGACTTAAGGAACATAAGCACCAACCAAGAAGTCACACTAACTATGGCCACCGGATCAACCATATCGGTATACGTCATACAGTTTCCTTGGTCTATTGCCATTTACCTAAGGTACACTAGATCCGGGTTAGGATCTTTCACACAAAAAGCCCAACAGATAAGTATAAAGCAAACAAGGCAAACAATTTTAAAGTGATCTAATTCCTAAGGGTACCCCTCTTTTATTAAATCCCCAGCAGAGTCGCCAGTTCTGTAACACGGTGGGAGAACTGACTTCAGTTATGTTGCGGATAGCAAGAGTCACCACCGACTTTTATTTTATCCAAAGGAAAGGCATAAAAGAACAGGAAAGACCTTTAAAAGATTTTTGGGTTCGGGGGGTAGGTTATGTTATGTAAAGGGAAGGTGTTAGCACCCTTTACATCCATGGTTATCCATGGGCTCTTAGTTACTTAGCTCACTTTAAAATGTTTTTGAGAAATGTAGTGTGTGTTTAGAAATTTTCTTAAGTACTTTATAATGATCCATGTACGAATATATATAAAGCCTTTGTTTTGAAAATTGCTTGAAAAATGTGAAGTGTTTGAAATGTTTTGAAGAGTGAGCAAGTACATAAGAGGAACCTACCCTAAGTTAAGTTTTTTCTGTTCTTAAATATCCTTTAAATGGTAAGACTATCCCTATTATTAAGGAATAGGTAGTCATTACCTTGGATGTAAGGGACAAGTGAAGGGACAACTGTTATTAGGCAACTGTAAGGTATATAAACAATTCGAAGGGACTTATCATCTTTATTCGAAAGGGACCAGATCATTACGAAGGCAACCATGAAGGGACTTGATCTTTTTATCTATTAAGGGACTAGATGATATGAAATAAGGGACTTTGCTTTACACCTTACTTGACCTTTTGTTTAGGCAACTTGAGAGGCAACCCTTAAGAAGTGAGATGGCGATCCAAGATCGACTTACGTGTGTGAGTGTACAATTTCAAGTATTTATCTTACAAAATTAGTGATCTAAATTCAATTTTAAATACAAACATGTTTTACACTCCCTATTTTACTAACCATAGCAATTAAAAATAAATAATAAAAATTACTACAATTATTACATAATGGATACAATTACATTATAATAATTAAAATAATTAAAATAAATAAGTAAATAATTAAATGGGTTAGTAATAATAATAATAAAAAAATAAATAATCACATAATAGATAAATAAATAAATAAAGGGGGTTAGTAGTAATAAAATAAATAAGAATAAGATGAAAGAATTAGCATAATGATAAATAATAAATTAAAAGTTCAATTTTAAATGAATAATTATTTTTAAAGTTTTTAATTAATAATAGAAATAAATGATAAATATTATATATTAACAAAATATGACTAATAGTCTAATTATTTTAATTTTATATACATATTAAAAATATCTAATTATTATTTAAATAAGCATACAAAAAATAAAATAAATTATATTCACAAGATAAAATTAGGGTTGCTTAATTATTTAGAAAAATAAACTAGGATTTACTATTTAATTAAATTATTTACATGTGAAAACTATATTCAATAATAATTATAAACAAATTATAAAATAATGTACATAATTAAAATTTACAAAAAAATAAATTAAGATTTATATTATAATTAAAGTTTATAAAAAATATTAGGATTTAGAAAATATTAGGTTTTATATGAAAATATTAAGGTTAACATAAATAATTTAGGGTTTATGATTTTAGAAAATAGAAATATGGTTTTATTTATTAATTTACAAAACAAATTCAATTATTTACAAATTATATATATATTTAATAATATGGGCATACAAATTAATTTTCAAACATATATAATCCTATCATATTATTTTTCATTATAAATTATTTTAATTAAAATTAAATAAATAAAAGAAATAGAAAACAATTAAACAAAATAAAATAGTAAAAACTTACCTGCTGGAGCCTGGGGTCGAACCCAGGTCTCCCAGCCTCCACCCTCAGCCATCAACCAACTGGGTTGCGCATGCAGCGTGTTCATGAAACAACTTCCAGTAATAATATAATAAACCTGATAGTTAAATGAGATTTTGAACAAAATAAACTGACCAAGGAATCGAACCCTGGTCCTTTACCATCACATACAAGTATCAAAACCAACTGAGCCACGCGCTCACTTTGAAACATAATCAGAAACAATACATAATATTTTAAATTAGGTTTTTTAATTATTTTTCACGCCAGCCATCTTCATCTCCTACCTCTGGACCTGCGAATATTGCTGCAAACTTTCCCACAGATTTTCCTGCGAATTTCAACATATACAGGACCTACGAAATTCAAACACCAACAAAACAGTGAAATCATTTCAAATTGATTAGTGCATTATGATCCCCATAGCTCATACAATCATTCTATGTCCTTAAAAGTTATTTATATTAGGTCTATCATGGAACCCTAAAAGCTTGGTCGAAACCCTAACAATGGCACTTCCTTGTTCCTGCACCAAAAATGAAATCAAAGATACCAGAAACGATCTACATACAATTACAAACAAGAATCAACAATCAAAATCATGTTAGAATGCTTATATGAATAAAATCGAAAACTTCAAATTCAAGATGAACATGGATTCGGTTTATGATGTTTGGCATGCTTTTGATGCTTTTAAGGATTGGAATAGGTTCAGTGATGTCCAAGGAGTGTTTTGCAACCTTTAGAAAGCCTTGAGAGAGCCTCTAACCAAGAATCTGAATTGTGCACGTTGAATGGTCCTTTTTACAGTCATCTCATTGGAAGCTCATCATCTGGCTTCACTGAGTTGATAATGACAGGAGAGCGCGTAGAAAGTGGTATAAGGAGTGGCAAGATCCAAGTGGGTGCTTCTTCTTCAAATACTGCAAAGAAGCCTCCCAGTGGGAAGAAAGAGTCAAATGCTGTTTATGGTCAACCTGATCGTAATAGGAGGCATCAGTCTGTAAGTGCAGTTCATATCTCCAATCCAACTCCTGCTACACCAGAGCCACCCCAGGGAAATCAACAGAGGCCTAGAAGGCAGTTCACTAAGATCAACATGTCACTGGCCCAAGCCTTGCAACACTTGTTGAAGGGTGAACTTATCACTTTGAGGGACCCTCCTCAGAATCCCAATGTTACTTCTCCCAGGTACAATCCTAATGCACGATGTGCATATCATTCAAATTGTCAGGGACATGATACTAATAGTTGCTGGGTATTGAAGAATAAGATTCAGGATATGATTGATGCTGGAGAAATTGAGTTCGATCCTCCGGGTACTCCAAATGTGATTACTGCTCCCATGCCAAATCACGAAAAGACTGTCAATGCCATTGATGAAGTTTCACATATTTCCTCAGTTGCAGATTTGACTACACCATTGTCTGTTATTAAGAAGAAGTTAGTACAAGCTGGGTTCTTTCCATGTTGTCGTGAAGATTGTTTATATTGTGCCTATAAGCCGGATAGCTGTTGGAGGTTGAAGGGCGGAATTCAACGCCTCATGAATAATTACACCATAGTGTTTGAGAGGACCCCACCTTCTGTGGAGAACATGGTTGATCATATAACTAAAGGTGCGAAGGTTGAAGAGGTGGATATGGTTGATAAAGTGCCGGTAAGGATTACTTCCAAGGGTCCTGTCAAAATCACTCATAAGGGTCCAATTAAGATTACTGCTGAAGGCCCCGTGAAGATTGTTGCTGAAGCTAGAGTGTCTCCTATAATCATTACCACTCCTGGTCCTATTCCATATACTTCTGATAAAGCGGTGCCTTGGCATTATGGCTCTGATGTTTATATTCATGGTGTTAAGCAGGAACCTTTATTTGATACGCCTGTTGTTGATGGAAATCTTAATATTGATAATATTGCTAGATCTAGTAAGATCACACGAAGTGGAAGAGTTTTCTCTCCTCCAGTTACTTCCAAGAATACAGTTACTCCAGTTACTACCTCTGCTGCTGATGCTCGGGGCAAAGGTCCTGTTATTGAACCTGTACAAACTGATGTGCCGACTGCTGATGATCTTGCTAAGCAGATGGAAGAAGTATTGAAGATCATTCGCAAGAGTGATTATGACATTGTTGATCAATTGGGGCATACTCCCTCCAAGATTTCTATGCTGTCTTTATTGTTGTGTTCTGAGGCTCATGCCAAAGCCTTGATTAAATTTTTGAAGACCGCTCACGTACCAAATGAGATTTCTGTAGATCAGTTTGAAAATTGTGTTGCACACTTGACCTATGATAATGGGTTAGGTTTCTCCGATGCTGATTTGACTCCTGCCAAGAGGGATCATAATAGGGCTCTACATATCTCTATTGAATGTAGGGGCACTACCATGTCACATGTGTTAATAGACAATGGTTCCTCGCTGAATGTGTTACCCAAGGAAGTTCTGAACAAGCTTAGTCCTGAAGATGCTGTGTTGAAACCCAGTAATATAGTGGTGAAGGCTTTTGATGGCTCGAGAAGAGTGGTGCATGGAGAAATTGATCTCCCAATAAAAGTAGGTTCTCAGATCTTCAAGGCTACTTTTTATGTGATGGATATTCGTCCTTCGTATTCTTGTTTGCTTGGGCGTCCCTGGATCCATGGGGCAGGTGCTGTAACCTCCACTTTACACCAAAAGCTGAGATATTCGGTAGAAGGAAAAGTTGTCACTGTTTACAGAGAGGAAGGATATATAGTTAGCCATGTGAACACCTTTAAATATCTTGAAGTGGAAGGTGAATATGTTGAAACTCCATGCCAGAAGTTCGAAGTGGTTCCTTGGGTTGTTAATAATTATGAACCTCCTCTTGTTGTCAAGAAAGTTCCTGTGGTCACCAGAGTACCTCTAACAATGGCCTCCCTCAAAGATGCTAGAGCTGTGGTGGATGAAGGTGGTTGTACTATTTGGGGTCAGTTTCCTGACATTCCTTACAAGTCTAACAAATTTGGTTTGGGTTTCACTTCAGAGTCCCAGAAGGCTGTTCGTCGTGCTCGTGTTGTTCGTATCACCAATCAGGGGATTATGAAGAATCAGATCAATGATGTGGTTGACTATGATGAAGACTACAACTTGGATGCTTGGATTTTTCCTACTGTGGGTGCTGGGCTCAATAACTGGAAGGTTGAAGATGTTATTCCTATCTCCTTTAGTCAGGAGTAAATACTATTACTGTGTTGTTACTTTTAAAGTTTGTAATTTTTGAACAATTTAAACTCTTAAGCCTTGTGCCTTACCCGGGGCACAATGGTGTGCTTGTTACGGGATGTCATTTCATTTGCATACTTCATTCAATAAAAATCAGTGGACGTTTTCAATTCTACTATTGCCATTATCTTCAAGTATCTCATCTTCAGCGTGTTCATGAAACAACTTCCAGTAGTAATATAATAAACCTGATAGTTAAATGAGATTTTGAACAAAATAAACTGACTAAGGAATCGAACCCTGGTCCTTTACCATCACATACAAGCATCAAAACCAACTGAGCCACGCGCTCACTTTGAAACATAATCAGAAACAATACATAATATTTTAAATTAGGTTTTTGAATTATTTTTCGCGCCAGCCATCTTCATCTCCTACCTCTGGACCTGCGAATATTGCTACAAACTTTCCCACAGATTTTCCTGCGAATTTCAACATATACAGGACCTACGAAATTCAAACACCAACAAAACAGTGAAATTATTTCAAATTGATTAGTGCATTATGATCCCCATAGCTCATACAATCATTCTATGTCCTTAAAAGTTATTTATATTAGGTCTATCATGGAACCCTAAAAGCTTGGTCGAAACCCTAACAATGACACTTCCTTGTTCCTGCACCAAAAATGAAATCAAAGATACCAGAAACGATCTACATACAATTACAAACAAGAATCAACAATCAAAATCATGTTAGAATGCTTATATGAATACAATCGAAAACTTCAAATTCAAGATGAACATGGATTCGGTTTATGATGTTTGGCATGCTTTTGATGCTTTTAAGGATTGGAATAGGTTCAGTGATGTCCAAGGAGTGTTTTGCAACCTTTAGAAAGCCTTGAGAGAGCCTCTAACCAAGAATCCGAATTGAGGGTTTTTGATGAATTTTTGAAAATTTGAAACTTACTCTTGAGGCAGTCAATTCATGTCCAATGCTTGTGTTCATGTTGTATATATACCACTTGATGAAATTAGGTCAAAACATGTGGTTATTCTTTGGACTTTTTGGATCAAGGAGATTGAAAAAGATCATGCTTTAAAATTCAAATATTCTTGAATACAACCTTTCTATCTTAATACAATCACCATAATTTTCATATCAATCTGATCCAAACAACATTTATGATTTTCTAGAAGCAATATCTCACTCAAATATTTGATTTATATATTTTATTTTAATTTAAAATGGTTTTAAATGAATAAAATCAAAATAAATAAAATCAAAATAATAAAAAAATCTGAATAAATGAGGGTTGGGTCGTGCATGATGTCATGTTAAAGTTTGGATCACAAAATTGCAAGCCCATTTGGAAGAAATTGGTTTCAAAGCCCTATTTGCTTCATAAACCTCCCAAAAATTTCCCAACTTTGCAAGGGCACAAATCCTTCAATTTTAATGCTATGAGGGTGTTCTTGGACATTTTGGAAATCTTAAAGAGTCCTCTAACCAACCCCATTGGTTTCATGTCCATATCTTTTACCATTCTCAAGTTATGCTCTTTTGAAGTTGTTGACTTTTTGTTGACTTTCAAAAGGACCTATAATGTCTTAGCTCATACCTTCCAAATGAAGCATTTTTGGGCTTGGCTTGTGAGACACAAAGTTGTAGAGAATTCAAGAACTTTGGATGGGAAAAATTTGATGAAGCATGTGAAAGTTATGGCTGGTCAAAGTTCAGTTGACTTTTCCTGTGAAAACCCTAATTTAGAAACTCCTGATTCTTGATGATCTGAAATCTCCTTGATGAACTATGATCAATCCTTGATCAAATAATGAATTTTACTTCATATAATTGATGTTGGCAAAAAATCATGAAGTTTGACTTTGGTTTGACCACAGTTGACCTCAGTTTGACTTTTTAACTGCCTTGACTGATTTTAACCTATCTGATCATCTGACTGAGCAAACCTTTGAGAAAAGTCTTGAAACTTGTCATGGGGATTCTTAAACACATATAAGATGTTATGAAGCTCACTTGAAGTCTTGGAAGTCCATTTAGCCTGATTAAAGTCAAAACCCTAGTTTAGGATGCACTGCTTAGGAGAATTCATTGTCTGAGGGAATTGTCAAATCTTCTGACTATTTGTGAACTTTGTGAACCTTGTGAACCTCATAAGATGTCTTGTGAACCTCATAAGATGTCTTGTGAACCTTGTGAACCTCATAAGATGTCTTGTGAATCTTGTGAACCTTATAAGATGTCTTGTGAACCTCATGAGAGGTCTTGTGAACCTTGTGAACCTCATGAGATGTCTTGTGAACCTTGTGAACCTCATGAGATGTCTTGTGAACCTTGTGAACCTCTTAGTACACAAAGTCTTGTCTTGCGAGGGCAAATTTTGGGGTGCAACACTCACATTTCAAAATACTTTTTACACCTCACTTTCTTAAACATTTATCAAAACAAGGCTTTGTATACATCCATACGAGGATCATTACAAAGTACTTAGAAAAATTTCTAATCACACACTACACTCTTCAAAAAAAATTTAAGTGAGCTAAGTAACTAAGAGTCCATGGATAACCATGGATATAAAGGGTGCTAACACCTTCCCTTTGTATAACCTACCCCCGAACCCAAGTCTTTTAAAATAGGTCTTTCCTGTTCTTTTACGTCCTTTCCATTTGGATAAAATAAAAGTCGGTGGTGACTCTTGCTATCCGCAACATGACTAAAAAGTCAGTTCTCCCACCGTGTTACAATACCCATTTTTGCCTGAGCTGTCCAATGCGGCTTTTCAACTCAGCAGGTGTACATTTTTTATTTTTCCCTTATTTTTGCCTGAGTCTTTTATTCTGTTTTTGACTCGCCGGGATGCCCTATTTTTGCCTGGACTTACATTCTGTTTTTATGTCCAGCGGGTCATTTTATGCGAAGTATTTTTTAACTGCATCTGAATTCACAGGGGACAGGAAATCTTCACCATCCATAGTTGTGAGCATCAGTGCTCCACCAGAGAAAACTTTCTTTACTATAAACGGACCATCGTAATTCGGAGTCCACTTGCCCCTGTGGTCTGTATGAGGAGGAAGGAGTCTTTTCAGCACAAGATCTCCTACTTGGTATTCTCGAAGTCTGACTTTCTGATCGAATGCTTTCTTCATTCTTTTCTGATATAACTGCCCATGACAGATTGCAGCTAATCTCTTTTCCTCGATCAGATTAAGTTGATTGTACCGAGATCGGACCCATTCTGCTTCATTCAACTTGACATCCATCAATACCCGTAAAGAGGGTAATTCAACTTCAATAGGTAGGACTGCCTCCATACCATACACAAACTGATACGGTGTTGCCCCAGTGGATGTTCTGATTGAGGTATGGTACCCATGCAAGTCAAATGGTAGCATCTCATGCCAGTCTTTGTAGGTGACCACCATCTTTTGCACAATCTTCTTAATATTCTTGTTAGCTGCCTCAACAACGCCATTCATCTTTGGCCTGTAAGGAGAAGAGTTGTGATGTTGAATCTCGAAGTCCCGACATAGCTCTGCCATCATTTTATTGTTCAAGTTGGAACCATTATCAGTAATGATTTGCTCGGGTACTCCATACCGACAGATGATGACTCTCTTCAGGAATCTGGCTACCACTTGTCTGGTGACATTTGTATACGAAGCTGCTTCAACCCACTTGGTGAAGTAATCAATGGCTACCTGGATGAATCTGTGACCATTTGAAGCAGTCGGTTCAATCTTCCCAATTATGTCAATGCCCCACATGGAAAAGGGCTAAGGTGAAGACATCACGTTCAACGGATTTGGAGGCACATGCACCTTATCTGCATAAATCTGGCATTTGTGGCACTTTCTGGCGTAGGCACAACAATCTGCATCCATTGTGATCCAGTAGTAACCTGATCTTAGCAATTTCTTAGCCATTGCATGCCCTCCAGCATGAGTACCGAAAGATCCTTCATGAACCTCGTGCATCAGCAAGTCTGCTTTTGTCTTATCAACACATCTGAGAAGTACCATGTCAAAGTTTCTCTTGTACAAGGAACCATCAGTATTCAGGAAGAAACTACCAGCTAGCCTTCTTAATGTTTTCTTATCATTGGATGATGCCCCAGGTGGGTATGCTTGATCTTCTAAGAAGCATTTGATGCCATGGAAACAAGGCTTGTCATCTTTAGCAATGTCCACAGAGAATATGTATGCTGGTCTGTCAAATCTGGACACTGAAATCCGATGCACAAAGTTGGCAGTTTGAACTTTGATCATGGAGGAAATGGTAGCCAGAGCATCTGCAAACTGATTTTCGTCTCGAGGGATGTACTCAAGTTTGACTATTATGAAGAAAGTAAATAATCTCCTTGTGTAGTCACGGTATGGAATCAGATACTCTTGGTGAGTATACCATTTGCCGTTGGTTTGATTGATTACCAGAGCTGAATCTCCGAATACAGTTAAAGTCTTGATCCTGAGGTCAATGGCTTCCTCAAGACCCATGATACAAGCTTCATATTCAGCTTCGTTGTTAGTGTAGTTAAAGGTGAGTTTTGCCGAGAAAGGCATGTGAACTCCCTTAGGTGTGATGAGCACTGCACCAACTCCACGACCATTCATATTAACAGCCCCATCAAACATCATTGTCCATTCTTCTTCTGGCTCAGACCCTTCAGTGTGAACAGGCTCTTCATGATCTTTTGCTTTTAAGAACATGATATCTTCATCTGGGAAGTCAAATCTCATAGGCTGGTAATCATCAATGGGTTGCTCAGCAAGATAGTCGGATAGTACACTGCCTTTGATGGCTTTTTGAGATGTGTACTGAATGTCATATTCTGTCAGAATCATTTGCCATCTTGCAACCCTTCCGGTATGTGTTGGCTTCTCAAATATGTACTTGACTGGATCCATCTTTAAGATTAATAAGGTAGTGTGGGTCAACATATACTGTCTTAGTCGGCGAGCATCCCACGTTAAAACACAACAAGTTTTCTCGAGCAGTGAATAACGTTGTTCACAGTCGGTAAAATTTTTGCTTAGGTAGTATATTGCATACTCTTTTCGACCAGACTCGTCATGCTGGCCCAACACACACCCCATTGATCCTTCTAATACTGTCAGGTACATTATTAGAGGTCTTCCTTCAACTGGAGGCATAAGGATTGGCGGTTCTTGTAAGTACTCCTTGATTTTGTCAAAAGCCTTCTGGCAGTCTTCATTCCACCTGACCGTTTGTTCTTTTCTTAACAATTTTAACGGGGGCTCACAGGTTGCTGTGAGGTGAGATATAAACCGTGAAATGTAGTTCAATCTACCTAAGAACCCCCGAACTTCTTTTTTTGTCCTTGGTGCAGGCATCTCTTGAATGTCTTTGACTTTGTCAGGGTCAACTTCAATTTCTTTTTCACTTACAATGAATCCCAGCAGTTTACCGGAACGTACCCCGAATGTGCATTTTTTGGGGTTTAGCTTCAGCTGATACTTTCTCAGACGCTTGAACAGTTTCAACAGATTTACCAGATGGTCTTATTCTGTGAGGGACTTGGCAATCATGTCATCCACATAACATTCAATTTATTTGTGGATCATGTCGTGGAATAATGTTACCATAGCCCGTTGATAAGTGGCACCAGCATTCTTCAGTCCAAATGGCATTACCTTATAACAGAATGTGCCCCAGGGTGTGATGAAAGTTGTCTTCTCCATGTCTTCAGGTGACATCTTGATCTGATTATATCCTGAAAATCCATCCATGAAGGAGAATACCGAGAACTGAGCCGTGTTGTCGACCAATACATCAATGTGAGGTAAAGGGGAGTCATCTTTCGGGCTAGCTCTGTTCAAATCCCGGTAATCCACACACATTCGTACTTTGCCATCCTTCTTATGCACTGGTACAATGTTAGCAACCCACGGCGGGTAACTAGTTACAACAAGGAAATCGGCGTCCCACTGTTTTTGCACCTCTTCTTTTATCTTCATGGCCATATCCGGACGAGTACCGCGTATCTTCTGTTTTACTGGAGGACAGTCTTCTTTTAGTGGCAGCTTGTGCATAACAATGTCGGTATCCAGACCTGGCATGTCTTGGTAGGACCAAGCAAAGACATCAACGTACTCTTGCAGCATGTTAATAAGCTGTTCCTTCACTGAATCTTGCAGACGGGCCCCGATCTTCACTTCTTTCAAGTCTTCTTCGGTACCAAGATTTACTGTCTCAACCTCCTCCTGATGAGGAATGATAACCTTCTCCTCTTGCCTTAGCAGTCTGGATAGCTCTTCAGGTAGCTCATTATCTTCTTCAACCCCTTCATCGGCTTGATTAATCGGATTGTCGAAGTCATACGAAGTCATAGCAGTGTCGTTGTCGGTGCAGTCTGGAGGGCACTCTCTGCAAGGGTTTAGATTTGTTCATTTTAGTGATCAGTTTTATCTTGTTTTAAAAAGTGAAAATTTTGAAAACATTGCCATTTTATTGTTTTGTACAACAAATGAAAAATGAAAAACAGTGAGCGAAAAAGAGACTTGTTTGCAAAAGATGTCCTGATATTCATTAATTGATTGTTTGCACAAAATACAAGATGTCCCGATTACAAAATGAGTCCTGACATCTTGGGCAAGATGCAGGACTTGATGCATGCTTAAAAGACAGGAAATAATAATTACTCTGCAGGAGTAACTCTTATAATTTCTTGGGAAGACCAGTTAGAGACTTGGTTCCCCGGGATCCTGGGACGTATCCAGCTTTCTAGGTTGCGTTCGTCTTCTTCCTCGTCTTCCAGACTGTTCACAGCATCCGGGGTAAGCATTCCCCCGCTGACAAATTTGGGCTCCGTTGCAGCCTCCGGTTGATCTTGTCGAGTTGGTCTGTAACCCAACCCGAATATGTCTTCTTTCTTTTCTACTGGCAGCAGCTTGCCCCAACCTTGAGCGGTACCCTCCTCAACAACCTTTTGGGCTTGTTGATATGAAGTGATGGAAGTTCCAGACACAGCAGTTGCTTCATTGATGTTAAGGGCCTCAAACCCCTGACTCATAGTCTCATGGATCTCTCCATCCATCTCTATATACTTGTAAGTAGCCAGCTGGCTAACAAAAATGTCTTCCTCCCTGCAGATTGTGATGATCTGGCCTTCCCACTCAAATTTTAATTTCTGGTGAAGGGTAGATGTAACAGCGCCAGCGGCATGAATCCAGGGTCTACCCAACAAACAGCTGTAGGCCGGCTGTATGTCCATCACGAAGAAAGTAGTTTTAAAGATTTGTGGGCCAATCATCACAGGTAAATCAATCTCTCCAAGCACTGATCTCTTAGAGCCGTCAAATTCTCTCACCACCAAGTTACTTGGACGCAATGCCAAACCATCATACTCCAGCTTCACCAAGGCTTTATTTGGGAGGACATTGAGCGAAGACCCAGTGTCTACCAGTACATGAGAAAGAACAACACCTTTGCACTCTAAGGTGTTGTGTAAAGCCTTGTTATGATTGCGTCCCTCCGTTGTTAAATCAGCATTTGTGAAGCCCAGTCCATGACTGGTGTTAACATTTGCAACCACTGTTTCCAGCTGATTAACTGTAATCTCTTCCGGCACGTAGGCTGCGTGCAGGACCCTCAATAGTGCATTCCTATAGGCTTCGGAACACATTAGCAATGATAATATAGAGATTTTAGAGGGTGTCTGATGAAGCTGGTCCACCACTTTGTAATCACTCTTTTTGATTATTCTCTTGAACTCGTCCACCTCTTGTTCAAAAGACGTCTTCGGAGTTTCTTTAACAGTTGGCTCTTCAAGTACCACATTCTTCCCTTTTGCCTTAGCAGCAGCTTCTGCTTCAGCATTGGGTCTTGGTATTTGTGAGGCAAAAAGGCGTCCGCTTCTGGTGAAGCCTCCGCCTCCCCCAACATTGTCAACTTGTGGTGAAGTGGTTGATGAATCTAGAGTGACCTTCTTTCCGTCGCAGTAGAGATCAGAGCCGTAGTGCCAAGGTATGGCATTACTGCTTTCATAAGGAACAGGTCCAGGTACCGTAATGGTGACTGGACTGATTGCTGCAACGGAAGGAACTGTGATGGTATGCGGGTCGTAATAGATTGTGACTGGAGATCTGACAGGAGGTATTGCAGTTTATTGTTGGAAATTGTTGTTGGGATGAACATTTGCTGGGTCATAATAGATCGTGACCGTTGAGACATCTTCATTAATGTTTGCTGGTGTTGTAGGTGTTTCCGTTGATAAAATGGGTGCTGATGTTGTAGAAGTAAATGTTGCTGAACTCTGATCTGTTGAAATAATGGATGGAGTGATTGCTGGAGTTGTGGATGAATCACAGGGAATGATAGTTGTTGCAGTTGTAGGAGGGTCTGTTGTTGCTGAAGAAAAAGTTGTTGATGTTGTAGGAGAATCCATTGTTGCTGAAGGAAGAGTTGTTGACGTTGTAGGAGAATCCATTGTTGCTGAAGGAAGAGTTGTTGACGTTGTAGGAGCCGTTGTGGTAATTTGAAAAATTCCATCTCTGATAAGGCCATCTATGTCAAGCTTTAGCCTCTCACAACCATTAATAGCAGTTTTGCACGATCCGTAGCAGGCCTCACAGCCCGGAAACACTTGGCATCTTAAAAGTTGAGCTTTGACTTCTGCCAACGATGTTTGAATCTGTGCAACATTATCAATTAGAGCAGATGGTTGGTCCTCTTCTATGGCATTAATCCCGGCCCCACCATGATTAGGCATAGGGTTCCTATTAACATTTGGAGGAGGTGCGAAATTGAGAGCTTTGGAATCGACCAGATCTTGAACCTTCATATGCAAGGCTCTACATTTCTCGGTATTATGACCAGGTGCGTTGGAGTGAAAGGCACACCTGCATTAGCATCATAATTCTTTGGGAGATTGAGAGGATCTGGTGGAGCCAATGTCCTTAACTCAACCAGGTTAAGCTTCAGGAGTTGTGGCAGTAAAGCAGCATAAGGCATAGGAATGGGGTCAATCACCCTATTTTCCTGAGATGTCCTCTGTTGAAAGGGGCGCTGCTGTTGGTTATTGTTGTTATTGTTGTATGTTCTTTGTTGCGGAAAATGAGATTGTTGCTGATAATGATGTTGTTGTTGTTGTTGAGGAAAAAGTGGTTGTTGTGGAGCTGGAGTCGGGATGGTAACGGCTACTATTGATCTGTGAGAATACTGGGGTCTGCCCCTGCCTGCATGGATAACATTTGTTTCACCTGCCCTTCGGGGTCCTAAAAAAGGCTTTCTGGGGTTGTTGGAAGAGCTTGCACCATTGTCAGAGATTTTGCCCATCTTCAAAAGACTCTCAATTCTCTCACCAGCTATAACTACATCGGCAAAACTGGTGGAAGAGAAAGCAGCAAGTCTGTCAATATAAGTTCCCTGCAAAGTGTTCATAAACATGTCAGCCATCTCTATTTCAGACATGGGTGGCTGGACAGCAGCAGCAAGCTGTCTCCACCTCTGAGCATAATCCCGAAAGCTTTCCATTGAAGACTGAGACATGCCCATTAGAAGAGTTTTATTGGGAGCCATGTCTAGGTTGTACTGGTACTGCTAGATAAAGGCTTCGGCCAAGTCTTTCCAACATCTTATAGTGGCCCTAGTCAGGTGCGAATACCATTCTCTTGATGCCCCAGTCAGGCTGTCCTCAAAATAGAACATCCATAACTTCTCGTCCATGGTATAAGCCTTGAGTCTCCCTAAGAAAGATTGTAGATGAGTACGCGGGCAGGAGGTACCATTATATTTTTCAAAGCATGGGGGTTTGAATTTGTGGGGAATCCTCACCCCATCTACCAGCCCCATATCCATTACGTCAAAACCTAAAGAATTCTGGGATTCCAAAGACATTAGTTTTTCAGCAATCTCATCCAGCCTTCTGTCATACACCTCATCCCCAGCCCCAATAATTGTGAACTGTTCCTCCTGAGGATCTTCTTGCAAGATTCTACTTGCAGCAGTGTTTCCTTGAATATTCCTTGGGATATTAACATCTGGGTTCAAATGGGGCCCAAACTCTGGTGGGTCGATGCGAGGCTGCCCGCGTTCATTATTGCTGGTTCCTCCTGTTCCAAGGTGGGGCTCTTCAGGTGTCTGCCTTTCTACCAGCTCTCTTAGCCTTTCCTGGCTCTAAGCTAAGCCAGTCATCACAGCCATAAACTGGGACATTTGGTTTCTCATTTCAACCCTTTCGTTAGCCATTTGATTTCTTACTTCATTCAGGTCCTGCTGTACCTGATCCATTTGAATGCCTGGAAGGTTGTTTCGCGTTGGGTACTGGTGTGTACGGTTGACAGGGAACACTCTGCGACGAGCAATGTTTCCTGAAACCACAACAAAGTGAGAAACAAAATAACAAACAAAACCTATAAAACAAAGAAAATGTTAGTATGCAATGCAATATGCTTATTTGTCTTCCAAGGTATCCGGTTTGGTTCTTGGTTTTGACATTTCCAGACCTCGAGGAGATATTTGATGATGTTGAGAAATGAAGCCCACCAAAAATAAAACAAACTGATATATTACAAATGATGAAAATACATAGTCTGTTTACAATACATGCCCATGGTGGGTCAAAAATACAACAACCAAAAGAAAAAAGTACATCAAAAGAAAAGAAATACAAGCAAAAGAAATCAGACATCCAACCCAAAGTCATCCTCCCTGACTTCCTTCAGGAGGGCCTCCGTCACTGGACCAGCCGGGCGCTCTGTAATAGTCCTAATGAGGAGGTTCCTGGTAGCAATAACATTAGTCAACTTCTTATGCCTGTCCTGATCCTTTGATCTCTTTAACCCCGCCCGAAGTTTTAACTCTGATATCTCCTTCTGAGCTGCCAACAAAGCTTCCTGCTGCTTCTTCTCATTGGCCTCCAGATGCTCAATTTTGGCCTGAGTCCTCTGGTCTTCTTGTGCACGGGCCTCGGTGATCCTGATCCACCTAGCCTGGATTTCCTCCAGATAATGCTCAACCCTAGCTTTCTGAATCTTGGCCTCCTTGCAGGCATTCTTCAAAACCAGCTCCCCTGCTCTTGCTTTCCTTATGTAGTCATCTGTCCTTTCAATCTTGGTCAGATGCTCAGTCTTGAGCCTTTCCAATCTTTCAATGTCCAGACGACTGTCATTTTTCTCCCAGAGAGTCTTCTTCAGGGTTTCAGATAGCTGATTATTCCTCTCTTTCAGCTTTTCAAATTCCTCCAGGCTAACAGTTGCTGCAGGCTGTACTGTAGAAGGTCCAGGTGTGTCTTCCAAGGTGAAAGGCATCCTGGTGATCTGAGCTCTAGTACGGGACCAGTCAGAGTACTAGGCTGAAGCAATATTGTTACACCTTCCAAGGGTGGCTGTCCCTTTGGTCTGGATGTTATCCCAAGCCCAGGCAGCTTGTCTGACAACAACTGAGTTAGGTTGAACTTCACAGTATAGGGTCTCAGCTAAATCCTATCCTCTGGGAGGATGAACCAAGGCATATCCCAATTGTCTCTTAAACAATAAAGGGTTGTAGTTGATGCAACCTTTTACTCCTATTAGAGGTACATTAGGGTATTGCCCGTAACTGGTAATAATATCTTTGCCTTTGGTGCTCTGGGTACACCATCTGATATCATCTGATGTTAAGGCAATGAACCTCTTGGCCAAATTCCTCTGCTGATGTGGGTTCAAGAAGGCATCTGATTTGGGCAAGTGTCTGAGTAGCCAAGAGTAGAACAAAGAAGCACAACATCTGACTAACTTCCCTCTCTGCTTTTCATTTCTCTGATGGATGGAGTAGTAAAAATCTCCTAGCAATGTAGGTACTGGGTTCCTCAGCAGAAATAAGTGGATGGCATTCTTACTCACAAATTTGGGCTCATCTGCAAACAATATAACCCCATATATGCTGAGGGCTAAAAGTGCACAGACTGCCTTCCATTCTCCCAATGCAGCCTTCAGGGTGGCCTGAGAAATCAAGAAGTCCAGATGTAAGCCAGGAATCCCAGCTTTTGGTTGTCAAGTTTTGCTCAATAAGGGCAGACTCCAAATGCACTTCCTTAGCTATCTCTTCACTTCTGGGAGCAGTCATCTCTGGGTTGAAGGGGATCCCTCTTCTGATAGGCACTCCAATCAACAAGGAAAACTCTTCCAATAGAGGCCCTATCTGGAAATCTGGAAAGGTGAAGCATCTGAGTGGAGGGTCATAAAACTGCAAGCATGTGTGGATCATGCTTCTCTGAGAAGAATCAAGATCCATAACCATGTCCAAGATACCCCCATAGTGCTCTCTAAATAGTGGGATGTGGTCAGGTTTGATAAGAGACTGGGCCTACCTGATACCAGTCAGAGAGGGCTCAAAGAAGTGATAAGATATGTTGCTTTTCCTTGGAACATCCATGAGTGTTGATGAAGAAGCTGAAGTCAAATGTTGATGAAGATCATAGACTGAGAAGCTGGAGGTAAGTCTCTGACAGACTGATGCAGGTGATAAAGGAGATAACTGAAGCAGATGCTGAAGAAGATAACTGAAGCAGAGGTCTAAGTAGTAGAAGGGGTCAAAACCAAACCAAATATGATATGATGGATACCCTGAAAAACAAATAAACAAATGTTAAATGATGCAATGATGATATATGCAAATGATATGCAAGGGTTTGTGATCAAGAGCTGGATCTAATTATCTGCCTTGGTATAAGGTCCATGTATGTTCAAAGGTCCAGATGGAGGCTCAGAAATCCAGTAACCAGGGTGGGGGACTCAAATAAAGAGTCACATGTCCAGGGTTAATCACAAGAACTGTCTAAAGTGAAGTATTCTTAAACCATACAATAACAGGGTATGATGTGGCCAAGGGTTCCTGCAAACCTGTAAAAAACCCAACCCCCTCACATGTAATGTTCTAAAACAAGGATCCTCAGACTTGGATCAGTTATGAGAAGTGTAAACACTTATAACCCGGAGGTACAATGTTTACAATAACCATAAAGGATCCTCCTCTAATTCACCCCAGATTCTGAAGGTCAAAATAAAGGTTATCCAGACTTAGCAGGCTTCCCAGATAGCCCTAGCACTACAGGAAATCTGTAGCACAGAGTTCTCAAGAAGAAACCCACATCTGAACCGTGTTTCATATTCCTGCACCAGACCGAAATGGAATGGGAAAGAACATGAACCACTCCAGCCTAGGTGTCACTAAGGTCCCAGGTATAGGACCTTAATCACTCAGTGAAACCCCACCCACCAAAACAGAAGTCATATCCAGCAATGATAATGACAGTATGATGTATAAAAAACTGTAAAGAAAGCAGTAAATAAAATTGTACATAAAGCAATAAATAAAGAAAATAAATAAACACAAGTAGCACATAACACCCCAGTAAACACAAATCAAACAAGCTCTAGGAGGAACCCACAAAAAGAACCAGAAACCCTGGTTGCAGTATAAGGTTCCCCAGCAGAGTCGCCAAGCTGTCGCTCCCGCTAAAAGACACAGGGTCAGATAGGGTACAGATGCGAACGGTCGGCGAAAGAAGAAATGAAGGTGAAATGAATAGAGTCGCCAGCTAGGAATTTTTATCCCGAAGGAAAGGTAATGCTGCATAAACCTGGAAAGATATGGATAAGACGGTCGCAAACCAGAGAAACTGAGAAAGGGGGTTGGTTACAACCTGGGAAGGTATTAGCACCCAGATTGTCCGTCGTACTCGACAGGATCCACGCTTGAAAGTTTGTGTTTAAAAGGGGTAGTGTCAGTGTTATCTGTGTGCAAAAGCCGGAAAAGAATGTACATGTGTCAGTGCAAAAGAGATGTGAAATGAAATGCTCAAGAATGAGGCTTAAGAGAATAATGCTGGAAGAGGGGGGACGAGACGGAGACTTTTATTCGATAACAGTTAAGTTATGCCTATGTATCCTCTCGTGCAATGAGGAAGTCAGAACACCGTAGTTCGACTCAAAGATACTGAAAGATAAATTGACTTGTGAACTGCTTACTTATCTATGCTCAAGTGTATGACCCGTCTGGCTCAGGTGCAAACTGTCTTGCATCAGACGGAAGAAGCAAGTTCTCGTTTATGAGTGAATAAGGTGAGAAAAGAATCCCGAAGGAGACAATAATTGTTTGTTTTTGAGTTTTCAATTTTTTATTGCTTTTGGAGTTTGTCATAAGAAAATGAGCTTAAGCCTAAACCAAGGGTTAGTAAACTCATCACATCTTCCCTCTGATTAGGGGTAATGAGAATACCTTAAGTATGAAGTAAACACCTCACACTTAATCACCATGATGTAGGATTAAGATCATTAACCTACTTGCATTTATTTAGATGTTTTTGGTATTTTTGTTTAGTGTTAAGTAATGAGTTTAAGCCATAATCAAGGATTTAATGGACCCATTACACCATCCTAATAGAAGGATAATAGATGAGAACATTTAAGCTGAGGAAGATACCTCAACTTAATCCATGATTAGGGATTAACCTCATGACAAAACAAAACCTTTATTAAAGTGTATTTTAGTTAATGATAAGATTAAGAAGTGGATTTTATGGTTTGTAAGACAACTTGAGGGGGACTTGTCCATTAACACTAGGGTTAGTCCTTCTTAACCAATTAAGGAAGAATTAGAACCCTAATGCAAGGCCCAAGTTACAAGCTTGATGTCTTAGTGATTATTAGATGAATTGACTAAGGGATTTAAACATATTAAGGGTTTAACACTTAGGATTAAAGTTATACACTCCATCCTAAGAGAAGGATGCAGGTATAACCTTAATCACAAAGCCTTAAAACCTTAAAGATTTAGTCCCTGATTAAGAAATGAGAAGAGAGACACAAAAGATGACACAAAGGGAAAATAATGGGGGACTAATCAAACCCTAATTATTATCATGCTTGGGTGTTCCTAGGGTTTATGAGACTTGCAAGAGATCTTCAAGAAGAGCCACCAAGGAAGAAGCAGATGAAAGGAGGAGAAGCAGAAGAAACAAGCTAACTTACTTCACTTAAGAAGATAAGTTACTTGAAGAAAGAAAGTGAAGAAGAATCATGAGTGAGAAAGCTCACTCTAAAACAAAATTAAAATGCAGCAATGAATGCATAAAATAAGGGATGAGAAGAAAAGTGAGGAGTGAAGGCAAATTCACTTCTCAAAGTACTTACCACCTGAAAAGTTAGCATAAAGAAATGAAATGAAATGAAAATGAAATGAACGCAAGGATGTAAACCAAAACCAGAAGCATGTTCATGATGTAAATGATGCTAAGAGATTATGCAAATGTATGTCAAGAGTTGTGAATGATCATACAAGTGATGAGAATGCAAATGAAGCATGAAAGGGACATGAAAGTTCATGAATGCTCATGGAATGTAATGAATGCATAACATGGAAAATGGATGGGGAAATGATCAAGCACGAGTCTAATGTGTCTTAAGATGTCTTAGAAGTCATGTGAATGCATAAAATGTCATGGCAAGTTCATGAATGCAAGCATATGCAAGATGTATGCAAAGGAAGATGAGAAATTAGGGTTTTCATGCAACATGAGATGCAAAACTCAAAAACAGAATCAAATGACAAGATAAAAAATTGAAAATACAATCAAAATAACCCTAACCCCATATGATATGACACCTCAAAGGAGGAGACCTAACTCTTAACCCTAAGGAAGTTATGATTTTTCTAAGTTATCTAGGGTTTTAAGGTACCTAAAGGGAAAAAATGCAAATCAAATAAAAAATGCAGAAGAAATTTGTAACAAAATTATGCTAGAAACTAAATGTCAAATGAAGATCAATGCAAAAAGAAGCATTGTCATACCATTCTTGGTTAGGCAGAAAAGAATTCTTGAAGTTAGGGTTCTAAAATGTGAATTTTATGAACCCTAAATTCAAGAAAATTATCAAAAATGGTTCAAAACCAAAAATAAATTTGTATGGATGGTATGACAATGTCTCTAAATGTTTAAAGATGCAATATGAAGTTTTTGGGATTTTTTAGAAACCTAAATGATATTTTAATTAATTAATTTTCATTAATTAATTAAAATAAACATTTAAATGTCTTAAAAATGATTTTTTTAATGCAAAAAATAAAAATAAAAATATTTTTGGGTTGAGAAAATTATTTGAAGTAAAAATGCAGAATAAAAATATTTTTGGAAATTTTTAGCTATTTTAAATAAATCATGCAAAATAAAATGAGAAAAATGAAATAAAAATTAGAAATAACAGAAGTATGCAAAGTGAAAGGCTGGGATTGAATCTGGGAAATGCTTGGTTGACTGCGCGCCAGATCTTGTGGCCAGAATTCAAACTTAACTAAACCTAATTAATTAAATATTTAATCCCTAATTAAAACTAATGACAAGATCTCCACCATCCAACACGCGCGGAAGATGAAAATCCAAGGGTCCAAATTTAAACAGAAACCCTAACCCTAATTAGACATTAATGACTTTCAGGTCACCAGAGAAGAGCTCCGGTCGTCTTCTCCAGTGACCCCCTCACCTGAAAACTTCCAACTTCTTCCCTAGGTAATTTCTGGAGCTCTAAAGCTCCAGATTAACTCCCATCACTCCCCTAAGCTCAAATCTACCCTCAAATTATATTTATTCTCACTCAAACTCAAGATTCGAAAGGAAGAACAAAAATGGCAGAAATTTCAGACAATCAGTACACACTCATTTCTACACTATTTTCGAAAATTCAAAGTTCAGTGTGATCAATGAAGCATGCTTTATCATATTGTAACATAAAAAGAGGGTTCTGGAAAAATGAATTCAGATGGCTACCTGAGATGAAGCTTTTCACCCTTGAGCTTTCTGGCCACTTCCTTGGTGCAAAAAGACTCCTTTGAACCTCCTGAGGCAGTTGCAATGCTTGGAAAGCTTTGAGGATGGCTGGTTTGTGAGTTTGCACTTCAACTGGATGAGAATCCTATTTTGTATATGGTGTGTTCTTGGCTGATTTGAGGGTTGCTTTGGGGTCAGTGAGTGATTTAGAGATGAATGGTGGAATTGGTTTTGAGTTTGAGTTAGTGAGCTGGGAGATTCGAAGGAAAATGCAAGAGGGAGAGATTTTGTGAACTTGAGGATTCTTAGGTTTCAGCTTGTGTTCTTGTGTGTTATGATCAGCATTTGGTCCACATATCAAGTTGTGATAGGTCAGAGAAGTGGTTGTGGCCTATGGTGATTGGTATGACCTTCTTGCAAAAAGTCACCAACTTGTGTACTTGAGGTATGGGCGAGGATGCAGCTGGCCTTTTGGCATGTCCATGCGCAGATGACTTCAAGGATATCCATAAAATCAATCTTGAGGCAATTCAGTATGTGGGAGCAAAGTTATGAGGTGTTTTGCAATTATGTGAAGTTTTGGCCCCTTTGAGAAATCTTGATGTTCAAGGCATGTAATCTTGCAATTCTTTGGGAAATTCTGATCTATAGGCAATACACTATGATGTTATGATACATTGAAGTGTGTTTGAAGTCACAAAAATCCTTGACAAGTGGTTTTGCAAAGAATCCCTTTTGGTGCACTCTTGAAAATTATGGGATTTTTGCCAACTTTGACAAGCCATATCTTGAGTTCCAAAATGAATTAGATCTTGTTCTTGTACTTTTTGAAAAGGGAATGATCCAATCTACAACTTTCATGACCAGCAATTTTTCATTTGAAGCATTTTTGGTTGAGAAAGAGGAGGTTGAAAAACTTTCCCAAAATGGAAAGTTTACATTACAAGTCATTTCCATTTTTGGCAACTTTTGGTTTAGCTCACTTTTATTCAATTTTGTGAACTTCTAAACACTTCAATGATCAAATAAAGATCATATAACTTCAATTTGATGAAAAATCCACTTTGGTTCTAGGTTGGGGGGCCTCAGATGCCCTGATTTTGCTCTGACTTGCTCAAGAAGTTACCCAGTGATCAGATGACTTCCACAATGAATTTCTTCATCAAACTTGGTACACATTATCCTTATAACATATTGAGACCATTAGAAACAAGAATGGCCAAAAAATTTGGAGTTATGGCCTCTGAAACCAAAACCCTAATATTAGGTCATCTATGAAGTTAAACCCTAGCTCTGCTTCCATGCTTTGCCAGTTCTTGTGATTCTTTGACTTCCTTGATCTTTGGTAGATAAAATATGATGATTGAACATACGTGGACCCTCTTGAAATGATTGATGGCCTTTGGAATGGCTCAGATGGATCATGGATTGCTCAGATCACAAACCCTAGATGCAGAAAAACTTGAACTAATGCAGTGAAGCAAAAATGCAATATGGTATGATATGATTAAACTAATGCAAATATGAAAGATCAAAATTAAGTCAATTTAGAATAAATTAAATTAAGAAAAGAGATTAATTATTTTTTATGAAAAAATAGGGTTAGAAAACTAGGGTTTTGAAAATTAGGGTTTGAAAATTAGGGTTTGAAAATTAGGGTGTATTAAATTAGGGTTTTCATTAGAATTAATCTAAACCTAATTATTAAATTAATTTAAAAATTAAATTAAAAACCTAAAAAAAACTAATTTTCATTTATAAAAAAAAATTGAGTTAGAAAGCATGTATAATGGAAATAAAAAATAAAAAATTTAAGACAAAATATGAATTTCGTTTGTATGGTTCATAAGGTTTTTGATGATGGTGATGATCAATATAGGTTCAGAACACATCATGGAATACAATGGAACCTTTCAAAACATTGAAAATTCACTAGAATGGTGAAACCAAATGGCCAATTTTCTTGGAAAATTTGAAGTTTGGTGAGGGTGTTCTAGCTCTAATTTTTCGTCCCTTGTCCTTTGTATGTGTTGTACATTTATAGAGGGATAAAATTAGGTCAGAAACTTGGGCTTGATGGATTGATTTTGGGTTGCTTGAAGATGAATAAAAGTGGTTTCTAAATTTGTCAAAATATTTGATAAAATCATGCCTATTTGGTTTTGCACGATTTTGATCTTTTCCAATCATCATAAACATCACATATATGATCCCAAATTAGATTTAAATCAAATATATGATTTTTTTTATGATTTATCTTAATTAAAATTGAATTTAAATGATTTAAATTCAATATAATATAAAATAAATAAAAAAATCAGATAATATGATTAATGGGTCGTGAATAGTCTTATAATTGAGTTTGGGTTGAAAGATTATGGGCTCATTTGAAGAAAACTTGAGTTTTGGCCTTTTTTTGCTTCATACACTCCTCAAAATTGTCCAACTTTAATAATGCATAACTCCCTCAATTTTTATCCCATGTAGGTGTTCTAGGAATTTTTAGAAATCTTAGAGTGTCCTCTAACTTCTCCTTTTGGTCCCATGTGCATTTGATCTTCCATTTTTAAGTTATGTGCTTTTAAAAAAGTTTACTTTTTGTTGACTTTTAAAAGGACATGTAATGTCTTGGCTCATATCTCTCAAATGAAACATTTTTGGCATTGGCTTGTGAGACACAAAGTTGTAGAGAATTTAATTTCCTTCAAAATGAGCTTTGGATGGGAAATATTTGATGAAGTATGTGAAAGTTATGAGTGGCAAAGTACAATTGACTTTTCCTACACAGAATCTTAATTTAGTAACTCCTGATTCTTGATAATTATGAGGTTTCCTTGATGAATCATGATCAAACCTTGATCAAATGATGAATTTAACCTCATAATCTTGATGTTGACCAAAAATCTTGAAGTTTGACTTTATGTTGAACACAGTTGACTTTTTGATGTCCTGAGTATCTGACTGACCAAACTTTTGGGGAAAGTCTTGAAACTTGACATGAGGATTCTTTGAGGTATGTGGGATGTCATGAAGTCCAACTTAGGCTCTGGAAGTCCACTTTTCTTTGTGAAACTCAAAACCCTAGTTTAAGATTTTTTGCTTAGGAGAAGGCTTTGTCTGATGAAACCTTGAATCTTTTTGAGCAATTGTGAATCTTGTGATCATTAGGGAACTTCTTGAGACATATTCTCTTGAATATGGGAGGGAAAATTTTGGGGTACAACAGCTGCCCCTGTTCAATTTTCTGAAACCTGAGGAGTTAGATTGTCATGTACGTCATTCGTGACCTGAAGGTGGAAGAGGATTGAACACTTAAGCCCAAAAATTTGCACTCGCCAGTGCGTAAAACAATATTGTTGATTGATTTTATTTCTTGAATGGGCTTAAAGATTCCATTCGAAGTAACTGGAGATGGGATTACAGATGCCATCCAAAGTATCTGTGGGTAGGAGTATCAGATTGTGTCTACGTTTGACTTTATCCTAATGTTGTTACTGCACTAAGTATCAAAATTAGATCTTTGTATCGACCATCTCTGAATTGTCTCTGTAACATATTTGAACTAAGTATCAACACT
Organism: Lathyrus aphaca; assembly: GCA_963966055.1. Taxonomy (NCBI): domain Eukaryota; kingdom Viridiplantae; phylum Streptophyta; class Magnoliopsida; order Fabales; family Fabaceae; genus Lathyrus; species Lathyrus aphaca. Next base: position 105,217,327 of record OZ014521.1, read on the forward strand.
AGATCTTCCTTTAGATCGTATCTGAACTGTCTTTGGGGGAAGATATACTTTGAACTAAGTATCAGCACTAGATCTTCATCTCGATCGTCTCTGAACTGTCTCTGGGACCATATCTTAAGTTAAGTATCAAAAATAAATCTTCTTTTAAATTATCTATGATCTGCTTATGGAAAATATCTTGCACTAAGTATCAACACTAGATCTTCGCTTAGATCGTCTCTAAACTGTCTCAAGGAATTGATAGTGTTTATCTGACTGCAACTATCCTGAAAAGGAAAGGTTAGTTTTATGCAAGATTATTTGGTGTATGCATGCATAGCATGATGTTTTTAATGTAAATGAGAAAGTCGTATGCGTTATGGATATGTATGGCATGATATAATGTAAACGATGTATGTATGAATTATGTAACTGAAGCACATGAGTAGCTTCGTGTAACAACTGCTAGCTGGGGAAAATAAATCCTGATTCATTATTGAGGAATATGAAGATGTCGTTCCCATCTCATTTCGAAATATTGTACTTATGATCTTCCGTTTCCCGTTCGTCGCACCTTGATTGGGGATAATAGAGACAGACATTCCCCTGGGAGACTTATCTAGTCAAGTGTCAATTCTTAGGAGGATATCAGGCTTGAGAGAAATCTGCTTGGGGATCTCGTAGAGTTGGAAGTACAAGATGCTACTTGTAATAAATTCGTAAAGATTACTTTGTGGGGATGAGCCTGTGGAGATCTATTGGACATGAGCTCTGCTGGGGATTCCAACCTCCAAGAGTCCTTAGTAAATTCTATTATTGTAATTTTATATGTATGTATTTTTTGGTAAACATCAATCATATTCAAAATCATATATTCATTCAAAGTAATCAATGGATTCAGAACTTCTGATATTCTCAACTTCCCCGAGTAATTTTCTAGGAATTATCATGACTGAATCCGAAGACATGATACTGACACCATCTGGTACTATTGGAACAAACAATTAATTTCCCCAATGGCTTTTGCTGAAACCCGGTATCAAGGAAGTGTAATGAGAGGAATGTGCTTTCAGACTGCGGTGGATCGTGTACACCCCAGGTAATGGTTAAGGAGCTCGCAACTGAATTTGATTTGATTAGATTTTAAGAGAGCGTTGCCCCTAACTGAGGATGATTTTTCCCAGAATGCAAGTATTTGGAAGGAGCTGCCTCAAGAGAAATAAACGAGATGCCCTATAATAACATGACCATGACATCGTGAACTCGGTAATGTTACTTATGGCAATTCAGATGAGGAGATCTGCCCATGGCTATTAAGCATCGTTGAATCTTGACCTGACTGCCCTAGATGAATTGGATAATAACATGGCATGCCCCCTTAATTGGAAGATAGTGACTGTGCCCCTTGTATACATTGGCTTTGATCCAACTGAGTCAGGCCTAGGAAGTAACTTTGTCTGCCATGAAGACTTTGGTTTATTGAATGTTCCTCATGTAAGCTTCTCTGCTGTCAAACACTTAGTTATATGCAAACAGTGATATTCAAAATGCAACGCTTATGTCTTTATTGAAGTTTTGAAAAAGAATTATTTTAGCAAAACAATGTTTGTAAAATCTGTGATATTAACTCAAGATTTATAATAAGCCCTAAAGGAGTCAGGATACCTTTTTGTAGCAGTGCGCTTTCGAACTAACCTTGCTTTAGTTAGGACCTTTAAAGGGTTGTAACATGGACTGGTTCACGGTTTAAGAAACAAAGGATAAAGGCTCAAATTTTATTTGTACCCAACCCATCCTTCGTGATGTTCTTCAGTCCAATGTTCAGTTAACTTATGCATTAAGGCTCCAAAGGAGTTTGGAATTGTAACACTGGCATTTGTGATGGTTCAGAAACCAGAAGTTTATTTGAAAAAAAGTCATCTTTTTTTATGTGGAGGATTTGTAGTGACCTCTTTTTCTTTTGACTTTGTTATCTCTTCCTTTTGCCTGAACTGTTTGTTTCAAGATTACAATCAACGGGATGTCTCAATTTTTACTAAGTCTCCTTCATAGGTTTTGACTTAATGAGATTTTCTTTCGCTAGATATTGACTGTCGGACTTAGTGATTACAGTGAACCATCATTAATTGTGTGTAAAAAGGACAACTGGCATAATTGAGTTAACCGAGGAACTACCCTGCCCCAGGTTATGATTAAGGGTTTTAATTTGCGTGAGAATGAAAACTCCTACTCCATAGGCTCAAAAGGTTTTACTAAGGATTAACTTCCTTATATCTCTATTGTTTAGGAATCAAGAATCAAAACAATGCCTTCACATTGTCAGCATAGTCTGTTCAAAAGCATATAATATGAAATTATCGTATCATCTTCGTCATCCTCCCTCTAAAGGCTTACAGCTTTAACAAGAGTTAAATATTATAAAAGAGAAGTTAGAAGCATAGTTTAAATATAGTGAAACGAATGGATTAATTCAAAACAAACATATGTAATGCATTAACGTGAAAACAAAAGTTTGACACAATAGTAAGTGTTTAAGCCAACAAAAGAAATTACAAATAAAAGTTCAAATGTTCTCAAAGCCTCCTCTAAACTTGTCACTCCTGATGTCTGGCAACTTCGATGTTTGATGGACGATAGGAGAATTCAATCTAGTCTTCTGGCATAACCTCGAGGACTCCTTCGTAAATCATGTCTTGAATCTTATTCTTCAATGCCCAACAGTTATTAGTGTCATGTCCAAGACAGTTGGAGTGATATGCACACCTTTCATTGGGATTATAGTGAGAAGAGGAATTATAGGGATTCTGAGGAGGGTCTTTCAAGGTAATCAGCTCCCCTTTCAACATGTGTTGCAGTGCCTGAGCTGACAATATATTGATCTTTGTAAATTGTCTCCTAGGTGCGTCCTGCTTACGCTGATTATTCTGTTGTTGATTTTGTGGCGCAGGTGCAGGATTAGAGATCAGAGTTGCTCCCACAAGGTCGTACACAACATTAGATTCCTTCTTCCCATTAGAAGGCTTCTTGGTGGTACTTGTAGAGATAGCCACTTGTATTTTACCACTTAGTATTCCATTTTATACACGTTCTCCAGTCATTATCATCTTAGTGAAACCAGATGACGAGCTTCTAATTAGATGACTATAGAAAGGACCAGTCAGCGTACTCATGAACATGTTAACCAACTCTCTATCAGTTAAAGGAGGTTGAACCCTGCTTGCAAGATCTCTCCATTTCTGAGCATACTCTTTGAAACTTTCATTAGAGCCCATGGACATGCTTTTGAGTTGCATACGAGTTGGCGCTAAATCAAAGTTATATTGATATTGTTTGTAGAAGGCTTCAACAAGATCATTCCAGGTACGAATATTGGTACTCTCAAGTTGGTATTACCATTCTAGTTGAGCTCCATATAAACTTTCTTGGAATAAATGAATCCCCAACTTTTTATCAGTAGTATGTGGCTAGATCCTTCGGACATAAGACCTCAAATGTAGCTTCGGACACAAAACACCATCATATACCACAAAAGTAGGAACTTTGAATCCAAGAGGAATGACAACTCCATAAATCAGACTCAAGTCTTTGAAATATAAAATAGATGTTTTTTGGAACTTCATGGCATTCAAACGGTCTTCTAGTAACTTGTATTTCTCATAGTAATAATTCTCTTTGTGATCAGAATTCCCAACAGTACCATGTTGACTATCTTCTTCTTTCACAGAATCATCTTCTCCATGAATTTCGACCTCATCTTCTGCCTTAATTTGACCTTTGAATCTCCTCCCCATGTTAATGAAGCCAATTTCTTTTCTTGTTTTCTTCTTCTTCTTGGTCAGGAGTGCCTTCGGTTCTTCTTGTCCTATAGACAAGTTCAGGATCATCTCTTGGAATTGGGCGTTCTGGGTTTGGAGATCTTTGATAGTCTGTTCGAGAGCCATTTCAACTGAAATAAACAACGAGAAGATAAGAGACCTGTCATGGAAACCTGTTATGCAATGGTATGGCATGTAAATGCATATGTAGTGTTTTCAAGGACCTCGTAGGATTTAAATTTGTTAAAGAAAAACAGAAACAAAACTTTTATTAGTAAGTTCAAAATATAACTTCCCATTGGGCTTACAATGAAGGAAAAACAAGAAAAAGTTACAAGGAAAATAAAAACATTTGAGACTAACTCCTTAAGTTTGGAAGGTATCCTTACAAAGTTGATTCAGATAGTGTTTCTGCAAGCGGAAGCCATGATTTGCAGCAAAGAACAAAGATAAATCCTTTGGTCCTTGAAATGGTTAGTGAAATGTTATGTCATAATGTCATGATGTTATGTTTAAAGCTAGCAAATGGCAAATACAAACAAGTCACACAAGAACCTTAGGTTTAAAGGCTTTCATGAAGTTCATAGGTAAGTACCCTCCCCATTGAAGTTTAGTTGGTTTAACACGTCCTAGCAATAGTAACCGGGTTCTAAGGGATCTCAATATCACTTATTCTTATCAAAGGTTGTAGTTCATTGTGGCAACTGACTTTCCCACCAAAACATCCCAAGATTAGAATCTTAATGAGCGTAGTATCGAGTATCAACCAACTTTAGACTTCACCAAAGCCGATTATCTCACTACTTTCTAATGGCCAAGATGGGTCAATTAGGGTTCTAAAAGTAATTTAGTGTTAATGACAACATTTGACAACCTCATGTTATCCTCAACTGACTTAAGGAACATAAGAACCAACCAAAAAGTCACACTAACTATAGCCACCAGATCAACCATATCAGTATACGTCGTATAATTTCCTTGGTCTATTGCTATTTACCTAAGGTACACTAGATCTGGGTTAGGATCTTTCTCACAGTAACCCCACAACAAATAAAGATAAAGAAAACAATTCAAACAAGTATAGTGATCTAATCCTAAGGTAACCCCTCTTTTACTTAGTAGTCCCCAGCAGAGTCGCCAGTTCTGTAACACGGTGGGAGAACTGACTTTGGCGTTTTTGTTTCCAAAAACTATGTTGCGGATAGCAAGAGTCGCCATCGACTTTTATTTTATCCAATAAGGAAAAGGAATAAAAGAACAGGAAGGACCTTTTAAAAAGATTTGAGTTCGGGGGGTAAGTTATACAAAGGGAATGTGTTAGCACCCTTTGTATTCATGGTTATCCATGGGCTCTTAATTACTTAGCTCACTTTACTTTTGTTTGAAAAGGAGTGTAGTGTGTGTTTAGAAAATATTTTCATAAGTCTTTAACTTTTCAATGATCCTCGTATGGATATATACAAAGTGTTTAGTTTTGAAAATGTTTGAAAAGTCGGGTGTAAAGAGTGTTTTGAAAGAGTGAGCAAGTATTTAAGAGTTACTTACCCTAAGTTTGTAAGGTCTTTCTTGTTATTTATTTCCTTTAAGGGAAGGATTGTCCTTACTATTAGTGAGTAAATAGTCTTTACCTTGGATGTTTAAAGGGACAGACGTAGGGTCATCGTATGGTCATAAAAGGTAACCTGTAGGGGTATCTTAGTAATTCAAAGGGACAATCATCATTTTCTTAGGGTCATTGAGGGACAAAATGATTTGTTTGTAGGCAACTCGAAGGGACTATGATCTTTTTTTAAGGGACTTGATGATTTTGTTTTCTATTTAAAGGAACTTTTACTAAGACACCCCCACGTTCGAGAGGCTTGACCATGTTTTTGTAAGGCAACCAAAAGAGGGAACCCTAGGAGGTGCAGATGACAATCGTATAACGATTGACTTACGTGTGCGAGCATCAATTTCAATTATTTATCTTGGATTTAATGGGCTAAGTCCAATTATTTAAGCATACAATCTTTTACACACCCTATTTTACTAACCATGCAATAATATTTTGCAGAAAATAAAAGCAGAAAGTAAAGTCTTACGCTATTACATTATGGGAGGGGGGTACATTTGTCTTTTAGGGGGATTACAGAAATTAAAATGCGGAAAGTAAACCTAATTAACTATTACATAGGAAGAGCAATTACATAATCGAAAAAAGAAGTGCGAGGAAATAAAATTACATAAATATCGTGCGTCCTATACAAATTTTCTAATAAAGTAAATAATTAAGTCAATTTAGAATAAATTAAATTAAGAAAAGAGATTAATTATTTTTTTATGAAAAAATAGGGTTAGAAAACTAGGATTTTGAAAATTAGGGTTGAAAATTAGGGTTTATTAAATTAGGGGTTTCATTAGAATTAATCTAAACCTAATTATTAAATTAATTTACAATTTAAATTAAAAACCTAAGAAAACTAATTTTCATTTATAAAAAAAATATTTGAAAATAATTGGAAGTTCATTATTGAAATAAAATTAAGGTGGATAAGTTAATTAGTTTAGGGTTAATTGTAGTTAATTATAGTTAATTAAGAAAATATAAAAAAAACAACAAAGAAAATAAGGGAATAATAACCAGGTTGTGAAAAAAAGTTGGAGGCTGGACTTGAACCCATGCCCTTTTGTTTCACATATGCATCCTCCGTCCACTAGGCCACACACACACTGGTGATAACAAACACAAACAATTAATTATAAAATAAAATAAATTTTCAAATTTTGAAGATTCGCACGTAAAGAGTCATCTTCTTCGTGGATTCGTCTGGTTAGACTTTTAGCTACGCTTGTCCGTTGCTAAAGCATGTAGTGACGGATTTTGTCTGTCACTACATGTCCTGCAAATTCAAACATTAAAAATACACAAAATAAATGCATTTTAGTTATACAAATCAATCAATATTGGTCTTCTAGGTCCAAATAAATCATCAATTTCGTATGAAATCGCGTTTAAACACAATCCCCAATTTTGAACTTTCAAACCCTAACAATGGCGTGCTACCTTCCCTGTGTCAAAACTTGAATCAAACCAACCAGAAACATTGCAAAGATCATTATAAACAATATTATATAGTCAAATTTGAGTTAGAAAGCATGTATAATGGAAATAAAAAATAAAAAATTTAAGACAAAATATGAATTCAGTTTGTATGGTTCATGAGATTTTTGATGATGGTGATGATCAGTATAAGTTCAGAACACATCAAGGAATACAATGGAACCTTTCAAACCTTTGAAAAATCACTAGAATGGTGAAACCGGATGGCCAATTTTCTTAGAAAATTTGAAGTTTGGTGAGGGTGTTCTAGCTCTAATTTTTCGTCCCTTGTCCTTTGTATGTGTTGTACATTTATAAAGGGATAAAATTAGGTCAAAAATTTGGGCTTGATGGATTGGTTTTGGGTTGCTTGAAGATGAAGAAAAGTGGTTTCTAAATTTGTCAAAATATTTGATAAAATCATGCCTATTTGGTTTTGTACGATTATGATCTTTTCCAATCATCATAAACATCACATATATGATCCCAAAATAGATTTTAAATCAAATATTTGATTTTTTATGATTTATCTTAATTAAAATTGAATTTAAATGATTTAAATTCAATATAATATAAAATAAATAACAAAAATCAGATAATATGATTAATGGGTCGTGAATAGTCTTATAATTGAGTTTGGGTTGAAAGATTATGGGCTCATTTGAAGAAAACTTGAGTTTTGGCCTTTTTTGCTTCATACGCCTCCTCAAAATTGTCCAACTTCTCCATTTGGTCCCATGTCCATTTTTATCCCATGTTGGTGTTCTAGGACTTTTTAGAAATCTTAGAGTGTCTTATAACTTCTCCTTTTGGTCCCATATCCATTTGATCTTCCATTTTTAAGTTATGAGATTTGAAAAAGTTGACTTTTTGTTGACTTTTAAAAGAACCTGTAATGTCTTGGCTCATATATCTCAAATGAAGTATTTTTTGCCTTGTCTTGTGAGACACAAAGTTATAGAGAATTGAATTTCATTCAAAATGAGCTTTGGATGGGAAATATTTGATTAAGTATGTGAAAGTTATGACTAGTCAAAGTACAATTGACTTTTCCTGCACAAAACCCTAATTTAGTAACTCCTGATTCTTGATGATTATGAGGTTTTCTTAATGAATCATGATAAACCCTTGATCAAATGATGAATTTCACCTCATTATATTGATTTTGACCAAAAATCTTGAAGTTTGACTTTATGTTGACCACATTTGACTTTTTGACCAAGTTAACTGATTTTTGATGTCTTGAGTATCTGACTGACCAAACTTTTGGGGAAAGTCTTGAAACTTGACTTGAGGATTATTTGATGTATGTTAGATGTCATGAAGTCCACCCGAGGCTCTGGAAGTCCACTTTGCTTTGTGAAACTCAAAACCCTAGTTTAAGATCTATTGCTTAGGAGAAGGCTTTGTCTGATGAAACCTTGAATCTTTTTGAGCAATTGTGAATCTTGTGATCATTAGGGAACCTCTTGAGACACATTGTCTTGAATATGGGAGAGAAAATTTTGGGGTACAACATTTAATAAATAAGATAAATAAATATCTAAAACTAGAATTAATTGATAATTAGTTAAAAAACTGAGATCATGGTGAGGATCGTGTATGGCACTAGTTAGGTTATGTAATATCTCGTGCATTCACAGGGTTTTTGGCCTGGTTACCCGTGCGTTCACACGGTACTGGTGTATTACTCGTACATTCACATAGATTTTGGACTGGTTATCCGTGCATTCACACGATAATGGTGTATTACCCTTGCGTTCACACTTATTTTGGTTTGGTTACCCGTGCATTCATACTTATTTTTGTTTGGTTACTCGTGCGTCCGCACGGGTACCGCTGTGGACCGCAGAATAGTCGTCAATTTGTCATAGAAATTTAAACAAATTAGAAAATATTAAAATATTATCGAAAAAAATAAAAAATTTAAAATGGACTCAAAGATAATTGTATAAATTTTTAAGAGTGGGGATATTCTTATTCCAGGAGTAAGCTTAAAAGACTTACTCCAAATCATAATCATTGATTTTCATTAATCTAACGGTTTTAATGGATCATTTAATATAATTATTTTTGGAAATATTTTTCTCAATTAAAATCTTTAGATTAATGAAAATCAATGGTTATGATTTGGAGTAAGTCTTTTAAGCTTACTCCTGGAATAAGAATATCTCCACTCATATAAAATAATTATTGTTAAGAAAAATTATTAAACACATACTTCGTAAAAACCAATTGTGAAAATAGAAATAAAAAAAGTTTTTTTAGGGTTGATAGAGTCATAATAAATGAAAAGTCAGTAATTCAACTAACATAAATTTTACATTTTCCTCTTTAAATGTACACAAAAAGTAAAAACTTGTGCGTTCGTACGAATTTTGATACAATTACCCGTACGTTCACACGTTACTGGTGTGTTACCTGGGTGTCCATACGTTACTGATGTGTTACCCGTGCGTTCGCACGAATTTTGAATAAATACTCAAATTGTTCCCTGATATAAAAATATTTAAATCAAATAATTGTTGCTTCTTTTAACAATATTTATACAAAATTTTGAATCAATAGTCAAGTTGTCTCTGTTTATAACAATAGTATTTATTGTAATATATAAATTTGTTTTTATCAACAATGTATTTAATTTTGTACATAAATATTCATTCTAAGTTCATTTGAATGTTTTTTGAATATATCTAACGGGTTGTGTCAGGTGTTACTTTAAAAATCAAAAGTTGTAGTCAAGAGCCTGACTATAAAATCAAAAATCACTCAAAAGCACTTTAAAAAGAAAATCAATAGTAAAATTGTTTCCGTATTTAAAATAATAGTTCATGTTATTCAAATTAAATTTTTATTAGTTCTTTCTCAACGTATAAAATATATATTAAACAAATTATTATTATTATTATTATTATTATTATTATTATAAACATATAGGTTGTTAGGAAATAAAAAACATCTCATTTATAAAAGGAAGAGATAAATTTATAAAATAAGAGTATAAATGTTGAATATTTTACCGATTTAATATTATTTTAATAATTTTTAATAATTATGTGGTCAAATATATATTTAATTATATTAACTATTTTATCAAATAAAGTGTCTTGAATAAATTATGTGATCAAATAAGGTTAAAAAGATTTTATTTAAGAATTATTTAATTAATTAACAAATTAAATAATTGTATATGAGGTCAAATATGAGTGGATGTCAGGATGACCTATTTGGGAATAATGGAAAACTTAATTGACCATCACACTATATATATATATATATATATATATATATATATATATATATATATATATATATATATATATATATATATATATATATATATATATATATATATATATATATATATATATATATATATAGGCTATGATACCCAATATAACGTACAGTTTAACTTTTCTCTCCATCTGAAGAGTGTTCAAGGCATTAGGAGTATCGATTGAGGAAGATCCACAAGCCAACAAGTGTTAGTCTCTTGTCTCTACACTTTCTAACTTTCAGGATTACCGTCAACAATAGATCTTGATTAATAGTTATTGATTTAATTCCAACAAGTGATATTATAGCAGGTTTTATGTTTAGTTTATTGAGATTTGTCCTCTAATCATCAATAATTTTTATTTATTTATTTTGGATCACGAAATATATATTTGAAATTCAAAGATTTTTTTAATATCCATATATATGTTTTAAGAGGCATGGAGTTTTAATGATAATTTTTTTAGCATTTTTTTTACGCTTACTATAAAGTTTATTGTTTGTGTGTTATATTTATTTTTAAAAGATTTATATGGATGTATGATCTTCCATATTTTGTATTAATCCTTGAAATTTATTTGTTTTTGTGATCATATTTGGTATTATAATTGTGATTTGAAAACCATGATAGTGAAAAGTTTTAAATTTGACATAGAAATTATATTATAAAATTTGTTTGAAAATTATAATTTAAATATTTTTTTGAAGAAAAGTATATATAAAATTTTTGATTTTCATTGAGAGATATGTTATTTAATATATATTATGCTAAACATATTTTGAATCACATATATGGTAATGATCGATGATTGAGAATCATAAAAAAAAATCATTAAAGATTTTGATTTTCAACACTTTATTTGTGGTTAGAGAGTATATATTTAGAAATATACATTTATGTCAATTATTTGAGAAAGATAAATATTGAATTTAAATCTTACTTTGGTGATTTGATTATTGGTTTTGAATTAAAAAAAAGTTTTATCATCAAATCTTCTTTATTTGATTGTTTAATTATTGTTTTATCTTTCAATTTGATTCACATAAAATCTGCATATAAATTTATATTTTTGAGATATAAGACAAATACTAATTTATTTAATATATATTTAGTTATTATATATTAATTATGATTTTTTTTGGACTATTTTGAATGTCTCTCAAAATTATAAGGTAAAACTAGAGATTTGATTCTTTAAATTTTGGATACTTTGGATTTTAGAATCGGTTTTGTTGATTCTAAAATGATTTATTTAAAGAATTATTTGGTGTATATGTGAATGTGTTTGACATTTATTTGGGATATATAAATATTTAATATTTATCAGATTTGAAGTTATGCATTTAACATGATTATATTATTTGAGTTGGTTGTTATTAAGTTTTATAAAAAATTTCTTAATTGTGCAATTTGTATAAATTCATAAAAAAATTATGTTTTATTGGGAATTTATTCTCACATTAAGGACTTTAAAGAAATATTATTATTATTATTATTATTATTATTATTATTATTATTATTATTATTGTTAAACGACATCTTAAATGAATACGACTTACATTTGTGGATAGTACCTCGTAAATTTAAGACTCTTTCCATTGAATTTATTAAAATGTCTAGCAATTTTGGTTGAGTTGATTGAAACAATATGTTGCAAAAGTAATCTCTATTGTGTAAATTTGATGAATACGACTTACATTTGTGGATAGTACCTCGTAAATTTAAGACTCTTTCCATTGAATTTATTAAAATGTCTAGCAATTTTGGTTGAGTTGATTGAAACAATATGTTCCAAAAGTAATCTCTATTGTGTAAATTTGATTCAATCATAATAATTATTAATGTTATCCATATTGGTAATGATTGATGTCAAAGACATCCATTATCAGAGCATCGTTTATAATTAATGCCTGCAATCAAAGATTTAGAATTAATGATGTGTTTGGTATCTTATTTGAGTCTTTTAAATTATAAGTAAAGGTGAATGTTTATATAATAATTTATTCATGTATCAGTAATGATGTTGTATGTATGTAAATCTTTCACGTGTTTATTTGAGGTAAACATGTGGCGATGGCAAGAATTTATAGTTTATCAATATTAATTGTCAATGTTTTATCATTGTAATAAAATACCACTAGCAATTGATGTTATTGTTTAAAGACTTGACATGAATGATGCACTTGGTATTTTTAGTGAGTACATTTTTTTATGGTAATCTATAAACTGATATAATTTATGTATCTGCAAAATAAGTTATATTTTGATTCTCAAAAGTTATAACTTTTAGAAATAAAATATAAATATTATGTTCTTGGATATAGACCTTACATAGGGATGGAGAAACTCAAATTCTCTCACAATTATATTTAAAGTGAGACTCAAGTTTAAAAAGTGAGTACACTTAAAATTTCATAGGTCTATAATCTTAAAGTTTTGTAATCCAAAGACATTAGAGGTGTTATTTAAGATGACATAAATTTTTCATATTATATTTGCTTAAATTCTAGTGCTTCTGAAGCAATAAAGAGAAAGACAAATTCTCATTGGAGTGGTGATTTTTCATTAAGATTATTAAGCAAACAAAACATCATAAGCACATTATAAAACTATTTAATCTTGCTAAAGCGCTATAGTTTCGTCAATTAGGTGACTTTGTCGAAAATTTAGCATATGATATTCTCTTTGTACAATTAAGTTTATAACTATTAAAGTTAGAAATTATTATTTAATATAATAATTTCATAAAGTGTGCAATAAAAAAATAGATTGAAGCAAGAGAAAATAAAATAGTGTTCATTCGGTAAATACCTCAAAGGATAAGGGCAAATAAAGAATAATAAGAAAATATGATCTGAACTGACAAATGTTCAATGGTGTCGAAAGATACGTCAATTTAAAAGAGACAAATTTGGTGAAGATTGGTGTTTTTATTATTATTATTATTATTATTATTATTATTATTATTAACTATTTTAGATTGTCATTATAAGCTTATAAAATTTGTATTTAAAAGACAAATTTTGGGTTGCATAAACTTATTCATTACCACCCACCACCACCCTCGTCGTCGAAAACCCGTTACCAACACCACCACACTAATCGTCGATAACCCGTTGTCACGACCCCAAATCTAAATGTATCTTAACAGTGATCCTCCAAAATTCTTTGTGGTCATTGATATCGTTGATGAGTTCGAAAGGTCGCGTCATTGTTGGAGATGTTGAAGAACAGTTAATCAGTTTGCAGACCTGGTTGAGGGTTTTTCAGCAACAAAATGATAAGTAAAAGAAAAGGAAAGTTTTTCAGCAAGAAAAGGATAATGAGAAGACAAAGAAACATAAGAAAAATATAATGGATGACTTGTAGAGTTGGTATAGATTAGGTTTTCAAGACATTGAGACGTGTGTATGCAGAGTTACAGTCCTGCAGCTTCGTACAAAGGAATTAGTTGGTAAACAAAGTCATGGTTCCGTTAAAGTTGGAAATAAGCAGCTAACCGGTTACGTTTGAAGCATACAAATGGTAAATAAAAAAGGTTATCGAGTGTAACTTAAATGAAAAGTAGTATTTACATGAAGTAATAGTTAGAAAAGGGTGGTGAAAAGACCAATTTTTCAACAAAAGGGCATATGTGGCGGATGGTATAAGAGGGGTAGAAATAGGATTTCCAAGATCTCAATTTTTCTTATACGGTAGATATTTGTTTTTTCTTATATTTTATTTTAATTATTAAGAGGGATAAATAAAAATTCACTCACATTACAATTACAAGTGATAAATCAATAAAAAATATTAAATCAATAACGCTTTTTTTATTGTAAAACAAACTTTTTTCTATTAAATAATAATAAAAGTTACTTTAAAACAAACTATTATTTTATTGAATAATGTTGTGGATAATAAAACAAAACAGTAGTTTGATAATTCAATAGGAACATAGTAAAAATTTATTCCAAAATATATATTTGTTATATATCATTATAAATATTATATCATAGTTGTAACTAATTTTAACATACCAAATTACATGATTTATGTATGCAAAGAAAAATAAAAGGATTAATAGCAGTATTAACATTTACACATCATTATTATTTATTAGATAATATTTTGACACTTCCATTGATTCATGATAAACATAACTTAACACTTGACAAACGAAACTATAATATTATTATGAACGTTTCAATATCTTGATTATGTCATTGATATATCTAATAATTATCGCTTCAAACTCGATCGGTCATATAATTAGTCTACGATGATATATTTTACATATAATTTTTTAATCTTCATAAGTCTTCAATTCAATAAGCTCGTATTTCATACTTCGATAAATATCAATCAAGTTTGCATGAAACTCGATTTCATTAACCTTTCAGCCCCGATATCACACAAAATATTATTCAAATACACTTCTAACTTCTAAGTACAATTATATATTGAAATAGGTGATAACTTCTTTATCCATCATAAAAAATTGGATAATATATATTCAACCAATCAAATAATTATTGTAATGGACATGTTGAAATTTCTGTAATTGGAAATGTGGATAGGAAATATGGGTATGAAACAGCCACGAGTAGATTTCTGGTAATTGTGGATAGAAAATGTGAATAGGAAATTTGAGGGGCCTATGGGGGTCCACCCTGAGTACAAGCATTTATATTTTACAAAAAATATGGCTGCTATACTTACCAATCATTGCAGTTACATTTTAAAAATATGGCTGCTACACCCACCAATCACATGATAATTTCCCTATAAAATCTCCTTCCTTTAACCATTCACTCAACACACAAAAAAACACACATTTTCCTTCTAGCTTTCTCATATATCAATCATGTCAAATATCAATGAAAACAAACACATTGCAGTGTTTTCTTTCCCCTTTAGCAGCCACGCCTTACCAGCCCTAACCCTTACCCTCAAACTAGCTCACCATCTTCCAAACTGTCACTTCTCATTCATTGGCACTGCAAAAAACAACCAATTACTCTTCTCAAAAACCAAAACACCAAACAACATCAAACACTACAATGTAAGTGATGGAATCCCAGAGAATCACGAACTTGTTCATGGTAGTGAAGTCAATCTCTACCTTGAAACCGGACAAGAGAATTTTCAAAAGGGTATAGACTTAGCAGTCTCAGAAACTAAAATACCAATCACTTGCATTATAGCAGATGCTTTTATAACACCAACTTTTGATCTTGCTCAAACACTGAATGTTCCATGGATTCCTTTTTGGATTCCAATGTCTTGCTCACTATCTGTTCATATGCATGGTAATATAATTCGTCAACATTGCACTTTTAATGATGGAAAAAAAACATTGGATTTTCTTCCTGGTTTATCAGTGCTACGTGTTGAAGATTTACCACATGATCCTCTATTGACCGGTACCGAGAAAGAAACTGCGCTTACAACAGCACTTGAATCACTCACTACAATTCTACCTCAAGCTAAAGCAGTAATTGTGAGTTTCTTTGAAGAATTAGACTTGCCACTTTTTGTTCAACACATTAGAACTAAGTTACAACTAATGCTTTATGTTCCACTTTTTGATTTGAAACCAAAAACACAACTAAATGGTGAGATAGATGAAAGTGGATGCATGTCCTTTTTGGAGGAGCAAAAAGAAAAATCATTGAAGGTTGTGTTTATTAGTTTTGGTAACACTGTGATGGAACCACCAAAACATGAGATTGTGGCATTGGCAGAGGCATTAGAAGAAAGTGGATATCCATTCATTTGGTCATTGAAAGAGAACCTAAGGAGTCATTTACCAAATGGGTTTCTTGAAAGGACAAAGACACGTAGCAAAGTTTTGAGTTGGGTGCCTCAAGGTAGAATATTAGCACATGGTAGTGTTGGTGCTTTTGTTTTTCAAGGTGGTTGTAACTCTATGCTTGAGGGAATGTCGAATGGCGTGCCTATGATATTTAGGCCTTATTTTGCAGATCAAGGGATAAATACAAGATTGGCAGTGGATGTTTGGGAGGTTGGTGTCATAATTGAAGATAGGGTTTTTACCAAAAATGGTCTACTTAAAGGTTTGAACTTGCTTCTTGTGGAGGAAGAGGGGAAGAGGTTTAAAGAAAATGCTTTGAAGATGAAGAAGATTCTTGAAGAAGCTAATGGACCAAAAGGGCTTGCAACCAAGGATTTCATGAAACTTGTGGAGTTGGTTTCAAGCTCTTGAGTCATGCATGCAACCATTATTATACTATTATTAAATAAAAAACAGTGTTTCTTTTTGTATCTTACAGTTGGTGTATGTGTTTTGTTGTTTTATTATTAAATAAAAAACAGTGTTGTTGGTTTATGATGCAACCATTATTACTATTATTAAATAATGTATCTTTTATGTCTCAATAGTTACTCTTCAGCTTCATTAGTTTACTTCTTTTTCTATCTCAAACCAAATCGTTAGATGGAAGTGCAATATCATTTTGTGAAACATATATATTCTTCAATAAAAATAACTTGTTTTGATGAGTATAAACAAAGTCCTAGAAAGACAAGGATGTAAAATAAAATGAGATTAAGGGCTTTTTTCCTATAAGCAACTTGCTGTATGTATACATAAAGCACTTGAGATACTCTAACTCTCTTAGATAGATATTAGGACACTTTTAGATAGTCTTTTGAATGGTGCAGCATTCACAATATTTAAAGGATAATAATCCTAATGAATAGCTGGTATTTTAAGGCTGGATTATAAAAAGTGATAGGAAGTTTTCCTATCAAAGCCTTGTGACTAGGGTTTCATCAATAGCAAAAGAGAATAATAGAAATTATCTAAACAAAGTAAATTAAAAAGATAACATGTTTTTTTTATTGATTGCCTCTAAGGTGTCAAAAGACAATACATATATAGTGATACTAATGGACTATTACTAAAATGCCCAAAACATAGAGGAAGTCCAATTCAATAACAATTAAAACCCAACTACTATAAAACCTTAATTTAATAATAAACTAAAATATAAATAATACTCTCTATCATTGCCGCGGGATTCACTTGAACCTTGTTCTCAAGGTTCTAAAATTACTCCCGGATTTGCCAATAGAAGCTGAATATCTCTTTTCTTTAAGCTCTTAAGTAAATCTTCAAAGGCATAAATGCCACTAGTATCAATATCAGTAACCGGAAACATTTCAATAACAAGATCATGTATACTAGGAAAGTCACTTGATGTTCTTTGAATCTCTTCATCTGCCAGCCACTTCAATATTTTGTCCTTAATGTAGTTGGAGTTTGAGAAATAGATTGCAGAATCAAACTTGATAATAAGCATGCTGGAAATCTGAGATGCTTTGGCATATTGCAGAATGTTCCCAAGTACCGCGATCCTTGGCCTCGTGACTTGTAAAAGAATTTTCGCAAAAGATATTGCCACCGTGATTAGAAAACCAATCTCAACAATTTGGAAGATGACACCAAAGAAGGCTCCTATGCAAGCTAGAAAGTTAAATTTGTCGCGTTAATGTCGATAAGGCTCATCAAAGCAGCTATGATAATTAAGGCAAGCACTGCATTTGGAGTGTACTTGAATAACTGTGTAATCACTAAAAGAGTTAAAAACAATATTATGGACAAAACTATGTTTGGTACATCAGTTTTACAACCAGCCATATAGTTCACAGCAGGCAGCGAAAATGATCTGGTAGCCACATAATAAGATGTCATCGAACCGATAACGTTCCTTGTTCCTAATGCCACCATTTTTCTGTTAACTTTTTCATCTATCAGAAACCTGTTCAAGATGTATTCACATCTGTTCATAAGCACCATAATGATTTTCTTAGCAGCATAGTTATCATTAGACACATAACCACTCTTATCATTTCTGTGATGTTGCTTAAATTAGGAAAATCCTGACTAGGACCATTGATGTCACTGATCCTCAGTCGAGATAAATTAGTCAAAAGCGATATATTTGACGGGATATGTCCCTCTAGTCCACTTGCATGCATTTCTAGTCTCTGAAGCTGTTTCCAATTCTATATGAAGCTCGGTATTTTTCCGCTGAAACTATTATCATTTATCCAAAAATCAGTCAAATTCTGTAACTGAGAAATGCACAAGTTAAACAAAAACAGCCGGTAATCCAAAGAGTTGTTTGGTTAAGCATTCTTTTATATTAGAATTCGTGCAACCAAATATAATACCTCCAAGTTGATCCGACATGGATTCTTTTTCATGGTTAAGCATTCTTTGATAAAAAGTTTTCCTATCAAAGCCTTGTGACTAGGGTTTCAACAATAACAAAGAGAATAATATAAACTATCTAAATAAAGTAAATTAAAAAGGAAGAGTTTACCCCGCACCCCCCCAATTATACCTGTACCCCCCCAAAATATTTTTTTTGACCAAAATGCCCTCATATAAATAGTTACTAATTCAAATTCACTTTCCATTTTTACCGTCCGTCCAAAAGTTACAGAGAGAAAAAAAATTTTGATTTTCGCACGTGTTTACCGGAAGACTACAAGTAAGTCTTCCGGAATGAAAAATAATGTACCGGAAGAGTTTGTGAAAGTCTTCCGGTACCGGAAGACTTTATGAAAGTCTTCCGGTATGGTTTGGATGACTACCGGAACACTTCATCAAAGTCTTCCGGAAAGTTTTTTAAAAAAATGCCTACCGAAAGACTTTGTTGAAGTCATCCGGAATGCTTTCGTGTGTACCGGAAGACTTGAAGAAAGTCTTCCGGAAATTTATTTATTTATTTTTTTTTTTATTAAATAATTGTTTTTCTGTTTTTTTCCAGTGGTTCGATCACGCGGCAGAGATGGGAGGATTCCAGTGCGATCGATGGGACGGGGCGAGACGAGTAGATCACGCGCAGATGATGCTGGTACATCTGCAGCTGCAGCTGACCCTGTGGGGTATCCTGGTGGTCCGTACGATACCAGGCTTTTGGTTTCGTACGAGCATCACGTGGCGAGCCGTGTATAGTTTGGCGAGGTAATGAAATTATAATTATTTAGTTTTGAATAATAACCGAAATTATATAATTTGTTTATCTAATTTGTTTAATTTTATTTGATTTCAGGAGAGGGGGGCGAAGAAGGAACTGAAGGTGGCTGGACATGGTTTGAAGTTGACCCAGATGGTTCCACATCAGCTTCCACCGGAGATTGAGGGTATCATATTTAGATCCGGTTTAGCTTCCTTACAGAGATCGAGTTTGAAGAAGATTGATGCAAACTTGGTTTCTGCATTTGTGGAGAGATGGCATATAGAGACATCTTCATTTCACCTGCCGTTCGGTGAAATGACGATTACTCTCGATGATGTGGCATGTCTGCTTCATTTGCCTATTAGGGGGTATTCTGGAACCCTCAACCCATCAGTGAGGAGTTAGCCATTGAGTGGGTTGTTGACTATCTTGGAGTGACATCGAGAGCGGCACTTTTCCAGGTTCGTGAGTGCAGAGGATCGTACTTCAAGATAGAGTGGTTATATGATCGATTCGTAGAGCATCGAGCAGCTTCACGTTGGGCATTTGCGACCCGATGTTATTTGATGGTGATAGTGGGCTGCACCATCTTTGCGGATAAGTCATTTACACTCGTGGAGGCGCGATACTTGGCATTATTTAGGGACCTGGATGCGTTGTCCACCTATAGTTGGGCAACAGCTGCATTGGTGACACTGTATAGGTTTCTTGGAGATGCATCTATGTTTAGCTGCAAACAGCTTGGTGGTTATCCGACTCTCCTACAGGTATATATTTAAATTCAGTTTATTATGTTAAAGTTATATATTAAATTTAGTTTATTGATTTTCTTTTAATTCTAATTTTAATTTTATTAAGTTCATTATGTTCTATTTAATTATTATGTTATTGTTTTTTTAACAGTGCTGGATTCACGAGTATTTTCCTACACTTGGGAAAAAAGGAGAGAATTGGATACCTGCTCAGAACTGTGGACTCCCGCGTGCGATGAGGTGGACGTACAAACAGGGGGCGTTAAAGGTGGATGAGTTGCGACCCATTATGGATGAGCTGACATCGACTGATGTCATATGGAGGTCGTTCGAGGATCATAGAGTTCATCGTCGTTTTGATGAGATTTCTCTATTCAGGGGTTGTTTGAGGTGGGGAGATACTATTGTTCCATACATGCCTGACAGGTGTCTTCGACAGTTTGGATACCGTCAGTCCATTCCACCTGCACCCATTGATCCTAGGATGGCTGGTGACATTGATGTTGAGTGGATTAGTTACACCCAGAGCGCTGGCCAGGTGATTCGTTCTGCTACACGGGCGACTATCCCATTTGAGGTAGAGGATGGATACCTAGAGTGGTATTATCGTGTTTCGCATCCTCGATTGGTACCTCCTACCTATGATGAGCCCTATGATGAGCCGCCAGTTGCATCTATTCCTGAGTACGATGCGGGACCATCTGATCCTGCATGGGGTTCTGTGTCCACCTTGATTCATCGCTACCTTCAGCAGAATGCAGCTGAAGAGGATGATCCACATTTTGCTGATCTGTTTGCAGCTTTACGTATTGCTCGTTCACAGTGATGTATAGTTATGTTTATGTCATATTATTTCTTAGACTTTGTTTGTTAATATATTGACATTTGAACTGATATTTATGTTATATGTTATTTATAGTTTTTCGATTACCTGAATCCAATTTATGTTATATGTTATTTAAGTGAAAATAAAAATGAAAAACATAATGAAATTAAAACATATAATATAATTCATGAATAAAAATGAATAACATAGTTTATAATTTATAATGAGTTTGTAATATAGGCGTAAGTTGTTGCCAATGTTGTAGACGCGCAGCAAATCCTACCATCCATGATGTTGCTGCTGGAGAACGAAAGTTCCTCCAATCTGTTGTCACTGGTGGCAATGGAAATCCTTCTTTCATGTTAACCTATATTCAAAATTAAACAATACATTATTTAATGTTACTCAAATAATTTACTAATAATATCAAATTATAACAATGTTTACCTGAATCCAATGATTGGAGTTTACAAATCCAATGCAATAAAATGAGACATTGGGTGAGAATGTAGTTGTCATAGGGAAGAAAGTCAAACATTCGACTCCTAGACAGACAAGTACCACGTTATACCGATTCGCAATCACGTAACCCATATCTGGTAGAGTCAACCATTTCTCTATTGGTTGAGAACCACTTCCCTCTATCTTCAAAGAATCTCTCACTTCAGCTAACCGATCAGCAAATAAATTGGCATATAAAGCTGATCTTTCATTATGTATAATTTCCAATTCTAATTCCCGACGAACCATTGGCCAACCATCTTCGGCATAACCCCGCAATGAAGCAATCACTCTAAATCCACAATTACCATCTGACATTACGTTGACAACGTCATCAATGAATGACCTAATATGATAAGGAAATTGAAGGATGAACCGTTTAGATGACTGTGAAGTTTGTGTTAATTTTAACTTCTTTTTCACAGGTTGTGATGGTTGAGATGGTTGAGATTTCTTTTTTGAATTTTGTGATGGTTGAGATTGTCGTTGTGAAGATTGTGATGCTTGATCAACATATTCATGATACGAAGGATCCCTGTAAACATCATACCCTTCAGGTTTTTTGCCTTTTTTCTTGACTCCACCTTTTGTCTTTATTTTTTCAGGTGGTGCTAACAAAGAAGTCGTTGTGGGAAATGCAAGTTCATAAACCCTACTATGTAATGCCCTTCTTCCAACAACATCTTGTGACCTATACCTTTTCCATAACTCATCCATTGCAGATTTCATACCCACTTCTGATTCCTCATCTAAGTCTTCTTCCAACTTAATTTCCATACTTAGTTTCCTCCAATGTACATGCACAGCCTCAATTGGTATCGGAATACCACTAATTCTATACCCTGCCAACTCACACGCGCAAGGTAATCCATAGGTGGATCTAAGAGTACATCGGCATCTGTCTTTGTTAGTTCCAATATAATCAACTCTCTTTAACTCTTCAGCAACGCGCCTCAATGCAGCTCGCGACACTGAAGTACGTAAATATGTGTAAAATGGACTTGAATGGACATGTGCAACTTCATACACACTCTTTTGAAAAGAAGCTCGAATGTTGCTAATTTGTATCTTTAAGTTGTCATTCATGGCCTCCCAATATTTTACCATGTCACCAATACTGTTACCCAACATCTGCTTTAACTTCCAATGAGCAGACTCAACCCTATAATAATACATATTTAAACTAAGTAAGAAAAATAAAAAATTCACAAAAAGTATATTTTGGGATCTAAAACAAAACATACCGATTAGTCGTCGTGTTACCCATATGTAGGACTCGATTAATCCATGCGCAAACAAACCTTTGTCTATGTGGTGTCAACCATGTGTCGTTCACGTACTCAAAAAATTTAGGACAATCAACACACTCT
The DNA here is from genome assembly GCA_963966055.1 of Lathyrus aphaca. Taxonomy (NCBI): domain Eukaryota; kingdom Viridiplantae; phylum Streptophyta; class Magnoliopsida; order Fabales; family Fabaceae; genus Lathyrus; species Lathyrus aphaca. The sequence goes on from OZ014521.1 coordinate 105,239,904, forward strand.
TGCTCAAGTTCTTTTAAATGTTGTGCATACTCAACCTCATCACTAGCCCATACAACATCCGTCCATAATTTGCCAATTGACTCCTGCTTATCAGGATCCACTAATAGTTTCCTTTTTGCACCAACATTTTTGTTAATGTGAAACTGACATAGCAAATTATTTGTCTTCGGAAACACAGTTTCAATGGCTTTCATCAAAGCAAGATCTCTATCTGTCATCATAACTTGTGGAAATAAATCTTTTTTCACAAACAATTTTTTAAGCTTATCTAACACCCAACAAAAAGTCTCAGTCTGCTCAGACTCAATATACGCAAATGCGACAGCAAAAGTCAACTCGGTAGATGTCATTCCAACAATTTCAAACAAAGGTTGTCTGTATTTGTTTGTCTTATAAGTGCTATCCATAACTAACACAATAGGAAACATATTCAACAACTTAACTGAATCTGGATGTGCCCAAAATATATCTTTAATAACTTCAGAGTCATCTCTTTTTCTACTCCAAAAAACATAACCTGCAGCCTCGATAAGCTTAAACAAATGTTGTATCTCACTTCTAGGACCTCTTATCTCTTTTTCCATCATACTCTTTTGCTTGTATATTTGTGTGATACGAGTGACACAATCTGGATCAATCTCGTACAAGGAATGCAATATATTTCTGGGTGCAACCTTTCTCTTTGTTAAATCAGCAACATGTTGCTTCTGATCCGCTGTCAACCTACCAACAAATGAGTGACCTTCTAATCTATCGGGTAAATCATGGTTATGAACGCCGCATTTTACATCAATCTTCCATCCAGATCCATCTTTTGTCGGAATCGACCTGATCTTAAATGGACATCCACATTTTTTCGTCGCACTTTCTATTCCACTACGAATATCCTTGTATTTCCCACCTTTATCGCAACCAAATATTATTTTGTTCTTTCTTCCTCTCTTGCCTGTTTGTGTATCTGAACGAGTGATGACGACCGTCACTTTATTTCGTAATCCGGTGTCTTTGACCCATCTTATCACCTCTTCTCGTGTACCAAATATCTCTGTCGTTGTAAATACATCTGATGTATTCACACATATCGGTTCTTTTTCGTGTAAAGGTACTGCACCTACAAAATAAAAATATTTTTTAAAAAAATGAATTAAAAAAAATTAAATAATATAAAAAAAAATTCAAACCGGAAGACTTTATGCAAGTCTTCCGGTATTGTACTCTTACAATACCGGAACACTTACATAAAGTCTTCCGGTACACATATTCATTCCTACCGGAAGAGTTAATAAAAGTCTTCCGTACCGGAACACTTTTATTAAGTCTTCCGGTGTACAATCATCATAATACCGGAAGACTTACATAAAGTCTTCCGGTATGTAAATTTACGTACCGGAACTCATTCCAAAAGTCTTCCGGAACGTGTAATTTTTGACAAATTTTTACTTTTATCTGACGGTCTGACACAAACGGTAAAAAAAATAAATAATAAAATAATAATACAATAAAATAATCTAAGGTTAAAATGGGCATTTTTAAAAAAATGTGGGGGTACAGGTATAGATGGGGGGGTGCGGGGTAAAATCTTCATTAAAAAGATAATGCCTGATATAGAGGAAGCCCAATTCAATAACAATTAAAATCCAACTACTATAAAACCTTAATTTAATAATAAACTAAAATATAAATAATATAAATAATACTCTCTATCAAAAAGCTTCTACAAATTTTGAACTATAGAGTATTCAAAAATTCAAACCCCAAAATTGTATGGTACTATAAATTGAATTTTTTACCGTACTGCCACATTTTTGAAAATTATGTATCATAATGTTATACTTCCAAATTTAAGTATGAAATGTCATATTTTATGGAAGGGTTCATTTATGAGATGGAAAAATCCAAAGTGGGAATCTTGTTGTGTACTGATTCGTCCAGTCATATGGACTTACCACTGAACTGATTCGTCTAATGTATGGACTTACCCAAAGAAGGAAACTTGCTTTGTAATGGTTCGTCCAATTGAAGGACAAACCCCTACAAAAAAAAATTTACTTCAATGGTTTGTACATTCATTGGACAAACCTATGTACCACTTATTTTTTTCGTTTTTATTTATTTATTTATTTTATTTAATATATTAATTAATATAATATAGTGAAAATGATTATTTAATATTAAAAAATAATTAAAATTATTTTAAAAATTATTTAAATAATATTTTAATAAAATAAAATATTTTTACTAATATTTTTTATAAATAATTTGTATACTAATACTACAAGAAAAAATATAATAATACACAAATCTATTAATAATACAAATACAATTGAAAATGGTAATACACTAATTTTATTGTGGGGGTGATGGTGGTTGATAATAACATGAACCAATATAGCATGTGGTAAGTATTTTTATGCTCGTCTAATCGGTCTCGGCCGAGATTTGTCGGAAATTATAGAAAGACATGATATTACATTGTTACAAAACACTATGGTCCTTGCAATACTCTCCAATTCATCGACCTAACTTTGAGTATTCATACTCTCAGTCTCAACAACATACCATCAACACATCCTCATCTCAACCTAACTATGACTTTGCCTCCTACCAATCCCAACAAAATATTCAACCCATCATTTAGTCGATTTAACTTCAATCAATCATCGTACTCTCAAGATGTTTATCGTCCATCTATGGAATCACCTTCATCATAGACACCTGTGTCACAAGCAGTCCCCAACTTTGATCTAACTGACAAACATCTTATTACACTTTCGGACTTCAATGTTGACGACATAGATCAATCTATGGGAGAAGGTACATCGAATCAAGGTCAATCAAGCCAGGATCCATCGAATCAAGATGAATATTAGTCATCCAACGATACTCCTTCATCATCAAGAAGGACAAAGGTCACCGCATAAAAATATCTACCTCACGCTATATTGGCTCATTTTATTATCAATCATCATCATCCCCATAGTAAAATTAGTATATTATTATTTTCAATTGAATTTGTATTATTAATAGATTTGTGTATTATTATATTTTTTTTCTTGTATTATAAGTATAAAAATTATTTATAAAAAATATTAGTAAAAATATTTTATTTTATTAAAATATTATTTAAATAATTTTAATTATTTTTTAACATTAAATAATTATTTTCATTATATTATATTAATTAATATATTAAATAAAATAATTAAATAAATAAATAAATAAGTGGCACATAGGTTTGTCCAATTGAACAAACCATTTAAGTAAAAAAAAGATGTAGGAGTTTGTCCTTCAACGAATCGGTACAAAACAAGTTTTCCATTTTGGATAAGTTGATATATTGGACGAACTGGTTTAGTGATAAGTCCATAGATTGAACGAACCGGTATACAGTAAAATTTCCACTTTGGGTTTGTCCATCTCATAGTCATAAAATATGATATTTTAGTATTTAAATTTAAAAGTGTGATATTGTGGTACATAATTTTCAAAAGTGTGGATAAACTTGTCCATATATTTTGATGGCTCTAATTAATATTATATGTCAGTTTCAATGATATTGTACCGTGACAAACAAGACTTGATAGGGGGTTGCCTTGATATCATATGCGAGTTTGAATGATATTGTATCATGACAACACGATTTAATAGGGCTTGCCTTCATATGATCATATGTCACTTTCAAATTGTAGAATTTTAATAAGAAGTAGAGATGTCTACTTAATTGTCATTCTTATAGGAGACTGATGGCTGGTTGGTAGGGGCTTGCCTTCATATGACCATATGCCACTTTCAAATTAATCATAGTTGTACTTTGAATACAAGTACACATGCTTACTCAATTCTCATCATTCTTATAGGAGACCGACGGTTGGGGTGATAATGTACTACACATAGTCAAAACATTTTGTTTTTACATATTGGAGAGATTGAATGTTTACTAATTAATTTATATATTAGTTATATTTATATATGCGACCTATTTAATTATAAAAATCTCATTTTCACAAGTTATATTATTTTAAAGTGATAAATTATTTGATGGATATTAATTTTCAGGATAAATAGTAAAAATTTAATTTAATAAAATATTGAGCAATTATTCTAGAATTTTTTGAGTTTTATTTTTTTCTTTTATTTCAGTGAGAGAAAAAAATCAATTTATAAGACTCAGAGGGAAGAATGGTGATTGTGGTGATAATCAGAGGTGACGACAACATAGTGCATAGGAGGCAAGGGTTTGACACTAAAGAATTAAAAAAGAGATAAATATGTGAAAATATAAAAACGTATCAAGAAATGAGATGTGAATTTTATATTAACAAAAATTATTGTTTAAGATCCCCTTTCATAAATAATAATGAAATATTTATTCATAAAAATTTGATAATGAAATATTTATTCATTAAATTTAAAAAATTATAATAAATAATTATCAAAAACAAAACTTGACTTGATGGCCCATTGTTAATTTTAAAATATTATATCAAAAAATCATTTGTAATTGAAGATATAAAATGAAATTAATGCATTAAATTTTATAAAATTATAAAATAAAAATAAATAACCATCAACTTGACTGAGAGTCCATTATGAATCTTGAGAGCTCATTATAAATTTCAAAAAATTATATAAAAAAGGTCTTTTTTAATTAAAGATTTAAAATTTAAATAAAAAGTTAAAGTGGACGAAATAAAATTTGTCACAATCACACAAATGAGTTTATCAATTAAGTTTCTTCTTTGATTTGACGTGTTTGTCAAATTTCTCTAATCTTTGTCTCTCTATTAATTTATCTAAACACTAAACATATGAAATACATATGACTAAAAGGTAAAAGAGTTGAGGGATAATTCCTTGGATAAAGTATCTTTTAATGAAGGACCAGGAGATGATGGAACATGTCCTCTGGTGGGTCTAAGTATTAAAGGCGCGGAGATTATGGTGGGTCTTAAACATATAATTCTAACATTTTAGTTCAATTATCACCATTAAACTATTCTCACAATAATCTTATTGTTTCTACTTTCAATCAATTCTCATGGTTCAACATATACAACACAAACTGATTAGCACCCCAAATCCCTAATTGGCATAATTACGGTTAATTGAAAAAGTTGGGTAAAATCCGGCTCAAAATAATACTTCTTAGCATCATAAGATATTTCATGTTTTTAGCTTCGAATCGATATATAGAACACTACAAACGGACACCCGAACGAAAGTTACAATGTAAAATGTAAAACATAACAAATTGTCGGGCTCGCTAAGCGCGGGCTGCTCGCTAAGCGAGCTACACCAAAACTGAGGATTTTTTGCAGAATTAACCTGCTCGCTAAGCGAGCTCTGCGACACTAGGTAGTGGATAGTCCGCGGAGAACACGCTCGTCCTTTGGAGTTCTCACCAACCGACGAAACTATACTCACGGAAATTCAGGGATATAACAACTTACTTGTCAACCACACAATAATAACATCGTCCAACTCTCCAACGACAGATATATATTGGTCATACTACTGCAATCAAAACTTATGCAATTCCGCTTCCATTCTAATCTCGAAACAATTCATCCAATTCAGCTTAATGAATCCGACCATGGTTACTATACTCCATGTCAATCCTCTTCACAGGATTTTGTTCACTTAGGGTTTCTATTAACACAAAGTCTTCATTAATAACAACGTAGTAACATCATAGAGCTTACAATCATTAGTGAGTCACTCGTACCAAACTTAAAAGATCCTTATATACTTGCATATTTCCATAACACTTGCATATTGCATACAATATTCCACATACTCACCTTTGAAGATCACACAAAACTTCTCGTTCCAATACATTTCTCTCAAGGGTATCGTTCCTTAAACAATCTAAATTGCATGCTTAACTTCAGAACATTCACCTTTCACTCTTACCTAGAAGGATAACTTAAAAATCCATATCTCTTAGTGCGGCTCAACTTGCATACATCTGGTATTACTCTTACGGAGTCCACTAACTTGATGTGAAGAATTAACAAAACAAGAACTGACTGATTGTTCATCTCTTTTCCACACAATAATCTAGATACCAAAAAGTTTCCTGGGAGATCAACACTTCATGAGTCTCTATAACTTCTCAATTGGTTCCTTAATAGTTGCAACAACGACACACCAATTATTTAAATCATTTACTGTCTACCAAACATTCTCAAAGGAAAGTCCAACACTTTATCCTCTGATACTTCGAACGGAAGCCAAAACGAACTTACAGTTCAGAAAATACAATTCTATAAAGTCCTCCACAAGAGTCATGTGTCAATCGATTACCTATCTGAGGCTAAACAGTCGAACACAACTGAACTCATTCTTCTTATTAACAAACAATCCAACTCAAAATTACCAATCTAGTCCACACTAACTTGCAAATATTATCCTCACTCGCGGTTTCTAAACATGTGTAACAATCGTCCACCATCCACAACTCAAGATAACACAAAACGGGGCACCACATGCAGATTATACTCTTCGACAAACAAAGAAGTAGAACTACCATGTTGTTACAGTCACATTGCGAACACTCGGCGGAATAGTTCGATTCCACTCATACAACGATGCTAGTAGGAAAACGATAATGACGACATCAAAAGGGTTTTAGTCGCAAGATAACACTTAGTTCATCCATAACAAAATCCAACACACAATCCTTATTTGGTAAAAAAATGATGAACATCTGATGTCTAGTATACAACTTTATCCCCTCTCTTTAATTCCTTGGCGAGAATTAAAACAACAACAATAACAACATTCTTTATCCCATAAAGCTAAATTCTAAATACTTCGATTATTCACAAACACATGAGTTTTCCCTTACACCTGAGAACTGAGGTAAAAAACTCCTCTAAGAGCCTTGTTGTCTTTGCTTACGTACTAACCAGGGTTCTCTTACCCTTTACTAATCGTCGCATAAAATGTCTCCACATCTTTCTATCGGTACCAAGTATGCTTCAATCGGGCACTCAAGTCCAAATGTATGCATCTTAGAAAAAAATCAGGTTTTCAAAACTTAACAATGATAACCGGTCATTACCAGGAGGATAACCGATTACTCAGTGAAAACCTGGACTTCCAGTAGCTAAAAGAGATTTAGAAATATAATTTGGTAACTGGGTACCACCTAGGGGGTAATCCGAACACTTCATCACAAAAGCACAATTCTGGTTTTCATTGCTACCTAAACCTCCCAAGCTCATTCCAATCACGTCCAAAGGTTTCAACCATACCAACCGACGATTCCACACATATAGTAATTGTCGCTCCCGATAAATGGGGAATGGCCCCAGATAAAGGTACAGACGCGAACGGTCGGCGAGAGGGACAATGAGAACACACAGCCGTGAACTCACTGGAGATGAATAGAGTCGCCAGCTAGGCATTTTTATCCCGGAGGAAAGGCAATGCTGCATAGGCCTAGAAAGAGACGGATAAGACGGTTGCGAACCAGAGAGACTGAGAAAGGGGGTTGGTTACAACCTGGGAAGGTATTAGCACCCAGATTATCCGTCGTACTCGACAGGATCCACGCTTAAAAGATTTGTGTTTTAAAAGGGGTAGTGTCAGTGCAATTTGTGTATAAAAGAGCTGGAAAGATGTACAGGTGTCAGTGTAAAAGAAGTGTAAAGTGTGATATATACAGTGTCAGTGTAGGGACAAGGATGAAATGCTCAAGATCATGAGGCTAAGAGAAATGAGCTGGAAAGAGGGGGAATATACAGAGACTTTTGTTCGATAACTGTTAAGTTATGCCTACGTATCCTCTCGTGCAATGAGGAAGTCAGAACACCGTAGTTCGACCCAAAGAGACTGAAAGATGAATTGACTTGTGAACTGCTTACTTTCCTAAGCTCAAGTGTATGATCTATCTGGCACAGATGCAAACTGTCTTGCATTAGACGGAAGAAGCAAGTTCTCGTTTGTGAGTGAATGAGATGAGAAAAGAATCCCGGAGGAGGCGATTATTGTTTGTTTTTGAGTTTTCAGTCTTTTATTGCTTTTGAATTTGTCATAAGTTAATGAGCTTAAGCCTAAACCAATGGATTTAGTAAACTCATCACATCCTCCCTCTGATTAGGGGTAATGAGATTACCTTAAGTGTGAAGTCAGATTCTCACACTTAATTACCTTTGATGTAGGATTAAGATCATTAACCTACTTGTGATTATTTAGATGTTTTTGGTGTTTTTGTTTAGTGTTGAGTAATGAGATTAAGCCATAATCAGGGATTAAACAGACTCATTACACCATCCTAATAGAAGGATAATAGATGAGAATGTTTAAGCTGAGGAAAGCTCCTCAACTTAATCCATGATTAGGGATTAAACTCATGACAAAACAAGCCTTTGATTAAGTGGATTTTATTGAATGATATGATGATGAAGTGAATTTTATGGTTTGTAAGACAACTTGAGGGGGACTTGTCCATTAACACTAGGGTTAGTCCTTCTTGACCAATTAAGGAAGAATTAGAACCCTAATGCAAGGCCCAAGTTACAAGCTTGATGTCTTGATGATTATTAAGTGAATTAATTAAAGGAGTTAAACACATGAAGGGTTTAACACTTAGGATTAAAGTTATACACTCCATCCTAATAGAAGGATGCAGGCATAAGCTTAATCACAAAGCCTTAAAGCCTTTAGGGTTTAGTCCCTGATTATGAGATGAGAAGAGAAGACTCAAAAGAGACACAAAGGTAAAAGCTAAAAGGGGAGACTAATAAAAACCCTAATTATTATCATGCTTGGTTGTTCCTAAGGTTTATGAGGTTTACAAGAGCAATCTTCAATGGAACCACCAGGAAGCAGATGAAAGGATCAGGAGAAGCAAAGTAACTTGCTTCATTCAAGAGGTCAAGTCTCTTGAGGAAAGAAAGTAAGAAAAAGAGGAATGAGCAAGCTCAATCCCAAACACATACATAAATGCAGCAAGGATGCATAAAAGAGATGAAGAGAAGTTATGAGAAGTGAAGGCAAATTCACTTCTCAAAGTCACTTACCACCTGAAAGGTTAGAAAAGAAATGCAATGCAATGCAAAATGGGATGAGATGACATGATGAGAAACAAAACCAGAAGCATTTACATGATGCTAATGATGCTATGAGATGCTACAAACATGAGGCAGCACATGGAGATGATCATACAAGCTCAAGAATGCAAATGGGGCAAGTTAAGAAGCATGAACATACATGAAAAGTTATGAGGTGCACATGGCATACAATATGGCAAATACATGATGCAATGATCAAACATGCTTTCAATATGTCTTATGATGTTCAATGAATCAAATGGAGGCATGGAATGCCATGGAAAGTCATGTTATGCAAGAGAATGCAAGATGGATGCATATGGAAGCCCAAATTAGGGTTTATGATCAAAGCATCAAACACAAACCAAAATCAGAAGCAAACAACACTATAAAAAAATTGAAAATGCACTCCAAGGACCCCTAATCCTATACTAACCCAATGCCCAAAGGGGAGGTTTCAACTCTTAACCTAGTTCAAGTTATGATTTTCTAAAGATTTCTAGGGTTTTAGGGTTTCCAAACAAAAGAATTGCCAAACAAATTGAAAATGAGGGATCAAATCATGGCCATTTAATCTCACAAACTACATGTTAAACACAATGCAATGCAAAAAGAATCAAGGTCCAACTCTTCATGGATAGGCAGAAATGATTTTTGGAACTTTGGATCAAAATAATGCATCAAAATGATTTTAATTCAATGAGAAATTCTTAAAATGCATCAAGATCAAAAAATAAATTTGGTTTGAAGGTTGGACAATGTTTCTAAATGTCTTAGAACATTTCATGAATTTTTTTTGTGATTTTTAAATACCTAAAAGTATTTTTAATAAATTAATTTTCATTAATCAATTAAAAAGAAACTTTTAAATATTTAAAAATACTTTTTTAATGCTAAAAATGAAAATAAAAATATTTTTGTGTTTTAAAAATTAATGAAACTCTTGACAAAAAGTTTCATAATTTTTAAATGGTTTTTGCTATTTAAAATAAATTGTACAAATTAAATGAGAAAAAATGAAATAAAAAATTAAAATAAACTGAAGTATGCTAAATGAGGGGCTGGGATTGAATCTGGGAATGAGGCCATTGACTGCGCGCCAGATCTGATGGATCACATTCAAACTGGCTAAATTGAATTAATTAACTTAATTAATTAAGATTAGGGTTAAGTGGATGATCTGAGCCACACGTACACGCGCGAAGTCAAACAAGTCAACTGATCCTACGCACGAAATTCAAATTGCACTTAATGACCTGATTAAAACCCTAATGATTTTCAGGTGGCCGGAGAAGACCTCCGGTCGTCTTCTCCGGTGGGAACCCCACCTGAAAATTCCTAAAACTCTCAAAACGCAACTAAAATGAAATCTAAAAACATAGAAATGATCCCCACAACTCACTGAATCAAAACCCTAAGCTAAAACTCATTTATATTTCATCAATCTCATGAATCGAAACAAAGAAGATTTTAGGGCAAAACTTTCAGAACACGATTACATCCTCATTTTTCCACCATTTTCAAAACCAATGACATATTTATGATCAGGGAAGCATGGAGAACAAATTAAGAACTTAAAAATCCATTTCTGGAAAAAATGTTCATGAAGCTCACCTGAACTGGAGCTTTGATCTCTGACACTCTCTGGCTAGTTTCTTGCTTGCAATCAGCTCCTCTTGACCTTCTGAGAAGCTTTCAATGCTTGGAAGGAGTTTGTGGTAGCTGGTTTGGGAGTTTGAGGCAGTTCTGTCCAAGCTCAGGTGAGAATCGTGTTTTGGATTCAGGCTATTTCTGGCAATGGTGAGGGGTTCTTTGTGATCAGGATGATGAGTGGGGATGGTTTGTGAAGATTGTTTTTATGTTTGTGACTTGTGGAGAGAGATTCGAATGCTTTTGCTCTATGGAGTGAAAATGTGAAAGTGATGCTATGGCTGTCTTCAGGCTTGCTCTCTATGTGAAATGGCTGGCATTTTCTTTGTATAAACTAATGGGATTGGTCAGAGGATGTGACCTGTGCTTTTGTGATAGGTGTGCTAGCTTTTGCCAAAATGTCCACTTTGTGTAAGGAGGGCATGGGCTACACTTCTAGCTTGGTACAAGAGGCTTGTCCTGCGCAGCATGGTGAGGGAAAAGGGCTAGTGTGGTTCAGCATCCAAGGCAGCAAGTGGATGGAGTGTGATCATTGGTTTTGCAACTTGATCACTTTTGGTTCACATGAAACTTTCTTGCTATACAAACCATGAAACATGAGAAATTTTGGTTCAAATCTGATTTGTAGGTCACATGTGATGTTTGTGTAATGGTTAGACATGAATTAGAAGTTACAAATGCCTTGGTACAAAGTTTTTGCAAGTTTCTCATTTGAGGCATATCTTGAAAATTAGTGATTTTTGCCAACTTTGACACACCATAACTTTTGATCCAAAATGAATTAGGTCATGTTCTTGTACTTTTTGAAAAGGGAAAGATCTAATCTACAACTTTCATGACCAAAGTTTTTCCATTTGAAGCATTTTTGGATCAAAAAGTAAGGTTTGAAAAGTGGCATAAAATGACATATTCTTTAAAAGTCAACCATGCCCTAAAAAGTCAACTTTGCAAAAACTTGTAATTCTTGAATTTTGTGAACTTCTAACTTCTTCCATGATCAAATAAAGATCATATACACTCAAAATGATGAAGATCACCCCTTGGTTGGGTCATTGGGGGCCTCAGATGCCCTGATTTTGCACTGACTTGTCCAGAAAGTCAACTCTTGATCAGATGACTTCCCCATGGAATTTCTTCATGAAAATTGATATGCATACTCCCTATACCATATAGAGACCTATGGAAACAAGAATGATCAAAAAAATTGGAGTTATGGCCTTTGAAACCAAAACCCTAATTTTAGGTCATCTGTGCAGTTAAACCTGGCTCTGCTTCCATACAAACCCCAGTTCCTGTGATTCTTTGGCATTTTTGACTTTGAGAGGATGTAATATGATATAAGAACACACATGGACCCCTTTGAAATTATTGATGGCCTTTGGAGTGGCTCAAGAAGCTTTTGGGTTGCTCAGATCACAAACCCTAGGTGCAGATGACTTTGAATCTATGCAATGAATCAAAATTGAGGTATGAGAGGTTATGATTGTGTTTATGCATATGAAATGATCACAAGCCATGGTGTGAATGGGTGAGGGCAAATTTGGGGTGTTTACAGCTGCCCCTATTCAAACATGAGTTAGCTGTGCAGAATGTAAGCAACAGCTTAACAGGCAAACAAGATAACTTGTGGTTGAATACCAAAGACAATCCAAAATTTGCACTCAAAATGAAGAAGAAAAGGGATATAGATTGTAAAAGGAAAATAAAGTATATTGTAAAGTGTAGGCGACGGAGGACGACCGTCGAGCAGAGGACGACTGCTGGGTAAAGAGCAATGACGGGGACGGCCGACATGCTGGGCAAAGTGTGTGAAGTAAAGCGATGACGGGGACGGCCGGCATGCTGGGGATAAAAGGTAAAGCCAAGACGGGGACGGCCGACTAGCTGGGAAAAAAGATATTATGATGGGGACGGCCATCAAGTAAAGCTGTAAGATTTTCTGGGGATTGAATGAAACATGACGGGGACGGCCATCAAGTTCATAAAGTAAAGTAAACGACGATGGGGACGGCCATCGGGCTAAAAAGAAAAGGGACCACGACGGGGACGACCATCGGGTTAAAGAATAAATGAAATAAACAGATGATGAGGTACGATCATCAAAGGTGAAGGACGATCACCTAGCAGGGGACGGCTGCTCTGTCGGGGTTAAGATGAGGGACGATCATCTAAGGTGGAGGACGACCACCTGGCAGGGTACGGCTGCCAAAAATATCTCGACATAGGACGAATGTCGGATAAAAGGTCAACGATGGGGACGGCCATCGGACGAGCATGATGGAGGACGACCATCAAGAGGTGGAGGACGACCACCTAGCAGGGGACGGCTGCTCTCAAGGTTTATCATGACATAGGACGAATGTCAGATAACCAAAAATCAACAATGGGGACGGCCATTGGATAAAATGATGAAGGACGATCATCAAGAGGTGGAGGACGACCACCTAGCAGGGGACGGCTGCTAAAAATCAACGATGGGGACGGCCATCGGATGAGCATGATGGAGGACGACCATCAAGAGGTGGAGGACGACCACCTAGCAGGGTACGGCTGCTCTCAAAGTTTATCATGACACAGGACGAGTGTCAGATAAACAGGAAAATTTGCTTTGTTGGAGATCTACTGGGAAATAGTAAACACGGACGAGTGTTTATATCCAAGAAATAAAAGGTATAAGTGTTTTGACGTTGTGTATAGATTAGAGATGCGGACGAGCATCCCTAAGACTATGATACGGATGAGTATCGGGTAGAAACAAGTACTAACACATGTTCAGAGATGATGATACGGACGAGTATCAACGGGTTAACAAAGAACACGGACGAGTGTTGCATCTGAAGGGACTCTTCTGGGGAATGGTAGACACAGGCGAGTATCTGTATTCAAGAAGACACAAATGTTTGACATGGTGTATGGATTAAAGATGCGGACGAGCATCCTTAAGACTATGATACGGACGAGTATCATGTAGAAACAAACACTTGACGCATATTCTGAGATGATGGTACGGACGAGCACCAACTGGTTAACAAAGAACATGGACCAATGCCGAATCTGTGGGGATATAAGTGGTATATACAAGATACGGACGAGCATCTGTATGAGTATGAGTAGGAGTGATTTATATATGAGCATTCATTCTGCTGGGGAGGGTGACACGGACGAGTGTCAAAAGGAGAAGAGTATAGTATAAACAAGTATATGGTTTGTAAAAGCGTAGGTGACTGCGCTGGGGATATGACACGGACGGGTGTCAAGATAATGCATATACAAGTGTGTGTGAGTGCAAAGAGGATATTTTGGCTTTCTGCTGGGAGTATGACACGGACGGGTGTCAGGAAGTATCTGTAATACGGGTGGTATGGTTTGTAAAGAGTGTTCAGGCGATTTTACTGGGGAATGATGACACGGACGGGCGTCAAAAGGAGTATACAATGGTTTTGGTGGATGTGAGGCAACTGCTTTTGCTGGGGACTCTGGGGGGATTTCTGGGGAAAGTATTCTGTATTCTGATGAATGGCTATTATTCACAAGTGTTCGATTCACAAAATGGCTTATGATTATGCTATGTATTCGATTTTTGCCGTAATGCTCCGTATTAGACGGAATGCTACGCTTTGTGGGTGAATATGATGCAAATGCCATGATTATGCGAGGGTACAGATATGGGATTCGGGTCCCACTGCTGCGAAGATCTCTGGCTGATCTGCTTGAAATGAGGATCCCAGCTGGGGATAAGATCATTGATAGATCTGATGAGATGTATTCGCTTGGGGATCTAAGTCACTGATTGACATATCCTTGTAATATAGGACCCAGCTGGGGTTTGTAGAAGCCTTCTGTACTCTGTTGTGACTCCTTCATGTGCTGCTCCTCCGAATAGAGGCTGAGGATTCTGTGGGGAGATGATTCCCTGACTTTGCATTCTGTTGAGGAAGAATGCTTGCCATCTCGACTGAGAGGAGTGACAAGTGGTAAACTAGCTGGGGAAAGTTGTTGGCAACTCAGCTGGGGAGAAAACACCTGGGTGCTAAGACTGAGCGAGTATTGATTTACAAGCTTGCTGGGGTGAAGCTTTCATGCCCCAAGCTGTGCCTCGGATACCTGCAATCCTGAAAAGACAGAGAAACGCACAAGTATTCCCGAGGTATCCCTTACCGGATTCCGTCATAGGAGTTATACACTTCTGAGAGTAAGTATATTCCCTGCAAGCATGTGTTTTTATTTTTAGAGAAAAACATCTGTACTCATGCAATTAGTTTTTTAGAGACATCAGACATTCTTTGCCAATAAAAATGTATAAGACGAGACATGACTGAAAAATCTGATTTTATTAATTCATGTGCCCTGAATTGGCAAGATACAATCAAGGAAACAAATCTCCTAAAATGAAGAGACTGTTACAAATTGAGAAACAAAGTGCTGGCGATGTTGATGACGCTTTCAGAGGGGCTTCCTCTTTCGCTATGACTCGTATGACTTTTGACGTTCTTCTCGCCTTGCTTTCTGAAGAAGGTTGATTCCGATTGAAGCTTGATCCTTTTGAAGCTTTCCAAGTTGTAAGTGATACAGACGAATTCAGCATGCAGTTGTTCGCTTATTCCCTTATTTTGCATGGATCGCCCTTTCGGGTTTTCAATCCATCGGGATACCCATTTTTGCCTGAGCTGTCCAATGCGGCTTTTCAACTCAGCGGGTGTACAATTTTTGTTTATTTTCCCTTATTTTTGCCCGAGTCTTTTATTCTGTTTTTGACTCGCCGGGATGCCCTATTTTTGCCTGGACTTACGTTCTGTTTTTGTGTCCAGCGGGTCATTTTTACGCGAAGTATTTTTTAACTGCATCTGAATTCACAGGGGACGGGAAATCTTCACCATCCATGGTGCTGAGCATCAGTGCTCCACCAGAGAAAACTTTCTTTACCACGAATGGTCCTTCATAATTTGGAGTCCACTTGCCCCTGTGGTCTGTATGAGGAGGAAGGATTCTTTTCAACACAAGATCTCCCACTTGGTACTCTCGGTGCCTGACTTTCTGATCGAAGGCTCTCTTCATTCTCTTCTGATATAACTGCCCATGACAGATTGCAGCCAATCTTTTCTCTTCAATCAGGCTCAGTTGTTCGTATCGGGATCGAACCCACTCTGCTTCGTTCAGCTTAACATCCATCAGTACCCGTAGGGAGGGTAGTTCAACTTCAACTGGTAGGACTGCCTCCATACCATACACAAGCTGATACGGCGTTGCCCCAGTGGATGTTCTGATTGACGTGCGGTACCCATGCAAGGCAAACGGTAGCATTTCATGCCAGTCTTTGTAAGTGACTACCATCTTCTGCACAATCTTCTTGATATTTTTATTTGCTGCCTCAACAGCGCCATTCATCTTTGGCCTGTAAGGAGAAGAATTGTGGTGTTGGATCTTGAAGTCCCGGCATAGCTCTGCCATCATTTTGTTGTTTAGATTGGAACCATTATCAGTAATGATTCGCTCGGGCACTCCATATCGACAGATGATATCTCTCTTCAGAAATCGGGCTACCACTTGCCTTGTAACATTTGCATATGAGGCTGCTTCAACCCACTTGGTGAAATAATCAATGGCAACCAGGATGAATCTGTGACCATTCGAAGCAGTTGGTTCAATCTTACCAATCATGTCAATGCCCCACATAGCAAAGGGCCACGGTGAAGACATGATGTTCAAAGGATTGGGAGGCACATGCACCTTATCTGCATAGATCTGGCATTTATGACACTTTCTGGCATAAGCACAACAGTCTGCATCCATTGTGATCCAGTAATAACCTGATCTTAGCAATTTCTTGGCCATGGCATGCCCTCCGGCATGGGTACCAAAAGATCCTTCGTGCACTTCATGCATTAACAAGTCTGCTTCCGTCTTGTCAACACATCTGAGGAGTACCATATCAAAGTTCCTTTTGTATAAAGACCCATCAGTGTTCAGAAAGAAACTACCAGCAAGCCTTCTCAAAGTCTTCTTATCATTGGAAGATGCCCCAGGTGGGTATGTTTGATCCTCCAAGAAGCATTTAATGTCATGGAACCAAGGCTTATCGTCTTTGACAACTTCTGCTGCGAACACATATGCTGGTCTATCAAGCCTGGACACTGAAATCTGAGGTACAAAGTTAGCAGCTTGAACTTTGATCATGGATGAAATGGTAGCAAGAGCATCTGCAAACTGATTCTCGTCCCGAGGGATATACTCAAGCTTGACCGTTGTGAAGAAAGTCAATAACCTTCTTGTATAATCCCTGTAAGGTATCAGATGATCCTGGTGGGTGTACCATTTTCCGTTGGTTTGATTAACTACCAGAGCTGAATCTCCGAACACAGTCAATGCCTTGATCCTGAGGTCAATGGCTTCCTCAAGACCCATAATGCAAGCTTCGTACTCAGCTTCGTTGTTAGTGCAGTTGAAAGTGAGTTTTGCCGAGAAAGGCATGTGGACTCCTTTGGGTGTAATGAGTACTGCACCAACACCACGACCATTCATGTTAACAGCCCCGTCAAACATCATAGTCCATTCTTCTTCCGGGTCGGGCCCTTTAGTGTGAATAGGCTCTTCATGATCTTTTGATTTTATGAACATGATGTCTTCATCAGGGAAGTCGAATCTCATAGGCTGGTAGTCATCAATGGGTTGCTCAGCAAGATATTCAGATAGTACACTGCCCTTGATAGCTTTCTGGGAGGTGTACTGAATGTCATATTCCGTGAGAATCATTTTCCATCTTGCAACCCGTCCGGTAAGTGCTGGCTTCTCGAAAATGTACTTAACTGGGTCCATCTTTGAGATCAATAAAGTAGTGTGGGTCAACATATACTGTCTCAGTCGGCGAGCAGCCCACGCTAAAGCACAGCAAGTTTTCTCGAGCAGTGAATAACATTGTTCACAGTCGGTAAACTTTTTGCTTAGGTAGTATATTGCATACTCTTTTCGACCAGACTCATCATGCTGGCCCAGCACACACCCCATCGACTCTTCTAACACTGTTAAGTACATTATCAGAGGTCTTCCTTCAACTGGAGGCATAAGGATTGGAGGTTCTTGTAAGTACTCTTTGATCTTGTCAAAAGCCCTTTGGCAGTCTTCGTTCCACCTGACCGACTGTTCTTTTCTTAACAGCTTGAACAAGGGTTCACAGGTCGCTGTAAGGTGAGATATGAACCGTGAAATGTAGTTCAATCGACCTAAGAACCCTCGAACTTCTTTCTCAGTTTTCGGTGCAGGCATTTCTTGAATGGCTTTGACTTTATCAGGGTCAACTTCAATCCCTTTCTCACTCACAATAAATCCCAGCAGCTTACCGGATCGTACCCCGAATGTGCACTTGTTGGGGTTCAGCTTTAATTGGTACTTCCTCAGACGCTTGAACAACTTGAGCAGATTCACCAGGTGATCTTCTTCAGTAAGGGACTTGGCGATCATGTCATCCACATAACATTCTATTTCTTTATGGATCATATCGTGGAATAATGTCACCATAGCCCGTTGATATGTTGCACCAGCATTCTTCAGTCCGAATGGCATCACTTTGTAACAGAACGTGCCCCAAGGTGTAATGAAGGTTGTCTTCTCCATGTCTTCAGGTGACATCTTGATCTGATTGTACCCTGAAAATCCGTCCATGAAGGAGAATACCGAGAACTGAGCCGTGTTATCCATCAATACATCAATGTGAGGTAATGGGAAGTCATCTTTCGGGCTGGCTCTGTTCAGATCCCGGTAGTCAACACACATCCTCACTTTGCCGTCTTTCTTAGGCACAGGTACTATATTAGCAACCCACGGCGGATAGCTAGTTACAGCAAGGAACCCGGCGTCCCATTGCTTTTGTACCTCTTCCTTGATCTTCATTGCCATGTCTGGGCGAGTACGGCGCAATTTCTGTTTAACCGGTGGGCATTCTTATCTCAAAGGCAGCTTGTGCACCACGATGTCGGTGTCCAACCCTGGCATATCTTGATAAGACCAAGCAAACACATCCACATACTCTTGAAGCAGGTCAATCAGTTGTCTCTTCACTGAGTTCTGCAGGCAAGCCCCGATTTTAACATCTTTCACGTCTTCAGCTGTACCAAGATTAATCGTTTCAACCTCCTCCTGATGAGGAGTGATAACCTTTTCCTCTTGTCTCAACAACCTGGCTAGCTCTTCAGGAAGCTCATACTCTTCTTCAACCCCTTCATCAGCTTGATTGATCGGATTGTCAAAGTCATACGAAGTCATAGCCGTGCTGTTGTCGGTGCTGTCTGGAAGGCACTCTCTGCAAGGGTTCAGTTTGTTCATTTTAGTGATCGATTTTAATCTTGTTTTAAAAAGTGAAATAAAGTTGTCATTTTGAAAACATCGCCATTTATTTTTTGTACAAAAAGAAAAATGGAAAAACAGTGAGCGGAAAAGAAAAAGACTCATTTGCAAAAAGATGTCTGATATTTCATTGATTAATCTTGTTGCACAAAAAGTACAGATGGCCCGATTACAAAATGAGTCTTGTCATCTTGGGCAAGATGCAAGACTTTGATGCATGCTATAAAAATACAGGAAATAATAATTACTCTGCATGAGTAACTCTTATAATTTCCTGGGAAGACCAGTTTGAGATACTGCTCCCCGGGATCTTTGGACGAATCCAATTCTCCAGATTGCGTTCTTCTTCCAGCTCGTCTTCCAAATTGTTGATAGCATCAGGGGTGAGCAACCCCCCACTGACAAAACCGGGCTTCTCAGCAGCCTCTGCTTGATTTTGTTGAGTTGGTCTGTAACCCAACCCAAATTTGTCCTTCTTCTCCTCCACAGATAAAACCTTGCCCCAGCCTTGGGCAGTTCCTTCTTCAACAACCTTCCGGGCTTGTTGATAAGATGACATGGAGATTCCAGATACAGCAGATGCTTCATTAACATTCAAGGCCTCAAACCCTTGGCTCATGGTCTCGTGGATCTCCCCATCCATTTCAATATATTTATAAGTAGCCAGATGGCTAACAAATATATCCTCCTCCCCACAGATAGTAACGACTTGGCCTTCCCACTCAAATTTTAACTTCTGGTGAAGGGTAGACGTTACTGCGCCAGCGGCATGAATCCATGGTCTACCCAACAAACAGCTATAGGCAGGCTGAATGTCCATCACGTAGAAGATCGTTTTAAAAGTTTGTGGGCCAATCGTTACAGGCAGCTCAATCTCTCCCAGAACCGATCTTTTAGAACCATCAAAGGCTCTTACTACCAGGTTGCTGGGACGCAATGCTAACCCTTCATACTCTAGCTTCACCAGGGCCTTTTTCGGTAAGACATTAAGGGATGACCCTGTGTCTACCAGCACATGGGAAAGGACTGCACCTTTACATTCCATGGTGATGTGCAAGGCCTTGTTATGGTTGCAGCCTTCCATTGTCAAGTCAGTATTGGTGAACCCTAGCCCATTGCTAGCAGTAACATTTCCAACCACGGTTTCCAACTGATTGACGGTGATCTCTTCAGGCACGTAAGCTGCGTGCAAGACTTTGAGTAGTGCATTCCGATGAGCTTCAGAGCACATAAGCAATGATAGGATAGAGATCTTGGATGGCGTCTGGTGAAGCTGATCCACTATTTTGTAATCACTCTTTTTGATGATTCTCATGAACTCATCAACTTCTTGATCGAATGGTGTTTTCAAAGCTTCTTTAACAGCTTGATCTTCCTGCACCGGGCTCTTTCCTTTTGCCTTGGCAGCAGCTTCTGCTTCGGCAGTGGGTCTTTGAATTTGTGGAGCAAAGAGACGTCCTCTTCGAGTGAAGCCTCCGCCTCCTCCCACATTGTCTATCTGTGGTGCAGGTGTTGATGGTTCAAGGGTGATTTTCTTTCCTTCGCAGTATATGTCAGAGCCGTAGTGCCAAGGGATGGCCCTATTGCTTTCATAAGGTACTGGCCCAGGCACTGTGACAGTGACCGGACTGATGACAGCTGCAGAAGGGACTGTGATAGTTTGTGGATCATAATAAATTGTGACTGGTGCTCTGATGGGAGCAACACTTTCTGAGTTGTAGGCAGAGTTGTTTTCAGGATCATAAAATATTGTGACAGTTGAGACATCTTCATGATTTGTTGCTGATGTTGTAGGAGATATTGTCGGAAGGATTGTTGCACCCCAAAATTTGCCCTCACAATACAAGACTTTGTGTGCTAAGAAGGTTCACAAGGTTCACAAGTTTCTCAATGCTTTCAACACCTTTCATGAGGTTCATGAAGTCTACAAGTTACTTTATGAAGGTTCACAAGCTTCTCAAAAATTACAAGACCTTTCATGAGGTTCATGAAGTCTACAAGTTACTTTATGAAGGTTCACAAGGTTCACAAGTTTCTCAACATTTACATAACCTTTCATGAGGTTCATGAAGTCTACAAATTACTTCTTGAAGGTTCACAAGGTTCACAAGTTCTATAATGCTTTCAACACCTTTCATGAGGTTCATGAAGTCTACAAGTTACTTTATGAAGGTTCACAAGGTTCACAAGCTTCACAAGATCTCCCATGAGGTTCACAAGACACTTTATGAAGATTCACAAGGTTCACAAAGTTCACAATTGATTAAAGGAGTTGACAATTCCCTCAGACAATGCACCTCCTAAGCAGTGCATCCAAAACTAGGGTTTTGACTTTAATCAGACTAAATGGACTTCCAATACCTCAAGTGAGTTTCATAACATTTTATATGTGTGTAAGAACCCCCATGTCAAGTTTCAAGACTTTTCTCAAAAGTTTGCTCAGTCAAATGATCAGATAAGTCAAAATCAGTCAATGTAGTTAAAAAGTCAAACTGAGGTCAACTGTGGTCAAACCAAAGTCAAACTTCATGATTTTTTGCCAACATCAAGTATATGAAGTAAAATTCATCATTTGATCAAGGGTTGATCATGATTCATCAAGAAGATTCCAGATCATCAATAATCAGGAGTTTCTAAATTAGGGTTTCCTTAGTAAAAGTCAACTGAACTTTGACCAGCCATAACTTTCACATGCTTCATCACCAAGTCTCCATCCAAAGCTCATTTTGAAGGAAATTTAATTCTCTACAACTTTGATGTTGAAAGTTAAGCCCAAAAATGCTTCATTTGGAGGATATGAGCTAAGACATTATAGGTCATTTCAAAAGTCAACAAAAAGTCAACAACTTCAAAAGGGCATAACTTGAGATTGGTAAATGATATGGACCTGAAACCAATGGGGTTGTTTAGAGGACTCTTAAAGCTTTCCAAAAAGTCCAAGAACACCCTCATACCTTTAAAATTGAGGGAGATGTTCCCTTGCAAAGTTGGGAAAATTTGTGATGGTTTATGATGAAAATGAGGGCCTAAAAGCAATTTTCTCCAAATGGGCTGGCCAAATTATGACCCAACCCATACAATAACATCATGCACTAAATTTCCATAATATTTCCATAATTTTTATTTTATTTAATTAATTTATTATGATTTTTTATACTTAAAATCATTTTAAATTTAAATAAAATATTAAAAATGAAGATTTATTTTTGTGATTGATTCTAGAAAGTCTTAATTGGTGATTGAAGTTGAAAGAGAAAGAAATCATGTGATCTCTCCAAAAATAGCAAGTATTCATGAGCCAATATTTGAATTTCATGACACCATCTTTTTCAATATTTTTTGGATCAAATCTTCACACAACCAATCCATATTTCTGACCTAATTCACTCTCATATAAGTAGCAAACATAACCCTAGCCTCAAGACACGAATTCCAGCAGCCATAGTGTAAGTTCAAAACCTCAAAAATCCTTCCAAAAGTGAGATTCGGATTTTGAATTCCAAGGCATTTGAAGGAAAAGTAAGAACATAGAGATGTTTATTGGACATTGTTGAAGCGAAATCATCACTCATATGCATCCCATGTGCA
Source organism: Lathyrus aphaca (assembly GCA_963966055.1). NCBI lineage: Eukaryota > Viridiplantae > Streptophyta > Magnoliopsida > Fabales > Fabaceae > Lathyrus > Lathyrus aphaca. The sequence goes on from OZ014521.1 coordinate 105,262,538, forward strand.
CCATAATGCCCTACCCGAATTCATTTTATGCTTGAAAATTTTCTTTTCGATTCCATTAATGTGTTGTTTTTCAATGACTTTTGCTTGCATAATCGTGTTTGTTGATGATCATAGATGGAATCTGGACAGTTTGGTGAAGTTCCATAGCCTGAAGCATGATTCACCATTTTTAGGGTTTATGGCTTCAATTAGGGTTTCGTAATCCAGCCCATATAAATGGATTCTCAGAACGTGGAATGATTGGAAATTTCGTTAGGAACTTAATGACATAATTAATTTCATGAAACCTTGCTGTTTTATCCATGTTTGTGTTTCGTAGGTTTTGCTGGGCTTTGTGTTTCGCAGGAAAATTTGCAACAATATTCGCAGGTGATTTCGAAGGTCTCAAGGAAGAAGAAGGCTGCTTCCCGCGCGTCTGGGAATTCAAATATTCATTAATCTATTTTATGTTTAATTGCTGTTTTGATTTCACAAGCGCGCAGCTTGTCTTGGTGGTAAAGTTGGTTTGTGTGTATCTTGTAGGCACCGGTTCAACTCTTGGCTGGCGCATTTTTTTTTCACTTGTTTTTTCCAGGTTAAACATACATAATATATTATGTATTGTTGTGAATCCACTAGCAGGAAGGCTCTCCCAGCCAGGCGGTAGCGCGTACTTGCTTGCATTCATAAGGTCCTGGGTACGAATCTCACCCCAGGCCTTTTTTATTTCTATTATTTTCCAGATTTTTCCAAGCTTAAAGCACAAAACCAATTTCTCCTTCTCATTCATTGCCTGCGTGTGGATTGGCTTGGTGGTAAGGCATGCTACTGGGAAACAGACTGACCTGGGTTCAAACCCCAGTCAGGTAAGTTTTTTTTCATACTTTTTTCTTATTTTATTTGTTTTATGTATTATAATCTTAAATTAAATATAATTTTTGGAATATATGTTTATAAATAATAAAAAAAATGATAATAAGGCATGTTTGTTGTTTTTTTAATTTCTAAAAATATATTAATTTTTGAACCTTGTAATTAAATTATAAATACATGTATGTGATTTTGTATTATAAATTAAATCCTAAGATTATTTTTCTAAACAAACCCTATGTCGCTCCCGGGATTTTCATCCTAGTACAAACGCGAAAGTGGCGCGGAAAGGTAGAGTCGCCAGCCAGACATTTTTATCCCGAATGAATGGGAAAGGTAATGTTGCACAAACCTGAGGAAGAAGGAAAAGGACGAGGCCTTGCGAACCAAAGATCGGGGTTCGGGAGTCGGTTACGACCTGGGAAGGTATTAGCACCCCAGATCGTCCGTCGTACCCGACGGGATCCACGCTTGCTTATTTTGTTTCAAAGGGTGAGAAAATACGAATGCTGCTGAATAAAACCGCTACTGGAATAAAGGGAATGGAAAACGAGAAATGAACTGAAATGAGAATGAAAAGAAAGGGGGAAATGTAGGGAAAATAAAGAATGTGCTCGAACGGGCCCTACCCCGCTGCCTACGTACCTCATCGGGATAATGAGGATCAGAGTCGACGTAGTTCGCCTAACTAAGGCGGGAACTATTTGTTTGCTTTTTAGGATGACGTTGCCATAGCTCTAGCTCAGGTGTTACCGGCTCTGACACGAGGGTGTTTACCGTATCGCTGTTTGAACTGTCGAGACAAGTCATGAAGAGTATGAGATGAGAAAGAAGACGTGACTTCTTGGTTTGTTGTTTTTTAGAAGAAATGTTTTGAATTTGTTTGTGAACGGTCTTGTACTAAGACCTATCCATCGCGGGAAGTATTTATACCTCGCCCCGAAACAGGACGCGTATAAACACTCCGCAACAAAGTCTCGTGTCGTACAAGATTGTTCGGTTTTTATTAAATGTTTTATTGTTTTTCTTTTGAGATGAGAAAGAATGACTCAAATGGGAAAAGGGACAAAAACTAAGGGGGGCTAAGACACAACCCTAAGTTGTTTATTCAATATCACGGAGATCCTAAAGGTTAGTGAGGTTTCTAATCCTAAGGAGGAAGGAAAAGAAACAAAGGAAAAAGGATGCAACTTACTTCCTAAGGAAGATAAGTTGGTCCTAACAATGGGGAATCCTACCAATCACAAACATGGAAGGAAAAATGAATTAAAAAGCCTAAAAGAAATGCATAAAAAATAAAGGATAAAGTGGAGTAAACTTACCTCAATCTTCCCCACTACAAAACAAGTGTTAATGCACATTTTTATTAAAAAGAATAAGGCAAACACACATTAATTAAATCCTAATTAAATTCTAAGGCACCTTAGACCTAAACTAGACTCTATTTTAATCCTAAAGGAACTAGAAAAATGCTAAAACCAAAATACAACACCTATTACAGCCCCTTAATACACAAACAGCTATGAAACTAAGCCTAACACCCACCAGCTTTTTACAGCCAGCATGCAACATGAAAAAGTAGGTGCAGAAAGGTTACAAACAGCATGTTAATATAACAAACAAGTATTTTACAGCAGCTATATACAAAAACAGTTATGAAATGCCAAATCCAAATTTGATTATTTTTATTTATGTGCACAAAGTGAATGATAAACAACACATTAATGTCACTTGACATGAATCTACATGCATCACAAAATGAACTCAAACATGTGAATTTATTTACATCATCTATTTGATTAAAAATGACAATGATCAATCAAGAACAAACATACTTTTTTCATTTTGCACACATGAGCATTTTATCATGAGATTGAACAAGTATCACTACAAGCATCAATTGTTACACATGCATGGCATAAAATCAGAATTGAACTCATGTTAAGATATGGTCAATTAAGCACAAGAAACTTGCATGAACATGTGAAGCATTTAATCACTTTTTGGCAAAAAAATCAACATGGTATTTAATCACTTTTGGCAAAAAAATCAACATGGTATTTAATCACTTTATCAATCAAGCAAGCAATGACAATAATCATGAAGCATATGTTGGATTTAAGCAAGCAATTAACATGTGAAACAAATGATTAAAGTGTAGCAAACAACATCAAGAATCACTTATATCACATTTGCACCTTTAACACAAAACATAGAAAAGTAAATGGAATCATGTCGAAACGACTCGAAAAAAATAAATTGGCTACTGGAAATGGACCCAAAAATTCCCTAAAATCACTACCTAAACATACATGAACATTAGAGGCACTAGGAAGCAATATTGAGCAAGAAAATAGGCTAAAAATCCAAAAATGGACAGCGTTAATCGATTAACCATATAGGTTAACCCGTTAACGGGCAAAAAAATCAGCATTTTGGCCAAAAAACGCATGCGTTAACCGGTTAACCATATGCGTTAACCGGTTAACCCTGAACAAAAAGTGAAAAATGCTTTTGAAATAAGTGCTTTTGGCCACAATCTTGCTTCTAAATAATCCTAAACCCCACCTAATCATGCTAACACTAATTTCTACTTATTTTGAGCTTATTTACACATGCTAGCACCTATATCTATTAACACCTTAAATCCTAAAGCAACAAAAATCACAAATCACAAACAAACATAATCGAAACGGAATTGATTTTAAACAAAGCAAAAAGAACACTTAAAGAATGCCAAAAGTGGCGAGATGAAGAGAATAACTTAAAGAAGAAGTGATTAAGATCACCAACCTACGAAGCGGAGGATTGCTTCGGTAATTGTTGCAAGTATCGAAGCTTGAATCGAAGAGAAAACCGAAAACCGAGAAACCGCAAAATAAATGCGTTCTTGAGCTTGAATCTTTGGTGCGCTTCCGATAATCCGAAATCTTCAACAAAATCACTAGCTTCTTCTTCTACGATCCACCATTAATGGAGGTTGGAGGCTTAAGCTTCAAGATCTTCAAGTTTTAATGTGAAACTTGAAGAGCTTATTTGAAAAAAGCTTTGGTGAAAGGGAGAGGAAAAGTGAGAGAGAAAAAGTGATTATGGAAGAAGTGAAAAATTTGGAAAAAATGGTGGGAACCTTTTGCATTGAAGTGATTAAGGGTTATATAGAGGCTAGGCTTAGAGCTAGGTTTGGAATGGAATGAGGTTTGGGGCCCAAAAAATAGGTTTGGGATCCAAAATTAGGTTTGGAAGTTAGTTAGGGTTAGGGTTGGAAAATGGAATATTCCTTGGAATATTCCTTGGAATACTCTAGAACATTCCTTGGAATACTCTAGAACATTCCTTGGAATACTCTAGAAGATGGTGGAAGGTGGTGGAAGTTTCCAAGGGAAATGGAGTTGAATTGGAGTGGAAAAATGGAATGGAAAGAATGAAAGGAAGTGTGGAAAGAAAGTGGAAGGAAAAGCGGAAAGAAAAGGGGAGGAAAGTGGTGAATTCTTCCTTTTTAATGGGTTAGCTTGAAAGTGGTGTGGATTATTTTTGGTACATCATTTTCTCTCGAACTCCAATGTTTGCCAAGCCTCGATCGACCACACACCTCATGCAAAGGACGATGAATGACTTATTTATTTTTTTTTCAAATGCGATGCGATGATATGCGGAATGATGCAAGAATGAAGCGTGAATCGCTCGAGGTTGATGATAAATAAGAGGGCAAATTTTGGGGTGTTACAGCTGCCCCTATTCAATCACTGTAGACTTGAATGGATGACAGCAGCTGCTTTCAGACGTTCGAAGTATGCAGGGATTGAATACTAGAACAACCCGAAAATTTGCACTCGCACTGTGGGAGAGAACAGGGAAATAAACCCAACCATCTAAACTCTGCTTGTGGAGAATTCGGACATGAAGAGTAGCGAATTGGTGAATGTTTTTGGGATATCATTGGGAGATTGTTGATTTGTCACGCTACGGGTGAACTTTGGAAATTGCCACGCTGCGGGTGGACTTGTGACATGATGCCACCCTGAGGGTGGACTTTCACCAATCTGCGGTTGGACTTCAACATACATTGCCACACTGCGGGTGGACTTTGGAGAGTTGCCACACTGCGGGTGGACTTTCGCCAATCTGCGGTTGGACTTCAAAATACATTGCCACACTGCGGGTGGACTTTGGAGATTGCCACGCTTCGGGTGGACTTTGGGAATGATGCCACCCTGAGGGTGGACTTTCGCCAATCTGCGGTTGGACTTTTGCTCACTACGGGAGACCTTTGAGATTTGCCACCCGAAGATGGACTTTGGCCAGTCTACGGCTGGACTTTTGCTCACTACGGGAGACTTTTGCTCACTACGGGAGACTTTTGCTCTCTACGGGAGACTTTTGCTCACTACGGGAGACTTTTGCTCACTACGGGAGACTTTTGCTCACTACGGGAGACTTTTGCTCACTACGGGAGACTTTTGCTCACTACGGGAGACTTTTGAGATTTGCCACCCGAAGATGGACTTTGGCCAGTCTGCGGCTGGACTTTTGCTCACTACGGGAGACTTTTGCTCACTACGGGAGACTTTTGCTCTCTACGGGAGACTTTTGCTCACTACGGGAGACTTTTGCTCACTACGGGAGACTTTTGCTCACTACGGGAGACTTTAGAGATTTGCCACCCGAAGATGGACTTTGGCCAGTCTACGGCTGGACTTTGCATATGCTGAATTTGCACGGCATGTTGCCCCATGACACTGGGGATATTATGTCTTGAGTATTGTTAATGAACTGGTATGAGTGTAAAAGAAATTCCTGACGCGGAAGTGATAAGTCTCTGTTGACTCTGTGGGGAAACACAATGATCGCGAATTCGATATCAAGTAGTCCCGTGGGGATGACATCTCTGTTGGAGAGGAGCGTGAATAATTCATCTGTCCCGAATTATCACCTTTGCCAAAAATAAATTGGACTTTTAGATTTGAGGGCCGAGCCCGGGGATACTCGGACTATTGAGGAATATCCACTCTTATGGATCTGCTGGGGAGGAGAATGATTTATCTGAAATCTTCTAGGGGAATAGGAATTGCCTTAGACCTGTTGGTGATGACAACACCGAGACACGTCCTGCTGAGGAGGAAAGATTTCAAATTGTCTCGTGCTGGGGATCAGTTGCTTCTGTATGGATTTTACCTTTAAGAGGATTTTACAAAAGACTTGGCGTCTTTAAACTCTTAGGTATCATAACGACTACATGATTCAGTGTAACAACCTTGCTGAGGAAGTAACCATTGTCAATGCAGATGAGTTTGTATCTGTCAGAAGTGTTGAACGAGATAGTTGGCTTGACAAGTAACCACGGTATTCTAGACTCCGGGTAAATGCTTCCGATCGTCTGTCTTCGGGAAAGAATGAATTCTCGTACTATTAGGGTGGCCTGCCCCCAGGATGAGTACTTGAATAGTTTTGCTCTTGACTGACTAATCTTCGCTCTTGGAGAGGTTTGAATCTCGAGGTGATTGCCCCAGTTTGACTGAAATTTGAAGGGATTGCTCAACATAACTGCCCCAGATTGGCTCAGTACCTTAATTTTGAAGAGATTGCTCGATGTGACTGCCCCGGATTAGCTGGCTCTTACCATGACTAACTGGGGAAATATCTGCTCAGTGAAGCTTTATTCGGATAAGTGCACCTTGACGTGACAGTCTTTCAGAAGTTTTAGACTCCTCAACCTGGAAAGCTTGAGCTTCTGGATTGAATTTCCGTATGTGAACCATTTATGATGCTCGACAAATGTATGCAAGTGAGAAAATGTTTATTCTTAGAATGAAAATCCTAATTCAACAAACATGTTAATCTTGAAATTTTGAAAACGGATCGTTAACCTTTGTGAGCAAATCACTGGTTAAAATACGACCTTTATTTGAATGAAAGTATGTACATGCAATACCAACAAACATCTTTTAGCACAACTCATAGGAGTCAGGAACGCGGTCTCTTGTTAGTACGCTCTCAATTTAACCCTGTTTCAGTTAGGACTTTTAAGGGTTGTATCGTGGCCTGGTTCACGGTTGTAGAAACAAAGGATATAGGCTCAAAGTTTATTTGTGCCCACCCGCTCTTCGTGATGTTCTCCATTCCTATGTTCAGCTAGTTTTCACAAGCATTCACCTTTCATAAGGGTTTCGTGTTGATTGAGGAACCATTGCTGCTATCCGTTCAAGCACCAATCAAATTATTGTTGAGAATCAGTCACTCCTCCATCTTTTGTGTTTATGCCACACGACTTTGTTCTTATTTGAGGATCTTTCTTGGTGATCCTTTCGGTCTTTCGTTTTTGCGTTATTTTGCTTATCCCTAACTTTTGCCTGGACTGATTCTTGTGAATCTTCGATTGTGAAGTCCAGCGGGATGCCCTAACTTTTTCCTAAGTCGCTTGTTTTCAAGTTTCGACTTAGCGGGCCTTTTCTTTTCTTTTTCCTTTTTGCATCTTGAACAAGTCGCGTGACATTGTTGTCTTGATTGCTTCACGAGGGTTGTGACTGCCTCATTTTGTGGTCGACGAAGGATAACCATTGTGGTTGTCAATCTTTGGACCTTTTGACTTGGATAACCATTGTGGTCTCGGGTTTTTGGACCTCTTGATTAGCATAGTAGAATGCAACGGATCTCCAAATACACTTCTTTATGGAAGTCTGAACGCTTGGTCTGACTAGCTGACATCTACCCTACCCCTGGGTTACATGTGAGGGTTTTTTCATTTGAAAAGAAACTCCTACTTCAAGGCTCGAAGGGTTAACAAGGGTTTATCTTCCTTATATCTCCTGTGTTTAGGATTTGAAACAATGCCTGTACATCGTCAACAGGGTCTTACTTGAGAGCACATAATTAGAGATTTTGCGTTTTGTTTCGTCATTCTCCCTCATAGTATTTAAGCATGACAATTGGTATTGCGATATACATATGCAAAATTATAAGGGAATGCAAATGAATTTACTTCAAGAAAAACATGTGAGTTTTATTATTTCTAACATTCAAAAGAAAACAAATTTCATACATGTAGACAAATGTTTAGCATATAAAAGAAACTACAAATGGAAATGCAGTAAAGAAACTGAATATTGCCGTAGTTGAGGAGACTTGGCTCCGTCTGGACTTGTCAGTCTTGGATGCTTTAAACGATCAATCACAGACTTGTAATCTTCAATTTGCAGCCGTATACCTAACCATGGCAGTGATACTTCCTCTTCTAGCTATTCTGACTTTGACACGAGACGTCTGGAGGAAAGAGTGAAGCTGGGGAGTAAAGTTGCCCCCAAAAGTTTGCTCGGAAAGACCTGACGATCTTCTGCCTACGTATCTCCATTGACTGATGACCAATGAAGAATCAGAGCGACGTAGTTCCCCTCAATAGGGATGAAAAACGAACAATGAAGAAAGGCAATCACATAAATGCCATCACTGAGAGTACTTGAATACTGCTGGCTTTATTTGCTTCATGAATACCCTGGTGTCCTGGGTGGTCAGCTTGAAGACTTCAGCTTAACGTGAACCATCTGGTAGAACGACCGTGACACCAGTTCCATTATGACTAGGCATCGGATTATGAAGTACATTGGGGAGAGGAGCGAAATTGATCGCCTTGGAGTCAACTAGGTCCTGTACCTTGTTCTGAAAGGCCCAACATTTCTCAATACTGTGCCCCTGGGCACCTGAATGGAATTCGCACCTGGCGTTAGCATCAAAATTCGGAGGTAGATTGTCAGGAGCGGGAGGTCTCATGGTACGAAGCTCGACCAGGTTCAACTTCAGCAGCTCTGGGAGCAATACAGCATACGGGCATGGGACGGGGTCGAGTCTGCGATTTCTCGCTCTTGCTCTTTCTTGAAACGGCCTCTGTACCTGTTGTTGCTGACCCTGTGGTCGCTGTTGTTGAAACTGTGGAGTAATAGTCACTGCAGCCGTTTGGTAGTAACCTTGAGAATAATTTCTGTCTCGGCCCCTATACACAGCATTCGTCTCGCCTTCTCTTCTTCTTTGGCCATTGCCAAAAGGTTTTCTCACACCAGAAGAACTAGCACTGCTTGCATCCTGGATCTTTCCCATTTTCAGAAAATTCTCTATCCTTTCTCCAGCAATGACGATATCAGAAAAACCAATGGACGGGCAGGCGGCCAGACGATCCAAGTAAACACCTTGCAAGGTGCCCATAAACATGTCTGCCATCTCCCGATCCAGCAAGGGAGGTTGAACCTGTGCGGCCAGCTCACGCCACCTCTGGGCATACTGCTTAAAACTCTCTTTAGGTCCTTGAGACAAGTTCTGCAACTGAGTGCGATTCGGAGCCATATCAATATTGTATTGATACTGCTTGAGGAATGCCTCTGCTAAATCTTTCCAACTTCGAATAGAGACCCGACTCAGCTTCATGTACCAGCTCAACGAAGCTCCAGATAAACTGTCTTGGAAGAAATGCATCCAAAGTTTCTCGTCATCAGTATGAGCCGAGATTTTTCCGAAGTACGCATGAATGTGAGTCCTAGGACACGTGCTGCCGTTGTACTTGTCAAACGATGGTGCCTTGAACTTTGGAGGGATTCTGACTCCTGGCACTAACCCGAGACTGGTTACATCGATACCCAAGGAATTCTGACATTCCATGGCCTTGATCTTCTCTGACAGCTCTTCGTACCTGCGATTGTTGATCTCATTCATGTTACCCATGTCAGCATCCAGTAGAGTGAACTGGTCCTCTTGAGTGTCTTCATTACGGGCCGCGGTCCCATTTAGATTTGGCCCTCCGTTACGGGCAGCATTAGGATCCACATTCTCAGTCGGTGTTCCCGTATTAACATTCCCATGAGGTTGCTCAACCATCAACCGGAGACGCTCCTGGTTCTGGGCCATGCCAGTCATCATTTCCATGAACTGATCCATCCTCTGTCGGAACTCATTGAGATCGGTCTGCACTCGATCAGCCATTCTTGCTCGGTTTCTTTTGGTCGGATATCGGTGAATGCGTTGACCAGCTATATTGCCTACGATCAAATAAGTTAGAAACCCTGGGTAACCTGCAAAAATACAAGAATATGGTATGCAGGAAATGAATGCTATGGCATGTTGATTCATTTTTAGGGCATCCCATCCCCTGATTCCAGTTTTGTGAGTTTGATGAAGACAGGAGCTCTTTTGTTGTAAATAACACTTCTTGGGTTCCATGCTCATAGATCAATACCCACAACCGGAATCACGGATGTAATATGCAGCCCTGTAAATGAATAAACATGCGTTAGGAATGCAAGTATGCGGATGATGTGATGCAATGCACTGGTATGTGATCAATGATCTGATGTTGGTGTCGGTGCATGGTCTCAAAATCCAGATATCACAATAATCATCCCTCTGATCCGGGGTCCATAACTTAAGAACAGAAATCCAGATCACAAAACTGAATCAAAGGCAAAGTGGGTATGCTGAAGGTACCAGGGTTCCTGCAAACCTGTAAACCCCTCCCAATCTCACGGGTATTGCTACTCGGGTCAACATCACGGACTCTCAAAGCCGAATAGCAATAATACGTTCACCATCTCCGAGAAATGGCTCATGACCAAATCAGGGAATCGGTTTGGTATTATGTACTACGCAGGGAGGTCTCAGTTGAGTCCGGAAAAACAAGCATCCCTCATAAGTCCCCAGCTTCAAGCACTGAATCGAGAAACAATAGTACATTCATCCCGAAGGGTACAATACTATCGTCATACGAACAGTTTGCTTTAACTGAATTCCTATGAGAGAACCAGGCCATCCTATGCGAGTTCCCAATGGACCCTCGGATGCGAGTGGGTTTGCCAACAAATGTGGTCTGCCACTGTCATCACTGGAGAGGGTTGTTTCCATTAAGGTTCTCAATGATCGGTCCCCAGCTGCACATAACCATCAAGGTTGTACCCTGAAGTGGGGAAGAACCCCCACACAGAATAGTCCCAAGACAGTCGCAACCTGGGTGTGGAACACATCACCACTCATCATGTAACCATGCGAGCACAACGTGTCCACGCTAATCCTATAGTGCGCTCAAACCGGGCATTTGGCTTATCTCACAGTAACTCCCAACCCACAGAAAAAATGAAAACCAGCACAGCCAGACAGTCCAGTATAATATGATGCATGGAAAATAAAATACTGAAAGCGGTAAATAAATGCTGTAAAGTAAAGCTGTAAAGTAAAAACTGTAAATAAACAGTAAAGCTAAACTAAAGCACACAGCAACAAACAGGTAAACACCCAAAGAAACAAAACCAAACAGGCGCTAGGATTGACTCTACAAGGGAAACCGGAAGAATCAGGTTAGTCCCCAGCAGAGTCGCCAGCTGTCGCTCCCGGGATTTTCATCCTAGTACAAACGCGAAAGTGGCGCGGAAAGGTAGAGTCGCCAGCCAGACATTTTTATCCCGAATGAATGGGAAAGGTAATGTTGCACAAACCTGAGGAAGAAGGAAAAGGACGAGGCCTTGCGAACCAAAGATCGGGGTTCGGGAGTCGGTTACGACCTGGGAAGGTATTAGCACCCCAGATCGTCCGTCGTACCCGACGGGATCCACGCTTGCTTATTTTGTTTCAAAGGGTGAGAAAATACGAATGCTGCTGAATAAAACCGCTACTGGAATAAAGGGAATGGAAAACGAGAAATGAACTGAAATGAGAATGAAAAGAAAGGGGGAAATGTAGGGAAAATAAAGAATGTGCTCGAACGGGCCCTACCCCGCTGCCTACGTACCTCATCGGGATAATGAGGATCAGAGTCGACGTAGTTCGCCTAACTAAGGCGGGAACTATTTGTTTGCTTTTTAGGATGACGTTGCCATAGCTCTAGCTCAGGTGTTACCGGCTCTGACACGAGGGTGTTTACCGTATCGCTGTTTGAACTGTCGAGACAAGTCATGAAGAGTATGAGATGAGAAAGAAGACGTGACTTCTTGGTTTGTTGTTTTTTAGAAGAAATGTTTTGAATTTGTTTGTGAACGGTCTTGTACTAAGACCTATCCATCGCGGGAAGTATTTATACCTCGCCCCGAAACAGGACGCGTATAAACACTCCGCAACAAAGTCTCGTGTCGTACAAGATTGTTCGGTTTTTATTAAATGTTTTATTGTTTTTCTTTTGAGATGAGAAAGAATGACTCAAATGGGAAAAGGGACAAAAACTAAGGGGGGCTAAGACACAACCCTAAGTTGTTTATTCAATATCACGGAGATCCTAAAGGTTAGTGAGGTTTCTAATCCTAAGGAGGAAGGAAAAGAAACAAAGGAAAAAGGATGCAACTTACTTCCTAAGGAAGATAAGTTGGTCCTAACAATGGGGAATCCTACCAATCACAAACATGGAAGGAAAAATGAATTAAAAAGCCTAAAAGAAATGCATAAAAAATAAAGGATAAAGTGGAGTAAACTTACCTCAATCTTCCCCACTACAAAACAAGTGTTAATGCACATTTTTATTAAAAAGAATAAGGCAAACACACATTAATTAAATCCTAATTAAATTCTAAGGCACCTTAGACCTAAACTAGACTCTATTTTAATCCTAAAGGAACTAGAAAAATGCTAAAACCAAAATACAACACCTATTACAGCCCCTTAATACACAAACAGCTATGAAACTAAGCCTAACACCCACCAGCTTTTTACAGCCAGCATGCAACATGAAAAAGTAGGTGCAGAAAGGTTACAAACAGCATGTTAATATAACAAACAAGTATTTTACAGCAGCTATATACAAAAACAGTTATGAAATGCCAAATCCAAATTTGATTATTTTTATTTATGTGCACAAAGTGAATGATAAACAACACATTAATGTCACTTGACATGAATCTACATGCATCACAAAATGAACTCAAACATGTGAATTTATTTACATCATCTATTTGATTAAAAATGACAATGATCAATCAAGAACAAACATACTTTTTTCATTTTGCACACATGAGCATTTTATCATGAGATTGAACAAGTATCACTACAAGCATCAATTGTTACACATGCATGGCATAAAATCAGAATTGAACTCATGTTAAGATATGGTCAATTAAGCACAAGAAACTTGCATGAACATGTGAAGCATTTAATCACTTTTTGGCAAAAAAATCAACATGGTATTTAATCACTTTTGGCAAAAAAATCAACATGGTATTTAATCACTTTATCAATCAAGCAAGCAATGACAATAATCATGAAGCATATGTTGGATTTAAGCAAGCAATTAACATGTGAAACAAATGATTAAAGTGTAGCAAACAACATCAAGAATCACTTATATCACATTTGCACCTTTAACACAAAACATAGAAAAGTAAATGGAATCATGTCGAAACGACTCGAAAAAAATAAATTGGCTACTGGAAATGGACCCAAAAATTCCCTAAAATCACTACCTAAACATACATGAACATTAGAGGCACTAGGAAGCAATATTGAGCAAGAAAATAGGCTAAAAATCCAAAAATGGACAGCGTTAATCGATTAACCATATAGGTTAACCCGTTAACGGGCAAAAAAATCAGCATTTTGGCCAAAAAACGCATGCGTTAACCGGTTAACCATATGCGTTAACCGGTTAACCCTGAACAAAAAGTGAAAAATGCTTTTGAAATAAGTGCTTTTGGCCACAATCTTGCTTCTAAATAATCCTAAACCCCACCTAATCATGCTAACACTAATTTCTACTTATTTTGAGCTTATTTACACATGCTAGCACCTATATCTATTAACACCTTAAATCCTAAAGCAACAAAAATCACAAATCACAAACAAACATAATCGAAACGGAATTGATTTTAAACAAAGCAAAAAGAACACTTAAAGAATGCCAAAAGTGGCGAGATGAAGAGAATAACTTAAAGAAGAAGTGATTAAGATCACCAACCTACGAAGCGGAGGATTGCTTCGGTAATTGTTGCAAGTATCGAAGCTTGAATCGAAGAGAAAACCGAAAACCGAGAAACCGCAAAATAAATGCGTTCTTGAGCTTGAATCTTTGGTGCGCTTCCGATAATCCGAAATCTTCAACAAAATCACTAGCTTCTTCTTCTACGATCCACCATTAATGGAGGTTGGAGGCTTAAGCTTCAAGATCTTCAAGTTTTAATGTGAAACTTGAAGAGCTTATTTGAAAAAAGCTTTGGTGAAAGGGAGAGGAAAAGTGAGAGAGAAAAAGTGATTATGGAAGAAGTGAAAAATTTGGAAAAAATGGTGGGAACCTTTTGCATTGAAGTGATTAAGGGTTATATAGAGGCTAGACTTAGAGCTAGGTTTGGAATGGAATGAGGTTTGGGGCCCAAAAAATAGGTTTGGGATCCAAAATTAGGTTTGGAAGTTAGTTAGGGTTAGGGTTGGAAAATGGAATATTCCTTGGAATATTCCTTGGAATACTCTAGAACATTCCTTGGAATACTCTAGAACATTCCTTGGAATACTCTAGAAGATGGTGGAAGGTGGTGGAAGTTTCCAAGGGAAATGGAGTTGAATTGGAGTGGAAAAATGGAATGGAAAGAATGAAAGGAAGTGTGGAAAGAAAGTGGAAGGAAAAGCGGAAAGAAAAGGGGAGGAAAGTGGTGAATTCTTCCTTTTTAATGGGTTAGCTTGAAAGTGGTGTGGATTATTTTTGGTACATCATTTTCTCTCGAACTCCAATGTTTGCCAAGCCTCGATCGACCACACACCTCATGCAAAGGACGATGAATGACTTATTTATTTTTTTTTCAAATGCGATGCGATGATATGCGGAATGATGCAAGAATGAAGCGTGAATCGCTCGAGGTTGATGATAAATAAGAGGGCAAATTTTGGGGTGTTACACCCTAAAAAATATTTTCTAACAAACCCTAATTTATTTATTTTTAAAACCTAATTCTATTTTCTTCTAAATAAATTTATTTTCCAATTCTTAATGTAATTATTATATATATATACATTTATTATAATTCTTATAAATTTTGTAAATATAATTATTTTATGAACATGATATTTAATTTATTTTCTTCATACAATATGTAAATATTATTAATAATTATTAGAAATAATTAAATTTTTGTAAATGATTAATTTTTTTTATAATTATGTTATATTTAGAACTTTATATTATAGTAATTATTTAATTATCTATGTTTCTAAATAAAAATCAAATTTTGTGTTTAATCATGTTATTATAATATTTTCTCGATTTATTTCTATTAATTATTATTGCTAATCATATTCTTATTGTTTGTTTACTATTATTTTAAATTTTTATCTTATTATTTTTTTTTAACCTTGTCTATTTTCCTAATTATTATTGTTTCATTTAATTATTTTCATCAACTTTATTTTTAATATTTTCACTAATCTTTATTATTTACTAACCTCTCTTATTTTATTATTACTAACTTTTTTGCTTATTATTTAGTATTATTATTTATCACTAACCCCTATTATTTATTTATTATTTATTGCTTATTTTATTTATTTATTTATTTATTTATTTATTTTTGCTATTTATTTATTTTGATTATTATAATTATGTAATTGCTTCCCGGATGTAATTTTGTAAATATTTTAATTATTTAATTATTGCTATGGTTAGTAATTTAGGGAGTGTAAATATGTATTCTTTTAAAATTAATTCTAGATCACTTTTAATATAAGATAATTAAATTAAACACTCACACACGTAAGTCGATTTTTATCGCCGTCTCACTTTCTAAGGTTATCCCTCAAGTTGCCTACGAATAATGGTCAAGTGGGGTGTATAAAGCAAGTCCCTAAAGTAAAACATCATCAAGTCCCTCATGGTTGCCTTTACGAATCGAGTCCCTTCGAATAATGATGATAGTCCCTCCTATATGCTTAATACACCCCACAGTTGCCTTCTTAAAACAGAATGTCCCTCTCATGTCCCTTACATCCAAGGTAATGACTACCTACTCCTTAATAGTAGGGATAGTCTTACCAATGAAAGAATAAAGAACAAGAAAGACTTTAAACATTAGGGTAGGTTCCTCTTATGTACTTGCTCACTTCAAAAAATTTTCAAACTCTTCACAATTTCAAACAAATTTTCAAAAACAAGTTTTTACACATCCGTACATGGATTATTATTAACTATTCTGAAAATTTTTCTATTCACACACTACAATTTCAAAAAACAATTTAAAGTGAGCTAAGTAACTAAGAGCCCATGGATAACCATGGATGTAAAGGGTGCTAACACCTTCCCTTTACATAACCTACCCCCCGGACCCAAAATATTCTCTTAAGGTCTTTCCTGTTCTTTTATACCCTTTCCTTTTGGATAAAATAAAAGTCGGTGGCGACTCTTGCTATCCGCAACATTACTTAAAGTCAGTTCTCCCACCGTGTTACAAGGATGGGCGTTGTTGTAGGAGATTCAAAATGGAGTGATGCTGAAGTCGTAGAAGGAACATTTGTTGATAACTGATCAGTTGAGATGACAGATGAAGTACTTGTTGATGAAGCCGAAGAATTGACGGGAACAATGGTTGTTGCAGTTGTAGGAGGTACAGGAATTGTTGCTGATGAGATTGCTGGATTTGTTGGAAATGATGTGGTGATTTGAAGTTGGCCACTCTGAATGAGGCCATCTATGCCATTCCTCAAGCTATCGCACCCATTTACTGAAATATTGCAGTAAGCGCACCCTAACTCACACCCCGGGAACATTTGACATTCGAGGAGTTGAGCCTTAATCTCCACCAACGGTGTCCGAATCTGACCCACACTGGTTATTAAATAAGACGGCTTGTCTTCTTCAATTGCACTGATTCTGGGACCCCCGTGGTTTGGCATAGGGTTCTTATTGACATTGGGTGGTGGTGCGAAATTCAGGGCCTTAGAGTCTACCAGGTCTTGTACCTTCATGTGCAAAGCTCTGCACTTTTCTGTACTATGGCCAGGTGCATTCGAATGAAAAGCACATCTGGCGTTGGAGTCATAATTCCTGGGTAGACTGTTGGGATCTAGAGGTGCCAATGTCCTTAGCTCAACTAGGTTGAGTTTCAGGAGTTGTGGCAGCAATGTAGCATATGGCATAGGGATCGGATCGATCACCCTGTTGGCTTGAGATGGCCTCTGCTGGAATGGCCTTTGCTGATTATTGTTGTTGGTGTTGCTGTTGTTGTAATTTCTCGGAGGATACTGATTTTGTTGATGGTACTGAGGCTGTTGCTGATAGTTTTGCTGCGGAGGCTGATAAGCTGGTTGTGGATGAGCTGGAGTGGGAATGGTGACTGCTGCCACAGATCTATGAATATATTGGGGCCTGCCCCTGTTGGTGTGGATGGCATTGGTCTCACCAGTTCTTCTTGGGCCTGCAAAAGGCTTTCTTGCATTATTGGATGAGCTTGCACCATTGTCTGAGATCTTACCCATCTTTAATAGGCTTTCAATTCTCTCCCCGGCTATGACTACATCTGCAAAGCTGGTAGATGAGAAAGCAGCTAGCCTATCTATGTAAGTCCCCTGAAGGGTGTTCATGAACATATCAGCCATTTCCCTTTCTGACATAGGTGGCTGGACAGCAGCAGCAAGCTGTCTCCATCTTTGAGCATACTCTCGGAAGCTCTCTCTAGATGACTGTGACATTCCCATTAGGAGGGTCCTGTTGGGTGCCATATCCAGATTATACTGATACTGTCTGATGAAGGCCTCTGCCAGGTCCTTCCAGCATCTAATAGTTGCTCTTGTCAGATGGGAATACCATTCCCTCGAAGCTCCAGTCAAACTATCCTCAAAATAGAACATCCACAGCTTCTCATCCATGGTATAGGCCTTTAGTCTCCCGAGAAAAGATTGTAGATGGGTTCGGGGACAAGAAGTCCCATTATACTTCTCAAAGCAGGGTGGCTTAAACTTGTGGGGAATCCTGACCCCGTCTACCAAGCCCATATCCATAACATCAAAACCCAAAGAGTTTTGAGACTCTAAGGATCTTAATTTCTCAGCTATCTCATCCAACCTTCTGTCATAGGCCTCCTCCCCAGCTCCCATTACTGTGAACTGATCTTCCTGGGGGTCTTCTTGCAGTACCCTCCCTGCTGTGGCAGTCCCTTGTATATTGACAGGGATGTTGGCCTCTGGACGGAGGTGGGGTCCAAAGACTGGGGGATTGACATGAGGTTGGACTCTTTGATTGTTGCTAGTCCCAGCAGTCCCTGGCTGATGGTCTTCCTGATTTCTCCCTTCCACCAGTGCTCTGAGCCTCTCCTGGCTTTGAGCCATGTTGTTCATTACCTCCATAAACTGTGTCATTTGAGTTCTCATTTCCAACCTCTCGTTGGTCATTTGGTTCCTGACCTCCGTAAGGTCCTGCTGCATCTGATCCATCTGTATGCCCGGAAGGTTGTTACGGGTGGGGTACCTGTGTGGTCGGTTGAGTGGAAACCCTCGTCGTCGAGCAATAATTCCTGAACATCACAACAGAGTTAGCAACAATAAAACAAACACCTACAAAACAAGCAAAGGGTTAGCATGCAATGCAGTATGCTTATTTATTCTCAAGGTATCCGGCTTGGCATTCAGTTTTGACCCTTCCAGACCCTTGAAGATGCTGTTGATGTTGCTTTCGAAGTAAACTCGGATGGAACAAACTAAAACATATATTACAAAAGGCCAATGGTACATAGTTTGTTTACAAATACAAGCCCTCTGAGGGGTCAAAATACATTACAAGAAAATAATAAAAACATGGAATGAAAACAACAACAAGCAAATGGTCAAACACCAAGACCAAACTCATCCTCCCGAACTTCCTTGAGAAGTGCTTCGGTCACAGGATCAGCCGGACGCTCCGTGAGGTTCCTGATAAGGAGGTTCCGGGTAGTAACAGCTGCAGTTAGCTTCTTGTGCTGACTTCGGTCCTTTGACCTCTTCACTCCAGCTCTGATCTTTAGTTCTGATATCTCCCTCTGGGCTGCTGTCAGGGCTTCTTGTTGTTCTTTTGCACTAGCTTCCATCTGTTCCATCTTATCATGAGTCCTTTTGTCCTTTTGAGTACGAGCTTCGGTGATCCTGACCCACCTAGCCTGACTCTCCTTCAAATACAAATCAGTCCTGGCTTTCTGGAACTGGGCTTCCCTGCAGGCATTCTTCAAAATTTGTTCTCCATCCCTAGATTTCTTAATGTAATCTTCAGACTTCTAAATTCTAGCCAAATGCTCCACTTTCAACTTTTCCAGCCTCTCAATATCCAACCTACCATCACTTCTCTCCCAGAGGGTCTTCTGTAGAGCTTGAGTCAACTTCTCATTTCTTTCTTTCAACTTTTCAAACTCCTCTAAGCTGACAGTTGCTGGAGGTGGTGCTGTGGAAGGCCCAGGCATATCTTCTATAGTAAAGGGCATCCCAGAGAATTGAGCCCTGGCATGGGACCAATCATAGTATTGTGCTGATGCCACATTGTTACCCTTCCCCAGGATGGTTACCCCCTTAGTCTGCACATTGTCCCAGGCCCAGGCTGCCTGCCTAACAATAGCCAGATTAGGCTTGTTCTCACAATAAAGAGTCTCAACCAGATCCTGTGCCCTAGGAGGATGGACTAGTGCATAGCCCAGTTGCCTTTTGAATAACAGAGGGTTGTAATTGATGCAACCCTTCACTCCAATCAGAGGCACATTGGGAAATTGTCCACAACTTGTAATAATGTCTCTGCCTTTTGTGCTTTGAGTGCACCACCTGATATCAGCTGAAGTTAGAGTAGTAAGTCTTCCAGCCCAGTTTTTCTGCTGATGAGGGTTCAAAAATGCATCTGTCCTGGGCAAATGCCTGAGAAGCCAAGTATGGAACAAAGGAGCACAACATCTCACTAATCTTCCCCTCTGCTTTTCATTCCTCTGATGCACTGAATAGTAGAGATCCCCCAATAAAGTTGGCACTGGGTTCCTTAGAATGAACAGATGGATTGCATTCTTACTAATGAATCGAGGCTCATCTGCAAATAATATAATCCCATATATGCTCAAGGCCAATAAAGCACAGACTGCTTTCCACTCTCCTAAAGAAGCTTTCAGGGTAGCTTGAGAGATCAAGAAATCCAGATGCAGGCCAGGGATTCCAGCCTTAGAAGTCATATGCTGCCCAATCAAGACTGGTTCCAGATGCAATGCCTTTGCTACCTCTTCATTACCAGGAAAAACCATCTCAGGGTTGAAAGGGACTCCACCCTTGATAGGTATACCAACTAATGATGAGTATTCTTCCAATAAGGGGCCCAGCTGAAAGTCCTGAAAAGTGAAACATCTCAGTGGGGGATCATAAAACTGAAGGCAAGTGTGGATCAGGCTTCTCTGTGAGGGGTCCAGATCCATAACCATATCAAGTATATCTCCATGGTGTTCCCTGAACAGTGGTACATGGTCTGGAGTGATCAGGGTCTGAATCCTCCTGATGTCAGCTAGCTCTGGCTGGAAGAAGTGGTAGGTGATGTTGCTCTTTTTAGGTGCCATGATGTTGAGACTGAGTAGAGACAAGTGCTGATGATGATACTGAAGAATGGGCCACTGATTGGCTGGTGCTGGTGACTGAAGTAGATAGCTGATAGCTGAAGCAGGTGCTAATGAAGATAGGTCAATACTGAAGATGGGGTCAAAACCAAAACCAAATGAAGATGGATACCCTGAAACACAAATAAGAAAATGTCAATATGATGCAATGATTATGTATGCAAATGATATGCAAGGGTTTGTGACTGAGCTAGATCTGATCAAGTGCCCTGATATAAGTCCATGTGTGTAAGAAATCCAGATGGAGGTCTATAAGTCCAGTAACCAAGGTGGGGGACTCAAATAAAGAGCCACATATCCAGGGTTTTAGAATCACAAGAACTGTTCCAACATGGAGTATTCTTAATCAAATCAAAGTAACAGGGTATTCTGAGGTCAAGGTACCTGCAAACCTGTAAACAGCCCAACCCCCTCACAGGTGGTGTTCTAAAACAAGGATCCTCAGACTTGGATCAGTTATGAGAAGTGTAAACACTTCTAACCCGGAGCTACAGTGTTTACAATAACCATAAAAGTTCCTCCTCTAATTCACCTCAGTTTCTGAAGGTCAATACTAAAAGGTCATCCAGACTTAGCAGGCTTCCCAGATAGCCCTAGTACTGCAGGAAATCTGCAACACAGAGTTCTCAAGAAGAAACCCATATCTGAATCGTGTTTCATATTCCCGCACCAGACCGAGATGGAATGGGAAAGAATATGATTCACTCTAGCCTAGGTGTCACTCAGGTCCCAGGTATAGGACCTTAACTCTCAATGGAACACCCACCCACCAAAGCAAACAAACAGATCCAGCCAGCAGCACAGTATGACAATATGATATAATGCAAAGCTATAAAGAAAGCAGTAATCAACTGTACATAAAGCAAAAATAAATACAAATATACAAACACAAATAAGCACATAACACCCCAGTAAACACAAATCAATCAAGCGCTAGGAGGAACCCACAAAAAGAACCAGAAGCCCTGGTTGCAGTATAAGGTTCCCCAGCAGAGTCGCCAAGCTGTCGCTCCCGATAAATGGGGAATGGCCCCAGATAAAGGTACAGACGCGAACGGTCGGCGAGAGGGACAATGAGAACACACAGCCGTGAACTCACTGGAGATGAATAGAGTCGCCAGCTAGGCATTTTTATCCCGGAGGAAAGGCAATGCTGCATAGGCCTAGAAAGAGACGGATAAGACGGTTGCGAACCAGAGAGACTGAGAAAGGGGGTTGGTTACAACCTGGGAAGGTATTAGCACCCAGATTGTCCGTCGTACTCGACAGGATCCACGCTTAAAAGATTTGTGTTTTAAAAGGGGTAGTGTCAGTGCAATTTGTGTATAAAAGAGCTGGAAAGATGTACAGGTGTCAGTGTAAAAGAAGTGTAAAGTGTGATATATACAGTGTCAGTGTAGGGACAAGGATGAAATGCTCAAGATCATGAGGCTAAGAGAAATGAGCTGGAAAGAGGGGGAATATACAGAGACTTTTGTTCGATAACTGTTAAGTTATGCCTACGTATCCTCTCGTGCAATGAGGAAGTCAGAACACCGTAGTTCGACCCAAAGAGACTGAAAGATGAATTGACTTGTGAACTGCTTACTTTCCTAAGCTCAAGTGTATGATCTATCTGGCACAGATGCAAACTGTCTTGCATTAGACGGAAGAAGCAAGTTCTCGTTTGTGAGTGAATGAGATGAGAAAAGAATCCCGGAGGAGGCGATTATTGTTTGTTTTTGAGTTTTCAGTCTTTTATTGCTTTTGAATTTGTCATAAGTTAATGAGCTTAAGCCTAAACCAATGGATTTAGTAAACTCATCACATCCTCCCTCTGATTAGGGGTAATGAGATTACCTTAAGTGTGAAGTCAGATTCTCACACTTAATTACCTTTGATGTAGGATTAAGATCATTAACCTACTTGTGATTATTTAGATGTTTTTGGTGTTTTTGTTTAGTGTTGAGTAATGAGATTAAGCCATAATCAGGGATTAAACAGACTCATTACACCATCCTAATAGAAGGATAATAGATGAGAATGTTTAAGCTGAGGAAAGCTCCTCAACTTAATCCATGATTAGGGATTAAACTCATGACAAAACAAGCCTTTGATTAAGTGGATTTTATTGAATGATATGATGATGAAGTGAATTTTATGGTTTGTAAGACAACTTGAGGGGGACTTGTCCATTAACACTAGGGTTAGTCCTTCTTGACCAATTAAGGAAGAATTAGAACCCTAATGCAAGGCCCAAGTTACAAGCTTGATGTCTTGATGATTATTAAGTGAATTAATTAAAGGAGTTAAACACATGAAGGGTTTAACACTTAGGATTAAAGTTATACACTCCATCCTAATAGAAGGATGCAGGCATAAGCTTAATCACAAAGCCTTAAAGCCTTTAGGGTTTAGTCCCTGATTATGAGATGAGAAGAGAAGACTCAAAAGAGACACAAAGGTAAAAGCTAAAAGGGGAGACTAATCAAAACCCTAATTATTATCATGCTTGGTTGTTCCTAAGGTTTATGAGGTTTACAAGACCAATCTTCAATGGAACCACCAGGAAGCAGATGAAAGGATCAGGAGAAGCAAAGTAACTTGCTTCATTCAAGAGGTCAAGTCTCTTGAGGAAAGAAAGTAAGAAAAAGAGGAATGAGCAAGCTCAATCCCAAACACATACATAAATGCAGCAAGGATGCATAAAAGAGATGAAGAGAAGTTATGAGAAGTGAAGGCAAATTCACTTCTCAAAGTCACTTACCACCTGAAAGGTTAGAAAAGAAATGCAATGCAATGCAAAATGGGATGAGATGACATGATGAGAAACAAAACCAGAAGCATTTACATGATGCTAATGATGCTATGAGATGCTACAAACATGAGGCAGCACATGGAGATGATCATACAAGCTCAAGAATGCAAATGGGGCAAGTTAAGAAGCATGAACATACATGAAAAGTTATGAGGTGCACATGGCATACAATATGGCAAATACATGATGCAATGATCAAACATGCTTTCAATATGTCTTATGATGTTAAATGAATCAAATGGAGGCATGGAATGCCATGGCAAGTCATGTTATGCAAGAGAATGCAAGATGGATGCATATGGAAGCCCAAATTAGGGTTTATGATCAAAGCATCAAACACAAACCAAAATCAGAAGCAAACAACACTATAAAAAAATTGAAAATGCACTCCAAGGACCCCTAATCCTATACTAACCCAATGCCCAAAGGGGAGGTTTCAACTCTTAACCTAGTTCAAGTTATGATTTTCTAAAGATTTCTAGGGTTTTAGGGTTTCCAAACAAAAGAATTGCCAAACAAATTGAAAATGAGGGATCAAATCATGGCCATTTAATCTCACAAACTACATGCTAAACACAATGCAATGCAAAAAGAATCAAGGTCCAACTCTTCATGGATAGGCAGAAATGATTTTTGGAACTTTGGATCAAAATAATGCATCAAAATGATTTTAATTCAATGAGAAATTCTTAAAATGCATCAAGATCAAAAAATAAATTTGGTTTGAAGGTTGGACAATGTTTCTAAATGTCTTAGAACATTTCATGAATTTTTTTTGTGATTTTTAAATACCTAAAAGTATTTTTAATAAATTAATTTTCATTAATCAAATAAAAAGAAACTTTTAAATATTTAAAAATACTTTTTTAATGCTAAAAATGAAAATAAAAATATTTTTGTGTTTTAAAAATTAATGAAACTCTTGACAAAAAGTTTCATAATTTTTAAATGGTTTTTGCTATTTAAAATAAATTGTACAAATTAAATGAGAAAAAATGAAATAAAAAATTAAAATAAACTGAAGTATGCTAAATGAGGGGCTGGGATTGAATCTGGGAATGAGGCCATTGACTGCGCGCCAGATCTGATGGATCACATTCAAACTGGCTAAATTGAATTAATTAACTTAATTAATTAAGATTAGGGTTAAGTGGATGATCTGAGCCACACGTACACGCGCGAAGTCAAACAAGTCAACTGATCCTACGCACGAAATTCAAATTGCACTTAATGACCTGATTAAAACCCTAATGATTTTCAGGTGGCCGGAGAAGACCTCCGGTCGTCTTCTCCGGTGGGAACCCCACCTGAAAATTCCTAAAACTCTCAAAACGCAACTAAAATGAAATCTAAAAACATAGAAATGATCCCCACAACTCACTGAATCAAAACCCTAAGCTAAAACTCATTTATATTTCATCAATCTCATGAATCGAAACAAAGAAGATTTTAGGGCAAAACTTTCAGAACACGATTACATCCTCATTTTTCCACCATTTTCAAAACCAATGACATATTTATGATCAGGGAAGCATGGAGAACAAATTAAGAACTTAAAAATCCATTTCTGGAAAAAATGTTCATGAAGCTCACCTGAACTGGAGCTTTGATCTCTGACACTCTCTGGCTAGTTTCTTGCTTGCAATCAGCTCCTCTTGACCTTCTGAGAAGCTTTCAATGCTTGGAAGGAGTTTGTGGTAGCTGGTTTGGGAGTTTGAGGCAGTTCTGTCCAAGCTCAGGTGAGAATCGTGTTTTGGATTCAGGCTATTTCTGGCAATGGTGAGGGGTTCTTTGTGATCAGGATGATGAGTGGGGATGGTTTGTGAAGATTGTTTTTATGTTTGTGACTTGTGGAGAGAGATTCGAATGCTTTTGCTCTATGGAGTGAAAATGTGAAAGTGATGCTATGGCTGTCTTCAGGCTTGCTCTCTATGTGAAATGGCTGGCATTTTCTTTGTATAAACTAATGGGATTGGTCAGAGGATGTGACCTGTGCTTTTGTGATAGGTGTGCTAGCTTTTGCCAAAATGTCCACTTTGTGTAAGGAGGGCATGGGCTACACTTCTAGCTTGGTACAAGAGGCTTGTCCTGCGCAGCATGGTGAGGGAAAAGGGCTAGTGTGGTTCAGCATCCAAGGCAGCAAGTGGATGGAGTGTGATCATTGGTTTTGCAACTTGATCACTTTTGGTTCACATGAAACTTTCTTGCTATACAAACCATGAAACATGAGAAATTTTGGTTCAAATCTGATTTGTAGGTCACATGTGATGTTTGTGTAATGGTTAGACATGAATTAGAAGTTACAAATGCCTTGGTACAAAGTTTTTGCAAGTTTCTCATTTGAGGCATATCTTGAAAATTAGTGATTTTTGCCAACTTTGACACACCATAACTTTTGATCCAAAATGAATTAGGTCATGTTCTTGTACTTTTTGAAAAGGGAAAGATCTAATCTACAACTTTCATGACCAAAGTTTTTCCATTTGAAGCATTTTTGGATCAAAAAGTAAGGTTTGAAAAGTGGCATAAAATGACATATTCTTTAAAAGTCAACCATGCCCTAAAAAGTCAACTTTGCAAAAACTTGTAATTCTTGAATTTTGTGAACTTCTAACTTCTTCCATGATCAAATAAAGATCATATACACTCAAAATGATGAAGATCACCCCTTGGTTGGGTCATTGGGGGCCTCAGATGCCCTGATTTTGCACTGACTTGTCCAGAAAGTCAACTCTTGATCAGATGACTTCCCCATGGAATTTCTTCATGAAAATTGATATGCATACTCCCTATACCATATAGAGACCTATGGAAACAAGAATGATCAAAAAAATTGGAGTTATGGCCTTTGAAACCAAAACCCTAATTTTAGGTCATCTGTGCAGTTAAACCTGGCTCTGCTTCCATACAAACCCCAGTTCCTGTGATTCTTTGGCATTTTTGACTTTGAGAGGATGTAATATGATATAAGAACACACATGGACCCCTTTGAAATGATTGATGGCCTTTGGAGTGGCTCAAGAAGCTTTTGGGTTGCTCAGATCACAAACCCTAGGTGCAGATGACTTTGAATCTATGCAATGAATCAAAATTGAGGTATGAGAGGTTATGATTGTGTTTATGCATATGAAATGATCACAAGCCATGGTGTGAATGGGTGAGGGCAAATTTGGGGTGTTTACAGTAATCACACTACACGAGTCCTAATGGGCGAATCATCATCGCTTACCCTTCCTTAGCTTTAGTTTCAACAACAACTTAATAATTCCATAGTACATTCGTCCAAGAATACTTTCCGATATCACTTTCTCATAATGCACTATTATTATTGTTTCCATACCTTATTCACTTCAAGCTCTGTGGTAATCCTCTCATACCCAAACATAATACGTCTTACTATAGTTCTCCCATATCCAATGTGCTTAATCTAACGCTTAACACAACTTCATCTGGTCCACTCCAAATACACCTAAAATTACTAAGTAAAACTTATTCTTCCTCCGAACACTTCATCACAGAAGCACAATTCTGGTTTTCATTGCTACCTAAACCTCTCAAGCTCATTCCAATCACGTCCAAAGGTTTCAACCATACCAACCGACGATTCCACACATATAGTAATCACACTACACGAGTCTTAATGGGCGAATCATCATCGCTTACCCTTCCTTAGCTTTAGTTTCAACAACAACTTAATAATTCCATAGTACATTCGTCCAAGAATACTTTCCGATATCACTTTCTCATAATGCACTATTATTACTATTTCCATACCTTATTCACTTCAAGCTTTGTGGTAATCCTCTCATACCCAAACATAATACGTCTTACTATAGTTCTCCCATATCCAATGTGCTTAATCTAACGCTTAACACAACTTCATCTGGTCCACTCCAAATACACCTCAAGTTACTAAGTAAAACTTATTCTTCCTCCGATATTATACCTCATACCATTCCCTGGGCAATTCAACACTTTCTGAATTGATCCTTTACTAAATACAACATCCTGATGTATTACTCTAAACCTTGTATCCTCTATCATAATTGAAAATACAACAAAGACCTTCTACTCTTTGCTCGGGGTATACTTGTCTCACTTGAAACGTGTAATCACATCCTAGTGTTTCTCTTCACGCTTCAATACGACTTTAAGTTCTCAAAAGAAAATGAACATTCTTTATTTGTAACTTATATCCATCTGCAAGGCATCATTCGAATACAATCTTTAGAGCACTCTCATCCATCCAAGATGCCACCACGATCTTAGGTCTGAGACACTGACAATTAACTCACTCCCGAACCTTACGTCATACGTTTCACAAAACATCTTCTCTTTTCATGGAATGAAACTTATCAACACTCTTGTTTATACCAGTGACCATTACTAATCCACCAGCGACTTTACGTATTCCTTGATACACTGACCATTCCTACTGCAGATATATGTACCCTTCAGATTCTATCCATTCCAAAGGATTTCTCGAACAACACACTACTCTGCAATTCCACGTTACAGGAAGTAAAACTCTTAAGAAGACTCCAACTGAGCTGACCGAAGCTCCCTCTGCTAACTCTTAGCTTAAGCCTACTCTCACAACACAAGTTACAACAACACTTCAGAGTCCTCATGGTCTCACAACCATGATTCTACCTATCACATACATAGCATTAGGTTGATCAGGCCCAATACTACATAACATGATATTAAGAACCATGTCGGCAAGACACACTTAAGAGGCAGGAAAGATTTACTTATGATGTTTCAAGGCTAGGTTGAGGATACGACCTGCTCTGATACCAACTATAACACCCCATATAATAAATACATAGAATATCATTATACAAGTGTTTAATTGGTACTTACACTATCATAAGTGCCTAATAGTACAATTCACATTCTTGACCAATTCTAATAACAATATAAACTATGGTGCAAGACATGGAAATTATACTAAAACAAAATTCTAAGATCAATACAATATCCATTATTGTACAAAAGATATAAAACTACACAGCAGAAACTTAAGTCTATGCTTCTCTTGAAATATCTCGAGCATAGCTCCACTTGTAAATCAAACTTGCAAAAGAAACCTGAAAAGCAACAACAATAGTGGGGTGAGATAATAACATCTCAGTGGGTTCCCTACCTTAGAGTTCTCTCGGCTCTAAAACGACCAAATCTAAACACTACTCAATTCGAGGGATGACCTAGACTTCAAGTTCACATAAAACGAGACACATCAAAGAAACAACGGAGCACAAAGTGCTTTAAGGAATCTTTCCCCGCCTAGCCACACTCCCCAGTGGCAAGAAAGTATGGGTCACTCGATCCTTAACGTATAAATAACTTTCCCCACCCAGCCACACTCCCATGTGGCAAGCAAGTACTGGTCACTCATTATCTATCAAAGGTACTTTCCCCATCCAGCCACACTCCCAGGTGGCAAGCAAGCACGGGTCACGGAACCTTACCACAAAGTAACTTTCCCCGCCCAGCCATACTCCCCGATGGCAAGCAAGCACGATTCACAGTTACTTTTCCTAATGGATAACTTTCCCCGCCCAGCCATACTCCCCGATGGCAAGCAAGTACGAGTCACAATTATCTATTAAGGGAATTTCGGATCCATTGATTAATTATGTTTCCCCGGCCGTCCCATGTAACACCCTTCTAACCCCACGAAATAAAACACAATAATCACTTAATTAATCAAAGTGTTTTTCAGAAAGGTGCCACATTTTCTTCATAAAACGTCTTAACAACATTTATTACACCGTCAAACGGGTTTTTCCAAAACATCTAGAGTATCCATTTTTCTTTCATGAATCGATAATTAACAAAAATATGCAGCAGATTTATAAACATAAAACTTCTTTTATTTCATCAAAATACCAAGACCTTAGGTCAAGTCAACAATCATCAACAAATACAACTAGCTTCTATTAACTCAAGAAAATCATCATAACTAACAACATATAATTCACTCAAGCGTGACCCATCCGATGTTACATCAATCAGAGAAAGACACCATATCACTAAATAAGCGACGCATACACAATACTTCCAGCTACATCCAATCACCAAGCTATTCTTGAGTACCTGCAGGATGGCATAATAGACCATCACCAAAGGCAGGCAGGGTGAGTAATCACAAATCAATATAATCTACATATCATAAAGATAATCATGCAACATACATCAATAACAATACAACATAAATCATCACACATCATATCATAAAAATTCAACAAACATCTATCAACACATATGCATCATCATATAAGTTCCATCATATACAACATCCAAGACATCACATCTATACACAACTCATTTACATCACATTATTACACAAAATCAATGCAAATCATGCTATGTCCTTTAGAATGATAATGTAACCTCTTAATAATGCATGTGGTACCGAAACATCCTCATGTGATGGACACTGGGCCATCAACCCTCCCCTAAGGGAGCACATCATAAACATCATATCGCTTCAATCCACACAATGGGATAGAAGCTACCAATGGACCTAAGTCCCCTCATAAAATCAATGCCATGAATGCAAGACTCAATATACATACATCATCCTCAAAACATCATAAAATTGCATCCGCATTCATTATTAACAATCATTCCTCATACTCATTCATAACATCGTGTACATACTCATGGAACATC
Organism: Lathyrus aphaca; assembly: GCA_963966055.1. NCBI lineage: Eukaryota > Viridiplantae > Streptophyta > Magnoliopsida > Fabales > Fabaceae > Lathyrus > Lathyrus aphaca. The sequence goes on from OZ014521.1 coordinate 105,292,397, forward strand.
ATACAATGCACTCATCCTACATCATAACTCTACATCATATAATCATACTTCTTGCTCAAGGAAATTAATTTAATTCTTCAAACCTCAATTAAATATGAATCTCACTCATACTTCACAACTCATAAAAATTAAGGTAATTCTCTACACATCATATAATACAAATATTACTCATTTAGTCCTTAAAACATATCATAAGATAACTCTACAACATCATGGCATCCTAGAACATATCACCTCAAAATAGTTTTCAAAATAAATACATTTTTCCAAGTTTTTCAGGGCTCGCTAAGCGAGGCATCACGCTTGCTAAGCGTCCAACTCTCTGACTCTTCTCGCTAAGCGAGCTTCGCGATTCTGCAGAATTTCTGCGATTTTCCAGATTTTTTCCTCAGCGACAAAACCCCTTAAAATATAGAAATTAACAGCAATACATCATAACCCACATACCTCACATCATCATAATCATTATATTCTCGACAAAATACACATAATTCCTCATATAGGCATCAATACATCATTGTCATCATATAAGTATCGGCACATCATTATCATCACATAACAATCATAAATATCGTATTATAGCATTATAACTTCATTCCAGTACCAAATCATCATGTTTGTCACATAACACGTATAACATTAAAACATACACCTCATCTATTTATTTCATCATAACATCGTTTAGTAACATCATTCACATGACCTTCATCACATAGGAAATCAACACATAATCATCATATAAGTTTCATTATATAATTAACATCATAACACAACGACACCCTATCATTATACTCTAGATTAACATAAGCATCATATAATCTTCAACACATAACAAACATCGCAAAGGCATTATCACATAACTATCATCCAATTAACAACACAAATTCATCACTACCTACTCATCGGAAACCACTACAAACAAACACATCACATCACTTACATTTCTACGTCACTCTTACTAACTCCTAAACATCGTCTTTAACATCACTAGTCGTATGACATCATCGTTCTCCCATTTAGAACAAAATTCATCATCTATAGCATCATGCTTTTAGTTCAATATACAATGAATCACCTTCCAACCTCAATTCATATTATTTAAATTGTTCCTAGCAACATGAGACTATTTTTAAATGAAATTACATTGGCTTAGCTTCGCACAGCTTCGAACGGCGCGCAATCGGACACCAAAGCTCAAGATATGAATTTTTGAAGTTTTTACAGTAAAGCTGCTGAGAGCCACTCGCTAAGCAAGATTGGAGCTCGCTAAGCGAGTTGTTCGCTTCTTGCAAACTCGCCAACGGTTCCTGCGATGACAACACTTTTCCCCTTCACTTCTACACCCTTAAACTGCATTTTTTTTAACCTCTATTGACCCAAATTAAGGCAATATAACCTATATCTAACACACATACATCAAAAACATCAATCATAACACATCAATTCATCACAATTCATCATTCATAATCTCATTAACCCTAGGTTTTATCCCAAAACCCCAAATCTCCCCATTACCTAAACTCTACGTCAAATTATATTGAAAAGCAATACTCCTCATACCTTAGAGTGAAGCTTTTCCGTGTTCTTCATCAACAAACTCTGGAAATCTCTTCAAGCCTTCGCTCCTCTTCATCGTTCTTCATGCCTCTACTCTCCTCCTTTTCCCAAAAGCGATCCCATCTGATCGTATTCCAAACCTCAATTCCCTTTTTATCAAAATTTCCCCTAGGACCCCAAATACTTTATTCCAACTTTGCCCTCAACTTATTCTCCGCAATTACCAACCTATCCTCGAGACCTCTTCTTCTCTTATTTTAATTAAATAATAATAATAATTTGAAATATCTAAATTAATTATTCCTACTATTTATTATTCACTAAAATAATTCAAATAATCTCTTCATCAACGCAACAATTGTCTTCTAACACCAACTAATCGACAACAACAAGCTACTCAATTAAATTACGAAATCGGGGTGTTACAACTCTCCCCCACTTAAGTAATTTTCGTCTTCGAAAATTGTCCGAAGAAACAGAGTTGTGTCCAACTTCCTCATGTTATCTTCATGTTCTCAAGTCTAACACACAAGTTGTCAACAATTCAATCCTAGTTACTTCTCTGCCTTTGACCATTCGTCCGCGAATGATAAACAAAATTTATCCTCAGCTTAACACATGAATCATCTTGCAAAGTCTTCCAAAACCTCGACATAAATCGCGAATCTCTATCCGATGCAATTATCGACGGTATCCATGCAATCTCACAACTTCTTCAATCTCTTTTTCCGTCTCATATTCAACTCTTTATTATCAATAAGTTCTTCCAAATCTTATAATCGTTTAACACCTCAATTCTATATTCAAAAAGATAATGTCGTCAAATCTCCATCACAAGGACCATGGCTTCCCATTGCACATCATAATTAAGGTAACCCTGTTGCACCACAAAATTTGCCCTCACAAGACAAGACTTTGTGTGCTAATAGGTTCACAAGGTTCACAAGGTTCACAAGACATCTTATGAGGTTCACAAGGTTCACAAAGTTCACAATTAGTCAGAAGATTTGACAATTCCCTCAGACAATGCATCCTCCTAAGCAGTGCATCCTAAACTAGGGTTTTGACTTTAATCAGGCTAAATGGACTTCCAAGACTTCAAGTGAGCTTCATAACATCTTATATGTGTTTAAGAATCCCCATGAAAAGTTTCAAGACTTTTCCCAAAGGTTTGCTCAGTCAGATAATCAGATAGGTCAAAATCAGTCAAAGCAGTTAAAAAGTCAAACTAAGGTCAACTATGGTCAAACCAAAGTTAAACTTCATGATTTTTTGCCAACATCAAGTATATGAAGTAAAATTCATCATTTGATCAAGGTTTGATCATGATTCATCAAGGAGATTTCAGATCATCAAGAATCAGGAGTTTCTAAATTAGGGTTTCCTTAGAAAAAATCAACTGAACTTTGACCAGCCATAACTTTCACATGCTTCATCAAATTTTTCCTATCCAAAGCTCATTTTGAAGGAAATTTAATTCTCTACAACTTTGTGTCTCACAAGCCAAGCCCAAAAATGCTTCATTTGGAAGGTATGAGCTAAGACATTATAGGTCCTTTTAAAAGTCAACAAAAAGTCAACAACTTCAAAAGAGCATAACTTGAGAATGGTAAAAGATATGGACATGAAACCAATGGGGTTGATTAGAGGACTCTTTAATATTTCCAAAATGTCCAAGAACACCCTCATAGCATTAAAATTGAAGGATTTGTGCCCTTGCAAAGTTGGGAAAGTTTTGGGAGGTTTATAAAGCAAATAGGGCTTTAAAACCAAATTCTTCCAAATGGGCTTGCAATTTTGTGATCCAAACTTCAACATGACATCATGCACGACCCAATCCTCATTTATTCAGAGTTTTATTATTTTTTATTTTATTTATTTTGATTTTATTCATTTAAAACCATTTTAAATCAAAATAAAATATGAAAATTGAATATTTAAAAGTGATTCTTCTTCTAGAAACTCTTAATGACCATTTAAGTTGATTTGATGCTATAAAAATTCGTGCTAAGGCATTATAGCATGAAAATATTTGATTTTTTGACTAATTTGGCAAGGAGATTTCTTCACACTCAAGGTATCCATTAAGCCCACAAATCCACCACTTTTCTGACCTAATTCCATTCTTCTATAAGTATACAAACTACACAAATGCATAGGGACGAAATTGGCAGCCTCTTACACATTGTTCAACTTCACAAAAATCTTCAAAATATTCAAATTCGGTTTTGTCCATACCAGCAATCAACAAGCCTTTTGAAGGTTGAAATAGCTTCCTGGGATCATTTAGAATGTTTCTGGATCATCACATTGCCTGCTAGCATCTCATACTATCAAACCCGAAATCAATTTGTTCTTAAAATTTCAAATTTTCGATTACATCCATTCACGAAATATAAACTGTTTCTATTCATTAATACTTGCTTATTATTGTGTGTGGATTGTTTTGATGTGCTTTGATTAGATTTTCATGACAGAATCAAGAAGAAGCCATGGTTAGGGTTTCGGTCACCTATTTGGGGTTTCATGACAAACCAAATATAAATGATTTTTGAGAACATAGAAAGACTGTGTGAGCTCTGAGGATCATGTTGCATTAATCAATTTGAAGTAATTTTGCTGTTTCGATAGTGTTTGATTTTCGCAGGTTATATATATTGAAAAAATCGCAGGTAATTATGTAGGAGAAAACGCAGGGAAATTCGCAGGCCAGAGGAAGAAGATGAAGTGCGTCTGGCGCCAAAACCTAATTTGAAATTTCATCTTATTTTATATGCTATTATTTGCAGATAGTTGTCAAAGTTGGTAAGGATGGCCTGGTGGTTTTGGATGCACGCATAGAGATCTGGTACAGGGGTTCGATCCCTGGTTTGTGCGTTATTTTTTGTTAATATTCATCATTATTTGCAGGTTTATTATATATTCATTGTTGTGTGGATTATCATCAAGGCGCGTGCTTAGCCCAGTTGGTTGATGGCTGATGGTGGAGGCTGGGAGACCTGGGTTCGACCCTAGGCTCCAGTAGGTGAGTTTTACTATTTTTTGTTTGTTTTCTATTTCTTTTATTTTCTTTGATTTTTAATTAAAGTAATATATATAATGGAAATAATATAAATAGAATAGGATTATATATGTTTAAAAATGAATTTGTATGTCTATAATTATTATATGTATATAACTTATTTTAAATGATAAATTAAAGGAACCCTAATTATTTATATTAACCCTAATATTTTCATGTAAAACCTAATTCTATTTTCTAAACTCATAAACCCTAATTTATTTTGATTAACTCTAATAATTTTTTATAAGCTCTAATTATCCTATAAGTGTTAATTTATTTATTTATGTATATTTATAATTTGTAAATAGTTAATTTATTTGTTTATTTTAATTTTATAATTTGTTCATATTATATATAGTTTTATAATTTAAATAATAATTAAATAGTAAACCCTAATCTATTTTTCTAAATAATTAAAAAACTAAATTTTATTTTATGAATATAATTTATTATTTGTATATGTTTATTTAATTATAATTAGATATTTTTATAACATGTATATAAATTTAAATCTTTAGAATAATTAGTATATGATATTTATTATTTATTTTTCTTATTAAAATCTTAAAAAAATATTATTTATTTAGTTTTGAACTTTTAATTTACTACTTATTATTATGCCAATTTCTTCTTCTTATTTTTATTGTGTTTATTATTACTAACCCTTTTATGTGATTATTTTTTAATTTATTTCTATATTACTAACCACATTATACTTATTCATTTTGTTTATTATTATTAACTTTCTTATATTTATTTATTTTTGTTTATTGTTACTAACCCACTTAATTATTCATTTATTTGATTATTTAATTTATTTTAATTATTATGTAATTGTATCCAATATGTAATAGTTGTAATAATTTTTATTATTTATTTTTAAATGCCATGGTTAGTAAAATAGGGAGTGTAAAACATGTTTATATGTAAAATTGAATTTAGATCATTAATCTCAAGATAAATATATGAACTTGTACACTCACACACGTAAGTCGATCTTTGATCGCCATCTCACTCCTTAAGGGTTACCTCTCAAGTTGCCTAAACAAAAAGGTCGAGTAAGGTGTAAAGCAAAGTCCCTCATCTCATATCATCTAGTCCCTTAACAGATAAAAAGATCAAGTCCCTTCATGGTTGCCTTCGTAATGATCTTGTCCCTTTCGAATAAAGATGATAAGTCCATTCGAATTGCTAAATACACCTTACAATTGCCTAATCACAGATGTCCCTTCATTGGTCCCTCATACATCCAAGGTAATGACTACCTATTCCTTAATAATAGGGATAGTCTTACCACTTAAAGGATATTTAAGAACAAAAAAGATTTAACTTAGGGTAGGTTTCTCTTATGTACTTGCTCACCTTTTCAAACATTTCAAAACACTTCACATTTTTCAAGCAATTTTCAAAACAAAGGCTTTATATATATCCGTACATGGATCATTATAAAGTACTTAAGAAAATTTCTAATCACACACTACACATTTCAAAAACATTTTAAAGTGAGCTAAGTAACTAAGAGCCCATGGATAACCATGGATGTAAAGGGTGCTAACACCTTCCCTTTACATAACCTACCCCCCGAACCCAAAAATCTTTTAAAGGTCTTTCCTGTTCTTTTATGCCTTTCCTTTGGATAAAATAAAAGTCGGTGGCGACTCTTGCTATCCGCAACATAACTAAAGTCAGTTCTCCCACCGTGTTACAAACCCCTACATAAACTCTTAATTGTCTGGAAACATACAAAACCACTTACCATTCTGCATCAACACTCTACAAATTCCCATCTTTGACGCATCCCAACAAACCACAAAAGACTCACTTGAGTTGGGTAAAAACAACATCAGAGTAGTCGCTAACTCATTCTTCATTTCCACAAAACTTTCCTCTCACTTAACATCCCACACATATGCCTGACTCTTCTGAGCCAACTAGATCAACGACAATACCAACTTAGTAAAACCTTCAATACACCTACAATAATAACTTACTAATTCCATACGCTTCTTAATCCTAAGTCATACTTCAGAGTCTCTTACTGCCTCATAACATCAAAGTTTAGAAGATCACAATTAATGCACCACTGGAAATCATATGACTAAGGAAACTTACTACCTACAACCGGAACTCACATTTTGACAATTGGCATACAACTTCATTTGTCTCAATACTCGCAACACAATCTGCAAAGGTTTGCATTTACCTGTCATACCCTAAATTTTGACCACAAATTTTTTATTTTTTCGTTCATTTGACGCAATTTCGTCGATATATCAAAAATCAATCACTTTGTATTTTTAAGTTAAAACATATCATTAATCATTAATCGTTGCATTTTTTTGGTTCAATTTTATCGTTCGATGTCATTCTTGTTTTTATTTTTAAAAATATGTTCCGATTTTCAAATAGGATAGTTGTTTCATTTTATGATTTATTTTATTTTTAGTTCAATGACTATATTACATATTTTGTTAACTTATTTTCTTTTATTTGGTTTTTTTTTATTAGCTTATATTCAAATTTTATTTTGGATTACTTTACACTTGATTTATTTTAATTCTAATTTAGTCTAACTTTTTATTTAGCTTAATTTATTTGTAATAGAATTTTTATTTTTAGTTTATATTACTTAAGTTTTATCCAAATTTAGTTTAGTGTTTAATTAGTTTTATTATTATTTGTCTAATCTAATTAGTTTAAGTTTGATTCGGTCATATGTATATACATCTTTTCTTTAAGTTTGTAATTATTTATTATCCGTAACATCCATGGGCATAAGATCCCAGCCTGCAGCAACAAAACAGATATTGCCTTGCACCAAAGTACGTACAACCATAACCCAACGGTCGCTAAAAGAGAACCAACAAATGTGCCTCGAGTCAATCACTATGATACCACACCAAACCTCGCAAAGGTGATAGAGACTTTACACAACACCACCAACACGCCATTGACTTTCAACCAAATAGACAAGCAAGACCTGCATCCAAAAAGGGGATATTTTTTAGTAACGAAAGAGGAAAATTTGAACAATATGAGAAGAGTATTCTTATGAAGAAAGAGGGGATAAAAAAGAAAACACCAGGGGGAGTTTCTGGGGGGAGAAATAATAAGACAAATGGGAGACCGAAAAGAAGAACAAAAAAAAACACTTCGAAAAGACCGTCTTCCTCCTTCCTCCAAGCTGGTTCATCACCATCTACCCAAACCTCCACCTTTCTCTTCTAATAAACCCAGTCCTCCGCATCACGTTCACCACACTAACACAACAAACAACGTCTGAACCATTAACCCATTCAACTGCCAACACAGAAAAAACAAAACCGTAAATCCGAAACAAACCTCTGAGAAATCCGAACCGACACGCATCTTTTTTTGTTTCATAAAACCACCACAGCCATAAACAACCACCCAACCATACAAACCGTGAGAAGGTTTCAAAACCTGAGATTGAGTGAAAAAACCGCAGAAACCCAATTTGGTTGAGATGAAAGAGATCTGAGACTCACCAAACGAACTCGCAAACAACCACCATAACTGATATGAATCACCCACCTCCCTCACTGCCTCAACCCTAAACCACCTTCAAACCTCTGAAACCTTGTCGTGCCACCACTCCCTTCGTTTCCGAAACTCACCGCACCACCTCTAAAAGCCATCACCACTCGACCAAAAATCCTTCCATGACCAAAACCACAAAAATCAACGAATCTTCACTCGTTCTCACATCAACTCACCGCAAAAACCAGAGATGAGCAAAACTGTGAAAGGAAATCGAAGAGGAGAGATTCAAAATCTGAACCGCCGGCCATCATCACCTTTAACCGCAAAAACACAGAAACTCGCCTCCGCAAAGCTGTGTGAATCGTAGAGGACACGACGCGATCGAGAGGTCTGAACAAACTGAGAGGTTGGAGTAAGCGAGTGAGGGAGACGTTTCGAGTGAGCAAACCAATCTGAAGTAGAGATTCGCCGCCGCCGTGACTTGTTCTTTGAGGTTTGCGTTTGTTGAAGAAGAAGAAACGTTTTCCTCTATTTTTACGTTTTTACCTGCACTTTATCATTTTTTTTAAGGCAAACTGATACATAAATGTTATTTTCTTTTTTATGTTTTATGTTTTCTTTAGGGTTCTGTATAGGCTTCTAAGCCTGTCATTTGTTACTAATCACACACCGCTGGTTGTTTATTTTCTTTCATTTTTTTTCTTCTTTCATACCTTTTAATTAATTTTAACTAATGTTTGTTTATTTATTTTTAGATTAATTAGAATTCTAATTGGATTTTTAATTTCAGAATTTAATTTATATTATTGATTGTTTAGTATCCTAACAACTTTACTATTTTTGTTTATTTTATTTCGATAGCTTAGTTAGAAAATTTTGGTTTATGAGGATAAAATTTCGTTTAAAGTTTATTGGTTTAGATTTGTAATTACATTTTATTTTAGAATGTATAATTAATTCTTCTCTTTACTTTGTTTGGGCTGATGAGGTTCCGGATGCAGATTGTATTTAATCCCTGATATCTTTTAGACCAATTTTTTGTTCTCTTTGTTAGTCGGCTTGGATGCTTGAAGTTTATAATTGACATTTGTCTGACATCATGATAATGGATAATTGTGTTTAACTTGTAAATCTGCTTTGGACTTGATATTTCTTCTTGATTTATTTTACGCATGTTGAAGAGGCAACGGACTTTCTCCGTTAGGTATCGTTAAAACTCAACTTTATCTCTTTTGCGTTTCAATTTAGTCCTGATGCCACATTTGTGTTCATCCGATTATTTGTACATCACCATCGTGTCTAACCCATAAAACACCTAAAAAACTTTCAAACTAATTAATTTGCGAAAGTACTGAACTCCGGAGTCTAGCACTCCGCACGTTCTTGAGTGAATCACTCCTGGGCTAGCCCCACACGTTGTGGTTCATTCGCCTTTTCGTATTTAAAACACTCGACTTAATTAATCAATTAAACAATTCATATGCCTACATTTTGCACACACGTAAGTCGGTCACTTGTGATCGCCGTCTGCACGACCTGACGCGTCATAATTAATTAACGTAAGAACTAAACTCAGGAATTTAGCATTCCTTGGGTTTTTGAATTGAATTACTGTTGGGGCTAGCCCCCTATTTGTAATTCATTCACTCTTTCGTTTTCAAAACAATCGCGTCTTAATTCACAAATCAAATAACGTGTAACTCAACTCCGGAGTCTAGCACTCTGCACGTTCTTGAATTAAATCACTCCTAGGCTAGCCCCACGTGATGTGGTTTATTCACCCTCTCGTTCCTAAAACACGGAAGCGTTTAAATAAACTATACGAAGAACTGAACTCAGGAATTTAGCATTTCTCGGGTGCTTGAATCTGAATTACTGTTGGGGCTAGCCTCCGATTTGTAATTCATTCACTCTTTCGTATTCAAAACGATTCAATAATCTTAAAAGGATTAGACATGATTCATCTCCATAGGAAGATATTCCTCCTATCAACCACAAACACAAATCAAATCTTACAAACAATTTTTCTCAAAGGAAGAATGTGGCATTGCTTGTCGATACTTATATCCAAGTTTAAAGCTTCTTCCGATTTTACTCTCAAAGAAAGAATGTGGCATTGCTTGTCGATCCTCATATCCAAGTTTAAAGCTTCTTTCGATTTCCTTTCCTCAAATGTTTGTGGTGAAATAGGCGGGATACCTCCCTTTGAAGATGACGACTTGTCTCTTTCTTTTTTCAAATACAATTTAAAACTTACCAACCAACACAAACTATTTTCCATAATTAATCAGCGAGTAACTGAACTCCAGAGTTTAGCACTCCGTACGTTCTTGAATACAATCACTCCTGGGCTAGCCCCACGCGTTGTGGTTCATTCGCCCTCTCGTTTAAAACACTTTAATAAAGATCAAACATCTTTTTCAAAACAAACATTGTTTAAATCTTTCTATCTCGCAAACAAGCTAGCGCTTCAGCCTCCTATCGCGAGCAGATAAGCCAACGCTTAACAGTAGAATGCATTTTCAAACAATTGTTCATTAAAAAATCATAAACCATAGTTGCACGAACTACGAAGCTCTGACTTTCCCATTGCACAAGGGAATACGTAGGCACGGGGATTTTAATCCTTCGCGGGCACAATAATAAAAAATTAATTATCTCTCCATCACAATAATAAAAAATTAACTATCTCTCCATCACAATAATAAAAAACTTAACCTTTCCCCATAATAAATAATAATTTTCTTTTCCGTTTAATAAGCAATCTTAACAAAAGAAGACAATAAAATAAGTTAGCATTTTAAGCGCAAATTAAACTAAGAGGTTCCCGTTGAGTACAACGGACGTGAGGGGTGCCTAATACCTTCCCTTTGCGTAACTGACTCTCGAACTTAGAATAGTGGTTTCGTTGACCATTTCTTATCCTTTATTTAGGTTGTGTTTATATCTCCCTTTTCTTTAGTTAGAATAAATAGAATTCGGTGGCGACTCTGTTGTTTGTTTTAGGATCGTATTTTTCGAGGTACGACAGTTGGCGACTCTGCTGGGGATTCATGCCTTATGCATAAGAGAGTCGAGCCTAACTTAGGATAGTTTGCGTTTGTTTTCTAACTTGTCTTGATTGTCTCCTTTATTTACTATTGCTATTTTTTATTGCTTTCTTCTTTATTATAATGCTCATTATTTTTGCCTGTTGGATCTCGGGACATCACGGGTGAAGCTTTATACTTGAGCTTTGAAAAAGAAAAGGGAACACCTAAGTTAGAATTGGTAGTTATTAGTGTTAGTCTCAAAGGACTCGCTCCTTGCCAGCCTAACATGAAAGCTCCCCCAGATAGTTAGACTTTTCGTAGATCTTGTCACAACACAGCTAGTCTGTCGCGTGACCTGATTCACGAAAGGGCTGTGATTCTGGGACCCCATAGAACCTGTTTCAATTTTGGTAGTTGTGTAATGTTAGGCTCCAAGGGCTCGCCTCTTGAGGGCCTAACATGAGAACACCACTCAAGGTAGACCTTATCGTCATTATCGTCATAAAGCAGCCAGCCTGCGGCGGGGCGTTAGTACGATAAACGTCCGTGACCTTGAGTATCCTTATACCATCATCATAGAAGCTACCCTGTGAACGGACTTTATGGGTAAAAGAACTTAGAACTCTCCACTTAAGGCTTACCAGTTAGGAGGTTCCGAATTACTTGTACCTTGGATCCAACATCTTGCCTTCATACTCCAGTTCTGCAACTGTTTATGTGTGTGATCCTGAGCGTTTTGAACATTGCATTCATTCGCATATCATTTTCATTTTCATTTGCATTGCATATCATCTCCCAACAATCCAACTCACACATGTCTTATTCTCCGTCAGTCAACTGTACTCGACCAGTCACCAGAGAAAGATGGACCAACTTGAGCAGGAAAATAGAGAGCTTAGAGATGAAGTCACTACTTTGAGAAACCGTATGGGAATATTCTCGACTACAGTGAAGACTCTAATAGACAACCTTGTGCAGGAAAACAATGAACTCCAAGAAGAGATTCACAGCTTGAAAGTTGGCAAGGGACAACTGATTTCTTTGATCAAAGATTTGGTCATTTCTCAGCGTCGGTCAAATTCTACTTTTACTCGTCAGCGACGTCAGAATCAGCGGAGGTCTCCAAACAGTCTTGAAGGAGCGACCCACCAGTTTGACCCAATCCCAATGACTTACAGTCAATTGTGGTCTCATTTTTTCCAGAACTCAATAATGACACCCAGAAAGGCCAGAGCCATGAGGTCTCGCCCTCGTGGGTTCAATCCAAATACCAGTTGTGAGTTTCATGGTGGAGTACTGGGGCATCCGATTGAAGAGTGCAAAGTTTTCCAGGAAAAGGTTCAAGAGATGATCGAATATGGGGTGTTGACCTTCAATGGAGGAATCCCATCTATGGACGGAGTGCCTTTGTGCTGATAAAAACTCAAGAGAGTCATGTCCAAGTCAATCTGTTGCTGGAGCATAGGACAAGTTCCTCAATGCATATGATCGTTTGATGCTCTGAAGTTTACCTTCTGAGATGTTTAGCACGTTCGTTGCTTTTCATATATGTTTTTATTTGTTTATCAATGCATTTGTTTTGGCATGTAAGAACTTATTTGTTTTGAATGATTAATGCAATGAATATGTTTGTCCTGAAGTAATCCATTTGTATTCACTCATAATGCTTTTTCTACTTTTATAATGCCAACAATATTCCATCTCTTGCTTAGGCAAAGAATTGGAGGGAGGATGACGAAATTAAAACACAAATTCTCTAGTGGAATGCTTTTGATTAAAACCCTACTGACGATGTACAGGCATTGTTTCAAATTCCCAAACACTGGAGAAATAAGGAGTTAATCCCTAGTCAACCACTTCGAGCCTAGAAGTACGAGTTTCTTTCAGATATTTCAAAACCCTCACGCTTAACCTGGGGCAGGGTAGTGTTCAGTTAATCTGGTTACACATTCAAATCATAAGATGAAACATCCCATCAGGGAATCCACTACAATCAATGACTTGATAGTCACAATTTTCAGCCTTCCAGTGAAAAAAAGAAAAAAGAGAAAAAAAAAAGAAAAAGAAAATCCCGCTAAGTCAAACACACAAAAAGAGACTTATGGACCAAATAGAATAAGTCAATTAAAAGAAGTCCCTAAATACATAAGATTTAGTGACCACCATACCAAAAAAAAAGGGTCACTGATATCCATAGGGGACAAATAAGATGACTATCATTTCAAGCGGACCTTGGAGCATCATCTTTATGCTATCAAGACAAATGTATGTGTCAATTTAGTTGAACCTAGGATCGAAGAACATCACGGAGAGTGGGTGGGCACCAAATAAACTTTGAGCCTTTATCCTTTGTTTCTAAAACCATGAACCGAACCACATTACAACCCTCAAAAGTCCTAATTGAAGTAGGGTTTATTTCGAAAGCACACTCGATGAGATAGTGTTTCCCGACTCCTACGAGCTATGCTCAAAATTTGTGTTGGATTTATAAAAAAATGAATATCACATCCTAGCTAGTGATTCGGTCACAGACTATTGTGAAAATCTTTTCAAAAACATAAAAAAAAACTCGAGACAGACATGTGTGTTGCATTAGCAGTCTCAACATTAACATTTTGCTTGTTGGCATTTGCTTGATATCATAGAAGCCTATGTATGAGTACCAGTGATGAGCTTAACCTTTTGAGATTTGAAACTCTGATGAGTAGTTGAACAACCATTTCAGAGAATGATCATCCCCAGGGGCATGTTGCTTGAAGAATTTGCCAGACAGGGGCAAGTTGCTTGAAGACTTTGCCATACAGGGGCAAGTTTCTTGAATACTTTGCTAGACATGGGCAAGTTGCTTGAAGACTTTTCCAGACAGGGGCAGGTTGCTTGAAGACTTTGCCAGACAAGAGCATGTTGCTTGAAGGCTTTGCCAGACAGGGGCAAGTTGCTTGAAGACTTTTCTAGATAGAGACAGGTTGTTTCCCAATTTATTACCTACACATTATGATCATTCCTAAAATACAAATATTGAAGACTCATTTGTGCCAAACACAGTTAATCTGAGGCAGTGACGTCGAGATTCGACAAAATCTCTCTAAGAGTTTGAAGACACTAGGGCATTTTGAATGTCAAGTCTTCTATAAAATCCTCTTGAGATGATCTCTTCTCACAAACCATTTTGTGGGTGCATGACCACATGTTTCCCATAGTAAGACGCTCTTGTGATATACCTTGCAAGTACCTCCAGATAACGGGGTCCTCACACCAAGTTTCTATGACATGTTAGGTGCATGCCTCGGTATTTTCTGGTGAATTATTTTTACTACTTAGTGCTTCCAGTGAGATACCAAGTCTAGTATCCCCAATTGAGCCTTGATTCAAGCTTCTCCAGCTGAATGTGATTTCCTCCCCCCAACGGAGTACAAATTTACTTCATCTTAAGCAAACATAGTTTGTATGTCTGTTTCCCTCTAACGAACATTGAATTTAGAAGATTTTCTTGGGCTTATTTCCCGATTGAAGTATCTTTCTCTCCTCGAAGAGACTTGAGCCTTGCAGCAGGACTTTACTCCATGGATGGCTCTATACCCTATCTTTAGTGATTGCGTACACTTTAACGAGATTGGTCGAGTATCCGTTTGTTGTGATGTTTATTTCGTGACAAGTTTATCTCTTGTGCCTGTTTTGTCTGTTTGTCAGCATAAACATAACGCATATACATACATGTACATCATAAATGAATTCATATTCATGTTGCATTCATTAATGCATACCTCTTTCACCTTGGTCGTGTTTATCCCCAAGTGATGTGTCTCACTCAAAATAGAGTTGTCAGCCTTAGGCAAAAAATGTACATTCTTTCTAATTCCCCACTGAGATTTTACCCTCGTGGAGGATTTTTGCTTTAGTTCTCCTTTCCACACTTGGATAGGATAAATCCCCAGTTGAGTTCATTCCTCATGGGTTACTGTCTTGCTTGACAGTTTCTTTCCAGCTCGTTCCTAGATTGAATTTGGTCTTTGACAATTTTGATGATTTAATTTCCAGATGGAAAATGAATTTATTTTGCACCTATAAAAACTGTCTCCCAGAAGGAATTTATTGAAGGTTCCCCCGTTGAAGACAAATATTTTCTCTCCAGCAGTGTTTGTTGCAACATTCTCCTGGAGTATTTATACTTGACAACATGTGACAGTCTCTTTATTGGATAAGCTTGTTCTTATCCCTGGACCTTTAAGCGGAATCAACAATTGGCCATCTCTTTATTTGAGAAGCTTGTTTCTTATCCATGGATTTCCCAGTAAATCAACAGATGGCTTTCTATTTTTGAGCAGTTTGTTCATCCTCAGCAAGGTTTCTTTTCTATCAAATGGCATCTCCCCTGTTCGGCGGAGAAGTTTGGTACGAATCTTTATTTTTTCCAACAAATGGCATCTCTCCCAGACAAGGTGAGAAGTTTGTTGTAATTTCCCAATTTCCGTCAAATGGCATCTCTTCCAGACAAGTTGAGAAGTTTGAGCATGAAGTTGTTTCTCCATCATATGGCTATCTCTTTCAGAAGAAGGGAAGTATGGTGAGGGTTCTATCAAATGGCATCTCTCCAACACACTTTGAGAAGTTTGGTATGAATCTCCTTTTTCCAACAAATGGCATCTCATCCAGACAAGGTGAGAAGTTTGTTGTGATTTTCCAATTTCCGTCAAATGGCTATCTCTTCCAGACAAGTTGAGAAGTTTGAGCGTGAAGTTTTTCTCCATCATATGGTTGTCTCTTTCAAAAGAAGGGAAGTATGGTGAAGGTTCTATCAAATGGTATCTCTCCAACACACGTTGAGAAGTTTGATATGTATATCTTTATTTTTTCCAACAAATGGCATCTCATCCAGACAAGGTGAAAAGTTTGTTGCGAATTTCCAATTTCCGTCAAATGGTTATCTCTTCCAGACAAGTTGAGAAGTTTGAGCGTGAAATTGTTCTCCATCATATGGTTGTCACTTTCAGAAGAAGGGAAGTATGGTGAGAGTTCTATTCAATGGCATCCTTAGTTAAATCTCGGCAGAAGATTTGGCAACAGGTGTATCCTCAGTTAATCCTCGGCAGTAGGAATTTCATTTTGATACCTCGGTAGAAGGTATTTCTTTCTTAGATTCTCTGGCAAGTATCGGAAGAAGATTTCCAGTCTACCTCGGCAGAAGGTATTTACTTTTTATGATCTCGACAATGGCATCCTTAGTTAAATCTCGGCAGAAGATTTGGCAACAAGTGTATCCTCAGTTAATCCTCGGCAGTAGGAATTTCATTTTGATACCTCGGCAAAAGGTATTTCTTTCTTAGATTCTCTAGTAATCTCGGCAGTAGATCTCCAGCAGACTTCAACAAAAAAAAATTTCTTTCCAGAATCTCAGCAGTAGATTTTGGTTCATTTTAATGCCTCGACAGAAGATTTTTCTTTCTTAGATTCTCTGGAAAATCTCGGCAGTATACTTCCAGCAGATTTCGACAGAATTTGTTTTTCTTTCCAAAATCTCGGCAGTAGATTTTGGTTCATTTTGATACCTCGGCAGAAGGTATTTCTTTCTTAGATTCTATGGTAATCTCGGCAGTAGATCTCCAGCACACTTCAACAGAATTTGTTCTTTCCAAGATCTCGACAGTAGATTTTTGGTTCATTTTTATACCTCGGCAGAAGGTATTTCATTCTTAGATTCTCTGGAAAGTCTCGACAGTAGACCTCCAGCAGATTTCGACAGAAGATGTTTTCTTTCCAGAATCTCAGCAGTAGATTTCTGGTTCATTTTGATACCTCAACAGAAGGTATTTCCAAATGAGGTTTTAAATCTTAGCAGTAGATTCCTCAAAGTGGAATTTTGTTCAAGGATTTCGAGTCATCTTAGGACTTGTAGACAATTGTCGTCTGGCTTCGCTTAAGATAAATTCCTCGTGTGGTTTGTTCTCCAGTCATGTGTGTCTAATCCCCAGTAGGGTCAACTTTTCTTTCCAGCGGCGTTATAACTTCTGTCTTGCATTTTTTTTGCATTGCATATCATACCATTCCATCCGCATTTTTAGTCGTAATTTTAGGTATTCTGATATTTAATCCTCTTCCACCTTGAATGTCCAAAAATCATTGTTACCAGCACATTCAGGATGATTAAATAGGGGCAGCTGTCATACCCTAAATTTTGACCAGAAATTTTTGATTTTTTCGTTCATTTGACGCAATTTCGTCAATATATCGAAAATCAATCACTTTACATTTTTAAGTTAAAACATATCATTAATCATTAATCGTTGCATTTTTTTGGTTCCATTTTATCGTTCGATGTCATTCTTGTTTTTATTTTTAAAAATATGTTCCGATTTTCAAATAGGATAGTTGTTTCATTTTATGATTTATTTTATTTTTAGTTCAATGACTATATTACATATTTTGTTAGCTTATTTTCTTTTATTTGGTTTTTTTTATTAGTTTATATTCAAATTTTATTTTGGATTACTTTACACTGGATTTATTTTAATTCTAATTTAGTCTAACTTTTATTTAGCTTAATTTATTTGTAATAGAATTTTTATTTTTAGTTTATATTACTTAAGTTTTATCCAAATTTAGTTTAGTGTTTAATTAGTTTTATTATTATTTGTCTAATCTAATTAGTTTAGGTTTGATTAGGTCATATGTATATTCATCTTTTCTTTAACTTTGTAATTATTTATTATCCGCAACATCCATGGGCATAAGATCCCAACCTGCAGCAACAAAACAGATATTGCCTTGCACCAAAGTACGTACAACCATAACCCAACGGTCGCTAAAAGAGAACCAACAAATGTGCCTCGAGTCAATCACTATGATACCACACCAAACCTTGCAAAGGTGATAGAGACTTTACACAACACCACCAACACACCATTGACTTTCAACCAAATAGACAAGCAAGACCTGCATCCAAAAAGGGGATTTTTTTTAGTAACGAAAGAGGAAAATTTGAACAATATGAGAAGAGTATTCTTATGAAGAAAGGGGGGATAAAAAAGAAAACACCAGGGGGAGTTTCCGGGGGGAGAAATAATAAGACAGAGGGGAGACCGAAAAGAAGAACAAAAAAAACACTTCGAAAAGACCGTCTTCCTCCTTCCTCCAAGCTGGTTCGTCACCATCTACCCAAACCTCCACCTTTCTCTTCTAACAAACCCAGTCCTCCGCATCATGTTCACCACACTAACACAACAAACAACGTCTGAACCATTAACCCATTCAACTGCCAACACAGAAAAAACGAAACCGTAAATCCGAAACAAACCTCTGAGAAATCCGAACCGACACACATCTTTCTTTTGTTTCATAAAACCACCACAGCCATAAACAACCATCCAACCATACAAACCGTGAGAAGGTTTCAAAACCTGAGATTGAGTGAAAAAATCGCAGAAAACCAATTTGGTTGAGATGAAAGAGATCTGAGACTCACCAAACGAACTCGCAAACAACCACCATAACTGATCTGAAACACCCACCTCCCTCACCGCCTCAACCCTAAACCACCTTCAAACCTCTGAAACCTTGTCGTGCCGCCACTCCCTTCGTTTCTGAAACTCACCGCACCACCTCTCAAAGCCATCACCACTCGACCGAAAATCCTTCCATGACCAAAACCACAAAAATCAACGAATCTTCACACGTTCTCACATCAACTCACCGCAAAAACCAGAGATGAGCGAAACTGTGAAAGGAAATCGAAGAGGAGAGATTCGAAATCTGAACCGCCGGCCATCATCACCTTTAACAACAAAAACGCAGAAACTCGCCTCCGCGAAGCTGTGTGAATCGTAGAGGACACGACGCGATCGAGAGGTCCGAAAAAACTGAGAGGTTGGAGTAAGCGAGTGAGGGAGACATTTCGAGTGAGCGAACCGATCTGAAGTAGAGATCCGCCGCTGCCGTGACTTGTTCTTTGAGGTTTGCATTTGTTGAAGAAGAAGAAACGTTTTCCTCTATTTTTACGTTTTTACCTGCACTTTATCATTTTTTTAAAGGCAAACTGATACATAAATATTATTTTCTTTTTATGTTTTATGTTTTCTTTAGGGTTCTGTATGGGCTTCCAAGCCTGTCATTTGTTACTAATCACACACCCCTGGTTGTTTATTTTCTTTCATTTTTTTTCTTCTTTCATAACTTTTAATTAATTTTAACTAATGTTTGTTTATTTATTTTTAGATTAATTAGAATTCTAATTGGATTTTTAATTTCAGAATTTAATTTATATTATTGATTGTTTAGTATCCTAACAACTTTACTATTTTTGTTTATTTTATTTCGATAACTTAGTTAGAAAATTTTGGTTTACGAGGATAAAATTTCGTTTAAAGTTTATTGGTTTAGATTTGTAATTACATTTTATTTTAGAATGTATAATTAATTCTTCTCTTTACTTTGTTTGGGCTGATGAGGTTCCGGATGCAGATTGTATTTAATCCCTGATATCTTTTAGACCAATTTTTTGTTCTCTTTGTTAGTCGGCTTGGATGCTTGAAGTTTATAATTGACATTTGTCTGACATCATGATAATGGATAATTGTGTTTAACTTGTAAATCTGCTTTGGACTTGATATTTCTTCTTGATTTCTTTTGCGCATGTTGAAGAGGCAACGAACTTTCTCCGTTAGGTATCGTTAAAACTCAACTTTATCTCTTTTGCGTTTCAATTTAGTCCTGATGCCACATTTGTGTTCATCCGATTATTTGTACATCACCATCGTGTCTAACCCATAAAACACCTAAAAAACTTTCAAACTAATTAATTTGCGAAAGTACTGAACTCCGGAGTCTAGCACTCCGCACGTTCTTGAGTGAATCACTCCTGGGCTAGCCCCACGCGTTGTGGTTCATTCGCCTTTTCGTATTTAAAACACTCGACTTAATTAATCAATTAAACAATTCATATGCCTACATTTTGCACACACGTAAGTCGGTCACTTGTGATCGCCGTCTGCATGACCTGACGCGTCATAACTAATTAACGTAAGAACTAAACTCAGGAATCTAGCATTCCTTGGGTTTTTGAATTGAATTACTGTTGGGGCTAGCCCCCGATTTGTAATTCATTCACTCTTTCGTTTTCAAAACAATCGCGTCTTAATTCACAAATCAAATAACGTGTAACTGAACTCCGGAGTCTAGCACTCTGCATGTTCTTGAATTAAATCACTCCTAGGCTAGCCCCACGTGATGTGGTTTATTCACCCTCTCGTTCCTAAAACACGGAAGCGTTTAAATAAACTATACGAAGAACTGAACTCAGGAATTTAGCATTTCTCGGGTGCTTGAATCTGAATTATTGTTGGGGCTAGCCTCCGATTTGTAATTCATTCACTCTTTCGTATTCAAAACGATTCAATAATCTTAAAAGGATTAGACATGATTCATCTCCATAGGAAGATATTCCTCCTATCAACCACAAACACAAATCAAATCTTACAAACAATTTTTCTCAAAGGAAGAATGTGGCATTGCTTGTCGATACTTATATCCAAGTTTAAAGCTTCTTCCGATTTTACTCTAAAAGAAAGAATGTGGCATTGCTTGTCGATCCTCATATCCAAGTTTAAAGCTTCTTTCGATTTCCTTTCCTCAAATGTTTGTGGTGAAATAGGCAGGATACCTCCCTTTGAAGATGACGACTTGTCTCTTTCTTTTTTCAAATACAATTTAAAACTTACCAACCAACACAAACTATTTTCCATAATTAATCAGCGAGTAACTGAACTTCGGAGTCTAGCACTCCGCACGTTCTTGAATACAATCACTTATGGGCTAGCCCCACGCGTTGTGGTTCATTCGCCCTCTCGTTTAAAACACTTTAATAAAGATCAAACATCTTTTTCAAAACGAACATTGTTTAAATCTTTCTATCTGGCAAACAAGCTAGCGCTTCAGCCTCCTATCGCGAGCAGATAAGCCAACGCTTAGCAGTAGAATGCATTTTCAAACAATTGTTCATTAAAAAATCACAAACCGTAGTTGCACGAACTATGAAGCTCTGACTTTCCCATTGCACAAGGGAATACGTAGGCACGGGGATTTTAATCCTACGCGAGCACAATAATAAAAAATTAACTATCTCTCCATAACAATAATAAAAAACATAACCTTTCCCCATAATAAATAATAATTTTCTTTTCCCTTTAATAAGCAATCTTAACAAAAAGAATACAATAAAATAAGTTAGCATTTTAAGCGCAAATTCAACTAAGAGGTTCTCGTTGAGTACAACGGACGTGAGGGGTGCCTAATACCTTCCCTTTGCATAACTGACTCCCGAACATAGAATGGTGGTTTCGTTGACCATTTCTTATCCTTTATTTAAGTTGTGTCTATATCTCCCTTTTCTTTAGTTAGAATAAATAGAATTAGGTGGCGACTCTGTTGTTTGTTTTAGGATCGTATTTTTCGAGGTACGACATTACCCCTTTAGACTTAGACTATGCAAAAATATCACCAACAAAGACCACCACAATGATACCCTCTAATACTCATGAAAAATATGATTCATATACTCCACAAACACGCCAGGTACATTGGATATACCAACCGGCAACACAATGTTCTCATGGTAACCGTACCTCGTTCTGATAACCGTCTGTAGAACATTTTTAAATTCAAACTTGATCACCAAATAGGCTATCTCATTATCATTGATAGTCACCCAACTTACGTCACAACGACATTATTAACAAATCACCATAATAGGACTCATAATCAACATAATGCATCAAAATACTCATACAAATCAACCATAAGGTGGTTCATTACTTACATCACTAAATAACCATCATATCACACTTTAACAGATAACACAAGTCACAACAAAATTCTTATCATTATGAAACACATACATGTATATTCCTTCTCAACTTCACCAATCCAAAATACACTTTAGTCTAGCAATCTACACTAAGCGAGTCTTTACCTTCACAAAGCGAGCTCTGTGAATACAGCAGAAAATTCTTGATATCACATGGGAACACATCCAAAAGTCATACACTTCAGATAAATCACCAACATTATATTTCCTTATTCTCTTAAAGGAACTCACGTTGCAAACACTTTTGCACCAACTTTCATAAGCTTATCCATTTGCTTAACGGAATAAACAACTCTTCAACTCAAATATAATAATTTGCATCGAATCATCAAAACCATCTGTAACACTCGAGTTAGCTCCAATAAACTTCACCATACACACTATCTAAGCTGGGAATACATGTCAATTCCATCCAACACAATTTTGTCTACTATCAACAAGAGATTAAAGGTGATTAGTTCCTCAATTTGTCAATAGATAGCCAACAATTACGATGGGGATAAAACATGCCTACCAACTCTAATAGTATTCTTTGCATCTTGTGCTCTCAGTTATCGCATGAACAATTCTTTAGTTGACTCAAGCCTTATCTTCGTATTCCCTCCGGAATCGGGAACAACACTGCCCCAACAACATTTTCACTTTTGCGATCCAATAGACACTGAGTCAACTTTCCACAACCAAAGCAGCTCAGAGAAGCAATATCTTCTCCCCCATTTGTTTCAAACCAACACCTGGAGACAACCGGTTAGAAAACAAGCAAGTACCGATAATGTTGCACACACATATCGCGTACCAAGGAACAAACATCATTAGACAACTTGGCCGGACAGACCGACCTTCTCTGATACCACTAATGTAACACCCTTCTAACGCCACGGAATAAAACACAACAATCACTTAATTAATCAGAGTGCTTTTCAGAAAGGTGCCACATTTTCTTCATAAAACGTCTTAACAACATTTATTACACCGTCAAACGGGTTTTTCCAAAACATCTAGAGTATCCATTTTTCTTTCATGAATCGATAATTAAAGAAAATATGTAGCGGATTTATTAACATAAAACTTCTTTTCTTTCATCAAACTACCAAGACCTTAGGTCAAGTCAACAATCATGAATAAATATAACTAGATTCTATTAACTCAATAAAATCATCATAACGGACAACCTATAATTCACTCAAGCGTGACCCATCCGATGTTACATCTATCAGAGAAAGACACCTTATCACTAAATAAGCGACACATACACAATACTTCTAGCTACATCCAATCACCGAGCTATTCTTGAGTATCTGCAGGATGGCATAATAGACCATCACCAAAGGCAGGCAGGGTGAGTAATCACAAATCAATATAATCGACATATCGTAAAGATAATCATGCAACATACATCAATAGAAATACAACATAAATCATCACACATCATATCATAAAAACTCAACAAACATCTATCAACACATATTCATCATCATATAAGTTACATCATACACAACATCCAAGACATCACATCTATACACAACTCATTTACATCACATCATTGCACAAAATCAATGCAAATAATGTTATTTCATTTAGAATGATAATGAAACCTCTTAATAAAGCATGTGGTACTGAAACATCCTCATGTGATGGACACTGGGACATCAACCCTCGCCTAAGGGAGCACATTAGAAACATCATATCACTTCAATCCACACAATAGGATTGAAGCTACCAATGGACCGAAGTTCCCTCATAAAATCAATTCCATGAATGCAAGACGCAATATACATACATCATCCTCAAAATATCATAAAATTGCATCTGTATTCATTAATAACAATCATTTCTCATACTCATTCATAACATCGTGTACATACTCATGGAACATCATACAACGCGCTCATCCTATATCATAACTCTACATCATATAATCATACTTCTTACTCAAGGAAATTAATTTAATTCTACACACCTCAATTAAATACTAATCTCACTCATACTTCACAACTCATAAAAATTAAGGTAATTCTCTACACATCATATAATATTAATCTTACTCATTTAGTCCTTAAAACATATCATAAGATAACTCTACAACATCATGGCATCCTAGAACATATCACCTCAAAATAGTTTTCAAAATAAAGACATTTTCCCAAGTTTTTCAGGGCTCGCTAAGCACCCAACTCTCTGACTCTTCTCGCTAAGCGAGTTGTAGCTCGCTAAGCGAGCTTCACAATTCTGCAGAATTTCTGTGATTTTCCAGATTCTTTCCTCTGCGATAAAACCCCTCAAAATACAGAAATTAACAGCAATACATCTTAAAAACATCATCACAACCCACATACCTCACATCATCATAATCATTATATTCTCGACAAAATACACATAATTCCTCATATAGGCATCAATACATCATTGTCATTATATAAGTATCTACACATCATTATCATCACATCACAATCATAAACATCGTATTATAGCATTACAACTTCATTCCAATACTAAATCATCATGTTTGTCACATAACACGTATAACATTAAAACATACACCTCATCTATTTATTTCATCATAACATCGTTTAGTAACATCATTCACATGACCTTCATCACATAGGAAATCAACACATATTCATCATATAAGTTTCATTATATAATTGACATCATAACACAACGACACCCTATCATTATACTTTAGATTAATATAAGCATCATATAATCTTCAACACATAACAAACATCGCAAAGGCATTAGCACACAACTATCATCCAATCAACAACATGAATTCATTATTGCCTACTCATCGAACACCACTACAAACAATTGCATCTCATCACATACACCTCTATGCCACTCTTACTAACTCCTAAACATCGTCTTTACCATCACTTGTCATATGACATCACTGTTCTCCCATTTAAAACAAAATTCATCATCTATAGCAACATGTTTTTAGTTCAATATACAAAGACTCACATTCCAATCTCAATTCATGTTATTTAAATTGATCCTAGCAACATTATACTATTTTTAAATGAAAGTAGATTGTCTTAGCTTCGCACAGCTTTGAACGACGCGCAAATCAGACACCCGAAGCTCAAGATATGAATTTTTGAAGTTTTTACAGTAAAGCTGTCGAGAGACATTCGCTAAGCGAGATTGGAGCTCGCTGTCGCTCTCGGGATTTTCATCCTAGTACAAACGCGAAAGTCGCGCGAAAAAGGTAGAGTCGCCAACCAGGCATTTTTATCCCGAAGGAACGGGAAAGGTAATGCTGCACAAACCTAAGGAAGAAGGAAAGGACAAGGTCATGCGAACCAAAGATCTGGGTTCGGGAGTTGATTACAACCTGGGAAGGTATTAGCACCCCAGATCGTCCATCGTACCCGACGGGATCCACGCTTGCTTGTTTTGTTTAAAAGGGTGAGAAATAAGTTGTTGCTGAACAAATGAATTGTTAACTGGAATGGGGATGTAAATAAGAAAAGAGTTGAAACTGCAAAAGAAAAAAAAGAAAGAAGGAAATGTAGGGAAAATAAAGAATGTGCTCGAATGGGCCCTACCCCACTGCCTACGTACCTCATTAGGAAAATGAGGATCAGAGTCGACGTAGTTCGCCTAACTAAGGAGGGAACTATTTGTTTGTGTTTTTTATGCTGGAACTGCGTATGTCTATGCTCAGGTGTTGCATGCTCGTCTGGTACGAGTGTGTTTACCGTCTTGCATGTGAGACAAGTCGTCGCGAGTTCGCGCTGAGAATGAATGAGATGAGAAGAGAAGTTCCCACAGGAAAGTCGCTTATTGTTTGTTGTTTTCTTTTTAAGAGTTTTGTATGAATTTGGCACAAGGAAGTGAATTCAAACTCTTTTCCATGGAATGTGTACTTGCTACTACATTCCAAGATGGAATAATAGAACAAGCACACCAAGCAAGGAGAACTTATCCAAGACTTGTTTCCTAGGAATTAGGGTTTAAGTTCACTAGCTTGTTGAACTTTATTACATGTTTTTGTGGCTTTTGTGAAGAAATGTCTTTTAGATTTTTCTTTGTGAAATAGCCCCTTGATAAGACTTGTACATCATGCTAGACAAGCTTACACCATTCCAAGATGGAATGAATGCAAGTGCCACATGGAATAAGGCTAAACACAAGGGATCCTTTCATGCATTTATTAAGTCTTTTTTTTGGATTTGTTTGAAGATGAGAAGAGAAGACTCAAAAGGCAAATGTCAAAGCTAATGGGGGGACTAAGACACAACCCTAAGTCATCTTATCATGTACAAAGAGGTGATCCTATGGTTAATGAGGTATTCTAATCCTAAGGAAGAAATGAAAAGAAGAAAAGAATTCAACTTACTTCCTAAGGAAGTTAAGTTGAATCTGAAGAGAGAAAGAGGGAACTTATGAACAAAGCACAAAGGTGCTAAGGCAATAACAAAATCATGCATAAGATATGAAGAATGAAGTAATTACCTCATTTTCCCCCTACAAAACAAGAGTTATCATGATGGAGAAGTATGAATAAATATTGCATGGTAAATCTCAATAACAACCCACACTAGCCAAGGAAAGATGTTAGTGAGCTTCTAAGGTTAATACCTAAGCCTAAAGCATCTTATAAGGTAACAAACTTAAAAAGTCAGTAGCTAAATCAATTCCAAAGTTTCTAAAGCTACAAAGGTATATAACCTCAAACCATGCCCTAAAAATAATCTAAACCCTAATGAGATCTAAGGTAAAGTCACATGGGGAAACCTAAAGGATTAAGTAACCTAAAAAGGCTTAAACCCTAAAATGAATGAAAAATTCAGGGAATAATCATCTTATCAAAGTCTCCTAATGGGTCATGCTACAAGAGATGAAGAGACCTAAGTAAGAGAAATGCAAGCTATGTGAGTGATGGTGTGAACATGAGAAAGAATGCAAGTGAAACTTCAGAGAGAAAAAAGATCTTAAGGTAAGACTCAATCATGAACAAAAGGGTTTGACATCCCCATACAAAACCCAGGGGATTAACATGCATTCAAGGTGGAAATTAAACTCACAAACAATGGAAAATGAAATGGCAAGAAGCAATCTAAAAACTTGGTATCTCAAATTGGGTTTTTTGACTTTCTTAATGGCAAATGAAACATAAAGAGAGGCAAAGCTTTATACATGTGAGGTGAACATAAAGGAATGACCTAAACATGTTTATAATACACAAAACAAGACTTGGACAAGTTTATTTGGAGTATTTATGAAGTTTTGAGTGGTTAAGATGAAGGATGAAGGAGGATTATGTTTAAATGGGGACAATGGTGACTTAAGGTGCAAGCAAACCCTAAAAACAAAAGTAAAGACTCAAGGATGTCTTTCAATGTCAGAGGACCTATAATATGACTTACAAGAACCAGAAACAAGACCTTATACTAATGGCATGAATGCCTTATTCATTTGAAGTAAGAGAATACAACACGAAGGACCAAAAATGGCTTAGAAATCAAACAAATCAAGAAAAATACCATATGACCTTAAAAAATTATAAACGTTGGTACTTAGGATCAAGATCCAGAAAGTAACATATGTACAAAAAATCTCATTAAAATTCATCTTTTTGAATGGTTAATGGAAAGGTGGAACTCAATTAGGGTTTTTGAGCATACAAGTGAAAGAATGGACTCAAAAAGGATCTAAACATGACCTAAAAATCCAGAGAAAAATATTTTAGGAATATTTTATGAGGTATTTAGATAATGCAAAAAGAAGGGGACATTTATCATGCATATTTTGGGAGAACAAAAATTCACAAGATAACATATAAAAAGGGTGAAAATTAAGAAACAAATAAAGGGGAAATTAATTCTGATCTCAAAAATGAAAAAAAAAATCTAAAATTATGGAAAATTAAAGAATATTATGAAGAGTGTCCATAAATTATTTGGGAATTTTTGGAGGCTTTTTTCTATTTTTAAAAATAAGAAACGAAACTGAAATAAAATAATAAAAAGAATTAAAAGAAATAAACTGAGATGGGCCTTGGGGGTGCAAAGAGTGAAGAAAATAACATGAATGGGCCTAAGACAAATACGCATGGGGTGTGAAAAGCACTCTGAAGACTTTTAGTTTGACTTTGTGGCATGTGCAAGGCACGGATTCATTTATATGCTGGCAACATGGTGAGCGTGGGATCAAGACCATCCAATGGCTGGGACATGTTCTTATATTCAAATCTAGGGCATTGTTCAGGTGACCGGAAATGACCTCCGGTCATCTTCTCTGGTCACCCCTAACCTAGGGTTTTCTGAATCCTTGATGAAAATAAAATCTAAGACCGTAACAATGCTCGTCTCACTCTCCTGATAACAAATATGGCTTCAAAACTCATTCTAAGTACTTAAATTTCTAGAATCGAAGACCTAATCAAAACCTGAGAAAATTGAATTTACGCATCTATGATGCCTATCAACTAGCCAGCCAAACCATAATCTCTATCACACCTCAAACAACATGAAAACACTTAGAAATGTGCAATTCGAATCAGTTGAAATTCAGGACATACCTGAATTGCAGAGATAACAAAATGTTGATAGAAGGCAAGAGATGAGGTTCCTTGAGTTGCTTGATCTTGTTCTTGATCAACCAGAGTGAAATAAACACTCAATGATGTGTGAATCTTGAGAAACCAAAGGAGATACAATGCTGATCAGTGTTATGCAGAGGTGGAACCTAGGAGCTTCAAGCAATGAGCATCACAGAAATTGAACAAGACATGGTGTTGATGATGGATAGATGAAGATCAAAGCTTGAGAGATGAAGATTATGAAGTTTCAATCAGAAATGTAGTGCAATCACAAAGTTGCAGTATGCGATTCTTTGAGGATTCAAGCTCAGTCTTCCATGAAAGTCATGCTTGAGGTGATGATGAAGATGAATTGAAGATGATTGAGGTTGGAATGATGAAGGTGGAAGTTGCTCGAAGCAAAATGCAGTGAAGGTGCAAAGAGAGAGAGATCAAGGAATTTGGGTGTGATTTGTGAAAATGAGAGTGATGAGTGCAATTCAGTTGGAGATCAAGCTTTTATATGTGCAGTTGACAGTTATCAACCACAGTTAATAGTTAGAACCATGGTTAGTTCTAACTGGTGGTGAATGGATCAAAGTGAAGGTGTGAGAGGCAATGCCAATGCAGCTGAACTTGCAGCTTGAGTTATTTGCTCGAATCTGATCATATATGGTGAGGAACATAGTTGTTATAGTGGACTTGCTGGTATATGATAAGGCTGATCATTGCAGTATGCCTTTAATGTTGGGAAGTTCTTCATTTGCTTGATTTTCAGAGGTGTGCATGGTAAATGAAGTGATCATGCAGCATGAAATGATGCCCTTTCCTTGCTTGTGATGAGTTTGAACATAACATGATGTAAAGGCTCTAGAATGAACTGAATTTGCACATGAGATACAATGTATTAGCCTGCAAGAAAACAGATGGCATGTTGTCATCTTCTTTTGGATGTTTCTTCATGAACAAGTCAATAAAACATGTGATCCTTGGGCTCAAATTGAAGGAGATGTTTCCTATAACAAGCTTGTAGTTTAAGCCATCATGAAATAAAGACTCTAGATACCTCAAATATCATCTTGAACATCACCAATCAACACTGAATTATGGGCCTACATGGCCTTCCCTAGGCTTGGCAAAATTCCCTGCACACTTTCAGTTTGAACACCCTCTCTTTGCCTTCCCATAACTCTCAATCCTTTGATCAGATGAAAAATCTTTGAACATCAAAGTTGTTGGAAGCATGGAAATGAACAACTTTGTAGTTCAAATAAAATTCATTTGAGGCCTCTAACATGGAGAAAAATGGCTTGAGTTGTGACCCACCACCTGTTTGATGGAATGCCTTGCCTGGCGCGTGCGCAGGAGGCAAGGCCTGCCTTAGTTCCTGCCCTAGTTTTCCTTAAATTGCACCAACTTTGAATGATCATATCTCACTCAATGTTTGATGCTATGAGAGAGTTCCACCTATGGATTTGAAGCTCAAGATACCCTATTTAATTATCTCCAAGTAGAATTTTCATATCTTTCATATTTTGGGAGAAGGCCTCATTCAAAGTAGCTACAAAAATAGCCAAAACTTGCCATTTTTGGAAACCCTAATTTTCCAAAAATGGTAAGTTTTGGTTTTCTTGATTTCTCTTGATTCCTCCATCATTTCTTGATCAAATTTGAACCATAGGGTCCTTGTAACCCTAATTTCATGATTTTGATCTCAAAAAGTCAGGAGTTGACTTTTTCCTCAGCATGGTTGACTTTTCCCCAAATTCCCGATTTTCAATCATCTGACCAATTAAACCTCTTTCAAAATGAATTTGTGGATGAAATTTGAACCCTATACACTTGTTGTCATATAGAACACAATGAAATCCAATTTTTCTCAAAAATTCATGGAGAAGTCCTTCACAATTGAAACCCTAATTTGGATCATTTCCTTAGGAGGTGTTGCACTGCTTGCATTCCTTGGTCAAACCAAAACTTTCCTTGACTTGTGGCTTCAAATGAGAACTTGTGGGATGTTGTGGAACCTTTTCACAATGTTGAGAAGCTTTGTGGCCCTTTGATTGTCTTTGTATAGCCCTCAGTTACTCCAGCCATTGACCACATACCTATGCCTCAGCTATGCTACACATGATGCAATGTTTTTGGTTATTTTGTGAACTAATATATGCTAAATGTTATGCAAAATGTTGAGGATATGAGAGGGAAAATTTTGAGGTATTACACTCACTAAGCGAGTTGTTCGCTGCCTGCGAACTCGCCAAAGGTTCCTGCGTTGACAACATTTTTCCCCTTCACTTTTACACCCTTAAACTGCATTTTTTTTACATCTATTGACCTAAATTAAGGCAATATAACCGATATCTAACACACATACATAAAAAATAACAATCATAACACATTAATTCATCACAATTCATCATTCATAATCTCATTAACCCTAGATTTTCTCCCAAAACCCCAAATCTCCCCATTATCTAAACTCTACGTCAAATTATATTGAAAAGAAATACTCCTCATACCTTAGAGTGAAGCTTTTCCGCGTTCTTCATCAACAAACTCCAGAAATCTCTTCAAGCCTTCGCTCCTCTTCATCGTTCTTCAAACCTCTTCTCTCCTCCTTTTCCCAAAAGCAATCCCAACTGATCGTATTCCAAACCTCAATTCCTTTTTTATCATAATTTCCCCTAGGACCCCAAATACTCTTTTCCAACTTTTCCCTCAACTTATTCTCCACAATTACCAACCTATCCTCGAGACCTTTTTTTCTCTTATTTTAATTAAATAATAATAATAATTTGAAATATCTAAATTAATTATTCCTACTATTAATTATTCACTAAAATAATTCAAATAATCTCTTCATCAATGCAACAATAGTCGTCTAACACCAACTAATCGACAACAACAAGTTACTCAATTAAATTACGAAATCGAGATGTTAAAACTCTCCCCACACTTAAGGAATTTTCTTCCTCGAAAATTGTCCGAAGAAACAGAGTTGGGTCCAACTTCCTCATCTTATCTTAATGTTCTCAAGTCCAACACACAAGTTGTCAACAATTCAATCCTAGTTACTTCTCTGCCTCTGACCATCCATCTGCGAATGATAAACAAAATTTATCCTCAGCTTAACACCTGAATCATCTTGCAAAGTATTCCAAAACCTCGACATAAACCGTGAATCTCTATCTGACGCAATTATCGACGGTATCCATGCAATCTCACAACTTCTTCAATCTCCTTTTCTGTCTCATATTCAACTCTTTATTATCAATAAGTTCTTCCAACTCTTATAATCGTTTAACACCTCAATTCTAGATTCAAAAAGGTAATTTTGCCAAATCTCCATCAGAAGCACCACGACTTCCCATTCCACATCATAAGTAAGGTAACCCCTACATAAACGCTTAATTGTCTAGAAACATACAAAACCACTTAACCATTTTGCATCAACACTCCACCAATTCCCATCTTCGACGCATCCCAACAAACCAAAAAAGACTCACTTGAGTTGGGTAAAAGCAACATCGGAGCAGTCGCTAACTCAGCCTTGATTTCCACAAAACTTTCCTCTCACTTAACATCCCACACATATGCCTGACTCTTCTGAGCCAACTAGATCAACGACAATACCAACTTAGAAAAACCTTCAATACACCTGCAATAACAACTTACTAATCCCATAAGCTTCTTAATCCTAAGTCATACTTCAGAGTCTCTTACTGCCTCATAATATCAAGTTTAGAAGTTCAAAATTAATGCACCACTGGAAATCACCTGACTAAGGAAACTTACTACCTACAACCGGAACTCACAATTCGACAATTGGCATACAACTTCATTTCTCTCAATACTTGCAACATAATCTGCAAAGGTTTGTGTGTAACCCTTTAGACTTAGACTTGGCCAAAATATCACCAACAAAGACCACCACAAAGATACCCTCTAATACTCATGAAAAATCTTATTCATATACTCCACAAACACGCCAGGTACATTGGATATACCAACCAACAACACAATGTTCTCATGGTAACCGTACCTCATCCTGATAACCGTTTGTAGAACATTCTTAAATACACACTTGATAACCAAATAGGATATCTCATTATCATCGATAGTCACCCCACTTACATCACAACGACATTATTAACAAATCACCACAATAAGACTCATAATCAACATCATGCATCAAAATACTCATATAAATCAACCATAAGGTGGTTCATTACTTGCATCACTAAATAACCATCATATCACACTTTAACAGATAACATAAGTCACAACAACATTTTTATTATTGTGAAACACATACACGAATATTCCTTCTCAACTTCACCAATCTAAAATACACTCTTTAGTCTAGCAATCTACGCTAAGCGAGTCTTTACCCTCACTAAGCAAGTTCTGCGAATACTACAGAAAATTCTTGATATCACATGGGAACACATCCAAAAGTCATACACTTCAGATAAATCACCAACCATTACATTTCCTTTATGCCCTTACAGGAACTCACGTTGCAAACACTTTTGCACCAACTTTCATAAGTTTATCCATTTGCTTAACGGAATAAACAACAATTCACCTCAAATATAATAATTTGCATCGACTCATCAAAACCATTTGTAAGCACTCGAGTTAGTTCCAATAAACTCCACCACACACACTATCTAAGCTGGCAATACATGTCCATTCCATCCAACACAATTATGTCTACTATCAACAAGAGATTAAGGGTGATCAGTTCCTCAATTTGTCAATAGATAGCCAACAATTACGATGGGGATAAAACATGCCTACCAACTCCAATAGAATTCTTTGCATCTTGTGCTCTCAGTTATCTCATGCACAATTATTTAGTTGACTCAAGCCTTATCTCTGCATTCCCTCCGGAATCACGAACAGCCCTTCCCCAACAACATTTTCACTTTTGCAATCAAATACGCACTGATTCAACCTTCCACAACCAAAGCAGCTCAGAGAAGCAATATCTTCTCCCCCACTTGTTTCAAACCAACACCTGGAGACAACCGGTTAGAAAACAAGCAAGTACCGACAATGTTACACACACATATCGCGTACCAAGGAACAAACATCATTAGATAACTTGGTCGGACGAACCGACCTTCTCTGATACCACTAATGTAACACCCTTCTAACGCCACGAAATAAAACACAACAATCACTTAATTAATCATAGTGCTTTTCAGAAAGGTGTCACATTTTCTTCATAAAACGTCTTAACAACATTTATTACACCGTCAAACGGGTTTTTCCAAAACATCAAGAGTATC
Source organism: Lathyrus aphaca (assembly GCA_963966055.1). NCBI lineage: Eukaryota > Viridiplantae > Streptophyta > Magnoliopsida > Fabales > Fabaceae > Lathyrus > Lathyrus aphaca. Next base: position 105,326,238 of record OZ014521.1, read on the forward strand.
CATTTTTCTTTCATGAATCGATAATTAACAAAAATATACAGCGGATTTATAAACATAAAACTTCTTTTATTTCATCAAAATACCAAGACCTTAGGTCAAGTCAAAAATCATCAATAAATACAACTAACTCCTATTAACTCAAGAAAATCATCATAACGGACAACATATAATTCACTGAAGCGTGACCCATCCGATGTTACATCTATCAGAGCAAGACACCATATCACTAAATAAGCGACGTATACACAATACTTCCAGCTACATCCAATCACCAAGCTATTCTTGAGTATCTGCAGGATGGCATAATAGACCATTACCAAAGGCAGGCATGGTGAGTAATCACAAATCAATATAATCGACATATCGTAAAGATAATCATGCAACATACATCAATAGAAATACAACATAAATCATCACACATCATATCATAAAAACTCAACAAACATCTATAAACACATATGCATCATCATATAAGTTCCCTCATACACAACATCCAAGACATCACATCTATACACAACTCATTTATATCACATGATTACACAAAAATAATGCAAATAATGTTATGTCATTTAGAATGATAATGCAACCTCTTAATAATGCATGTGGTACCGAAACATCCTCATGTGATGGACAATGGGCCATCAACCCTACCCTAAGGAAGCACATCATAAACATCATATTGCTTCAATCCACACAATGGGATTGAAGCTACCAATGGACCGAAGTCCCCTCATAAAGTCAATGCCATGAATGCAAGACGCAATATACATACATCATCCTTAAAACATCATAAAATTGCATTCGCATTCATTATTAACAATCATTTCTCATACTCATTCATAACATCATGTACATACTCATGGAACATCATACAACATAGTCATCCTACATCATAACTCTACATCATATAATCATACTTCTTACTCAAGGAAATTAATTTATTTCTTCACACCTCAACTAAATACTAATCTCACTCATACTTCATAACTCATAAAAATTAAGGTTATTCTCTACACATCATATAATACTAATCTTTCTCATTTAGTCTTTAAAACATGTCATAAGATAACTCTACAACATCATGGCATCCTATAACATATCACCTCAAAATAGTTTCCAAATAAATACATTTTTCCAAGTTTTTCAGGACTCGCTAAACGAGGCATCACGCTTGCTAATCGCCCAACTCTCTGACTCTTCTTGCTAAGCGAGCATCGCGATTCTGCATAATTTCTGTGATTTTCCAGATTCTTTCCTCTGCGACAAAACCCCTCAAAATACATAAATTAACAACAATACATCATAAAAACATCATCACACTCCACATACCTCACATCATCATAATCATTATATTCTCGACAAACTACACATAATTCCTCATATAGGCATCAATACATCATTGTCATCATATAAGTATCAACACATCATTATCATCACATAACAATCATAAACATCTTATTATAGCATTACAACTTCATTCCAATACCAAATCATCATGTTTGTCACATAACACAAATAAACATTAAAACATACACCTCATCTATTTATTTCATCATTACAACATTTAGTAACATCATTCACATGACCTTCATCACATAGGAAATCAACACATAATCATCATATAAGTTCCATTATATAATTAACATCATAACACAACGACACCCTATCATTATACTCTAGATTAACATAAGCATCATATAATCTTCAACACATAACAAACATCGCAAAGGCATTAGCACATAACTATCATCCAATCAACAACACGAATTCATCATTGCCTACTCATCAGACACCACTACAAACAATCGCATCACATCACCTACACCGCTACGTAACTCTTACTAACTCCTAAACATCGTCTTTACCATCACTAGTCATATGACATCACCGTTCTCCCATTTAGAACAAAATTCATCATCTATAGCAACATGCTTTTAGTTCAATATACAACGACTCACCTTTCAACCTTAATTCATATTATTTAAATTGTTCCTAGCAACATGAGACTATTTTTAAATGAAATTACATTGTCTTAGCTTCGCATAGCTTCGAACGGCGTGCAAATCGGACACCTAAAGCTCAAGATATGAATTTTTGAAGTTTTTACAGTAAAGCTGTCGAGAGCCACTCGCTAAGCGAGTTGTTCGTTGCCTGCAAACTCGACAAAGGTTCCTGCGATAACAACACTTTTCCCCTTCACTTCAACACCCTTAAACTGCATTATTTTTACCTCTATTGACCCAAATTAAGGCAATATAACCTATATCTAACACACATATATCAAAAACAACAATCATAACACATCAATTCATCACAATTCATCATTCATAATATTATTAACCCTAGGTTTTCTCCCAAAACCCCAAATCTCCCCATTACCTAAACTCTACATTAAATTATATTGAAAAGCAATACTCCCCATACCTTAGAGTGAAGCTTTTCCGCGTTCTTCATCAACAAACTCCAGAAATCTCTTCAAGCCTTCGCTTTTCTTCATCGTTCTTCATACCTCTTCTCTCCTCCTTTTCTCAAAAGCGACCCCAACTGATTGTATTCCAAACCTCAATTCCCTTTTTATCAAAATTTCCCCAAGGACCCCAAATACTCTTTTCCAACTTTGCCCTCAACTTATTCCCCACAATTACCAACATATCCTCGAGACCTCTTCTACTCTTATTTTAATTAAATAATAATAATAATTTGAAATATCTAAATTAATTATTCCTACTATTTATTATTCACTAAAATAATTCAAATAATCTCGTCATCAACGCAACAATAGTCGTCTAACACCAACTAATCGACAACAACAAGCTACCCAATTAAATTACGAAATCAGGGTGTTACATCCCACCTCGTGAGATCTCGACACGAGCTAAACATAATTAAATTAGGATTTTAACGCGATGGGAACATAACCTCCATCCGTTCACAACTACTTAGCACGAGGATACTATTCGAGTATCGTCGTCTAAGCATTGTCATGTCTCTAGAATAGTTTGTATCAACCTAGGATAAACCTACTTACCTCACAAGTTATACCATCTCACAAACCCTAGTCACAATACTAGGTCATTCTATTGGTTTATGGTAAGATTTCCTCACTCTTTCTCCATTCTTGATGCTTTTAATTATATAGTTCTTAAACATATAATTCTAACATTTTAGTTCAATTATCACCATTAAACCATTCTCACAATAATCTTATTGTTTCTACTTTCAATCAATTCTCATGGTTCAACATATATAACACAAACTGATTAGCACCCCAAATCCCTAATTGACATTATTACGGTTAATTGGAAAAGTCGGGTAAAAGTCGGCTCAAAATAATATTTCTTAGTATCATAAGATATTTCATGTTTTAGCTTCGAATCGATATGTGGAATACTACAAACGGACACCCGAACGGAAATTACGAAGTAAAACGTAAAACATAACAAACTGCTAGGCTCGCTAAGCGAGCTACACCAGAACTGATGATTTTCTGCAGAATTAACCTGCTCGCTAAGCGAGCTCTGCGAATTTCCAGAAAAACAGCTTACGAGAAACTTCTCATCTATGCCAAAACTCACCAAAATTATCATCAAACAGTGGAATCAATCACTACACATGGATATAGTCACCTATTAACTAACATACTTTGATTTTATCGAGTTTTAACCGTTTAATCCTTCGATTCTAAGATTTTCTACAAAACCCTAAAATCACAAACTTCCACCAAAACTAAAAGAAAAGGTTTCTAACTATGAACCCACCTCTAACCATGAAGAGGAGTTTGATGAAGATGAATATTTGATGAAGAAATGGTGATTATCCATCTTTTCCCTCTTCTTAGGTTTTCCTTCTTCTTTTCCTCCATTTTTCTTCTTTCTCTTCTCTTTCATTCTTTCCTTTTTCCTTGACTAAGTTTCTCTTCTCTTTCTCTTTTTATAACAAATCCTTGTTTTATTTCTTTTAAACCAAACAACAATAGTTATACTAATATAACTATTAGTTAGTAAGCTAACGGGTCCAAATTGAGAGTATCAAAAAATGTCTCTGAGTCCAATATTTGATAAAGCCCTTGAGTCAGATAATACTAATTAGTCTTAATTAATATTATCTAGAACGTTTAATTAAATATGGGGTATTACACACTTGATCTTGTTCATCCCTTTATATTGTCACAATTTTATTTCCAATTAATTTTTTACCTTCATTTTTTTCAAAAATATGAGCTTCGGGGAGTCTAATTGATTGAACATTGGACAAATATTCAGTACAAAACTCAACCGCTTCTTCAACAATGTATCATTCAACAATACAACCCTCTGGTCGACTTTGGTTTTTCACGTACCCTTTTAATATTTTCATATACCATTCAGTTCAGCAGGGTACATCCATCTCATATAAGTTGGTCCACACAACTGTGTCTCTTTCACAAGATGAACAACTAGATATACCATTATGTCAAAAAAAGAGGGAGGAAAATACATTTCAAGCTCACAGAAGGTAATAACTATCTCTTTTTTTAGTGTTGGTAAGATCTCGGGATCGATCACCTTACTACAAATTGACCTAAAGAAAAAACGCAATTTGGTTATGGCGCTTCTTACTTTTTCTGGAAAAATAGAACGTATATCTATTGGTAGAAAATATTCCATTATAACATGGCAATCGTGTGTCTTTAAACTCTTCAACTTGAGGTCTTTCACAGACACAAGTCTTCTAATATCTGAAGAGTATCCTTCTGGAACTTTAACTTCACACATAAACTTACACAATATTTTTTCTCCTTTCTGTCGCTCCCGGGATTTCCATCCTGGTACAAACGCGAAAGTGGCGCGGAAGAAGAATAGAGTCGCCAGCCATGCATTTTTATCCCGAAGAAAGGGAATGGTAATGCTGCACAAACCAGAAGAAAAAAAGAGGAAGGACACAGGTCCTGCGAACCAAAGAGACTGGGCTCGGGAGTCGGTTACGACCTGGGAAGGTATTAGCACCCAGATCGTCCGCCGTACCCGACGGGATCCACGCATGCAAAGAAACTGTTTCAAAGGGTGAGGGAATGAAAGCTGCAGCAAAAGAAAAGAAAAGAAACTGGAAATAAACTGAGAAAGGAAATGAAAGGAGAAAACAGAGAGAAAAATGTAGGGAAAATAACGATTGTGCTCGAACGGGCCCTACCCCGCTGCCTACGTACCTCATCGGGATAATGAGGATCAGAGACGCCGTAGTTCCCCTAACTAGGGGTACTAAAAGGAAATTGCTTGTGAATTAAGGCTTGAACTGCCTATGCCATTGCTCAGGTGTTGCAGACTCGGACGACGAGTGCGTAACCGTCTTGCAAAATGACAAGTAGGAGCAAGTTCGCGTACGGAGCGAAGGAGATGAGAAAAGAATTCCCGAAGGAAAGACGCTTATTGTTTGTTTTGTGTTTTTTAGAAGCTTTTATGAGTGTGTCACAAGGAAGTGAACTCAAACTCTCACCAATGGAATGTGCACTTGTCACTACATTCCAAGATGGAATAATAGAACAAGCACACTCAAGTAAGGAGAAGATCCCCAAAACTTGAACCCAAAGATTAGGGCTTAGGCTCACTAACTTGCTTAATTATTAAGTGTTTTTTTTTTGGTTATTTACATGAAGAAGTGTTTTTTATGCTTTTCTTTATGAAGAAGATACCTTGATCAGACTTGTGCATCACAAGGTAAACATGTACTATCCCAAGATGGGAAGACTACAAGCATACCTCATGGAATAAGGCTATGGATCAATGCATCACTTCACATTTATTAAAGTATTTTCTTTTTAAGAGTTATGAGATGAGAAGAGAAGAAGAACCAAAAGATCTCAAAGGAAAAATTCTAAAGGGGGACTAAAATAATCCTAAGTATTCACATGCATGGAAGTCCTAAGAGTTAGTGAGGTTTCTACCCTAATGAAGAAGGAAGAAGGTAGAAAGAAAAAAAAAAGAAGAGGAAACTAGAAAGGGGAAAGAGAACCACATGATGGCACAAAGCACATCAAACACCACAAAGAAAAAAAAAACAAAACAAAAGAGGAAAGATGAAAAGTTGAAATGTGGATAAACATCCACACTTCTCTTACCATGAGCCCCTGAAATGTTAGCAAAAATCCAGCAAATTGACCAACACAATCATGGAATTAAATCATGCTCAAAGGTTCTTGTAAACAAGAAACAAACAACATGCCAAGCATTGCAAATACACGACTTACGCGTCGAAAACATGAAAGCATACATCAACCAGCAAGCAAATCACCCTAAAATATCATGCTTAATGATCATGTAATGATCCAAGGCAATTAGAACAAGCAAAGGGATCAAACAAGCTCAAAACAACACTAAAAAACCATTCTGCTTCAGTGTTAACCGGTTAACCAAATGCGTTAACCGGTTAACCAGCTCAAACCTGCACAAAATACGCATGAAACAGGTGCGTTAACCGGTTAACCATATACGTTAACCGGTTAACACTGATAAAACAGCAACAAATCCTGCAGAAAACATCAACTCAAAACAGCTTATCCAAATAAGCTTGCACCAGACCAGCAATCAATTACACATGAAAAATTAGATCAATTCACCTTAATCCATATCATTAAGCTCATGAACAAATAACATTCGGATCCGGATACAAATCAAACAATCAATTCATGCAACCCAATCAAATACACAAACACATGGTGGATCTAAAGCACAAGCATGCAAATAAGCTAAAAACAGAGCTAGATCTGAAATTAACCAACCTACAAAGCTGAGGTATGCTTTGGTAATTGTTGATTGAGCTGAAAACAGTAGATCTCGCGCAAAACTTTGAAGATCCGATGCTAAGCTCCACACTCCATGCAAAATAAATGCAAGAACAAGCTCTTGATGCAGAATTTTGGATCCAAAAGCACTTCTAGATCTCAAACCAGATCTGAATCTCCAATAAAACCAGCAAAGAGATGCAAAGAAGCTATGAACGGAGGTTTAGTTCCAAGATCTACACACCTCAAGGCAAGGTTGTGTGATCTTCAAAGAGGAACTTTGAGTGATTTGGAAAATTGGGAGAGAAAAGTGAGAGAATTGTGAGTGAGAGGAATGAAAATTCAGAAATGAGAGTGAAAAAAAAATGAGAGGGGGCCCTTTGGTTTGGAGGGAAATGGAATAAATATGATTTAGGTTTGGGGCCCAAAATTTTGGTTTGGGATCCAAAAATATGGCTTGGCATTAGCTTAGAAAGTGATTTGGATTTAGGGTTGGAATGAGGCTTGGATAAATGCTCTAGATCCTTCTCTCAAATTCAAATTTAATTCAAATGAATAAAAATCAGAAAATTGGAAAATGGAGCCAAAACACACATGCTGAAATTGCTGCTGGAAATTCAAATTTCGCAGCTGTTAACCGGTTAACCATATGCGTTAACCGGTTAACGCATGGAAAATTTGAATTTCCCTCCCTTTGGTGGGAACCTTCAAAAATAGACCTGCACCAACCGTTTCAAGCAAATTTTGATCCATCTTCTCTTTCTAGGGCTCTGAACATGATACCAGGCTTGTGCAAAATGATCCTGTGAGATTCTTGCTAGATCACCATGCTCTTGATTTTGACTTGCAGATTCAGATTTTCCCAGATGACCGATCATATGCCTTATGCTAGAACATGTGAGTGTTATGCTTTATTTTTCTATGCAAAATGATAAGGATATGGTATGCTCGTGATGATTATGATATGATAACGATGCTAAACAAGAAGAGGGCAAATTTGGGGTGTTACAGCTGCCCCTATTCAATCAACTGTTAATCTGAGAAGGATGAGAGCAGCGGTTATCAGACATTCGAGATAAACTGTGATTGAATACCAAGAAGACCTGAAATTTGCACTCTGACGAAGAATGCAACACTGGGAAATAAACCCAATTAGATGACGCTCTGGGGATAAGAAGGAGAGAAAAAGCAGACGAGCTTCTTCCAAGTTGAAACTGATATCTGGAATACTATCATGCTGACAGACGAGTCTTCGCATGACCTGTGACGCCAGGTGCAGAGAGCGGACGAGCCCTTAAGGATCTTCAAAGTAACCTGAGATGGACGAATCTCCTTCACTAATCCTTACGCAGATAAGTGGAATAAGACGGACGAGTCTTCTTCGGATAACCCTTACGCAGGCTCCGGGAATGCATATAAGTCTGTGGGATAGACATGCAATCAAGGTAGACGAACCTTCCTCATATATTATCCGCGGATATATGGTATAAGACAGACGAGTCTTCTGAGAAAACCTGTTACGCCAGGTGCAGCAACCATAATTGGTGCTTGAGACAGACGATCCTCCTTCGGATTTACCTGTTATGCCAGGACCGGTAACCATTTCGACATTTAATTCCCACTGTCAGGATTTTAAACCTCTTCAATACAGACGAGTATTGGATGATCGTCAAGAGAACACAGACGAGTGCCAATAGTCAAAGATACAGACGAGTATCGGACGATGATCTGAGAAACACAGACGAGTGCTTCAGGCGATGATACAGACGAGTATCAGCCACTGGTATAGACGAATACCAGAAATTCAAACACAGACGAGCATTTGAAGTAGTCACAGAGATATCAGGGTAAACAGCAAATCTTCACATTCAGGTGCAAGCTAGCACAGACGAGTGCTGAGGATGATACAGACGAGTATCCAGGCAAAGCAGACGAGCTTCAGAACACAAACGACTTCTGGGGGATAAAAGCAGACGAGCTTCAAACACACACAGACGAGTGCTGGACAGTTGCAGACGAGCAACAACAGAGAATACATATCGAGGCACAGACGAGTGCAGCGAAGGATCCAATACCAAACACAGACGAGTGTTGGAAGGTTGCAGACGAGCAACAGCAAATATCATCTCAGAACACAGACGAGTGTTGAGGAGTTGCGGACGAGCAACAACGGAGGCATCATGACACAGACGAGTGTTGGAAATTGCAGACGAGCAATAATAAGGTAATCACTTCAACATTTACGAATGCCGAAAATTGCAGACGAGCAAACAGCAACACAGAGCTAACACAGACGAGTGTTGAAAGATGCAGTCGAGCAGCCATAAAGCAGTGATATGTCCTCGCTGGGGAAACTTGCTTAGGGATAACACATACGAGTGTTGAAGATTGCAGACGAGCAATAAACGAATGCCTGATCGGCAACAAGAGATACAACTCTGCAGGGGAGAAAAAAGTCAAGAGGTCTGGATACCCACTCCGACTGAGGTGATGAATACCTGGCTGCATCATCAAATAAACCAACAATAGGGCAAATCTGCTGGGGAATATTTCACGGACGGAGGTGAAAATCAAATATGAACTCTGTGGGAACCAATCATCTTCAGACTTAGCTGGGGAAGCTTCCTGGGCGAATACTCTGACTGGGGAGAGCATCCGATGATTCAAGACTCTGAGGGGATATCAGGCTTTCGGGTACCTGATAGGCAAGGACTCTTACTGGGAACAGAATACGGTTAATTTCATCTCTGATGACGTCAGGCTTTCGAGCACCTGCTGGCTATACTTCACTGGGGAAGAATGGACTGCTACTTCACTGGAGAAGAAGAACCTGCTTGGGCCGCCGCCCATACTTAGCTGGATAAAATCTCTGCCAGAGGTGCCAGGCTTCCGATACCTGTTGGAGAAGAAATCTCTGCTTGGGGAAATACTCTACTGGGGAAGAGTACCTTGCTTGAGAGAATGTGACGCCATCCTGCAACCTGCAACAACAGAAAACACACGTGTGTCCCGGGGATTTGCATGGCGTGATCTGTTCATCCATTATCACCCGACACTCAAAGAGGGTTACAGTTTCCCTGCATGTCAGTTTTCTTTTCAAGATTATCACCATGTTTAGATGCAATGCTATTTTTGCCAAAAATTCAGGACATTTTGCAAACAAAAATAAACACACACAACTTTCTGACTGAATATTATTTTTATTGAATGGCCTCTGAATAGGCACAGATTTACATCAGGAAGCAACCACCTGGAAAGAGGTAGCCACTATAAAAATTGAGAAAAGAAACTATCCTAATGGCAATGTACATGGCATTCCAAGGAGTTCCATTTCTGCTATGACCTGCATGTCTTCAAGACTCTCCATTCTGCTTTGGCTTTCTGAGAGAACAAGGGGACTGTTTCCTATCCTTCTGATATTGTCAAACCGTACGAAACGATGACGTGGTTCAGATAACTTGGATCACAGTTGTTCGCTTATTCCCTTATTTTGCGTGGATCGCCCTCTCGGGTTTTCAATCCACCGGGATACCCTTTTTTGCCTGAGCTGTCCAATGTGGCTTTTCAACTCAGCGGGTGTACACATTTTTTGTTTATTTTCCCTAATTTTTTCCCGAGCTTTTTATTCTGTTTTTAGCTCGCCGGGATGCCCTTTTCTTGCCTGGACTTACATTCTGTTTTTGTGTCCAGCGGGTCTCTTTACGCGAAGTATTTTTTAACTGCGTCCGAGTTGACAGGGGATGGGAAGTCCTCTCCATCCATAGTGGTGAGCATCAGCGCTCCTCCTGAGAAGACTCTCTTCACTATGAATGGTCCTTCGTAGTTTGGGGTCCACTTGCCCCTGTTATCTGAACCTGGAGGAACGATCCTCTTCAATACAAGCTCTCCCACTTGATACTCTCGAGTACGTACTCGTTGGTCGAATGCCCGCTTCATTCTCCTCTGATAAAGCTGACCATGACAGATAGCCGCTAATCTCTTTTCCTCAATTAGACATAGCTGATTGTAACGAGCACGCACCCATTCAGCCTCATCCAGCTTGACATCCATCATCACGCGCAGTGAAGGAATCTCTACTTCAACAGGCAGGACTGCTTCCATGCCATACACTAGAGAGAAGGGAGTTGCCCCTGTTGATGTCCTGACCGACGTTCGGTACCCATGCAAAGCAAACGGTAACATCTCATGCCAATCCTTGTAGGTGACAACCATTTTCTGCACAATCTTCTTGATATTCTTGTTAGCCGCCTCTACCGCACCATTCATCTTTGGTCGGTAAGGAGAAGAATTGTGATGCTGTATTTTGAAGTCCCGACATAAGTCTGCCATCATCTTGTTGTTGAGATTAGAACCATTATCAGTAATGATCCTTTCGGGTACTCCATATCTGCATATGATATCTCTTTTCAGAAATCTTGCCACCACTTGACGAGTGACATTGGCATAAGACGCTGCTTCTACCCACTTGGTAAAGTAATCAATCGCGACCAGGATGAAGCGATGACCGTTCGAAGCAGTCGGTTCAATCTTCCCGATCATGTCAATGCCCCACATAGAGAAAGGCCAAGGAGATGACATGACATTGAGCGGATTTGGAGGAACATGCACTTTATCTGCATATATTTGGCACTTGTGGCATTTACGAGCGAACGAACAACAATCTGCATCCATTGTCATCCAGTAATACCCTGATCTCAGCAGTTTCTTTGCCATAGCGTGCCCGCCTGCATGGGTACCAAAAGATCCCTCATGGACTTCCTGCATCAACAGGCTTGCTTCGTGTCTATCCACGCATCTGAGCAAGACCATGTCGAAGTTCCTCTTGTACAAAACCCCGTCTGTGTTCAAGAAGAAACTAGCAGCAAGTCGTCTCAAGGTCTTCTTGTCTTTGGAAGATGCCCCTGTTGGGTATTCTTGCTTCTCCAGGAACAACTTGATATCAAAATACCAAGGTTTCTCGTCAGACACGGCGTCTACAGAGAAAGCATAAGCCGGAGAGTCAAGCCTGGAGATGTCAATTCTGGGCACAAAGTTCCAACATAGGACTTTAATTGACGAAGAGAGAGTGGCCAAAGCATCGGCAAATTGATTTTCTTCCCGTGGTATGTATTTGAGCTCAACTGTCGTGAAGAATGTCAACAGTTTTCTAGCATAATCCCTGTACGGAACTAGATGCTCTTGATGTGTATACCACTTGCCGGTAATTTGGTTAATGACGAGGGCTGAATCTCCGAATATATCGAGGTTCTTGATCCGAAGATCAATTGCCTCCTCTATTCCCATTATACACGCCTCGTATTCCGCTTCATTGTTGGTGCAGCCAAAAGTAATTTTGGCAGCGAAGGGTAAATGAACACCTTCAGGAGTAATGAGTACGGCACCAACTCCACGACCATTGATATTGACGGCCCCATCAAACATCAACTTCCATTTGGATTCAGGGTCAGGCCCCTCCTCCGGAAGTGGTTCCTCATAATCGTTTGTTCTGAGGTACATGATGTCCTCATCAGGGAAATCAAATCTCATCGGCTGATAGTCATCCTCAAGAGGTTGCTGAGCAAGGTATTCCGACAATACACTTCCTTTGATGGCTTTCTGAGAAGTGTACTGGATGTCGTATTCAGTTAAAATCATCTGCCATCTAGCAACCCTTCCGGTCAATGCTGGTTTCTCAAAGATGTACTTGACAGGATCCATCTTGGAAATGAGAAGTGTAGTATGGGTCAACATGTACTGCCTCAGTCGGCGAGCAGCCCATACCAAAGCGCAGCAAGTTTTCTCGAGCAGTGAGTATCGGGATTCACAGTCGGTAAACTTTTTGCTAAGGTAATAAATGGCGTACTCTTTTCGACCAGACTCGTCATGTTGGCCAAGCACACACCCCATCGACCCTTCTAGCACGGTCAAGTACATGATTAACGGTCTCCCCTCCACTGGAGGCATCAGAATTGGAGGTTCCTGCAAATATTCCTTTATTTTGTCGAAAGCTCTTTGGCAATCATCATTCCACCTGACTGTTTGCTCTTTTCTTAGCAGCTTGAATATCGGTTCGCACGTGGCAGTTAGGTGAGATATGAACCGAGAAATGTAGTTCAATCTACCTAAGAACCCGCGCACTTCTTTTTCTGTCTTTGGTGCAGGCATATCTTGAATAGCTTTCACTTTAGCAGGATCTACCTCAATTCCTCTTTGACTTACAATGAAACCCAGCAACTTTCCAGAACGCACTCCGAAAGTGCACTTGTTCGGATTCAACCTCAATTTGTACTTGATCAATCTGTCAAACAACTTCTTCAAATTAACCAAATGCTCCTCTTCGTCTTTGGACTTTGCAATCATATCATCCACATAACATTCGATCTCCTTGTGGATCATGTCATGGAACAACGTGACCATCTCCCGTTGATAGGTTGCCCCAGCGTTCTTCAAACCGAAGGGCATGACCTTATAGCAGAATATTCCCCACGGGGTAATGAACGTTGTCTTCTCCATGTCCTCCGGCGCCATTTTTATCTGATTATAACCGGAGAATCCATCCATGAAGGAGAACACCGAGAATTGAGCAGTACTGTCGACCAACACGTCAATGTGTGGCAACGGAAAATCATCCTTTGGGCTTGCTCTGTTCAAATCTCGATAGTCAACGCACATCCGGACCTTGCCGTCCTTTTTAGGCACTGGTACGATGTTAGCTACCCAAGGTGGATAACTAGTCACGGCAAGGAACCCGGCATCCCACTGCTTCTGTACCTCCTCTTTAATCTTCATCGCCATATCCGGGCGAGTTCTTCTCAACTTTTGCTTCACAGGAGGACAGTCTTCTCTCAGAGGTAGCTTATGCATCACAATGTCGGTATCCAACCCTGGCATATCTTGATATGACCAAGCAAAGATATCTACATACTCTCTCAGCATACTGATCAGCTCTTGTTTGACGTCGGCCTGCAGATTGGCTCCTATCTTGATTTCTTTCTTTGCATCTTCACTGCCAATGTTGATGGTCTCAATCTCCTCTTGATGAGGCTGAATAACTCGTTCCTCTTGTTTCAACAATCTGACCAACTCTTCAGGTAGGTCACAATCTTCCTCAACCCCTTCGTCAGCTTGGTAGACTGGATTATCAAAGTCATGCATAGTCATAGCAGGAACGTTATCCGTGGAATCCGGATGATCAATACTGCACAAATGATGTGCTTATTCAGAATCTGCTTATTTTGAAAAGAGACGCTAACACAAAGCAAAAAATGAAAAAACACATTGCCATTTTTATATTGTTTTTTGTGAAAAAGTTTAAAAACAAAGAAAGAGAGCACAATTTGTCTGAAAATGTCCTTTTATTTCATGGCAAAAATAACGATGCAATACAAAACATGGTGGCCCAGTACAATGGATCCAAACATCTTGGGCAGAATGCTGGATTTGACAATGCAGTATGCTAATAAAAGGAAACAAAACAATTACTTTGAGAGCCAGGTGACTTGAACAATGTCCTCAGCAGACCAATTTCCTAGCTCCTCGCCGGGTGCACACGGGCGGATCCAATTGTTGTCCCAGTCTCTGCCACTATCCCCGTCTTTGTTCGCCGTACAGATTTGATCGCGGTCGAGCGACCCAGCACTTGTGAATGAGATAGCTTTACCACTCTGAATAGCCCCCCCAGGTTGATACCCTAAGCCGAATTTATCACCCTTCTTTTCCACCTCCAGTAGCTTGCCCCAGCCCTGGGCATTGCCTGATTGGACGGCCTCTTTTGCTTCCCGGTAGGAATGAATTGACGTGCCTTCATTGTTTTTCTTCACCGGAGTCAAGATACTGACATCTGCCTCAAAAGCTTGGCACAAAGTCTCGTGAATTTCTCCGTCCATTTCCACATATTTAAACGTCGACAGGTGGCTGACGAAAATATCTTCTTCCCCGCAAACTGTGATGACCTGGCCATCCACCACATATTTAAGCTTTTGGTGCAGGGTTGAAGTGACGGCTCCAGCTGCGTGTATCCACGGTCTGCCCAACAAGCAACTATACGCAGGCTGGATGTCCATGACATAGAAGACACTCTTGAAGACTTGAGAGCCTATCTTGACAGGCAACTCAACCTCTCCGAAAACGGATCTTCTTGAACCATCGAAAGCTTTAACCACTAGATCACTCGGCGTCAGAATAACCCCATCAATGTTAAGCTTCATCAACGCCTTCTTAGGGAGCACATTCAAAGAAGAGCCTGTGTCTACAAGGACATGAGACAACACAGCGCCCTTGCATTCCATCGTGATATGCAGTGCTTTATTGTGATTCCTTCCCTCCGAGGTGAGATCTCGGTCAGTGAAGCCTAAGCCATGGCTAGCATTAACACTTCCAACAACAGCTTCGAGTTGATTAACAGTGATTTCTTGAGGAACATAGGCCATTTGAAGTACTTTCAGCAAGGCTTCTCGGTGCGCGGGAGAGCACATCAACAGTGACAAAATAGAAATCTTTGAAGGCGTTTGATTCAGTTGGTCAACCACCTTGTAGTCACTCCTTTTGATGATCTTCATGAACTCCTCTACCTCCTTTTCAAATGTCCCCTGCCCAGCCACAGGAGTATCTGACTCATCATTCGCAGTCTGCTTTCCTTTGTCTTTGGACGAAGCTTCGGCCTCAGGATCCTTTCTCAGTGCAGGGGGAGCAAACAAACGACCACTTCGAGTAAAACCTCCAACACCTCCCACATTTTCAATGGTCAAGTCAGCAACAGGTCTACTTTCCATCTTCTGTCCCGCCACATAAACATCAGAACCGTAATGCCAAGGAATGGCTCTATCATCGGTGTATGGCACTGGCCCAGGTACAGTTATAGTCACAGGACTAATCTGAGGAGCGTAAACAGTAACTGGCTCTTGTCTGACGGGCATGTCAGCTTCATTGTAGAAGATAGTAATGGTTGACACATCATCAGCCTTTTCATTACTAATCTTGCTAAATTGTAGAGACCCAACATCAATCAACTCTTGCAAACCCGTCTTCAATTTCTCGCAGCCATTCGCAACACTTATACAGTCTTCACAATCGAGAGAACAACCAGGAAACACCTGACCTTTCAACAGCCTCCCTTTCACCACCTTCAACGGCGTCTTGACTTCATCAATTCTCAGTACCAAACTCAACTTGTCATCACTCTCAACAGCGTTAACTCTTGCCCCTCCATGATTAGGTATAGGGTTCGAGTTGATATTCGGTGGTGGCGCAAAGTTGATTGCCTTTGAATCCACGAGATCTTGAACTTTGTGATGTAGCGCCCTGCACTTCTCGGTTGAGTGCCCGGGTGCCCCTGAATGAAAAGCGCATCGCGCGTTGACGTCATAACCAGCTGGAAGCTCTCCAGGAGGTGGTGGTGCCAAAGTCCTTAATTGAATAAGGTTCAAGTCTAGTAGTCTCGGCAACAAGGCAGCATATGTCATCGGAATAGCTTCAATCACCCTGTTAGCTGGGCGAGCCTGCCTCGGCTGATATGGTCTTTGCTGGTAGTTGGTTCGAGGTTGTTGTTGTTGCTGATGTTGTTGTGGTGGAGGTAGCATCTGTTGTATGGGAGCTGCAGGAATGGTAACAGCAGCCATATGCTCATAAGGTCTTCTGTAACCACGACCCTGGCTTCGGCCGAATACAGCATTGGTCTCGCCTTCTCTCCTTCTTGGAGGTCCGCTAAAAGCTTTCCTCGCTCCATTTGAGCTACTAGCACCTAGGTCTTGTATCTTCCCCATTTTCAACAGCGTTTCGACCCTTTCTCCCGCAATGACAATATCGTTGAACTTTGTAGCAGAACTTGACGCCAATCTTTCAAGAAATACCCCCTGGAGGGTACCCATAAACATATCGGCCATTTCATTCTCTAACAAGGGTGGCTGCACCCTAGCAGCCAGCTGACGCCACCTCTGGGCGTATTCTTTGAAGCCTTCTTTTGCTGTCTGAGCCATATGTTGCAACTGGGTGCGATTCGGAGCCATGTCCATGTTATACTGGTACTGCCTCACAAAGGCTTCAGCGAGATCCTTCCAGCTCTTAACATTGACCCTGCTGAGCTTCATGTACCACTCAAGGGAAGCTCCCACCAAGCTGTCCTGAAAGTAATACATCCACAGCTTTTCATCGTCTGTATGCGCGGCAATTCTCCCGACATACGATTGCAGATGGGTCTTTGGGCAAGCAGTGCCGTTATACTTCTCGAAAGTAGGAACTTTGAACTTATACGGGATCCTGACTCCCGGAACCAAGCCCAAGTCTGTTATATCGAACCCCAAAGAACTCTGGGACTGAATAGCCTTGATTTGCTCGGCCATCTCTTCAAACCTCTTGTTCATTTCGACCCCTTGACCCTCGGTCTCATCAAGTAAAGTGAACTGGTCCTCCTGGTGGTCCACATGAATGTTATGCATCCCGTCGTTGACTGTTGTCGTCCCTGGTTGTGTGACATGAGGTCCACCCTGACGTGCGCCCGCACCGGTATGATTATCAGCATTAGCAGCAGCAGCAGCGTTTCTGTTCTGATTCTCCACCATCTCTCGCAGACGCTCTTGATTCTGCCCCATGCCGGCCATTAATGTCATGAAGTTATCCATCCTCTGCCTTAGGTCTGCCAAATCTGCCTGCATTTGATCCATGGCCCGCTCTCTGTTAATCTTGGTTGGGTATCTGTGCACTGCCGGTTGTTCTCGAACTTTTCGAGGAGCTATAGTGCCTACAACACAAAATACGTTAGTAATTGATGCAACACCTGCAAAACAGACAAACAGGTTATATGCAATGCAATGTAACTGTTCATGTTCCCAATTTTAAGCATTTGGCATGCCCCAGTTCTGGCATCTATCTCGGCAATCACTTTTTGTCTTTCAAACCTTCTCTTTGATGAGTGTTCAGACATTAGCAGTATCCAGACAAACGAGTCTTGCACATTCAAAACGATAACTTGCACATTAGTACTGAATATGGACAATCCAATATAGGCTAAAAGTCAGAATACATCCGAGAATATTCCCCGAAGGGTTACAAATCAGTACATAAAGACAAAGGAAATGAAAGTAAGACTCCTACAACAAGCCTGTAGGTAGTCTGAAAAATAAACTAAGCTAAGGACCCCGGCTCTGCCACCTCTGCCCTGCTCTTCTTGACACTTGCTCTCAGCTTGAGCTCTTCAATCTCTTTCCTGGCTTCCTCCAGAGCTAATTGGCTTTGGACTAGCTGTTGGGCCCTCTCCCTCCGGATGGCGTGGGCTTGCTCCACTTCCTCCTTCTTAAAAGCCATCTGAACTTCAAAGAACTCTTCCTTCTCTTTGAATTTCTTTTGCTCTTCCTCCCTTTGGCCTTTCAGCCAAACAATGGACTGTCGAGCACTCCTGAGAATCTTTAAAGTCTCCTTGTGCTTGGCTTCTCTTTGCGCTTCCATCATACCCAATCGGTGGAAATGGGCTTCTCTTCCGGCAAAATCCTTCTCTTTGTTTTCCAAGGATGACTGGAGCTTTTGCAGTTTATCTTCAGCTTCCTTCTTGGCTCCATTGGCCTGGTGGTATAATCTTACCATCTCAACATTCTCTACTCTGACCGCATGCAGCTGAGCTTCTAGCTTCTTGTACTCCTCCAAGGAAACCGTACTGCTCGGACCTGGTACCTCTCGGGGATAAAGTGGAGCCTCGACTGAAAAAGGCATGAGAACTGATTCAATATGTCTTTGCAACCATTCAGCATATGGTGGATATGTCTTGGGATCAACTCGGCCGAAGTCCTTCTTCCCTTTCCTTTTCCTGTGATCCCAGGATTGAACTGCTTGTTGGACTAGCTCTCTGTTTCCATCAATAGGAAAATACAAAGATTCAGCAAACATTTCCATCTGAGGAGGATCCTTCAAAGGGTAGCCAAACTGCCTTCTGGCTAATGTCGGGTAATAACTGATGACACCTTTCCTTCCCAGCAAAGGTACTCCGGCAAACCTTCCGCAGCTAACCATCACCTCTTTTCCTAGCAAATCCCTGTCATAACCCCAAGCAATGTCTTCTTCAGTCAATCCCATCAGTCTTCTGGACCATCTCCATTCGTCTCGTATATCCTTGAAGGCACCTGATTTAGGCAACTGTCTAGCGAACCATTCAGCAAACAAAGGAGCACAGCAGACCACTGGACCACCTCTACCTTTCTCGTTTCTGTAATGGACACTAAAATAAAAGTCACCCAATAAAGTAGGCACCGGATTGCCTTTTGCGAAGATTGAGATCACTTCTAAGCTGACAAACTCTTTCTCTCCGGGAAACAAGCTAGACCCATATACCATCAATGCAAGCAAAGCTCCAAAGTCGCTCCACCTAGCCTCTGTAGCATACTTCTCAGCCTCTGGAATAAGCACACTCCATGGTAGACCTCTGCCTTTACTCTCTTGCAAAGCTTTTCTGACTGAAGCAACTGGCAACCTACAAACCTTGGCTATATCTTCATCTCTGAGCACAACCTCTGACCCGTAGAACGGCAATGTCTCTCTGATCGGAACACTCAGCATGCTGGAGATCTCTTCCAATGTCGGAGCTAAGATGTAACCTGGAAGAATAAAACAACGCAGCAGGGGATCATAAAATTGCAACAAGGTATGCAAGCTGTCCTTTTGGTCTGTAGTAGGCTTGTCCACAAACTTCAGTATCTGGCCATATCTTTTCTTGAAATTTCCTAAGACTTGATTATTCATCAGACCTGCTAACCTCTGAACACTTTTGACTTCCGGCTGAAGAAAGGTGTAATGCACATTCTTTTTTCTCGGATCGCTTTTAATTTCTGCCATGGAGATAAGAATACCAGAACCGGGAACAGATGTGAGTAATGACCTGAAAAAATGGGAAACATAAACAGTTAATGCAAAGAATGATGCAAATGTAATGCAATGCAAGCATATGACCAACGGGGACCATCTGAACTGGCACACTGACAAGGGCCCCTCGGAACAACTGGCAAACTCAACAGTTCACTGAGTCACACCCTCTGATAAAAGATCTCAGAATCACGGTATCAAGAAATCCAGAATTCCAGGACCATAACTTCGGAACCATAGAGTCAATAGAACCACAGATCATAATCACAGGACCAAGGATCATAACTGAACAAATGAGTGTATGTTGAGATCGTGGGTTCCTGCACACCTGTACACACCCCCCAATCTCACGGGTAAAAGGCTCCGGGTCAGACATCACGGACTCTCAAAGCCACATAGCAATAATACTGTCACCATCTCCGAGAAATGGCTCATGACCAGATCAGGGAATCGGTTAGGCATTATGTACTATGCAGGGAGGCCTCAGCTGAGTCCGGGAAAAACAAGCATCCCTTATAAGTCCCTAGCTTCAAGCGCTGAAATCAAGAAACAATAGTACATTCAGCCCGTAGGATACAGTACTAATGTCATATGACCAGACGCTTTAACTGAGTTCTTATAAGAGAACCAGGCCATCCTATGCGAGTTCCCAGTGGACCCTCGGGTGCGAATGGGTTTGCCACAAAATGTGGTCTGCCACTGTCACCACTGGAGAAGGTTGTTTCCACAAAGGTTCTCAATGATCGGTCCCCAGCTGCACATAACTGTCAAGGTTATGTAATGAGAGAGGAAGATCCCCAAATCAAGACATTTCCAGGACAATCGCAACCTGGGTGTGGAACTCACTACTACCCTCATGACAAGATCTCATGAGGCCAAAGTGGAACCACTCTAAGTCCTATGGTGCACTCGAGCCGGGTACTTGGCTCATATCTCTCAAGAACCAGTAACTCCCATCCCACCAAAGAAAACCAGTCCAGACAGTCCAGTATGATATATGATGCAGAAAATAAATACTGAAAACTGTAAATAAAGCTGTAAATAAAGCTGTAAATAAAGCAATAAACAAACAGCAATATAATACAACAAGCCACATAAAACAAACATCACCCAATGAAACAGCGACACACAAGCGCTAGGAGAGACTCACAGGGGAACCAGAGATCATCTAGTATTAAGTCCCCAGCAGAGTCGCCAGCTGTCGCTCCCGGGATTTCCATCCTGGTACAAACGCGAAAGTGGCGCGGAAGAAGAATAGAGTCGCCAGCCATGCATTTTTATCCCGAAGAAAGGGAATGGTAATGCTGCACAAACCAGAAGAAAAAAAGAGGAAGGACACAGGTCCTGCGAACCAAAGAGACTGGGCTCGGGAGTCGGTTACGACCTGGGAAGGTATTAGCACCCAGATCGTCCGCCGTACCCGACGGGATCCACGCATGCAAAGAAACTGTTTCAAAGGGTGAGGGAATGAAAGCTGCAGCAAAAGAAAAGAAAAGAAACTGGAAATAAACTGAGAAAGGAAATGAAAGGAGAAAACAGAGAGAAAAATGTAGGGAAAATAACGATTGTGCTCGAACGGGCCCTACCCCGCTGCCTACGTACCTCATCGGGATAATGAGGATCAGAGACGCCGTAGTTCCCCTAACTAGGGGTACTAAAAGGAAATTGCTTGTGAATTAAGGCTTGAACTGCCTATGCCATTGCTCAGGTGTTGCAGACTCGGACGACGAGTGCGTAACCGTCTTGCAAAATGACAAGTAGGAGCAAGTTCGCGTACGGAGCGAAGGAGATGAGAAAAGAATTCCCGAAGGAAAGACGCTTATTGTTTGTTTTGTGTTTTTTAGAAGCTTTTATGAGTGTGTCACAAGGAAGTGAACTCAAACTCTCACCAATGGAATGTGCACTTGTCACTACATTCCAAGATGGAATAATAGAACAAGCACACTCAAGTAAGGAGAAGATCCCCAAAACTTGAACCCAAAGATTAGGGCTTAGGCTCACTAACTTGCTTAATTATTAAGTGTTTTTTTTTTGGTTATTTACATGAAGAAGTGTTTTTTATGCTTTTCTTTATGAAGAAGATACCTTGATCAGACTTGTGCATCACAAGGTAAACATGTACTATCCCAAGATGGGAAGACTACAAGCATACCTCATGGAATAAGGCTATGGATCAATGCATCACTTCACATTTATTAAAGTATTTTCTTTTTAAGAGTTATGAGATGAGAAGAGAAGAAGAACCAAAAGATCTCAAAGGAAAAATTCTAAAGGGGGACTAAAATAATCCTAAGTATTCACATGCATGGAAGTCCTAAGAGTTAGTGAGGTTTCTACCCTAATGAAGAAGGAAGAAGGTAGAAAGAAAAAAAAAAAGAAGAGGAAACTAGAAAGGGGAAAGAGAACCACATGATGGCACAAAGCACATCAAACACCACAAAGAAAAAAAAAACAAAACAAAAGAGGAAAGATGAAAAGTTGAAATGTGGATAAACATCCACACTTCTCTTACCATGAGCCCCTGAAATGTTAGCAAAAATCCAGCAAATTGACCAACACAATCATGGAATTAAATCATGCTCAAAGGTTCTTGTAAACAAGAAACAAACAACATGCCAAGCATTGCAAATACACGACTTACGCGTCGAAAACATGAAAGCATACATCAACCAGCAAGCAAATCACCCTAAAATATCATGCTTAATGATCATGTAATGATCCAAGGCAATTAGAACAAGCAAAGGGATCAAACAAGCTCAAAACAACACTAAAAAACCATTCTGCTTCAGTGTTAACCGGTTAACCAAATGCGTTAACCGGTTAACCAGCTCAAACCTGCACAAAATACGCATGAAACAGGTGCGTTAACCGGTTAACCATATACGTTAACCGGTTAACACTGATAAAACAGCAACAAATCCTGCAGAAAACAGCAACTCAAAACAGCTTATCCAAATAAGCTTGCACCAGACCAGCAATCAATTACACATGAAAAATTAGATCAATTCACCTTAATCCATATCATTAAGCTCATGAACAAATAACATTCGGATCCGGATACAAATCAAACAATCAATTCATGCAACCCAATCAAATACACAAACACATGGTGGATCTAAAGCACAAGCATGCAAATAAGCTAAAAACAGAGCTAGATCTGAAATTAACCAACCTACAAAGCTGAGGTATGCTTTGGTAATTGTTGATTGAGCTGAAAACAGTAGATCTCGCGCAAAACTTTGAAGATCCGATGCTAAGCTCCACACTCCATGCAAAATAAATGCAAGAACAAACTCTTGATGCAGAATTTTGGATCCAAAAGCACTTCTAGATCTCAAACCAGATCTGAATCTCCAATAAAACCAGCAAAGAGATGCAAAGAAGCTATGAACGGAGGTTTAGTTCCAAGATCTACACACCTCAAGGCAAGGTTGTGTGATCTTCAAAGAGGAACTTTGAGTGATTTGGAAAATTGGGAGAGAAAAGTGAGAGAATTGTGAGTGAGAGGAATGAAAATTCAGAAATGAGAGTGAAAAAAAAATGAGAGGGGGCCCTTTGGTTTGGAGGGAAATGGAATAAATATGATTTAGGTTTGGGGCCCAAAATTTTGGTTTGGGATCCAAAAATATGGCTTGGCATTAGCTTAGAAAGTGATTTGGATTTAGGGTTGGAATGAGGCTTGGATAAATGCTCTAGATCCTTCTCTCAAATTCAAATTTAATTCAAATGAATAAAAATCAGAAAATTGGAAAATGGAGCCAAAACACACATGCTGAAATTGCTGCTGGAAATTCAAATTTCGCAGCTGTTAACCGGTTAACCATATGCGTTAACCGGTTAACGCATGGAAAATTTGAATTTCCCTCCCTTTGGTGGGAACCTTCAAAAATAGACCTGCACCAACCGTTTCAAGCAAATTTTGATCCATCTTCTCTTTCTAGGGCTCTGAACATGATACCAGGCTTGTGCAAAATGATCCTGTGAGATTCTTGCTAGATCACCATGCTCTTGATTTTGACTTGCAGATTCAGATTTTCCCAGATGACCGATCATATGCCTTATGCTAGAACATGTGAGTGTTATGCTTTATTTTTCTATGCAAAATGATAAGGATATGGTATGCTCGTGATGATTATGATATGATAACGATGCTAAACAAGAAGAGGGCAAATTTGGGGTGTTACACTTTCTAGATAGAGTAAAAGAAGCATGTGGTAGATATGTTCGTCTTCCTTTCTTCACGGGTGCTAATTCAGTTCTTATTCCCATTTTTAACATGTCCTCCCTTGCTTTAAGGTCATCCTTAGACTTTCCTTTTATATTGAGTAATGTACCAATAACACTTTCAAATACATTTTTTCAATATGCATAACATCGAGAAAATGTATCATGTACAAAGACTTCTAATATGGAAATTCAAAAAATACCGACCTCTTCTTCCACCCACCTTTGACAACCTTATGTGCAAAAGGCTTGCCAAACTCAGTACGCACATCTTTCACCTTTTCAAAAACTTGGCCACCTGACAATACGGGTGGAGCTTTACGCAGTTCGGTGTCTCCATTGAATGTTTTTCTCCACCCACGGTAGTGATGTTTAAAATTTAAGAATTTACGATGACCGAGAAACACATTCTTTTGACAAAGTTCCAATTGCATTGTATCAGTTCCATATTCACAAACAGGACACGCACGTTGACCTTTAATGCTATACCCAGATAGATTCCCATGTGCTGGAAAATCATTAATTGTGTCAAACAACATCGCCCTCAAATTGAAACTTTCTTTCCTATATCCATCATAAGCCTCCACACCGTTCTCCCACAAAATCTTTAAATCTTTGATCAAAGGTGTCAAGTATACGTCTATGTCATTCCCTGGTTGTTTAGGCCCAGAGATTAACATAGATAACATCATGTACTTACGCTTCATACATAGCCATGGAGGTAGATTATAAATCATAAGAATCACATGCCATATGGTATGTGAGACACTTTGAAGACCATGCGGGTTCATTCCATCAGTAGATAATGCCAAATGAAGGTTTCTTGCTTCTTCTCCAAAGTCAGGATAATCATTATCAATTTTCGACCACTGTGGTGAATCAGAAGGATGTCGATGCTTTCCATCAATAATTCTTTCATTTGCATGCAAAGTCAGGTGTCTTGCATCGGTTTCACTACGAAACATGCGTCTAAATCTCGTAATTATAGGAAAACACCACAAGACTTTTGCTGGAGACAATTTATTTCTTATATCGAGACAAACCGCATTTAGGGCACTCAGTTAACGATGCATATTCGTTTCGAAACAAAACGCAATCGTTTGGACAAGCATGTATCTTATCATAGCTCATGCCAATAGAGCACACCATTTTTTTCCGCCTCATAGGTTCGATTAGGAAGAACATTATCCTCCGGTATAATTTCTCTCACAAGGGCCAACAACTCTGTGAAACTTTTATCCGACCATCCATTGCCTGCCTTTAAGTTGTACAACTTTAATACCGTAGACAATCTTGTGAATTTAGTGCAACCTTTATACAACGGTTTCTCTGCATCGCTTACCAACCTCTTAAACATTTTGGGACAATCATGAAGATCTTCTTCAAGTGCTTCTGTAATCTTTTTGACTCTATCACAATTGTATGTTTCCGTGTCTTTGTCGTCTGAAGCATATGTCATATTACTTTTCCCCCTCGGTTCAACATTCTCGTTAATTTTTTCACCAAGAAATATCCAACACTTATAACTTCGATCAATTCCATGCCTCAGTAAATGCGATTTCAATCCATCTACGTCAATCTTACCCACATAACAACAACCCAAGCAAGGAAATTTCATTCGACTGGGATCTTCAACGTGTTGAACAACAAACTTAACGAATTACACTACCACATTCTCGTACTCTTTGGTCAATCGATCAGCAGACATCCATTTTTTATCCATGGTTTTTCTACTTATTAAGCTAAACAAAATAAAATACCATATGAAGATTTGAGTGCAAGAATAAAATACCTTTCTAGTAGTAGCACTTGGTTCAAAACAAATTCTCCTCAAACAACAATCTGAAAAGAACAATCACAATTGAAAGCAATCAATATCAACTTCAAAATAACATCAGCTACCAATAATTCAAATTGTTTAACTAATAGATATTTATAATTAATCATAATGCTAACTACAACAATTAACCATCAAGTTCTACATTTCACTAACTATCTATTAGTTAAACATCATCAAACCAAACTAAATCCTAGTATTCCTAAAAAAAACATCATCAAGCCAACAACGTTGTTACACATTCATGGGTTTTACAAGTCATAACAAAACTCACTTCTTGTTGTTCATATCATTCCTCATATTTTGCACCTTTTTTTCATGGTGTAGTTCTATCACTGACACGCAATGCAACAGCAACAACAATGAACTCAGAACAATGCAACGACAATGTAAAACCATGAATAAAGAAGTACAACAACAACAATGTAAACCTTAAACAATGTAAATTAGTACAACAAAAACAACAACATCAATGAACTCAGAAGAATGGCGGCAACGAACCATGGATAAAAAAGACGTACCATAATAGTCAATATAATCAGTATCAGAACAATGAACTCAGAACAACTGTGACAACGAACTAGCTTGAACGGCGACAACAAACTAGCTTGAACGACGGCGGCAATGGAAGAACGAAAGAACGAAAGAACAATGCATCAGAATAGTCAGTATCAGAACAATGAACTCAGAACGATGAACGACGACAATGGAGGTTTCAGAACGACGGTGGACGACAGCAATAGGGTTTCGTTCGTGTTTGTATCGTTCGCAGGGAGAAAGAATGAATGAAAACAAAATACTGACTATTCTAATATTTTAATTTAATTAGACCTTAGACAACTCTTTGGAGAAAAGCGCTGGCTAAGATTGTCCTTTACAAAAATTTAATTAGACCTTAGACAACTCTTCGGAAACCAAACAAAAATTTGGTAGGACGACCTCCACAACCTACGAAGAGAGAATTCAAGAGAATCACATCTTGATAAAACAAATGAGCATCAATACAACTAAAACCTCACAAAAGTATTCCACTCACATAGGCATTAAGACAATTTTCAATGAAATAAAGAAGATGAGAAAGAGAGTTTAAAAGAAAGAATAATGATTTAAAACTAAATTTTGGTGTGTGAAATATTGAGGAGGTGCTCTCCTCGTATAGGAGAAAATGTATCTCAAAAAGATAAAACGATTCATGGACTTTTTAATTCTCGAAATCAATTATACATATCACATTGATTATGTAGTGTAAATACGGATGATTTTCAAATTGTTGCATGTCCATGATTGCATTCAAACTTAGAATCTTACCATTTCAACCAAGAATTATTGGGTACCTAATAGTCATATAAATATTCATTCATTTAGATATTTTCAAAACTAACTTAAAAGAATTACATCAGATAGATATTCGATTAGATGCACTTCTAGAATACTTTTACATTGTTACTATATAAATTAATCTCTTAAAAAATAGTTTTATTTACTAGAGTATTTCTTACTTAATAATTATCACACTAAATTGGCATTGAGATTTGAGACTATACACTCACCTTACAAACTTTCCACACCCCAATTACTAGAGGTGTTATTTCCAAAGACCGACTTTTGCTCTTCTTTTTACACGTTATTACTTCTTCATCGTTTCTTCTTCCTCTTTACTACTCCCTAGCCTCACTACTTATGCTCACGCATCATTCATCAGGAGCTTGATTCAAATTTGCTTCCGGATCAGGGATATGGCTTTTTCATGGTTTATCAAACTTGCTTTCAAATGCCTTTATCATATAGCATGGTATGCAAATGCAATCAACTGTTTTATTTTTCTTCATCATTCCATGCATGCTAATCAACATTACCCTTGTTTTATTTCCTTCTATTTTCTAGGCTTCTTTTTGCTCTGGTGTTTCCTATGTAAGTTCTTGTTCTGTGTGTTTGATGTACTAAAATAGTTTCTACCTTTTAGTTTATTCTTTCACATCCTTTTGGTTTTTGTGATTATGATTCTTGGACAGGTGTGCTTCCATACAAGCAATTGAGACTGATTCCAATGCAGAAACTAAGAATTTGATCTCATATTGGATACTTCTTTCATTTATATACCTCATTGAGTATGCTTTTATGAACCTTCTTCTATGGTAAATTCCTTACTCAATGTATATAAATGTTGCTAATGACTTTTTTCAACAAATTCATGGAGTTGATTTAACTACTACATTCCCATGTTTCATATCAGGTTTCACCTCTGGCCCCTGACGCAGTACATTAAGCTAATAATCGTTTTCTGGCTTGTGACGCCGGACTTTGAACGAGCTTCTTATGTTTATAATAACCTCATTCGCTCGATGAAACCTCAAATAGTCACATGCTGGAGGAAGTGTTTTGTTGAGATTGAGAGAGATAACTTTTTAATGCATGCAGAGAGGTATTTGAAAGAGAATGGAACTGAAGCCTTGGAGAAACTCATTACTAGCAAGGTAAGTATAAATTTGGATTACATTTACACACTCATAGTTATATTTATAGTACTTCAATGAGAGAGCTTGATCTTGTGCAGACAAATGAAGAAAGAGTCCAAATTGAGCACAAAGACATCCAAGATTTGAAGGCTATTGAGAAAAAAGAAATTTATGTGCAGACAAATGAAGAAATGCAGACAGAGAACAAAGACATAAAAGATTTGGAGGCTATTGAGGAAAAAGAAATTTCTGTTGCCAAGAATGAAGAAATACAGACGGAGAACAAAGGCATGGAAGATTTGGAGGCTATTGAGAAAACAGAAATTTCCGCAGTGAAACAAGTAAGGCTTCACTCAAAACAGAAATATCCTAAAGACAATTTTGTTTTGTTTACTTACTCGACAAGTAACTGGTTATGAATTCTGTTGTGGTTGTTATTGGTGGTAGAGAACCTATGCTAATATCGTGGCGAGTCAAAAAGCATCATCATCAGCCATAGTAGAAACCAAAGGAACAGCTAAGAGTGATAAGGCTGGTGGAGAGGTTGTTGAAAGGTCGACTTCTAGAGAGAAGGAAGTGCAGAGAGAGTGGGCATGTGCTTTATGTTTGGTGAAAGTTACATGCGAGAAAACGTTGAATTCACACCTTAGGGGGAAGAAACACAAGGCTGCTTGGGAAGAAGCATTGAAGTTAAAGATGCAACCTGGTCTGCATAAGAAGCTGATAGAACCAATAAGGATGGTTAATTCCAAAATAGTATGTAAAGCGTGTAATGTTATGCTTCCAAGTGGGGACTGTGTGGCCTCACACATAAAAGGGTGGAAGCACTTGTCTAATATCCAGAGCTGAAGGGAAATTTGGGTAGCTAAGCGCGATCATTAAAGATTTCGGTCGGTGTAGATATTGCATTATTCATTTTGGTCATCACGGTGTGAATTAATCACAACATTTATAAAGAATGTTTTGTGATTTCTACTATTATATTCTTATTCTAAAGTTTTGTGTCCGTAATGGTATCGTAATGTAGCCGTAACAATGTTTCGCAGCTGTAGTGTTGTTTTGCCGCAATTGTAATGGTTGTTAGAGTCTGTTTGGTAAGATCCAGAAAAGAGTTTTTAGTTTATAGTTTATAGTTTTTCAGCTCATATTAATAGAAAAGCTCTGTTTGGTAACTGCCTTTTAGTTTTTAGCTTATAGTTTTTTTACTAGCTTTTAGTTTTTTTTTTCAAAAGCTATTTGAAGTAGCTTTTGAGCTTGTATATTTTAGCTTATGATTTTTTTTTTGCCATTTGTACCCTCATTATTTTATTGAAAATCCATTTTTACCCTTTATATTCTATTATGATTTAAATTAAAATAATTGTAATTTAATTAAGGGAATAAGAAAGGTTAGCCATTATTTCTATAAAACAAATACACGGTGCATTTCATCTTCCATTTTATTTTATGTAATGTTCACTCAATCTTCATCCATTCTCATTCTCTAAAGAATCCACATTTGCTCTGAATTGAAGTTCACTCCTATTTCATCATTCGTAGTCTACCGTCAAATCATATATCTTTATCTCTCATTTTCATTTTTACACAGGTATCTTCATTTCTCCTCAACTTATTATTTTTTCTATTATACTTCAATATATTTTTGTTTGTAATATTGTTACTGTATGATTTGTTTTCATCTGTTTTTGTAAAGTTGTTTGATTCTTGACTTATAAAAAAAACCCTAAATCCCAATTTTATATTTTTATTAATAATGATGAATAGATGAAATTATATGACTTGCAACATTTTGATTTATTAATTTTGCTGACTTGATGAGAGTGATATGTTTTAGATGTATTGAGATTTTGTTGTTACTTATCTCTGTGACTTGCTTGTACACTAAATACTTTTTTAAATCGTAAAAGTCAAAAATACTAATCTTCGTTATTGTATGTTGTCAAATGGAAGGAACCAAATTTAAATGGACAAATGAGAATGAAAATATATTTTGTGACTTTTGTATCAAGTTTATTAGAAAGAACGAGCGTGGATCATTTAAATGGAAGTAGATTAGCAAAGAGTTTGAAGTTGCCACCAACATAAGATGTTTGGAAAAATCTTTAAAGAATAAATTTGATTCTATGAAAAATGATTGGCGCCTTTGGAAATTTCTCAAGTTTGGTGAAACTGGCATAGGATGGGATCCTGTCACATGAAAGCTTAGTTGTTCAAATGAGTGGTGGGATAGAAAAATTAAGATTAGTTTTTAATAAATATTTTTAGTTAATATAAAATTAAAATAATTTAATATAAGATCTTAAGGTTATTAGTTAACTTTTATTTGTCTGTAGGAGAAATCTGAGGCTAAAAAATTTCGTAATAAATCAATAGATCCTTCAATTGAGGAATACTGGAATCAATTATTTGATGATAGTTATGCAAGTGGGGAAGAAGTTGTTGCACCCTCTGTGAATTCTGATTTTGTGGAACATTTCAATAGCGTAGAAGAGGATAAAGAAATTGATGGAGAAGACAATCGTCATTATGAAAGTGATGGAGAACAAATTTATGCAGAATACAGACGACATGCTTCTCAATTGGAAGACTTGTTTCGAGAAGAAAATTTTTTTTGGCCTGATTATATGAATGAGGTAGGTGGCACTCAAGTACCTAGCCAAGGTGTTAGAGGCACCCAAGTATTAAGCCAAGGTATCGGAGGCACACAAGTACCAAATCAAGTTGAAGGTACCAATAGAGTTGAACAAACACAAAACATGGCTAACAAACCTGTTAAGGTAACTCGTAAAAGAAAACAAACAGGAGGGGCAGCGAAGCTAGGACGTCAAATTGAAACTTTAATTTCTCAATCTCACAAGGCATTGAAAATAATGCAATCTGATGGTGATACAAGTAAACAAGTTAATGGCAACTCTACCATTGCTACAATAATGTCTATTATAAACCGAATGGTTAAGGAAGGTATTTTGGAAAATGTTAGTGAATTGTGGTGCTTTGCTGCTTGTTTGGTAGAGAATGAAATAAGACGAGAGATTTTTTTAAATATGGAGGATGATGGGTCAGAAAAATTTGGCTAACATATATACATTCCAAAGAGAAATAAACTTGTAACCTAATTTTTAAATAGTTTATGGAGATTGTGACTCTAATTTTGTAAGACATATGAATGTTCTTATTATTTTAATATTTTGAATTTCTATCTTAAAATATTATATTGATTTTATTTTATTATATTGAATTGATTTTTCCCGCTAATTATTAATAATTTATAAATATGGTAATCATTTCTTAAAGCTCATGATGAATCTTAATAATGTAATAATTTTCTTTTACTATGTTAATTATTAATTCAATACTATATTTATGAAAATAATATAATTCTCTTTTAATATGTTAATTCTTCAACGATTCTTTTTATTTGGATTTATTACTTAAGATTTGTATCTATTTGATTGTTTTTATGTTAATTCTCTTTTAATATGCTAATTTTTATTTAATATTATTTAATATTTATGTTTATATTTGGATTCATTAGTGATTGTTTTTATCACTTTTAATTATTATTTTGATTATTTATTACTTGAATTTTTATTGTTAATATATTATTAATTATTTTTTTGATTATTTATTATTTTAATTTTTATTATTAATATATTATTTTTATAAATATAGTAATGAATGATTTAATATATTTTTTTTATTATTAGGCATATCATGGATTTTGAGAGAGAGAGAAAGAGAAGATAGTATGCACTTTATTGGAATATAAGATCAAATACAATAAGTGCAATTGCTACATATTACTATAAATATATTTATAAGGAACCTTGTATGCCTTCCATCAAAGCGGACAATATTGGATGAATGAGATATTGAATGGACATCTTGTTCGATGTATGAATGCCTTTAGAATGAACTCAAACTTATTTATACAGTTGTGTGAAGATTTGCAAACAAAATATGGATTAAAACCAAGTAAGAGAATGACAGTTGTAGAGAAGGTGGGCATATTTGTATATACACTTGCTATGGGCGCTTCAAATAGAGATGTTATGGAGCGATTTCAACATTCTGGAGAGACTATTAGTAGAGCATTTCATGAAGTTTTGGAAGCAATTAGTGGTAGAAGTAAGGGTTACAAAAGTCTGATGTGTGATATTATAAGACCAAAAGATCCAACTTTTCAATGTGTACCACCTCATATTGCTAATGATGAGCGCTACATGCCTTATTTTAAGGTAAATAAAAATGTGTGAGTGTATATATATATATATATATATATATATATATATATATATATATATATATATATATATATATATATATATATATATCATGATGGATACATACTTATCTAATTTTTTAATAGGATTGTATCGGATGTATTGATGGTACTCATATAGCTGCATGTATTCCTGAGGCTGATCAAATGTGTTATAAGGGTAGAAAAGGAATCCCCACCTTCAATGTCATGGCTAGTTGTGATTTTCATATGTGTTTCACATTTATATCAGTTGGATGGGAGGGATCAGCACATGACACACGTGTTTTTCTTCATGCAATCAACACACATGCGCTAAATTTTCCAAATCCTCCTGAAGGTATTATTATACACGTGTTTCTATTAGAATTTTATTATTATTATTATTATTATTATTATTATTATTTCGTTAAAGAAGTTTATTTTATTTATTATTTTTTTTCTTCATTTTTTACAGGTAGATATTATTTAGTTGATAAGGAATATCCAGATATAGAGGGATATTTAGTGCCTTATCCAAATATAAGGTATCATCAATCTCAATTTGAACATGAACCCCCAACTAATGCTCAAGAAGTCTTCAATCGCACACATTCATCTCTTAGAAGTTGTATAGAAAGATCATTTGGAGTGTTGAAGAAAAGATGGAAAATACTTAATAAAATGTCACAATTTAGTGTTAAGACCCAAATTGATGTTATAATAGCTGCTTTTGCATTGCATAATTATATTAGGGCAAACTCACAAGATGATGCAATGTTTAATGTTCTTGAGCAACATCCAAATTACATACCTCATGATGAATTTCGAGATAATGTTGATAATTTTCAAGCTAGAGAAAGATCAGAGGGGGGATCAAGGAGATCAATCAAGATGAAGGAAATTCGTAATAACATTGCATCTTTATTGTGGAATGCTAGACAATAAACTTAATCTTATAATTATTTTAGATTAATGTAGTTGAATTCAAAATTACAATATTATTATTTTAGATATCTTACTAAATTTACAATATGTTTAATTTATTATTTAATATTTATTTTAGATTAATATAATTGAATTCAAAATTACAATATATTTAATTTAATATTTATATTTAAAATGTTTTACATTTAATTGTTAATAAATTTATATTTATTGAATAAAAAATAATTTAATAATAGGACCACTATTTTCTTAATTAATAATGTCCTTTTATGTCATTTTGCATTTATCAGCTAGCTTAACCGCTAATTTACCAAACACTCAAATTAACTTATCAGCTATAAGTCATAAGCTATCAGCTATAAGCCATCAGCTATAAGCTAACAACTATAAATCATCAGCTACCAGCTAACAACTAGCTTATCAGCTATCAACTAATTTTACCAAACAAAGCCTTAGTCTTTTTATTTTTTCTCGCCATTAAAATGATGAATAATGATATTGACAACTTCATATATTGTTTCTTAAGAAACCTTCCCGTGAATCTCTTAACCATTCATTCAAAACACTCATACAATTGTTTTGCTTCTTAATATGTAGAGGTGTGTCGGATAGTTGGTTGAGTTGCTGTAAATAAATCCTTACCAGCTTCTTAATATATCGAGGAATTGCCTAGAGAGCGGGTTGCTCTTTTGATTACTAGCTTGTGCTTCTGTGCCATGTTAATCTCTAAGGTAAACCTCAAAAATTACAAAAGGTCCAAAATACCTATTTGTTGGTCTAAGTTGAAATTATATGTCAAGCAACTTGTTTCGACATTTCGACTTTTAATATTGTTCGACACATCCTTATATTTGTCGAGCACTACTATCTGCTTCAACACAATGAATTACATTCTTAACACATCACTTAAATCATTGTGTTTAAGCTATCTATATTCATCATAGTTCTTAGTCTTCTAAACACTTCGACTTACACTCCCTTCGTCATGATATCTACAACCTGATTCTCAGTTGTGTAGTGTTTCAAGTTCATATTCTCTTTTGCTACCTGCTCACGTAGATAGTGGAGTCTCATTTTGATGTGCTTGCTCCATCCATGTGCTATCGGATTCTTCACCAAATCGATAGTAGACATGTTGTCAATCTTCATGGTAATTGTTCTATGACTATTCGTTGTAATCTCTTCGACCAGGTTCACCAGCTATTTTGCTTGACATGTACAAAGAGAAATATATATGTACTCTGCTTCACATGATGACAATGTCACTACTGACTCATTTCTCGAACTCCAAACAACTTGTGCACCACCTAGCATAAACACATAGCGACCTGTGGATTTTTTATCTTCAGCATCACTACACCAACTTGAGTCGTTATATCCCACTAATATGTTGTGAGTGAGTGAATTCCTTTCATATACCTTAATATGTATGTTGTGGGTGAGTGAGTGTCTTTCGTTGATGTCATGATGCTAGGAACTGGATCGACGATCTGTAAAAGGAAACTATCAACACTTTAAAAGAGGAAAGATTGGTAATAAAAGAAAAAAGATTAATGATCTGGAATCTTAAAGAAAAAATGATGGTTCTTTGTGAAAATTTGCAAAGATAAGAAGTCGATTCCCAAAAACGACATTGTTGTTCCAGGCTAGAATTAGAAATAAGTGGAGATCGAATGGAATGATGTTCAGATGTAGCTTTCGATAGAGTGGAGTGGAATTTGACTAGTAAAATTAGCACTACAACACCCTATTGCTCCCTTGATTTTCATCCTAGTACAAACGCGAAAGTGGCGCGGAAAAGGTTAGAGTCGCCAGCCATACATTTTTATCCCGAAGTAACGGGAATGGTAATGTTGCACAAACCAGAAGAAAAGAAAAGGAAGGACACGGGTCCTGCGAACCAAAGAGACTGGGTCCGAGAGTCGGTTACGACCTGGGAAGGTATTAGCACCCCAGATCGTCCGCCGTACCTGACGGGATCCACGCTTGCAAAGAAACTGTTTCAAAGGGTGAAGAAATAAAAGCTGCTGCAAAGAAAATGAACTGAACTGGATAAAAGAAACGAAAAGGGAACTGAAAAAGAAATGAAAAGAAAAAAAATGTAGGGAAAATAAAGATTGTGCTCGAACGGGCCCTACCCCGCTGCCTACTTACCTCATCTGGACAATGAGGATCAGAGTCGTCGTAGTTCCCCTAACTAGGGGTGAAAATGATTGCCTATATCAATGCTCAGGTGTTGCAGGCTCGGACGACGAGTGTGTTACTGTCTTGCAAAATGATAAGTAGTGACGAGTTCGTATGATGAGAGTGGAGGTGATGAGAAGAGAAGTCCTGAAGGAGACGCTTTATTGTTTGTCCAGTGTTTTTTATGAGTTTTCTGCTTTGAAATTTGCATAGGTAAGTGTACCTAAGTCTTATTTAACAAGATGTGTACTTCTTACATCATCCCGAAATGGAATGCGCAAGAGGCACACCTAGCTATGGAGGAAATCCCCAAATCTAGTCCCACAAGTGAAGGCTCAGACACACTGACCTACTGACATTTATTAAGTGTTTTTTGTGATTTTTGGTTAAGAACTGTTTTTTATATTTTATTTGTGAAGTAATCTCATGCTAAGACCTATCCACCACGAGGGATATCCTACACCTCGCCCCGAAACGGAACGCGTGCAAGTATCTCAAAGCAAAGTCTCGTGTCACATGAGAAGACTCGTCATTTATTAAAGTCACTTAAAGTTAAAGATGAGAAGAGAGAGCACCAAAAGGATCTCAAAGGTAAAATCTAACGGGGAAGACTACTCCTAATGTTATCATGCATGGGAGTCCTAGGTTAGTGAAGTTTGAATTCTATCCCAATGAAGAATAAGGAAAGAAAAGAAAGAAGAAGAAAGGAGCGGAAAACGCCAGAAGACAACTTACTTCTCTAAAGAAGTTAAGTTGCTTCTAAAGGGGAAAGATGGAGTTATTCACAAGATGGCATAAGACACATCACAAAGACAAATGAGAAAGAAAAAATAAAGGATGAAATGAAGATTTGAAATGTGGATATCATCCACACTTCACTTACCACGAGCCCCTGAAAGGAAAGGTTAGTGAATTGCACAAGCATAAGATGAAAATAACAAGATTCAAACAATACACCCACCAAATACAAAGATCACCAATCAAGTCAATCAAAAGGTCGGTACCTAGACCCTATAGGTGACCTAAAACAACGACCGAGCAAACCTAATAGGATGGCATAAATGCCTTCCTCAAACTATGTTAGAAAGGATGAAGAAAGAGGCACGAAACGCTACCTAAGAAACAAAACACCAAAATAATACCAACGAACATGAGAAAAATATGAAATTAAATCCCCAAAGCCAACAATCAGTAGCAAACAATGTGTCAAAATATCTCTAAAAAATTCACAATTAAACTCCACCAAACAAACACACAAAGTCGCTTAGGAAGTAGTAACGAAAACGCACAAACACGACTCCTAAAACTATGGATAAAATGAAATTAAAAATATAAGAAAAATATTTCTAAGAGCTTTTCTAAGTATATGAAATGATGCAAAAAGAACGTAGTCGAAATGTTAATCGAGGAGAAAGAAATAAATCCTACAAGATAATGTGTTATTTATGGAAATTAAATGAGATGGAAATAAAAGAAAATTCGAAATAAAATGAGAAAATAATTAAAAAAAAACAGAAAATAAAAATATGACAAAATTATAAAATGAGTTATGAAACTAAAAATATTTTTTATGTAATTTTATAATGTGTTTTGGAATTTTAAATGAATTAAAATCTAATCTATATGCAAAAAGAAATAAAAAAACAAGGAAAGGAGAGGGGGTGCGCCTAGTAACAAATTCAGTTTAAAAAAAGAGTTGGGCCCCAAGAGGGGGGGTGCGAAAAGCAGGTTTGGAAGGCCCAATGCGCAGGAAAGAGAGAGGGAGTATTGAATGGAGGTGCGGTCAACACGCTGACCAGCTATGGAACGTTTGATCTGATGGACCACCAAAGTATGATCATCCACTGGCTCACAAAACGCAAGTGTATGACTGTATGGTGGAACTGTGCGCATGGAAGTGAAAGAGGAGGTCCTACCGGACGGTGACAAGTGTCACCGCCGGTATGGACAGAATCACAAAAATCCCCAAGCCTTATCTTATCTCATCGGAACTCACACCTTTCTCTTAATAATCTCAAAAAAAACTCTTAATAATTATAATAAAAAAACTCTTAACAATTATAATAAAACTCTTAACAATTATAATAAAACTCTTAACAATTTCCCTATGAACTACTCTTATTAAAACTGAAACAAAACAAAAAGCTATTAACCAACAACAAATCGTCTCTCTCCCTCTCCTAGCACTATTCATCTTCTTCTTCTTCACTTAACCTAGTCGCCGCCCTCACCTTCGCCAGAAACCGCCTCTAAACACCAAAACTCACACATCAACCTCACTCAAATCGTCTCCCTCAATCCGAATCCACCATTAATATTCACGAAACACAACCAAACAAAGAGATCAAACTCGACAGCAACATCAAACACTAGGCAGCCACACAATCAACGGAAACGAGTTCAAGATCATTTACCTACCGGAGATAGTCCGGTGCTTCTTCAAATCAACAACGACCGAGAAAAACGAGGTGATGAACTTTGGAGATGATGCCGCGATGTGCGATGAAGGATCGGTTCGGCAGGTTGATTCGTTGATGATGATGATGATTGTTCTGATTGATGAACGGCAAGGACACTTCAGGACTCTTCTGTTTCTGTGCTCCACGAAGAACGATGGCGCGCTTCAGTCTTGCTTCGATGAAGAAGATCGTCGTAGTATCACTGTTAATTTTTTTTGATGAGGAAGAGTAGATATGGTTTTGTTGGTGATGGAGTGAGTTGTGCGAAGAGGAAGAGTGATTAAGATTTGGTTGTATCAATTCGATTTGTGAAGCTTAAGAATATGGATTGAGCTAAAATGAGTTATGATGACATTCTGTGATGATGATGAAAATGTTGTTATTAGTGATGAACGAAATTGATGAAGAATATGGATTCAACTTTTCTTTTGTTTTTCTGAAGAATAATGACTCGGAATTTTTTTTAGTCTTTCCACTATTTTTCTTTTACTTCAATGAAATCCCCCCCCCCCCAATTATGTTACCCTTTCTAATATCCCTCTTTTTTTAAATGAATCACGATTTTGTTATCTTTTTTTATTCTGTTACCTCTCTTTTTCTTCAAATTGATTCCATGTTGGTGGCACATATTAGTCTTGGGCGGTCCTCGTGTGGTGTTGGCATATTGTTGGATAGTAAAAAAATGCAGGTGATTTGAGGGTGATAATTGCATGACAAGCGAGGGTGTATGGCATGAAGACCCCGTGGAATATTTTTCCTTCCTTGTGCCATCCACGTGTGTGGGTGTAGTGTAAAAAAAACTCTTTAGTGATAAAAAAAGAAAGGAGTAAGGCGTGTACTGCATGCTTGTGTAGGCTGAGTATTGATGCTTCCTACATGCCACCCTTAATACCACCTTTTCCTTGTACTATTTTTCCATTTTCACTAAAAGAAATAAAACAAAACTATGTACATAGTGGATACCTTCTTTGGTCACGTGAAAGAAATCCATGACCCACTAAAGAATGTAGTGACATGATAAAAAATGACACAAAAAAAATCAAGAATAAAGTACCAATGGTGTAATGACACATGTGCACCTAAAATGCCTCAAACTTCCAAAAATCACAT
Organism: Lathyrus aphaca; assembly: GCA_963966055.1. Taxonomy (NCBI): domain Eukaryota; kingdom Viridiplantae; phylum Streptophyta; class Magnoliopsida; order Fabales; family Fabaceae; genus Lathyrus; species Lathyrus aphaca. Next base: position 105,365,275 of record OZ014521.1, read on the forward strand.
CTTAAGTTCTATAAATGCTATGAAGGTGCTCTTGGACTTTTTGGAAAGGGAAAATCGCATTCTACGACTTCCATGTTCACTGAAAAATCATCTGGAGCTCTTTTGCACATGAAATAATAGCTCGAAGGTTTATGACAAATATTTCCAAAAATTAAAACTTTTAAATTTCCAAATTTAGCAGCTTTTCGCACATTCTTGATTTTTTGACATCTGAGCTCGTACAGGCTATTCTTTGATCAAATGTAGCTTCATGAATTTGATGAATACGATCAAAGCCCTAGAAATCCTTCAGTTGACTTTTGAACTACACAGTTGACTTTCTTGCTTCATTCTCAAGTAACTGCTCAAATACCTGACTTCTTCAACGAATTTTTGACCCAAATTTCATATATAAGTCTTGCAGATCAAACGAGATCCTTTGACCACGAGAATCGGTCAAAGCTAAAAGGATTCTCTGATTTGGAGCAAAACCCTAGTTAGGGTTTGTCTGTGCAGGAGAAAATATACTGCTGAGCTTCTGATGAAATTCCAACCTCCTAAGACCTTGAGGACAACTTTGGGCTTATATAAGATACGATGGGACTTTGCTTGTAGTGTCACTGGACTTTTGACTTGACTTGTAGAATCAAGATTCTTCAGCTGATTAATCATATGCCTTAAGCTATGCTTGTGAGTGACATGCTTCATTTTTCTATGCAGATGATGTAGTGCGAAATATGAAAATAATATGCTAAATGCAATGAAAAAGGAGAGGGCAAATTTGGGGTGTTACACACCCATATTAATGAATAAGTGAGAAATTAGTATGAATGCATAAATAAATAAAAATCTAAAATGACACATATTAGACTTTATACAGTATGATTAAAAATCATTTCCACAAGATACAACATCAATATCATATACGGGTTGTCATTTAATTAAAATTACGGGTTGTCATTTAATTAAAATTAATGGTGGAAAATGTGTTAGAGACCATAATGTCATGTGGTCTACTTAGATGAAATTTTACCTATTCAGCATGTCTATACTAGCAAGTGACACAAAACAATTATACTAATAAAAAATAATAAACATTATATAAATTAAAAATATATATATAAAAACATCAAAGTAAGACATTATTTTAGACACATAATATAACATATTTTATACTTTTAAAAAAGTTTGGTTTGACTAAGTCTTACATAGACTATGTCACATAGGCACAGTTCCATGTCGGTAATGCTGGCTTACTCGGTTCCCTAGTTGGTTGCTTCGTCTTCTCACGTTCCTTCCATCTCCCAACTAAACAAACTAGTTGATGCAGCAGTATTTTATTTTCTCGCAACGACCGACTTTTCATTTTCCTTTTACATCATCGTCCTATTTATGCTAATGCAATAACCATTGTCACCTATTATCTCCAATATGGCTTCTTCATGGTTTCTCAAACTGGCTTTTAAATTCCTGCATCATTTCGCATGGTAACCAAATTATTCCTCCCTTTTTTCCTTCACATTACTATAAAGTAGCTAACTGGTTTATTCGTACTAATCAAAACTACCATTCTTTTATTTCCTTCACTTTTTAGGCCTCTTATTGCTCTGGTGTATCCTATGTAAGTTAGTTATTTGTGTTTGCTGTATTCAAAAAGTTTCTACCTTTTAGATTATTGTTTCACATCATTTTGATTCTTGGACAGGTGTGCTTCCATACAAGCAATAGAGACTGATTCGAATGCAGAAACTAAGAACTTGATCTCATATTGGATACTTCTTTCATTTATTTATCTCTTTGAGTATGCTTTTATGAGCCTTCTTCTATGGTAAACTCTTTGCTCTCAAAAATCTAAATATGGAATTTTATACCAGCAAAACTTATTGAACCACTTCATTCCTATGTTTCATATCAGGTTGCGGGTCTGGATGTACATTAAGCTAATGATCATCTTCTTGCTCGCCATACCGGACTTTGGACGAGCTACTTATGTTTATCATAACCTTATTCGCCCCATGAAACTGCAAATAGTTGCATGGAGGTTTAATAACTACCGGATGAAGCGGTTATTCGAGAAAGATAACTTTTTAATGCATGCAGAGATATATGTGAAAAAGAATGGAACTGAAGCGTTAGAGAAACTCATTGCTAGCCAGGTAAATAGTTTGATAACTTTTTAAGGCTTGATTGTTGTTGTGGTTGTTGTATTGTATCCGTAAGCATGAATTCCTTCATCTGTATGCTATTATTGGACAAAGCAGGATATTTCTGTCATATCTGAAACTGTGCCAAGTCAAAATGCATCGGCAGCCACAGTAAAAAACAAAGGAACCGCCGAGAGCATTAGAGCTGATGGAGAAGTTCCTGAGAGTTCTACTTCTACACAGAAGGAAGTGCAGAAAGAGTGGAATTGTGCTTTATGTATGGTAACAACATCGAGCAAGATAACCTTAAATTCCCACCTAAGTGGAAGAAAACACAGGGCTGCTGCTGAAGCTTTAATAGCAAAAAAGCAACCTACCTTGCAGAAACAAAACTATGCAGAAGCGAGAAACAAAATCACAGCTACCAACAATAAAGAAACACCAAAGGTAATGTTTTGATGTTAAGTGTTGCGAAATTAATATAGTTCTTGCGCGAGTCAATTCTACTTGTCCCGGTCTCATGGTGACATTTATTTAAAGTACTTATTGAGGGAGCTTCTTGTGTAGATAAATGGAAAAAGACTCCAACAAGAACACACAGAAATCAAAGATTTGGATGCTATTGCAAAAAAAGAAATTCCTGCAACCAAGCAAGTAAGCATTCATTCATACACATTTTATGGTACACAAGTGAAACAGGTTTTGTAACATGCACAAGTTTGTTCTATCATTAGATCAATAAGTCCCACAATTTGAATCAAGTGAAGATATAATGGAATACGTACAAACTTGTGCAAGGGGCAACACTGATTTAAATTTTAGACTTTTGCATGCTAAGAGGTCATTATTGTGTGAATATGATGGTGATCTGGATTTTTATTGTAACCATTGACGTTGTTGGTGCTAGAGAACTTGCGCAAGTCAAAAGGCATCATCTGCCATAATAGAAACCAGAGGAACATTGGGGAGAGACACAGCAGGTGGAGAAGTTTCTCAGAGTTCTGCAGCAGCACAGAAGGAAGTGCAGAAAGAGTGGGCTTGTGCTTTATGTTTGGTGACAACATCGAGCGAGACAACCTTAAATTCGCACCTCAGAGGAAGGAAACACATGAATACTATTGAGGCATTGAAAGCAAAGAAGCAACCCACCCTGGAAAAGAACCTTTGTGAGCCATTTAGGATGGTTAATTCCAAAATAATATGTAAAGTATGTAATATAATGCTTCCAAGTGAGGAGTACATGGCCTCTCACATAAAAGGGTTGAAGCACTTGTCTAAGATTCAAACTTGATAGTTACTTTATATAACCATATCACATGGAATTTGCTATGAAACTTGTTGAAAGTAAGCCTTCTAGACTCTAATCAGCTCATGTGCCAAAACATTGCCCAATGTATGCTTGTTGATGCTCTAGGGAAACGTTAGAATACAAGTTTTATTACTTTGTTGCTTTTATTTCTATTTCGTTTTGATAAAAATAAAACGCCTTATGTTATGTGACATAAGGTAGGTAATGATAGAAATGATATTATGAAAAATAATTAAGTAAATATCAAAATTAGATTCTAATCTTTTCAATTTAATTACTCAAACATTTTTTATTTGAATAAAAACAAGGGAAATAGAAGCAACTATTACCGACAAATAAATCAGTTACATTGTATACACATTATTTGGTTAAAAAATAAAGGGTTAAATATATTACTGAGAAGTAGGTGAAATTTGAATCCTCTTTGAAATGTTAAAAAATTTATGTCTTTTGTCCTCTAAGCGTCAAAGTTATTCACCCCTGTAATGATATTTTTTTTTGCTTTAATTCTCAAATTCAATGTTAAAATGGTACGCTTAGGAGAAAAACAAACAAAAAAAATTAGAATAAAAGAAAAAGCTAAATTACCTATATGTCATTTAAGTTATTTAATTGTAACAATGTTATCAATTGTGTTTTTTCTTTTACAAATAGGTCTTTTAAGTTATTTTAAAATATAAGTTAGTCTCTTAAGTTTTTTTCCCAACGATTTGGTCCTTTTTAAAAATTTACATTACAATAAATTGCAAACTTATATATCATCTGAATTGATTTTTTGCGCTGATAACGAATATGCAATCAAATTTATCAAACAAGTTATAGTTTATGAGAATCAGGTAAAAATGGACAAAATACATAATGAAAGAATTGTCGATCCGATCAAAATACACAATCAAACACAAAACTAATTACATATTTGTGATCAGCACAAAAAACCAGTTCAAATGGTATATAAGTTTGCAATTTATTTTAACGGAGATTTTAAAAAATGGACCAAAGTGTTACAAAAAAAAACTTAAGAGACTAACTTGATATTTTAAAATAGCTTAAAAGTCCTATTTGTAGCAACAACAAAAAACATAAAGGACCACATTGTTACAATTAAATTACTTAAAGGACCCCTGTAGGTAATTTAACCAAAAACAATATTACAAAGGTTAAAGCGAAACTCACCTTTGTAGTCTAGGGGTGTTGTATATTTAACCCAAAAATAAAATATAGAAGAGAAAAAGAGAGAAATTAAATATAAAAGGAGATTTAAACAAAGCGAACACTTAATATCGTAACTATGATCATAATCTTCAACGGTTGCGGTTAGGGGTGTTCACAACCAAACCAACCCAATAAATAACCGCAAACCAAGCCAAACCAGACCGAAACCGCAAAAAATCGCATTTGGTTCGGATTTGTTCGGGTCATCTTTCAACAAAACCGCATGGTTCGGTTTGGTTTGCGGTTTGTATTTTGCAAACCGAACTAAACCAAACCAAATCAAACCGCAATATGTTACAACCCAAACTTCACTTATTCCATATATAATCCAAAACTCAAATCTATTGGGCCTTAACCTTACAATTTTGATATATTTTCTCTTACTCATACTTAGTTTTTCAGTTTTAACCTTCTCAAACATCTCCTAATAATATTTCGCATTCTTCTCATCTTCTTTGTCTTGTATGTCTCATATCTTTTACGTTAATCTCTCATCTCACATGTTCTTTATCTTTCATGTTCTCATTTTTATGTTACTAGTTTCTCTTATTACATTTTTATCACACCTTTCTTCTCTAATCTCATATCTCATTTTTTTTTCTTTTTCATCTTTTATAATCTCATTCTCCTATTTTTTATATTTTATTATAATATTTTTTATATTATTTTATGCTACTATTTTTTCCACTTTTGTTTAAATTGATTTTTGTATATTGAAATAGAAGTTTTTGTCTAAATATGATGATTTTTGTTGTTATTTTATAATGTATGAATGACTAAACACAAAGTTATGTTGTCCTTTATATATGTATACATGACTAAATAAAAATATTGTAAAAAACTGAACCAACCAAACCAACCCTAAACGCATTAGTTTGGTTTGGTTTGGTTCAGATTTTTTTAAAAGCCAACCGAACCGCGTGCTTTTTTCTCTTGCGGCTCATATGATTTTTAACGTCAAAACCGCCCAAACCGCACCGCGAACACCCATAGTTGCGGTTGCTGACGCGGATCTCGAAGTCTTTGCTCGGTCGTCGAGGAGAATGGGGGTGTACCTGCAAGGTACTCCGATGCCAAAGTAAGAACGAGAAGAAGAGTATGCAAGTACAAGTAAGAGTGTTTAGGGAGTGAATATTTGATATCTAGCTCTCTCAACTGAGAGGGTTTACATAGAGAGCCCTCAACGCGTGGCTAACGGTTCCTTTTTTTGGGCCTGGATCGTGGATCCCCCGAAAATAGGTAACTGCCAGAAACTAGTCGTAGGACGAGCACCTCTGGTCAGGATAGGGATACGTCGAGCACATAAAATTCGAGCAGGAGCTTTCTTTGGCCGAATCTGGATGACTTCTAACGGTGTCGAGCAGAAGTCTAGAATGAGCAGAGAGAACCGACCACGGGCAATATGGTCGGCGGGTTCAGACCGTATAAGGAGCATGGACCTAGTGGATCCCTTTGACGTTGGGCTATTGGGCCGTCTCATGAGTTGGAGTGGATTGGGTCTTGCCTAGTCATTGGGTCAGTCCAGAACAACTTCAAATACCGATAAAGTTTGTTTGGGTACATATCCATCATCTAATTATAAAATATCAAGTCACTTTTATATAATGATTTATTTTAAAATGAATTAAAGATGTGGGTTATATTTGAAGGTGGTTGGTATCCAAGGTTGTTATAAAGGAGTCAATACAGATGTAAATCGATATTTCAATGACTTTAGTTTGGGGTTGAGGTATTGGGCAGTGCTGAAGCCATTTTGCACAGTGCTAAAGAGGTGTTAAGCAAGCGACACATAAATGGTTCTTTGGCTATGCTCACAATAAATTTCTCGAATGTTTTTAACATGATAGATCGATAAGCATTATTACGTGAGGTTAGAGTTGGATGCCCTTATATTTCTAAGTGGGTTGAGTATCTTTATTACCAGGAAGCAAGGTTGTATCTTATAGATGAACATATTATGTCAGTCGCTGGAATGGAACAAGGTTACCCATTAGATCAATTGTTCATTTTTTCTCTTGTATTACACACACTCATTCATCAGGTTAGAGACAATTATAAGCTTCTTCTTCATGTTCAGTATCTTGATGACGAGACTATTATAGGTGATTCACGAGAGGTTCTAAAGCCACTTACGAAATTTGGGAGACTAGTCCAGTTTTAGGCCTCAAATTGAATATTCGTACGATTGATATTTTTTGGCATTTGTGTGATGGTAGTAAACTTCATGAGGATTTGTTAACCCATCCGACATTGGGAGGTTTATGTTAGAGATGAAGTTGAATGGATGGACTGTTAATCATGATGAAGGCTTTATCAAGGGGTAATCCATGAAGAAATCTCACATGGCTATTGAGTTAATGCATCTTCTACCACAACTAAGGGATCATTGGAATGAGTTTCTTCTACTTTGATCATGCACAAATATTCTCAAATTGGTTTTTAGGCTAAGAATATGTCAACCTAATCATATGGAGGAAAAACCTATTTGGTTAGATAAAGAGTTGAGAATGGCGATTGAAGACATTGTGGTAGATGGATGTCCTTTCTTCGGGGACCTTCAACTGAGGGTAGCTTCTTTATCCATTAGAGTCAGGGATTAGTTTTATACTCAGCAATAGAGGTTGTCTCATACGCTTTTGTGGCTTCTAAGGCACAATCTTGTATGTTATAAAATCATATATTGAGGAAATTGATCATACATAGAGGAAATTGATTTAAAAATTTAATTTATTTTTAAATAAAATAATATTAAAAAGTGATGTAACATGAAATAATATTATTTTATTAAATCAGGGTATCGGTACTCAACTAAATTCAAAGGTATCGATAGAGATGGCAATTGGCAGGGTTTGAGTAGAGTACTATAATACTCATCCTCATATCCACGGTTTGAAAAAGTCCTCACAATCGAGCATATATCCGCGTGGACACTAGCTTTTTTATCTATACTTGTGCCCCATGGGTACCCTATGGGTACCTATGTACCCATACTCAACCCCATTTGCCCATATTTCTAATAAAAGATTATTGATTAGGTACGTGTACCCTCTAGTGTCTGCAATTTTAGGGATGAGCAAGGTAGTCAATTGTTCTTTGTTTTTCGGTTGGTCGTGCTTACATCTCCTCAGCCTCCTGTTTTTGGGGGTGACATGTTTGGTGTTTCAGGTGGGCTTTTCTGTCGACTGAGGATTATCTTGTGTTTTTGTTTTTCAAGATTTTGGTGTTGGTTCTTTTTCTCTTGTTGTTTTTTTGTTTGTTGTTTTTAGTTTTAGTGTAACACTGGAGTGCTTGTTTGTATCTTGTACTCTTTTTCTAATATATTTTCTCAACTTTTCTATTAAATAAAATGATCATCTCATTTTAAGTTTTTAACATTTAAAAATTCATGTAAATTTATGTGGCATTCAGGGTAATTTAAAAATGAAACAAAATTTTAAAAGAATTATAATAATTAAAAATGACACATAAAAATTAAAATTATATATAAATAAGTTTTAGTTATAATTATCTTGACTTTGATCAATCTCAGTTTTTTAGTATATAGGATTTTTAGTATAATATTTTTCTTATAAATATTTCTTTTTTATTTATTAATATTAATGTAAAAAAATTGGACTTTTTACTTTGGGCCTGTGTCGGAGAGTCCGGTGTTCCTGCATAGGATTGAGTCTGGTTGAGTTAATAAATAAATAAACACTTATATTAAAAGGGTACAAGTTTAATAATGATGTATTTAATAAAATTGATAAGCATGTTTATATTAGTTAAAATGAAAGCTAACCAGTGTCCTCAGGGCATTGGTTAAGAATTTCAAATAAGCATGTTCAGTTCATTCAATGTACACAATATTCTTTAAAAAAAATGTTGATTATTTCTCTTTTTAATGCATTGAATAGACATATATTTATGAAATACATGATTTTTTAATCTATTAATTAATATTCATCCTACCATTTTAATCTCTTAATCAGTTATTTTAATAGACAAATATACGTGCATATGTCTTAACTAATATATTTTCTCGTAACTATTATATTTTGAAACCATATAAAATGATAAAATACTTGGGAAATTGAGTAGTAACAATTTTCAAAAAAAAAAAAGAGTTTGATTTGACCTATCTTACATACATTAGTCCACGCTGGTGTTCTAGTTTACTTTGTTCCATAGTTGCTTCAAATTCACACTTTCCTTTTACATGATCGTCGTTGAATTTGTGTCACGTATACATGGCTCTTTCATGGTTTCTCAAACTCTCTTTCAAATGCCTTCATCATTTTGCATGGTATGCTCATATCTCATTTTTTACATTATTAGCTTCACTCTATATTTACCCTTATTTTGTTTCCTTCTATTTTCTAGGCCTCTTGCTGCTCTGGTGTATCCTATGTAAGTTATTGTTCTGTGTGTTTGCTGTATTCAAAAAGTTTCTACCTTTTAGATTATTGTTTCACGTCATTTTGATTTTTGGACAGGTGTGCTTCCATACAAGCAATAGAGACTGATTCCCATGCAGAAACTAAGAATTTGATCTCATATTGGATACTTCTTTCATTTCTTTATCTCTTTGAGTATGCTTTTATGAGCCTTCTTCTATGGTAAATTCTTTCATTTATTTATCTCTTTGAATATGCTTTTAGGCCTATTTACCACTTCATTCCTATGTTTCATCTCAGGTTGCGGGTCTGGCTGTACATTAAGCTAATGATCATCTTCTTCCTCACCATACCGGACTTTGGACGAGCTACTAATGTTTATGATAGCCTTATTCGCCCCATGAAATTGCAAATAGTTGCATGGAGGTTTAAGAAGTACTGGAGGAAGTGTTTTGTTGAGAAAGATGACTTTTTAATGCAAGCAGAGAGATATGTGAAAGAAAATGGAACTGAAGCCTTAGAGAAACTCATTGCTAGCAAGGTAAATAGATATGTCAATATGGTGTGTAATAAAGTTGGGTGTACAAATACAGCATAGGCTACAACTACAAGGAAGCATGTATGTGTATGAGTATGTATTTGCATGGAGTTGAAAAGTTTAGCTAATTTTTCCTTTTTTTCATATTGTAGAATACAATGTGTAGACCTGATGCAGAAGTGACAAATGAAATCATAGCTAATGATAATAAAAATGTGCTAAAGGTTGAGTTTTGATGTAAAGTTTTTGTTTAAATCAATTCTACATCTTTCTGATCTCATGGTGACATTTTTAGGACTTAATGAGGGAGCTTGACCTTGTGCAGACAAATGGAGAAAGAGTCCATAGTGAGCACCTAGACATCAAAGATTTGGAGGATATTAAGAAAAAGGAAATTCCTTCTACCAAGCAAGTAAGACTTCATTTACATTCTCTCCTTACAGATATCTCTAGAACACAATAATATTTTTAGACTTGAGGCATTCTAAGAGATCACGAGGGAAAGGTTTAGTCTAAGAAGTACATATAAATTCTGTATGTGCACATGATTTTTGTTGTGCTTGCTGTTTGTGGGGATTTTAGACTAGTTGTACTTATATTTGCGCTTGTTAGCTTCTATGCTAATATTTGGATTTTTCAGGATATTCCTGTAATGCCTAAAGTTGGGCCAAGTCATAACACATCATCAACCACAGTAGAGACTAAAGGAACAGCAGAGAGTAACAGAACTGGTGGAGAGGTTCCTCAGAGTTCTTCTACGCAGAAACAAATGCAGAAAGAGTGGACTTGTGCTTTATGTTTGGTAACAACCACGAGCGAGATAACCATGAACTCCCAACTCAGTGGAAGCAAACACAGGGCTGCTGCTAAAGCTTTAATAGCAAAGAAGCAATCTACTATTCAGATACAAAAGGACGCAGAAGTGACAAATGAAATCATGTCTACGGATAATAAGGAAACGCTGAAGGTCAAATTTTAATATTAAGTGTTGTGAAATTAACACAGTTCTTGTTACAAGTTTTTGTATGAGTCAATTTTACTTGTGTCTGTCACATGTCATTTCGAGTATTTAATGAAGGAGCTTCTTGTGCAGACAAATGGAAATCAAAGACTTGAAATAGACAACAATTTGGAGGTTATTGAGAAAAAGGAAATGCCTGCAACCAAGCAAGTAAGGATTCATTCATTCATATGTTAGTTTTGTTATGCACAAGTGAAGTATGTGTTGTACAATGCACAAGTTTGTGTCTATCATTAGATCAATAAGTCTACCATTGGATTAAAACGATGTATGGTAGAAGTTACCGATCAAATTGCAGAAAACAAAGTTGTACATAGTGCACCTTAAGATAGTTGCTTTTCTCGTGGAGCACGTAGCATTTCTCTACTTATATTATATAAATTGTGTGGATGTGATCATGATTTTTGTGGCCATTACTGTTGTTGCTAGAGAACCTATGCAATGTGGCAAGTCAAAAGACATCATCTGACATAGTAGAATACGCAGGAATAGAAGAGATCGGCACAACTTGTGGAGGTATATTCGACAGAGTTCTTCCACAAAGAAGGAAGAGCAGAAAGAGTGTACCATGTTTGGTAACCATATCGACATAGGCTATTGAAAGAGATAAAATAAAAGGAAAATAAGAGGCATTTGATTAAACCAGGAAATTGTATTATATAGGCAATAATACCAACAACTTGAAAGATCTATGCTAGTGAATAATCTATATAATATGTTATGCTAAGAGAATATTTTAGAACACGTTATACTTCAATGCGTTGCTGACCTGATTTCTTAAAGAACAATCCTTGGCATGGAAAACTTTCCAAGTATCTTAGAATGCAATAGACAACCTCTAAATGTTCCTCATGTGTTGAGTGGATAAATAGAACAAAAAATGTGATAATCTTTGATGCGAGATATTTCCACTGCATTTACAACCAATCTTTTGATTTAGTTCTATTGGAATATATGCTGCCCTACAACCCTTCATTCCAGTTTCCTTGAGAAAATCTTGAATATATTTTTTATGCGACAATACGATCCCTTTTTTGAACTCGCAATTTTCATTCACACAAAAATATTTAAGTGGTATGAGGTATTTAATCTCAAACACAATTGCAAGTGATGCCTTGAGGAATCTCAGGAGGGCAAAATCCACGATTGATTGTAGATGGAGAGACTTGCTGGAAAAAATGGTTTCAAGTTTTAAGGCTTTGAGGGAGACAGATTTGGATTCCGATAGGGTGGCATGGTTGTGCTTGAACGGTGTACCACTCCATGCGTGGCATTTAAATTTTTCAAGTTCGACCAGAAATTATTTTAAAGTTTAAATTTGATTCAGTTCACGAATAATTCAATTCAACTTCAACTTGTTAACTTTAAAAATATTTTTTAAATCTATTCTTTTTATATATATTTGATATTTTAATTTTTTTTTAAAATTAAAATAAAATAAAAGTTATAAGATTGGAATTTAATTTTTACTAAAAAATCCTTGTTATTTTTATTTGAAATAAGAATTTTATTAAATAAATAAGTTTAATATTTAATATTAATTTTTTCGCTCATAATCAGCTCATTTGGTTCATAAACATAGTTCAATTATTTAATTGTCAAATCGAATTTTGAACTATGTTAAAGTCAGTTTGGTTTATTGTCACCCCTATTTACAAGTGATGGTAAACATTTATATTACACAATTCTTTTTCCTCTAGGAAAATCAACCTCTTTTTAAGTATGATTTTTTTAAGGGTCATCATCTCCTTCAAGTGCTTAGAAAATCTTAGAGCTTCATATATATTATAAGAAAATGAGTTAATCTTTTGAGAGAAAAAGAAAAATCAGAGATTGAGGAAAAGATGAAATGAAAAAACGGATTCATTGATTGAATAAGAAAGTAGTTAGAAAGATACATTTATAGTTGTGCTACTATCAAATGAAATGAACAAACCAACATATATGTTGTGAATAGGATATCTTAGAAAACGAAGTATAATAGGTTTCTTTTATAATCAAGAAACCCACAAGGGTTGGGGTTTAAGGTTACCAAAGATAATAAACAACAAGGATTAGTTATAAACCAGTATTCTTTCTTTTCTCTTAAAACAAGATTACAAGTATACAAGAATAACAAATAACCTCTCTCAATTTTGAATTAGGGTTTTATCTTCCTATTTTCCCTTATTCAAAATATGAGAGACTAGTATGCTATTTATAAGAAACTAACACACTAACCTAACGAGCTTTTTAACAATTACCCATTACAAACTAACTTAGGGTACAAGCTAACTTAAACAATTGGATCCATAACACAAGACTCAATTAAACAACATGTGAGCAGACTTCGATGGCATGCTAAACCTAGAATTTGTTCCAATATTTCACAAATCTCCACCTTGGAACAAACTTTATAACAACATGAAACAAACTAGCTTTCTTCATGCAGCTTTATCAACTGCATACAGTGGAAAAACTTGCAATTGGGCAACGTCTTGGTGATCATATTAGCAACATTATGATTTGTCGAAACCTTCAGCACTTGGACTTCTCCACGCTCGATTATCCCTTTGACGAAATGCAACCTCACATCAATGTGTCTGGTTCTCTCATGATAGGCTGAGTTCTTCGACAGGTGTATTGCACTTTGACTATCACATTTAACAGTGATTCTTCGACCTTGAAGTTTCAGCTCCTTTGCAAAACCTTCAAGCCACAATGCTTCCTTTAAAGTTTCAGTTAGAGCGATATATTCCGCTTCAGTGGTTGATAAGGCAACAACCTTCTGAAGTGTTACTTTCCAACTAATTGTTGTGACAAACATAGTGAAAACATATCCAGAAATAGATTTTCTAGAATCCATACAACCTGCATAATCAGAGTCAACATATCCTTCGATTGCTGCTTTACTATCTTCACCCAAGGCTCTACCATAAATTAGGACTCTATTCAGAGACCCGTTTATGTACCTTAAAATCCACTTCAATGCTTGCCAGTGAGCCTTTCCAAGATTCGACATGTACCTGCTTACAAGACTTACTGCATATGCTATGTCGGGTCTTGTACTGACCATAACATTCATCAAAGAACCTACTATATTAGCATATGGAATGCTATTCATATAAGCTCTTTCGACATCATTACTGGGACACTGATCTATACTCAACTTGAATTGAGGGTTTATTGGAGTCACAATAGGATTTGAATTCGTCATACCAAACTTATCAAGAATCTTCTTCAAGTATGCCTCTTGAGATAAGCATAATCTTGATTGCTTTCTATCTCTCCGGATGTCAATCCCAAGAATCCTGGACGTAGCTCCTATATCCTTCATATCGAACTCCTTATTGAGTTCAACCTTCACCTTCATTATATCTTCGAGATTGTTGCTTGCTATTAGAATATCGTCCACATAAAGCAAAAAAATAACAAATGAATCACCAGGTCGAAATCTGAAGTAAACACAGTGGTCGAACTGACTTCTGATGAAACTTATGCGTGCCATGAACTTGTCGAATCTCCTATTCCACTGTCGAGGAGATTGTTTCAGCCCATATAAAGATCTCTTCAGTTTTCACACATACTTTTCCTTCCCCTCTTCGACATACCCTTCAGGTTTCCTCATCAGGATTGTTTCATCAAGATCACCATACAAGAATGCAGTCTTCACATCCATCTGTTCCAGTTCAAGATCGAAATGTGCCACCATGGCAAGCAACATTTGAATGGAAATATGCTTCACAATAGAAGAGACCACATCATTGAAGTTGACACCTTCTTTCTGAGTAAACCCCTTTGCAACCAACCTTTCCTTGTATCTCTTCGACACCACTCCTTTGATTCCTTCCTTAACTTTGAAAATCCATTTACAACTGACTAACCTGGCTCCAGAAAGGTTTCTCAATCAGTTCCCATGTATTTTTATCATGAAGAGACTTCATTTCATCATCCATGGCCTTCAGCCATTCAGTCTTATTTCGACTCCTAATAAATTCCTTATAGTCTTTATGTTCTTCGTCTAAAACCTCACTTGCATAGGTTAATGCATAAGCTATAAGATATGCATACCCAAGTCTTTGAGGTGGTTTGATGACTCTTCTCGATCTATCTCTTGCCAGCAGGTATTCATTATCAGTCTCCTCATCTTCGACAGCAGCTTATGCTTCTTCTTCGACTTTATCCGGGTCATGCAATTCAGCATCACTATGCTCCACCTCAACATGAATTTCTCCCTGTTCTAGCTCTTCGACAACATCGTCAGTTTTCTTGAAAGCCATCTCAGCTTCATTGAAAACTACATCTCGACTGGTGATACACCTCCTGTGACCTGGCTCTAGGCACCATAGCCTATAAGCTTTGACTCCTTCAGGATATCCCATGAACATGCATTTCAGAGCTCTAGGTTCGACTTTGTCTTGCCTAATGTGAGCATAGGCTACACAGCCAAATACTCTCTGTTTGTCGAGATCTATTGGATGTCCCGACCAGACTTCTTGAGGTGTCTTCATACCTACCGCAATCGAAGGACATCTGTTTATCAAATATGTTGCTGTCGAAACAGCCTCAGCCCAAAACACCTTCTTCAATCCAACACTAACCAACTGTCATACCCCAAATTTGTCCTACCCGCGCACTATTTTATTTTTACTGTCTAACCATTATTTCAAAAATCCAAAAATATGTGCCATTTTATTTTTCTGTGTGATATTCGAAAAAGTATAAAAAAAACAATGCATTTATTTCTCTTTAAAATTAAAAATTCATATCTACTTTTATTTTTAATATTATCATAAGCATTTTATTTATTTTATTTTTATTATTTAGTCATTATTCAATAATTTAAAAAAAGTTATTTCTTACTTTTATTATTAATACTTTTTATTACTATTATTGTTATTATTAGTTCTATTATTATTTATTAGTATTTTCATTTTTATTATTTCTATTATTATTGCTTATATTATTATTAGTATGTTTCATTTCTTTTTTTTATTAAAATCTATCATTATTATTATAACCATTTTTATTATTACTAAACCATTTTTCTAAACCCATTAGTTTTTTCTTTTAGGTCCATTATTAAAAAATGTCAAAAAAATATATTTTCATTATTCATTATTAGTATTATTAAGAATTTATTTTTTTCCTATTTCCATTATTATTATTAGAAATTATTAGCCTTGATTACTATTATTATTATTATTATTTTCCATTGTTATAATTGTTATATTATTATTATTATTATTATTATTATTATTATTATTATTATTATTATTATTTGTTACTGTTACAATTATTGTTATTATTATATATTAATCCACCATATTAATTCAATATCCAAAAATCAACACAACCATCACAATTTTTTTTCCACGTGATTTCACAGCACACTACCACCTTTAACAGACTCAGTACACACCACTATCTTTAGCAATTTCATTCCACTCACTAACAAACTCTCAACACCAATTTTCACAGCCTGTATATTTGATCCTTATCCAAAATTTTGCAGAATCATTTCCACTAATACCCTCTGATTTTTTCCTCTATTTAAACAGTCACATTCTCATAGTAGAAGAAGCGGGGAAAGCCTCCTTAAACGCTGCACAAAATTAATTCCAGATTCAAAAAAAAAAATCATTCCAAAAAAAATTCAAAATAACAAAATCCATAAACATTTCCTCACCTCTTACCATTCGAACCAACCATTCCTCAAACAACAAACAAAAACAATTCCTCCTTCAAATTAAATCCCAAAATCTGCATCTTTTTTTTCTTTCACAGAATAAACGCCACTCCCTCTGTGATTTCACATAATCATAAACCATCACTCTACATTCTGCAAAAACCTTTAAATAATAATTGTCACCAACAACCTCAAAACCATCCAAACCACCAAAATCCCAAAAAAAAAAAAAACGAAAAAATCTGAACGAAAGCTAAAACGAGATGGAGATGAAACCATAGTGAGAAATGAACTTACCATGAAACCAAGCACACAACCGAAACTCCCAGATTCATAGCGTTTAAAACATAGAGAAACAATCGAAGCCCAACCGCAAATCCGAGACGGAGAGAACCGATTCAAAAAAAAACTCGAACCCTTTCACAATCACTTTCTGTCAACCTCACCGAAACACGAACCAATCGCAAAATCCAGCCACCATCCGTCACGAGATGAAACCGACGCAAACCCAGCCGAAACTTTCGAAACCACTGCCGTGCCGGAACTCAAACGAAATCCGCGAGAGACTATGTGAAACCGCATGAGAACCAAACGCCAGAAACCGCACAAAACGCTACCACCTTCACCACCGCCATAAACCTCAAAACCTCAAAACTGCAAATCGTCATCACCTCCGCCACCACAAAAGGCAGAAACGCATCCAACCCGCCTGTTCGAGAGTGAGCGAGAGACGGGATCTGAGACAGAGTCGTCGACAACGAATCTCATCAACGCATAGAGGGAGACCGCCACGATCTGATGTTGTTGGTGGGTTTCATTTTTTTTTATTTATTACTTCTGAGTTTTTGTTTTAAAAGAAAGGAGAGGGTGGACCGTAAGGATCGTTGTTTTTGCTTAGTGATACTTTTGACTTGGTTTTTTTTATTTTTAATATGTATTTATAATTTCGCTACTGTAGTGTTGTTTTGCCGCAATTGTAATGGTTGTTAGGTAAGATCCAGAAAAGAGCTTTTAGTTTATAGCTTATAGCTTTTCAGCTCATATTAATGGAAAAGCTCTGTCTGGTAACTGCCTTTTAGTTTTTAGCTTATAGCTTTTTTACTAGCCTTTAGCTTTTTTTTCAAAAGCTATTTGAAGTAGCTTTTGAGCTTGTAGATTTTAGCTTATGATTTTATTTTGCCATTTGTACCCTTATTATTTTATTGAAAATCCATTTTTCCCCTTTATATTCTATTATGATTTAAATTAAAATAATTGTAATTTAATTAAGGGAATACGAAAGGTTAGCCATTATTTCTATAAAACAAATACACGGTGCATTTCATCTTCCATTTTATTTTATGTAATGTTCACTCAATCTTCATCCATTCTCATTCTCTAAAGAATCCACATTTGCTCTGAATTGAAGTCCACTCCTATTTCATCATTCGTAGTCTACCGTCAAATCATATATCTTTATCTCTCATTTTCATTTTTACACAGGTATCTTCATTTCTCCTCAACTTATTATTTTTTCTATTATACTTCAATATATTTTTGTTTGTAATATTGTTACTGTATGATTTGTTTTCATCTGTTTTTGTAAAGTTGTTTGATTCTTGACTTATAAAAAAAAACCTAAATCCCAATTTTATATTTTTATTAATAATGATGAATAGATGAAATTATATGACTTGCAACATTTTGATTTATTAATTTTGCTGACTTGATGAGAGTGATATGTTTTAGATGTATTGAGATTTTGTTGTTACTTATCTTTGTGACTTGCTTGTACACTAAATACTTTTTTAAATCGTAAAAGTCAAAAATACTAATCTTCGTTATTGTATGTTGTCAAATGGAAGGAACCAAATTTAAATGGACAAATGAGAATGAAAATATATTTTGTGACGTTTGTATCAAGTTTATTAGAAAGAACGGGCGTGGATCATTTAAATGGAAGTAGATTAGCAAAGAGTTTGAAGTTGCCACCAACATAAGATGTTTGGAAAAATCTTTAAAGAATAAATTTGATTCTATGAAAAATGATTGGCGCCTTTGGAAATTTCTCAAGTTTGGTGAAACTGGCATAGGATGGAATCCTGTTACAGGAAAGCTTAGTTGTTCAAATGAGTGGTGGGATAGAAAAAATTAAGGTTAGTTTTTAATAAATATTTTTAGTTAATGTAAAATTAAAATAATTTAATATAAGATCTTAAGGTTATTAGTTAACTTTTATTTGTCTGTAGGAGAAATCTGAGGCTAAAACATTTCGTAATAAATCAATAGATCCTTCAATTGAGGAATACTGGAATCAATTATTTGATGATAGTTATGCAAGTGGGGAAGAAGTTGTTGCACCCTCTGTGAATTCAGATTTTGTGGAACATTTTAATGGCGAGGAAGAGGATAAAGAAATTGATGGAGAAGACAATCGTCATTATGAAAGTGATGGAGAACAAATTTATGCAGACAAACGACATGCTTCTCAATTGGAATACTTGTTTCGAGAAGAAAATTATTTTTGGCCTGATTATATGAATGAGGTAGGTGGCACTCAAGTACCTAGCCAAGGTGTTAGAGGCACCCAAGTATTAAGCCAAGGTATCGGAGGTACACAAGTACCAAATCAAGTTGAAGGTACCAATAGAGTTGAACAAACACAAAACATGGCTAACAAACCGGTTAAGGTAACTCGTAAAAGAAAACAAACAAGAGGGACAGCGAAGCTAGGATGTCAAATTGAAACTTTAATTTCTCAATCTCACAAGGCATTGGAAATAATGCAATCTGATGGTGATACAAGTAAACAAGTTAATGGCAACTCTACCATTGCTACAACAATGTCTATTATAAACCGGATGATTAAGGAAGGTATTTTGGAAAAGGGTAGTGAATTGTGGTGCTTTGCTGCTTGTTTGGTAGAAAATGAAATAAGACGAGAGATTTTTTTAAATATGGAGGATGATGAGTCAGAAAAATTTGGCTAACATATATGCATTCCAAAGAGAAATAAACTTGTAACCTAATTTTTAAATAGTTTATGGAGATTGTGACTCTAATTTTGCAAGACATATGAATGTTCTTATTATTTTAATATTTTGAATTTCTATCTTAAAATATTATATTGATTTTATTTTATTATATTGAATTGATTTTTCTCGCTAATTATTAATAATTTATAAATATGGTAATCATTTCTTAAAGCTCATGATGAATCTTAATAATGTAATAATTTTCTTTTACTATGTTAATTATTAATTCAATACTATATTTATGAAAATAATATAATTCTCTTTTAATATGTTAATTCTTCAACGATTCTTTTTATTTGGATTTATTACTTAAGATTTGTATCTATTTGATTGTTTTTATGTTAATTCTCTTTTAATATGCTAATTTTTATTTAATATTATTTAATATTTATGTTTATATTTGGATTCATTAGTGATTGTTTTTATCACTTTTAATTATTATTTTGATTATTTATTACTTGAATTTTTATTGTTAATATATTATTAATTATTTTTTTGATTATTTATTATTTGAATTTTTATTATTAATATATTATTTTTATAAATATAGTAATGAATGATTTAATATATTTTTTTATTATTAGGCATATCATGGATTTTGAGAGAGAGAAAAAGAGAAGAAAGTATGCACTTTATTGGAATATAAGATCAAATACAATAAGTGCAATCGCTACATATTACTATAAATATATTTATAAGGAACCTTGTATGACTTCCATCAAAGCGGACAATATTGGATGAATGAGATATTGAATGGACATCTTGTTCGATGTATGAATGCCTTTAGAATGAACTCAAACTTATTTATACAGTTGTGTGAAGATTTGCAAACAAAATATGGATTAAAACCAAGTAAGAGAATGACAGTTGTAGAGAAGGTGGGCATATTTGTATATACACTTGTGTTGCACCCCAAAATTTGCCCTCACAATACAAGACTTTGTGTGCTAAGAAGATTCACAAGGTTCACAAGATTCACAATGCTTACAATACCTTTCATGAGGTTCATGAAGTCTACAAGTCACTTTATGAGGTTCACAAGGTTCACAAGATTCACAATGTTTACAAGACCTTTCATGAGGTTCATGAAGTCTACAAGTCACTTTATGAGGTTCACAAGGTTCACAAGGTTCACAAGACCTCCCATGAGGTTTACAATACATTTTATGATGGTTCACAAGGTTCACAAAGTTCACAAATAGTCAGAAGAGTTGACAATTCCCTCAGACAATGCACCTCCTAAGCAGTGCATCCAAAACTAGGGTTTTGACTTTAATCAGGCTAAATGAACTTTCAAGACTTCAAGTGAGCTTCATAACATCTTATATGTGTTTAAGAATCCCCATGACAAGTTTCAAGACTTTTCTCAAAAGTTTGCTCAGTCAGATGATCAGATAAGTCAAAATCAGTCAAAGCAGTTAAAAAGTCAAACTGAGGTCAACTGTGGTCAAACCAAAGTCAAACTTCATGATTTTTTGCCAACATCAAGTATATGAAGTAAAATTCATCATTTGATCAAAGGTTGATCATGATTCATCAAGGAAATTCCAGATCATCAAGAATCAGGAGTTTCTAAATTAGGGTTTCCTTAGTAAAAGTCAACTGAACTTTGACCAGCCATAACTTTCACATGCTTCATCACCAAGTCTCCATCCAAAGCTTATTTTGAAGGAAATTGAATTCTCTACAACTTTGTGTCTCACAAGCCAAGCCCAAAAATGCTTCATTTGGAAGGTATGAGCTAAGACATTATAGGTCCTTTTGAAAGTCAACAAAAAGTCAACAATTTCAAAAGGGCATAACTTGAGAATGGTAAATGATATGGACATGAAACCAGTGGGGTTGGTTACAGGACTCTTCAAGCTTTCCAAAATGTCCAAGAACACCCTCATAGCATTAAAATTGAAAGATATGTGCCCTTGCAAAGTTGGGAAATTTTTGGTTGGTTTATGAAGAAAATGGAGGTCTAAAACCAATTTCTTCCAAATGGGCTTGCCATATGATGACCCAATCCATACTATAACTTCATGCACGACCCAAGTCAACAAAAATCAGATTTTTTATCATTTTATTTTTATTTATTTTTATTTAATTCATTAAAAATCATTTTAAATTAAAATAAAATATAAAAGTCAAAGATTTAAATGTGATTGAGCTTCTAGAAATTCATTAAGATGATTGGAATTGAAGTGGAAAGAAGATCATGATGATTGGCCTAAAATAGCAAGTGTTCATACAAGGATATTTGATTTTTAAGGCATGATATTTTTGAATCTTTTTAGATCAAATCTTCCACACAAATATCCAATTTTTCTGACCTAATGCATTGCTCTATAAGTATACAATGTAACCCTAACACAAAGCCACGAATTGGCAGCCTCCAAGAGTAAGTTTCACAAATCAAAAAACCATCCAAAAACTCACATTCGGTTTCAATCAAACAAGGCATTTGAAGGTAATTTGAGAACACAACCATGATCACTAGACATCATTGAGTGGAAACCAATGCTTGGTTGCATCCAAAACCATTCACATAGCATAACCCGAAGCATTCTTGATCATGAACAATTTTTTTTCGATTGCACTAATTCAATGCATTTTAATGGATTTTGTTTGTCTAATCTTGTTTGTGATGTTGTATAGAACGTTTCTGGGCGAAGAAATCAAAGAAATCATGAATAACCCGTGAGATGCCATGTTAGGGTTTTGAGCTTGAAATTGGGGTTCTTCGATTTAGCCTATATAAATACCTTCTAAGGACATAAATAACATGAATGAACTGTATTGATCATGTTGGCATGATCAATTTGGCAAAATTGTATGTGTATCATGTATTATGAATTTCGTAGGTTTTTTAAATGCAGGAAAAATCGTAGGTAAGTTCGTAGCAATTTTCGCAGCAAATTCAAATATCCAGAGGTTGAAGATGATCCCTGCGCGCGCAAGCTAGAATTTGAATTTAATTTTAATATTTTTATGTTTTGTTTCTGTTTAATAGCACAAGCTAACGCTTGTCCCAGTGGTGAAGCCAGCTGTCGCTCCCGGGATTTTCATCCTAGTACAAACGCGAAAGTGGCGCGGAAAGGTAGAGTCGCCAGCCAGACATTTTTATCCCAAAGGAGTGGGAAAGGTAATGTTGCACAAACCTGAGGAAGAAAGGAAAGGACAAGGCCTTGCGAACCAAAGATCTGAATTCGAGAGTCGGTTACGACCTGGGAAGGTATTAGCACCCCAGATCGTCCGTCGTACCCGACGGGATCCACGCTTGCTTGTTTTGCTTCAAAGGGTGAGAAAAATATGATTGCTGAACAAATGAACCGCTAACTGGAAATGGAATTGAAAATGAGAAAAAGAAAGAAAGGGGAAAATGTAGGGAAAATAAAGAGTGTGCTCGAACGGGCCCTACCCCGCTGCCTACGTACCTCATCGGGATAATGAGGATCAGAGTCGACGTAGTTCGCCTAACTAAGGCGGGAACTATTTGTTTGTGTTTTTTACAGCTGGAACTGCGTATGTCTATGCTCAGGTGTTGCAGGCTCGTCTGGTACGAGTGCGTTTACCGTCTTGCATGTGTGACAAGTCGTCGCGAGTTCGCGTTGTGAGTGAATGAGATGAGAAAAGAAGTTCCCGCAGGATAGTCGCTTGTTATTTGTTTTTGTCTTTTAAAAGAAGTGTTTTGAATTTGTTTGTGAACGGTCTTGTACTAAGACCTATCCATCGCGGTGAGAATTCATACCTCGCCCCGAAACAGGACGTGTATAAACACTCCGCAACAAAGTCTCGTGTCGTACAAGATTGCTCGGTTTTTGTTAAGTGTTTTATTGCTTTTCTTTATGAGGTGAGAAAGAGAATGACTCAAGTTGATAAAAGGAAAAAAATCTAATGGGAACTAAGACACAACCCTAATTTTTATTGATTATTTACAAGGTAGTCCTAATGGTTAGTGAGGTTTTCTATTCCTAATGGAACCTTAAAACTACTAGAATTCAACTTACTTCTTAATGAAGTTAAGTTGATTCTAAGAACAAATGGGAATCCTATACAAGTTGTAACAATAAAAATAAGGCAAAACAATGAAATCAACTATGAGAAATAATATTCTAAAAATGCCTTAAAGGCATGGATAATAAATAGTCTTATTTATTTATTCTATTTTATTTCTATATGAAAATGAATTTTATACTAGTTCTAAATTTAGGTCAAAATTAATATTTATCCTAAAACAAACTAAACTAAACCTAAGTCTAATGTTGAATTCTATGACTAAAATTAATCTAGACTATTATTATTATTATTTTTTGTATTGAACTATATTGTTATTATTTTTTAGTGGCCTAAACTAATATTCTAAGAAAATACTAAAAACTCCTAGAAAAATTATGAAAATTAAATTGCATGGTCTTAATAATATCTAAAATATTATATTAAAAGGGATTTTAAAAATACTTATTTTTCCTATACCTAAAAAATTATTTAATTTCAACTAAGATTACCCATTATTTCCTAAGGATTACTCCACTAAAACCTATGATAAAAGGTTCTAAAAATTCCATTAAAAATATCCTAAACAATATTATGAGTCATCTAATTACTGAAAAAAGAATGGCTCAAAAAAGTTATTGGAAGTTACTTAAATAAAATAAACAAAATTCAACCTACTAAGAAGAAATTCAATAAAGTTAAATACAAGAATAATTCAGAATTAATTCAAAAATAAATAAATTCCAGAAAATAAAAATGTCATAAATTCCTAAATTTAATTATTAACCTACTTTGATTTTTGGGGAATTTTCTAATGCTTTTTCCTATTTTTTATGCATTTAATTTGAAACTATAATTAACTAAAATAAAATCCTAAATAAATAATGCAGGGAGGTGAGTTAAGTCATTTTTCTGGTTATTTCGCACATGGGCCTGCAACAGAGAGGTGTGTGTAGTAATATCCTTAGGCCCAGAATGCAGGAAATTGAGGGAGGTGTAATAAGTGAATTCTTAGTTCATTTTTTTTGTGGGCCTTACAGCAGGGGTGCAAGTATCATACCTTTCTAAAAACTTAATTTAGAAAAAAGATTAAACTAAATTTAAACTTATGATTATGTTTCTTAATATTTTAATTAAACTTATCAAAAAATTATCCTAAAAACTTAATTTAGAATTAAACTTATGAAGATATTTTTCTAAAAGAAACTTAATTTAAACAAAATCTTAAATTAAACTATTTCTATAATCTTTTCTAAAAAAAGACTTAAATTAAACAATGAATCAAATTATAAAACTGCTAAATAAATTAAGTCTTTAATCTAAAAAGAAAAATGAATTAATTAATAATCTAAACTAACTATAATCTTAATACAAAACTTAATAAAAAAACTGAATTAAATTATGATAATTACAACATTAATTAAAAAATGAATTGAATTATAAAAATGAAATGAATTATAATCTGAATCTACAGCAACCCTAATTAAATCTCCTCATCTTCTTCCTTGCGCCGCACCACCCCCATCATCCCTCTTCTCCTTCCCGTCACCTTCTCCTTCTTCCTTTCCTTCTCACGCCGCCGAACCCAAACACCGTCCATTCTTCCGTCTTCGTCTTCATCACCATTGAAACCTCTCCTAAGCACCTTCAAACCAAACCAAAACTAACCTAATCCCTCTTTTGATCAAGCCAAGGCCTACGGAAATCCCAACGTCTCCCCATTCTGCGGCGACCTCCATTGAAGAAGAACAACTTCTTCATCCGTCAGCCACCACCTATCAACCAAAATCTACGCAAACCCTAACCTAACACAAGCTAGACCGAAACAAAAGCTCGTTCGGACCTCACGTCATCAAGCCTATTCTCCTCACCTCCAATCATCGAAATCCTAACTAAGAACAAACGAGCACGCATAACGCTAAGGCAAGATCAGTGAGAACAAAGAAATCGTACCTTGTCGACGGCGAGAACAAGACTTTTGGTGACAGCGCAGAACAATGTTGCGTCAGGTATGAGCTTCGGCTTCTCTTTTCGTCCCTGTCTCTTACGGCTTGCAAATGCTGGTCATCGCAGTTCTTGAATTTTCACTGAGGGATTTGCTATTTCGCAGGTTAATTCATGGAGATGCAGAGCCCATTATTGATTACGGATGTCGAAAGATTGCCACAAGACCACTGAAAGTTGTCGAATGTTGATCAAGGACGGGTGTTGAACAACGCAAATTACAGAAAGTTGTCGACTCCGTGACGATCTCGGTGGCAACTGTAAGAGCCGTGTGATCACTGAACAAAGGTAGCTTACAAATCCCCGAACACAGTTCGAGCTTAAACCTTAGACTCGCAATTCTTTCTCCATTCTTTCCCTTGTAACAAACCCTGTGATATCCTTGATTTGCAGGATGTATGATACCGTCAATGGATTCACAAATCAGTGCTGCTCCTTCATTCTTCTTTGCGACTTGCCGCAATCACAATGTAGTGTCATTGATGATGGTAGCCACTGCTTGAATCTTGCTTGTAATGGAGGTAACCATGAAGACGTGGGATAGAGACTAATGCTGATGTAACTGGGAGATTGAGGAGAGACTGAAAGTGAAAGGGTTTGAGAAACAACGTGTCAGCCTATCAGTTCCTATCAGTTCCAGAAAAAAAAAAAAAGAAACTGCAATGTGAAGAGTGATCCTGATTTATAGAATCCGGAAGAATACTCTAGAAGCTTCAGGTATGTTCCACTCATTGCATTCAGTTACGATTCTGTTAGAACTTACAACTGATTTGTAACTGAGTTTCTCTTTGGATTTTTGTTACTTTCAGTTACATTATGGCTACTTCTCATATCTGTTTCCAAATTAATGGCTGGGATTTTGAGTTGGATGTTGGGTATTGAACCAGTTAAGGATTCGATTATTTGTTATGAGCTTTTATTATAGATTCTGTTATGAGTTAGTTGAAGCATTCTGTTAGGAAGTTAGTATTTTGTTAACTTACTTCCAGTTGTGATTCTGTTTGGAACTGTTGTGAATTTGATTAAAAAAAATCAGTTATGAACCTGTTATACTTTTCTTTCATTTTCTATTTTTTGATTTGTGAACTCATTTTCATCTGAATTTTGCTTGAGATTGATGCTGACACTTTGGCATCAACCCCTTTTGTAATTAACACTGACTTTTGAACCTCTTCTCTGAGTCATATTATTGATGAACAAAATCTGTTTTTCCTTTGTAGTGTTCACTAACTCTAATGTTTCTCGTTATCGCAGATGGGTGGTGGTGATTGAAAACTTGAATTAAATGAGTGACGCTGAACAATAAGAGATTGATGCAGCTGAACAAAAGAGAGCACCACAAGCAAACCGTACATACCCACAACCTCATTGACGTAAGCTCTGAACCGTAACCTTTTACCTCATCTTCTTGAGCTGTAGCCTTGATCTTTTGTTGCAATTTTCTATTTGACTCTCTTATTGCGATACGTCGTCGATTTACTCCTTTCCTTATTCTGAATTCATTGCAAGTTGAAATGCAGTGGACTTCCAAGTGAGCAATTGATTATTTCTGAAGCTGCAGCTTTATATTCCAAAGTGAAACCATTAGTTACCACCTCTCTTTTCAAAATTGATTGTGACTGTTTCTTGATTTTGTTGCAATGGTATCCATTTGATATACGGATCAAACTGATGTACACTGATTTTCTCTTATTGTTCTGCTACATTAGTCATAATTAAAACTGATTTTTCTGGTTTATTACAGGTCATGCCGAGTGGAGCGAGGTCCTTCCTTTGAAAAGAGTTGAAGAGATGATGAAATTGAGTATTAGGACCGGCTGTTTCGCAATTGATGCAGCATAAAGTTGAAAATTAATTGCCGAAGTTTGTATTGATGGTTGATAACGATTGATGGTGGTTTTTTCCTTTGAATTTAGTGTAATGATAAAACTTCTTTTGTAACCATACTTTTTTTGTGTTTATAACTTAGTAGAATTTTCTTCTCCTGTAACAACATTGTACTTAGCCTTGGACTTGGAAATGTAACTGTATTCCTTTGGATTATCTCCAATAATTAACAAATAATTTGTCATCCTTTATGGGCTTTTGATTTTCGAGTGAATTCTCAATGCTTCTAATAAGAACCATAACAAAGCTCTTCTCCGTATGTTCCCCTACATGTACACCTTTCCATTTTCATATACTTTCTCATACTTACAGCAAAGCTTGTGTATGGACATGGTATTCAGACATATGATCCTAAATTAGGTACATCCTAAGAGGACGCAGGATCACACCA
Source organism: Lathyrus aphaca (assembly GCA_963966055.1). Lineage (NCBI taxonomy): Eukaryota > Viridiplantae > Streptophyta > Magnoliopsida > Fabales > Fabaceae > Lathyrus > Lathyrus aphaca. The sequence continues at coordinate 105,392,799 of OZ014521.1, forward strand.
TCTTATCCTCTTGCCATTGCATTGTCCCTTATATACATAGCTTGTAAGTACATGAAGACTTATCCACCTTATATCACATTGCCTACCAAGACATCCTCTTCCTTTTCTACTTCACGTGGCCTTTAGTAAGAACAAAATTAAGAACAAAGATCTAGCAAACATGTGACTCGGCCCCTTGAAAGAAAATGATCTAAAGGTGTGAAAGAAATGGCCATAGGCCCAAAATAAGTAGCAAAAACAATGGTTTAATATGAATGGCGTTGGATTTTAATAAATGGATAAAGATACTGGCTTGGATTTGAAGTGGATCCCGATGACTTGAACTTGCATTTGAATGACACCTTCTAAATAAATCAATAATTGTGCATTCTCCCTTAACTTGAAACGAAACCCTTTAACACAATCCACTCTTGAGAACTTTGATACCATACTAAACTTCGCACAACCTCGAATTATTATTCTATGAACAAATGGGTCTAAGCCTATCTTTGATACAATGGACCTCCGTTGATAAAGTTCCCTTCAAAGCAAAATCATGAACAAGGACTCCAAATTTTCCTTGAGGTATTCAAAGACGAAGGACACAACTTGAGACATCAGGAGGAGTTGATATTCTTACCCCAAAGCCAATTTGGCTGAACACCTCAATAATAAGTTAGATGTACCAGTGAATATTCTCCATAAGTTCACACCATAATAGATACAGATAGGGCACGAAACCCTAATTTCCATGGGCAATAATCAAATGCCTTATGAATCCATGAAATGCGTTATTATGATGTTAATGAATGCAAAATGATGAGCCAATAGAGGGAAATAAATATGAGGGCAAATTTTGAGGTATTACAGCTGCCCCTATTCAATCAACTGCAGACATGAACGGATAATTGCAACAGCTTTTAGGCGTTCAAGGTATGGAGTGATTGAATACTCGAATAAAACCTGAAAATTTGCACACTGAGGATAATGGAAATGCCATCTGCCCATTTATTCATTTATGTATTTTTTGATTTTGACCTCTGAATAGGTAGCGGAAAATAGAAACAGGCGGAAATTTACTGGGAAGAATGCCATCCTCGAATGATAACTCAAAAGGAGATAGGACGGGATGAAACGGGATCATTGTACTTAAATGATAACCCGAACGAAATGGGATCGTTGTACTTAAACGAGAGCCCGAGCAAACAGGATCATTGTACTTAAATGATAACCTGAGACGCGACCGTTGTACTGAAACGGAGACGCGAAAGAATGAGACTGTTGTACTGAAACAAGACTCAAAGACGAGACCATTGTACTTAAATGGAGACTCGAATGAAATGGGACCGTTGTACTTAAACGAGAGCCCGAGCAAACAGGATCATTGTACTTAAATGATAACCTGAGACGCGACCGTTGTACTGAAACGGAGACGCGAAAGAATGAGACTGTTGTACTGAAACAAGACTCAAATACGAGACCATTGTACTTAAATGGAGACTCGAATGAAATGGGACCGTTGTACTTAAACGAGAGCCCGAGCAAACAGGATCATTGTACTTAAATGATAACCTGAGACGCGACCGTTGTACTGAAACGGAGACGCGAAAGAATGAGACTGTTGTACTGAAACAAGACTCAAATACGAGACCATTGTACTTAAATGGAGACTCGAATGAAATGGGACCGTTGTACTTAAACGAGAGCCCGAGCAAACAGGATCATTGTACTTAAATGATAACCTGAGACGCGACCGTTGTACTGAAACGGAGACGCGAAAGAATGAGACTGTTGTACTGAAACAAGACTCAACTGGGGATAACAACAAGACTCGGTAGAAGTAACCGCCCTGGGAAACGAAGTTGCATTCTGTGGGGAATACTTCAATATGATGGGAGATATAACAAGTCTCATGTAATATACCTCAGAACTGGCTCATGCTGGCATGCATATATTTGAATTTATGGCGTAATGCTCCATGATGATGGAAATGCTACGCTTTGGAAGATGCAGACGCAATGATGATTATGCGAATGACAATGCAAAAAAGATCTCCTGATAAGGAGACTGCAGGTATTTCCAGATAACTTGGCTGGGAAGAACGATGATCACTGCATTGATCTGGCTCATCCTGATGAGGAGGAAACAACTCTGCGGGGAAAGTTGTTAATAATACACTGGCTCTGAATTGCCGCCATTGCCAAAAATAAATTGGACTTTGAGATTGGAGCGCCAAGACCCTGCTGGAAATGGACCCTTCTTGAACTCTGACGAGGAAGTGAGGACTTCTTGGGAATCAAAGGCATGACACTGCTGAGGAGGCAACTGCTGGGGAGGCAAAACACTCCTTATACTGCTGAAAAATTGCCCCCTGTCTGCAAGGAGACTTCTGCTTGGGGACAACACCCACTTTCTGCTATCTGGCTGGGTGAAATTTCAACTTGCACATGGCTGGGAATGATTGGAAACAACCTGGGAGATACTTGCTTCTGTTCAAACAAAAAGGAATGCCCCTCCTGGATGATAGTATTTAGCTCTGTTAGCAACACCAGTACCTGTACCTGCATGAACACAATCGATAGTACCTGCAACATAGAGAATTAGTTTGGGACCCGCTTGCCCCAGGCTCATAGCATGAATCATTGTCTAGGTATCTCAGCACCCTTTCAGAGTTGTATTAAATGTTTCTATTCTCCTGCACGAGTTAGAAAAGCATTCAAATGTTCATAACACAATGCAAGTTACCATTTGCTAAACGTTTTCACAATCAATCAATGTTGGATGAAAAAGTAAAAACAAAAAGCTAAAATGGTCAATTGACTGAAGTTGAATTTTTTATTGATTTGGAAAGGTGGCCCTGAATAGGCAGTACAAAGGAAGCAGTTCCCTGGAATAAGGGAACAGCTGAAAAGAAAAAGAAAACTATCCTATTGGCAATGCGAGAAGTGAATCTCATCAAGTATCAACCCGGTTATGACTCGTATGTCCTCAAGACGCTCCGCTCTCTTGCCTCTTGAGAAAAAGTAAGTGAACTGATCTTCAACCCTTAGGATAGCCTCAACTGTAGGTAGGTCATGGATCTCGCAGCTCGCAGTCGTTCGTGTTAATCCCTCTTTTGCGTGGATCGCCCTTTCAGGTTTTCAATCCACCGGAATACCCTTTTTTGCCTGAGTTGTCCGATGTGGCTTTTCAACTCAGCGGGTGTACATTTTTTTTCAATATTTCCCTAACTTTTGCCCGAGCCTTTTATTCTGTTTTTGGCTCGCCGGGATGCCCATTTTTGCCTGGATCTTTATTCTGTTTTTATCCAGCGGGTCCTTTTTTACACGAAGTATTTTCTTACTGCGTCTGCGTTGACAGGGGATGGAAAGTCTTCTCCGTCCATGGTTGTCAGCATTAAGGCTCCGCCTGAGAAAACCTTTTTAACCACGAACGGTCCTTCATAGTTGGGTGTCCACTTGCCCCTGTGATCGTTGAGAGGAGGAAGAATCCTTTTCAGCACTAAATCTCCTGGCATGTACCTCTGTGGTCGCACCTTCTTGTCAAAAGCTTGCTTCATTCGTCGCTGATACAACTGTCCATGGCATACAGCCGCTAGACGTTTCTCTTCAATGAGGCTCAATTGATTATATCTGGATCGGAGCCACTCAGCTTCATCTAGCTTGATGTCCATCATCAACCTCAACGAGGGAATTTCTACTTCGATTGGTAGGACTGCCTCCATACCATACACCAATGAGAATGGAGTTGCCCCAGTTGAAGTGCGTACTGATGTTCTATACCCATGCAACGCGAATGGTAACATCTCGTGCCAATCTTTGTACGTCACAACCATCTTCTGAACAATCTTCTTGATGTTTTTATTAGCCGCCTCGACGGCGCCATTCATCTTCGGACGATATGGAGAAGAGTTGTGGTGTTCTATTTTGAAGTCTCGACACAAGTCAGCCATCATCTTGTTGTTGAGGTTAGAACCATTATCAGTAATAATTCTTTCAGGGACTCCATACCGGCAGATGATGTCCCGCTTAATAAACTGAGCGACCACTTGTTTAGTGACATTGGCATAGGAAGCAGCTTCGACCCACTTCGTGAAATAATCAATAGCAACTAGGATGAAGCGATGCCCATTAGAAGCTGTTGGCTCAATCTTTCCAATCATATCGATGCCCCACATAGCGAACGGCCATGGCGAAGACATGACACTCAACGGATTCGGAGGCACATGGACCTTGTCGGCATAAATTTGACACTTATGGCATTTACGGGAGTATTTGCAACAATCAGATTCCATGGTAATCCAATAGTATCCCAATCTCAATAATTTCTTAGCCATGGCATGTCCTCCAGCATGGGTACCAAAGGAGCCTTCGTGAACCTCCTGCATTAACATGTCTGCCTCGCGTCTGTCCACACATCTGAGCAGCACCATGTCAAAGTTCCGTTTGTACAACACACCATCCTGATTCAAGAAGAATCCTCCCGCCAGTCTTCTAAGAGTTTTCTTATCTTTACTGGATGCCCCAGCCGGGTATTCTTGAGCCTTCAGGAATTGTTTGATGTCGTGGTACCAAGGCTTGTCATCTTCACCATCACCAACTGCGAAGACATAAGCCGGTCTTTCAAGACGAGAGATCGAAATTCGAGGCACGAAATTCTCTCGGCATACTTTAATCATGGATGATAAAGTTGCGAGAGCATCGGCGAACTGGTTTTCGTCTCTAGGAACATAGCTCAGCTTTACTTTGGTAAAGAAGGTTAACAGCCTCCTGACGTAATCTCGGTAAGGAATCAAACGAGCTTGATGAACTAGCCATTTGCCATTGACCTGATTAACCACCAAAGCAGAATCTCCGAAGATCTCAAGGTTCTTGACTCGCAAGTCTATTGCCTCTTCGATCCCCATGATGCAAGCTTCATACTCTGCCTCGTTATTAGTGCACTCGAAGGTCAACCGAGCAGCGAGAGGTGTGTGAACTCCTTCTGGTGAGATAATAACAGCACCTACTCCACTCCCATTCATGTTTACAGCTCCGTCAAACATCAACTTCCATCTGGATTCAGGGTCAGGCCCCTCCTCCGGAAGTGGTTCTTCATGGTCTTTCGACTTGAGGAACATGATGTCCTCATCCGGAAACTCAAACCTCATGGGTTGATAATCATCAATCGGCTGCTGGGCCAAGTATTCTGACAACACACTCCCCTTGATAGCTTTTTGTGAAGTGTATTGTATGTCATACTCCGTGAGTATCATTTGCCAACGGGCCACTCTTCCTGTCAAAGCCGGCTTCTTAAAGATGTATTTTACAGGATCCATCTTGGAAATTAGGAGAGTAGTATGAGTCAGCATGTACTGTCTTAGTCGGCGAGCAGCCCATGCCAAAGCGCAGCAAGTTTTCTCGAGTAGTGAGTATCGTGTCTCACAATCGGTAAACTTTTTGCTAAGGTAATAAATGGCATGCTCTTTTCGACCAGACTCGTCCTGCTGACCCAACACACATCCCATCGATCCTTCGAGCACAGTGAGATACATAATCAGAGGTCTTCCTGGCACTGGAGGCATAAGAATTGGTGGTTCCAACAGGTATTCTTTGATTCGATCAAAGGCTCGCTGACAATCTTCATTCCATTTAATGGCCTGATTCTTCCTCAGAAGCTTAAAGATGGGCTCGCACGTGGCCGTTAGGTGAGAAATAAACCGTGCAATGTAGTTTAGTCTCCCCAAGAAGCCACGCACTTGCTTTTCAGTCTTCGGCTCAGGCATTTCCTGGATTGCTTTCACTTTGGCCGGGTCAACCTCAATTCCTCGTTCACTAACAATGAAACCGAGCAACTTGCCAGAACGAACCCCGAAGGTGCATTTATTCGGATTTAACCTCAGTCTGAACTTTCGAAGCCTGTCGAACAATTTTGCTAGGTTAACCAAGTGCTCTTCTTCCGTCTGGGACTTTGCTATCATGTCATCAACATAAACCTCAATTTCATGATGGATCATGTCGTGAAACAATGTCACCATTGCCCGTTGGTAAGTAGCTCCTGCATTATTTAAACCAAACGGCATGACCTTGTAACAAAAGGTGCCCCAAGGAGTGATGAAAGTTGTCTTTTCCATATCCTCGGGAGCCATCTTGATTTGATTATAGCCTGAGAATCCGTCCATGAAAGAGAACACGGAAAACTGAGCAGTATTATCGACAAGTACATCTATGTGAGGTAGAGGGAAATCATCTTTGGGGCTAGCCCTATTCAAATCCCTGTAATCCACACACATTCTGACTTTGCCATCTTTTTTAGGAACCGGCACGATGTTAGCAACCCATGGAGGATAACTAGTCACGGCCAAGAAACCAGCATCAAACTGTTTTTGCACTTCTTCTTTTATTTTAATTGCCATGTCTGGACGCGTGCGCCTCAACTTCTGCTTTACCGGAAGACAACCTTCTCTGAGAGGTAGCTTGTGTACCACAATATCAGTGTCTAAACCAGGCATATCTTGGTAGGACCATGCGAAGACGTCAACGTATTCTCGAAGCATAGCCATCAAACGAGTCTTGACAGATTCATCTAATGCAGATCCGATCTTGACTTCTTTCTTGTCCTCTTCAGTACCCAGGTTTATCACTTCAACATCTTCCTCATGCGGCTGAATCATCTTCTCCTCCTGTTTGAGCAGTCTGGCCAATTCTTCGGGTAAATCACAATCCTCTTCACCTTCCTCATCGGCTTGATAAATTGGATTGTCGAAGTCATACTTAGCCATAACAGGGTCGTCATTGATAAGATCCGGTGACGAGCACCTGCATGAATGATGATTCATGCGAGGCTTTAGCAACAACTTGATAAAATGAGAAACATTGCCATTTTAAAAACTTTTCTTTCTTTTTGAAAAACAAAAGTAAAAAACGAAAGACAGAGAACAACATGAAATGAATGTGAAACGTCAGTTTTATTAATGATTGTGTTAATGAACAAATGAACCCTTACAAAGAGCCACTATGCCCCGGGTAAGACATAGTGCTTTAATACAGGAAAACAAAAACAAAAACATTACTCTTCAAAAGATGTTACTGAAATGAGCCTTTCGGACGTCCAGTTGCTAAGTTGAGCTCCTGGGATGGCAGGCCTAATCCATTCATCCAAGTCACAGTCACTATCAACAGCTTCATCCTGCACTGCGCTGATATTTCCGTAATCTATCACTCCTGCACTTGTGAAAGTGACCGGGCTCTGACAACCTTTTGCACTTGTTTCAGACGAAGATCCTTCAGGGTGATAACCAATCCCGAACATGTCCTTCTTCTCTGGCAATTCGACTGGGCTGCCCCAACCTTCTCGCACTCCAGATTCTACTAATTCACGCGCTTGTTTATAAGAGGCTATAGAAACCCCCTTCTTCGGCACCTCAGGAGAAGTTGCTACGGCGGATGCTTGCTCGGACTTAAAAGGCTCAAAAGCTTGACATGGGGTTTCGACTATTTCGCCATCCATCTCCACATATTTAAATGAGGCTAGATGACTGACGAAGATATCTTCTTCCCCGCTAACTGTCACAACTTGACCTTCCCAGACGAACTTTAATTTCTGATGAAGTGTAGAAGAAACCGCTCCTGCCGAGTGTATCCAGGGCCTTCCAAGTAAACAACTATATGCCGGCTGGATATCCATCACGTAAAACGTGGTATTGAATATTTGTGGACCTACCTTGATAGGTAACTCCACCTCTCCAAATACCGATCTTCTTGATCCATCGAATGCTCGGACTACTAAATCACTGGGCTTTAGCACCACTCCATCATAGTCCAGCTTCATCAATGCCTTCTTAGGCAAGACATTCAGAGATGAACCAGTATCCACCAGCACATGGGAGAGCACTGCACCCTTGCATTCCAGAGAAATATGCAATGCCCGATTGTGAGCACGCCCATCAGAAGTTAAGTCCAAGTCCGTGAAACCCAATCCATGACTGGCATTAACACTGGACACCACCGTTTCTAGCTGGTTTACGGAAATATCCTGAGGCACGTATGCCTTGTTCAGAATATTTAAAAGGGCCTTCCTGTGAGAGTCCGAACACATGAGTAATGATAAGATGGGGATCTTTGACGGCGTCTGCTGCAAATGATCTACAATCTTATAGTCACTCTTCTTGATGATCCTCAAGAATTCTTCGGCTTCTTTATCAAAGGTGAGATCTGGATCAGCTGATGGAGTTGGATCATCGGCAACTACTGGTTGCTTTCCCCTGGCTCTAGCTTGGGCTTCGGCAGTATCCCTGGGTGGTATCACATTGCTTCTCAATGCTTCAGGCGCAAACAATCTTCCACTTCGAGTAAAACCCCCTACTCCAACATTCTCTACTTGAGCTGGGGTCATACTAGTCGTGGCCAATTCTTGCCTCTGGCCATTGTAATACACTTCACCACCATAATTCCAAGGAACAGCTCTGTCACTTTGGTACATTATAGGTCCAGCAGTAGTAATGGTTATTGGTGCCACTCTAGCACGCGAAGGAACTTGGGATGGATCATAAAAGATAGTCACCGTAGATACTTCACTCTCTTTCACAATCTTATCAAATTGTAGCACTCCTTCATCAATCATACCTTGAATTCCGGCCTTCAATCTTTTACAACCGTTGGTAGCCTTTGTACATTCTGAACAAACATCCTCGCATCCGGGGAAAATGCCTTTCTTCAACAAGCAAACCTTGATAGCAACCAATGAAGTCTGCAAGTCATCTACATCATCCACCAAATTCAATTTCTCTCCTTCACCAATTGCGCCAACCGTGCCCCTGTGAGGAGGCATGGGATTTTCCAGCACATTAGGAGAGGGAGCGAAATTGATCGCTTTAGAATCCAACAAGTCCTGAACAACATGCTTCAACGCTTTACAATTCTCAGTACTATGGCCGGGAGCTCCAGAATGAAACTCGCATCTAGCATTCGAATCATAACCTTCAGGAATTTGGCCTGGCCTCGGAGGTTGCAAGGTACGGAGCTGAATCATTTGAAGCTGCAGGAGATTCTTCAACAGTTGGGAGTAAGACATTGGTGGAGCTTCAATATGTCTATCCTTCACCCTCTGGGAGTAGTACGGACGAGGGGGTCTTGGCTGATACCCCTGTGAGCGTTGCGGCTGTGGAGGCTGAATCCGTTGTTGAACTGGAGGAGTTGAAATAGTGACGGGGGCCACTTGCTGATAATATCCTTGGTGCATCATTCCTCTCTGCGCGTATACTGCTCCTGTTTCTCCTTCCCTCCTTTTCACAAAGGGTTTCTTGATGCCAGATACTGAAGCGTTTCCATTTTGAATCTTCCCCTGTTTGAGCCAGCTTTCGATTCTTTCTCCAGTCAGGATAATGTCCGAAAAACCACTTGAGGAACAACCAGCCAACCTTTCCATGAAATGCCCTGGGAGGGTATTCAGGAAAAGATCAACCATCTCTCTTTCCAATAAAGGTGGTTGCACTCGGGCGGCCACCTCACGCCACCTCTGTGCATAGTCTTTGAAGCTCTCCGAACTCCTCTGTGTCAAGCTTTGAAGCTGAGTACGGCTGGGTGCCATGTCAATGTTGTATTGATATTGTCTGAGGAAAGCCTCTCCCAAATCCTTCCAACTTCTAATAGAGCTCCTTTCCAACTTCATGTACCACTCCAAGGACCCTCCAGAAAGGCTATCCTGGAAATAGTACATCCATAGTTTCTCGTCTCGCGTGTGGGCCGCAATCTTCCTGTAGAAAGCCTGTAGGTGAGTTTTCGGGCAAGAGTTGCCGTTGTATTTATCGAATGCTGGTGGCCTGAACTTGTGTGGAATGACCACCCCAGGTACTAAACCCATATCTGACACGTCAATCCCCAAAGTATCTTTGCACTCTAAGGCCTTGACCTTCTCTGCAAGCACCAAGAAGTCGTTGAGATTTCCGTCACCGCCGAAACCCATATCATTGTTGAAGTACTGGAATTGGTCTTCCTATCTGTCCTGCACAGGAACATACGTAGCCATAGCTGGATCTGGAACATGAGGTCCACCTGTACCGTTGTTAGTATTGGGAGGACCCCCTTGTCCACCTGAAGTAGTTGCCTGAGCATTAGTGTTAGGAGGAGTTAACCCTTGAATTGCATTTCTCAGCTCCTGCTGCCCCTGGGCCATCCCCTGCATCAGAGTCACAAATTCTGCCATCTTGGTACGGACATCGTTGAGTTCTGTCTGCATGGCGTCCATTGCTGTTCTTTGATTACTGCGGGTCGCGTACCGATGAGGAATATTTTGTCGAATGTACCGGGTCTTGGCGGCCCTCGCAATCTTTGCCTGGTGAACACAGATAAATTAAACATCTCGAAGAAAAGCCTGCAAAGACAAAAACAAAATGCAAATGATGTGTATGCAATGCAATGTGTTCCTTTTATTCCCAAGTATTTTACTGTGTCCGGTCCTGGCATTAAGAAGGTAAGAATTGGGAAGAAGACCCAAGTAATATTCAGACATAATGACGGCTGTGGAGAATTGGTGCTCATTACCCCGTGTCGGTGCAAATAACGAACAAAAAATCCGGAACAAATCAATCATATAAACTGGAGTTTGAAAATACAAAGTCCCCGAAGGGTGCCAATCACAATAACAAAAGTACATCACATATAAGGAATCCCACAACAAGCCTGTGGGTAATCCAAGTACAACAACAATATGAAATTAAACACTAGGGAACTCTATATCTTTCAATCTCCAGCTAAGGCATTTGACGCTCTGGAACAGTTGAACCACATCTGGATGACCGGGTTCCTGGATAAGCTTCTGAATGAGGAGATCCCTCGTATCAGAAGAAGCGTGCAACTCTTCGATCTGCTGCAGAAATGCTGCTTCATTCCCCTTGCTTTGACTCGTCTCGGCCTTCGACCTTTTCACATCAGCTTTCAACTTCAAGTCTTCAATCTCCTTTTGAGCTTCCTTCAGTGCCTGCTGACTTTCTGTTACGCGCCGGATACGATCTTCCTCTTGATAATAAGCTTTCCTGAGAAGTTCTTTCTGCCCATCTAAAGAATCCTGAAGACTTTTGACTTCCTGTTTGTGCTTGGCGTCCAACTCCTTTTGTTTCTTCAGATTCTCGTCCCATTTCTCCTGCCATAAAGTAACAGCTTCATTGGCTTCACTAAGATCTTTCTTCTCTCTTCGGCGCTGGGCCGTCATATGAGTTTCAGCTAAACCTTTCTTTCGGAAGTAGAGCTCTCTATCTTCAAAATCTTTCTGCTTAAGACGAACTATTTCCTCGGCTTGCTCAGCTCTATCTTTCAATTGACGGTTCTGGATCATCAGCGCTTGACAAGAATTAAGAGCCTCCTGATTTTCAACCCTCAGTTGCTTAACCAAAGCTTCTAACTTATGATATTCCTCCAAAGGTACCGTAGCAGGTGGTGGAGTTGGCACAGAAAAAGGAACTGGAGCCGCTTGAACTTCATTCTTTATCCAGGCTTCAAATTCAGGAAACATTCGATTGTTGCTCTTGCCCAGACATGCTATACCCTTCCTCTTAATCATCTTCCAGGACCCTGCAGCGTTTTGGACCAAAGGAAGATTGTCTTTTACCGGAAAATAGAAGGTTTGGAATAATTCAGACTCATCAGGAACCTCCTTGAGCGCATACCCTAACTGTCTTCTTAAGAGGATGGGATTGTAGTTAATACATCCTGATACTCCTAACAAAGGCACATTAGGGTAATTACCACAACTAGTAATGAAATTCTTTCCCTTCAACTTCAAAGTAAACCACCTGATATTTCCAGCAGACAAAGTACTCAGCTTCTGAGCCCAGGTAGAATTAGGATCCGCAAAACTCTCAGTAGTAGGCAAGTGTCTCATAACCCATTTGTAGAATAAAGGAGCACAACATTTAACAAGACCTCCTCGCCTCTTCTCATTCTTGTAATGCACAGAATAATACAGATCACCCAAGAGAGTGGGCACCGGATTCTTCAACACAAACAAATGAATGGCATTCATGTCCACAAACTTGTCCATGTCAGCAAATAAAACTATCCCATACACAGATAACGCCAAGATAGCACAAACTGAATCCCACTGCTTCTCCACGGCACGTTCTTCAGCTCTCTTGACCAGAAACTCTAAGGAAAAACCAAGTACTCCTGCTTTGGTAGAAACCAGATTAGAAGACACCTCTGACGGGCTCAAATAAAGAGCCTTAGCAATATCATCGTGAGTTGGTCTTGTCATCTCCGAATTAAAAGGAAGCTGATCCTTGATTGAAACTCCCATAATCTCAGCATATTCTTCCAACAAAGGACCCAACTGAAAGTCATGAAATGTGAAGCACCTAAGCCGTGGATCATAATACTGCAACAAAGTGTGAATGGCGCTCCTCTGAGAACTATCCAGGTTGAATACCAGATCCAGAATATCACCATACTTTTCTTTGAAGTAGCTCAAATGACCCGGGGTAATCAGAGACACCAATTGGTTGATCAGGTCCATCTTAGTATCGAAGAATTTGTAGTGCACAGTTCTCTTTTTGACGTCTTCCATTCTGAAGCAATAATATGGCCAGGAACCGGGAATAAATGTAGCCCCTGAGAATAAAAGAAACACAAATGATTAATGATGACATGATGTTTATGCAAGACAAGGCATGTGATCAGTGAAGTGTCTGTGATGTGCCAATCATATAATCAGGTGTCGGTGCCAGGTCTCAAAATCCAGATATCACAATAATCATCCCTCTGATCCGGGATCCATAACTTAAGAACAGAAATCCAGATCACAAAACTGAACCAAAGGCAAAGTGGGTATGCTGAAGGTACCAGGGTTCCTGCAAACCTGTAAACCCCTCCCAATCTCACGGGTGTGCTACTCGGGTCAACATCACGGACTCTCAAAGCCGAATAGCAATAATACGTTCACCATTTCCGAGAAATGGCTCATGACCAAATCAGGGAATCGGTTTGGCATTATGTACTACTCAGGGAGGTCTCAGTTGAGTCCGGAAAAACAAGCATCCCTCACAAGTTTCCAGCTTCAAGCACTGAATCGAGAAACAATAGTACATTCATCCCGAAGGGTACAATACTATCGTCATACGAACAGTTTGCTTTAACTGAATTCCTATGAGAGAACCAGGCCATCCTATGCGAGTTCCCAATGGACCCTCGGATGCGAGTGGGTTTGCCAACAAATGTGGTCTACCACTGTCATCACTGGAGAGGGTTGTTTCCATTAAGGTTCTCAATGATCGGTCCCCAGCTACACATAGCTATCAAGGTTGTACCCTGAAGTGGAGAAGAACCCCCACACAGAATAGTCCCAAGACAGTCGCAACCTGGGTGTGGAACACATCACCACTCATCATGTAACCATGCGAGCACAACATGTCCACGCTAATCCTATGGTGCACTCAAGCCGGGTATTTGGCTTATCTCACAGTAACTCCCAACCCACAGAAAAAATGAAAACCAGCACAGCCAGACAGTCCAGTATAATATGATGCATGGAAAATAAAATACTGAAAGCGGTAAATAAATGTGATAAAGTAAAGCTGTAAATAAAACTATAAATACAAACAGTAAAGCTAAACTAAAGCACACAGCAACAAACATGTAAACACCCAAAGAAACAAAACCAAACAGGCGCTAGGATTGACTCTACAAGGGAAACCGGAAGAATCAGGTTAGTCCCCAGCAGAGTCGCCAGCTGTCGCTCCCGGGATTTTCATCCTAGTACAAACGCGAAAGTGGCGCGGAAAGGTAGAGTCGCCAGCCAGACATTTTTATCCCAAAGGAGTGGGAAAGGTAATGTTGCACAAACCTGAGGAAGAAAGGAAAGGACAAGGCCTTGCGAACCAAAGATCTGAATTCGGGAGTCGGTTACGACATGGGAAGGTATTAGCACCCCAGATCGTCCGTCGTACCCGACGGGATCCACGCTTGCTTGTTTTGCTTCAAAGGGTGAGAAAAATATGATTGCTGAACAAATGAACCGCTAACTGGAAATGGAATTGAAAATGAGAAAAAGAAAGAAAGGGGAAAATGTAGGGAAAATAAAGAGTGTGCTCGAACGGGCCCTACCCCGCTGCCTACGTACCTCATCGGGATAATGAGGATCAGAGTCGACGTAGTTCGCCTAACTAAGGCGGGAACTATTTGTTTGTGTTTTTTACAGCTGGAACTGCGTATGTCTATGCTCAGGTGTTGCAGGCTCGTCTGGTACGAGTGCGTTTACCGTCTTGCATGTGTGACAAGTCGTCGCGAGTTCGCGTTGTGAGTGAATGAGATGAGAAAAGAAGTTCCCGCAGGATAGTCGCTTGTTATTTGTTTTTGTCTTTTAAAAGAAGTGTTTTGAATTTGTTTGTGAACGGTCTTGTACTAAGACCTATCCATCGCGGTGAGAATTCATACCTCGCCCCGAAACAGGACGTGTATAAACACTCCGCAACAAAGTCTCGTGTCGTACAAGATTGCTCGGTTTTTGTTAAGTGTTTTATTGCTTTTCTTTATGAGGTGAGAAAGAGAATGACTCAAGTTGATAAAAGGAAAAAAATCTAATGGGAACTAAGACACAACCCTAATTTTTATTGATTATTTACAAGGTAGTCCTAATGGTTAGTGAGGTTTTCTATTCCTAATGGAACCTTAAAACTACTAGAATTCAACTTACTTCTTAATGAAGTTAAGTTGATTCTAAGAACAAATGGGAATCCTATACAAGTTGTAACAATAAAAATAAGGCAAAACAATGAAATCAACTATGAGAAATAATATTCTAAAAATGCCTTAAAGGCATGGATAATAAATAGTCTTATTTATTTATTCTATTTTATTTCTATATGAAAATGAATTTTATACTAGTTCTAAATTTAGGTCAAAATTAATATTTATCCTAAAACAAACTAAACTAAACCTAAGTCTAATGTTGAATTCTATGACTAAAATTAATCTAGACTATTATTATTATTATTTTTTGTATTGAACTATATTGTTATTATTTTTTAGTGGCCTAAACTAATATTCTAAGAAAATACTAAAAACTCCTAGAAAAATTATGAAAATTAAATTGCATGGTCTTAATAATATCTAAAATATTATATTAAAAGGGATTTTAAAAATACTTATTTTTCCTATACCTAAAAAATTATTTAATTTCAACTAAGATTACCCATTATTTCCTAAGGATTACTCCACTAAAACCTATGATAAAAGGTTCTAAAAATTCCATTAAAAATATCCTAAACAATATTATGAGTCATCTAATTACTGAAAAAAGAATGGCTCAAAAAAGTTATTGGAAGTTACTTAAATAAAATAAACAAAATTCAACCTACTAAGAAGAAATTCAATAAAGTTAAATACAAGAATAATTCAGAATTAATTCAAAAATAAATAAATTCCAGAAAATAAAAATGTCATAAATTCCTAAATTTAATTATTAACCTACTTTGATTTTTGGGGAATTTTCTAATGCTTTTTCCTATTTTTTATGCATTTAATTTGAAACTATAATTAACTAAAATAAAATCCTAAATAAATAATGCAGGGAGGTGAGTTAAGTCATTTTTCTGGTTATTTCGCACATGGGCCTGCAACAGAGAGGTGTGTGTAGTAATATCCTTAGGCCCAGAATGCAGGAAATTGAGGGAGGTGTAATAAGTGAATTCTTAGTTCATTTTTTTTGTGGGCCTTACAGCAGGGGTGCAAGTATCATACCTTTCTAAAAACTTAATTTAGAAAAAAGATTAAACTAAATTTAAACTTATGATTATGTTTCTTAATATTTTAATTAAACTTATCAAAAAATTATCCTAAAAACTTAATTTAGAATTAAACTTATGAAGATATTTTTCTAAAAGAAACTTAATTTAAACAAAATCTTAAATTAAACTATTTCTATAATCTTTTCTAAAAAAAGACTTAAATTAAACAATGAATCAAATTATAAAACTGCTAAATAAATTAAGTCTTTAATCTAAAAAGAAAAATTAATTAATTAATAATCTAAACTAACTATAATCTTAATACAAAACTTAATAAAAAAACTGAATTAAATTATGATAATTACAACATTAATTAAAAAATGAATTGAATTATAAAAATGAAATGAATTATAATCTGAATCTACAGCAACCCTAATTAAATCTCCTCATCTTCTTCCTTGCGCCGCACCACCCCCATCATCCCTCTTCTCCTTCCCGTCACCTTCTCCTTCTTCCTTTCCTTCTCACGCCGCCGAACCCAAACACCGTCCATTCTTCCGTCTTCGTCTTCATCACCATTGAAACCTCTCCTAAGCACCTTCAAACCAAACCAAAACTAACCTAATCCCTCTTTTGATCAAGCTAAGGCCTACGGAAATCCCAACGTCTCCCCATTCCGCGGCGACCTCCATTGAAGAAGAACAGCTTCTTCATCCGTCAGCCACCACCTATCAACCAAAATCTACGCAAACCCTAACCTAACACAAGCTAGACCGAAACAAAAGCTCGTTCGGACCTCACGTCATCAAGCCTATTCTCCTCACCTCCAATCATCGAAATCCTAACTAAGAACAAACGAGCACGCATAACGCTAAGGCAAGATCAGTGAGAACAAAGAAATCGTACCTTGTCGACGGCGAGAACAAGACTTTTGGTGACATCGCAGAACAATGTTGCGTCAGGTATGAGCTTCGGCTTCTCTTTTCGTCCCTGTCTCTTACGGCTTGCAAATGCTGGTCATCGCAGTTCTTG
Organism: Lathyrus aphaca; assembly: GCA_963966055.1. Lineage (NCBI taxonomy): Eukaryota > Viridiplantae > Streptophyta > Magnoliopsida > Fabales > Fabaceae > Lathyrus > Lathyrus aphaca. The sequence continues at coordinate 105,409,504 of OZ014521.1, forward strand.
AATTTTCACTGAGGGATTTGCTATTTCGCAGGTTAATTCATGGAGATGCAGAGCCCATTATTGATTACGGATGTCGAAAGATTGCCACAAGACCACTGAAAGTTGTCGAATGTTGATCAAGGACGGGTGTTGAACAACGCAAATTACAGAAAGTTGTCGACTCCGTGACGGTCTCGGTGGCAACTGTAAGAGCCGTGTGATCACTGAACAAAGGTAGCTTACAAATCCCCGAACACAGTTCAAGCTTAAACCTTAGACTCGCAATTCTTTCTCCATTCTTTCCCTTGTAACAAACCCTGTGATATCCTTGATTTGCAGGATGTATGATACCGTCAATGGATTCACAAATCAGTGTTGCTCCTTCATTCTTCTTTGCGACTTGCCGCAATCACAATGTAGTGTCATTGATGATGGTAGCCACTGCTTGAATCTTGCTTGTAATGGAGGTAACCATGAAGACGTGGGATAGAGACTAATGCTGATGTAACTGGGAGATTGAGGAGAGACTGAAAGTGAAAGGGTTTGAGAAACAACGTGTCAGCCTATCAGTTCCTATCAGTTCCAGAAAAAAAAAAAAAAACTGCAATGTGAAGAGTGATCCTGATTTATAGAATCCGGAAGAATACTCTAGAAGCTTCAGGTATGTTCCACTCATTGCATTCAGTTACGATTCTGTTAGAACTTACAACTGATTTGTAACTGAGTTTCTCTTTGGATTTTTGTTACTTTCAGTTACATTATGGCTACTTCTCATATCTGTTTCCAAATTAATGGCTGGGATTTTGAGTTGGATGTTGGGTATTGAACCAGTTAAGGATTCGATTATTTGTTATGAGCTTTTATTATAGATTCTGTTATGAGTTAGTTGAAGCATTCTGTTAGGAAGTTAGTATTTTGTTAACTTACTTCCAGTTGTGATTCTGTTTGGAACTGTTGTGAATTTGATTAAAAAAAATCAGTTATGAACCTGTTATACTTTTCTTTCATTTTCTATTTTTTGATTTGTGAACTCATTTTCATCTGAATTTTGCTTGAGATTGATGCTGACACTTTGGCATCAACCCCTTTTGTAATTAACACTGAATTTTGAACCTCTTCTCTGAGTCATATTATTGATGAACAAAATCTGTTTTTCCTTTGTAGTGTTCACTAACTCTAATGTTTCTCGTTATCGCAGATGGGTGGTGGTGATTGAAAACTTGAATTAAATGAGTGACGCTGAACAATAAGAGATTGATGCAGCTGAACAAAAGAGAGCACCACAAGCAAACCGTACATACCCACAACCTCATTGACGTAAGCTCTGAACTGTAACCTTTTACCTCATCTTCTTGAGTTGTAGCCTTGATCTTTTGTTGCAATTTTCTATTTGACTCTCTTATTGCGATACGTCGTCGATTTACTCCTTTCCTTATTCTGAATTCATTGCAAGTTGAAATGCAGTGGACTTCCAAGTGAGCAATTGATTATTTCTGAAGCTGCAGCTTTATATTCCAAAGTGAAACCATTAGTTACCACCTCTCTTTTCAAAATTGATTGTGACTGTTTCTTGATTTTGTTGCAATGGTATCCATTTGATATACGGATCAAACTGATGTACACTGATTTTCTCTTATTGTTCTGCTACATTAGTCATAATTAAAACTGATTTTTCTGGTTTATTACAGGTCATGCCGAGTGGAGCGAGGTCCTTCCTTTGAAAAGAGTTGAAGAGATGATGAAATTGAGTATTAGGACCGGCTGTTTCGCAATTGATGCAGCATAAAGTTGAAAATTAATTGCCGAAGTTTGTATTGATGGTTGATAACGATTGATGGTGGTTTTTTCCTTTGAATTTAGTGTAATGATAAAACTTCTTTTGTAACCATACTTTTTTTGTGTTTATAACTTAGTAGAATTTTCTTCTCCTGTAACAACATTGTACTTAGCCTTGGACTTGGAAATGTAACTGTATTCCTTTGGATTATCTCCAATAATTAACAAATAATTTGTCATCCTTTATGGGCTTTTGATTTTCGAGTGAATTCTCAATGCTTCTAATAAGAACCATAACAAAGCTCTTCTCCGTATGTTCCCCTACATGTACACCTTTCCACTTTCATATACTTTCTCATACTTACAACAAAGCTTGTGTGTGGACATGGTATTCAGACATATGATCCTAAATTAGGTACATCCTAAGAGGACGCAGGATCACACCATCTTATCCTCTTGCCATTGCATTGTCCCTTATATACATAGCTTGTAAGTACATGAAGACTTATCCACCTTATATCACATTGCCTACCAAGACATCCTCTTCCTTTTCTACTTCACGTGGCCTTTAATAAGAACAAAATTAAGAACAAAGATCTAGCAAACATGTGACTCGGCCCCTTGAAAGAAAATGATCTAAAGGTGTGAAAGAAATGGCCATAGGCCCAAAATAAGTAGCAAAAACAATGGTTTAATATGAATGGCGTTGGATTTTAATAAATGGATAAAGATACTGGCTTGGATTTGAAGTGGATCCCGATGACTTGAACTTGCATTTGAATGACACCTTCTAAATAAATCAATAATTGTGCATTCTCCCTTAACTTGAAACGAAACCCTTTAACACAATCCACTCTTGAGAACTTTGATACCATACTAAACTTCGCACAACCTCGAATTATTATTCTATGAACAAATGGGTCTAAGCCTATCTTTGATACAATGGACCTCCGTTGATAAAGTTCCCTTCAAAGCAAAATCATGAACAAGGACTCCAAATTTTCCTTGAGGTATTCAAAGACGAAGGACACAACTTGAGACATCAGGAGGAGTTGATATTCTTACCCCAAAGCCAATTTGGCTGAACACCTCAATAATAAGTTAGATGTACCAGTGAATATTCTCCATAAGTTCACACCATAATAGATACAGATAGGGCACGAAACCCTAATTTCCATGGGCAATAATCAAATGCCTTATGAATCCATGAAATGCGTTATTATGATGTTAATGAATGCAAAATGATGAGCCAATAGAGGGAAATAAATATGAGGGCAAATTTTGAGGTATTACACCAGCACGTGTGTTGTTAATGGGCAGGGGTTCGAATCCTGGTTTTCTACAATTTTTCATATTTTTTCAGGTCAAGTATGAAGCTTCATATATTATGCATCATAGTCACTATATTATCAGATGCGCTCACCCAGCAGGAATGGTCATGTGTTTGTGTATTGCTTGCAAGGTCCTGGGTTCGATTCCCCCCCCCAGGCCTTTTGTTTTCTTTCTATTTTCTTTGATTTTTCAGGATATGGAATAAAACCAATTCAACCCCCCTTTGTATTGCCTGCGCGCATGATGGCCTGGTGGTGTGTGTTGTTGATTGCAAGCCAAAGGTGCTGGGTTCAAACCCCAGCCAGGTAAGTTCCAATTTTTTTTTGGTTTTATTTATTTTGTTTAATTAATTATTGTATTATTAATTAGAAATAATCATGTGTATACATATATTTAAATAATTCTAAAATAACACATATATATATATATCTTATATTTTATAAATTCTAAAAATTATTTTCTTAATTCAAAAACTAGTTTTTTATTTATTATGTACTTAAATTATAATGTGTATATATTTATTAAATTAATATTGTATAATAAGTTAGAACCCCTAAAAACATATTTTTCTACAAACCCTAATTTAATCATAATAATTTCTAAAAAAACCCTAATTTCTTTTTCTTCTATTCTTGTTTAATATTATTAAGTACATAAATTGTTCATAATTTAAAATTTTATATATAAATTAAAATGCTCAATTTATTTTTTATGAAAATAGTCATTAATTGTTTATAATTAATTATACATGTAAATAATTTCTAAAAATTACAAATTATAATTTATTTCTCATAATATATTCATAATTGATTTAATTTTTTATAATTTATATAATTTTATAATAATATGATTGTTTGTATATTCTTATTAATTTTTAAACTTTGTTTATTTTAATATTTTTTGCTTATTATTATTATTACTAATCATGTTTATTACTAACCCCCTTTATTTTTAAATTACTATTATTATTATTATTATTTTCTACTAACCCTCTTATAATTACTTATTTATTTATTTTGCTTATTATTTCTATTTTGCTTATTTATTTATTTATTTATTTTGCTATTTATTTAAATTGCTTTTTATTATTGTAATTGCTCCTGGATGTAATTTTTTGTAATATTTAAATTATTTATTTTTTATGTCATGGTTAGTAAAAATAGGGAGTGTAAACATGTATGTTATTTAAAATTGATTTAGATCACTTAATTCAAAAGATAAATATAAAATTGAACACTCACACACGTAAGTCGATCTTTGATCGCCATCTCACTTTCTAGGGTTACCTCTCATTGTTGCCTAATCAAAAGGTCAAGTAGGGTGTATAAAGCAAAAGTCCCTTAAAAGAAAAGTCATCTAGTCCCTTAATAATCAAAGATCAAGTCCCTTAAATGGTTGCCTTCATAATGATCTTGTCCCTTTCGAATAATGATGACAGTCCCTCCAAAAATGCTTAATACACCCCACAGTTGCCTATATTAACAGATGACCCTCACATGTCCCTTACATCCAAGGTAATGACTACCTATTCCTTAATAATAGGGATAGTCTTACCATTTAAAGGATAAAGAACAGAAAGACTTAAACTTTAGGGTAGGTTTCTCATAGTTACTTGCTCACTATTCAAAAATTTCTCAAATACTTCACAAATTTCAAACAATTTTCAAACACAAGTTTTTTACGCATCCGTACATGGATCATTATCAAACTCTTATGAAAATTTCTATTCACACACTTCACATTTTCAAAAACATTTTAAAGTGAGCTAAGTAACTAAGAGCCCATGGATAACCATGGATGTAAAGGGTGCTAACACCTTCCCTTTACATAACCTACCCCCCGGACCCAAAAATCTTTTAAAAAGGTCTTTCCTGTTCTTTTATGCCTTTCCTTTGGATAAAATAAAAGTCGGTGGCGACTCTTGCTATCCGCAACATAACTAAAGTCAGTTCTCCCACCGTGTTACAACTTGCTATGGGCGCTTCAAATAGAGATGTTATGGAGCGATTTCAACATTCTGGAGAGACTATTAGTAGAGCATTTCATGAAGTTTTGGAAGCAATTAGTGGTAGAAGTAAGGGTTACAAAGGTCTGGCGTGAGATATTATAAGACCAAAAGATCCAACTTTTCAATGTGTACCACCTCATATTGCTAATGATGAGCACTACATGCCTTATTTTAAGGTAAATAAAAATGTGTGAGTGTGTGTGTATGTGTGTGTATATATATATATATATATATATATATATATATATATATATATATATATATATATATATATATATATATATCATGATGGATACATACTTATCTAATTTTTTAATAGGATTGTATCGGATGTATTGATGGTACTCATATAGCTGCATGTATAGAGGGATATTTAGTGCCTTATCCAAAGATAAGGTATCATCAATATCAATTTGAACATGAACCCCCAACTAATGCTCAAGAAGTCTTCAATCGCACACATTCATCTCTTAGAAGTTGTATAGAAAGATCATTTGGAGTGTTGAAGAAAAGATGGAAAATACTTAATAAAATGCCACAATTTAGTGTTAAGACCCAAATTGATGTTATAATAGCTGCTTTTGCATTGCATAATTATATCAGGGCAAACTCAGAAGATGATACAATGTTTAATGTTCTTGAGCAACATCCAAATTACATACCTCATGAATTTCGAGATAATGTTGATAATTTTCAAGCTAGAGAAAGGTCAGAGGGGGAATCAAGGAGATCAATCAAGATGAAGGAAATTCGTAATAACATTGCATCTTTATTGTGGAATGTTAGACAATAAACTTAATTTTATAATTATTTTAGATTAATGTAGTTGAATTCAAAATTACAATATTATTATTTTAGATATCTTACTAAATTTACAATATGTTTAATTTATTATTTAATATTTATTTTAGATTAATATAATTGAATTCAAAATTACAATATATTTAATTTAATATTTATATTTAAAATGTTTTACATTTAATTGTTAATAAATTTATTTTTATTGAATAAAAAATAATTTAATAATAGGACCACTATTTTCTTAATTAATAATGTCCTTTTATGTCATTTTGCATTTATCAGCTAGTTTAACCGCTAATTTCCCGAACACTCAAATTAACTTATCAGCTATAAGTCATAAGCTATCAACTATAAGCCATCAGCTATAAGCTAATAGCTATAAATCATCAGCTACCAGCTAACAACTAGCTTATCAGCTATCAACTAATTTTACCAAACAGAGCCTTAGTCTTTTTATTTTTTCTCGCCATTAAAATGATGAATAATGATATTGACAACTTCAAATATTGTTTCTTAAGAAACCTTCCCGTGAATCTCTTAACCATTCATTCAAAACACTCATACAATTGTTTTGCTTCTTAATATGTAGAGGTGTGTCAGATAGTTGGTTGAGTTGCTGTAAATAAATCCTTACCAGCTTCTTAATATATCAAGGAACTGCCTAGAGAGCGGGTTGCTCTTTTGATTACTAGCTTGTGCTTCTGCGGATTCGGTGGCTGTTCCCCATTGGTTTTTTCTCTTCGTTTATTTTCAGTTGCCCGATTTTCCCTTTGGCGGCAGGGATCGTTTATTTTCAGTCATCTGGTTTTCCCTTTGATGGCGGGGGTCGTATTTAATTTTTCAGTCATCCGGTTTTCCCTTTGATGGCGGGGATCAAATTTAATTTTTCAGTCATCCGGTTTTCCCTTTGGTGGCGGGGATCGAATTTACTTTTTCAGTCACCCGGTTTCCCTTTGGTGGCGGGGATCAAATTTAATTTTCCAGTCACCCGGTTTTCCCTTTGGTGACGAGGATCGAATTTAATTTTTCAGTCACCCGGTTTTCCCTTTGGTGAAGGGGATCAAATTTACTTTTTCAGTCACCCGGTTTCCCTTTGGTGGCGGGGATCGAATTTATGTTTTCAGTCACCCGGTTTTCCCTTTGGTGGCGGGGATCAAAATTATTTTTTAGGTCGCCCGGTTTTCCCTTTGGTGATGGGGATCGAATTTATTTTTTCAGTCGCCCGGTTTTCCCTTTGGCGACGGGGATCGTTTATTTAATTTTTTTCAGTCGCCCGGTTTTCCCTTTGGCGGCAGGGATCGTTTAATTTTTTTCAATCGTCCGGTTTTCCCTTTGACGGCGGGGATCGTTTATTTAATTTTTTTCCAGTCACCCGGTTTTCATTTTGGTGGCGGAGATCAAATTTAATTTTTCAGTCACCCGGTTTTCCCTTTGGTGGCGGGGGTCATTATTTAATTTTTCAGTCGTCCGGTTATCCCTTTGGCGGCGGGGATCGTTTATTTAATTTTTTTTCAGTCACCCGGTTTTCCCTTTGGTGGCAGGGATCAAATTTAATTTTTCAGTCACCCGGTTTTCCCTTTGGTGGCGGGGGTCATTATTTAATTTTTCAGTCGCCCGGTTTTCCCTTTGGCGGCGGGGATCGTTTATGCCATTTGCAGTCACCCGGTTTTCCCTTTGGTGACGGGGGTCGCATTTAAATTCCAGTCGCCTTATCATCCTTCGGTGATAAGTGATTTCATTTTTCTATCACTCGGCATCCTTTTGGTGTCGGGGTCGCATTATCATCCTTGCGGTGATAAGCGGTTATTTAATTTTCTGTCAACCCGTTTTTGTTTCGTATCACCTTTATTTACCAATTTTAATCATCGATTTACTGCACATTTTCTTTTATCGGACAAATTTGGAGTATGTTAGTATCTAATTACCTTATACCTTGAAAGTTTGAACACGAGCCAGTTCATCTTTTTTGGTCTAAGCCAATTCGATAGGGGCAACTGTCATACCCCAAATTTGTGTTACTCGCGCACTATTTTATTTTTACTGTCTAACCATTATTTCAAAAATCCAAAAATATGTGTCATTTTATTTTTCTGTGTGATATTCGAAAAAGTCAAAAAAAAAACAATGCATTTATTTCTTTTTAAAATTAAAAATTCATATCTTCTTTTATTTTTAATATTATCATAAGCATTTTATTTATTTTATTTCTATTATTTAGTCATTATTCAAAAATTAAAAAAAAAACTATTTCTTACTTTTATTATTAATACTTTTTATTACTATTTGTTCTGGATTGGGCCATGACGGCATGCACGACACGGCCCAATACTTGTCGGGCATGGGCCCATACGTCCGGGCTGATGAACGTGTCGGGCAAAAGCCCCAGACATCCGAGTTGATGACACTCCACCTCGACATCCTACTACGTGTCGGGCAGAGGCACACGCATCCCACCAGCTGACCCTCCTTCACACGTCACCTGCCTATACTACGGGCGTACGCTCTATGTCGGGCAGAAACCATGTCTGCCAGCTCATCTGCCACGTCACCCAACTGCCCTGCATTATCTCCTGAGGGATAGGGGCAGTTGGACCAAGGAACAGACCTTTGGTCTAGGTCTTCACGCTTCTTACGCGTTCCTTGGCAGCTCCTCCTTGGGCCTAGCTAGATCAAGCCCATTAGGAGCCTTGGCCCAGCGCTAAGGGCTCAATATAAATACCCTTTCATAACAAAGGGTCAGGTATTCTAACTCACTCAAAACAACCTTGATTTTCTGTACCTCTTCTGACTTAAGCATTGGAGCACTTTGCAGGTACACCCCCTCTATCATCCCATTCTCTGGCCCAGTCTTCAAATCCTTGGAAGGCACACCTGATTAGGTAAGATCAGTGGCGCCGTCTGTGGGAACTAGCTATCCCCATCTTCATCAACAGAGGATCAAAGCTCATTTATTCCTGTCCTTCCAACATGGCCGGAGAACAACCTAGCGAGCGCAGCCGTCCACTTGTCGACTACACTATGGACGACGGCCCGCAGTCCCATGAAGCAGACGCTCGAGACGGTCATCCAGCTACCCCGTCTCCTGAGCCCCAAAATAACGGGGATGCCCCTCACGCTCAAAACCAAGGGGCCGAGGCATTTCATCCCATCCCCGTCCCCGTCGAAGGAGACGCCACCATGATTGCCATGGTGAACGCCCTCAACCAGGATGGTTCTATGCTCTTCCAGCAGCACGAGAGAATCATGGCCCTCGAAGCTGAACGACAGGAGGTCCGACCCCAACAGGAGAGGAGGACACAACAACGTCCAGAGGCAACAAAGAAGCGAGGACGTCGCTCTCCAGAACCTCACGTCAGCAGGGCACGCACCCGCCACGACAATGATCGATCAGGAACATCACCAAGGCACGGGCGCAGCCCCGACAACAACGAACTATCTCCATTGAGGAGCGACGAGGAAGACTTGCACTGTCCCCTGTCACGGGAAATAATGGAAGCCCCGCTCCCCAAAGGCATGGAAAAACCACCCAATCTAGTTGTGTACGACGGGACTACCAATCTCGACGACCACGTCGACAACGTCAACGTGATGCTCGACTACCGCAATGACATCACCGGTCACCTCAAATGCCGGCTGTTTTCAACAACCCTCAGGAAAGGGGCCATGGCCTGGTACAAAAGCTTGGCCCCCGAATCCATCACGTCTTGGAGAGTCATGAGGTCCATGTTCACAAGGCACTTCACGGCTTCCCGTCGTCACCCCAAGACAGAGGCAACCCTTGAAGCCATAGTACAAAAGAAAAATGAAACACTGCGCTCGTACATCGAGCGATTCAACCAGGAAGCTGTCGAGGTGGATACCACCGAACACATGAAGAAATACCTCCTCGAAAGGGGACTCTTGCCCGGCAGTGAACTCAGCAGGGCCGTCGGGATCGAGCCTCCCTGCACCTTGAATGAACTTTTGCACAAGGCCGAGGCCTATATCAGATACGAGGAAAAACAGGTAGCCCACAACGCCCGCAGCGGCCGTAGTGTTGGAGATACCGACCACCCCAAGCGCGAGGATCCAAGCATCCCCCGTCGCAACGGGGACAAGCGAAGGGAAGAAAGACCCCGCGAGCTTCGAGAAGGAAGAGTCCCCGCAGGCCGATACAGCGAGTACACCTTACTGACAGCTCCCTGAGAGCGCATCCTCGCGGAATGCATCAACTCTGAATTCAAATAGGGCAGAGTAAGGTTCCCAAAACCATCTGCACCAAAGCCTCACACCGACAAATCCAAGTACTGCAGGTTCCACAGGAGCCACGGACACGTGACCGAAGACTGCGTCCACCTAAAATATGCGATAGAGATTTTAATCCAGGAAGGGCACCTAAAACAGTATACGAGGAGGAACGAAGCCCCCAAACATGACGAGGCAGAGAAGAAGAGACCCCGGGAAGACACACCCCCCGACAACTCTCCTTATCAAGTGGCCCTCTGCGTATCACGCCCAGAAGATTTCATCCTCCCCGAGCCATTGTCCGAAGGCAGAATCACTGCACTCAGCCCCTGGGAAAATTTCCCGACCACACTGGTTATATCAGGTGGAGGGATTAACGGTGAAGTCGCTGCCCTCTCGGTCAAACGCAAGTTCGACGAGCTCCTACTGACTGCGCCCGAGCAAAAGGCGACGCTGACAAAATATCGGGGTAAATCCAACCCAATATCCTTCTTTTTGGAGGAGCTTCCGGGCGGATCCCCGAATTCGGGCATCCCACTATTGATTAGGGCCAAGATGGCACAGTTCGACGTCAGGCGCATCCTGGTCGATCAGGGCAGCTCGGTGGATATCATGTACGTCCACCTCTTCAAGACTCTGAAATTAGACAAGACCAACCTGGCCCCCTACGTCGGATCTGACCTCCAGGGATTCAACGGAGCAACAACAAGGCCGTGGGGATATGTCGAGCTCCTCGTCACCTTCGGGGAGCAGGAAACGGCCAGGGAAATCAAAATCCAATTCCTGGTCGTGGACTGTCCATCCCTTTACAATTGCATCTTCGGACGCCCGACATTGGCCAAACTCACCGCGGTCCCATCCACCGTCCACCTGAAGATGAAATACTACACCAAATTGGGCCGCGTAGTCACCATCCACGGTGATATCGAAGCTGCCCGACGGTGCTACGACGCCGCGGTAAAAGGACAGGCCACAGTCAACACAAAAAGTAGCAACAAAAAACTCAGGACCGAGGATCCTCCCCCCCCCAGGGAGTTAACGCCATCGACCTCGACTGCCACATTGGTCTCGACGAAACTAAAGAAGGGAAGCCCGCCGAGGAACGATCTCCCGAACACCCGTTCCGACCAATCCCCGACGGAGAGTTCGAACTCATCCCTCTTGGGGACGATCCAGAAAGGACAGTAAAGATAGGCAAGGGATTGCCCGAGGGAACAAGGGAGAAGCTCGTGGCATGCCTCAAAGAGAACTCCGACCTCTTCGCATGGAATGCCGCGGAAATTCCCGGTCTGGATCCGGAGATCGCGTGTCACCAGCTAGCTTTAGATCGGGCAGTCAAGCCCATAGCACAGCGTAGGCGCAAACAGTCCCCCGAGAAGGCGGAGGCTGCCGAGCGAGCTGTAAAAGACCTCTTAGAGGCAAATTTTATTTCTGAAGCTCAGTACACAACCTGGCTCTCTAATGTAATCCTCGTTAAGAAAAATAATGGAAAATGGCGTATGTGTGTTGATTATACTGATCTTAATAAGGCTTGCCCGAAAGATGCTTTCCCCCTCCCCAATATATAAACATGCTCGTAGACAATTCTGCAGGTTTTAAACTCTTGTCCTTCATAGACGCATATAGTGGATACAACCAAATCCCTATGTCTCCCACAGACAAGAGACACACGGCATTCATGACCCCAACGGGCAATTACTATTACAACGTAATGCCGTTCGGGCTCAAGAACGCCGGTGCCACGTACCAACGCATGATGAACAGTCTTCAAGGAAGAAATAGGGGACATGCTCGAAGTATACATGGACGACATGATAGTCAAGTCACACGAGGAGGTTAACCATGCTCGGCACCTATCCAAAGTTTTCGAGCAGGCGAGGCTGTGCAAAATGAGGTTAAACCCTGAAAAATGCACGTTCGGGGTACGAGCAGGAAAATTCCTGGGTTTCTACCTCACCGAAAGGGGGATCGAAGCCAACCCCGACAAATGTCGGGCATTCTCGGAATTTCCGACCCCGAGGACCAAAAAATCAATCAAATCCCTCAACGGAGTGCTCGCCTCACTCTCCCGTTTCATCGCCAAGTCCGCCCAGCATGCGCTGCCATTCTTCAGACTCCTTCGCAAAGAGGCCAACTTCGACTGGACCGACGAATGCGAGCAGGCATTACTCCATTTAAAGAAGGTTCTCTCCGAACCCCCGGTCTTATCACGACCATTGGAAAAGGAAACCCTATACCTGTATCTGTCCGTGGCGACCGAGGCCGTCAGCGCTGTCCTAATAAGGGAGACCGACGAAGGACAGAAACCCATCTATTTTACGAGCAAAGCACTCCAAGGCCCCGAGCTCAGATATCAGCAAATTGAAAAGGTCGCCCTGGCCCTCATAAATGCGGCGAGGAGACTACGTCATTACTTCCTCGCACATACGATAAAAGTAAGAACCGATCAGCCGATCAAACAGTTGCTTGGGCGGCCAGATATGGCCGGCAGAATGCTCAAGTTGTCACTGGAACTCTCCGAATTCTACATACAATACGAAAATAGAAAGGCCTTGAAAGCCCAAGCACTGGCCGACTTCGTCGCGGAAATGACCCACTGCTCAACACCGGCGGACGGCGCCTATAAGTGGACGATCTTCGTCGACGGCGCCTCCAGCACGTCAGGTAGCGGAGCCGGGATCATCCTCGAGAATGAGGATGGGATCCTGATCGAGGTCTCATTAGCACTAGCTTTCCCAACGTCGAACAACCAAGCCGAATACGAGGCTTTTATCACCGGTCTGAGATTAGCCGAGGACCTAGGAGCAAAAGAAGTAAAAATATACACAGACTCCCAGCTCGTGGCCTCACAAGTACGAGGAGAGTACCAAACCAAGAACGACAACCTTGTCGAATACTTGTCCCTTGTCAAAGAAAAACTCGGAAAATTCGAGAAGTGGGAAGTACAACACGTACCTCGCGAGCACAACACACGGGCCGATATCCTCTCAAAACTAGCCAGCACGAGGAAAAAGGGCGGAAACAAATCCGTAATTCAAGAAATCCTTCCTCGACCTAGCATCGAAAAACTACCTCCTCCATTCGAGGTCAACGCGATCGGAGATGCTCACTGTTGGATGACACCCATCTACAATTACCTAACGAAGGACGAACTCCCCGTCGACCCAAAGGAGGCAGCCACCACCAAACGGCGGGCATGCTCATACGTACTCCTCGAAGGGAAACTCTACCGTAGGGGGTTCTCCATCCCGTTACTTAAATGTGTCGAGGAAGAAAAAGTTCCTGACATACTTGGAGAAATACACCGGGGGATTAACGCTCAGCACCTCGGCGGGTGATCACTCGCGCGAAAAGCCCTCCGAGCAGGCTACTACTGGCCGACCATGCAACACGACTCAAAGGAGCACGTAAAAAAATGCGATAAATGTCAGTGACACGCCGACATGCACCTCGCACCCCCGAACGACCTAAAATCACTGTCTTCCCCGTGGCCCTTCGCATGGTGGGGCATGGACATCCTCGGACCTTTCGTCACCGGATCGTACCAGAATAAATACCTCATCTTCGGAGTGGATTATTTTACGAAATGGATTGAAGCAGAGGCATTGGCTAAAATAACCGCACAGAACATTCTCCGATTCTTTAAACGCAACATCCTCGCTCGGTTCGGCGTACCCCAGGCCCTCATCACGGACAATGGAACACAATTCACGGACGAAGGATTCCAAGACTTCGTCGCCAGCCTAGGTACTAAGCAGCATTTCACATATGTCGAACATCCGCAGACGAACGGGCAAGCGGAGGCGGCCAACAGGGTAATCTTACGTGGTCTTAAACGCAGGCTCGGCGAGGCGAAGAGGGCATGGGTCGAGGAGCTACATAGCGTCCTATGGGCTTACCGCACGACACCACACTCCACCACCGGGGAGACCCCATTCCGACTGACTTACGGCACCGAAGCAGTCATCCCGGTGGAAATACGGGAACCGACGAGGCGCGTAGAGGAACCCATAGACGAGGAAATGAACGACGAAGCTCTTAGAGCCGAGCTCGACCTAGTCGACGAGATCCGTGCCGAAGCAGCCCTCAGGGAAATATCCCTCAAACAAAAAATAGCACTACGCCACGACGCGAAGGTCATAAGAAGAGAGTTCCAGGTGGGCACCCTGGTCCTCAGAAGAAACCAGAAAAACCCAAAAGAGGGTAAACTGGCCGCCAACTGGGAAGGCCCCTACCGTGTCCGCGACAAGACGAGCAACGGGGCCTATTACCTAGAAAACCTACAAGGGGAAGAACTCGCTCGACCATGGAACGCAGAGAAACTTAGACAATATTACAGCTAAATATATTACGGGGAGACGTGGGTGGTACGACCACGCTCTTCGTCTCCAAAACGACAGAGAGGAACCGCAAGACCCGGGGACAAACCGACCCCTCCAACAAACACAACCCTCCCCGACGATTGGGATCTCGATCGAGCACCAATGTCGAAGTACCACGACAGGCAGGGCACCCAGCTCGCGATGGGAAAGCCCAAGCCCCGAAGCCGGAGTCCCGAACAACGAACTCGGTCTTCGATCCAAACGGGCACGACGCCCGACACTTCATCGGTTCTCTAAACCGAGGAGACTAACCAGGTCGAGCAGAATATAAGTTCATAAACATAAGCAAATATAGTACATAACCGAACATAAAGAATGGCCAAAGAAAACATTCATATATTTAAAAGCAACGGCCGAGGCCAAGTACGCCCGAAGGCCAAATTACATATGCCCGAAGGCCAAAATACATAAAGGGCACACAGGCCATACAGCAAAGAGGCACGCAGGCCATGAGAAAAACAAATCAAAAATTATCAAGACTCCGCCTGGAGCTCCTCTTCAACATTTTCCACCTCGTCCTCATCATCCCCCAGCTCCTCCTCAGCTTCGAAAGGGCACGATCTCCCCCTCCCGGACACAGTAGTTGTGGGCCGACCCCTCCGTCACCAACTCAGGATTCAGAAGCCTCAGCTGCTCGACGGCATTGTCGAAACCCTCCTTGAACACAGCTACGAGGTCCTGGTTAAGGGAACGTATGTGCCCTAGCAGCTCACCACGTGAACCGAGTACGAGCTCCTCCTCAGTTTCATCAGCCAAAGGACGGACCTTTTCCTCGAGAGATGCAAGCTGAGTCCGCAGTCCGGCATTATCCTCGATCAACTGCTGATGCCCGGCCACCTGCTACTCCAAAGTCACCTTGGCCGCCTTCAGCTGATCCCGCTCCTTTTCAACCTCTTCCAGTTTCTTTTTCAGCCCCTCCTGCAGCTGATGCTCCTCCTTATAGTCCGACAGGTCCTTGGACAGCTTGTCCTTCTCAGACCAAACCTGCACTAAAGCGTCTTCCAGGGAGGCAGTGGAGACTGAGGTATCAGTTAAGACCATGGCCGTCTCCATCACCCGGATGACAGCTGCCAGGTCTCTCGCCAGCTCCTTGCGTCGGACACCGGCATCTTGATCCAGAATAGCTCTTGCCTCGGGCGCAGGCACCGCAATCGCATCCTCGGCTTTGAAGAACGACCGCTCCACATAGCAAGGGGGTAATAAATAGCTGCCAGGTCCACCCGGACTACCACTTCCCAGTGACAACCTCGAGAGAGTCCCCGCCAGATGCTTCCGTTTGTGGAGAGGAGAGGCTGATTGAGGCGGGCTGTCAGGAATATTTATCGTCGACGCCCGAGGAGGAGAGGAAGGCACCGGACTCGCTGCGTTCGAAGTCCCAGCCCCAGAGTCTCCAGCGACCACTTGAGCACGAGGCGCAATTTTCTTCTTCTTTTTGGGTACCCTGTCCGGCGCACCAACCTGGTTGGCCAGCTTGAGGACCCGATCGCGCGCAGAGGGCATAGTACCTGCAAAACATTGCACAGAAACGTTAGCGAGCGAAAACATAGACAAAAACAAAGAACAAGAAAGACACCTACTCAACAATTCTAAGGCCTTGTCCTCGGTACCGCACTCGAGCAAAGCCTTCGTATTGATAATATGAGTCTCAGTGATCGGCACTCCAGCCTCGTCGAGGTAAGGCACGCCCTGTCGATCCGTCCAGACCGCCAGATTGAAACTATGCACATAGTCAACCAACTTCTTGTATGCGAGTCTGTCCTCGACACCGAGCATCACAAATTTAACCCTGTAGTGAGCGGTGGTAAGGTCGAAATGATCACGCTGCCACCTCAGCGGTATCTTTGACATCAACTTCTCCTCCCCATTTTCTGCCCGTTGGTAGTAGTAAAGGGAGTGCAGGGCGGCACGGGTGATCGGTCTCACCACATACCACCGACCCTTAAAGTGACGGGCAGAGTCCACGTACGTCTTGAACAAACGCACAGGCTGCTTAAAGGAGACCCAGCTATGACGACCACGGAGACCGGACCGCTGGAGGTGGAAGACATGGAAGAAAAGGGCTCGAGTGCACCCAATGCCGAGGAAACGGCAGACCAACTCGAACGCCCGCATAAAAGCAAGGGCGTTGGGATGCAATTGAGACGGCGCCAGCCGAAGCCATTTGAAGATGGACATTTGGAATGAATTGAAGGGCAACCTGATCCCCGCCTCCCGGAAAGCGAACTCGTACATCGTGAACTGCTTCCCCGGGAAAAGATGACAGATACGGTCCTCCTCTTTGGGGGCATGGCACTGCCAGTTCTCAGGATCTTCCCGGCTTCTATCCTCGACCACGGCATAAGCGGGGATAGCCTCGTCACAAAAATAAGACTCCTCCTCCAAGGGTTCATCCGCAACCCAGGAGAGATCATTCTGCCCGGAGGACGAGGCATGTTCAGTACCATCCCTGGCACTTACATCCCCGACGGGTAAACGAGTGATGGCCACATCTTCAGACGGAGACCCGGAGTCTTCTATCCTCGGTCGTAAACGCCTGGTAGCACCTGAAACGCAGACAGAAAGAGTGAATTCGACGTCATATCAAATCCACCCTTCCACCGCAGGTCAAGTGAAAGGGCGTAGCAGCGACGGACACTGACGACGTGTTCGGCGCAGGAATACGCGTGTTCTTAAGAGACCGGGCAGAAACCTCATATATGCTTATGCAAATTTTGCCCGGCGTATGAAATTTCTGCCCGGAACAGTCTAACCCTAACCCTATTTTACCATCTATAATCCATTTTACTACTCCTAAGCCAAATCTAACCAACCTACTACAGGTGTAACATGCATTCGCAGATATTTGGCACAAAAAGAGGGAAAAATAATGGATTAAAGAAGCAAAATGGTACCTGACATATTTGGAAGTAAGAGAGAGACGGTGGCGCACGAGCAGCGACGGTGGTTCAGGCGGCGAGACGGGCAGACGCAGGAGGATTCTTCAGAGCTTCCGGTGAACGTAGGAGCGAAAAAGTGAAAATGAAGTCACTCAACCTCATTTTATAGTCCCAGGCGCGTGGGCCAACGCACTAGGTCATCATTACCTACTGCCTACGCCGCCTTGGCACACAAAACGAAGCGACGCCATTAAGACTGAAACACGTCTATCCAAAAAGAAACTGAAGCGACGCTGGGCATCTGTCCATCTCCCCGACTCATCAGAACGTCCTATTCCCGTATCAAGCTCTCGAACTTTACGAGAAAGGTGCGCACCCGTCAATGACTTTTCATCCCCGACACTACCGTGGAAAGAGGAACGTTGCGAGCAAGTCCATTGGAATCTCCCATGCCATACGTCCACGCCTCTTCCTCGACACGGGAATCCCGGTTGCAATACAAGTCATCACTCTAACTCAGAGACTCGACTTGGGGGGCTCCTGTTCTGGACTGGGCCATGACGGCATGCACGACACGGCCCAATACTTGTCGGGCATGGGCCCATACGTCCGGGCTGATGAACGTGTCGGGCAAAAGCCCCAGACATCCGAGTTGATGACACTCCACCTCGACATCCTACTACGTGTCGGGCAGAGGCACACACATCCCACCAGCTGACCCTCCTTCACACGTCACCTGCCTATACTACGGGCGTACGCTCTATGTCGGGCAGAAACCATGTCTGCCAGCTCATCTGCCACGTCACCCAACTGCCCTGCATTATCTCCTGAGGGATAGGGGCAGTTGGACCAAGGAACAGACCTTTGGTCTAGGTCTTCACGCTTCTTACGCGTTCCTTGGCAGCTCCTCCTTGGGCCTAGCTAGATAAAGCTCATTAGGAGCCTTGGCCCAGCGCTGGGGGCTCAATATAAATACCCTTTCATAACAAAGGGTCAGGTATTCTAACTCACTCAAAACAACCTTGATTTTCTGTACCTCTTCTGACTTAAGCATTGGAGCACTTTGCAGGTACACCCCCTCTATCATCCCATTCTCTGGCCCAGTCTTCAAATCCTTGGAAGGCACACCTGATTAGGTAAGATCACTATTATTGTTATTATTAGTTCTATTATTATTTATTAGTATTTTCATTTTTATTATTTCTATTATTATTGTTTATATTATTATTAGTATGTTTTATTTCTTTTTTTTATTAAAATCTATCATTATTATTATAACCATTTTTAAAATTACTAAACCATTTTTCTAAACCCATTAGTTTTTTCTTTTAGGCCCATTATTAAAAAATGTCAAAAAATATATTTTCATTATTCATTATTAGTATTATTAAGAATTTAGTTTTTTCCTATTTCCATTATTATTATTAGAAATTATTAGCCTTGATTACTATTATTATTATTTTCCATTGTTATAATTGTTATATTATTATTATTATTATTATTATTATTATTTGTTACTGTTACAATTATTGTTATTATTATATGTTAATCCACCACACTAATTCAATATCTAAAAATCAACACAACCATCACAATTTTTTTTCACGTGATTTCACAGCACACTACCACCTTTAACAAACTCAGTACACACCACTATCTTTAGCAATTTCATTTCACTCACTAACAAACTCTCAACATCAATTTTCACAGCCTGTATATTTGATCCTTATCCAAAATTTTACAGAATCATTTCCACTAATACCCTCTGATTTTTTCCTCTATTTAAACAATCACATTCTCATAGTAGAAGAAGCGGGGAAAGCCTCCTTAAACACTGCACAAAATTAATTCCAGCTTAAAAAAAATCATTCCAAAAAAAATTCAAAATAACAAAATCCATAAACATTTCCTCACCTCTTACCATTCGAACCAACCATTCCTCAAACAACAAACAAAAACAATTCCTCCTTCAAATTAAATCCCAAAATCTACATCTTTTTTTTTCTTTCACAGAATAAACGCCACTCCCTCTGTGATTTCACATAATCATAAACCATCACTCTACATTCTGCAAAAACCTTTAAATAATAATTGTCACCAACAACCTCAAAACCATCCAAACCACCAAAATCCCAAAAAAACAACGAAAAAATCTGAACGAAAGCTAAAACGAGATGGAGATGAAACCATAGTGAGAAATGAACTTACCATGAAACCAAGCACACAACCTAAACTCCCAGATTCATAACGTTTAAAACATAGAGAAACAATCGAAGCCCAACCGCAAATCTGAGACGGAAATAACCGATTCAAAAAAAAACTCGAACCCTTTCACAATCACTTTCCGTCAACCTCACCGAAACACGAACCAATCGCAAAATCCAGCCACCATCCGTCACGAGATGAAACCGACGCAAACCCAGCCGAAGCTTTCGAAACCACTGTCGTGCCGGAACTCAAACGAAATCCGCGAGACATTGTGTGAAACCGCGTGAGAACCAAACACCGGAAACCGCACAAAACGCTACCACCTTCACCACCGCCATAAACCTCAAAACCTCAAAACCGCAAATCGTCATCACCGCCGCCACCACAAAAGGCTGAAACGCATCCAACCTGCTTGTTTGAACGTGAGCGAGAGACGGGATCTGAGACAGAGTCGTCGACAACGAATCTCATCAACGCATAAAGGGAGACCGCCACGAGCTAATGTTGTTGGTGGGTTTCATTTTTTTTATTATTTATTTATTCTGAGTTTTTGTTTTAAAAGAAAGGAGAGGGTGGACCGTAAGGATCGTTGTTTTTGCTTACTGATACTTTTGACTTGGTTTTTTATTATTTTTTAATTTGAATTTATAATTTTGTTTCTATCTATTTAAAATCCTGATTCCTTATATTATTATTATAAATTAATCTTACTTGGTTTGTCAAGGGTTATTGGGCTTTCAGACCCATCCCAACAACTCGTTTTGTTTTCCTGCTTTCATTGCCCCTGATTCAGCACAGTACCCCATCTCTCTTGTTGTGTTTGCATTTCTTATTCTTTTTATTTTATAATGTGTTAATTTTTTAATTCTTTTATTTTTGTTATTTCATTTCTAATAGTACTTTAGAGATCTTTACATATTATATGGATATTTATTCATTAGTTACTTCTGTTTTATTTTGACTTAAATTATTTTAAGGGCCAATGATATGATAAAAAATCAAGTGGTCTACCCTATTTCATTAAATCGGTAGAACTTGATTAATATGAGGCCTAAATAGTTAGATTTATTTTTTTAATTACCATTTATTTTTTATTTTGATTATTTAATTTAGTTTAATTTATTTATTGTATTATTCCAACTATTCACCATATTATCAGTTTAATTTATTATTTCGTATTCTATTCCGATTTAATTTCTGCAATTTAATTTATCAATTTAATTTAATTTATTATCAATTTAATCAATTTAATTTACTATATCATATTTGTTATTCTATTTCTGCAATTTAATTTAGTCAATTTATTTAATTTATTTATCGCATTCCAACAAATCGATCGACTCCTAATAGAACGATTTCAATTTTAAATCGGCTCTAAGGAAGTAAATGAACTATATTTCGACGCGTCCGAATAAAAGGTCCAACGCCTCCGAATAGTTGCCGTTAATTTATTTTTCGCCGCATTTTATCGCTTTAATCGATTCGCAAACAATGTAAGTCGAGCGCACCGTGCCTCGCCATCAATCTTCTTTCAATTCGAATATTCAAATATTTTCTTAATTAAATAACGGAAAAACTGAATTCTGGAGTCTAGCATTCCTCTAATTCTTGAATGAACGCTCCTGAGGCTCGCCCCATGGGACGTGGTTCATTCGACCTTCCGTAATTAAAACGTTTAATCCACATATCAAATGATGAAAGAACTGAGTTCTGGAATCTAGCATTCCTCGAATTCTTCAATGAACGCTCCCAAGGCTCACCCCACGGGACATGATTCATTCGCCCTTCCGTTCCTAAAACACTAATCAAATCAAATATTTTTTCAAACGAACATTTTTTAAATCCTTTCTATCTCGCAAACAAGCTAGCGCTTCCGCCTCCTATCGCGAGCAGACAAGCCAACGCTTAGCAGTTAGAATGCGGTTTAAATAGTCGTTCATTAAAATAAACTAACCAACTAACCTTAGTACCACGAACTACGAAGCTCTGACTTTCCCATTGCATAAGGGAATACATATGCACACGGATCTCACTCCTTGCCGAGCACCATAGGAACCAAACAACCCATTTCCCCTTAATATTATATTAGAATTATTCGTATTTACTTGTTATTATTCGAAGAAAACAGAAAGCATAAGTCAACATTAGATCGCAAGTTAAACTAAGAGGTTCCCGTTGAGTACAACGGAAGTAAGGGGTGCTAATACCTTCCCCTTACGGAATCGACTCCCGAACCTAGAATCTGGTTTCAAAGACCTTGTTCTATCCGTTTTTCAAAAGGTTTCTCGATATTTTCCTTTTCCTTAATTGGAATAAAATAAGTTCGGTGGCGACTCTGTTGTTTTTAAATTTCTTCGCGGTCTGTTTCAGATCGCGAGGTCGTATTTTTCGTGGTGCGGCAGATGGCGACTCTGATGGGGAAAAACAGAGAGTCAAGCCTAACTTAGTTTACTTTGCGATCAATGTTTACTTTGCTTATCTGTTTTCTTCATGCTTTTTATTTATGCTTGTTTATTTTCTCTCTCTTTATTACGATCTTTTATCATACCTGCTTTTTGGATCCTGGGGCGACATCTGAGTTTTCGAAAAAAGAAGAGGGAACACCCAGTTTAGAATTGGAAGTTATTAGTGTTAGTCTCCAAGGACTCGCTCCTTGCAAGCCTAGCATGAAAGCTCCCCCCAGAGAGTAGACTTATTCGTAGATCTTGTCATAATGCAGCCAGCCTGCCGCATGACTTGATTCTTGAAAGGGATGTGACTCTGGGACCCACTTTTAGAACCAGTTTCAATGTTGGAAGTTGCGAAGTGTTAGTCTCCGAGGACCCGCTCCTCATACGGCTAACTTGAGAACTCCACTCAAGGTAGACCCTATCGTTATTATCGTCATAATACAGCTAGCCTGTGGCAGGACGTTAGTACGATTAGCGTCCGTGACCTTGAGTATCTTATCCATAACCGTAGAAACTAGCCTGTGAGTGGTTTTACGGGTAAAGAACCAAGAACAATCCTATAAGATTCTACCTGCTAAGGTTACTTTTATCAAGAGATACCGGTTATTTACTCGTTACTATGGTTCACCTCAGAGCAGATTATACTCGTGATCCTGGATCTTACATTGCATCCGTACGCATATTAATTTCATTTGCATATTTGTTCATCTTGCATTTCATTCCAAAGTCGTAAACTCATTGCATGTTCCTTCATCTTCAGTAAATCAAGTTGGTTTCCCGACGCCCGTATCGTTCTCGACGCCCGTATCTAACTCGATCCAACACTAGAAGACTGATGGATCAGATTCAACAAGAACAAGCTGCTATGAGAGAAGAGATTGACTCGATCAAGAGCAAAATTGATCAGATTTATGAGGCCATACAAGCCTTGGCCAGGATGGTTGTGTCTTATCAGCCTGTTCCTCCAATGCCTTATCATCCCGCTATTCAAGCCCTACTTCCGCCTCAGATGGCTTATCAACCGCGTCCACACCCTCTAATTGCTGCTGCGCAATATGCACCTAATCCATACCAGCAACCAGCTTATCCACCACAGCCTGGTCAACAACAACAACGCGCTCCTCAACAGCGCCCACTGTCAGACCCTAATTTTTGACCCTAAGATTTTTCGCATTTCATCTGCATTTCGCATACAAACAAGATCACGCACTGGTTCATGTATCTTTCAGGTGCAGGTCTTTGCTTTGCAGGAGATCACCTCATTTAATTTCTGTTATTTGTTTATATGTACTAACCTTTAATCAAAATACAAAAAATATGTTGCAGTTGCTTCTTCTTCTTCTGTGTTGCAGGATTTCAAAGATAGGGCCGTGATTTCAATTCAGATGCGTTTGTTCAGTCACAATTCGATTCAGATGGACGTTTGACCTAATCTTGGTCAAACTATCAAGAGATTGTTTCGACTGCAAGATGTGTGTGCCAGTGGTCTGTTTCTCAGACTGTGCGTATTCAAAAGTTCAAGACTGTGTTATGTGCTGTGATCATCAGTTATCAGGCAGTGTTTTGTGCAAAGTTGGGTCCGAATCTTCAATGATCGTCAGTTCATCAGTGGTTTGTTTGTGGATTTATTTT
Source organism: Lathyrus aphaca (assembly GCA_963966055.1). Taxonomy (NCBI): domain Eukaryota; kingdom Viridiplantae; phylum Streptophyta; class Magnoliopsida; order Fabales; family Fabaceae; genus Lathyrus; species Lathyrus aphaca. The sequence goes on from OZ014521.1 coordinate 105,433,172, forward strand.
TCTCAAATAATCTGGGCAATTTTTAGAGGATTCAAGTGGTTGTGGCTCAATGCTATGAATTATTCAGTGGATTTGTGATGATTGTGTTCATTTTATCGGTGGCTTGTTGAAGGATCAGAGTTTGTTGTGGGCTTGAAAACCAAATTTCATATCCATCATCCATTTTCCGATTAAACCATTTCTTTTTATTTTTAATTTTTCTATTATCCAGTTCCATTCATTTTCCATTTTTCATATTAAATTCGCCTTCCAAAATTTCTATTCTTTTCGATTTCTTTTTATCCAGTTCACAAGAATTTTCATTATTCATTTTTTTTATATATTTCATAATCCAATTTATTTTTATCCATCCAATATTATCCATTTTAATCCATTCCTTTTTTTTCTCGTCTCATATTTCAATTCTTTATACTTTACCATATTTCATATTTTTTCTAATTTTTATTCATATTCATCACCTATTCACAATTATAAAAAAAAAACAAATCAATTTCATTTTCTTATACCTTATAAAAAAAATCTATATCATTGTTAGCCCATTTTTATTCTCATGCTACAATTTAAAAAAAAAAACATATTTTGAAGCCCACATCCTTTCCTCCGCCTTTCACAAAGTCCCAGCAAAACCACCATATAGCAACAAGCCTCTTACGCCTGGCCCACGTCTTCCCATCAGCCAAAGCAAACAAATTCCATCAGCCAGGCCCCACCTCACGCTTCCCTTCAAGCCGTACACCTCAAGCCTTCTCAGCTTTTCCATACACAAGCCTACGCCGAAGACTCCTCAATGTTTTCCAACAGCTCTAGCAAAGCAAAAGCAGGCCAAGCATCAAACATTTTCTAAGCCTTCACGCCGTAGCTGTACACAACAAAACAGCACTCCTAGCCAAGCAAGCTGCAGCAGGCCCAAATCAATAACAAACTTCATGCCCAGTCGCACAAGCATGCCGCAGCCGAAGCAACTTCAAGCTATCACACGCGTGACTTCACAGCATCACATACAAAATCCGCAGGCCCAAATTAACTCAGCACAAAACGCAAACAACACAACATGAAACGCAATATTCAAAAATCAAAAACGCAACAAAGAACACGTAAATTCCGTGACCCCAAAGCGCGCGGAAAAAGTTCAAAAATGAAATCAAAAACTTTCAATTGAACTGAGCTCGAAACTCACCCTCTCATTCTATAAATTAGAGCTTTTCCTCTTCATTTTCTCCAAGCTTTGATAGCCATACCAAATCCCTGCAAAATCAAAACAAAGCTTCAACCCAAATTGAAATCTCAGAAAAATCCATAAAACCCCTTTCAATCTTCTTCAACTCTCACCTTCAAGCTTTCACAAATTAAACTTCCAATTTGATTTTCCGAACCACACAAACCTTCAACAACTATACCAATTCGATTTGAGAGAAAATCGGAATTCGCGATTGAGAAAGAGGAGAAGGAAATCGAAAATCGGAAGGGAGATTTGTTTTCTGATTGTTGAAGGTGAGGTTCGAAGAGATTTTTGTGGCCCTGTTTTGGTGTTTGGAGACGCGAAGAAGAAGAAGAGTTGTGTTCTCTTCTTTCTTTTTGTTTTTTCCTTTAATAAAATGTTTTTTTCTATTATTTTTGTTTTAATAAATTTTGCTTGGGTCTCTTGAGGCTATTTTGTTTTAATCCATCTGCTGATCCACCTCCATGATCTTACGTGTCACCTCCCCTCCCTAATCCATTTCTTTTTTTTTCATTCTTTAAGTTTTCTTTCATGTTTTATATTAATGTTGCAATTTAGTGTTGATAATAGAGTATTTTAGAATTTTGTTTTAGAAAAAAGTTTTAGAAAGTATTCTAGGAAAAAGATATATTAAAAGATTTAGAAGAAATTTTAGAAAAAAAGAACTTTAGAAAACAATTTAGCAAATAAATGTTTAGAAAAAGGTTTTTTTTAAAAAGTATTTGAATTCTTTTTTTTTGGATTTAGCTTTAGATCCATTTCTTTTTCATCCTTGATTTTTCTTTTGGTCGATGACAATCTCCGATTCGCGATTGTTGAATTTCCGATTGGTTTAATCTTCATTATTTCAAATCTATGGATGAATGATCATTTGGATCATTCTCCATACTTTGAGATCGTGATAGGTTGTTTTTCGAGAAATTCAACGAAAATCTCGAATAAGATTAGACCGTTCTCTTTCTTTTAGTGTGGCATGTTTTCGGAGAACGATTCATAATATCGTTTCTCTAACATGTATTAGCACGAATATTTTCCACTTTAATTAGTGGTGGCCGGCCTCATTTGTAGGGTAATTACTCCGTAAATTACTCGGCGATTGCTTAACATAGACCTAAAGTTGTCCCGATTCGGAATGCGATCCACTTGGATCCGGTTGCCTCGATTTTATTTTTCTTTTCGTGGTTGTGCTTGATTAAGTTCATCATACCACTTATATTGTAAATATTATAATAATGTGAATATACTAACATTTAAATTTAATCTCTCGCACCTTATCCTTTTATTTCAATCTCTTGTTCCTCATATCTCTTATTATGCTTCTATATTCATTCATCATATTGCTTATTGTGTATATTATTATGCTTGTTATTTTTCCTTTGTCCATTTGGACACAAAAATATTAATAAAGGATTAAACATCTAAAAAATGGGTGACTTTTAATTTCGGACTATGGTTACTATCCTTAGCTTGAGACTTGGAGTTTCGGACTTAGATTCTAGGATCATCCCTTTGCTCATTTGTTATGGATTGAAGACTTTGACTCCGGTTGAGTTCACTTGTTTATGAAGATGGAAATCCAATTGTTTCAAGAGTGCTTGCCATATGGTTTGATCATTCTTCCTTTAGCTTTTATTTTCAAGTCTTAGGATAGTCCCTTCATCTCTTCCCATCTTCTTCAATTTTCAAATCTCCTTCCCATTTTCAAAACTTTCTTTGTTTTCAAACTTCAAACATTTTTGCAATCAAACCGTGACTTCAGTCATGTGCTTTTACTTTTTTCATTTCATTTCTTTAAATAAATGCTAAACTACATAAGCATATCAAAACTTTCTTTCTCAAAAACTTTAAAACATTCATAACTCATTCAATTGCTTTTGTGCCCTCGTGCACGTTTCTTTTAACCTTTTTTTTATGTTTAGATATGATTCATTCTTTCTAGCGGAATTATTCGCTAAAGAATGACGACTTATCTTTACATTTTAAAATCAATTCAACTCATTTTCCTTTTCACAATTTGTACCACGAACTACGGGGTTTTGATCTCGCATTGCACTTTGTGGGTACGTAGGCATGAGACGTTCGTCTCTTCAAACACCAAAATCTTAAACAAAACATTCTTCTTCTCATCTCCTCAATCTTTTTTCAAGCAAACCATTTCAAACCAAAAAATGCAGTAAACATTTCAAAGGGTTCCCGTGGAGTACCACGGACAAGTCGGGTGCTTAAAACCTTCCCGATTTGTAACCAATCCCCGTACCCATTCTCTGTTTGATTCTTTTAGCTTTTTAGCTTTTAAGATTCTTTAAGGCTTTCTTCGTTCTTTTTGCCTTTTTCCATTTGGAAATAAATAAAAGCGCGGTGGCGACTCTGTGTATATTGAGTTAAGTTAATCAATAGCTTACACTCATGATTTTACCGCTACAGAAAAGTGGCAACTCTGCTGGGGAGTCAATCTCTAAGTGGATTCGGCCTACTTTGATTTGTTTACTGCTTTAGTTTGATTTGCTTGTTATTTGTTTGTTCTGTTTTGGTTTTGGTGATTCTCTGTGAGATAGATCCTAACCTGGATCTGAGCGGAACTTATGATAGGACGACGATATTCGAAGCGATACGCGATGGAGTAGTCCAAAGCGATATCAATTTGATAATCTCCACTCGGTTAGGCTCTCTTGGACTATCAATGTCATGACGAGTAATCGTACGTGGCATTAATTTCCAACCTTGAGCTGATCATACTGAGGACCGTAGAACCCTTAACCAATCTAAGCCCATTTAGGAACGTAGTGCGGAAACTATCTGAGTGTAAACTTAAGGTGGTTGTCACGCGATACTACACTCGGACGAGGTCTATTTTAAGGATGTTATCGGTTGGGGAGTAATCCAACGTACCGATAATATTCTAAAGATGGCTGTTAACTCCGGGAACCTCTGTTAACACCCTTCTGGTTTTTTGCAGGTACAATGAAGACAAACCTTAGTACATGCCTGTGTGGGTTGGTGTTCTGTTACCATGACTCCATGCTCGTGATTCGAACCTTTGAACCTGTGTGCTTTGCGTGATCTTGTTTATGTTTGTTGCATCTACATATTCATCATAATCATCTTCACAACCATTTTTCAAGGAAAATAATTCCGATTATTGCAAATATTGGAAAAGTAAATGTTCCTTTTTGTCAAGATTTTTCATGACCATATTCTCGATGTTGACCATGTTTGCAATAATCGAGTTGTTTTTCTGAAAATGGAAGTGAACATTGCATTGCATTGCATCCTCGCATATTCTTGTGTTCATCCGAGTTGTGTGGGAACTCATCCCAGTTGTTTCTTTCCTCAGTTGTCTGTTGATCCGTCAAGCTGACTCCTCACCACAGATACGGTACTAGAGCTGCTAACAGACGGAGAGCTATCAAATTGAGAATGGAACACCAAGAACAGCATAACATGGAAGTTCGAATGGAGATTGATGAGTTGAAGGCCGGTATGACCAGGCTCACTGAAATGATGCAAGTTCTGATTGCTCGAGGTGAACCACCTCAAAGGACTGTTATCTCTGAAGTTTTTACTGCTGTTGTTGATCCTCCTGTTGTTCAGCAACCAGTTTCTACTTGGCCAGAATATGGGTTCGTCCGGATTATGTGCCAGTTTCTGCTACTGCTCAAATGGGTGGTCCATCTGTTGTACCAGTCTTCTCAGCTCCGACTTTTGTTGAACCTCAACATGTTGTGCACGCTACTGCTCAGACTACTTATCAAAATTCTCCTTTCTTGTACCAAGCTGCTAGTCCACAAGCTGAAAGTCAGGGTGAACCTGGATATATAGATGAAGTTAGAGAGCAATGTTTGACTCTTGAGAAGAGGGTAAGAGGTCTAGAAGGAAAAGATGTCTTTGGTTCTGCTGCAATAGACATGTGTTTGGTTTCTGACTTGGTTCTTCCTGATAAGTTCAAAGTTCCTGTATTTGAGAAATACAATGGTCATACTTGTCCAAAGATTCATCTGCTGATGTATTGTCGCAAAATGGTTGCGCAAGCTAAGGATGACAAATTGCTTATTCATTGTTTTCAAGATAGTCTGAGTGGTGCTTCCATGAAGTGGTATGTGGGACTTGAGAAGAGTCACATCCGAAGCTGGAAAGATTTATCTGATGCTTTTGTAAAGCAGTATAAGTACAATCTGGACATGGCGCCTGACCGTCGTCAACTTCAAAATATGTCACAGAAAGAGAAAGAGTCATTCAAAGAGTATGCTCAACGTTGGAGAGAGCTAGCTGCTCAAGTGGAGCCACCTTTGCCCGAAAAGGAATTAACAGGTTTGTTCATGGACACTCTTCAACCGTTCTTTTGGGAGAAAATGGTAGGAAGTGTTTCATCTGGCTTTTCTGATCTAGTCACTATTGGAGAAAGACTAGAGGAAGGTATCAAGAAAGGTAAGATTACCAATTCTAAAGCTCCCAATGCTGCAAGAAAGTCTTTTGGGAATCCTCACAAGAGAAGAGATGGTGATGCTTATGCTGTTTCAACTGAGAGGAGGCCTTATCGCCCGCAACAACGATATGTTCAACCATATGTAGCTGCAGTTGCTCCCGTTGTTAAAACTCAACCTGCTCAAACTCAAGTTCAAGGTCTAGCTCGACCAGCTCAAGCTCAGGTTCAGATTCGAACTCAAGCTCAGACTCCTCATCCTGCTGCTGGACAAAATAAGTATCGCAATAGGCCGAACTTTGATCCTATTCCGATGTCTTACACTGAATTGTTTCCTTCTTTGATTGAGAAAGGTTTAATTACTACTAGGCCTCCGCCTCCTGTTCCAAATCCTCTGCCGGTTGGTTATAGATCGGATCTTCGCTGTGAGTTTCATCAAGGTGGAACCGGTCATGACTTAGAGCATTGCTTTGCACTGAAGGCTAAAGTGCAAGAACTTATCAGGAACAACATCCTTTACTTTAATGACCTTAATCCCAATGTCATCAACAATCCTTTGCCGAAGCTTGGGAAGTGAATCTCTTAGAAGACTTCAACTGTCAAATTTTCTTCAAGGCCAGAATATCAGACGGGACAGCTCATCCTTGTTGTTGATGAATCACTAGGCCATTGTTTCTTTATGTTTGCATTTTTCTTTAATCATATTAAGTTGTTTGCTTTTAAACTTTGTTTGTACTTTCATGTTGATTTTAATGAAATGAGCATTGCTTTGTTTTGATTCAATTTCATTTGCTATTTTCATCTTTATGCTTTACATTTCAAGCTCATTTATCTTTTCTCAAATTTTTACAATGATTGGAGGGAGGATGATGAAAACGAGATACCCATAACTGTTGTTGGTATGCTTTCAATTGAGACTTGGCTGATGATGTACAGGCATTGTTTCAAATCCCAAACACTGGAGAAATAAGGAAGTTAATCCCTTGTCAACCCCTTTGAGCCTTGAAGTTGGAGTTTCTTTTTATTCGGAAAAAAACCCTCAATTTTAAACCCGGGGATGGGTAGTTCTCAATTAATTCGAATGTGCATTCAAGTACAAGAGAATCATTCAAGACACCTTTCGATAAAGGTTGCAATCTCAAGCTTTCCTTCATACATATCAAGAAGTGTTGAAGATGTTTCTCAATTCAAAAGCCAATGATGGTTCGTCGTAATCATTAAGCCATGCAGTCATTATCTTTTAAAAAAATGATATTAAAAAAAAATTATTGAAAAAAATTAAAGTCCGCTAAGTCAAAACCTATAAAGGAGACTTAGGCAAAAACTGGGGCATCCCGCTGGCTGTAAGTTCAAATGACACAGTTCAGGCAAAAGTTAGGGATAATAAAAAGAAAGATTTGTCAAGAGGTCATCAAAATCCTCAGCAAAAATAAGGTGAGTGGACCAAAGTCCTCACTGGAAATAAGAAAGGAAAGATGTTACTGTTATCTCAAAATCCTTTGGCTTACGAACCATCTTCATCTGTGCAATCCTAAATTTCTGGGAACTTGAATACATAGGCCGAATTAATTGAATGTAGGACCGGAGTTCATCACAAAGTTGGGTTGGGTATAAATAAACTTTGAGCCTATATCCTTTGTTTCATAAACCGTGAACCAGACCACGTTACAACCTTCAAAAGTCCTAATTGAATCCAGGTTTCTTTTGAAAGGCATACTACAACGAGGTTGCGTAAACTGACTCCCAAGTTCTTTACCAATCATTTGTTTTCTTGCTGTTGCTTTACCTTTAATTTTGTCTCAACCGCCGTGTTTTGACAATGTTTTCATTTACTTTACATCAATAAATTTCATTCCAAAAATGATTCTTGATTTCAAACTTTGCATTGAACTTTGCATTAAAATTACCAGGTTTGTACAAACAGTTTTTATTTGCAAATAAACTTTCCTCATCAAGGAATTTTCAAACAGTTAAGAAACTTGGTCGGTGATCTTATCAGGGGCAGGTTTTTCTCAGTTCCTATTGTTTCAAGAGGTGTTGCTCAGTGCAAGTTATTCTCAGATATGGTTAGTCAGAAGATTCTCTGCAAGTTACATGTTAGGTTATTTTCTCAAGGATTGAAGCCATGATCAGTTTATTTTCTCAACATTTTCTCAAGGGGCTGAAGCCATGATCGGTTTATTCTCTCGACATTCATTTCAAGAATTGAAGCCATGATCAGTTTGTTCTTCTCAGCAGTTACTCCAAAGATCTGAGTATTTTCTCCAGCAGTAATCAAGAACTGAATCCATTATCAGTTTACCTTCACCGATCATTGAGCTTGGGGCAATTTTTCTTCAAGAATCCCCAAGCAGCTTTGCATGACTTCTCTCAAAAAGATTTTCAACTTGGTACAGTTTACTGGTGTGACAGAGATTTGTTCAGCAGTAGCATCTCTAATTTCCGAGCAGAATGGTAATGATCTCTGTGTTGAGGAATCAACACTCATTCTTTTTCTACTCCTCTAAGAGTATAAACTGGTTGTCAGCATTTCCTCTCGTATCATGTCCTTGGGTGTGTTATTCCCCATTTTTGAAAAGTTTGCATAGTTGAGTGTTTTAGTCCTCATTATGCGTTTTCTCGGGTGTGTTATTCCCCAGTTGTTAATTTTTGCATATTTGAGTGTTTTAGTCCTCATTATGCGTGTTCTTGGGTGTTTTAGTCCTCATTTTCATAAATGTCTGCATACTGAGTGTTTTAGTCCTCATATGCATTTCTCGAAGTCTCGTTGTTTTCAACTTCTTACTTTTTGGTCAAAGTCCAACTTACTTGGCATTTGTCTGTCTCTCCAGAACTTTTTCTTCACCTACTTATTGTGTCTTCCCAGATATTACACCCTTTTATCCGATTGCCATTCTCGGATGTCCATAGTGAATTCATCATTGATTTGATGTACTGTCCCAGACTTTTTCCCATTTCATTCAGTTCTGTTCCTGAATGTTGTGATTCACATTTTATCCGATTGCTATTCTTGGATGTTGTGATCATTTCCTTCCGATTGCCATTCTCGGATGTCCATAGTGAAGTCATCATTGATTTGATGTACTGTCCCGGACCTTTTTCCAATCTCATTCAGTTCTGTTCCTGAATGATGTGATTCACATTTTATCTGATTGCTATTCTCAGATGTTGTGATCATTTCCTTCCGATTGCCATTCTCGGATGTCCACAGTGAAGTCATCATTGATTTGATGTACTGTCCTGAAATTTTCTCTCATTTCATTCAGTTCTGTTCCTGAATGTTGTGATTCGCATTTCATCCGATTGTTATTCTCAGATGTTATTGATCACTTACCTTCCGATTGCCATTCTCGGATTTTCATTGAGTTGATTTGCTTGCCCGAATATTCCTCATTTCATTCAGTGCTGTTCCTGAATGTTGTAATTCATATTTTATCTGATTGCCATTCTCAGATGTTGTGATTACCCTTTCTCTGATGCCATTCTCGGATATCCCCATTAAAGTCAGTAATGTCATCCTTGAATGTTTTTGATGTGCTGTTCCGGGATTTTTCCCACTTCATTCAGTGCCATTCCTAGATGTTGTGATGTTTTCTGACCAATTGCCCTTCGTGGACATTTTCACCTCGGCTGAGCCATGTGTTGGTCTCTAGCATGTTGTTTTTTCCGTCAGAGTCTTATACTCCTTATCCCCAGCGTTTATTCTTTTTCATGTGTCGTCTTGTCCCTCACGGATTTCTCTGCATTTCATTTAGTTCCAGATACATTTCATATCATCTCATAAATTTTCTCATATCACTTCATAGGCTGTCACATATTTTCTCTGCATTTCATATTTTTCTCATAACATCTCATGTGCCTTCATATATTTTCATATTCTTCTCATAACAATTTCATATGCTTCATACCTGCTTCATATCATTTCATATCGTTCATTTCATTTTATTCCAGTTTTTGGCATCTTAGGATCAAAAATTGGGTTTTGTGATATTTAAGTATCTTTCATCTTGTCGAAACGAAGATCTCGATCTTCATTGTCTCCGGATTGAAGAAACTTAAATAGGGGCATCTGTCAGACCCTAATTTTTGACCCTAAGATTTTTCGCATTTCATCTGCATTTCGCATACAAACAAGATCACGCACTGGTTCATGTATCTTTCAGGTGCAGGTCTTTGCTTTGCAGGAGATCACCTCATTTAATTTCTGTTATTTGTTTATATGTACTAACCTCTAATCAAAATACAAAAAATATGTTGCAGTTGCTTCTTCTTCTTCTGTGTTGCAGGATTTCAAAGACAGGGCTGTGATTTCAATTCAGATGCGTTTGTTCAGTCACAATTCGATTCAGATGGACGTTTGACCTAATCTTGGTCAAACTATCAAGAGATTGTTTCGACTGCAAGATGTGTGTGCCAGTGGTCTGTTTCTCAGACTGTGCGTATTCAAAAGTTCAAGACTGTGTTATGTGCTGTGATCATCAGTTATCAGGCAGTGTTTTGTGCAAAGTTGGGTCCGAATCTTCAATGATCGTCAGTTCATCAGTGGTTTGTTTGTGGATTTATTTTTCTCAAATAATCTGGGCAATTTTTAGAGGATTCAAGTGGTTGTGGCTCAATGCTATGAATTATTCAGTGGATTTGTGATGACTGTGTTCATTTTATCGGTGGCTTGTTGAAGGATCAGAGTTTGTTGTGGGCTTGAAAACCATATTTCATATCCATCATCCATTTTTCGATTAAACCATTTCTTTTTATTTTTAATTTTTCTATTATCCAGTTCCATTCATTTTCCATTTTTCATATTAAATTCGCCTTCCAAAATTTCTATTCTTTTCGATTTCTTTTTATCCAGTTCACAAGAATTTTCATTATTCATTTTTTTCTTATATATTTCATAATCCAATTTATTTTTATCCATCCAATATTATCCATTTTAATCCATTCCTTTTTTTTCTCGTCTCATATTTCAATTCTTTATACTTTACCATATTTCATATTTTTTCTAATTTTTATTCATATTCATCACCTATTCACAATTATAAAAAAAAAACAAATCAATTTCATTTTCTTATACCTTATAAAAAAAATCTATATCATTGTTAGCCCATTTTTATTCTCATGCTACAATTATAAAAAAAACATATTTTGAAGCCCACATCCTTTCCTCCGCCTTTCACAAAGTCCCAGCAAAACCACCACATAGCAACAAGCCTCTTACGCCTGGCCCACGTCTTCCCATCAGCCAAAGATAACAAATTCCATCATCCAGGCCCCACCTCACGCTTCCCTTCAAGCCGTATACCTCAAGCCTTCTCAGCTTTTCCATACACAAGCCTACGCCGAAGACTCCTCAATGTTTTCCAACTGCTCTAGCAAAGCAAAAGCAGGCCAAGCATCAAACATTTTCTAAGCCTTCACGTCGCAGCTGTACACAACAAAACAGCACTCCTAGCCAAGCAAGTTGCAGCAGGCCCAAATCAATAACAAACTTCATGCCCAGCCGCACAAGCATCCCGCAGCCGAAGCAACTTCAAGCTATCACAGGCGTGACTTCACAGCATCACATACAAAATCCGCAGGCCCAAATTAACTCAGCACAAAACGCAAACAACACAACATGAAACGCAATATTCAAAAATCAAAAACGCAGCAAAGAACACGTAAATTCCGTGACCCCAAAGCGCGCGGAAAAAGTTCAAAAATGAAATCAAAAACTTTCAATTGAACTGAGCTCGAAACTCACCCTCTCATTCTATAAATTAGAGCTTTTCCTCTTCATTTTCTCCAAGCTTTGATAGCCATACCAAATCTCTGCAAAATCAAAACAAAGCTTCAACCCAAATTGAAATCTCAGAAAAATCCATAAAACCCCTTTCAATCTTCTTCAACTCTCACCTTCAAGCTTTCACAAATTAAACTTCCAATTTGATTTTCCGAACCACACAAACCTTCAACAACTATACCAATTCGATTTGAGAGAAAATCGGAATTCGCGATTGAGAAAGAGGAGAAGGAAATCGAAAATCGGAAGAGAGATTTGTTTTCTGATTGTTGAAGGTGAGGTTCGAAGAGATTTTTGTGGCCCTGTTTTGGTGTTTGGAGACGCGAAGAAGAAGAAGAGCTGTGTTCTCTTCTTTCTTTTAGTTTTTTCCTTTAATAAAATGTTTTTTTCTATTATTTTTGTTTTAATAAATTTTGCTTGGGCCTCTTGAGGCTATTTTGTTTTAATCCATCTGCTGATCCACCTCCATGATCTTACGTGTCACCTCCCCTCCCTAATCCATTTCTTTTTTTTTCATTCTTTAAGTTTTCTTTCATGTTTTATATTAATGTTGCAATTTAGTGTTGATAATAGAGTATTTTAGAATTTTGTTTTAGAAAAAAGTTTTAGAAAGTATTCTAGGAAAAAGATATATTAAAAGATTTAGAAGAAATTTTAGAAAAAAAGAACTTTAGAAAACAATTTAGCAAATAAATGTTTAGAAAAAGGTTTTTTTTAAAAAGTATTCGAATTCTTTTTTTTGGATTTAGCTTTAGATCCATTTCTTTTTCATCCTTGATTTTTCTTTTGGTCGATGACAATCTCCGATTCGCGATTGTTGAATTTCCGATTGATTTAATCTTCATTATTTCAAATCTATGGATGAATGATCATTTGGATCATTCTCCATACTTTGAGATCGTGATAGGTTGCTTTTCGAGAAATTCAACAAAAATCTCGATTAAGATTAGACCGTTCTCTTTCTTTTAGTGTGGCATGTTTTCGGAGAACGATTCATAATATCGTTTCTCTAACATGTATTAGCACGAATATTTTCCACTTTAATTAGTGGTGGCCGGCCTCATTTGTAGGGTAATTACTCCGTAAATTACTCGGCGATTGCTTAACATAGACCTAAAGTTGTCCCGATTCGGAATGCGATCCACTTGGATCCAGTTGCCTCGATTTTATTTTTCTTTTCGTGGTTGTGCTTGATTAAGTTCATCATACCACTTATATTGTAAATATTATAATAATGTGAATATACTAACATTTAAATTTAATCTCTCGCACCTTATCCTTTTATTTCAATCTCTTGTTCCTCATATCTCTTATTATGCTTCTATATTCATTCATCATATTGCTTATTGTGTATATTATTATGCTTGTTATTTTTCCTTTGTCCATTTGGACACAAAAATATTAATAAAGGATTAAACATCTAAAAAATGGGTGACTTTTAATTTCGGACTATGGTTACTATCCTTAGCTTGAGACTTGGAGTTTCGGACTTAGATTCTAGGATCATCCCTTTGCTCATTTGTTATGGATTGAAGACTTTGACTCCGGTTGAGTTCACTTGTTTATGAAGATGGAAATCCAATTGTTTCAAGAGTGCTTGCCATATGGTTTGATCATTCTTCCTTTAGCTTTTATTTTCAAGTCTTAGGATAGTCCCTTCATCTCTTCCCATCTTCTTCAATTTTCAAATCTCCTTCCCATTTTCAAAACTTTCTTTGTTTTCAAACTTCAAACATTTTTGCAATCAAACCGTGACTTCAGTCATGTGCTTTTACTTTTTTCATTTCATTTCTTTAAATAAATGCTAAACTACATAAGCATATCAAAACTTTCTTTCTCAAAAACTTTAAAACATTCATAACTCATTCAATTGCTTTTGTGCCCTCGTGCACGTTTCTTTTAACCTTTTTTTTATGTTTAGATATGATTCATTCTTTCTAGCGGAATTATTCGCTAAAGAATGACGACTTATCTTTACATTTTAAAATCAATTCAACTCATTTGCCTTTTCACAATTTGTACCACGAACTACGGGGTTTTGATCTCCCATTGCACTTTGTGGGTACGTAGGCATGAGACGTTCGTCTCTTCAAACACCAAAATCTTAAAAAAAACATTCTTCTTCTCATCTCCTCAATCTTTTTTCAAGCAAACCATTTCAAACCAAAAAATGCAATAAACATTTCAAAGGGTTCCCGTGGAGTACCACGGGCAAGTCGGGTGCTTAAAACCTTCCCGATTTGTAACCAATCCCCGTACCCATTCTCTGTTTGATTCTTTTAGCTTTTTAGCTTTTAAGATTCTTTAAGGCTTTCTTCGTTCTTTTTGCCTTTTTCCATTTGGAAATAAATAAAAGTGCGGTGGCGACTCTGTGTATATTGAGTTAAGTTAATCAATAACTTACACTCATGATTTTACCGCTACACCCACCATATCAAAAAAGAGGATCGGATAGACACATTGATCCATTGCATATGTCATACAACAAAATCTTTAACGGGCTGATGGCGAAGGGATCTCTTACTTTAAGAGATATGCCACCACAAACTGGTAACGCTCGAGACTATGATGCCAATGCTCGTTGTGAGTATCACAAAGGCGCACCAGGTCACACAATCGAAAATTGCAGAATGTTCAAGCACAAAGTTCAAGACCTGATCAACTCTAAGGATCTCATCTTTACTCAGAAGAATTTGAATGTCCAGAACAATCCAATGTCGCTGCAAGTGGCCCATCAACGAATGCTTTTGAAGAAGTTGCTGAAGACCAAAACTGAGTAGTCTCCAACTTTTAAGAAGCAAGTCAAATCAAGATGATTGTGACTTGTTTCTTGGACTTCCATGACACAAAAGATCATCCACTGAAGAAAAATAATCGGATATGGAATGCCTAGTTTCAATACAACTTCCCTAATATGCATCACTAAATCCAAGGATCTATAAATCTGAAGATTAGGAAAAAATATACCTCTACCTGGAGAGCGATTGTGATAAATCTGAAGATTATATCTGATGCATATTGATCTATTATTGAGTCTTAATTTCCCATCAGAGTGGTATTAGAGCTCTTGGTTTATGGATATTTTACTTGTTTGAATATTGGAGTCAAATAAAAAGATGAAGATGGTATTGTTGAATGGTTCTAATTACCGTTTATGGAAGGGAAATATGAAATACATATTATTTGTGAAGAAATTAGATTTACCAGTTTTTAGTTTCACAAAGCCAGATTTTGTGTCTGATGAAGCATGAGAGTTTGAACATCAACATGTATGTGGTATTATTCGATAATATGTAAAAGATAATATTTATAATCATATTTCTAATGAGACACGTGCAAAAAATTTGTGGTAGAAGATAGACTCCTTGTATGCCTCTAAATCAGGGAATAAAAAATTGTTCTTGTAGAATAGCTTCATAAGTTTGAAGTATAAGAAGGAGACGTCTATTTCAGACCACTTGAGAGAATTTCAAGGGCTCCTTGAACAAATGTCAATACTGAGTATCAAATTTAATAATGAACTTTTAGGACTATTTCTATTATTATCTTTACAAGAGTCTTAGGAGACATTTTGGGTTTCTATCACAAGTTTTGCTTCTAGACGTGTTGTTTCTTTGGAAACGGCTATGGGTGGTATTCTTAATGAGGAGATGAGAAGGAAGAAGCATAGTTCTTCATTTCATTCCGAGGTACTTGTCACTGAAAATATGGGGAGAAGTCATAAAAAGGAACCGAAGGGTGGTATAGAGAATAACGTAAGCAAGTCCAAGCCGTGTTACAAGAATCTGGAGTGTCATTATTGTCATAAAACAGGACACATACAAAAGTATTACTATCAGTGGAAAAGAGATAACAAAGGCAAGAAGGGTAAGTCTAAATAAAGAGACCATAAAGATCATGATGATTATCGTGTTACTACTGCTACTAGTGATGATCTTGTTATTTTCCATGTTCATAAGTTTGTTAATCGTGTATCAGACCAGAGCATGTGGATAGTTGACAGTGGTGATACATTTCATGTTACACCAAGGAATGGTTTCTTCACATATTATACTTCTGATGATTTTGGAGTGTTGAAGATGGGTAATGATGATTTATCTATGGTAATTGGTGTTGGTTATGTTTGCTTGTAAACCAACATGGGAATGAAATTGTTGCTTAGAGGTGTCAAACATTCTTCAGATGTCCGCTTTATTTTGATCTCATGCATATGCTAGATGATTGTAGTTATGATAATCACTTTGGTTCTGGAAAACCGGAACTCAACAAAGGTAACTTGGTTGTGGATAAAGGGGAAAATATTTCTAAATTGTATTTGACCAAAGCTTTGGTTGCTATGGACAATGTGAATGCTATCGACATGGAAGCATCTTTGTGGCACCAAAAACTTAGTCATATTAGTGAAAATGGGCTTAATGTTTTAGCTAAAAAGGATGTTCTTATTGGATTAAATAATGTATATTTGGAGAAGTTTTCTCATTGCAAGGTTGGTAAATAGACTATTGTATCTTTCAAGAGACATCCTCCCTTGAGGAAGTCAAAGTTGCTTCAATTGGTACATTCTGATGTTTGTGGTCCATTAAAGGTAA
Source organism: Lathyrus aphaca (assembly GCA_963966055.1). Classification (NCBI taxonomy): domain Eukaryota; kingdom Viridiplantae; phylum Streptophyta; class Magnoliopsida; order Fabales; family Fabaceae; genus Lathyrus; species Lathyrus aphaca. The sequence goes on from OZ014521.1 coordinate 105,449,182, forward strand.
ATCCTTTAGTGGTGAACTTTATTTTGTTACCTTTATTTATTATTACTCTATGAAACTATGAGTTTATGCCTTGAAGACAAAAGACCAAATGTTGGAAAAGTTCAAAAAATTCCATGCTTTGGTTGAGAGGCAGACAAGCGATAAGCTGAAATGTGTTCGTTCAGACAATGATGGAGAGTATTGTGGACCATTTTATTCCTATTACAAACAACATGGCATTTCACATGAAAAGACTCCTCCTTAAACTCCTTAATTGAATGGCTTGGCATAGAGGATGAATCAAACAATAATTGAGAGAGTAAGGTGTATGCTCTTTGAAGCTAAGTTGCTTGATCATTATTAGGACGAGGCACTTTACATGGCACTGCATGTTCTTAATATCACTCCTACTGTTGCTTTGAATAGTAAAGTTCCAAAAACAATGGTTTGGAAAGAATGTCAAGTATGATCATTTAAGAGTCTTTGGTTGTGAGGCTTTTGTGCATATTCCAAAGGATGAAAAATCTACGTTAGATGCAAAGTCAAAATAATGTATCTTCATAGGCTATGGGCAAGATGAGTTTTGTTATAGGTTGTATGATCTTGTGGGAAATACGCTTATTTGAAGTCACGATGTGGTGTTTATGAAAGACCAAACTAGTGAAGACATTGATAAGGTAGAGAAGGCTACACCCAAGAAAGATATAAGTTTGTCAAATATTGATCCAGTTCAGTTACCTAGTTATAATTTGGATGATATTGGTGGTGATGATCATAATAGTGAGCATAACGCCCACGTTTTCCTTTTAATTATTATTTGCGAAATAATTAGGAATTTTTGTGACCAATTGTGCGTTTTGGTGTGGTTCGATGTGTTTTGAGTACTCTTAGTAAGGGTGTATGACTTATGTGTAGAGGACTGGTGGAATTAGTAAAGATGGTTATTATTATTATTATCATTATTATTATTATTATTTTATTAATATTGAGAGTCAATTAAATAATTAATAATATAATAAAATATTTGGTTGTGTAGTGAATTGAGGGATAAGTTGGTAATTATTGAGGAAATGAGTGAGGGTAAAAGAGGCATAACATAGTTGAGGGATTATTATAGAGAGAGTTAGAGAATAAGGGAGTTTCGTTTGATCATACGTGAAAAGGGAGAACAAAAGTGGAAGAGTATAGGGCAAGAAGGGAGAAAACTCCATTAGAGAGAAAAAAAGGCTCATCAATCTAAGGTAAGGGTGAGATTCTTTCATCTCTAACGGGATTGATGAAATATGTGTTTAGGTAATTAATCATTAGGTTGAATCCACGAATATGTGATAGTTGAGTGGTTAGGGTTTATGAAGAGTTCATGAATTAAAGGATTGAAATTGATGGAAATGTTGTGTTTGATTGTTGTATTGAAAAGAATATGTTATGTATAGGTGATTATAACAAAATCTGTGAAATAATATGAGTTGAAACAAGTTTAAGAGGGTTGAGTTCGTAGTGGAAAGATGTAGTTATCGCAGGGTTTTGCTGCCAAAATCACGAAGGGCGCTTAGCGCCGTCGAGCGCGCTTAATGCGGTTTGGAAATAATTTGGATTTTCGAGGCAGTAGCGTGCACGCTTAGTGCACTAGAGCTCGCTTAGCGCGACCTGGAACAAAAAAAATTGCTTAAAATTAATTGAAAATAGGTGTTTTAAGCTATAATAATATTGTATTATTGTTGTATCGATGTTGCCATGTAGAAATGCTTATGTATGTGTTCATTGGTGTTAATATGATATAGCGTGAATATGGGACTTAATTGTCCAACGATATGTGTTAGTTGTAGAAACATGAAGATACATGTTTGAATAAATGTATATTGTAGTTGAGTTGTTGTGATATAATTTGTATTGCACTAATTATTGAGTTGTTATAACATATATTGTTATTGAGTTATTGTGGCATAAGTTATAAATGTGATAGTTGGTGATTATGATGTTGTATGATGTTGTTGTGTGATTATGGTAGGATGTTGTGTTGTGGTTTAAATTTGCATGATACATTGATTATGTGAGAGTCATTGTATGTTGTTGTTAAGATGCATGTCATATTGCATGAGTTGTGGGATGGCGTGTGCCCATGTGGGATGTGAGCGTTTATTCGGATTCCTTGTAATGAAATCAATGTTGTTGTTATTGTTGTTGAGGTGATTATGTGCCCATGTGGAGTATGAGCAATCACGGACAACGTGTGCTCGTGTGAGGTGTAAGCAACCTAAATAAAAGTTTTGAAGGGAACTGTGATCATGAAATAGGGATCGAATTGGTACCACATGCGTTGAGTCGAGTTATGTATCATTACATTTATGATGGTTGTATTGCATTGTATTCGGTGTAATTATTTGTATATGTGTTGAAGTGTGATTTTTTTGATCGATTGTGATGTTGGTGAATTACTTGATTATTTATACTCTTATATTTATATCTTTGTTTCTTTCGATTGATTTGAGGATCTCATCCCTTTTGTTTGAATGTTGCCTCTATGTGGGTAACGTGAAGGTAATCAAGAGTAGTTAGAGTTCGTGATCAGTGAAGTCGAAGTACTTCATGTCAGGGGAAGTTAGGGTGTTACAAAAGTGGTATTATAGCAGGTCCGTCCGTCCGGCCAAGTAGTCGAGTCGTTGAGTCGTCGTTATGTGTGACAGTTGATTATTGTCGATGTAGGTTCCTTAACCACTATTTGTTGTTATTTTTGCCTAACAGATTTAGAATGGATGGAAGGAATAATGATGCACTTGTTTCCGCTTTGCATGTTGTCGCTCAGGAAGTGCAGAATCCACCGAATGTTGGGAATAACGAGAATGATGAATTTCAAAAGAATATTCCTCCTACTTTCAGGGGAAAGTATGACCCAGATGGAGCGCAGGAGTGGATCAAAGAAATCAATAGGATATTCTTAGTCATGGAATGTCTTGAGGCAATAAAGGTGCATTTGGGTTCTCACATGTTAGCGGGAGAAGCTGATGACTGGCGGGTTAGCACTCGCCAACGGTTGGATGTAACTGGTGAGGTAATCACCCGGGCTGTATTCAGTAGGGATTTCTTGAGGAAGTATTTTCCTAAAGAAGTTTGAGGGAAGAAAGAGATTGTATTTCTGGAGTTGAAGCAGGGTAGTAGTCGGTTACTGAAAATGCTGCCAAGTTCTCGAATTTGGCCAAGTTTTATCAGCACTACAGTGAGGCGACTGTTGAGTTCTCGAAGTGCGTTAAGTTTGAGATTGGGTTGAGGCCTGAGATCAAACAAGAGATTGGTTATCTACGGATCAGAAGGTTTCTAGATTTGGTTGATTGTTGTAGGATCTTCGAAGAGGATATCAAGGTTCGATCGGCTCACTTTAAGGGGTTAGTCGAGAGGAAGGGAAAACAACATATGCACTATGGGAAGCCTTATGCAGCTCTTGCTGATAAAGGTAAGCGGGGTTATCCTGATGGCAAGAAGCCTAGTGGGGGAGGCGCCCTTGTGCCTCTAAAGTGCCATAGGTATGGTTAGTTGGGTCATCGTGTCAGTGAGTGCACAAGTGACGTGAAGAAGTGTTTCAAATGTGGACAACCAGGACATCTGGTTGTTGATTGTAAGGTTAATATGGTGACTTGCTACAACTGTGGAGAGCATGGTCATATCAGTACCTGTTGCTAGAAGTTGTAGCAAGCTTCAACTCGAGGAAAGGTGTTTGCTTTGACAGGAACTCAAACTTCCAATGAAGACCGACTAATCAGTGGTATTTGCTACATTAATAATATGCCTTTGATTGCTATAATAGATATTGGTGCTCCTCATTGTTTTATTGCTACTGATTGTGTGAGAAGGCTAGGCCTTTTTGTTTCGTCTATGATGGGAGAAATGGTTATCTAAACTCCTACAAAGGGATCGGTGACTACTTATCTAGTCTATTTGAATTGTCCTCTATCGATTTATGGTAGGGACTTTGGTGTTGATCTTATTTGTTTGTCTTTGGGAGGTCTGGATGTGATTTTGGGAATAAACTGGTTGGAATTCAATCATGTCCATATCAATTGTTTCAACAAGACAGTGAGATTTCTTGTTCCTTAGGAAGAGGAGGAAGTTGGTTATTTATCTGCTAGAGAGTTGAGAGAGCTCTTAGATGAAGAAGCTCAAGTGTTGGCATTGTTTGCATCATTGTCAGTGGAAAGCAAATCAGTGATTAATGAGTTGCAGGTGGTGAGTGAATTTCCAGAGGTGTTTCCAGATGACATTGTCGATGTACAACCAGAAAGAGAAATGGAGTTTAATATCGATCTAGTACCTAGAACTAGACCTATTTCTATGGAACCATGCAGGATGTCGGCATCATAGTTAGGGAACTGAAGAAGCAGTTGGAAAAGAAATTTGTGAGGCCAATTGTATTGCCTTGGGGAGCTCCGGTGTTGTTGGTAAAGAAAAAGGATGGTAGTACAAGATTGTGTATTGACTACAGACAGTTGAATAAAGTGACGATTAAGAACAAGCATCGACTTCATGAATATATGGCTTGATGGATCGGCTAGTGGGTGATCATGGATTTAGCAAGATTGACTTGAGGTCAGCTTATCATCAGATACGAGTAAAGGATGAAGATGTTTAGAAAACGACTTTCAGGACTCAGTATGGATATTATGAATATGTAGTGATGCCCATTGGAGTTACTAATGCACCTGGTGTATTCATGGAGTATATGAATCGAATCTTTCATGAGTATTTGGATCCGTTTGTGGTTGTCTTCATTGATGACATTTTCATTTATTCTAAGTCAGAGGAAGAGCATGCGGAACATCTACGAATTGCGTTGCAAGTATTGAAAGAGAAGAAACTTTATGCTAAGTTGTCAAAGTGTGAGTTCTGGTTGAAAGAGGTGTGTTTCTTTTGTCTTGTTATTTTGGGTGATGGTATTGCTATGGATCCATCCAAGGTTGATGTAGTTCTATAGTGGGAAGCTCTGAAGTTGGTAACTGAGATTAGAAGCTTTTTGGGACTGGCTGGTTATTATCGAAGGTTCATTGAAGGTTTTTCGAAGTTGGCCCTTCCTTTGACCCAGTTAATTTGTAAGGGTATAGCGTTTGTGTGGGACATTCATTGTGAGAAGAGTTTTATTGAGCTGAAGAAAAGATTGACTACAACTCCAATTTAGATTTTGCCTAAACCATATGAACCATTTGTGGTGTATTGTGATGCTTCTTTGATGGGTTTGGGTGGTGTGTTGATGCAGGAAGTTCAAGTAGTAGCTTATGCTTCGCGACAATTGAGGATTCATGAGAGGATTTTCCCTACCCATAATTTGGAGCTAGCAGAAGTAGTACTTGTATTGAAGATTTGGATATCTTTATGGTTCTAGATTTGAGGTGTTTAGTGATCATAAGAGTTTGAAGTATCTGTTTGATTAGAAGGAATTGAATATGAGGCAAAGACGTTGGTTAGAATTCTTGAAGAATTATGATTTTGACTTGAAACACCATCCCGGTAAAACTAATGTTGTGGTTGATGCTTTAAGTCAGAAGACTTTGCATATGTCTGCTATGAAGGTTAAAGATTTGGATTTGATTAAGAAATTTAGAGATATGAGTTTGGTTTGTGAACAGACACCGCATATTGTTATGTTGGGTATGTTGAAGGTTAACAATGATTTTCTTAATAGTATCAGGGAGGGTCAGAAGTTGGATGTGAAACTAGTGGACTTGATGGTTGGAAACGGTTGCACCTCAAAATTTGTCCTCTGATTTTTTTACCTTAACTGACTTTATGCTTCTCATTCATCTGCATCTCCACTAGCATTCATTCATTTGCACAAGCTCCTAAGACATATGATCGATATTTTCTATGAATTAGGGTTTCATGCCCTATTTGTGGTTATCAAAGGAATTCAAGGTTTTGGCTATACAATCATCAATGATATCATCCTCTTATGTTCCTGTCACTGGATTAGAGTTTATTTCCCTAATTAAGTGGTATTCAGGGATTTCACTTGCAATGATTATTCACTGATTCATCTGAACCATCATCAATAGTGAAGCGTGAATTAGGGGTCTCTTCTTCATCAAGTTACAAGGCTATTTTTCTCTTCTCAACATCTCTGGCTATTCTTCTTTCTCAAAGAGCTTTGGTTTCATTTCAAGTGTGGTTGTTCATTCACGATTCAAATCAGATGGATGTTTAACATAATCTTGGTCAAACTCTTAGGAGTTTGCTTCGATTGCAAGTTATCGATAATAAACTATTTCGCAGCTAGTGTGCATCCAAGACCTAATTGTTGTGTATAGAATTCTTCAGGTTATCAAGCAATGGGTCATGATGAATTTAATTTCAAAGTCAAATTCGTCACAGGTTCAGTTGTGCTTCTCTATGGATTTATTTTCTTAGAGATCAATTCAGACAAATTTGAAAGGATTCAGAAAGTTAAAGTTGATGGTCGTATTCCAGCTTCAAATTGTTCGGTGGTTCATGACAAGACTGCAATAAGCTCATTTCTGCCATGGTACTTGCAAACACACAATCTCCGGTTAACAACACTTCGTTTTTACGGTAACGTTTCGGTTCGAATGATTATTCGCTTATGTATTATGTTCTGCTTGTGTGTTGTGTGCTGCAACTTTTTCATGGAAGAATTGTATCCACTCACATGTTTTAATTGCTTGATGTAGTATATATTGTGTGCTACTTTGATATGAGTTCTTCAACAATTTAGAACTGATATAACGTTAAATAATAGCACTTAATCATTGCTGCTATAATTTGGTGTTTGGATATGGTGTAGACATCACATTATATTAACATTTCGGTTTGAAATTCTGTTGTACAAAGTATGTGTTTCACTTTGTCTTTCGATTCTGATTATGCTGTTGGTGTCGCACCCTTGAGTTTTTTTATGCAGGTAGGCCAAGGAAACAGACTATGACTTTGGATTTCACGGCTTTCGAAGAATTTGTAAAAAACTTTGATTCGATCTTGTAATGTTGCTATTTCATGTTGTTCTTTTGACGGTTTGAATTCGTAAGGTTTCAAATACATTACATTTTGGTGATGCCTTGCGATTTGTTCAGTGTTATAGAGTTTCGGTTACTGTTGGTGTTTGTGTTGGTCTTTGTTCATGCTTTCGTTTGGATCTACAATATTGAGTTTGTAAGCATTGGTTTCATTAAGTTGCAACTTCAAACTGTTTGTTCCATTTATGAATTGATAAGTATATGATTCTTTGATTTTCAAAATGTTGAGACTTGTTTTGCTCACCACTGTGTTAAAATTTCAAATTCATGGACTAATGTGCTTAAGGTTGAATATATGGTGTGTAGTTTCTTTTTTAATGAATATTGATATAATAGATAGTTTATGCTTAGAATGTTTTGTATGAGTTTGTGCTAATGTTTAGAAATCATAGAGTTTTTTTTTTTTAGTAATTTTAGTTTCTTTTCTAAATCCATTTTGTATTCTTAATTTCCATGTAGTTCATTTGAATTTTTTAATTTCCATTCAATTTGTTTTATTTCTAATATTCCAAGAAAAAAAAAATTAATTATTTATTTTCATTTCTTGTTTTAATTTCCATTTTCCATTAATTAATTTGTTAATTAGATTTTTTTATTAATTAGAATTTTTGTTAATTGTTAATTAGATTTTGTTGATAATCTTGATAATAGTTTTTGATAATTTTGATTAAAACTTTAATTGATTTTCTTTTATTAAGTTCTTGTTTAACTTCGTTGAATTTACTTGCTAGAACTTAGATTGAATTAACTTTGTCGATTTCTGATACTGAGTACTTGAGGATTAATTTGGTTGATTAACCATGAAGTTCCTAACAAGTATTCTTGAGTTTGTTTGTGCATATTGAAGAGGCAACAGACCTTCTCCGTTAGGTACCACTGTAACTCAATTTTATCTTTTTCAAACCTCATTCTAGTCCTGATGTCATGTTAGGAGCATACTAGTACATCTGAAGTCCTACCTCGAAGTAGGCTCTGTTTGTGTATTGTCTGATTACTTCATGTTGCATTCTTCTCTCATACTTGTTGCATTTTTCACTTGCATACTCACTTCTTCTTCATCTCATCTCTTTTGAAAACTCTTAATCCAATGTCAAGTGGAATCCAAGCATACTTGATCCATATATTAAGTCCATTATGATTCTAAACCATTGTAAGTCGATCGCACCACACATTGTCATCTACCTTAACCTAGTTCATTAGGTTCTCCATACCAATTTATCCCAGTCTTAAGACTTTGTCACAAATTCAAACCTCGATCCAACATCGAGTATTTTACTTTTTCTCAAATGTGTAAAAGAGAAGTGTGGAATCTTCTATGCTTCTCCTCAACTGTTTAGATACGATGCATTTGTCTCGTATACGAGTAGTTGACGCCTCTCAAACTTCAAAACACTTAACTTTTATTAAACATATCATTTCTCAAAGGTGTAAAAGAAAATTGTCGGATCTCCGATGTCTTTCCACAATTGTTTGTGTATGAGGCATTTGTCTCGCACATGAGCAGTTGGCACCTCTAAAAATAAACCAACAAACGATCAACCCTTTTTCTTAATTCAAAATTAAGACATTTAACAACTATCAAATACTATTTTTCAATGGTGTAAGAGAATGGTATTGGATCTCCAATATCTTTCCTCAATTGTTCGCATATGAGGCATTTGTCTCACACGTGAGTAGTTGACACCTCTAAAACACCAACCTACTCATAGTTAGTCGAACTACGACGCTCTGATTCCTCAACGAGGATACGTAGGCACGAGGATCCCATGCGATCCCACTAACAACTAACTCCCACTCTTCTCTCGCCCCTGTTGCGATTGAGACCACCCAAACCGTAGTACCCCGAACTACGAGGCTATGACTTTTCCATTGCACGAGGGAATACGTAGGCACAAGAATTGCGATTCTTGTTGAGCATCCTAGAAACAAAACTACCCATTCTCCGTATTGTTTACCCTTAAGAAGACATTAACATAAGTTTAACACTCTATTACAAACTAGACTAAGAGGTTCTTATTGAGTACAATGGACGTAAGGGGTGCTAATACCTTCCTCTTACGTAACCGACTCTCGAACCTAGAATTTGATTCCAACGACCAAGTTCTTTCCATATAGGTTTTATCTATATCTTCTTTTTCTTTCGTTAGAATAAACAAAATTAGGTGGTGACTCTGTTGTTTGTTTTTCCGAGTCCATCGCGAGGATCGTATTTTTCGAGGTACGACAGTAACTAATATACATGAAATAGTGATTTTCGAGTTGATGAACAAGGTGTATTGAGGTTCCGTTAACGAATTTGTGTTCCTGCTGATTCTGAGTTGAAGAGAATGATTCTTGAGGAGAGTCACAGAAGTAGCCTGAGTATTCATCCAGGAGCTACAAAGATGTATCAGGATTTGAAAAATATATTTTGGTGGCTTGGATTGAAACGTGATGTAGCTCAGTTTGTTTATGCTTGCTTGACTTGTCTGAAGTCGAAGGTGGAACATCAGAGACCTGCTAGTCTGATGCAACCGTTAGATATTTCGAAGTGGAAATGAGATAATATTTCTATGGATTTCTTACGGGGCTGCCTAATACCCCGAGAGGACATGATGTGATTTGGGTAGTTGTGGATAGACTGACGAAGTCAGTGCATTTTATTCCAATTAATATCAATTTCACTTTGCAGAAGTTGGCAGAGATTTATATCTGCGTGATTGTGAAGTTACATGGGATTCCGTTGAGTATTGTATCAGATAGAGACACGAGGTTCACTTCCATATTTTTGGAGAGTTTGCAAGAAGCGTTGGGTTCGAAGCTGAAGTTAAGTTATGTTTATCATTCATAGACGGACGAGCATAAGGAGATGTTAAGGGCTTGTGTGCTTGAATACAAAGATGCTTGTGATAGCCATTTGTCGTTGATCAAGTTCACCTATAACAACAGTTATCCTTCCAGTATCGGAATGAAACCTTTTTAGGCTTTGTATGGTCGAAGTTTCAAATGCATTTGTGTTGGTATGAGTCTGGTGACAGTGTAGTGCTTGGACCTGATATCGTTCATCAGACTACGAAGACGGTGAAGTTGATTCGACATAAGATGAAGGCTTCAGAGAGTAGACAGAAGAGCTATCATGATAGGAGAAGGAAGGATCTTGAATTTCAAGAAGGTTATCATGTGTTTGAGAGAGTCACTTTGGTGACCGGTGTTAGGCGTGCTTTGAAGTCGAGAAAGCTTACTCCTCGGTCCATTGGTTCGTATCAGATTTCTGTAAGAGTTGGACTTGTTGCCTATAGAGTGGCGTTGTCATCCAATTTTTTTGAATTTGCATGATGTATTCCATGTTTCACAACTTCGGAAGTATATTCTGGATCCGTCACATGTGATTTCGATGGATGAGGTGAAAGTGAGAGACAATCTTACGGTAGAGGCATTACCAAAGCGTATTGATGACCGTGAAGTCAACCAGTTGAGAGGCAAAGGGATTTTTCTCATGAAGGAAGTATGGGGAGGTGCTACCGTTGGGAACATGACGTGGGAATTAGAGAGCAAGATGTGGGAGTCGTATCTGAGTTTGTTCACATCAGGTAATTTTCGAGGATGAAAATATTCTAAGTGGAAGAGAGTTGTAATGCCTCATTTTCCTTTTAATTATTATTTGCGAAATAATTAGGAATTATTGTGACCAATTGTGTGTTTTGGGGTGGTTCGGTGTGTTTTGAGTACTCTTAGTAAGGGTATATGACTTATGTATAGATGATTGGTGGAATTAGTAGAGATGAGGATTATTATTATCATTACCATTACTATTATTATTATTAGGCTTAATACCCTTTTTTGGTCCTCTAACTATAGTCCAGGGTGCAATTTGGTCCTCTTTCTTTTAAAAGTTCCAAATTGGTCCCATACGTTTTTAAAATGTTTCACGTTTGTCCTTTCCGTTAGAAAAGTTAAAGTTTGGCTTAAAATGTCGATTACGTGTAACTAGTTGGCTGATGTGTAATGTAGTGAATGGTGATGTGGCACGGTGTTGACTATTCAATGACCCTTTAGTTGTATGACATAGCAATCTTCATTTGTCTTCTCTCATTTCCAAAGAACTTGTGCCCTAGCATAGAGAAGAATGTTCAAGAAGACGTTGTAAATAAATTTCTTCAAGACGAAGATGAAGACGAAGCAAACGAGGTTAGTAATTAATTCCTTTCATGATTCTAGGGTTTTTGTATTCTATATTTTAAGGGATTTTTCCCCCAAACAAAATCTGTAATTTTTATTCTAGGGTTTTTTGCCCCTTTTCGAAAACTAGGGTTGATATATGTCTTTTCTGTAATTTGCGTTTGTAGGTGATTTTGGTTTCAAATTGAAGAACTAATAACTCGTAACATTCGCCATAGTGGTGAATTTTTGGATTCTGAAAAAACTAATTATGTTGGTGGAAATTGCAATGAGTTAAGGGTGGATGTTGGTAGGTGGTCGTATTTTAAGTTGATTTGTGTTTTAAAAGACCTAGGGTATACTCAGGTAGAGAATATATACTATAAGGATCCTACATTTGGAATTAATTTGCTTAAGAATGATAAGGGAGCTTTAGGCATATCTGACTTATGTAGGGTTCACCTGAAAGTAGACATTTATATTGAACACCCTCTGTCCCAACTTGAGTATGTTAATGTTCCATTAGTTGAACAACCACCAAACATGGAGTAGGAACCATTAAATGAATAACCCATGAACACAGTTGTTCCTGAACACTGTGACATTGTTGCAGAGTTGGTTGAACAAGTGATTAAGGATGTAGAGAAGCAGCATGAGGAAGTCAATGTAGGTGAGGGAGTGAATGTTGATGCAGATGAGGAAGTCAATCTAGATGAGGGAGTGAATGTTGATGAGTGAGTCAATCTAGGTGAGGGAGTGAATGTTGATGATGCTAGTGAGGGACTTAGTACAGGTGAGGGATTGAAGTTTGGTGAGGGACTGAAGACTGGTGGGAGTGTGAATGTTAATTAGGGTGTCAATCTTGATGAGGGAGTTGACACAAGTTATAATGATGAGGATTCTTCATGTGCTTGTGATAGTTCTATGGAAGTATCATATATTGATTTTGATGTTAGTCTGGACAATGAGGAAGAGCATGATGCCAACATGGTTAGTTATGATGCTAACTTTGAAGGATGCAGCAACTTGAATAAAAAGAAAGGGGGGAAGGGGCAAATTGTATAAGATAAATATGGTTTATATGATAGTGACTATTTAGATAGTGGATGTGATAGTGAGGATAGTTCAATACCAAGGAAGAAGAAGCATCCCATATTTAAGCCTATGAAAGATATGTCTAACTATAAGTGGGAGTTGGGCACTTACTTTAATACCAAAAGTGAGTTTAAGGAATCCATAAAGACATATGCAGTTCAAAATTGAAGTGGTTTAAAATTTTTGGAAAATGACAAAAAAGAAATAGTGAAAGTTGTGTGTAAGGAAGGATGTGAGTGGGAGGCATATTGTGGAAAGTTGTCTGATAAGGAGACATGGAAACTTAGGAAACTAGTTGACATACACAATTGTCCTAGAGAGTATGATTTTAAGATGATGAGTACAAGATAGCTTAGTAAGAGGTTACAAAACTCTTTGAAAAACAATCCTAAACTCAAGCTGAAAGATATAAAAGAGAAGGCACTTAAGAAATGGAATGTAGGGGTTAACAAAACAAAGGCAATCAGGGTTTTGTTTGCTGCAAGGGATATGGTAGATGGATCTTTCTTAGGAGATTACACAAGGATTTATAACTATTGTCATGAGATTTTAAGGACCAATCATGGTTCTACTGTGAAACTCAATGTCACACTTGTTCAAGAGGGGGATGAGGATATAAGGCCTTATTTCAAGAGACTTTACATTTGTTATGATGTTTGCAAGAAGAGTTTCAAGTTCTATAGGCCAATAATTGGACTTGATGGATGCTTTTTGAAGGGCTTATGTGGTGGTCAGATTCTGGAAGCAATTGAAATAGACCCCAAAGACCAAATGATGCTTATTGCTTTTGTTGTGGTGGAAGGTGAGACTAAAGATAGTTGGATATGGTTTTTGACCCTACTGATTGATGATTTAGGGGGGAGAGAAGAATGTAGGACTTATACATTCATCTCTGATCAACAAAAGGTACCACCATATTGCTTTATGAATATTAACTTGTTTTTTGAACATTAGTTGTATATTATTCTGATTTGTTATATGTATTTGCAGGGTCTGCTTCCTGCTATGGATGAATTATTACCAGGTGTTGAGCAAAGGCTTTTTGTGAGGCACTTATACAACAATTTTAGGAAGAGATTTCTAGGAAAATCATTGAAGGAGATAATTTGGAGAGAAGCTAGAGCAAATTACCACAAGCTTGGGAAAGAGAGATGAGAGGTATGAGACAAATACATGAAGATGCCTACAAGGACATGATGCAGACACCACCAAGATTTTGGAGAAAGTCATATTTTAAGACCACCACAAAATCTGATATTGTGCTAAATAATATGTCAAAGGCATTCAACAGTGTGATTGTAGAAGCAATGGCAAGACCATTGGTAACAATGTTAGAAGAAATCAGGGGGTATATAATGGAAAAATGGACAGGAAATAGATTGAGGTTCTCTAATTTGAGTGATGGGGATGTTTTACCAAATATCAAGAAGAAGTTGGAGAAAACCAGTAGCTACATCAATTCATGGATAGTAAGGTAACACTTATTGTTGTGTTTGTTTAGATAGGTAGTATAACACTAATTATAGTAAGCTAACACGTATTCTTGTGTTTGTATAGGATGTCAGCAAAGTATATATTTGAGGTGAAGCATATTGAGAACCAGGGTGATATATTTGTGGTCAACCTGAAGGACCGTGACTGTTCTTGCAGGAAATGGCAGCTGACAGGTCTTCCATGTGTCCATGTAATTAGTTCAAAGAAGGCTAGAGGTCTTTCTATTGATGATTTTGTGCCAGATTATTACAAGAAGGCTAGGTATATTCAGGTTTATGAACCAATAATCTATCCACTTAATGGTTGTTGCACCCCAAAATTTGCCCTCACAATACAAGACTTTGTGTGCTAAGAAGGTTCACAAGGTTCACAAGATTCATAATGCTTACAAGACCTTTCATGAGGTTCATGAAGTCTACAAGTCACTTTATGAGGTTCACAAGGTTCACAAGGATCACAATACCTCCCATGAGGTTCACAAGACATTTTATGATGGTTCACAAGGTTCACAAAGGTCACAATGGGTCAGAAGAGTTGGCAATCCCCTCAGACAATGCTCCTCCTAAGCAGTGCATCTAAAACTAGGGTTTTTGACTTTAATCAGGCTAAATGTACTTCCAAGACTTCAAGTGAGCTTCATAACATCTTATATGTGTGTAAGAACCCCCATGACAAGTTTCAAGACTTTTCTCAAAAGTTTGCTCAGTCAGATGAACAGATAAGTCAAAATCAGTCAAAGCAGTTAAAAAGTCAAACTAAGGTCAACTGTGGTCAAACCAAAGTCAAACTTCATGATTTTTTGCCAACATCAAGTATATGAGGTAAAATTCATCATTTGATCAAGGGTTGATCATGATTCATCAAGGAGATTTCAGATCATCAAGAATCAGGAGTTTCTAAATTAGGGTTTCCTTAGTAAAAGTCAACTGAACTTTGACCAGCCATAACTTTCACATGCTTCATCACCAAGTCTCCACTCAAAGCTCATTTTGAAGGAAATTGAATTCTCTACAACTTTGTGTCTCACAAGCCAAGCCCACAAAGGTTTCATTTGGAGGATATGAGCCAAGACATTATAGGTCCTTTTGAAAGTCAACAAAAAGTCAACAACTTCAAAAGGGCATAACTTGAGATTGGTAAATGATATGGACATGAAACAAGTGGGGTTGTTTAGAGGACTCTTCAAGCTTTTCAAAATGTCCAAGAACACCCTCATAGCATTAAAATTGAAGGATGTGTGCCCTTGCAAAGTTGGGAAATTTTGGGTTGGTTCATGAAGAAAATGGAGGTCTAAAACCAATTTTTTCCAAATGGGCTTGCCAAATAATGACCCAATCCACTTCAAAACATCTTGCACGAAATTAAATTGATTTATTCATAATTTTATTCATTTTGTTTTTATTTATTATGATTTTTATATTAAAAAATCATTTTAAATTCAAATAAAATATAAAATAATGAAAATTAAATTTGATTTGGTTTCTAGAAGGTCTTAAATTATATTTAGACTTGATTGATACAAGAGTAATGAGAATCATACCAAAATAGCAAGTGTTTATGCAAAAAAAATTGATTTTCAAAGGCCATCTTTTTGAATCTTTTTTGGATCAAATCTTCTACACAATGACCTAATTTTTCAGCCTCAATTGATCATCCTATAAGTACTTAACACAACCCTAGAACAAGCCACGAATTAGAGCCTCCCAAGAGTAAGTTTACATTGTCCAAAAACCTCTCCAAATTCAAATTCGGATTCCTCAATACAAAGCTTTTTAAGGTATTTTAAGGACACAAGAAGAAACCTTGGACATCACTGATCATGAATCATCACTCATATGCATCCCAAACCTCATGAAATGCTCAAACCGAATCCATGTTCATGTTCATTTACAATTTTTCGATTTTTAATATTTACTCATGATTAATCACATTTGATTGTTGATTTGTGTTTGTTATGATACAAGGAACGTTTCTGGATGAATCAATTGAATTTTGGGGACACGAATGATCATTCACCATAGTTAGGGTTTCATAGCCGTTTTGGGGATTCTTTGATTCATCAATTATAAATGAATTTTAGAGACATGATTGTGTTGTATGGACTTCATAGAACGTAATACACTCATCAATTTCACAAAATATTGTTGTTTGCTTGACGTTTGATTAAACACAGGAAAACCTAGGAAACTAAATTCGCAGCAAAGACCCTAGCAAAATTCGCAGGAAATTTTGCAGGTCTGGAGGTAAGAGAAGGAGTTTCGCGCGCAGCCTGGAATTCAAATTTGTGTTTATATTATATAGTTTTATTTGTATTTAAATTATTGAATGTTGCTGATGGCGTAGTGGAAAGGCAAGCACGCGTATGATAGGAGGGCAGGGGTTCGAATCCTGGCTTCAGTTCTTTTTGCTTATTTTTTCCAGATATTTAGCTATTATAATATATTATGAACTGTGGTGATAATATGAACAGATGCGCTCACCTAGCTGGGATGGTAATGTGTATGTGTGTTCACTATGAAGGTCCTGGGTTCGAATTCCCCCAGGCCTTTTGCTTTCTTGTTATTTTTATTTTATTTTTCAGGATATAGAACAAAACCAACTTGACACATTCTGCTTACACCAACGCATGCGTGGCCCAGTGGTTGTGGTTGCTGGCATAAGTTCATGAGGGCAGGAGGTGTTGGGTTCAAACCTCAGCCAGGTAAGTTTTCTATTTCTTTTTTTTGTTTTCTATTTTGTTTTATTATTATAATTTTAATTTAATTCAAATAACATGCTTTTACAATAATTTGTTTTCCTAATTAATTTTTAACCTTTAATATTTTTTATAAACCCTAAAAATCTACTTTTTTTACAAACCCTAATTTAATTATAATAAAAAACCTAATTTCTTTTTCTTCTATTTTTGTTTAGTATTATTAATCTAATTTTTATTAAATACATAAATTGTTATAATTTAAAATTTTGTATATAAACATGTTTAAAAATTAAAATGCTTAATTTATTTTTTATAATATGTAAATATTCTACAATTGTTTAATCTTTCATGTAAATAATTTCTATTATATATTAAAATTGCCAATTTAATTATGTCCATAATCAATTTTATAATTTATACTTAATTTAAAATTTTATAATTGTTTATATTTTTCTATTAACCATTAAAATTTTGTTTATTGTAATCCTTTTGTTTATTATTATTATTAACCATGTTTATTACTAACCCCATTTATTTTTAAATTATGATTATTATTATTATTTTCACTAACCCCTATTATAATTATTTATTTATTATTGCTTATTTATTATTTATTTAAATTGCTTTATTATTATTATTGTAATTGCTCCTGGATGTAATTTTTTGTAATATTTAAAATATTTATTTTTATGCTATGGTTAGTAAATAGGGAGTGTAACATGTATGTTTATTTAAAATTAATTTAGATCACTTAATTCAAAAGATAAATCTTAAATTGAACACTCACACACGTAAGTCGATCTTTGATCGCCATCTCACTTTCTAGGGTTACCTCTCATTGTTGCCTAATTAAAAGGTCAAGTAGGGTGTATAAAGCAAAAGTCCCTTAAAAGAAAAGTCATCTAGTCCCTTCATAATCAAAGATCAAGTCCCTTAATGGTTGCCTTTCATAATGATCTTGTCCCTTTCGAATAATGATGACAGTCCCTCCAAAATTGCTTAATATACCCTACAGTTACCTAAATAAACAGATGACCCTTCATATGTCCCTCACATCCAAGGTAATGACTACTTATTCCTTAATAATAGGGATAGTCTTACCATTCAAAGGATTTAAGAACAAAAAGACTTAAACTTTAGGGTAGGTTCCTCATAGTTACTTGCTCACTATTCAAAAACTTTTCAAACACTTCACAAATTTCAAACAATTTTCAAACACAAGTTTTTTACGCATCCGTACATGGATCATTATCAAACTCCTATGAAAATTTCTATTCACACACTTCACATTTTCAAAAACATTTTAAAGTGAGCTAAGTAACTAAGAGCCCATGGATAACCATGGATGTAAAGGGTGCTAATACCTTCCCTTTACATAACCTACCCCCCGGACCCAAAAATCTTTTAAAAGGTCTTTCCTGTTCTTTTATGCCTTTCCTTTGGATAAAATAAAAGTCGGTGGCGACTCTTGCTATCCGCAACATAACTAAAGTCAGTTCTCCCACCGTGTTACAATGGTACCCATTTATGGGTTAGGACTGAGAACCCTGATGTCCAGCCACCCAAATACAAGAAGATGCCTGGAAGGCCCCAAAAAAAGGAGGAAATGTGAGTAGAGTGAGATTGATGGATCTGATAGAAAAATAAGGAAAACTGGTATGGTTATGAGGTGTATAAGGTACTGAAAAACTGGACATAACAAATCTACCTGTAAGCAGACACCACAAACTAATCAAGCATCTGCATCAGGCCAGTCAACACATGTATCATAGGCTTCTCAACCAACTTAGGCTTCTCAAACATCTAAGACAACTCACAAGAGGACTGCACCACAGGCTAGACACAAGCTTCCTTTTAGAAAACTAATACAGGTTTCAAGAGGTCCCACTACAAGGCTGGGTGCATCACGGAATACAATAGGTCCAACAATTAGGAGGACAACTCCTACTAAAAGGAACATCCCAAAGAAAACCTCTTAGAATATGTATCTTAGGATCTGTTGTGTACTGATGTATTTTGACTTGTTATTTTGTGTAATGTTGTTATGTAATGCGGCTATGTACTCTACATTTTGTCAAAACTTAGAATCTGTTATGTAATGGTACTTGTTATGTGCAAGACTTAAAAGTTGCATTTTGTTAAGACTTAGAATCTGCAATATTATGCATTTTGTCAAAATCTGTTACTTAAGTATCAATTTGCTATATGCAAAACATGTGTATCAACTTGTTATATGTCTGTCAGTGTTAAGGTGTCAAATTAAGGTATGCACAAAATCTTTTATATGTAAAAACATGTTATGTTCAAAACATGTCAAATCGTGTCAACAACTATTATGGTCAACAATTGTTATGTCAACAACAAATTATGTTCAAGTTATGTACACAACATGTTATGACCTGTTATGGTCAAATTATATACACAATTGTTATCAAATTATGTCAACAAATTAAGGCAACAAATTATTATTATATTAAGGCAATAACTCTAAAACATAACAATTAAACCAACCATTTTTCATTCATAATAAACTTGGTACAACAAAAATGACAACTTTAATACATCTCAACTATAACACCTAATTTTCATAACATCCTAACTACTACGACAAAGAACAGTGAGTAACACAAGCACTTCCATATAATCTTCCATTTCTTAGTGTTCTTCAAGCCTTTCTCTAACTGCAAATTCTCCACCTTCAAAACTTCCACCATTTCTTTTGCCTCGCCCAATTATTTTTTGAGTTCAACCAACTTTTTGTATTACATATCAATTTTCCATTGCGTATTCCTTATGCTTTCTTCATTTTCACCATTAGCAACATCATAGAATCATTCAAAGAATCCACACCCTGAATTGGTGCTTCCCTGTACAATAATGTTTTTCAATCAGAACATTGAAGAGAAGAATGTCAACCCAGGTGATGAAGATAGAACATTACCTTAAAATATTGACAACCCCAAAAAAGATTTTCGTAGTTGTTGGGTGTTCTTGTTTTTCGAAGAACAACTAGGTCTCCACAACCACACACAAGCTTCCCCAAACTTGTATACAATTGTGGATCGAACCCAGTTCTTGACGAAGAAGATGAACCACATTAGGCACTCATAATTTAGGGAATATTGTCGTTTCAATTTGAAGAAGAGGAATTTGTGCCCTAGCTTTTGGTAATGAAGAAGGAGATGAACCATGTGACCTGATTTTATAACCAACACAACACAATGAAGAAGGAGATGATTGTACATTTCATAATGCCACCTCAGAATACACCTCATCATTTTTAACATCGTTAGCATCTATTTGACGGTTTGGACCAACATGGAACTATTTAATAACGTATGAGACCAATTTGGAACTTTTAAAAGAAAGATGACCAAATTGGACCCTGGCCTATAGTTAAAGGACCAAAAAGGGTATTAAACCTTATTATTATTATTATATTAATATTGAGAGTCAATGAAATAATTAATAATATAATAAAATATTTGGTTGTGTAGAGAATTGAGGGATAAGTTGGTAATTATCAAGGAAATGAGTGAGGGTAAAAGAGGCATAACATACTTGAGGGATTTTTATAGAGAGAATTAGAGAATAAGGGAGTTCTGTTTGATCGTACGTAAAAAGGGAGAACATAAGAGGAAGAGTCTAGGGCAAGAAGGGAGAAGACTCCATTAGAGAGAAAGAAGGCTCATCAATCTAAGGTGGGGGTAGGATTCTTTCATCTCTAAAGTGATTGATGATATATGTGTTTGGGTAGTTAATCATTAGGTTGAATCCATGAATATGTGATTATTAAGTGGTTAAGTTTATGGAGAGTTCATGAATTAAAGGATTGAAATTGATGGAAATGTTGTGTTTGACTGTTGTATTGAAAATAATATGTTAGGTATAGGTGATTATAACAAAATATGTGAAATAATGAGTTAAAACTAGTTTAATTTCTTAATTGTATTCTTTTACTCTAATTTTTCAATTAAATTATGCGGGGGAATTTATGGTGTTACAATGAGCCATATGATTATGTTGATCAAAAACTTGGAGATTAGATAAATATTCCAACTAATGATGGTAAATGGGAGAGCAATATGTCACATGATGATAATCTTGGTGAAGCTCCAAAATCATCTCAAGTTCAGCTTATAAGGTCTAACCGGAAAAGATAACCTTTTTACAATGTATAATTTTGATGAGTATGTGGTCTTGAATTATGAGGGTGAACCCCGAGTGTTTTCAAAAGGCCATGGAAAACGATGAAAATAAAAATTAGATGGATGTGATGCATGATGAGGTGAAACCATTGCATGATAATCACACTTAAGATTGAGTGAAAATGCCTAAAGGCAAAAGAACTTTGGATAACATATGAATTTATAGATTTAAACATCAGAGTAACTCTAAGTCTCTAAGATATAAAACCAAATTAGTGGTGAAAGGTTTTCGTCAAAGAAAGGGTGATGATTTTAATGATATTTTCTCACCTGTTGTAAAGATGTCATCAATTAGAACCGTATTAGTTTTGGCTGCTACTCTTGATTTAGAAGTTGAGCAAATGGGTGTGAAAACAACTTTCCTTTATGGTGATTTGGAGGAAGATATCTACATGAAACAACCTGATGATTTTTAAGTTAAAGGTAAAGAATATCATGTATGTAAATTGAGAAAGAGTTTATATGGGTTGAAGCAAGCTCTAAGGCAGGGGTACACGAAGTTTGAGTATGTTATGTGTGATCAAGGATACCAGAAGACTACATCATATCACTACGTCTTTATTAGAAAATTTTCTAAATGTGAATTTATTATCCTGTTGATATATGTTGGTTATATGCTTATTGTAGGAAAAAGTATTTCTAACATTAACAGGTTAAAGAAGCAATTAGGAGAGTCATTTTCCATGAAAGGCATGTGAGAAACTAAATAAATTCTTGGCATTAGAATCATGCGTGACAGAAAAGAGAATAAACTTTAGATGTCACATGAACATAATATCGAAATAGTGCTGCAAAGATTCAAAATGGAAAGTTCTAAGGCAGTAAACACTCCTCTTGCTACTCATTTCCAATTGAATTTTATCAAAGTATTTTAAGTGAAGATGGAGCGTTTAATATGAAACGTGTTACTTATGCGTGTGATGTGGGTAGTTTGATGTATGCAATGGTGCGTACAATATTAGATATAACACATATTATTGGTACAGTCAGTAGATTTTTTGCAAATTCAGGTAGAGGACATTGGAATGCTGTAAAATGAATTTTAAGGTATCTTCGCGATACTACTTCTGCGAGGCTTTGTTTTGGAGGGATAAGTCAACTCTAATGGGGTACTCAGACTTTGATATGTATGGAGACATTGATTCCAGAAAGTCCACTTCGGGCTACGTGATTAAATTTGCAGGAGGAGTTGTGGGTTGGCAGTCCAGATTGCAAAAGGGTGTAGCATTGTCTACTATAGAGGTTAAATTCATTGTAATTACCGAAGCATGCAAAAAGTTACTATGGACGAAGAAATTTTTGCAGGAGCTTGGTTTTGTTCAAGACAGATATGTGTTATTTGTTGATAGTCAAAACACTATTCATCTTGGTAAGAATCCAACTTTTCATAATAGGTTCAAACATATTGATGTGAGATATCATTGGATACATGATGTTTTGGATGCTAAGTTATTGAAGTTAGCTAAAGTTCATACATATGATAATGGTTTTGATAGGATGACTAAAGTATTACCAAGAGGGAAATTCGAATCTTGTTGTGATATCGTCGATTTGGCGATTTCCTCCATATAATTGTGAGAAGGAGATTTGTTGGGTTTGGGCTCCCTTCCTATGTGGAGAAATGCCAAAATATGATTAACTCATTTGTCTCACTTATTTTAGTGGAGAGGGTCAATTTAAGGATGAGATAGATAGAGAGAAAATAAAGATTCAAAAGAGAGAAAAGATGAAAGAAATTCATTCTTATTTTTTCTGCAACCAGTCTCACTAAATCGATGATCCCCGATTCGTTAACCGTCGGATCGAGCTCAAATTTGGAGGGCAGTTTCGTAACACATGTATCTAACTTATGATCGTTCAGAATTTCAAAACAACGTTTGGGGTGAAAGTTATCTGCTTCGCACTGAAGCTGCAGATTTGAGAAATCTTTAAGCTTTTTTATTCTTATTTGTAAGCTAGTTTTATTTGTGATTTGCAGTTGTTAGCACTAGTTTGTGAATCTCTTTAAGACTTTCTTGTACCCTTAATTGATTATATTTGAGTTATTTCTTTGGTTGGGACAACTCATGGTTTTTACTCTCATATTGAAAATTTTCTACGTTAAAAATATTGATGTTCTTTTGTGCCTTTATTTGTTCGATTTATCATCTTATATTTGTTATTAATGATCAAGATGACTACAAATCTGGGAAATTTTATATCAGTTGCATATTAATCTCTTATTGTGTCTTAATATTCCATCGATTCTAACCTTAAAAAAAACTGTAGTAAGATGTCAAAAAAAAATTATTTATATTCCAATTTTAATATCATGTTATAAATTATTAAATTTGAAAGAAAAAAATTGTTAAGAAATTTCGTTTCAAAATAAAAAGTTTTAACAAATAAAAATTAGTTCAAAAAATAAATATTATTCTCACTTTTCAATATATAAATAATTGTTATTTTTTCAACCGTGTCGTTTAATTATTATTTAGTACATTATTTTTAACAAATTAATAAGCTTAATTTAATTAAAAAAATATAATAAAGAAAAGTCTATGTAAAAGCTTTATTTTAATAGTAACATTTTTTATTAATAAAAATAAAACTATAAGAAAGTACTAATCGATTATTATACTATTTGTTTATCCAATAGTAATCCAAGAAAAGAAATGAAGAAAAGAAAAAGACGTTTGAGTTGACTTGATAGTGACATAGGTTAGTCATTAGTGTTAGCACTTGGTTGGTTCCTTAGTTGCTTCATCTTCACACTTTCTCTCCATGTCACACTTTCTTCATATTTCAACTGCCAACTAAACTACTCTGCTTTTTCATTTTCATTTTCATTTTCCACCATCTTTTATTTTTCCTCAAATCTGAGTTTCAATTGAATTTCATTTTGAGTCACGGATATGTTTCATATGGCTTTTTCATGGTTTCTTATACTATCTTTCAAATTCCTTCATCATTTCGCATGGTATGCAAATTATTCCTCCTTTATCTTTTTCTTTTTTCTCATGAATCTTCACATTTATTTGCTCCAATTTATGCTCATCAACGTTACATTTGTTTTATTTCCTTCTATTTTCTAGGCCTCTTGTTGCACTCGTGTATCCTCTGTAAGTTATTATTCTAGGTTTTTCTTGTACCCAAAAAGTTTCTACCTTTTACATTATTATTGTTTCACATATTTTAATCTTTTTCATTTTTTGTGATTATGATTCTTGGACAGGTGTGCTTCCATACAAGCAATCGAGACTGATTCTTATGCAGAAACTAAGAATTTGATCTCATATTGGATACTTCTTTCATTCATTTACCTTTTTGAGTATGCTTTTATCAACCTTCTCCCATGGTAAATTCTTTGCTCTCAGATATCTAAATTTGGAATTTTATACCAGCAAAACTTATTTAACCACTTTATTCCTATGTTTCATATCAGGTTGCGGGTCTGGCTGTACATTAAGCTAATGATCATCTTCTTCCTCACTATACCGGACTTTGGACGAGCTTCTTATGTTTATCATAACCTTATTCGCCCGATGAAATTGCAAGTAGTTGCATGGAGGTTTAATAAGTACTGGAGGATGTGTTTTGTTGAGAAAGATGACTTTTTAATGCATGCAGAGAGATATTTGAGAGAAAATGGAACTGAAGCCTTAGAGAAACTCATTGCTAGCAAGGTACTAAATAGCTATTACCCAATATGGTGTCTAAAAAAGTTGGGAGTACTATAACTTTAGAAAATTTATATAGGGAAGCATGTATGTGTATGTGATATGTCTCTATATATGCATAGAATTGGAAATTTTAGGTAATTTCTCTTTTTTTCATATTGTAGAACACAATGTGTATGCCTGATGCAGAAGTGACAAATGAAATCACATCTACTGATAATAAAGAAATGGTGAAGGTATAGTTTTGATGTTTAGTCAATTGTGACATTATTATAGTTCTTTTCATATGTTGTATACGTCAATTCTACCTATATCTCGTGAGAACGGTGAAATTTAGAATACTTAATGAAGGAGCTTGACTTTGTGCAGACAAATGGAGAACGACTCCAAACCGAGCACCTAGACATCAATGATTTGGAGGCTGTTGAAAAAAGAGAAACTCCTGCTACCAAGAAAGTAAGACTTAATTCGTATTCACTCCTAATAGAAATCTCTCGAGCACAATTATTTTTTTACTCGAAGCTTTCTAAGATATCATTTGTGAAAGGATTAGTCTTACAAGTGCATATAAATGCGTGGATGTGATCATGATTTTTGTTGGGTTGTTGATGTTACGGTGTTTTAGAATAATTGTACTTTTATTTGAGGCGTTTCTACATTTTCATCTAGAACTAAAATATAGTCACAATCTTCAATTTAAATGACTGCCATAGTAGTTGTATATCATTCACATGACAGTCTTTGAACTGTGTGAACTTGTATTATCTTTTGTTTTTTCATGTGCTTTTCAAGATTTTCATTAATTCTACAATGCTTGTAACTGTTTTGTTCTGAATTGTGAGACGGTGGGAGTAACAAAAATGGCTCAGGAATTCTGAAGTTTTCTACCCATAAGAAATAAAAAAGAACATATTCTGTTTTTTGACTGTGAGTAAGAAACCTAATGAAATTGAATTATCTTCTCCCTTGAACTATAGGTCTTCAGATTGAATTATCTTCTCCCTTGTATGCCTGAGTAATAACCATAGATTTATGTTGAAAATGTTCAAAAAACATGTATTCTTCCATTGGGCTGTCTTGCATGAAGTACTTAGTCTCTAGGTTAATATTTGGATGTTGCAGGATATTCCTGTCATACTTAAAGTTGGGCCAAGTCAAAGTGCATCATCAGCCACAGTGGTAACCAAAGGAACAGCGGAGAATGACAGAGCTGGTGGAGAGGTTCCTCAGAGTTCTACTTCTACACAGAAGGAAATGCAGAAAGAGTGGACTTGTGCTTTATGTTTGGTAACAACATCGAGCGAGATGACCTTGAACTTCCACCTCAGTGGAAGGAGACACAGGGCTAGAATGGAAGCTTTAATAGCAAAGAAACAACCTACTCTTCAGAAAAAAAAGGATGCGGAAGTGACAAATGAAATCTTAGCTATGGATGATACAGAAATGCTAAAGGTAAATTTTGATATTTAAGTGTTGTAAAATTAATATGATTCTTGTTACTAGTTCTTGTATGAGTTAATCTACCTGTCTAAGTCACATGGTGACATTTAGAGTAGTTAATGAAGGAGTTTCTTGTGCAGACAAATGGAGATCAAAGACTCCAAACAGAACACAAAGACATCAAAGGGAAAAAAGAAATTCATGCAACCAAGCAAGTAAGCATTCATTCATAGGCTAGTTCTATTGTGCACAAAGAAAGTAGGTGTTGTACCATGCACTAGTTTGTTTCTTTAGTTAGATCAAATGATATATGGTGAAACTTAATGATTTAGACTTGAGGCATGCTAAGAGGTCATTTGTGAAATATTTAGGCTTACAAGTTCCGAGTATATTTGTGTTATATATAAATTGTGTGGATGTGTTTATGAGTTGTGTGGCCATTGTTGTTGTTGTTGCTAGAGAACCTATGCTAATACTGTGGCAAGTCAAAAGGCATCATCAGACATAGTAGAAACCAAAGGAACAACAGAGACTGACACAGCTTATGGAGAGATTCCTGAGAGTTCTTCTAAACTGAAGGAAGTGCAGAAAGAGTGGACTTGTGCTTTATGTTTGGTAACAACATCGAGCGAGGCAACCTTGTTTTCGCACCTCAAAGGGAAGAAACACATGGCTAGTTGTGAAGCAGCTTTGAAAGCAAAGAAGCAAGCTGCTCTGCAGAAGCTGAAAATCTATCAGCCCAAAGAGGAGGTGAAACAGAAGAATGTTAGCAATAAATTAGATTCCAATGTCAAGAATGGAGATGGTATTGTTAACAAAGAAGAGGAGGTGAAACAGAAGAATGTTAACAATGTGTTAAATTCCAAGGTCAAGAATGGAGATGGTATTGTTAACAAAGTGTTGAAGGTAGTGTTGGATAATAAGGTGGAAAAACTGCAAAAGAACATGTCTGAGCCTGTTAGTATACAGAATTCCAAATTAATGTGTAGAGTCTGTGATGTTGTCCTTCATTGTGAGAACAATGCTGTCTCTCACTTAAATGGGAAGAAACATTTGGCTAACATGCAAAGCAAAGTTGATAGTTTAAAGAACCTTAGGGACATTGGCATTGCTTGAAATGAAGCTGAAAAAGCCTCCTTGACATTGTTGCAGAGGATTAAATGGAAGTACTTGTTCTTTTTTTGAGATTTTAGTAAAATTAATTTTCATGAAACTGACATAAATTTTTGTTTTATTTTCTAAGAATAAGATTAGAAGTTAAGTTCTGATTGATAATAGTAATATTTTAAAAGTGAGTTTAGAAAATGTTAATCTTTTGATAGTTGTTTTTCTTTTCTGTTGAGAATTCATTCTCACAAAAGAATAATTTTACACCAGACAAATCATTTGTTTTTTAACATTATATGTAAGTTAAATTTGAAAGTTAACAACCCATTTTAAGAATCCTATTAGAAAGGGTTTAAATGTATTTTCGACCCTTAGGTTTTGAAGTATATAACATTTAAGTGAAGCAATTTATAGGACTTTATGTGGATGGATGTATAATATTTATGAATTCTGCTCCAAAAACACAAGCCATCATTTTAGAAAACAATAGGCACAACACGAGAAGGATTTGGGGATAAAAAGCAGGAGAAAAAAAGAAAAGAACAAGAGTGCAAAGCTATGGCATTTTATTGAAGAGTGCAAAGATTCCAACAAAATAGAAAATTATACACATGACTATCGCAATCAAGATTTTTGAGAGGTTGGCATTGCCAAGTTAATCTTGCTACCACCCTCTGAATCCTTCCACTGCTGAGTTATTGTTTTGATCTGTGTAAAAAAGTTAACCCCTGCCTTGCCTGCAATTCAACAAAGCATAGCATAAGAAAAATGTAATTCTTGAACAATGTAAGTGATAAATGATTTGCATAAGAGCCAGATTTTGTATAGATCACTCTACCGTAGAAATTGAGATCGCCAGCAAATGAAGCCTTGTTGCCAGTAAATGAGAAAAATGGCAAAGGAACTGGAATAGGAACATTGACTCCAACCTGGTTCAAAATTCATGTTAAAATGCAATGTGATTGGTTGATAAATAGCACCTCCTAATGCATATACTGGTTGAAATTTACAAGTATTATTATTTATTGACGTGCTTCCAAGTAGTAAATTTTACCTGCCCGGCCTCAATCTCGGTCTGGAATTTCCTTGCAGCAACACCAGAAGTAGTAAATATAGAAGCACCATTTCCATACCTGTTAGAAAGGTTAGAGTAATTAGAAACAATTATATAGTAGTTTAACAAAAAGGCAATGACAGAAGCGGCGTGTTGAGTAAGTACTTGTTTTTGTTGATAATGTTTATGGCCTCTTCCAAGCTATCAGCCTGAAGATTAAAACAAAACAGAAAAACAATGTAATCAGGAAATATTTTACCAAGAATTATATC
This sequence comes from Lathyrus aphaca, assembly GCA_963966055.1. Classification (NCBI taxonomy): domain Eukaryota; kingdom Viridiplantae; phylum Streptophyta; class Magnoliopsida; order Fabales; family Fabaceae; genus Lathyrus; species Lathyrus aphaca. The sequence continues at coordinate 105,477,338 of OZ014521.1, forward strand.
TTTGGTATTTCCGTATAAAACAATAAGATTCTAAGGAAGAAATAAAGAGACACACCTCCATAAAAAGAAGAACTGGGCCAAAAATCTCCTCCTGCATGTGCCATGTTACACGCAGTTAAGTTTAATATACATCTAAACCTCAACTCTCTATTCTGAACGAATTCTTGTAGTATAAACCATGAGATTGGAGATTGATAGAAATACCTTGTAGCACTCCATGTCGGTAGTGATATTTGATAAGATGGTTGGGCCCACAAAATTGCCAGATTCATATCCAGGAACCTATTTGTCATGCACATATGAACCGAACCATACCAAACCATTAGAAAACAGTTTTTTCCAAACCGAACTGAATCAGATATGCTATTTAGGCCTTCAAACTTTTAACAGTTTATTAAAAAGATATATATGCATTCAAAGTTTCAATTTATCTTGCTGGTATATTTCAGTTGACAAGTGGAGCTTCTTTAGCTAGTGAATCAAATTATACACAATAAAATGCTTAGTTATCTCTTATCATGTTTTTCTTTTTTCTTTGAAAAGAATATGGTAAGATAGTTGAAATGGAAGTTAAGGTATAAAAGTTACCACTATATTTCTTCCATCAAGCAACAGTTTGGCACCACTCTCGACTCCAGATTGAACTAATGAGTGCACTCGCTCCTTTGCCTGGGAAACCAATTAGAATGTTTTGGAAACAAATAGCTAAAATATACACAACAATTGGTGTGAAAATGAGATTGAATTGAATAGACATAGCAGTAATTCTTGAAGGACACATTGGAGATTTGTTATTCAATTTTTAGTTAAGGCGCACCTTGGAAAAATGTAAATGATAATCATAAGCTAACCTGTTTGCTGATAACCGGACCAAGATCCGTATCAGGTTCAGTTCCAGCATTTACTTTAAGAGCATTTGCACGCTCTATGATTTTTTTTTCCCTGCATAAATAATGTGGAGGATGCATTTATTTAAAAAAATTAAGTTCATAATCAAAATCAACTTTCCTAGGTCAAAAGATAATAAAGTTGAAGTCTACGTCTCTACTAACTTATACAAGGTAGTCCAATTTTTAAATACTGAAAGTTTTTTCTAGACAATCTTTTTAGTATTTTTTTTTATGAAAGTGGAATTATGATAAAATATTCATCATTTGTGAATATACAGTAAAATAAAAAACTCTCCACATTAAAAAAATACAAACACAAAATTTGTGATAAACACAAATGAGTCAAAGCAGAATGGAGTATGGTATGATACCATTGTTTGGAGCCTCCCACAAAAACAACTGTGCTGAGAGCCATGCACCTCTGTCCAGCAGCTCCGAAACCAGCAGCAACTAAAGCATTTACAGTGGCATCGACATTTGCATCTGGCATGACAATTGCATGATTTTTGGCACCCATATTAGACTGCAAACCATACTTCATATTATTACATGAACATTAACCAATATTTCACAACGAGGAGGAGAAACAAATTGCACCTACCTGAACACGTTTTCCTTTAGCTGCTGCTCTTGAATATATGTGCATTCCAGCCTTTAGTACAAATAAGAATGTCAAACAGGTGTTTGCAGAAAATAGAATTTAGTTTGTAAATTTTTAGCATTTGAATCATTTTCCCTCTTTTATTTATCTTTCTATCTATGCATAACCGAACGGAAAAAAAAAATATCACTCATTTTTTTGACAAGTCACAAAAAGAGGAAACAATAAAATCAATGAAGTGAAAAATGAAACAATGATTAGAACACTTACAACATTAGAACCAACAAATGATATGGCTTTAATATCGTCATCATCACATATGGCGTTCACAACATCCTGTCACCAATTGTATAATTTAGAAGATCAATCCATCAGAAAAATAAAGCACAATTATTTCATTCTAAACATATCATAAGTAATAAGCCATCGGCCATGGAACAACTGTTTTATGAATGAAATCAATTTTATGATAGTATCAAGTATTCTTTGTATAGTACAATATTTTATGCAACTTTCAAATTTAACTTGAAATACAATGAGCTCATCAAATGCAAAATGAGCACATTTGATCAGTGAGTATCAAAAGAAACGTGCGAGGAACAAAAGTTTAGTTAAAAAGGTGTGATGGCATACATGAGTTCCATGAACAACATTTAAGACACCCTCAGGCAAACCGGCCTCCAATGCCAATTCTGCAAGCATCATAGAAGCACCTGGAAAAAAAAACAAAATTCAAATTACAACCACGTCTCATCCTCCAAGTGTTTCGGAGTAAAAATATAACACCCAACTAAAGTGAAATTTAGAAGTTAGGAATGGCTACAAAAAACAAAAATCACAAAAAAAAATGAAAGACAATAATACTTTTCTTGGAATTTGCAACTCAGTGTCCTGCATCTAATTTTCAAAATCTGCAATTTTGTGAGCCTCTAAATAGCAAACAGATGGTTAGGTTAGTGAGTGAAAAATTCATAGCACTCTCTTTAGAAGAGATCATATTAGAGGCAATTGTTTAATTAAATTTCAAACTCATGGTGTTCACAATACATTTTGAAATGACTTAAGCTTGCTCCTAATGACAAACAATGATAGAGTCAGTTTTTCGATTATAGTATTTCAATATGCTCCAAATTGAGAAGATGATTCAAGGATATTGATAGAATGCGAACATTACCTGGGTCTTTCTCTGATGGTTTTAGAACATAGGTATTGCCACATGTAACAGCCACGGGAAACATCTGCAAAAAATGGACATTCAGAACTTTTTATAATGTTCAATACAATAGTATGTACACCACATTTAGGTGAGAATTAACCATCATACGGAGATAGGTAATACAAAGTTCTTCTCGATAACTTAACTGGTTCTAGATAATTCTATAAAATATGAAGTAGACTTTTTCTGTTTAATACATGATGGATGGTATGGATGGAATGAAAGCGGATGAGAAATAAAGGTGAACCAAATTACTGAAAGGCAATATAAATTCAATAGTCAAAAGATAGAAGACTTCTTACCCAAAGGGGAATCATAGCAGGAAAGTTGAAAGGACAAATTCCAGCACAAACACCAATTGGTTCTCTAACGCTGTATGTGTCGACCCCGTGGGATACATTTGAAACATACTCTCCCATTTGTAGAGTTCCCATCCCACAAGCATGTTCAACCACCTCTAAATGATATAAATCAAAAGTATTCAATAATTGCATTGCCAAAAATTATGAGCACACTTATGATCTCACTGTAAAATGTTAACAAGCAACTTATGATAAAATACCAACCTAAGCCACGGAATACATCTCCTTGTGCATCCTTTAGTGTCTTTCCTTGTTCAGTAGTCACATTAAGAGCAAGTTTATCCTAAAACAAATACAAAGTTGAAATATGACAAACTTTTTAACAGTAAGCATGACAGAAGGGGTGTCTATAACTGTATATTCGCAAAAGAATGCACCATGTCTTCTAGAATGTTGTAAGATGCTCACCATATCTCTGCGTATGAGCTCTTGGAGCTTCAACATAACACGTTGGCGCGTCGTAACCGGAGTGTTACGCCATGATGGAAATGCCTTCTTTGCTGCAGATACAGCAGCTTTAAACTCTTCATCTGTAGTCAACGGAACTTGTGAAACAACTTCTTGTGTTGCCTACGATCAGATTTGAGAAACATTAAAAGTCTGCATTTCTCAAAACTACAAACAAACACAACTGTAAGTGTAAACTAAGTGTATAAGGAGAAGAAAAAAAATACCTACCGGGTTTATAACATCAATGAAATTTGATGATTTTGAGTCAAGAAGCCTTCCCCCAATAAGATTCGGAACCCTCTGATAGAACACAATCAAATGAAGGTTAACAAAAACTCACTAACAACAAATTCACTTTGAAGTAGCATAATTGAATAATTGAATAATGTAATTGTCGATTTCGATAGCATAAAACAGAATCATGATCTAATAACTATTAATGATCAAAAAGAAACAAAGTAGCTAATTTCATTAGAGAAAAAACCTACCAAGAATCAGACTAAAAGTTGAACTTACCGGAGCATTGCGGTTACTGGAAGATGATTGAGCCGCTGTTGAGAAATGGGAATTTCCCAAAGCAGAGATCTGAGGCATGAGAAGCTTCAACTTTGCTGCAAACACAAATAAAATAAAAAAACTTTTTTAATGAGAATCATAATTCAAAACAATGATGAATCATCGTGTATGTGGGCATAAAAGAAAAGATTAGTGAGTAATGAATAGTGCACTTGCCGCGTCGAATTGAAAGCTGCAACATGATGGTATTGGTGATTGAAGAAATGAAGGATGATCAGAGTTTGGAACGAAAGAGGAGAAGATGAGTCAGCAGAGTGAGTATGTAATCATATCTGGAAGGTGTTTTAGTATTATTATATATAAGGAGGATAAATGAATTGACATGCATTTTGAGATTTTGGTAATTTCAATTCAATCTCCTAATATTATTGTTGAATAAACATTTAATTTCATTATTTCTTTATTTTTTTATAATAACTTGTATTAGGGGATGTTGGAAAATATTATATGTCCTGTTTTATTATTTCCTTTATGGTTATCTTTATACTTCTTTATTTTTCAGTATTCTTTATTAAAGAAAAAATCAATTACATTAATTGTATTTTTATAACTTTTATATACTTTTTTCAATTAACAATTTTGTACCGGATTTTATGGATATATGTTACAAAAGAAAAAGGGTGATTTATCTGTTTGATATATATTCAATCAAATAATAACCTGTATATTTCAATAATAAGAAATATTAAAGATATTTGACACACACGACTATGTAAAATTTTATTTTCTTATTTACATAGTAAGATATGTGTTCTCGCACAGGTAAAATTATTTGATACGGTATAAAATATATTTAAATATAAGGTAAATTTGGAACGCTATAAATATATTTATATAAGTATTTAAATTTGAAATTAGCTATTCATTTTAAAATGAACAATAATTATATCAATTAATTAGTTATTAATTTAAAATTAGTTATTAATTTTAAAATGAATAATAATTATATAAATTAATTAACTATTAATTTGAAATTAGCTATTAATTTTAAAATGAACAATAATTATATAAATTAATTAGCTATTAATTTGAAATTAGCTATTAATTTTAAAATGAACAATAATTATATAAATTAATTAGTTATTAATTTGAAATTAATTATTAATTTTAAAATCAACAATAGTTATATAAATTCAATTGTATTAAAATACAAATAGAAAAAAAGGGACTTGTGACCTGAATTTTTTTTTTTAATATTTGATAATAATGATTTCGGCCACATACCTTTCTAGCCGAACTCTAGATTACTAGAACCCCTTTCCCCTGAGAACCAGAGGGTGAAAACCAAAAAAAATAAATTAATATTTGATAATAATGGTTTTATCTTTCAAATTAAGATAATTATTGGTTAAAATAAAATATGTATTTTGTTTATAGTGACCTGTGAAATATAATATTTGATACAATATAAAATGTATTTATATACAAATATAAATTTTGATGGGGATAGACAAATGTAAAAAATGTATTTAGATACAAATTAATGTTTTTGTTAAAAAAAATACAAATGTGAAAAATGAAGAAAGACAAAAAAAGAAATTTTGATGCGATAATGACCTGTGAGATAAAAAAATTATTTGATGCGATATAAAATGTATTTAGATACAAATATAAAATTTAAAATGACGTACTTAATTGTAAAATAAAAAATAATCATATAAAATATATTGTATTAAATAATTATATAAGAAGAAAAAATTATAAGGAGAAAGAAAAAAAAATTATAAATAAGAATTTTGTCTCTCAAATTAAGATAAATGCCGATTAAAATGAAATAGATATTATGTTGATAATGACCCGTGAGATAAATAAATTTTTAATTTTATTAAAATAAAAAAAAAATAGATTATTAGTATTCATAGTTATCACCGTAGTGAAATGAACCGGAAGTAAAAGGGTTTGAATTTTCGCACCAGCAATTTTTCATTTATCGTGACATAATGAGCTTGACATTGTATATCACTATGGTTCTTATAGTAAACTGTGGTGTAAGATGGAATCATTTCATCACGGTTCGTAATATCAACTACGGTGAAAGGTGTTATTTATTTATAAATAATTGTCTCTCTCAAAACAAAACACTAACAACTCTTTCACTTTTCTTTGAAAAAACTAAGATCTTTGTCACTCGTCTCTCTCATATGGAAACCTCAAACTTAAACAGGGAACTCATCTTATTCGAAGGGTTACCTTTGTTGCATCAAATCTTAGCAAATGACTACCTTACATATTTGTCTTCACAATAGTTTATGTTTCAAAATTTGTTTATGTATTATTGTTTATGTTTCAATAGTTTGTTTCATAATGTTTAAACTTTCTACTTGTTTTGACTTGTAGGTAGAGTGTTTGTTTCAATAACGAGGATGAAGGTAAAGTGAGCGCTGAAAACTTGTGTGAAAGACCCGAAATGACATCCATTCAAAATAAACACAAATTTGCAATTGTCACTCCAGCTTCATCCTTATTTCACTGTGGATGTCATTATGGGACATGTACGTTTCTGAAACATTCTATGAGTTGATATGTTGTTTTTGTTTTTTTAATAAGAGTTGTTTGTTGTATCTTGTATTTTGTTTAAGGTTTGTTGTTGATTAATGTTGTTGTTAATTTTTGTTTAAAAGATGAGTTTATTATATCTTGTATGGTTGAATGTTTTTTCAATTACTTACCGAATATCTTAAGGTGAATTTCGCTTATCCTCATGATCCAATAAGTGTATTGGTGTTTTATTTATATTGTCTATTTTTTAAACAAAACTTTTATTTTTCATTGATTAAGATTTTATTAAATTTTATGTTCCGCCATTAAATTTATTATAAACTTATTTAAAATAACTTTAATTATTCTAGCTATTAGAGTTTGATCTAACATATAGGTTTAAAAATCGGTTTGTAAGGTGAGATGTGTCACTTTATATAAATTATTTCAATGTTTTATCGTCAACTAATGTAAAACTTAAGATTTTCCCAATACACCCCTTATGCTTAACACTTTTTTTGGACTTGGTTCGTGGATTTACACGGTGGGTCGCCCAAGATTTGATCGATAGACTCTGATAGTATATTAGAGTTTGACCTAACTCATTCATGCAAAACTGATTTGTAAAATAAGGGATGTCGCTCTCTATATAAACTTTTTCAATGTTTTATCTTTAAAAAATATGGAATTTGAAATTTTCTCAATACATCCTCACACCAACGCTCTTTTTGGAGTTGTGCACAAATTTAATACATCCTCACACCAACACTCTTTTTGGAGTTGTGCACAAATTTAAAAGGTGGATGATCCAAAATCCGATCGATAAACTCTTATGTTAGATTATAATTTGGCCTAAAAGTCTATTTTATATAAATAAATTAAGACACTCTAATACTAACATCCTTTTTATTGCTAGAGAATTTTGAAGTTGGTTTATGATCTAAATTGTTTTTCTTTATATATATATATATATATATATATATATATATATATATATATATATATATATATATATATATATATATATATATATATATATTAAAATAGCATTTCGTTTATAGTTAATTGCTTCACTAAACTTTCAATGAGTTAGGCGTGATCACTGATTTATTTGAGAATGTTTAAGTGGATCTTTGAATTATAATGGTTTGCGATTTGAGAATGTTTAAGTGGATCTTTGAATTATAATGGTTTGCAAATGAGTTAGGGACACAAACATAACATTAATAATAATTTTAAAAAATCAAACACTAACATTGACAATAATTTTTAAAAATCAAACGCAATCACATTTGTGAGTGTCGGACATGATTTTATTCGGGGTGTTGGTGTTACAAAGGTTACTATCAACAGGTATTTGGAAGAAGAAAAAAAGTTATTAGTTCCTACCAAATTTCCCTGTGCACTAGAATTTCTAACTAGTAGCAGAGTTCCTGCAAAAAATTTAGTCTCATCAAGTTCTCATGGGCAGGCTTTGGAACTTCATGAAGCTCTAGTTTTGACAAACTATTCCTAACTAGTTCACTTGACAGACATCAATTTTGTTGATTTTTTGTTGTACGATCAGCAAGAAGACTTTGTTCGGAAGTGGATTTGTGACCCTATAAATGCATAATCTTCATTTAATCCTTATGGATAACAAAGAACACGATCATTTTGTTGAACAATCTTGGAAGTATTACTGTAACGCTGTAGGATAAGTGCAAGAAGGAAGAGAATGAAAATGACACAGTTCATCACAACAGAAAGATTAATATGTATACAGTTCTGGTGTAGTGTGAGAAATGACACGTAACTTGTGAGGCAAACAAAGAATGTTCTCTTATAATACCATACTTAAATTCTACGGAAAATTGAAATTTATCTTTCTCTCAGATCAACTATATGATTGAAAGTAAAGAAAAGGATAGAAGAAGCAGAAAAAGATCAACAAATTAAACAATAAAATGACTGAGGCTTTATACTAACTGACACGTTTTAATTTTTCTGTTCCGAGGAAATCCATTATAATTTACATAATTTACACAGTAAACATGAAATTAAGACTACTTTAATATGCCTACGGGAAATCTGTGCGTTTAGATGCATTTTATTCGACATAATTTATAGTCGAGGCTGCACTAACAAACCTGAAACTTGAGTCTAATTAATTACCATGCAAAAACATCAATATCAATCAATATATACATTAACGCTCAAGAATATCAATACTAAAGTTATGGATTAATACAATTTACACTACACAAAAACAGGTCAAAAGAAAAGTGATGTAAAAGAATTTGTTTGTATATATAACACAACCTTGAGAACTTACAAGGCGTGATCCAGTTTCAGAAGTGCTAACTACATAATCAACTGCTAACTGCTTCATTCTTAAAACTCCTACCCCTTCTAACATTGGCTTCAACTTGTTCTATCCCGGAATCAACAGCTTCATTCTCAAAACTCTTAGCTCTACTAACTTGGGATTCAAGTTGCTCTATCCCAGAAGTAAGAGCCCCGTTCTCAAAACTATTATCCCTATTAACTCCGGCTTCAAGTTGTTCTATCCCGGAATCAACAGCTTCATTCTCAATACTCTCACCCCTAATAACTTCTGTTTCAAGTTGTTCTATCCCGGAATCGACCGCTTCATTCTCAAAACTCTTACCCCTAATAACTTCGGTTTCAAGTTGTTCTATCCCGGAATCAACCGCTTCATTCTCAAAACTCTTACCCCTGATAACTTCGGTTTCAAGTTGTTCTATCCCGGAATCAACCGCTTCATTCTCAAAACTCTTACCCCTAATAACTTCGGTTTCAAGTTGTTCTATCCCGGAATCAACCGCTTCATTCTCAAAACTCTTACCCCTACTAACATTGGTTTCATGTTGTTCTATCCCATAATCAACAGCTTTATTCTCAAAACTCTTAACATTGGTTTCATGTTGTTCTATCCCGGAATCAACAGTTTCATTCTCAAATATCTTACCCCTGCTAAGACCGGCTTCAAGTTGTTCTACCTCATCCTCCTCAATATGTTGATAGAGCTCATCTCTATAAACCCCCAACTGCTCTTCCAACACACTCCTATGAGATTCATGCCGTGTGATCGTCCATTGGAGAGACTCAATCACTTCATCATCATACTCTAATCTATGCTCCGCCATTCTGCGGAATTGATTAGCTGCAATTTCAGCCGAGCTCTTCTCGCTCTGAAGCCGGAGAATCATCGACATTGCCTCATCCGCGGATGAAGAAGCAGCTGTTCGTTCCTGGTCAAGCTCCGCAAAAGCAGCATTGGCTTTCTTGCGCTCAATCTTTATCAACTTTCTAAGAGTATTTACATCAAACACCTCGTCCACATCCCCAACCTCACATTCACTCTCCGACCCATTCTCCGAACTATCTTTCACTTTCTGTTTCTCTCCAGCAATATTAGAGCTCTTCCTGGTCGCATTAGGGTCGGAGCCATTTTCGAAAGATGGAACCTTTGGCTTAGAAACTTCCCAAATCATGTTCTCGAAACAGAGACGAATTCTGGGCATGCCTCCAAAATCACATAGGAAACGTAGTGTACCCTTAAAACGCCAACCAAAGTGTAGAATCTTGAAACAGAAACCAAGCAGCAAAACCATGCCGAGAAATTTGAGAAAGCGAGAGAGACATGTGAAAAGCACGAAACCACATCCGAGTTGGGTGAAAAAATTTAAAGGGAGAGCGAGATTCATGAGAGGGAAGAGGGGAGAAAACCTCTGATGCAAGACAAAGGAGGGAGAGTCTGCATCTGAGGCGGGATTGGGAAGGAAGAACAACAGATCTTAGCGTAAAAATGAAAAAACAAACAATGTAAGAATGATAGGGTAATTTCAAAAGAGATGAAAAATGTGTGAAATAAGGGAGAAAACAAGGATGATAGGAGTGTGTTGTTGCATGGCAGTGACGGTGAGTGTTGTGTTGGGAGAGATGGTGGATGCGGACAAATAGATGGGTGTGGGATCGGTGGTTATGGCGAAATTAGACCATTTCAGAGACAAATCTTCTGTTTTTTCGAGTTAGACTGCATGCTTCTGTTAATAAGGAAAATAAAAAGAGTACTATATTTAAGTAGTTATATAAATATTGCTTTTAAGAAAATAAATCTTAAACACATGATAATACTTTACATTAAATAGATTTTTATTCTTAGTCAAACTAAAAAAATTGATTTTATATTTTTAAAAGGAAAAGTATACATATTCATTGAATATTGTCATAAAGGTTTCTGGGACATTTACATTGGCTTTTTCAAACTTGGTAATTATCTTACGGACTATCTTATGGCTTAGTAATTATAGCTATGTTGTTATATCTAATTCGAGTCATTTTAATAGGTAATATTTGTTGCAAGATGTCATGATATTGTGTGAGACATTTTATTTTTATGAGGTCAAATCAGAAAGTAACATGCGTAACATAATGTTTCATAGATTGTACCTTATTGAAGATTTGTTTTTATATTTGTATAATCTTATTTAAATGTTTTATGCGTTTTTTTGGAATATGGAAGTTTTTTCAAAAGATAATTTACCAAGATTTAACTAGTATTACAAGGAATTTACTAGTACTATTAGGAAAATAGACATTGGATTATGACGGTTTAAATACGGTTAATTTGTACTTTTGACTATTTAGATTGAATTTCCTTTCTTGGGTTAACAGCCTCCAGACATAGGTGATTTTGCACCGAATTGAGTTAATAATTTCTTGCGTCATTTTACTTATCGTTATTATTTTACTGATTACATATTAATCTTTTCATACACATTATTACAACATTGTGCCTGACATCTTAAAATTCGAAGAACATAATTTCAATTGGCATCAGAGTAAGCACCATGTTCTGGTTGGGTGAGCTCCAGGGGATCTATACATTATGTTCAAAATATAATGCTAAAGGTGTTGCCTTCAAAGTTGACATTGAAAACGACGAAGAGTAAGGTTATGAGAAGACTTGACAGAAAATCAATCAATAATGTGACAACTAATTTCAAAGACAATATATCGCCCAACTCCAGAGATTTTGGCTCCAAGCACAAAGGCAAAGAAGGAGACAAACCAAACAAAGACAAAGGAGTCAAGTGTCATTAATGTGAATGATTTGGACACATTCATGATAAATGTATCAATTTCCTTAGGAAACGAAAAAAAAAGGACACAATGCCACATTGACATATGAAGAATCAGAAAAGGATAGTGAAAGAGAAAAGGAAAACAATATGGTTGCCTTCACAACTCGTGTAAGATTCAAGCCAAATGTTCAGGATGATGGTGAATCAAATGATGAACATCTCTTGTATGAAGATGTTACTAAAGTATATAGGATATTGTATCTCAATTAGAAAGGAGAATGTGTGTCTAGTGAGAAGCAAAAGGCAAAAATATATGTCCAGCTTCAAGAATCATTGACCTTAAGGAAAAAGTCAATCACCTGAACTCCAAGCTTGAAGGTATGACCAAATATGTTCACATGTTAAATTATGGTTGTGACACTCTTGATGATATCTTAGGGTTTGGAAATACTACTAGAGATATGAGAGGAATTGGGTTTGATTATAGTTCCATGAATGGAGAAAATAAGTTTGTTCCTCCTGAACAGAAGAGTGAGTTCCCAATGTCAAACTACATGTCACAACATCCTGCTTGCCATCTTTACTAGCACAAAAGAGTGTACCACAGAGCATCATGGGTATGTCACTATTGTGGGTAAAAAGGACATATACGACCTTTTGGCTATAAATTATAAGGAATAACTCATTATTATTATTGAAATCCTCTAGTAAAAAACACTTAAAGGAATGGTTGTCTTCAACAGGTTTGGAAAGTGAAAGTGGCAACTACAAGTCGTATTGCTTACAGCACGTTAAAAGTTTCCTCTCATTAATATTAGTATTTTGACAATGGTTGCTCTAGACACATGATTGGTGAGAACAATGACTTGAAAGAGGTCAACTCTACTCAAATAATGATGTTATTTGGTAGTGGTGTTAAAGGTAAGATCATTGGAAAAGGGAAATTGGATTATCCAGACCTCCCTAATTTAGACGATGTTCTTCTAGTTGAAGATCTCACTATAAATCTCATCAGCATTAGCCAACTGTGTGATCAAGAATTATGTGTAAACTTCAATTGTTTTGAATGTACTATCACCAATAAGGATCTAAAATAGATCATGAAGGGTACCAAACCATCAAACAATTGCTACATGTGGAGTTCACAATCAAATGATCAATTTTCAACATGTTTGATATTTAAAGAGGATGAAACCAAGTTTTGGTACAAGAAACTTGGTCATCAAAATATCATAAGCATGAGGAAGATTAATTTTGAAAAGGTTATCATTAGCCTTCCCATCCTCAAGATTAAGGAGGGAAAAACTTTTGGAGTCTATCAGATAAGTACACCAACTAAGATATCACACTAGAAGGTACAACATCTTACCACATCCAGAGTTCTTGGGTTACTACCTATGGATCTCATAGAGCACATGCAGGTAGAAATCTTGGGTGAAATAAGATATATTTTTATGTGTGTTGATGATTTCTTAAGGTATGTCTGGGTTTACTATCTTAGAGAAAAATCTAACACCTTTATCTCATTTAAAATATTGTTTCAATGTCTTCATCGTGACAAAGAGAGTGAGATTGGCATAATCATTCGAATACGACATGACCATGGAAGGGAATTTGAGAATTGTAGTTTCTCTAAATTCTTCTCTTTTGAAGGAATTGCTCATGAGTTTTCTGCACCTAACACTCCACATCAAATTTTTTCTATCAAATGCAAGAATGTAACTCTTCAAGAAATAACAAGATTCATGTTTCATGCTAAGAATTTCCCTTATCAATTTTGGGCTGAAACTATTAATACAACCTTCCACATCCACAATCGATTGACCATTCGACCAAGAACCAAAGTTACTCATTATGAGTTATGGAAATGAAGAAAATAAAGTGTCAAATACTTTTATGTTTTTGATAATAAGTGTTATATTCTTGTTGACCGGGAGCAATGACGCAAGATGGATCTTAAAAGTGATGAAGAAATCTTCTTAGGATACTATACTGATAAATGTCAAAAAATGGTAAATTTACATATATAATGAGGGCACTTATTAAGTTGTTTTGCAAAGTATTTGGTATTAAAACTCAGCCTATATTGTAAATATTAGTTTTATTAGGAAAATAGTCAATTTCTACCCATTATACCTAATTCTAACCATTTATAGGTATTTATACATGTCATGAAGTTTGATCCAGAAAAGCAACGACAAAGTGAGCCTCAAAGAGAGATCAAAGCGAAGTCAAATCGAGTGCAAATAAAAATTTAAAGATTTTCAAAATTAACATCCTTGCTTAGCGAGGTCAAAACAAGCTCAAGGTGAGGCTAGATAGAATGCACAAAATCCCCCAAATCAACCGTCTTGCTTAGTGCAATATAACAAGGTCAAATAAAATTAGCTCTCTAAGCGAGACAATGCAGTATAAGCTGATGTGGTAGAAAACTTCCTGATGAAGAAAGGCCATCCCACTAAGTGAGCCTGTAACACCCTAATTTTTGCCCTAAGATTTCTTCGCATATCATCTGCATTTTTGCATACAAACAAGATTGCACTGGCTTTCGAGTTTCTCCTCAGATAGGGTCTGTGCTTCGCAGGGGATCACCATTATTTTTATTTCTTTATATTTATTTATATTTACTGATCACTAACCAAAATACCAAAAATATGTGGCAGTTTCTTCTTCTTCTCTGTGTTGCAGGTTTACAAAGATAAGACAGTGGTTTCAATTCAGATGCGTTTGTTCAGTCACAATTCGATTTCAGATGGATGTTTGACCTAATATTGGTCAAACTATCAAAAGATTGTGTTGACTTCCAATTGTGTGTGCCAGTAGCTTATTCCTCAGACGATGCGTTTTCAAAGTTCAAGTGGTGTTGAGTGTGAAAGCCACCAGTTATCAGGAAATGTTTTGTGCGAAGTTTGGTTTGAATCTTCAGTGTTTATTAGTTCATCGGTTCATCTGTTCATCAGCACTTCATCTGAGGATTTATTTTCCTCAGTTTGATTTCGAATCATCAAGGAAATAATCAGACAATTTTCAGATGACAGTTGTGGCCTGGGTGGCAATTTATTCAACTGTTCAGTGGTTCTTTAGTGATGGCTGTATTCATTGGCTTGTGCAAGAAAAATCGAGATTTGTTGTGGGCTTGAAAACCAAATTTCATCCTTTATCCATTTCTTGATTAAATCATCTTATCCAAATCTTCAATAACCTTTTTTTTTAGTTCAATTACCCGATTATCCATTTTTATTCGCAAAATTTCAAATTCTAAACTCTTCGATTCCCTTTTTCAAATAACCACTTCCAGTTATCCACCAAATCCAGTTCCCGATTATTTCATTTTTTATTTTTAATATTTCAATTTCCATTTTTTTATCCATAACCATTTTCCCAAATATTTTAATAATCCATTTCATTCTTTTTTTTCAAATGACCACATTTTCTTTTATTTCTTTCAATTTTCATTAAATAAATACCAAATCATTTTTTCAGACCATATTTTTATTTTTATTTTTTAGAGTCCAATTAGTAATAAATAAATAAAATTAGTTAAATCAAACCATGCTTAAGTCATTTGTTTTATTTTTTTCTTTTCCACAATAATATTTTCCTAAGCCCCCATGTGAGGCCCACACCCTAAAGCCTTTCCATCAATTTGTTTTTCTTTCCAAAGCCAAGCAACATGTCACACGCACACAAACACTCCAAGCCTATACGCACGCCGCACAACAAAAGCCTGCAAGCAAAAAGCCACTTGCCTTCAATCCTTCACGCGCCAATCTCAAGCCAGTCACGTCATATCAACCCCACAAACAACAAAGCCTCTTGCAAGCCTCTAACAGTTAGCTCCCCACGCATCAAGTACCAGCTAGCTCACTTTCTCAGCCACTCATTCTCACATGCCAACCTCACTTCACATCACCAAAGGCAAAGGCAACAACAAACATCCCACGCCGCTTGCCCAACATTTCCACACAACTAGCTCCAGCCTCAGCCTTTCCCACGTGACAAAACGCATATCACCAAAAACCCCCCAAGCTCAAACCTTCACATCACCAGGCCCAACATCCATACGCCCTCTGGCTCACCAACATCATCTCAGCTTCATTTATCCCGCACGAAACACAAGCCGCAGCCAAACACTTGCTAAGCCAAAACATGTCGTGCAACAAACAAGTCCAAACTCCCAGCTCTCCGCACGCCAAGCTGCAAAACAAAAACAATAAATTCCAGGCCAAGACTTCCAAGCAGCCTGTTACACATCAACAAGCCAGCCTGCCGTACACGCGCAGCCAATACATCCAACAACCATCAGCCTAAAACGTAATCCCTCAAAGCCTCACACACACACGCATCCTGCATTCAAAATCAAAACGCAAACAATTATGAAGCAAAACGCAGCAAGAATGAAAATCAAAAACTCAGCATCAAACTCGTGACTTACCAAAACGCAATCCCAATATTTTCAAAACGACATCACCCTCTTCTTTACTCATTCCCCTATTTAAGGAACCTCATTCTGTTTTGGTTTGAGTGTTTGAAGATGAGCTGAGATCCTTTTGTGCCCTGTTTCCGCCTTTCCCCCTGTTTATTTTCGCTTCGGATCGCACCAGGAGGAAAAAGAAGATCGGTCTTCTTTGTGTTGTTTTTGTTTTTTTATATTTTGTTTTTTTCTAATTTATTTTAATAAAATGAAACTGAATATGTGAGATGGTTTGGGCCTGATCCTCTTTCATGGATCTGCCGCTATCCACACCAGCCCGCAGGTTTCTTCCCCATCTCCTTTGCTTTTTTCTTTTTTTTATTGTCCTATATTTTGCTTTCTTTATTTTTATGATATGGTTATGGTTTAATTTTGACATAAAGTTTTTTTAGATTAATATTTTAGGAAAAGGTTTTTTAGAAAATATATCTTTAGGAAAAAGATTTATTAAAAGTGTTTTAGAAGCATATTGGAAAAGATGTTTAGAAAAGAAATTTTAGAAAAAGATTTTAAGAAAAGAGTTTTGGAAAATGATTTAAAAAATATTTTGAATTCTTTTACGGATCTATTTTTTGATCCATTGTTCTTCATCTTTTTCTCTTTTGGTCGATGACAATCTCCGATTCGGGATTGTTGATTTCCGATTGGTTTAATCTTCATTATTTCAAATCTATGGATGAATGATCATTTGGATCATTCTCCATACTTTGAGATCGTGATAGGTTGCTTTTCGATGAAATTCAACGAAAATCTCGATTAAGATTAGACTTTCCTTTTTCTTTTAGCGTGACATGTTTTCGGAGAACGATCCATTATATCGTTTCTCTAACATGTATTAACACGAATATTTTCCACTTTAATTAGTGGTGGCCGGCCTCATTTGTAGGGTAATTACTTCGTAAATTACTCGGCGATTGCTTAACATAGACCTAAAGTTGTCCCGATTCGAATTAAGATCCACTTGGATCCAGTTGCCTCGCTTTTATTTTTCTTTTCGTGGTTGTGCTTGATTAAGTTCATCATACCACTTTATATTGTAAATATTATAATATTGTGAATATAATAATCTGTTTAAATTTAATCTCTCGCACCTTATCCTTTTATTTTAATTCCTTGCTCCTTTATCTCTTTAGTATGCTTTATCATATAATATCATATATCATTTGTTTATAGTTATATTGTTGCTTGTGGTTTTTATTTTGTCCATTTGGATATCAAAACACTAATAAAAGATTAAACACTTAAAAGACTTGTGACTTCTAATTTTGGACTATGGTTACTATCCCTTGCTTTGGAGAACGAACTTAGACTTTAAGATCTTCCCCCTTGCTCAAGTTGGAATGGATTAGAAACCTCGGCCTCAAGTTATTTCATTAGCCTTTGAAGATGGAATTCCGCACTTTGAAGAATTGTGCATATTTTGGTTTGGTAAACTCTTTTCTTAACTTTTAATTCAAGAATTAGGATAGTCCCTTCATCTCCTCCCCATTCTTTAATTTTCAAAACTTCTCCCTATTTCAAAAATCTTCTTGTTTTCTAAACTTCAAACACTTTCATAATCAAACCTTGACTTCGGTCAAGCGATTTTAAACTTTTCACTTTATTTTTCTTAATCAATGTTAATTCATGTAAATATATCAAATCATTTTCTTACATACTTTAAAAAAAACTCAAAACTCACTCAATTGTTTTTGTGCCTTGTGCACCTTTTCTTTTTACATGTTTAGATATGATTCATCTTTTCTAGCGGAATTATTCGCTAAAGGATGACGACTTATCTCTACATTTTAAAATCAATTCAACTCATTGTTTCTTTTTAAATTTTGTACCATGAACTACGAGGTTTTGATCTCGCATTGCACTTTGTGGGTACGTAGGCATAAGGCGTTAAAACCTTATCAAACACCAAATCATTAAAAAATATTCTTCTTCTCACCTCCTCAATCATTTTTAAGCAAACCAATTTCAGACCAAAAAGCAATAAATATTTCAAAGGGCTCCCGTGGAGTACCACGGACGAGTCGGGTGCCTAAAACCTTCCCGGTTCGTAACCAATCCCCTTACCCATTCTCTGTTTGTTTCTTTTAGCTTTTGCTTTTAGACTCCTAAGTTTTTATTCGTTCTTTTACCTTTTTCCTTCGGAAATAAACAAAAGCGCGGTGGCGACTCTGTGTACATCGAGTGAATTTAATCAATAGCTTACACTCACGATTTTACCGCTACAGAGCCATCTGTCACTAAACGAGCATATATTTTTAGAACTGGTATAAATACAATTCAGAAATATAACATGGATGAATACTCTTCTAGAGCCTGAAACACGGAGAGAACAAACGAGCAAAGTCAGGAAAAGAGGACTTCAAGATGGATATGAAATTATTGTTCGAGTTGTGGTTTAAAATCTTGAATAGAGTGAATGGAATGACAATTGAATGTAGTGAAGTAGTAGTAGAGTTGAACCTTTAAAAATAGACTTGAAGAAACTTACTCATAAGTTGAAATGGAGTTTAAGTGAGTTTGTAGCAAATGAAGAAGAAATTAAAAAGGAAGGGAAGGGTCTAGTGCAGGTATATAATATAAATTAAGGGTTGTTACAAAAATGCATCTCCAGACTCAGCCTAATGTTGATACGAATAGTGTGTAAAAAAATATGTTCAAAGATCCATCTCCAAATTCTAGAAGTAGTTGTAACTTTTCACGGTGGTGAGGGAAGTGTTATACCCAAATTTGTCAGGGAATTTCAAACTTGTATGCATCCAACTTCGTTTTGTTCTTCTTAGAATAAAATTTTGATTCTCAAATGCGTGTAAATTTAGCTGGCGGAAAATTTCAAGACCGGGCTTGCAACTATCAGTTTTATTGATATATCGTTCACGTAGTTTAACCTGGGATACTCGTTTTATTTATTTTGAATCCTTTTATGGTCGTATTTGGATTAAATAAGTAGTTTTTGTTAAAAAATAACTAGTTTTTGTTAGTTAAAAATAACTAGTTTTATTTTTACGATATATATTTAAAAATATCTGGTCTTTGTTTATTTGATTAAATAAGTTTACATTCTATTTTGGATTAATGAGTTTTAGTCCATATGGCATTATGTGATTTTTTTTGTTAGTTTTTTTATCATTGTAAATAACGTCATGATATAAATGGTATTGGTTGTGGCTGGATGTTTGTTATTTATTTTGTTGTGTAAATTGAACTTTGATATGCGAATTCAATATTTATATGTTGTTATACAACTGAGGTTTTCAATACATTGATATGATAATTTGCCACGTTATGATCCTTGTGTATGACATTCCACTTTTGTTGTCATTACACATAAACCAACTTTGAGCATATTATGGTTAACTTTGTGCGCATATTTTTGCGATAATACTCATCTTAATCTTGAATGCGATGTTTTACATCATTATAGTTTGATTTCGTTTGCTTTACCATAGCATGCATTAAGCTTCATTTCATTACGATCTCATTTATTTGTGTTTTGATTTCGTTCTTATTTTGATTCATTTTGCAATGATACGCTTCACGTTAGCCATTCATTCAATTTATGATAAGCATGCAACGATTCAACGTTGTTACTTTTAAATCGAATTCAGACTCTACTTTTTATAGCTTTGCACGTCTTTGCGTTATGTGACATTAATTCACGTGCTTGCATCATGATCTTGATCCGTGCACAATTCATTTTGCTTTACTTTCTTCGATCAATTGCAATGAATGTGTCGTGTGCACTCTTATCTCTTGGATCTTGTCTTGCTTTGTATTAATTTTACTTTTATTTTCTATCCTTATTTCATTCCCCATTCGACAAGATGTATCCCCTAATCATGGGTTGTATTGTTTGTTTGTTTTTTTCTTTTCTTTTTGGTGTTTTTCTTATCTTAGTTAGTTTCTAACTTAAATATTAAAATCAATCATTTTTTCAAAAAAAAACAAAAATAACTTTTATCCAACATCAAATAATTTTCATAAATAAAACCATTTTCACTAACACGAACTAACCCTCGATCAACATCAAGTTCCTTTTCTACTTACTCGAGGCGATTAAATCTTTTTTTAATTAAACCTCAGATGAAAAAGGGAATGAGAGGCGCACACCTTACTGCTCCTTGAATAAGTGAGTGATTGGCGCTCACCATATTTCTCAAAAATATTTCTTCCAAGTAAAACACTTCAATCAAACTCGGATAAGGGAATAGGAGACACACGCCTCATTATTCCTCGAATGAGCAAGCGGGGGGCGCTTGTCTCATTGCTGCGAATATTGGACTTCCACAATTAATTTCCAAAATATCAAAATCGGACGAAAAGGGAATATGAGGCACACGTCTTACTTCTCCTTGAATAAGTAAATAATTGGCGCGCACAATATTTCTCGAGCTTTCGTTGTCCTCCTAAAAACATTCAATCGATCAAACTTATTTTCTCTCCTCCACATGATCAAAACCTCTTCACAAATGAACATTGTTTAGTTATTTCTACCTCTAAACAAACAAGTGCTTAAGCCTCCCATGTGTGAGCCAACAAGAAACATTTAAACCGCTAAAACGCAATAAAATAGGATCCTTTCTACCGCAAAACAAATAAACACTTAAGTCTCTCATCTGCGAGCATACAAACCAATGTTTAACCGCTAATATGTGATCTAAACATTCATTCATTAAAATTAATCAACCAACGCTCATTTGCTACCAAGAACTACGTAGTTTTGAGTTCTCTGTCGCACTTGAAGATACGTAGGAGCGAGATTCAACGTCTCGTCAAACACTATAACAAAAACACCCAAAATATATTTTGTTTTGCACCGAACTATGATGCATTGAGTTCCTTATTGTACCATTAAAACGTTTAAACCGCTAAAACGCAATAAAACAGGATCCTTTCTACCGTGAAACATATAAACGTTTAAGTTTCCCATCCGTAAGCATACAAACCATTGTTTAACTGCTAAAATGTGACCTAAACATTCGTTCATCAAAATTAATCAACCAACACTCACTTTCTACCAAGAAATACGTAGCTTTGAGTTCTCCATCGCACTTAGAGATACGTAGAAGCAATATTCAATGTCTCGTCAAACACTATAACAAAAACACCTAAAATATCTTTTGTCTTGTGTTGAACTACGACGCATTGAGTTCCTCATTGTACCCGAGGATATGTAGGAGCGAAACTCGCAATCTCGTCAAACACTATAATAAAAACCTTTTTGCGATTTCTTTTATTTTCCTTTTTACTTTTGATCACTCGAAGAAAACAATTAACGTAAATTAACATTCGATCACAAGTTTAATTAAAAAGTTTATGTTGAATTCAACGGACGTGAGAGGTGCTAATACATTTCCCTTACATAATCGACATCCGTACTCGAATTTGATTACGACGACCATCTTCTTTTTCTTATAAGATTTTATCGATATTTTTGTGAACATGCTCTAAAACAAACTCAAAAGATATAAGAAAGATAAATTCTCTCTAGCCTTCTAATAGATTAAATCTAACTTTTAAAATTTTAAAATTTGCACCATGTAATCAATTAAACATTTCATCTAATTGATGAACTTTAAAACTTATGTCATTTTCACCGACCAACCATTTTTAATTTGTTGAAGTACCTCTACTTTTCTTTTTCATTCATCTTTTAAATTTTTTGTAGTATTAACAATTTACACTTTTATAAATATTAACAACTAATATATAGAACTTAGAATTACCAATTACACTCATTTAAATTATAAAACAGACTTTTAGATAATTTCTTACCTCACCTCTTGGATGTCTCACGCACGATGTGCATTTTCAATTTTGTCCTCCTACTTTCGATGATGTATCTCTGGACGCACCTTATTTTTGTTCAACATTGGTTTGTTCCATAGATACATCAGCGTAAAGCTTTCTGTTATGTATCTCCAGAACATATTTTGATATATTTCGTGCGCAGATCCTTCTCCTCCCTTATTTTACTTTTCATTTTCTTCTTCAAACACTCATTTCCTTTTTCTCAACTTCAAAAAAATCACTTCCACCAAAACATATTATTTTCACTCGACTTTGACACAAAGGATGATCTGCAACGATCAACAAACTCCTGATCATTCGTAGCTCATTTCAATCGGTAAGTTTTTGAGTTTACGAGTTTCTGAGTTATTTTTGAATATTCCCCGTACTCGATTTAGAATAGCTATTTAGGTATAGAAATAATTATATAAGTTTAGAAACATAGTTTAGAGACAATGTAGATATTTTTTATTGGATTAAATGGGTGATCATGGCTTCTTATTGTGGATATTTTCTTCTTGGGACGTTAATGGTGTCATCCCTGTAAAGTTTAAGTTCAGAAACTTCCGCAAGTAGATTTGCGGAACAAATTAATGTTAAGATGTTCCGTAGATGCACTTGTGGAAACACCCAGACTTTCTAAATTATGGGTGTTTCTGTTAATACATTTGCGTAAACCTTTCGTTGATGAATTTACGGAACAAAAAAAATGTAATTTTTTATTTTATTTTATTTTTGTTGTATCTAATTTTAATTTATTGGTTTTCAAACATTATGACTGACTCAGATTCAGATTATAACATGCCTACATCCAGACGGATACATGGATGACTTGCCCAACATGCCTCTGTCCGGAAGAAGAAGACTCAGCCAGACGTATTGTCTGCATCACAGGCCGCATACACTTCTTCATCCCGGATGCCACGAGATGCTGCTAAGGATACATCACAGTCTCCGCCCTCCCACGGGGATGCCTGAAGAGTCGGGTTCCACTACCGACGCGTGATGTTGATGATCCAGTCCCACCTCTTGAGGGTGATAAGCAGACACGGGTGAATGCGGCTGACGATGTTGATGACCTAAGGGTTTATTGGGGGGTCCATCTGATATGTCCTTGTTGTCGGGTTACGCAAAGTATACTGCCCCACATGTCTGGCTAGGAGAGGTAACATTACTCAAATTATTTCTTTATTTTTTTCATTCATATATTATATGTATCATTGTTTCTTATAAAATTGGTTTCTTTGTAAATTTTCAGATGTGTGACCCTCAGAGGTTCTAGAATCATGGGCGGAAGAGATTGGAGTTACCAGAGACCTCCTTTTTCCATCTACCATACGGGGAGATTACTAATACCTTTGAAGACCTTTCATGTCTACTACATATAACGATCAGAGGTATCCTCCCCCATCACGGTAGGCTGACGAAGGAGGAGGCTCAGGATATGATGGTTGAAGAGCTTGGGTTCTCTCCAGATCATGCACTGGAAGAGTTGGATAAGACTCGTGGGGAACATGTGAGGTTCGCCACCCTGGAGCGTTATTTTCAGCAGGCCATGGATGCTGCAGGACAGACAGATGGTGATCCAGGAGAGGTAGAGATACATTGACAACGGGCATTGCGATGTTATTTGTTATACTTGGTGGGCACATAACTTTTTGTGGACACCAGCTCCTCGTATACAGTTGTCGTTTACCTCAGGTACTTCTTAGGTCCGACACAGATCCATGAGTACACTCTGGGATGCGAAGACGTTGGCTTACACTTACTCGAGACTCTCAGAGGGATGCCTCTGGAAGATCGGGATTGTTGTAGACAGTTGTTCACTATATTTGGTAACAATCATATACCCTTCGGATTTTTTTCATTATATTATCGTGATATTTACTTGATACCGATTTTTTTAGGCCTGGATTTTCCAGCACTTTACAATGATATCTGGTTGGGCGACTGTGCCTAAGTACACAGAGGACTGTCCACGGGCACGTGCCTTTGTCCCGCTAAGAGGGAACCAAGTGGTAAACTTGTACATAGTCTATTTGGACCACATGGTTGCTAAGGACGTCAAATATGACGTATATGCAGATCACCGTCAGATGCGCCCATTTGATGAGATCTCACTATTAAGCGGATGGTTAGCATGCAATTCGACAATCACTGTATCATATATGCCTGAGCGCGTCATGCGGTAGTTTGATTATGCTCAGACCATTCCTAGGCACCCTACTGAATCCACTCCTCTTGGCATGACCCGTAGGAAGGTATGCGAGATATTTGCTGACTTTCAGAACCATCTGGTACCAAACGAGGCTCGGACGATCAGAGCAGAGAGAGACTGTAGTTGTGTCGATGGCTACATCAGGTGATTCTTTAAAGTCTCACATCCCTACATGGTACCCACTGCAAATGGATCACCTCCCAGACCAGCTCATCAGAAGATATTAGAGGAGGAACAGTCACAGTTGGACCACACTCAAAATGCTGCCTCAATGTCGTGACATGGTTAGGATTGGACGAGGAAGCATTGAGGTCAGTTTCTTTCTTGAGGGGTTTGACGGCAGGCGTATAGTGGATGAGATGATTCAGGTGGAAGAGGGGGCGCTTATGTACGACAGACATCGCACTAGTACGATTGAAATCAATGGTCGAGGACGCAGACCAGACGGTCGAGGAGGCGGTAGAGACATATGAGACAATAGAGGAGAGGGTACAAATATACTCCCACACACACAATAGTTACTTTAATGTAGTATTTGATATACATTTTTTTTATAACATTGATGTATTTTTTTTTATTATGACATTGACGTAATATATATATATATATATATATATATATATATATATATATATATATATATATATATATATATATATATATATATATATATATATATATATATATATATATATATATATATATATATAAACTGCTACTTTATTTATGTATTTATGTTTGTATGTTATTGTATATATGCTGACTAACAAAACTGATTTAATTTAAAGAAAAATTGTTCTGCTAAAATTTCAGAGATACATCTACAAAACAATTTTTGTAGATGTATTTTCGAAAAATGGTCGAAGTATTATGAGATGGATCGAGAAATTATGAACTTTTATTCCAAAGACTTTCCTTATAGGGTGCCTAACATGGCTTGTGCTTTGGGTTAGTGTTTACTATAAATGACTTTGCCTTCACCAATTATACCATTTCCTTTTGATCTTCAATGCAAATGCTACGTCCCTTCTTTCATAGGCAGTAATTATTTGGATTTGTTGTAGTTTTGAGATACTCAATCCATAGGTTATGAAGTTGATGAAGGTAACCAAACAGAAGTTTTTTTTATGAAGGTACTAAAGAGAAGTTAAAGGCAGATTATGAAGTTTAAAATTACAATCTCGCTTATGGAATTATATCGTATCCAACTAATTGCAACTTAATATTTTAAAATTTAGTAAATCAAAATTTAAAATTACTTCAAACTGAAGAGTTTATTCAGATAAGATTCTTACAATTACTGAACACATTACATAATTACACACAGCACACAAAACACATACACACTAGAATAAAAGCAAACAGGACCATTCTAAAAGAAAAAACAGAGTAAGAGAACTCGATATTTATTTAACCAGAGATATCAATGGTCTTGATTTCAGGTTTCTTCACCTCTTGTTTAGGAACTGTCACAGTGAGAACACCGTTCTCCATATTTGCTTTCACTTGATCCAATTTAGCATTCTCTGGTAATCTAAACCTTCTTGTAAATTTCCCACTGCTACGCTCCACGCGATGCCATTGATCATTCTTATCTTCTTTCTCCACCTTTCTCTCTCCACTTATCTGAAGAACACTGTCATCTTCAATCTCAACCTTCACTTCCTCCTTCTTCAGTCCTGGAAGATCGGCCTTGAACACGTGCGCTTCTGGAGTCTCCTTCCAGTCCACACGTGTGGTCACGAATGATGAATTTTCATGAAAGGAATTGGAAAGTGAATTGGAGAAAGGAAAATCTTTGAATGGATCGAAAACGTCAAGGGAGAATGGATCGAAAGTGTTGCTCCTTCTGCCACCGAAGAAACTTGGAATCAGCGACATTTTCTCTTAAACTTCTTGGATGCTGTTTTGAATGGCTTTTACGGATATTGTGATTTGCAGTTTTTTAATGTTTAGGAGTAGGATATGTGATGAGGTATTTATATGAATTAAATGAGGATGCGGGAATTTGCTAGAAAATTCGAAAATCGTTTGGATGTTACTGCGCCGGTTATTTATGCCAGAAGAATGTTCTGGGTTTTCTAAACAGGGTTCAAAAGAACATTCTGGAATCTGGATACGAAATCACCATGAGTAGCTTGGGCTTGGAGGCCCAAATCATTTTCATTGAGCTTAAATAAATGTTATTTGTCGAGGAATCTACCTATCATCTACTAATCGTATCTGACGTCTTCTAAATTTTCATAATTTCAACATTGCCCCTGAAAAATTTAGGTGAAAAATGAAAAAAAATTCTCTACCGAGATTTTTAAATTTTCGGTATTGAGTGAAATTTCGGGGAATTTGAAATTACCGATAGTGTAAAAAAATTTATTTATTTTTTAAAATTTTTACACTACCGGAATTTTTCGTAAATTTTGGGGTAATTGAAATTTCTGGCAGTGTAAAAATTAAAAAAAAAAAAAAAAAGTGAAAATTTTTACACTACCGGGAAATTGAAATTACCGGTATCGTGTGAAAATTTTCTGGGTGGTTTACCGGGGATTTCAAAATCCCTGGTATTTTTTAAAATATTTGGTACACCACCATAAATTCATTATTTTCAAAGGGTAAATATGGTATTTCACTATAAATGGGGGTGCCAGGTACGATTGAGGGGATATCAGGTAGATTCCTCTTATTTGTCTTTGGAAGATTCTACTTGCTACATCCACAATTATACTTGACATCCTCTATTTTTTCATAATGGCAAAACTGACTATGTGTGAAATAACATCAAATTTTCGAACCAAATCTCTGGTAAGCTAAAAAATAAATCGGTATCAAACTAATTTCCTGGTAGTACATTAAAATTTTTTGGTATACCGAGAATTTGAAAATATTCGGCGTGTTATAAAAACTTCTAGAAATATTAATTTTACATGTTGATACTAGAAATTTCACAATATATGAAATTCCCGGTAGTTATATTTGTAGGGTATTTTTTGGACGATCGTGAATTTACCGACAGTTTTGTGCGGTTGTGATTGCACCGACAATATGTGCGGTCCAGAAGACTCTCACAATTATATAAATAAGGGCCCGCTCATGTTGATAAACACATCTAAAAAAATGTTTCTTCCTCAATTTTTTACTGAGGCAGAAATTTACTTCAACAGAGATTCTCATCCTGTGGAGTTCAAGCTCCCCGATGACACCACTTATTTTGTCGGCATGACATCGAAGTTGAATGAATTGTTAGCGACAATAGAAAGGTGAGAAAGTTCGAGTTTCGTGAAGATTGAGAGGATACAAACCATAGGATGAAATACAACCTTATTGAGTTGAAGACCGACGAAGACGTGAAGGAAATATGGTGATCATTTGGCTGTAGGCTAACAAAGGGTCTGATCGAGTTTGATGCGAAGCTGTCAAAATCCGTTGACGACATAATGGAGATGCTGAAACGTCTTGAATCGACGAACGATACGAGGTGCCCGAAAATGACCATGTTCTTCCTGCTCGACCATCCGTTTTTTGTGTGAACCGGTGGGGACAACTCGTCCCACCCTTAGAGGGGACGACTCAACATCGGTAGCACCACTCGTATGCCTACCCTGATCAACCGCTCTCCCAACAATAATATTGTACCGTCATCTGGTTTTCACTGCAAACAAAAGTAAAAAAACAATAAGATAAGAAAACATAATTTTTAACACTTCTGAGAATTTGAAATTCCCGGAACAAAACATAATTTTTAACACTACCGGTAATTTAAAATTTCCGATAAAGAAGAAAATAAATTCGTTGAAAATATCGGTGATTTCAAAATATCTGGTATTTTTCACCAGAGATATTGGAATTTCAGGTAAAAAATATCAAATATTATGAAATTACCGGTAAAATCTACCATATTTTTTGTAATTCTCGGTGCCACTTCTAAATTCAAGTAAAATGAAATCCTCGGTAGTTGATTTGAAATTCTCGATATCTCCCTGAACTTTTGAAAAATGCATTTTTGAACCGAAAATATGGAAATGGAAGAATGATTTTGATTCAAGGGTAATTTTGTCTTTTCATTCAAAATGGAGAGAGAACAGTTATAAGTGAGGTGTGGCAAGTAGAGTCCTTTTATTCTTGTGACCTCAATTTTAATCGGACGTTCTCCATATTTTTATATTGGTAAACATGTCCTTCAATCATTTATCCATTAAAATTTTGTATTTGTTCAAAAAAATTTACTTAATAGAAATGGTAAAAAAGCAAAAATCTGATTAGTATGTCGAAAAATCCAATATATTTTTTTTTTTTGAAAATGATAGAAATTATACAATTTAATCGGTTATTAAAAAAAAAGATATGATTTTTCATCAGAAAAAGAAAAATCTGTTTTTTTGTTTTTGTATTTTCACCGAACTTTTTGAAAATTCGATGCATTTATACCACATATTCATAAAAAATCAGGTATTTCTGGGGATTTTGTACTGAACTTTTTTAAAATCCAGTACATTTATACATAACTTTTACAAAAAATACGGTATTTCTAAAGAATCCCAATTGCCTTCCGTATTTTACGAAAAATCTAGAAAACACAAACAAAAAAAAACTGGATTTTTTGAAAATTACAATATATTAGCCTAGTGTTGAAAATTTTGATAGTTCGAAATCTTGTATTTGTGTGATCCAGATCCTAATGGCTCCCTTACAATTTTTTTTTTGTAGTTTTTCATCACTGACACTGTATATTTTACTTGCATGTTTTGTTTTTAACTTGTTCAAAATTTAATAGGCTTTAGGCTTCCGGTATCTCTGACATTAATAATTTATTCTTTATATGTTGTAAATGATAAATATTTTCCTCCCGAGCTGACGTGTTAGCATGTACACAATCCATTGATAAACAATAAAATATTATTGTTGTTATTATTCATTCTGATACAACAAATGAAATAAGAGGGAGGAAAGATAGATTGATTATGGGCTGTGAGAGAGGAGAAAACTACAAAAAGAAACATTCTTCTGAAGGCAGATATAGTATGAAAGTTAAATATCCATTTATATTGAGATATGTCTCAAGTGGTAGCGATTGGAAGCTTATGTTTAGGTGTGAGTTTTACTGTCATAAACTAGCAAAGGACTTAGATGGCCACGACATATTAGGTCTTTTAAAAGATGATGAAAAAAATTTGTGAATGACATGACAAAATATAATATGGATCCTATGTATATAGTTGCTACTTTGAAATATAGATATCCAGAAAACCTCACGAGCGTTACCCAGGTGTACAAGGAAATATATACATACAAGATTAGAAAGAAAGCTCCATTGACTGAAATTCAAACTATATAAAATGGATGTCAAAAGTGTCTTTCTTAATATGTACTTGAATGAAGAGGTCTATGTTGAACAACCCAAGGGATTTCTCGACCCGAACTTTCCTAATCATGTGTTCAAATTAAAGAAAGCTCAATATGGTCTAAAGCGAGTCACATTAATCAAATAAAAATAATCTTAAAATACGTGAATGGCACTATTAACTATGGTATAATATACTCTCATAGCTCAAATTTCACTCGAAAGAGATATTGTGATGTTGATTGGGATGGTAGTGCGCATAACACGGAGAGTACCTCTGGAGGATGCTTATTCTTAGGAAAAAACCTAGTATATTGCTTTAGAAAGAAGCAAAATTGTGTTTCTCTATCCACAACTGAAGTTGAATACATAGCAGCAAAAAGCAATTGTTCTCAAATGACGTGGATGAAGAAAATGTTACCGGAATACAATGTCACACAAGATGTCATGACTTTGTACTATGACAATTTAAGTGCTATAAACATCTCAAAAAACATATTCAACATAGCAGAACAAAGCACATAGACATCAAACATCATTTCATTAGAAATCTGGTTGAAGACAAAGGGATAACTCTGGAGCATGTCAACACCGAGAATTAGTTAGCTGATATCTTCACCAAGGCTGTAGATGTCAAGCAATTTTAGGTATTAAGAAGAAAATTGGGAATTTTTCTATCTGAAGACTTATAGCAATTAAATGTGTATAGGATCAAGGTGACATATCAAGTGCTTAGAATTTTTCTGATGCCTATACTACAAAATAAAGTTGTGAAGATTGAAGTACTGCTGCAAGGTGAGGTTGTGGCTAATTCTGAAATGATTATGCTCAGAAGAATAAAGTTGATAATGCTACACAATTTGTACGAACATGAGAATGTAGTGTCTCTCATACAGTGTAATATTGAAGTCTGTATGGGGTGTGTTAATGATGTGGAGTTATATGTCTATAACAACTTCAGCATGTGGTTGCATAATGTTAGACATGATGTCCTGACATTATTCAATATATAATTTTTTCCTTTTTGTGTGACCAGAAGGCTCTGGTCCTGGAAGTCTTTCCCTTTATCAATTTTGGTTTAAAAGGGGTAGAGAAGCTTCATGAAGTGTTTAAGGTGTGTTTCGCTGCTAACCTCTGAAGGAGTATTATAGTTCTTGATGTGGTTGTTTTAGCCAAAATTTGCCAAAAGGGGAGATTGTTATTTCTGCCCAACTAAGGTTGGAAGTAATTTTGGTAAAACAACCTATATTGGCCATGTTAGACAAGGTGTCTAGGCATGCTAAAGATCAGGTTTTGTTTTGAGTAAAAACAAGTTTTTGGAAGATGTTGGAGGAGATGTCCCATCAAAGGTAACTCGACATTTGCATCAGTAACAATTTTAGTAATTGTTATCTTTGAAGAAAATCACATAATATTCAGGAGAATATTTGTGAGTACAGCTGGCATTCAAGTGAGAAGATTTTCAGAGATTAAAGGCTTGAAGATCACAAATCACGAAGGATTTGTTTTAGAATCTAAAGATTGAAAAGTTTCTATTTTATTGAAGATATTTAGTAGATTTTGTGGGATCAGAATGTTGTGAGTTTAAAGCCCAAATCCAGTGTGTCCTTTCGTTATAAATATGTTAGTTTAGACCTAGGTTGATAGCAAGAAAAAAGAGATATATACTTGAGTAGAAAAGTATTAAGGTTTTTGTTTTTGTGAGCCTTTCTTAGATCAAGTGGATGCTAAGAATATGAGAACTTTATTGAGTTGTAAAGTGTGTACTCTAAAGCTTTTAAGCATAGAGTGTGTTGTTGATCACACAGTGATTGCTAAGGAATTGAGGAGGGTCTCGACCTAGGAAACGTCTTAGGTAGAAATATAGCACGAGTAGTGATTAAGTGAAATGTTGGAAACCAGAGGTTGTTTCACTTCAAATTAATATTATTTAGTGGATTTCATTCCTGGATTGGTATCCCCCTGAGTAGGCGTGTTAGACCTAACTGGGGTAAACAATTGATCGCATGTTTTGTACCTTCTGCATATATTAATTGTTCGTATTGTTCATTGTTTGAAAGAGCAGAGATCAATTGTTCCGACATCTTATATGACATATGTGATCTGCTAAACTAGATTTTCATTACCATTATATCCTTTTGTAACAACTTTTTTTTTAAAATTTATCTGTTTTTATCGATTTTTTTTTATTTTGCACGTTTTTACTAGAAATTTCAAAATATCCGATAAAAAATGAATATTTCCGAAAAAATATGAAGAATACCAGAATTTTCAAAATAATTTCAAAGTTTTCGAAAAGAAATTTACACTACCGAAGATTTAGAAATTTCTTGTGGTGCTATAAAAATAATTTTTAATGAATATTAACTATAAAAAATTTCATCTTTGTTGAAATTTCCGTTATAAAATGAAACATTTAAAATTTCGGGTAATATTTTTAAGTTTACGTAAATTTTAGAAATTCTGATATACCAGAAATTATAAAATCACTACCAAAATTTAGTGTGAATCGAAAATTCTGATATGTCTACTGAAAATTTCGTACGAAAATTTATTTCAATTTATTTCAAAAACTGTTTAAGATTATTAAAATATGGGTTAAATATGTTTATCGTCCCTGTAAATATACCAAACTTCGCTTTTGGTCTTCCTAAAATTTTCGTTCAAAGATTCACCCCCTAAAGTTTTTTGTCCCCAAAATTAGTCTTTGCCGTCAATTTTAGTTAACAAACACTGACATGGCAAATGATTTGGAAATTATTTAATATTTTGTTTAATTTTAGTGGTGATTTGTAATCCATGTATGATTGTAGTCCTCATAAAATATTGCCCTAATTTCATTGAACTCTATCACACTGACTTTCCTTTCCAAGCTTATTCAACTTTTGGTCTCCATCGTTCTTCTCTGTCGCTCTCATTGGTACTCCTTCTCATTCTCATCTCTTTCACACACGTTTTGTTAATATTTTGAACTGATTCTGTATTTAATGGTATTCCTTTTTCAGGTTGCAGTGTGTGGAAGCTTGTGGTCCCAAAAACCCTTTTTGGAAGCTTGTGAAAAGGACTGGTCCCTCGACAATAATAAATAAGGTTGGTCCACTTTCTCTCACTTAGAATCCGATTTATCATATAAATTTGTTGTATATATAGTTGTTTAATGTAGGTTGTTGAGTGCTTTGAATGTGTTTTAGGGTTTCTTGGTGGGTCCATTATTGACTTTAAAATATGTTTGTAAATGTAGGGATGGGGTTCTTTAAAGTAATATTTTTCAGTAAGGGTTGTTTTGTAAAAGACACTAGGATAAAGTATGTTGGTGGGGATGTGTATGCCTTTAAAGGACTGGATGGGAAATGTTGGTCTTTTTTCGATGCATGTGATTTAGTCATGAGTATGAATCCTGGCTTTGAGTATACTAGGGTTAGAATGTGGTGGAAACATGCTGAAGGAACCATGGAAAAGTATCTAAAACCTTTTAGGGATGATGGTGATGCTTTTGAGATGGGCCTTTATGAATGATTCCAAGGATGATGTTGAAATCTACATTGAAGATAAACCAAGTGAGGATGTTGAAACATTTATGGAAACTGCTAGAAGGAGGGAAAAATCTCAAATACCTGAACCTGAGGTTAATTCTTGTAATGAAGATGATTGTTTTAGTGATGAGTCATTGGAAGATATTAAGTTTGAAGATAGTGAAGAGGAAAGGATGAATACTATTGATGATGGGTTTGATGATGGTATTAATGAGCAATTTGATACTCAACCATCAATAGTGAATGTTGATCATGCAGGGGATGGTTCTAGTCATGTTGTTAAAAGGACTGATTACTCCAAAGATGGATAAAGAACATGTTATTGAAGATGATTATTTAACAGATGAGCCAGATGATTATTTAGGCAGTGATAAACCAATAACTGTGAGGTATAATGTTGCAGATAGATTATCTAAAGAGTATAAGTTCAGGTTGAGCATGGAATTCTCATCGTTAAAACAGTTCAAAGAAGCTATATTTGAGCATAATGTATTGAATGGGAGAGATGTTAGGTTCGTGAAGAATGATGTTGTGAGATGTAGGGTTGTTTGCAAAGACAAAAACCAATGTGATTATACTGTCCTTTGTAGCAAAGTGCTTTCATCTACTACTTTCAGAATTAAGACATTATATGATAAACATAAATGTCGTAGACAATTTTTTAACAAGAGTGCAAAGGCAAATTGGGTTGTGAAGGTGATAGTAGATATGATGAAGAACAATAACAAAATGAAGTTGAATGATGTGATTGTTGATGTTAGGGTAAGGTACTTTACTAACATTCTTGGATGTAGGGCTTTTAAGGCAAGTAAAATAGCTAAGAGGATTGTGGAGGGAGATTCTAGCAAACAATACAATTTTTTTATGGTCATATGAGGCTGAATTGAGGAGAGCTTCCAATGGGAATACTTTTAAGATGAATATTCAAACACCTGGTCCAGGTTTACAACCAAGATTTGAAAGATGTTATATGTGATTTGATGGAACAAAACAAGCTTTGAAGAAAGCTTATAGGTCGTTCATAGGACTTGATGGCTGTCATCTAAAGCACAAGTATGGTGGAATATTATTCATAGAAGTGGGAAGAGATCCCAATGACCGATCATCAATATTTTGTTAGCAACATATTAACATTATACTTCTTATTGGTTCTATAACAATCAATATATCAATAAATACAATTTGGGACAATCTCATTTCATTAAAATTCACTAAATTAAGTGCATTACACATCAAACACATTTGGTACATTAAACTAAAACAACATCAGTATATTCAACATTCACATTTCATTAACAAGAATACATTAATTATCATTGACACAACAAGAAATATGAGCTTTAATTTCCCAGCCCAAGCCTCTGATCTCAACTTAGTTTGTTGCTGAAATTCATAATTTTTTTTTTATCGGAACACTTTCATAAAAGTATTCAAGTGTCTTAATAATACATCCAAATAATATTATTAAGATCGAAAGTCTTGGCCTAAGTATTCCGGTACACTTTCGACACGTCTTCCAATGAATAAAAATTAACACATAGTAAAATGTAAAAAATTAAAAATAATTAAAAATAAATAAGAACAAAATTGACATTTTTAAAAAATTGTAGAGATATTAATATAATTGGGTAAAATTTTCGTCAATCAAATATATCAAGTAATAGTGAGCCAAATTGAATCCATCCTTCATTACACTAGGAAGGAAGTGAAAAAAATTCCAAATACATCCACCAAAATTGAACCCATCCTTATACAACTATATTTTATTTAATATGAAATTAAAATTAATAATACTATTATTCTATTATTTAAAAATATGATAAAATTTAAGGATCTAATTTAAAAACAAATAAAATACATGTTTTATAGATTTTTGAAGATATATCTTTGAAAAATTCTAACACTAAATGAAAAAAATCCAACATTAAATAAAAAAAAGACTTTATATCTCTTTTGATCTCTAAAAACATAAGAAATACACTAAGGGGCTTAAAGACTCGATGAGTGCCATAAAAAAAATCCTCTTTTATATTTATATGAAATTGTTATTTGTAGACCGTCTTTCTTTTGAAACTTATGGAAACAAAAAATGTATTTTTCGAAAAGGTATAAGAAATAAGGATGTCATGTTTGGTCATAAAAAAAGAAAAGAAAGAAAAGGATGGCGTGTTAGGAAATAAAGATTTACCCAAATGGATGGCGTGTTTGGAAATAAAGATTGACTCTCATTTACCCAAATGACACATTTCTTTTAATGTTCTTTGTCAAAGGAAGATAAGCAACATTTAATTAGAAAACCAGTCAAAAAATCATTTAATTATAAGGGATTCACACAAAAGATAGTGATGAGGCCGGCTTTTAATATTTTTTTTTTTTAAACCTTAGCTTCTAAACTTGATATTGAAAGATAAAAGAAAAACAAAAAAGCATTGGACCAATACATTATTTAAGACTTAAAAATAATTTGTGATACTAATTGTTAAGAGCCCCTGCACAATGCAATATTTTTTATAAAAAAAATATATATTTTTACACATTTTTTTAAAGAAATAGTTATTAAAAAATAGGTGTAAATATATTCTTTTAGAAATTAAAAAAAATAAAAACTGGACCCTTAAAATTTGGGGCCAGTGCTGCAGCGCGGACTGCACCTGCACTGAACTGATCCTATAATATATGATTCAAATATATATTTATATGTGAGAACAATCTTCATCCTACAAATCGATTTTGTAGAGTTGAACCATATTTTTTAACATTAATGTATAATTTTACTTCGTAAACATAAAAGAAACAAAAGATTATGTGCAACACTAATCAACAATCTCAATTCAACAAAAATAACTTAAAAAGACAAATCAAAACATCAAATGGTGTTATATGTATTTAGAAGAGCAGCTGAAGGAGAAACGACTTCAACTGCTGTGCCTGATTGTGAAGACCCTGTGAAGGTACTATTGCTTGAAGTTGATGTCCCATTTTTGCTATTTTCAAAACCACTAGTCTTGTATTTAGAGGACACAAAATTGAAAGATGAATGCATCTGTAATGGAAGAGTAGGCAAAGGAGCATCAAAATTCAGAACTTGAACAACCTGTCTAATCATAGGCCTCTGAACATGATCAATTAGAGTACACCAAAGTCCAACAATCATCAACCTCTCAACCTCCTTCTCATTGAACTCACCATACAATCTTGAATCACCTGCTTTAAGAATTTCACCTATACCATAAAGCTCCCAAACCCAATCCACCAAGTAAACATGTTCTTCACTAAGACTTGGCTCAATTGCTTTTCTACCACAAGCTATTTCCAAAGCAACTACTCCAAAACTATATACATCAGATTCTCTACTAGCTTTACCTCTAGTTGCAGCCTCAGGTGATAGATATCCATATGTTCCTGCTAGAACTGTTGTCTTTGATTCTGTCTCATGGTTCATTACTCTAGCCAAACCGAAATCTCCGAGCTTTGTGTTAAAATTAGCATCCAACATTATATTGCTTGATTTTATGTCTCTATGAAGTACACATTGTTCGCATTCTTCGTGTAGGTACAATAACGCTGAGGCTAAGCCTCTAGCTATGTTGTATCGCACCGTCCATGTCAACAAACCTTTACCTTTGAAAAGATAAGAATCTAAGCTTCCGTTTTCCATAAACTCGTAAACTAAAAGAAGATCATTTTGTTTGTGACACCAACCAAAGAGTTGAACCAGATTCTTTTGCCTCAGTTGGCTAATAACTTTGACTTCAGATGCATACTCTTTCACTCCTTGATTTGATCCCTTAGAAACCTTCTTAATTGCAACATGAGTTTTTAACTCTCTTATGAATCCTTTGTAGACTCCTCCAAAACCACCCTCTCCGATTTTGTGTTCCTTTGCAAAGTTGTTGGTTGCGGAAGCAAGTTCTTCATAGGTAAACTTTCTAGGTAGAGAGCTTCTTTCAAAATCATTATCCATTTCGATATCCGTCTGCAAAACATCCTCCATTCTATTATTCCTCAGCTTCCGTTTCATGAAACAAACCAACCCGAAAACACAAATAAAAACAGCAGCACCACCACCGATAACACTAAGTCCTACGACAAGTCCTGTGTTTATTCCATCCTTGCCAGCTTCAAAATCTGAACTTGACTTGAAAGACCATGAGTTAAGAGTATGATACTCCCACAAGTACCCTGTCGCTGAAGTGAATCCGAATTCAACCCAATCAGGTAGATTATCTTTCAGATTAACAACACTTGACAAGTGCTGTTGAACTATGTTGTTATCTTGATAACCTGTAAAGGTGACAGTAATGTTGTTTGAGCTCGAATTGTAACTAACTTCAGCATCATATCCTCTTTCATCCATACTAGTGAACCATTGCGTCGTGTAAGAAGTGGCGATAGAGTTAACATCAATTCCCACATGATCATATTTAGGATCCCAATCATTAGCAAAGGTATCAAATTCCACAGCCACAAATGGATTTTCTTTTGTGTAATTTGGATTACTCAACTGATTTCGGCTCACGAGACCGATACCGGCCCCGTCTCTTGGAACAGGTAGTGGAAAATTCGGGTGTGCTAAGTAGAAGGTGATTCCATCTCCATGATGGGTTTTGTTGGGGGTGTTAATAGTGAATGAGAAACGAGTTGTGAAATCTGTGACTTCACCTGTGTTTATGTCCCAAAGATGAAACAGTTTTGAGTATGCGACTCTACCTAGACTGTCTTCCTCGTACCTTGTGAGTTGGAGAGATTGGTTGTCTTGAGAAACATCACCTGAGAAATTGAAGGCAATTGTTTTGTCACTACTAAGGTTGTCATAGTTGAATGATAATGGAGCTGCATGAGATGTTACAACTAGCAGGATTGATAACGTTACAAAAAAGAAAGCATGATAATAGCAAGATGCTGCCATAGTTGTGAATGTGATGTTGGATGGGAATGATAATCATACAAAATGGCATGGCATGGTGTGGTTGCATGTAGGTATTAGTAATTAATTAGTAATAAAGGTTCATTGATTGTGTTTGGTGGTTGATTGAGTCAATAGGTTTACCTCTGATTTAGTCTTGGTCAATTCGTTTATGAGTCTTATGTTTCAATGAATCCATCCATATAAAATTTTCCAAAAATTCATTTTCTAAGATAAAATAGTCAAAAAGTGGTTAATGAAAAATATTGCAGTGCATAAACAACTAATAATAATATATTAATATTTTTCTAAGATAACTAGAAAGTGTTTTTGTTGACCACAAGCCCGTATTGGGTTTAAGTCCAATTACCAATATATCATATATAAATCATTAGATGTCCGGTTTAAGTGTGATTCTCCCAATAATTCACTTCATTCCCTTTTGTTAAATGACTTATTTGGCGTTGGAGTACTAATTTTACAGGTCCACCCTACACTGTTGCATCGAGAGATCAACATCACCTCATCAATTCAACGATAATACTGGTTCTATAAAAGAATGGAAAGTTTCTAAGAATTGTTTTGATCAGTATACTATTTTTTAATCAATGTTCTAGAAAAGACTTGGAGCTATGCTGGGAATAATAATTAATTAGAGAGTTGAATCAAATTTGAATAAGCAAATGAAAAAAATCCAACATAGAAAAATGTTATTAATAAGGAAGGATACATGAAGACAAGTTCTACATACATTCAAAAAATAGATTAAAATAAAATTAATTTCATCTAGAATACAGAAGCGACATAGAAGGAGAAACATCATCAGAAGTTGTATTTGTTGAGTTTGTGTTGGAACTAAAACTTATTATTTTCTTGCTTTGACCTTCCTCTGAACCACTTATGCTAAATGGAGCTGTGAATGAACTAAAAGGTCCCTCAGCATATGTTGGCACAGGCATATTTGATGGAAGATTAGGCAGTGGAGCTTCAAAATTAAGCACTTGAATAGCTTGTCTCATTGAAGGCCTATTATTAGGATCAGGGTGAGCACACAAAAGACCAACAATCATCAAGCACTTTATTTGTTCCTCATCAAAATCTCCACTTAGTCTTGGATCTACTGCTTCAAGAATTCTCCCTCTTCCATATAGCCCCCAAACCCACTCAACAATATGTATTTCATTTTCTTGAGCCTTATGATTTACTGATTTTCTTCCACAAGCTATCTCTAAAGCAACAATTCCAAAACTATACACATCTGTTTCTTTACTAGCCCTTCCAGTGGTAGCACATTCAGGAGCCATGTATCCCATTGTCCCCGCTAACGCTGTTGTTTGTGCACCTTTTCCATGATCCACAAACCTTGCTAAACCAAAATCTCCAAGTTTTGCATTAAACTCTGAATCAAGCATTATGTTGCTTGCTTTTATGTCTCTATGTACAACACATTGTTCCCATTCTTCATGCAGATATAGCAATGCAGAAGCCAACCCTCTAGCTATTGTATATCTAACAGCCCATTTCAAAAAGCTTTCTTTTTTGAAAAGATGAAAGTCTAAACTACCATTTGGCATGTACTCATATACAAGCAATAACTTCTTCCTTTCATGACACCAACCAATCAATTGCACTAGATTCCTATGCCTTAATTTGCTAATAATTTTTACTTCTGATGCAAACTCCTTTATCCCTTGATGAGAATCTTCTGACACCCTCTTAATGGCAACATAAGATTTTGTATCTTTAAGGAAACCTCTATAAACACCTCCAAATCCTCCTTGTCCAAGTTTATGTTCATCTTTGAAGTTATTAGCTGCATGTGCTAATTCTGAATATGTATACTTCTTGGGTCCTGTCCCTCTTCCAAAATCCTCACCCATGTATTCTTCAAACTCACCATCTTCCTCTTCTTTTCCTTTCTTCCACTTCTTCCACAAGTAAACCGAAATAAAAACGAACACACATATGAAAACAAATCCACCAATTCCCAATCCAACGGCTATTCCTGTCTTGGTTTTTTTCTTCTTATAACTAGGAGCAGTGATTGTTTTGTTGTTATCTTGTTCTGCTTCTAAAGTTGAGCTAAAATCCCATGAAGATATTCTATGAATAGCGATTGAAGTTCCTGTGGCAGCTGAGAAACCAATTGAAACAAGTTCCGGCAGATAAAGTCTGAGATCAACTGTGGTAGATAAAGTCTGATTCACAGTGGTAGAAGTTCCATTACTAAAACCAGTGAATATAACACTTAGATTTAGTGAACTCGCACTATAACTGATCCAAGCCTCATTGAGTCTACCTTGTTTGATATCAGCCAGCCATGTGACATTAGCAACAGATATCATAGAGTTGATGTCGATTCCGGCATGTTCACGTGGTGGATCCCAGTAGTTGCTAAAGATATCAAACTCCACAGCAACAAATGGATTTTCAGTTGAGTTCAATGGTTGGTTATCAAGTGTTAGACCCATAGCACCTCCTTGTGTTGCATTAGGCTCCTCCGAACCATAAGGGACAAGAAAGAAAGCAATTCCGTCTCCATAATTTTGTTTTTTCAGTGAATCTATGGTAAAAGTGAAATGGGATGTGAAGTCTGTGAGATTGTTTGTGGTTTTGTTCCATAGGAGAAGTGGTTGGCTATATGTGGCTCTACCAATGCTTCCATTCATGAGCTTGCCTTGTTGGTTTATTGTAAGTTGGATTTCTGATGATGCTGGATTTGCTGATCCATTGTAGATTATGGTCTTGTCATTAGGATCAAAACTAGTGAAATTAAAGGACAAAGAGGAAGCATTTGGAATAATCAAGTTTAAAAGTAAGAAAATAGATAACAACATTAATAAGAAATTATGATTGGAGAATTGGATATACATTGCTTTTGGTGTTGCAAATAGGTGAAATTTGCAGGGATTAGTTTATATGATACTGCAAAAAGTTAAACTATTTTATGAGCTTTCTTTAAGCCATCATTGTTTACTTTCTTTTTCTTTTCAAATGTTGAATTTATCGCCATTTGGAAGAAAATACCAAGTTTTATAGAATGAAAACATAGGAATATGTCTTATTCTATATTTTAATCTAGTTTATTGCCACATATGTTGTAATGACTTATGGTATAATTTAATGGACACCAGGTCAAAACCTATTATTATACAGTAATTTATTTGGATCTTTTCAAACTTTTTTGTAAGATACCTGTTGATAAGAATTGGAATAGAGCAATTAGACTTGGAGAGTTAGAATAAGTCATTTGAAAATTTGAAAGATGTTATGGTGAAACCGTTGAAAATAAAAGGTAAAATAATGAGCGTGTTTATATGTAAGGAAGACTTGTACTAGTTCAATAGAACTTTTGGATCATGAAACTTTAAATTTTGACCTCAGCATGCAAACAGTTTAGGATCTTATGGTTTAGGGAGCTGAATGTTTTTACAATGTGGCTTATGAATATTTAACTAACAATATTTATTTTGAATATTTTCAATGTCCTAATCAAAATGTTGAATCACAATATTCACAGCTATAGGGTTAACTAGATAGTGATACTGTATTTCATATTTAGTTTAAACAGAAGTTTATTCACATAAAATTCTTGAAAATACAAAA
This sequence comes from Lathyrus aphaca, assembly GCA_963966055.1. NCBI lineage: Eukaryota > Viridiplantae > Streptophyta > Magnoliopsida > Fabales > Fabaceae > Lathyrus > Lathyrus aphaca. The sequence continues at coordinate 105,518,860 of OZ014521.1, forward strand.
CACATTACATTATTTCATACACAGAGTTTAGGAAGCATTAGAATAAAGCAAAGAACGACATTCTAACACTGAGTTGTGTTCTTGTTGAGCGTTTAACCAGAGATATCAATGGTCTTGACTTCAGGTTTCTTCACCTCTTGTTTAGGAACGGTTACAGTGAGAACACCATTCTCCATATTTGCTTTGATTTGATCCATTTTAGCATTCTCTGGCAATCTAAACCTTCTTGTAAATTTCCCCCTGCTACGTTCCACGCGATGCCATTGATCATTCTTATCTTCTTTCTCAATGTTTCTCTCTCCACTTATCTGAAGAACGCTATCATCTTCAATCTCGACCTTCACTTCTTCCTTCTTAAGTCCAGGAAGATCCGCCTTGAACACGTGCGCCTCTGGAGTCTCCTTCCAGTCTACACGTGTGCTCACGAATGCTGAATTTTGAGAGAAGGAATTGGAAAGAGAATCGGAGAATGGAAAATCTTTGAATGGATCGAAAACGTCAAGGGAGAATGGATCGAAAGTGTTGCTCCTTCTGCCACCGAAGAAACTCGGAATCAGCGACATCTTCTCTTTAACTTGGTTGATGATTGTTACGAATCTAGTAATTCTTTGATGTTTTGCATTTAGACACATGAGGAGGTATTTAAATAAATTAGAGTAGCAATCGAGTGTTTGCTAGAAAATTCGAAATCGCTTGGCAGTTTTCGCGCCAGCAATGGCAGAAGAATGTTCTAGGTTTCTATTTGGGGTAAGTAGAAAGTTCTAGAGATCCTTCTTTGAATTTAGGAGGATTTAATCTCACGTTAAGGAATTTCATAATGCATCGTATATACTATTTAGACACCACGTAAAAATATTAAAATATTTTTAAAGTTTTTGAGATCTATTTTCGAATGCATTTTGAGTATATAAAAATATTTCGGAGATGCATCGTTAAATTTATTTCGAAAATGCTTCTTTGGACGATATTTGAGTTTAAATCGCGTCAAAACTCTTTTTTTCTCATTTCTAAACAAAAAAATCAAAACTTTCTCAAAAAAATTTCCATCAACCAAATCCAAAATCAAACAACTAAGCCCAAAAGAATCTTCAATCATCATCAAGGAAATCAAAGACATCAACCAACACTCAAGTAAAGTATAAATTTGTAGGTTTTTGATGTTTTGATATTTTTTTTATAGTTTTTGTGTAAATGAGTAGAAAATGTTGATTTAGGTAATAAATGAGTAGGAATTGCATGGATGATAGTTTATACATAATGTAAAACATGTTAGTTGATTGAAAATAACGATCAAACCATTATTTTTGGGGTTTGTATGTTTGCATTGCCACCATTGAACGACGTGAAGAGTTGCAGAAAATTCTGGAGATGCATTTCCAAAAGATTTCAATGTTGAGTTTTCCAGTAACCTGAGTTGTATCTCGGAAATTCTTAGTCTGTTTTTTCCTTGCTTGTAGTGTTGTTTGTACTAATTATCTGATTTACTTATATGCATTATGACTAATAGACACGATAGTTTGAGGTATGGGAGGATTTCACAACATGCATCAGTGAGCAGGGAAAATAGTCAAGTTTTTGAGGCTCCTGTTCACTATAGCCATGTGGAGACATCAAATTTTGGGACTTATACTTCTTCATCTTCTTTTTTCCATAAGAGACAGGTTTCACCTATCGACGCAACATTCCCTCCATTCTCCTACAGGCGACGGGTTTCACTTATTCAGACGCTCGAGGTACCCGAGTCACTGGTGGTACCTGAGGCACTAGTGTCACATCTGACTGATGATGCTTCTAAGCCAGTATCACCTCTGGCTGCTGAGCCAGTGCCACCTCTGAATGGTAAGGTTGTTGAGAATGATGAGTCAGAGCCACCTTAGGCATTTGGAGGATGCCTTGTAGTGTTGTTACTGCTGCCTATGTACCCAGACCATACTGCCAGACATATCTGGGACAAAAAGGTAAAATTATTTGGATTCATTTTTTTTTTAAATTTATGTTTATTATTATGTTAAAAGTTTCTAATATGAATTTTTTTTTGTAGGACCGTGATCCGCTGAAGATTGTTAACCATGGGCAGAAGATTACTGACTTACCTAAGCCGAATGAGGAGTAGTTTTAGGTTGATATGTCCCTAATTGGGATGAAAGACTTGTACATGATTCTTAATGCATTCATGGAGAGATAACACACTAATATCTCGTTATTTCATCCACCACTTGGTGAGATGTCTATCACACTCGACGATGTGTCGTGTTTGATGTTGCATCTTTCGATCAGGGGAAACTTTTATATCATAGGTCGATTAGAAAGACGAGGCACTCGATATGATGGTAGACTATTTGAGAGGTGACCTAGAGGCTACCATGATGGAGTTTGAAAAAACCAGAGGGGCTCATGCTAGGTTTGAATTCCTGAAAAAGGTATATACAAATAAAATCGTTAGAGCAAAGCAAGCTAGATATGATACCGAGCAAGTGGGGCTCCATAGAGCGTATGCTATGAGAGAATACCTACTATATTTGGTTGGCAATGTGATTTTTACGGACAAGAGTGCCACTTATGTGGATGTCGTCTATCTATGGTACTTCGAGGACTTTGAGCAGATTCATGAGTATAATTGGGGGCCGCTGGTTTAGTTTACTTGTACTCGAAGTTATTAGAGGGTTGTAGGTGGAAGACGAAGTATGTCACATGCAACATCACGCTATTGGTAATATTTATTGGTCTTTTAATATTTTTGTGTCATTTTCATTAATTTTTGCAACGCCCTTACTAATGATTTGTGTGTTCCAACATTTTTCAGACTTGAATCCTCTAACACTTCCCATGCATCTCCGATTGATCTTGTGTGTCAAATCAATCGAGGATATTTTGCGTGTGCCAACATTTTCCCCTTCAGAGGAAACCAGAAGATAGGTTCATTCAGAGTCTATCTTGACTGCTAGGTTATCGAGGACACGCACTTCAACAGCCATGTCGATCACCGTGAGACACGACCATTTGAAGACATAATATATACTCAAGATGGTTGGCTTGTGGATCACGTCTCAATGGTCCTCATCTGCTTGAGCACATGATGCGGTAGTTCGACTACGCTTAGACCATTCCCAGAGACCTTGTTGTCTCTGCTTTTTGTGCTTTGACACACAGAGAGATGAATATCATTTTCTATGATTATCTTAGTCATCTGGTACCGGAGGAGGCACAAAGTACCATAGATAAGAGCGACTAGAGCCACATTGACGGGTACATCAGATGGTTCTTCAAGGTGACACATTTGTATATGATGCAGGTTGCTCTAGAAGATCCACCAAGGCCATCTAATCAGGAGATACTATAGGAGGAGCAAACACATTTAGATAATGATCATGATGTTTTGCCTTGATTTCATCGCATAATGGAGATTGCATAGACAGACATTGGCAAATGTATCTACTTTGATGGTTCTAATGTGAGGTAGGTCTTAGATGATCATGACGAATGCACGAGAGACATTGATCTACCAAAGACAATGTCGAAGGACGGGGGTATTAAAGGCCGAGGAGCCAGACGAGTTAGAGGAGATATAGTCTGACATACGCAATAGTGGAGTAGTATATATATAGTAATTATTATACTTTGGAATCATTATGGATTGTATTTTATTTTCACTTCATGCTAGTTTATTGTGTATTTTGACTTTATTTATATATGTCATTTTTGGACCATCTAGATTTACATGACATTTTTGTATATCGATTGTATAGTATAAATCTCATCACATAAGAGGGTACATAATATTTTTGGACCATCTAGATTTACATGACTATTTTATGATTTTGATTGTGTCAATGAAACTAGCTTAGTACTTCATATCTAAATCTTTTTTCTAAGAAAAGATGTACATAAGAGATGAGTTTTAAATACATTCAAGAAAAAGATGGACAAAAATAAAACTAATTTTATCTAGACTACAAAAGCGACATAGAATTAGAAACATCAGAACTAGTTGAGTTTGTGTTTGAACTAAAACTTATTATATTCTTGCTATGAACCATTTATGCGGAATGGAACTGTGAATGAGTTCAAAGGCCCCTCAAGATATGTTGGTACAGGCATACTTGATGGAAGATTAGGCAGTGAAGCTTCAAAATTAAGCACTTGAATAGCTTGTCTTATTGAAGGCCTATTATTAGGATCAGGGTGAGCACACCAAAGACCAACAATCATCAAACACTTTATTTGTTCCTCATCAAAATCTCCACTTAGTCTTGGATCCACTGCTTCAAGAATTCTCCCTCTTCCATATAACCCCCAAACCCACTCCACAATGTTTATTTCATTTTCTTGAGTCTTACTTTCTATAGGTTTTCTTCCACAAGCTATCTCTAAAGCAACGATTCCAAAACTATACACATCTGTTTCTTTACTAGCCCTTCCAATGGTAGCACATTCAGGAGCTATGTATCCCATTGTCCCTGCTAAACCTGTTGTTTGTCCACCTTTTGCATGATCCACAAACCTTGCTAAACCAAAATCTCCAAGTTTTGCATTAAACTCTGAATCCAACATTATGTTGCTTGCTTTTATGTCTCTATGTATAACACATTGTTCCCATTCTTCATGCAGATATAGCAATGCAGAAGCCAAGCCTCTGGCTATTGTATATCTAACAGCCCATTTCAAAAAGGTTTCTTTTTTGAAAAGATGAATGTCTAAACTACCATTTGGCATGTACTCATATACAAGCAATAACTTCTTCCTTTTGTGACACCAACCAATCAACTGCACTAGATTCCTATGCCTTAATTTGCTAATGATTGTTACTTCTGATGCAAACTCCTTTATCCCTTGATGAGAATCTTCTGAAACCCTCTTAATAGCAACATAAGATTTTGTGTCTTTAAGAAACCCTCTATAAACGCATCCAAATCCTCCTTGTCCTAGCTTATGTTCATCTTTGAAATTATTAGCTGCATGTGCTAGTTCTGCATATGTATACTTCTTGGGTCCTGTCCCTCTTCCAAAATCCTCACCCATGTACTCTTCAAATTCACCATCTTCCTCTTCCTTTCCTTTCTTCCACTTTTTCCAAAAAACAACTGAAACAAAACCCAACACCCCAAACAAAACAAATCCACCAATTCCCAATCCGGCTGCTAGTGTCTTAGCCTTTTTCTTCTTACTAGTAGATGTGTTGAAGGATGGAGAATTTACAACAGGGTCCTGTGTGTTTGTTTTGTTGCTATCTTGTTGTGCTTCCAAAGTTGAGCTAAAATCCCAAGAAGAGATGCTGTGAATAGCAGTTGCATTTCCTGTGGCTGCCGAAAAACCAACAGTAACAAACTCTGGCAGATAAAGTCTGAGATCAACTATGGCAGATAAATGTTGTTTCACAGTGGTAGAACTTACATTATTAAAACCAGTGAATATAATACTTAGATTTTGTGAACTAGCATTGTAACTGATCCAAGCCTCATTGAGTCTACCTTGTTTGATATCCGCCAACCATGTCACATTAGCAACAGATCTCATAGAGTTGATGTCGATTCCCGCATGTTCCAGAGGCGGATCCCAGCGATTCCGATAGATATCAAACTCCACAGCAACAAAAGGATTTTCAGTTGAGTTCAATGCTTGGCTATCAAGAGTTAAACCCATAGAGCCTCCTTTTGTTGCATTAGGCTTCTTTGAACCAGAAGGTTCAAGGAAGAATGCAATACCATCTCCATATTTTTTTCTGTTCTGTGAATTTATAGTAAAGGTAAAATGAGATGTGAAATCTGTGAGATTGTTTGTGGTTTTGTTCCAAAGATGGATAGGTTGGTAATATGTGGCTCTACCAATGCTTCCATTCATGAGCTTACCTTGTTGGTTTATTGTAAGTTGGATAGCTGATGAAGCAGGATTTGCTGATCCTTCATAGATTATGGTTTTGTCATTAGGATCAAAACTAGTAAAGTTAAAGGTCAAAGAGACTGCATATGGAATAATGAAGTTCAAAACTAAGAATATAGATAACAAGACATTCATTGGTTTTGGTGCTGCAAAAGCCATTATTGGGAACTATGGTTCAGCTGAAGTTTGAAGAGATTGATAAGTAAAGATTATTAATATTAGTTTTTTTTGGAATTATACTGTTATAGTTAATAAATCTAGGTTCCTTTAATTATTGCTTGGAATATATTCAAATATTGTGTTCTACAATAAAATAAGGAGACAATTGACTTTGACACGTAAGACTCAGTGATGGCTTCTGCATCACTTTCTTCTTTCTTTCCTGCTTAGCTTGTACATAGAACACATGTTAAAAGAAATTAAATGTAAAAATTCAAGACACTATTTGAGCCTTCAAATTAAATATTGTTGTTAAATTTAAATATAATTTAAGGAGAAGTGATTTTTTTTAATACGTAAAAGTTACATATATTTGAATATTTTTTTAATGGTTATACACCATTATTCTCTTTTTATAAACATCACTGTAAATTTAACATATGTTAAAATGAAATTTGGAATTGTAATTAATGTAACTATTTTTGTATAAGTATTACTAAATTACAATGTGTAAACTCAAGACAATATAAAAAAATGTCTCAACTAGATGAGAAGATAAAGATCTCTTCTACCTTAACTAGGTATTTTGGATTCAAATACAAATTAGTTCTATTAACTTGGGTTATGTTTAGTACTTTTAATTTGGATTATGTTTGAAAAAAAAATGTCCTAGTTTGAAAAAGTTTTGAGATAGGTTGTTGCTTACTTTTTTTCTTCTTCTCTAATTCAGTATCTATTCGGAGTTATGATGAAAATTTTGACCATCAATGATCTCTCGAATCTTTGCTGATGTCACTGTGTTATCCTCGCCCCCATTATAAGTTGGCATTTGAGGATGAAGATTGAGTCTGTGGATCGTTTGATAATGGGTTGGGCCTAATCCAAAACATTTGCTTCCTAAGTCATTAGAGTGTTAGGACAAAGAATTGAGACTTAACATTGATGATGAAAAGCTAGATTAAGGAAGGTTTCATTCAGGTCCTAGTCTTGATGGGTCGTTTTAATGGAGCTATTGTCTTTTGGGGAGGATTCACTTGATGTTTGCTTTTCGAAAGAAATTCAGGCTTGATTGATCATACAATTCTGGTTTACGTTGTAATCAGGTCAGGATAATCCAAGGAGCATTTATGTAGAGCCCAAGATTCAACGAAAACTTGAATTGCATGAAAAAGGATTTTCAAAAAGTCTCAGCTAAGGCACCTTTTAATGTTTAAATAATGTGAGGAAGTTTTTTAAAAAGGTTAAGTTGAGGCGTCTTTTCGGTTTGAATGATTTAGGAAATATTTTCAATGATCCCGATATAAAGTGTCTTTTAAGTTTCAATAATTCATGGAGGATTTTCAAGGTTCTCAACATGAGGCAACTATTAGGTTCAAATGATACGAATAGGATTTCCTTGGAGCCTCATGCGAAGCATTTGACTGGCTTGCTTGGGGCTAGAGGTTATTGAACGTTGTTTGGTTCTTCTTAATCGATCCCAAGATGTTTTCTGCTTCATTCCGAGATGGATTAGGGGAAGGTTCTTTTGGTTGATCCAAATGGAGTTTCTTTGTTAGTGTGAAAGTGGTTTCATAGCCTGTATGCACCATGTTCATGACGCGGGTGTGTATACTCATACATCTTATAAGATCGTGTCATAGTTTTGAGAATGTTTAATGTTATATATTTATACACAATGTATCAGACGTTACAGGGAAAGTCAATTGCATATACTCTTAGGTGTACTGCATGTTGTTTTAAGGATCTTTGTGGACATATAAATAAAAAAAAGACCTTTTACTCATGCATATCCATTGGTTGGTATATAATTTTTGTGTTTTGTTTTTGTAAAGCTTAATTTTTCATTTCTCAAAATTTATGTGTTTTTCCTCTAAGTATCAATACTTATTTTGTTGGTATTTCCTTCTTGTTGTTATTGTTATTGTTGTTGTACTCATTTCTCTCATATGAGTTCTTAGTTTATCTTGAAGGAGCTTTGTATTATATAAAATTATTCTCTTCTCTATCTTTGTGTACATGATATGTCCTCTAACATTGATAATTCATGTTTTTTAATCGTTTTTAGCTATCTAATTCTATTGTTTTAATAGTTAGTCTGTTTTGTTTTAATAATGTTTTACTTCCATTGTTATTGTTTTTTATTTGCTTCAGAATTATGAAGATGGGTGAAATATTAAAGTCCATATAGAGACGTAAAAGCTAAGTGTGAGAAATGTCTAATATCCCAAAGGAACAATGTACAATCATAGAAAAAATGGCTTAAAACACTAGAAATTAGGGCCAAACATGTAATGACTATAACATATTTTTTTATTAAAATTTAGAATTTTTTAAAATGAGAAGAATTAAATATGGAATTTTTAAATTTCAAAATATAATGATAAAAATAATGAAAATCTCGACTTAGAAATTAAATTTTGAGTTTTTTTTTTGAGAAACTTTTTACAACATTTTAAAGATATTTGTAAAATAATCATTTAAAAATACACATCGATTTAATAGAAATGACTAAAAGTACGTGCATAATAATTTTGTAGGGATTAAAACATTTTATTTTTTTTAATAGGTACTAAAATTGAAAATTGAAATATTTATATGAACTAAAAATATATTTAACCCAAAAAAGTGTACCTTAGATATCATGTGTGCTAGCTTTTGAATGTTGGATTGTGTCGATTAATTAATCAGATTGAGCCTTTACTTTGGATCTTTTGGCCAATGCAGAATAATAATTATTCATAATATTATATATTAATAATAATTTTATCCTAGTCATTGTGTCCCCTCAGAAAAAAAAAATAATTGGGTTAAATATGTTTTTGTCCATATAAATATTTCACATTTCATTTTTAGTCCTTATTAAAAAAAGAAAATTTTTTATCCCTAAATTTTTTTTATGTATTCAATTTTAGTCCTTTTTATTTTTTAAAATTTTAAAAACTATTTAATTACCCATAAAACTTTAAATCTTTAAATAATTTTTTTCATATGTGTTCAGATTATTATAAAATATTTATTATTAAATTATATTATTTTTTAAAATGAGAATAATTAAATATAAATTTTTTAAATTTCAAAAGATAATGATAAAAGTAATGAAAATTTCGACTTAAAAATCAAATTTTGAATATTTTTTTCGAGAAACTTTTTATAACGTTCTAAACATATTTTCAAAAAAGTTATTCAAAAATATATATTGATTTAACAATAGAGACTAAAACTATGGTATAATAATTTTGTAGGACCCACATGATTTTTTTTTTATAGAAACCAAAAATAAAATTTGATAATTTTATAGTGATAAAAAAATATATTTAACCCAAGTTTATATTTTAAATTACTATGCTTCCTTGAAAAAAAACATATGTAAAATTGATATTTTTAATTACCCTTTATACACTGTTTTGGTATTAAATGCTTTTTTAAAATTAAAACAAAACACAGAATGATCCAAACCGATAATTTAATCTAAGGGATGATATTAAGTGAAAGGTATCGTACCTTTCCCGCGCAAAAGTTAGCAAATCCGTTTCCTAGTTTACCCCCAAATAGAAAACCTAGAACATTTTTCTGCCATGGCCGGAGTGGAAACAGCAAAACGGTGTTCGAATTAATCATCACGGATCGCATTATAAATCATCAGATTCATAACTATCATCAACGAAGTTAAAGAGAAGATGTCGCTGATTCCGAGTTCACTTTCCAGTTCCTTTCATGAAAATTCATCATTCTTGAGCACACTTGTGGACTGGAAGGAGACTCCAGAAGCGCATGTCTTCAAGGCGGATCTTCCTGGACTGAAGAAGGAGGAAGTGAAGGTTGAGATCGGAGATGATTGTGTTCTTCAGATAAGTGGAGAGAGAAGCTTTGAGAAAGAAGATGAGAACGATGAATGGCATTGCGTGGAGCGTAGCGGTGGGAAGTTCATGAGAAGGTTTACATTACCAGAGAATGCCAAAATGGATCTAGTGAAAACAAATATGGAGAATGGTGTTCTCACTGTTACAGTTCCTAAACAAGAGATGAAGAAACCTCAAGTCAAAGCATACATGGAGAATGGTGTTCTTGTTATTCCCGTTCCTAAACAAGAGGTGAAGAAACCTATCGTTATACCCTTTCAACCTATTGTTATACCCGTTCCCAAACAAGAGGTGAAGAAACCTATCGTTATACACTTTCAATCCAAACAAGAGGTGAAGCAACCTATCGTTATACACTTTCAATCCAAACAAGAGGTGAAGCAACCTATCGTTATACCCTTTCAACCTATTGTTATACCCGTTCCCAAACAAGAGGTGAAGAAACCTATCGTTATACACTTTCAATCCAAACAAGAGGTGAAGAAACCTATCGTTATACACTTTCAATCCAAACAAGAGGTGAAGCAACCTATCGTTATACCCTTTCAACCTATTGTTATACCCGTTCCCAAACAAGAGGTGAAGAAACCTATTGTTATACACTTTCAATCCAAACAAGAGGTGAAGAAACCTATCGTTATACACTTTCAATCCAAACAAGAGGTGAAGCAACCTATCGTTATACCCTTTCAATCCAAACAAGAGGTGAAGAAACCTATCATTATACATTTTCAATCCAAACAAGAGGTGAAGCAACCTATCGTTATACCCTTTCAATCCAAACAAGAGGTGAAGAAACCTATCATTATACCCGTTTTCAAACAAGAGGTGAACGTTATACCTGTTTTCAAACAAGAAGTGAAGAAACCTATCGTTATACCCGTTTTCAAACAAGAGGTGAACGTTATACCCGTTTTCAAACAAGAAGTGAAGAAACCTATCGTTATACCCGTTTTCAAACAAGAGGTGAAGAAACCTATCGTTATACCCGTTTTCAAACCAGAGGTGAAGAAACCTATCGTTATACCCGTTTTCAAACAAGAGGTGAAGAAACCTATCGTTATACCCGTTTTCAAACAAGAGGTGAAGAAACCTATCGTTATACCCTTTCAATCTATCGTTATACCCATTCCTAAACAAGAGGCAAAGAAACCGGAAGGCAAAAGCATACATGGAGAATGGTGTTCTTTTTATACCCGTTCCTAAACAAGAGGTGAAGAAATCTGAAGTCGGGACCATTAATATCTCTGGTTAAACGCCCAACAAGTTCTGCGTTAGAATGGCGTTATTTGCTTTATTCTAGCATAGTATGTGTTTTTCTGTACTGTATATGAAAGAAAAAGATTGAATTATGTAATGTGTTTTGTATTTTCCAGAATTTTATGTGATTAAATTTCTGTTTAAAGTAAATATGAAATACAGTATCAATTTACCAACTTGATAATAATATAGGAGACTTGTCACACCATCTCTCTCAAAAGCCATACGTGCATCCCATACAGTAGCAGTTCAACCAGTTCAACCACTCCGAGGGATATATTTTAGTCATCTCACATTGACAATGCAACATTGAAATTTTGCATGAATGTCTTTTGACAGTTTTTTCTTGGACAGAATTGAGCTCGTGTAGTATTTAGAGCAAGCTGATATTGGTATGTGTCATCATCGTTTTTAAAAGAAAATGTAAGAGTGGTATATATCATGATTTTTAGTAATAGATACATTTGTCATTTGTATGCATATTTGCTCACGTAAAAAGCAATTGAACATATATGTTGCAAATGATAACGTTACATTTTTTGCTCCTATACAAAAAAGTTCTGCAATGATTGTTACACTCTGCCTATTTCTAACTATTTGTCCAATAGGCGGACGAAACTGAAGAAAAGAGTGCTTTTATTGTAGGAGGAAGATAGGTTGGCACAGGCATTTTTTCAGGGAGAATCGGTAGAGAATACTCAAATTTGAGCACCTGAATCACTTGTCTTATAGAAGGCCTAAATGAATAATCTGGATGAGCACACCAAAGGCCAACAACCACCAAACGTTCCAATTGCTGCTCATCAAATGCCCCACCTAACCTAGGGTCAGCTGCTTCAAGGAACTTTCTGAATCCATAGAGCTCCCAAACCCATTCGACAACACTTATTTGACCCTCCTTTTCTTCTCTTTCAATAGCTTTCCTTCCAGTGACTATTTCCAATAACACTACCCCGAAGCTGTATATATCAGATTCCTTAGTAGCTTTTCCTGATGTAAAATATTCAGGGGCAATATAACCCCTTGTACCAGCTATCAGTGTGGTCTGTGACCCTTTCTCATGATCCACAAGCCTAGCTAAACCAAAATCACCAAGCTTTGTATTGAAACATGAATCCAACATAATGTTGCTTGATTTAATGTCCCTGTGAAGCACACACTGCTCCCATTCTTCCTGTAAATAAAGCAATGCTGAAGCCAATCCTAATGCAATGTTATACCTCGTTGTCCATGTCAAGAAGGTTTTCTTACCATACAGATGAGAATCTAAGCTTCCATTTGACATGAATTCATATATAAGAAGAAAATCGTTCTTCTTGTGGCACCAACCTAGAAGCTGTACTAGATTCCTATGTCTCAGTTGACTTATGACCTTCACTTCAGTCGCATATTCTAGTATTCCCTGTCTAGATTCTCTTGATATCCTCTTGATAGCAACATAGGAGTTCATGCCTTTCAAATAACCTTTGTATACACCACCAAAACCACCTTGCCCCACCTTATCCGACTCTGAAAATTTATTTGTTGCACTCACTAGTTTATTGTAGGAAAACCTCTTGGGTCCAGAGCCCTTTTGGAATTCGTCATCCATGTCGAGATCAAAACCAAACTCTTTTTTTCTTACTCTACTCCTCTTCCATAATAGAGTACAAACCAGCCCTGATAAACTCACAGCCAATCCTGTACCAATTCCAAGCATTACCTTCAATCTTATATTGTTTTCTTTTTCAGAAATTATAGGACTGTGAATCGGGGCCACTATCTGATATCTGGACTCGTCACTTAATAGACTTGAATGAAATGACCAAGACCGAAGAGTATGCACCTCGTACAATCTTCCTGTTGCAGCAGAGAAGCCAACAATAACCCTCTCCGGTAACAAATCTCTCAAATCAACCTCATGTGATATGTACCCTTCAACTGGTTTATCATCATCATCATACATGGTGAATGAAACACTCAGATTTAAAGTGTTGGAATTGTACTCAATGCTGCAATTGTAAACTTTCCATTTAAGAATATTTGTCAACCATGGTTTAGTTATATTAGACCTCATAGAGTTGAAATTCAAACCAACATGAGTGCCTTCGCCTGAAGGGTCCCACGATGGATTATTGAAAGTGTCAAACTCCACTGCCACAAATGAATGTTGAGTTGATTTTATTACTTGGTCTGCATCCACAAGGCCAAGCCCACCACCTTCTTTGATATTCTTCAAAAGCGGAAGATTTAGATCGGCCATGAAGAACACCATTCCATCCCCATATTCTCGCGTGTTTGAAAAAACAACAAAGGAAAAATTGGTGGTGAAGTCAGAAAGGTTTCCAGACTTCGAATCCCAGAGATGCATCTGTTTAAAACTCGTGACTCGCCCTACACTGTAATTATTATTTTGATCAATGGTGTTGGAAGTGATTTGAATAGCTCCTTTATAAGGAGAAGCATCTCCTTCCCAATTGACATCACCATTCTTAAAATATGGATAATCAAAGGATAGTGAGTTTGCGAGATAGATAATTTGGAAGGTGCAAATGGTTCCTAATGCATAACAGAAAACAAGAGTTTGAGTGTTAAGACTAATATGCAAAGAAACCATTTGTGACAGTAATAAAATAGCCTGTTCAAAAAATTATGTGAAACATTATCATCTCTCATGTGTAAGTAAGACTTGGGTACTATGACAAAGTATTTATCATTAATAATCTTTTTCTTGTCTGCTATTCTTGCAGTATCGATGAACAAGCGATGAATCCAATGATTTTGGTCCATAGTGATAAATGTCACTTGAGCTAAATAATCTATTCATAATGGTTAGAGCTTATTTTTATATTTTAAAATAAAATGATTTCGTTGAAATTTATGTACGCACTAATTTTATATCTTTTGTTATATAGTATGTGATTTTAGGATCATTGGATGGTCTTTCATTCTTGATGTCTGTTTTTGTGTCTTCTTGTAAGTTTGTCAACAAAACTCTATAATCATAATGAAAATAAATGGTCGGCATATTTTTAGTTTTTCTTTTATTACTCTTAATTAATTTTTCAGAAGCCCTTTTATAATGTTAAAATATTTTTTCAGATTATAGAATTTGCAATGTATTTTTTAATGGGATAACGGCACAATTTGTTGTTCGTTTGTATGTTATTTTTATATAATTTTGATTATAAATTTTAATCATATTTTAATATGATAAACCTAATGCATGATCTATAAAATATTAAATCAAATTAAACTCAATAATTGTCAATCCCAAAGCAACATGGGAATTCCGCGAATTCCGCTGAAGATTCAAACTGGAAAATCCTGTAGGAGATAATTAAAAACCATCAAAGGAGTAAATTATGTTATAAGGCTCAACTCAACATGAGGAGATAACATATTGCTTGGGAGAAACATAAAAAAATCAGTCTTCATCAAATATTTCACTATGAGGGGATACATGTTGGGGAAACACCAGCAACACAAAATCTTCCACACTCTTTGGGAAAAGGAGAAAATATTCATTTAAGCTCTGATGGGGAATAAAAATATCCTCACAACTCCGTCGGGAAACAAATGAGGATCTACCAGTAGTGCAAATAAAGCAAAACCTACTAGGATAACAAACATTAATATCAACTCTGCAAAGGGGAACCACAATGCTGAGGAAAGATAACAATTTTTCGGGGATGGGGAAACATTTCCACAAACCTTGTCGGGGACAGAGAATACTCTTGCTAGGAAATAAACACCAAGCATGTCTTTCAATAAACATCAGTCTTTAAGAGGGATAATCAACATCTCGCAACGACTCCGCCCTTGGGGAAATGGTATGAGACTTGCTGAGGATTAAATATAAGCCTGCTGGATATCATCACATGCAGATCTACTAGAGATATGAGAGAAAGATCTCTGGGGATTATCCATCAATATTATTTCGGACTCGTCGATCCTCGTGGGATACCAGAAGTTAATATCATAGCCAAAAGTTAAGTTGCAAGGGATTTTAAATAAATACCCAACACTAGGTAAGAGAAAACTTATCAACTGATTGTTATACCAATACTTCTGCTAGGGGACATAACCAACTAAAGTTGAGGAACAAACCAGAACTCGTCTGAGGATTCCCGTGAAACAAACATTGTTTCTCGAATCAATAACAATTATGTTGAGGAAAATATTAAAACTCGGTTGGGATACCCACCCATGCAACAAACATTCTTCAATTTTACTCATTGCTAGAGAAGCGATATCATTAACATTTCAAAACGCCAAGAATGTCAAGAAACTTTGTTTGGGGAAACAGTTAGATCAAACCCTGTTTTGGGAAATGCAAGTTGCACACGTCAAGACCTTACCATTCTTGACATTACTCTTGCACCAGACCACTTGTTCTACAATTTTTTTTACATCGATATGAGACTTTATACCATAAAGACTTGAGATAATAAGCCCTAGTGTCTTCAAATTCTTGGAGAAAATCGTTGAATCTTGACATAACTGCCCCATATTAACTGAACTTGGTACACGTTTCGATTAACAGAATCTTCCAGCTTTACCCTATGTGAAAACATCAACTGGGAAAACAAACTTGCTTATATTCAACAAAGTCTTCATGCAACATGCCTATGTACATGGTCATTCTTGAGATAACTTGCCAATCACTCATCAGAGTTTCAGGCCTCAAAAGATTAAACTCACCACTGATATTCACATGTAAGCTTTCACGATATCAAACAAATGTATTCTAATGCAACACATATGTTTATCTTGAAGTTTTTACTGAAAAGATGTCGCAAAACCTTGTGAATGAATCACTAGTTTAGACACGACATTGATTTTTGAATGCATATGCAATACCAACAAAGATCTTTTAAGTACAACTCATGGGAGACATGAATGTTATCTCGTTGAAGTACGCTTTCAAAATAACCCTGCTTTAATTGGGTCTTTTGAGGTTATAACTTGACTTGGTTCACGGTTTCCAAAAAAAGGATTTTTAGGCTGAAAAACTTATTTGTACCCACCCGATCTCTGTGATGTTCTTTAGTCCTATATTCAGCTAATTCAACATAAAGGTTCGTCTCTCAAAAGGATTAAATTAATGGTTTAAGAACCCATGAGGTTGACAATTTAAGATTAAATGAGAATGTTCGGGGAATAACAGTTACCCTTTCATCTTTTGACTTGGTAGTCACACATATTTGTTCTCTTGATGATGACTTTTCTTTGCAATCCTTTCTTTTCGCTTTTCGCTTTTCACGATTTTGATCCTTTTGATTTTCCCTAACTTTTGCCTGGACCAATTTTTTTTGCATTTTTAATGTCCAGCGGGATGCCCCAGTTTTGCCTAAGTCATTTGTTTTCAATTTTTTCAACTTAGTGGGCTTTTACTTTTCTTTTTCTTTCTATCCCTCTTTTTTTTTAACAAATCATGTGACATTGGCTTATTTGACCTTGTTTAAAAAGGTTGTGACGACCTCCTTCCTTCATGGATGAGGGATAACTATGGTGGTTTCCTTAGATGCACACTCCTTTTGAAATTTGGACACTTGATCAAATTAACTGAAGACTACCCCACCCCAATGTTAAATGTGAATGCCTTTTTCATTTAGAAAAAGAACTCCTACTTCAAGGTTCAAATGGGTGAACAAAGGATTATCTTCCTTATATCTCTAGTGTTTGGTAATTTGAAACAATGTCGTACATCATCAGCAGGGACTTGTTCAAAAGCACAAAACCAAAATTTTTGCGTTTTTACTTCATCATCCTCCCTTCAAGAGTTTAAACAAGAAGTTGGTATTGCAATGCAAAAAACAAATTAAATAAGCAAAAGCAAATGGATTACTTCAAGATAAACACACACATTGCATTATGATTAATATCTGAAACAAACAAGTTCTCACATGCAAACAAAATATTAACAATCATAAAAGATTACAAAATAAGATTGTAACAAGTGAACTAAAGATACGAGGGACTGTCCCAGTCTGAGCTCTTAGCTAAAGGAATATCTTCGACCTTCTTGATTCTTCAGGATAAAAGCGATCCATTAAAAAACGGACTTCCTCCCTTGAAGGTTAACATCTCATCCCCGATCATCTCTTGAACCTGTTCTTGGAAAACCTTGTATACCTCAATAGGATGCCCTGTTATTCATGAAATTCACGACTGGTATCTGGATTGTAACAAGGAGGATGAGATCTCATAGCTTTGGTCTTTCTGGGTGTCATTACTGAGTTTCGAGAAAAATAGGACCACAATTGACTGTAAGTCATTGGGGTTGGATCAAATTGTGCTTTCTCTTTAACATTGTTTTGCTTAACATTAGATGCTACTGACGCTTCTTGCCGATGACATTGATTGTTTCCCTTACAATTTTCTTGGGATACAACAATAACTTGTACCTTGGGTTCATTGTTTTCGAAAGACAGAATACCACTTCACGTTAACCTTTGCTCTGCATATTTCAAAGGAAAAAAATCTTCAATATCATGACCTGGTGCATCTTGATGGAAAGCACAATAAGATTCAGGTTTATACCACCATGGGGGATTTTATAGAATAGTTGGAGGATCCCTAGTTTGAATCAAATACTTCTTCATCAAGACTAGAAATAATTATGCATAAGACACTAGAATCAGATCAAATTGGTCCACATGTTGTTCTTGCTTCCTTGTGCTCCGAGATCTTTCGTGCTTTTCTTACAGAATAACGTTATCAACTGGTTCTTTCTTTTTGGAAAAACTATTTCCAAACCTCTTAGAACTACTAGAAGAACTACTTTTTACGAATTATCCCTTTTTGGTGCATTCTTTAAGACATCTCTTCATATTTCCAATTTTGGGAGCCACATAAATGTGTGTCAAAACAATCTCAGAAATAAAATTCCTTTGAGCAGACGTTTAAGGAGGAGGAATGAGGCAGTGGTTGATTCTGAGCATTAGCCACAGATTCCATCGAAACAGGGAACACATTCATATTATAATTATATTGTTTCACAAAAGCAACAACTAGATCTTCCCAAGAATGAATATAGTTCCTTTCTAATTTCATGTACCACATCAATGATGCCTCAGATAAACTCTCTTGAAAGCATTGGATCATTAATTTATCACCGTCGAAAAAGCGGCCATCTTTCGACAAAACATCGTGAAATGGTACCTGGACAACTAACTCCCTTGTACATTTCAAAGACATGCATTTTGAAATTCGGAGGAATAACTAAATCTGGTACCAAATACAAGTCATGAGCCTTAAGACTGAATGAATTGACTCATTTCATCATCTTCCATTGTTCCTCAAGATTACGAAGTTATTTCTCAATTTCCGTAAATCTAGGATCATTCTTCTTTGAAGTAGGGTGAACACTCTGATCAACCACTAAACTTTTCATCATAGTAAATAAGTGCTCTAAATCATCTTTCAGAGTTATTATGTCATCATGAAATCCACAGTTCTCTTGTTCCAGAGGATCCATCTTCTTCTTCTGATTAGCCTGAGTACAAAATCGATGAGTCATCTTGTCAAGAATACACAGTGGATGAAGAACAAGAAACACATAAGAACCCTGTAGAACTCTCAGGAAGCAAGACCAATGCATGATATGCAAATGTAAATCCAAAGATTTCAAAGGACTATTGGGCAAATTACAATCTACTATATTAACACTTCAAAAACTCATTGCATTAACTTCCAAATATACTTCATCTAAAATAAATTACACTAACTAAAGGGTAATAATGTAATCAACTGAATGGAGAATTAATTTTGCCCAATGCCTCTCATTCCATGCCAAATGTCACTCAACTATTTGATACTCTGAATTTTTTTCCCTCCCACGCCTTCTCCTTCTATCTGTGTTTGTTGTTGATATTTGTAAATATATATAGTGTTAAGACTATTTATATATAGAATAGTCCCACATCGATTATATCATGTAATTAGTTGTAATCTCTCTATATATAATAATGTCTCCGTATTGATTTTAAAAACACACGGTTTAATCTAAATGTCTCTTAGTCTTGCTTATTTCACCATGGTATCTAGAGCCTGTTAAGAGACAATCTTTCTTCGCCGTACTTTACCCGGTTGACCCACTGTCTTCCGGTGAGTTTTTTTTTGCAAACCGTGTTATCACTCTGGTTTTCCTCTCACTTTTCAAAATTCTTTGGTAACCTCCCTGCCGCCACTGTCGTCGTTACTGTTCCGACAAACTTCCGGTGACGTTCCGAAAAATTGACCCCACCATCCGACCTGCTGCCCTCCGATCCACCCGTTGCACTTTTTCCCGCCGTCAGAAACTCACGCACACGTCCACCCGCGCCTCCGCTGCCCCGCCCGTGCCAGCGCGTCCGACGGCTGATTCCGACAGTTTTTTTTTTGCCGGTCAAGTTGCCTCTCTCCACCCGGTCCAGATCCCGCCTCTCAGATACTCATGGCTACTCAAAAATTTATGCCAAACTACGATGATTTCCTTAGGTGGTATCAGGATTATCAAAACTCAGATTATTCTACTGCTACGGTAGCACACACTGGTAATTCATATGTTTGCCTCTCATCTTCTCTTAGACCATGGGTCCTTGATTCTGGTGCGTCTGATCATGTTACCGGTAATAAAAATCTTTTCTCTTCATTCTCTACCTCTGGTTTCTTACCTACTATAACTTCTGCCAATGGTCCTCAAACCCAATCTGAAGGGATTGGTACTGTTCAAATTCTACCTTCTCTCTCTGTTACTTCTGTCCTCTATGTTCCAAATTGTCCATTTAATTTACTTTCAGTCAGTCGTTTAACTTGTTCTCTTGATTGTAGTGTCACCTTCACTAACAATAATGTTATCCTGCAGGATCGGTGTTCGGGATGTACGATTGGCATCGGATGTGAGTCGCAAGGCCTTTATTACCTCTCAGTGTCATCTCAAACATTCTCAGCCAAAGATTCTCCACTCACTATCCATGCCCAGTTAGGTCATCCCAGTCTTTCAAAATTACATAAGTTGGTGCCAAGTTTATCGAAGGTATCTAATTTACAATGTGAGTCGTGTCTGTTAGGAAAACACACTCGTAGTCAATTTCCTAATCAAGTCAATAAACGAGCTTCATCCCCTTTTGCTTTAGTTCATACCGATGTTTGGGGTTCCTCGCGTACTGTCTCTACTCTTGAGTCTAGGTATTTTGTCACCTTCATTGATGATTTTTCACGTTGCATATGGTTATTTTTAATGAAGAATAAATCTGAATTATTTTCTATTTTTGAACAATTTTATCGAGAAATAAGAACTCAATTAGGTGTGCCTATCCATACCTTAAGAAGTGACAATGCCCGTGAATATTAATCCCAACAATTTCAAAATTTTATGTCACACAATGGTATTCTCCATCAAACATCTTGTCCTCACACACCTCAACAAAATGGGGTAGCCGAACGCAAAAATCGGCATCTCGTAGAAACCACTCGGACCTTACTTCTCCATGGTAATGTTCCACTTCGGTTTTGAGGGGATATTGTGCCAACGGCATGTTACCTTATAAATCGCATGCCCTCATTTGTCCTTAACAATAAAATCCTTCATTCAATCCTTTTTCCCAATTCCCCACTTCACCCAATTCCTCCCCGAGTCTTCGGGACCACATGTTTTGTACACAATCTCTCTCCTGGTCTTGATAAACTATCAGCTTAATCCCTAAAGTGTGTCTTTCTTGGTTATCATCGATCACAAAAAGGTTATCGTTGTTATTCACACACTCTACAACGATACCTCATATGAGTCGATGTTGCCTTCTTCGAGTCTGTTCCATATTTTGAGTCCAGCCAACCAACTTCGGAACCCCTTAAGGAACGTATTCCCACACCTCTTCCGGAAGTCCCATATGTCATTGTCCCCAATCATTCTAGGGAACATGGCCCACTAAATACCCCTACAGTTGACCCACATACTTCTCGCCCACTTCAAACATATCAGCGTCGTCAACCAACGTCTGTCGTACCTGTCCCTGAGGTCGTACCTGCTCCCGAGGTCGTACCTGTCCCTGAGGTCATTATAGACTCTCCTCTGACGCTCTCACCATCACCGGATCCGATCCTGCAACCTGAGTCTGATCTTCCGATTTCCCTTCGAAAAGGTAATGTCAAACACGAAATCCTTCTCCACATTATATTGATTTATGTTATCATTGTCTTTCCTCTTTGCAGTATACTTGTTTGTCTTCTTTGTCTTCTGTTTCTATTCCTAATACTCCAGGTGAAGCATTATCTCATCCTGAATGGAGGCAAGCAATGATTGATGAAATGTGTTCTCTTCAAAGCAGTGGTACCTGGGAACTGGTTCCTTTACCCCCTGGAAAATCTTTAGTAGGTTGTCGTTGGCTTTATATAGTGAAGGTTGGTCCAGATGGTAAGATTGATCGGTTTAAAGCTCGCTTGGTTGCCAAAGGATACACTCATATTTTTGGGTTGTATTATAGTGATACCTTCTCACCTGTAGCCAAGATGGCATCTGTTAGACTTCTTGTAGCTATTGCAGCCATTCGACATTGGTATCTTCATCAACTTGACATTAAAAATGCTTTTTTACATGGTGATCTTGAAGTGGAAGTATATATGGAGCAACCACCTGGGTTTGTTTCTCATGGGGAGTCATCGAATATGTGTGTAGGCTACACAGGTCTCTTTATGGTCTTAAGCAATCTCCGTGAGCTTGGTTCGGAAGATTCAACACTGTAGTCCAACAATTTGGTATGGTCCATAGTGAAGCTGACCATTCTGTTTTTTATCGTCACTCAATCCAAGGGTGTATTTATCTTATTTTGTATGTAGATGATATTGTCATAACTGGTAGTGATCAATAGGGAATACTCCAATTAAAACAACATCTCTCGAATCAATTTCAGACAAAAGATCTTGGTAAACTTCGTTATTTCTTGGGTATTGAGGTAGCCCAATCTAAAGATGGTTTGGTGATTTCTCAGCGGAAATATGCTATGGATATTTTGGAAGAAACATGTTTGTTGAATGCTAAACCAGTTGATACTCCTATGGATCCAAGTGTCAAATTACTACCCAGTCAGGGGGAGCCTCTATCTGACTCTGAAAGATATAGGAGATTGGTTGGAAAGTTGAATTATCTCACAATCACTCATCCAGACATTTCTTTTGCGTCCAGTGTGGTAAGTCAGTTCTTAAATTCCCCTTGTCAGGAACACATGAATGTTGTTATCCGGATTCTGAGATACATCAAATGTGCTCTAGGAAAAGGTCTAGTGTATGAAGATAAAGGACATACTCAGATAGTTGGATACTCCGATGCTGATTGGGCAGGGTCACCCATTGATAGACGATCCACTTATGGGTATTGTGTACTTGTTGGAGGAAACCTTATATCCTGGAAAAGTTAGAAACAAAATGTTGTTGCAAGATCAAGCGCTGAGGTAGAATATAGGTCCATGGCAATAGCAACATGTGAACTTATTTGGTTAAAATAATTTCTCAAGGAACTTCAAATTGAAGAAGCAAGACCAATGACACTTATTTGTAATAATCAAGCTGCATTGCACATTGCTTCAAATCCAGTCTTCCATGAGAGGACCAAACATATTGAGATAGATTGTCACTTTGTCAGAGAGAAGATCGAGTCAGGTGACATTGTTACAAGCTTTGTCAACTCTAACGATCAATTGGCAGACGTGTTTACAAAATCCCTACGAAGCCCCAGAATTAATTATATATGTAACAAGCTTGATGCATTTGACTTATATGCTCAAGCTTGAGGGGGAGTGTTGATATTTGTAAATATATATAGTGTTAAGAATATTTATATATCAAATAGTCTCACATCGACTATATCATGTAATTAGTTGTAATCTCTCTATATATAATAATGTCTCCGTAGTGCTTTTAAAAACATACGGTTTAATCTAAATGTCTCTTAGTCTTGCTTATTTGAACAACATCTATCTTTCTCTCTCTTTGTAGATAGATAATTTTTCTCTTCTCTTCAACTTTCTCAGTTCCCCCTCCCTCTTCTATGAAACCCTACACCATTGTTGTCATGTTTCCACCCTATCTACAACCAGCTTCACCTCAAAGATGAAGAAAGTTCAGATCTCTAAAATGGTGGCAATGATGGCAGATCTGTTATCTTTTTCTTTTTTATTTATGATTTAAGGGTTTGTTTTCTTTCTTATTAGGATCTTATTCTTATTTATGATTTATGATCTTCAAACATTAATGGGTTTAGGGTTTTCAGATTTAAGCACGTCTTCTTAAGCAAGACTGGTGTTGGAAAGACTACAGACGCACAAGTATCTCTTTTTCCTCTATTTTTCTGTATTTCACTTCTAAAAAATATTTTTCATCACTTTATGAAAATCTGAGTTCAAAACCCACTTTATGCAAATCTTTGTCTAATATTTTTGAAATGTATGAGAAGCGGAATCACATCTAAGCGTCGTCCCGACAAAAAAACGTTCAATCGCAAAAGAATTGGAAAAAGATTGAGGTGAAGTTATTGGAATGGGATGGTTGGTGGATTTAGACTGAAACAGAGATGCATAGAAATAGGGTTGACAATGGATAAACAACTTTTCCATCTGGCCATGATAGAATATTTGCAAATATCTCTGCAACTTCGATTATATGTAGTTTTTTTATTTCAACAATCAATTAACATTCCTCTTTTTTGCCACATTTTGTAATTTGTACAAAAATATTTGTTGTTTTATACTATGCCCTTTTATTATTTTTGTTGGTAATCTTTATTGTTATGTATCTTGGCATGTGAACTGTCTTGAACTTGAACTGCCACATAAACTAATTTGACCACCATTTTTTAATCTATTTAGCCATTTTTTATGTTTTGTTAATTTTAGCTTGTTGATTGCTCCATGATTGATTGCATGTTATAGTTTTGTATTCTCATTATGTTCTAATTTTGTGTTTTACTAACATCTACTTCACTTATTGTAAAGTATACATTCAAAGTTGCAAGAATATGCACGTCAATTGGAGGAATGGAGCAAGATACATGTATTATGGTAAAGAATAAGATAATTACCACTGAAGATGCACCTATCTAAATGCGAGCTTTCTTTAATCCCGTTAAACTTTATTTAAACCTTTATTCAAAATGAAAGTAATCACCAAGATAACTTCCCTTACATTAAAGCATACCCGCAACCAAAATTCAAGCTAGGAGACTGCCACCAAAAGTACCCCAACAAAGAGGATTCTTCTGAAAATGGTGTGAAGGAAATCACTGCAGATGATTTCATCACCTCAAAGTAGTCTTCCACTATGGAGAGACTGAATATTCAAAGTTTGAGAACTATAACTAAAACAGTTGGGACAATTATATGTGTAAGTGGAGCACTGCCTATTACATTGTTTAAGGATCCAAGGCTACTAAATGCAGAAAACTTACCTTCAAAATCAATCATTGGTTCATCATTAAAAAGTGAATAAAAATGGTTGCATCATTGCTTGGATGTCCGTGTCTTCTATGAATTATAAGAGGATAACCAACAACATGTTTCAATTTCAGATCATTTATGAATGTTATGTGAACTTATTTTACTGGTTTTTAATCTTATTTTCACATTTCTAAGTTTTGCTGAAGTTTTGTTGAATTATAAGTTGAACCTCTTCAATTAATCAGTGTAAACTTAAATTTTCCAGCTACTCCCTCCATCAGTGGTTACTCAATTCGGCGACTTGCATGGGAATCGGTGAATGACTAGCCTGCGTACCATTAGTAGGGCTTGTATATGAGTTCATTGATGAATTTTTCAACTGAACAGGCATAACAATCTTCTATTTCGTCCCTCTATTAATGAGTTGTGTGATCGGGAGAACATTGTGACTTCTGGCAGATTGTTATTCTCTGTTTCTACCTGGTTTTATGCTTCTGTTTTGATATGGATGTATCTGACCGTATGCGCTGTTTATGTTGTGTTCTTGCTTCATCATATTTGGTTTTGCAGCTAGATGTTTCAACTTGCTCGACCAAGTTCTACGGGTTTTTTCGATCTGCTATCGTTGGGTTGCAGGGGCTTTATTGCAATTCAGACATTTGAATTCATGGTTGCAGTGTTTTGATATTTGGTTTAGAGAGATCCTTGGATTTTTTTACTGCCTGAGTGTCTTTAGCTTAGGTTGTTCTAGCATTAATGCCTTTGTAATTCCTACTCTGGTGGTTTGTATTCATGTTTTGGGTGTGTTGTCTTTTTGGCTTGTGGTGGCCTTTTCAATTGTTCTGGTATGGATTGTTGTTCCTGGTTTGAACTGTTGTATTGTTAAACTTGGTTATAAGTTTATCTCTATACTTTTGATTATAAATAGTTGCTTATATTCTTCTTTTATTGATTATGTATTTTAGAAGTTTTATTATAAGTATCATTGACTATTTACTTAACAAAAGTTATATCTTATGAGTTGTGATTTGTATAGGTAGTATTATTGTTCTTTTCCCCTCTAATACAGAGCATTTTGATTATACATTACGCACAAGAGACATTGGTTATATTATACATAACATTAATTAGTATAATGTATGTTTGACAATTCTTATTATAACAAATTTATATCAAATGAATAAAGAAAATGATTTAGACTTTAAGAAAAATAAATGATTTAGGACAAATAATAACAAAAAAAGTCAAATAATTTGATAGTAGATGTAAATTGCATATAAATATTTTATTGGAGTTAATTGTTGATTTCTTATTTTGCATCTTTTTATCTATCACATTAATTATATTTTATTATGGCATTGATTATACTTTAAAACTAAAGAAATGTACACAGTTAATTTTGTAATCTCTGATCCATTGACTCTTAATTCTCTCATAAAATAATCCTTAATTCAAAATAATTTATGTTAATTTTGTACTTTATATGAATACAACTATTTGAATTCTCACACAGTTATTTATTTTCTTTGAAATAGACAGCAACTTATAAGTTGTTTTGTGTGAATATTATTTTTGAACAATACAGATAATGATTTAAAGAATTTATTAATGTTTTGTTAAAAAACAAACAAATATCTTAATACTATAATAAAATATTTAATCTTACGTGTCACTATCAATACATTATTTAATTTATTTTAATCAACAATAATCTTTATTTGATAGACAAAAAATATTGATTTTTTAAAAATCAATTTTTTTTTCTTTTTTTTTCCATCTCACTTGTCCCTTTTTTATTTTCATTTGAAATTATTATTTTTAATACAATTACATTTTTATGGTGATTATTTATTTTATAATAAGAATTTTTAAATATATTTTATTCAAGATCAAATAAATTTATCTGTGCGGGAGCACGAGTATTTTACTAGTATTTAATAAAAGAAACACATTTTGAAATACTGAAACAAATCATTCTTATTAATATCAAAAGAGAGGATTACAACTTTGAAATACAAGTCTCAACAATCCTAATACATGAGAGAAAAGAAAACTAGGTTGGTAATTCATACGGATCCTTCTGATCTCTTTCTTGTAACGAATCTCCATTTCTTCCTTATCCTTCATAAGTTGATCCACAATAGCTTTCCATGTACCAGAAGCGGGAGGAATAACAGATGAAGTACTAAAGAGAAATAAATCCTCTTGCACTCTCGACTTCTTCGTGACACGTCGCTCAAGTAGCTCGATAAGATCATCTTTCTCTTTCTTTCAATTGCTCTTGCATTGTTAACTTCTCAAGTGACCAAGCTTTTTTCTCTCGCTTAATCTTTTCTAATTCTTCTTGAAGCACAACCTTCTCATCAACAGGAGGGAGAAAAGGTGACAAATGCAAAATATGAAACAAAGGTTCCTCAGGTGGATAAGGCATCTCGAGCTTACAAGCTCTGGATCGAACCCACTAAATATAACACTCAGAAGGAGCATAGTGTTGTCTTCCCAACTGACCATTCTCTTTCTAGTGAACAAAATTCCAAGAACGTGTGATACTTTTCTTCATCTAAGTGATCTACATCATTAAGAAAGAAGAAACTCGACAATGAAAGATTGCTTGGTATTTCCTTCAAATAATACCCAAAATATCGTCTAACAGGAATAAGGTTATAACTAATTCCACCCCGTGTACCCAGAAGAGGCACATTAGGAAACTCTCCAAAACCATCAATAAGCACTCCAGTATCGTAACATGAGCAATACCAATTCATATCAGTATGAGTAAGAGATATAAGTCCTTGAGACCATCTTCGCTTCTCTCTGTTCTTAGTGAAGACGCTAGACTTTGGTAGGTGCAAAATAAACCACCTATACAGAAGAGGTGCATAACAAACAATCTCTTCATCACCCTCGGAAGTCTTATGGTGAATAGAATGATACATGTCTACAATCAAAGTAGGCACATAATTTCTCTTCAAGAAAATTTGAATAGCATGCTCGTCAACAACACCATCTAGGTTAGGAAACAACACAATACCATAGATGAGCAACGAGAGAATGGCCTCGAATGCATCTCTATTACCCATTATTGAGAGAAGTAGAAGCTTTCCCTATTAAGAACTTAGAATTGATTCTATGAACTTAGAAGCTTCCCTTAAGATTGGACTCCTTGAGACAAATGGCTTTGGCAATAACTTTGAGCGTAAGCTCCTCCTCTAAACCATTGAAAATAAACTCCTTGTCCAGAATAGGCAAATACATCCAATAAGGATATTCATCTAAGGTCGACACAAGCTGATAATCAGGAAATGTGAAACAATGATACAACGAATCATAGAACAAAACCAAACTATTAAGAATTCCCTCTAGTACATCGGTCTTCAAAATGAACAAAAGTTTACCATAATGTTTCCAGAACTCATCAGTATCAACCACCAAAGTTCCGAGCTTTCTCAACTCTCCTAAATTAGGACTCTTGAAACAGTACGTCTGAGTATTCCTCCTTCTAATATCCAAAATCAATGACATCTGAAATATTTGCAAAAGTGCATATAAGTCTGAGAACAATGCTTGTAACACCCTAACTACCCCCGCTTAATTTTAAAAGAAAACTCAGAGTAATTTAAATATTTCTAATAATTAGTCAAGGTATTCGTTCCTCCGAACCACTTGCTCTTTATAGGATATGTAACCTATTTTGACCTTTTCAGAAATTACGCATTTTAATCCAATAAATAAACTTTATTATGCAGCGGAAAATTATACATTCCAGTCACTACCAAATATATGATTTCATTCAATTATAAATTTAGTCCTCATATCACATAAACAACTAATTGTTCTTCTATGACTAATATCATATAAAGCGTTCCCGACTCCCAAGTTACATATCAAAGAAGATGCCACTAACGTGAAGTACTTCTACTTAACCGACCATGAACTCTAACTACGCCTGAGCACCTGCATGTTACCCATGTAGAGGTAACATTCAAACAGGAGGGGTGAGATACTCAAATCAATCAAAAGAAAGGAATGATATAAATATAAGAGCATAAATCATCCAGTTATTCACTCATAACACAACAAACAATAAAACCACCCCTTCAATTCCTATACATATAATCACGACAAACATCATACAACATGCTATCAAAATGCAATGAGAGACAACCAGACTCAATGCATGTGGTACCAGTTAAAGATCCTTGTTTCATGATCCAGTTTCCGTCGGAACTCTCGACCCCTTTTCCATGGTCCGGTATGATCCATATTTCATGATCAGATCCACGACCCCTATTTCATGATCATATACGATCCCTATTTATTGACCACACCAACAACTGTGATTGAACTCAATCATGCCACCAATAATGATTCCATCAAGGAATTCAGATGGACGTGGTTACCCTACC
Organism: Lathyrus aphaca; assembly: GCA_963966055.1. Lineage (NCBI taxonomy): Eukaryota > Viridiplantae > Streptophyta > Magnoliopsida > Fabales > Fabaceae > Lathyrus > Lathyrus aphaca. The sequence goes on from OZ014521.1 coordinate 105,547,813, forward strand.
TTGGTACACCACCCCACAACTATGCACATGTCATGCACCATCATTAACAATATGCAATGTCAACAACAACAATGACCTCATGCAACAACATCAACTACAACATGCAAAAACATCAACAACGACATATAACCACATCAAAAACAACTTGCAACAACAACATATAACAACATCAACAACAACATATAACCACACCAACAACAGTGTGCAACAACAACAACACCTACCTATTCATCATTACATCAACATCACTCAATCATTACTTGTATTTTAGCTAACATACATTATTATATTACTACCACAACTCTACCTCTTTGCACTATTTAATCATGCAACTATAACCACAACACAACATGTTATAACAACTATGCAATAACATTCTACTACAACAACTTATCCACTTCAACATACTATGACCACTACATACTACAACAAGTCCATACCACAATGACTTAACGACAACATACTATGACAAGTTAGTAACGACAACATACAATAACAACTCAACCACAACATATGCATATTCATTTATTCATTTAGTTCTCATCATCACATTTAATATTCAACAAAACAAGTATATAACATTTCAATACATGCTCCTAACACCACCACTTCAACACAAAACCACTAGGATATAGAATAAATAATTTATGGAAATGTTTACTAATAAAAGTAATTATTTTTCCCCAGGTCTCACTAAGCGACCTACCCTATTCGCTAAGTGAGCTCGCCACTGTTCGGAAGGGTCTAAAATTCTCAACACCTCGCTAAGCGTGCTAGTCCTCGTTGAGCAAGCTCTGCAAATTTTGCAGAAATTCTCCGCGATTGAGACTTCTCCCTGCTGCGATTTTACCCTTTCAAAACCCTTCTTTACATCAGCCAATCATAGAAATTGTACTCATATTATACATTTATCCTATAAACAATATCCCAACCAAACTATCCCCATAATTCATCAATATAAATTCTTTCTACACGAATTTCTCATAAACCCCAATCATTCCAAAATCAACAATCATCATGAATTCACCTAGCGATTAACTACCCAAATAGATATATCATTAATCCCTTTTGAGATGAAATAATCCCATCGTTACTTTGGATGATGAGCTTTCCTCTCCTTCCACGGGTTCTCTTCCTCTAACTCTTGCCATAACTCCCTTCTTCCATTCTTCTGTTCACGTTCTTCTCAATTCCATGATCAGTTTTACAAACTAACTGTTCTCTTTCTCAAATTTCCTAACATAACCCTTGGACCCCTAATATTGGAATCTCCATCTTGCCCTCATTAACTTCTCACTTATTTACCAACATATCATTTCCACTTGGTATTCCTCTAATTAAATTATTTCACCATATTAATATAAATTATTAAACTTATAAAATTTAAATAATTATAATTCTTCTTGCTCGACACATCTTCCTTCATATCAACACCTCCACCCTTAACTAAGGGTATGCAACCTCCACTAAGGCACAACAACACATAACAAATTCTATTAATCGAATAAATAGTTAAACAATTAAATTGGGGCGTTACAACTCTCCCCACTTAGAGTATTTTCGTCCTCGAAAATTTGTCGGATACAAACTACCCTGTATACGCTCTTGCATCCAATAGTCAACTATTATGCCATGAAATACAATACCAGGAATAACGCAAAATAACAATACAAATTATTGACGACAACCACAACAAGGCGCAATTCTCATGCAATGTACTCGACAACCAACTCAAGACACAAAATAATTAAGTTACGAACATACAAGTTCACTCTTGAACCAGGCACAACACGATAGTTACCATCATCTTAAGTAACAACTCCCTAATTCCTCATCGTAGGAATTAGCTACATACACCTGAACCATCATCATAGGCAACGGGGAAACAAAAAAGGTAAGAACACCAAAATCTATAACACGACATTACCATAACTAGACTACCAACTTTGCAATCACACGACATCAAAACAATCATTCTACAATTTACCAATCGACCATGTAACTAGTACACCCATCTTCCTAGTAGTACAATGTTAACAATTAAACTTTTCGCCATCTCACTTCCATTATGGAACATCCAATGGTCTCATTATTCATGTGGGTTCTATCGTCAACCTTCGAATTCTTACAAGTCATGCCCATATGAACAAACTAGCTCAATTCTAACTCTCACTGACCATCAGATCAGACATATGAAAGACTTTCGACTTAACTCGTCAGGAATTCCAATCCTCCTTGTCATCTCATACTCGATTCCTTTATACCAAAAAATCATCCTATACTTTGGTGATTATTAAACACTCTGAATCTAGGCCCATAAAAACCATACTTTCTAATCTTCAACACACTCACATCCGTAACCAAGTCCAAATCTTGAACAGGGTGGATCCCTTCATGAATCCTCTGTTATCGTAAAGAATAAACTATAACTTTACTATCTTGTATTCACACCCTGCCAAAAATTGTCACAAAAAAATCTCAATACTCCACAAAAGATGTATTAGGATTAGGCTGAATCAAAATGGAATTGTAGCCGACTTCTACTCCGGTTCTCTAATACTCCCCTTACGATAAACATCCCAAACATACAACTTATTTTTTGCAAGTTAACTAAGATAACAAAATTGCTAACTTGGGAAAAACCCTCCAAAACCCGTATCTAAAACATGTTAATCTCCTTACCTACTTCGGAGCTTACTCATTGTAGAACTACATATACTTTTATGGATTTACAACAATACCTTCATTTGAATTGACATAACCAAGCAAATTCACCTCTAGCAACCAAAAATCACCCTTCGACAACTTAACATATAACTTTATCTCCTTCAATACCTATAATCCAATTCCCAAACATTCCACACATTCTATTTGCTCCCTCATTGGGTCATCTTTCCAATGCTTCAAATCTCATGTCCAACAAATTCTCGATTCATGAATTCCATAAAAGACACTGGTTGCATATCTTGCATTTTATATTCGTCTTATCAATCCAAGGCATATAACCACGCTTCTATCTTACCATTGCAGTTCCTCATCAACAACAAATATTTCACAATCAATTTCGTGTCTCATGGTTCATCATATTAAAATAACTATGAAATCATACATATAACACTCTTACAACGACGCTTCAACATCACTACAACCTGAAAATACATGTCGTTAATTAATTTCAGCAAGAAATTACATTTTCACACTTCCGAAAACACTTATACTCCATACCCTATCATACTCAATCAGAACTCAATATTGATATCATGAATCTTATTATCTCGTATCTACAAATCACAAGGAATTTATCCACATATTTTAACAGTTTTTGGTTCCAATTACCACACTTAATACTTATTCTTCGACTCATAACAACACTAACACCATCAGGGAACTTCAAACCATTTGTGATTCATCGCAATCCAAAACCCAAGTTATCCTGAAACTCTCATGCCATCATTCTCTTCTTCACCGACCAACATGCAACCTCAGGCAATCATTCTCTTCTTCACCAATAATACTGAAACTCTCCAAGGCAGCACTCTTGATTTCACAATTTTCCCTTTTATTAAATCTTCTGACTACTCTTTCCATAATACCAATCATAACGCTGACATCTCGTATGGTTCCATAGAATCCAGTACCAGAAACACAATTAAAATATAATTCCACCTCCCTCTCCTAACGGAACATCTGATATCTTCTTCCGAAACACCTCTGAAATTCCTGCACAACTGATAGTTCATCGTTGTGACCTTACTTCCAATTTCCGTAACACTATCTTTGCATCCATGGAAAACCTCATAGCCTTGAATCTGTCTCACCTCCAGATACAAGAGTTTATATCGACTAATCAAAACACTTTACAAGCATTTGGCTTAACTCCACAAAATTCACTGTGCATGCTATCCCGTCTTAGCAAGTCTCGTCTATCTTATCCAACATGATCTCATCAGTTATCAACAAGAGATTAAGGGTGATCAGTTCCAAAATTTGTTGATAGACATCCGACAATCATGATGGGACATAAACCATTCTCACCAAGCCATAATAACATTCAACGACACATTACACCCTCATCCCAACGATTTGCAAACATATGGTTTAATTCCACTAATTTGTCCCAAGAATAACGCCACCTTGTTCCAACTTAAAGATAACTGTGTACCCCCTAAGAAAACACATCAGGATACTCCACACATCACCAGCCCATATTTGGCCTAAAACATCGCCTTCCCCCTTCAGAAGGAAGCAAACAACAAGAACACCTGATCGTCTTCCCTCAAGGATGACATCATTCCTTAAAATAGTTGAACAGTCCAACGCAACACTCCCTCTTGCAGCAACACGATATCCAATATCACAACATTTGGAATATCCAAGATAAGCAGATGTTTCACCCCACTTATTTCATTCCTAACCCGCAATGGAAAACAAAACAAGTACCGATAGTGTTTTCACACACATGTCGCATACTAGAGAACAACGCAATTACGCAACCTGGCCGGACAGACTGACCTGCTCTGATACCACTTTGTAACACCCTAACTACCCCCGCTTAATTTTAAAAGAAAACTCAGAGTAATTTAAATATTTCTATTAATTAGTCAAGGTATTACGTTCCTCTGAACCACTTGCTCTTTATAGGATATGTAACCTATTTTGACCTTTTCATAAATTATGCGTTTTAATCCAATAAATAAACTTTATTATGCAGCGAAAAATTATACATTTCAGTCACTACCAAATATATGATTTCATTCAATTATAAATTTAGTCTTCATATCACATAAACAACTAATTTTTATTCTATAACTAATATCATATAAAGTGTGCCTGACTCCCAATTTACTTATTAGAGAAGACGTCACTAACATGAAGTACTTCTACTTCACCGACCATAAACTCTAACTACGCCTGAGCACCTGCACGTTATCCACGTAGAGGTAACATTCAAACAAAATGGGCGAGATACTCAAATCAATCAAAAGAAAGGAATGATATAAATACAAGAGCATAAATCATCCAGTTATTCACTCACAACACAACTGAAATTCTAGAACCAGATATGAGATGTCGAATGAGATGTTGCGACACTAACATCTAACATATTTAAATATGAAAAAGTTAAATATTCACAAAATAACTATAAGAGACGCAAGCAATTGTTAACCCATTTTGGTGCAACACACCTACATTTGGAGTCTACCAAGACATGAGGAAATCCACTATAAGCAGTATTAATTCCGAGTTAAACCTAATTGTTTACACCCTTCAATTAATCCATACCCAATACAACTTCTTATCTAAGCAACACTCAAATATGAGACACTTCTCACTCCCCCTCAATCACATCAGTGATGACAATCTAATTAACCAAGCAATAGAAGACACACTTCAAAGACAAACCTCGACCTTGCTTAAAAGCTTCAGTCAAGAACAAATCACTCTTGTTTGAAAGCTTTGAGTAGACAACTTACAACTCAAAAAAACCTATTCCAATACAATTATCAACATGATAATTGTTTGGCTCACAAGAAAAATAAGAACACTTAAAAACCTTAACACAAGTAACACACTTCAACGCTTTTTCTCTGTATCTTGAAATAGGATTCACGGCCTTTAAATAGAGGAAGAACGTGGGCATGAGCCTGCTGCAACTGAGAATAAGTTTTAACCTAATAAAAATAATTCCCATAAATAAAGTAACAAATATAGCAATCATATAAAATATTCTTAAAAGAGTAAGCCATGATGACAACAACCTTCCAAATATAGCGCCTAATAAATCTCAATAAAAGCACATAACAAAATTACTGAATACACGCGTAGAATAAAATGAACCAATCAGGACTTAGAAACTAGACAATGATGTCATGACATCAGTCTTGACATCCTGATAAGACAGCAGTACACTAAAAATATACACCTGCAGATTGCTTAAACATCATGTCATGACATCAATCATGACTTTAGAAACATATAACTTGTTTTACCAAAAATTGTTGCCAATCTACAACATCTATAAACCCCCCTTAGGTAAAAAAAATTGCTAGAACAGTTCAAGCACCTATCATAGAACAACCATCAGAAGAAAAAAAACAAATAGCACAAGAATAGATAGAATAACAATCTCCCCTTTAACATAACCTGTAGAATAAACCTGCAGACTAAGCTAGAGCACAATAGCAAAAACAGATAAGAACTAGATTCTATCTATATCTATCTCAACCTTTTAGCCAGAAATGGAGCCAAAACATTAAACCATAATAGATCCATCGAAGTGCCAGTACATAAGCTCATAAAGAGCGGAAATCTAACAACAAAAATTACACCAGAAATCTAGAAAATTAGAACAAAAGTTACATCAAGTCTTCAAGAGCCAAAGAACCACAAATAACTAAAAGGCAACCAAAATAAACTTTAACATAAATCCACCAGAAGGCCAAACACAACTTAATCCTCATCAGAACCATATTGACCAAAGCCATCTTCAACACTAGCATCCTCTTCCTCACTATCATAACAACCATTTGAGCCACTAGGACATTCACCACTCTATTCAGAACATGCTTTAGCACCATCACTGGGTTTCTCAGCTTCATTCTCTTCTTGCTCATCATCTGTCACATCCTTTTCCAACATACTAATCATTTTCTCAAACTTCATTTTTCTTGCTTCCAGCTCTTTACAGACCTCCTTGAGCTCAACAATGATAGTAGCCTTGTTAATATGCTTGATGTTAGTGGATGTCCCAGTAGATGTCACAACAATGTCAGGGACATGAGTTCCCTGAAATAACTTGTAAGGAAAGGAAAAAGCATTTTCTCTTTTGCAAGCAATGTCAGAATCAATTAGAATAGCAGGGTACTGATTTAATATTATACCACAAATAAGAGGGAAAAGCTATTGGTAATTTGACACCCAATGTTCCTGCATGTTTCATGGTTTGATCCAAAATATAGGTCCCATAATCAAACTTTGTTTTAGTCCCTACAACATTAATAAATCTACACAACCCAGTAGAAATGTTAGAGTTATGATTTGTTGGCACCCAGTTTGCAGCACCAATTCTGTTAAGCATGGCATACTTCACACTAAGCATGTTAGTAGACAATTTTCCCTTCATTGGCTAAGCCTTAACCTGATTTGCAGTGATGACTTTCCAAACTTGGTTATTATTAACCTCCAACTCTAGTTGGCAAGCAGTATCTCTTACTAAATAAGTATTGATCACATTGGGGGAGAAATTAACACACTTTCCTCTGACAAAAACTATTCTGAAATATTTGGAAGTACCATCAGCACAATCCTCAGATAGATTCACAATAAACTCTTTGAAAAGAATTTCATAGCACTTAGGAAACCTGGTAACAGTTTTTAACAATCTGTCGCTCCCGAGATTTTTGTCCTGGTACAGACGCAAAAGTGGCGTGGAAAAGGAAGAGTCACCAGTCAGACATTTTTATCCCGAAGGAATGGTAATGCTGCACAAATAGGAAAATAAAGGAAAGAACGAGGTCTTGCAAACCAAATTAACTGATTTCGGGATTCGGTTATGAACTAGAAAGGTATTAGCACCCCAGATCGTTCGTCGTACCCAATAAGATCCACACTTGCTTGAACTGTTTATAAGGGTAAAGAATAAAATTGTTGCTGAAAAAGAACTACTACTGAAACTGGATAAGAGAAAGAAAAGGTATGGGAAAATGTGGGGAAAATAAAGAGAATGCTCGAATGGGCCCTACCCCACTCCATACGTATCTCATTGGGAAATGAAAATTAGAGTCGACGTAATTCCCCTAACTAAGGAGGAAGCTTGTTTGTGTTTTTTATGGCTTGAACTGCTTATGCTTATGCTCAGGTGTTGCAAGCTCGTCTGACATGAGTGTGTTTACCGTCTTGCAAGAGACAAGTAAAAGTGAGATATTTCATTAAGAGTGAATGAGATGAGAAAACAATTCCCTAAGGGAAGACATTTATTGTTGGTTTGAATGCTTTTAGAAGCCTTTATTTGGATTTGCATAGGAGAGTGTATCTAAGTCTCATTCAATAGGATGTGTACTTCTTACATCATACCGAAATGTAATGGATAAGAAGTACAACTAAGTATGGAGGATATCCCCAAACCTAGCCCTAAAGATTAAGGCTCAAGCATACTATCCTATTTCACTTATTATGTGTTTTTGTTGTTTTTGATGAAGAAGTGTTTTTTTAGTTTTGGTTTGTGAAAGCATCCTCATGCTAAGACTTATTCATCATGATAGATACCCTACACCTCATCCCCATATGGAATGTGTGCAAGTATCTCATGTCAAAGTCCCTTGGCACATGAGAAAGCTTAACCTTTATTAAGATGTCTTGAGTTGTTTTGTGATGAGGAGAGAGGGAGAGAGAGAGAGAGAGAGAGAGAGAGAGAGAGAGAGAGTGAGAGAGATAGATAGATAGATAGAGAGAGAGAGAGAGAAAGCACCAAAAGAAGAACCAAAGGTAAAAGTCTAATAGGAACTAAACAATTCTAAGTAAGTTGTCATGCTTTGATAACCTTGGTTAGTGAGGTTTGAAAAAATCTATCCTAATAAATAAGAAAGAGAGAAAAGAAAGAGGGAAGAAGAAGAGGTTAGAAAACAACTTACTTCTCAAGAGAAGTTAAGTTGTTTCTAAGAGGGAGATAAATAAGTTATAAAAACAAGCATAATAGATGCTTAGACAAACACATATTGAATGCATAAAAGACAAAAGGAGGATTTGGAATTTGGAAGCTCATCCACATCCCTCTTACTTACTACTAGCCCCTACATGGTTAGCAAAAGCAAACATAAGCAATGGTAAAGTAAATAAGACTCAAGCAAGTCAAAACTCAAAGGACAAAGGTTAAGATTCAAATGAAAGGCATCAAAGTCAGAATTAACACTTTATAAGTGACATATAATTTCTACCAAACAAACTCAAGCAACAAGAATGCAAACTAGTGGCAAAACAACCAAGAAGATCATTAAAGAAAGAGTAGAAGAAGAATGAGTGGATATGCAAAGTGATCATGCATTAATGCTTAAATAAATGTCAAAGTCATAATGTGGATTACCTAAAAATGTGCCTAAACATGATTTTAAAATGTCACATAAGGCATACAATCAAGCATCCAAGCTTTAAAAGTGGATAGGAGAAGAAGTGAGAAGTGATGAACATGGATCATACATGGAAAGTAAGTTACTTAAGACACAAGTCAAACCTAAAAAAATTCAAGATGAGATTAAAGGATAAAATTCAGAAGCAAGATGACATGTTAAGATGAATATGAGATTCACAAAACAATCACATTTGAGCAATTACAAGTCATTTTGAAGTTAAGAGAAGAAGAAGCGTGCATTTGGATGAAACATGTTCAAGTATGCAAAGTAAGACATAGATGGCATGTGAAATGAATGAGATGATTCAAAGTCAGAAGCATACATCATGTGAAATGCAAATAGATGATATGGCATGGCAAAAACAAACCAAATACAAGTCAAGTATAAGCATAAATGATAAGAGATGAAGAATTAGGCAAAAAAAACATGTGAAGCAACCATTGAACATGTACACAAAAAAACATAAAATTCAAACAAATGACCTAAAATTGCATCAAGTAAGACCTATAATTGTCTAAACATGACTCAAGAATTCAAGGAAATGATCTCATACAATGACACAAGTACCTTCTCAAGCAAGCAAACCAAACATGACCAAGAAAGTTCACAAATGAGCACTCAAAGTCAAAGCACTAAACACATAGCAAACATGATTCAAAAATTACCAAATTAGGTCACAAGATACCTCAACCAGGGGAAAATAACATACCAAAAGTAATTTTATAGGGACTAAAACTCGACGTTTTTTGTGTAGGGACTAAAAATCAAAATTGAGATGTTTATAGGGACCAAAAACATATTTAACCATATATATATATATATATATATATATATATATATATATATATATATATATAATTCAAAAAGTGCAACATGAAATTCTATTGGAGCTCCCTTTATTATTCAAAGAAACCATTTAAATTTTATAGGTGTTCCCTCTGAAACGCAAAGAACCCACTTAAAATTAATTGGCGCCTCTCTTTTACTTCACATGTAGTGTCAATAGTGATCTTTTCGGTTGATTAGAATCTTTAGTGAGCCACAGACTAAGTCGTCGGTGCTGGATTGTCAAGGAGGGGAATGGGGTGTACCTGCAAGACACTTTGATGCCAAAGTAAGAAAAAAGGCAGAAGAATGAGCAAGTACTAAAGAGAGTATTCTTAGAGTGAATATTGGATACTTGGTTCTCTCATGTGAAAGGGTTTATATAATGCCTCTAACGCTTGGCCATTGGTCCCTATTTTGGGCATGGATCACAGATCTTTCAAAAATATGTAGCTTTCAAAAACCTGCTCGGATGAGGTGCCGTGTAGAGCAGGAGTAACCGAGTAGGATCTATCCGTGGATGATTTTGGGTGACTTCCCCCAGATGTCAGGCATAAGTCATGAGGAGGCGGAGATGGGCGACCACGATTATGGATGGTCGGTCTTCTCTCCTCGGCTGAGGGGCAAGGGAAAAGTTTGTCTCCTTTGGCCTTAATGGGCTTGGATTTATACTATTGGGTCATCATGTACGCATGAGTGGATTGGGTCATATCTAGTCATTAGGACAATCCAGAACAAATAGAATATCCTTCTATTTTTTTTTACAACAGACACCAATAAATATTAAGTGTCATGTACGAGTTTTATTTATTTTTTAAACATGAATATATATATATATATATATATATATATATATATATATATATATATATATATATATATATATATATATATATATATATATATATATATATATATATATATATGTAAATATGGTTAAATTTGTTTGTGGTCCTCCTAAATATCTCAAATTATTTTTTTAGTCCCTCAAAATATTTCCTTCAAAGTATGGTTCTCCTAAAGTTTTTCATCTACACTTTGGGTTCCTAATACTAAAATTTTCATCGAGGATCATTGTCGTGAGGGTTAATACCCATGACATACTCTTTAGTGAATAAGTTGTTGAACCTTGCCATTTATATAGTCTTTTCAAGAAATTCCGGTGATATGACGTTTTCCATGAACACCTGTTTCGCGTATCTTCGTTGGTCGATCCTATAGAGGCCCATCCCAAAAATGCCTCAGATGATGGTGTTGGCTACGTGGTGCAGGACCCTATTAGTAATATTAAAAAATAGAAGGGGATGCTCAAGTTGGAGTGAAAGACATTATCCATGTTAGTTTTACTAGGTGTTATTGTACTTGTCAAAAATTACAGGATGTATGTGTTCCCTCTGGAAGGGCAGCGAAACTCAGAGACCTTCATAGGTGTATTATAATTTTGGTAGTGAGAGATTGCTCACGATGGAGAAAAGGACTATATGGTGGTTTTTGATCCTATTTAAGGGACCAACTCATATGAGGTGAGATACCCTGTTGGCGGTCGGTGTTATTGGGTTACAGAAGGGTGGTTAGGTTGACAATGTGTTAAGGCCGTAACACTCTAAAATTTATCCTCTTATTTATTACCAATTTTAAGTAGCTTATACTTCATTTCCACATCATTTAGCATATCCTCTCACGCATTGAATTTGAATAATAAAAAATAATAAAGCATACATCATCGATTGAGGCATGGGGCATGTGATCAAGGGTATTCCAGTGATAATATCAATTATCGGGTCTCAAAAGAAAAATAATCTCAGAACGAATGACCAAGGCCGGATATCCGAGATTTCCCACCAAAGGAAAAAAATTCAAATTTTGTGGTAAGTAACCGGTTACCACCCTGGTAGTAACCGGTTACCACGTGCGAATTTGGCCAAAAAATTCAATTTTTCAACATTGAGGGATTTTCCACATTTTTCACTCCAACTTTGCCTTTCATATTACCACTTTCCAAGGGAATATTCTAGAATATTCTACCATTTTCCAAGGGAAGGTTTTAGATTTTTTCCTAAACAACTCTTAACTAACTCTTAAGCTAATCTCAAACCTAACTCCTAACCCAAAGCACACGCCAAACCTAAGAGATATATAATCATTTCCCCTCTAACCCTCACAAGAACCCTTTATTTTTTCACATTTTTCTCTCATCACTCTCAATTTTCTCTCACTTTTCTCTCATTTTCCAAAACCCCGCTCAAAGCTTCATCTTCCAAAATTCTTCAAGTTTTGCATTGAAATTTGAAGAATTTGAAGCTAAACCTCCATCATTACATTGATTTAGTGGATTATTGAAGGAATTTCTACTGTTTTGGTATTGATTTCACATCTTGGAAATGATTATTGGAAGAGTTCATCAAGGTTTTTGTCAAACCGCATTTATTTTACGTATTCTTGTGGAAGAGCTTCGAATCTATGGATTTCTCGTCAATAGCGTGTTGATATCAATTTGCAACGATTACAAAAGTGAACCTCAACTTTGTAGGTTGGTGAAACTCATAATCACTTATGTTTTAAGTTATTTTGCATTTTCTCGACACGTGTGTTCTTCGCGTTTTGTTGATTTTTGATGCTTTAATTGATTGGATCATTAGGTTTTAGAATCTTGTTGTGTTTGTGGTTCCAATTGGTGTTGAATTGGTGCATTTAGGTGTAAATTTCGTGTTCAATTGATAGGCATTACATTGGAACTTATTTGAATAAGTTGATGCTGAATTTTCCAAGAAAATGCAGAATTTTTTATTCTAGTCCTAGAGTAACTGGTTACCCTAGAACGGTAACAGGTTACCTGCTGTATTTTTGCACAGAAAACAATTTTTTTGAACTGGTAACCAGTTACCACCCTGGTAGTAACTGGTTACCACTGAACCAGAATGAAAAATTCTTGTTTTTTCTTGCATTTTTATTATCCATTCCCCCCCCAATCATCATGGATCTTTAGTATATGATTTTAGGAAGTTTTTAGGGGATGTTTTGGTGCAGGTTCATGTATCTTCAACATCTTTCGACAGGCGTGTTGTTCATTTCCAATTTTTGACATAATTGTGAATTGATGCTCATGGTGTGTTGGGAATGTTATTTCATGTTTGAACCTCATTGTTGACATGATAATAATTGATCGAAGTTCTGTTTTGCATTGCTTTCATGATTGATGCATGTTTTAGACGCTCATGTGCATAATTGAACATGTTGCATATTAATTGATAAAAGTGCATGATCCATGTATGCTTGCACTCACTCTTGGTTACATGTTTACTTTATGTTTGCATTTCATTGTTAATACTTGCATTAGTTAGAATGCATCACGGCATGCTCACATTATGTGTGGCTTTGTTTGCATTATATGTTCACTTTTGAAAATGCACATTATTTTTGCTTGTGAAAACCCACTGATGTAAAATGATTGAAAGGTTTGCATTCACATATTCATGTTCATATCAATCATGTTGCATTCTTTGATGTTGTTATTTGGTGCATATCCATGTATTGTTACTCATGCATTTACATGTTAAATGACTCAATTCTGCCATGCATTTCACTGCCGCATTTATGAACAGTAGTTGTTAAATGTATGTTGCCTTGCATTGTGTTTGCATTTTTCACACCTATTGCCATGCTGTTAGGTAGTTGTAGTAGGTTGTTTGTATGTCATTTGCATGTGATAGCTGATTGTGTGTTGAAGCGCTGTTGTAGTTGCTGACTTTGGGATTTGGCTAGCTTTTAGGTATCCTTAGCTTTAGGTTTGAGTCTAGTTTGAACCATATTCATTTTAGGAGATGTTTGATACTTAATTGTCTTATTTGTTATCATCTTTGATCTCATAAATCATGAATTTTACTAACCTTTGCAGGGGCTAACGGTAAGTCAAGTGTGTGGGTATGCATCCACATACAACCTTTTCTCTTATCTCTTTTAAAACATTCAACTTGTGATTGTGACAAGCATTTTATGCTTCTTTGACATTGCATTTCTCTTCATCCCTTTGAGTTCTTATCTCATCTTCAACTTTTGAAGTGAGTTAGAACTTGTTCTTCTTCTCTCTTTAGTAGGATAGAGATCCTCAAACCTTACTAACTTGGGATATCCAAGCATGATAACTTCATTAGGTTTAGTCTCCCTTAGATATTTTACCTTTGAATATCATTTTGGTGTTTTCTCCCATCTCATCTCAAAACAACTTAAAAAGACTTAATAAAGGTTGAAGTGACTTTTTGTGTCATAGACTTATTCCATGGGGAATTTGCATCTATCATATTTTGAGGTAATGTGAACTTGTCTATCATGATGTACAAGTCTAAACTTGAAGTCATTCTCACAAAGAAAAGCTTAAAAACACTTATTCACTTAAAAATACAAAAACACTTAATAAGTACAATGGGCTTGTGTACTTAAGCCCTAATATTTGGAACCAAGTCTTGGGGATCTTCTCCTTACTTGGGTGTGCCTCTTCCTCATTTCATCTTGGAGTGATGTAAGAAGTACATATTCCATGGAAAGGGACTTGAATACACTTTCTCATGCCAGACACAAATAAAAAGCTTCCAAAAGCTATAAACCAACAACAAGCGTCTTTCATGCGATAATTCTCTTCTTATCTCCTTCACTCTTAACGAAAGAACTCGTTTCGACTTGTCTCTTTGCAAGACGGTAAACACACTCGTTCAAGGCGGGTCTGCAATACCTGAGCATAGGCATAAGCAGTTCAATCATAAAAAACACAAACAAACAAATTTCCTCCCTAGGTAGAAGAACTACGTTGACTCTGATTCTCATTCCCGATGAGATACGTAGATAGTGGGGTAGGGTCCATTCGAGCACAATTCTTTATTTTCCCTACATTTTTCCCAGTCGTTCCTTCCTTCTTTCTAGTTCGGCATCAGTTCATTCTTACCCTTGGAAACAGTTCAAGAAAACGTGGATCACGCCGGGTACGACGAACGTGAAGGGGTGTTAATATCTTCCCTTCACGTAACTGACTCGCTCACCCAGTCTCTTTGGTTCGCAAGACCTTGTTCTTTCCTTTTCCTCGATTTGTACAACATTACCTTTCCCTTTCCTTGGGATAAAAATGTTTGGTTGGCGATTTTGTTTCTTTTCCTTGTCACTTTCGCGTTTGTAATAGAATGAAAATCTTGGGAGCGACAAAGACTACTATGAGCATAATACTTTCTGACTAGTGGTAAATGTGTGTAACTTGATAATCCCTTTATCCCCTTAAGAGGATAATCTATTTATAAAAGGTTTTATGACCCATGATTACCTCGGAAAAAGTCACTGCATACTCAGCTAAGTTATGGACATTTGAATCCCTATTTACGAGGGTGATGGGGTTCACAACGACTCGAACTTTGTTTTTATCCAAGACATGTCTTATCCTACATTTATTTCCCTCTATGGACCATGAATGCTTAAGGGTGAGGTGATACCTCCCTCCAAGCGACTTCATGACGTCTCCTTCTCCTAGGGCGGTCCCAGGTATCATCTGAGGTAATACTTTTTACAAATATGACACTACAATGCTCATGTTTTTCAGTACTCATGTTATAACAATTGGAAAAAAATATTTAAAAAAAAAGAAAAGAAGTGTGAAAAAACGAAATAAGACACATTTTTATTTATACAAAAGTTTCTACTAAAATATAATATTAAACATTATACAACTATATTATATAATATATATTTAAAAATATTTTTAAAAATTAAAAAAGAGCATCATTAAATGCTATTGGCACCCCTTTAGTACCCAATGAATCCACTTAAATGCTATTGACGCTCTGTCTAAAAACTCAAAGAATCCACTTAAAATGAATTGACACCCCCTTCTACTTTACATAATATCATTTTAGTTTCTTTCATTTATTTTTAATATAGGTGTCAAGGTAAAAATAGGTTAGGTTAGGTTAAACTTAATTAGGTATGAGTCTGTCCTACGATAAATTTAAAATGTCTGAGTTTGATCTATGACTTATAATAGACTCTCTTTTTTGGTCTGACCTTACCTGAAATGTCTATTTACAAAAAAAAAATCATTAAGATTATCAATTATTTCATATTACTTTAGAAGTTTTATAGGCTTGTATATATATTAAATAGACTGTCCTCTCTCTCTCTCTCTCTCTCTCTATATATATATATATATATATATATATATATATATATATATATATATATATATATATATATATATATATATATATATATATATATATATATATATATATATATATATATGTATATATGCAAATATAGACTGACCTATGAGGTTTCATAGGTGTTTTTTAATAGTTTAAATCTGACCAATTTAATTAAATAGGCTTTTAAAAAAACTAAAGTTTGATATTTTTATTAAAAAAGTTTGATCTGACTTTGTGTTAAGTATGCTAGATTATAAGCACCTATAGGACGATCTGCATATTTTTTATAGCCTAAACCTGACCAATTTAATTAAATAGACTTTTAAAAAAACTTAAATCATACATTTTTATTAAAAAAGTTTGATCTGATTTGGTGTTAAGTAGGCTAGATTATAAACATCTATAGGACGGTCTGCATATTTTTAATAGCCCATACCTGACCAATTTAATTAAGTAGGCTTTTAAAAAAACTTAAATCTGACATTTTTATTAAAAAAATTGATATAATTTGGTGTAAGTAAGCTAGATTGTAAACATGTATAGGATGATCTATATATTTTTAATAGCCAAAACCTGATCTATTTAATTAAATAGATTTAAAAAAAAAAACTTAAATATGACATTTTTATTAAAAAAAAGTCTAATTTGATTTGATATTAAATAGACTAAATTATAAATATCTATAGGACGGTCTGTTTAATCCCACACCTGATGTCAATAATAAATATAAAATTTCATATACAAACCCGCTGGTGTCAATAAATATAAAATATCATATACGATTTTGATTTTTCTTTATTTGAAAATTGATATATTAGAAACTATGAAGAATAAAAAAACGGATTAGTTTAGAGTTTAAATCAGAGAACTTGGTTATTTTGATTAAAAAAATATTCTACTAGTTATGTACTATGGTTGAGGATGATTATAAAAGAAATATTAGTATTAATAATTTATTTGACTTGATTCCTAATCAAGTAGGGTTTCTCTGTGCAGTCTCATTATACCACTCATTCATTGACACGCCATCATATATATACCTGACATGCTGTCATTTTCCTACAAACATCATATGTAATGTTTCTATTTTAATTTGTGATTTCTGTACTTACTCAACGCTTATTGGCCCAAACACCAAAACCTTAAATTCCTCGATCAGCACAATAAAAAACAGCCTTGGACTTCTACAAAAACCACTTTCCCACAAACCATCTTCTTCCACCCGTTTTAGTTTCAGCATCCCTCTCCTATTTTCTCAAGATGGGGAGAGGAAAGATTGTGATTCGAAGGATTGAGAATTTGACTAACCGGCAAGTGACTTTCTCAAAACGAAGAAAAGGGTTGAAGAAGAAAGCTAAAGAACTATCCATTCTTTGTGATGCACAAGTTGGATTGATTTTGTTCTCTTCCACTCATAAGCTTTATCACTATGCAAGCTCCAGGTACACCAGATCCAATCAATCTTTTCTTTCAACTTTTTTTTTTGCTCGATCGTTTCACTTGTTCATTGACTTGAGGAAATAACCATTGGAAAGAGACATTTGCTTAACTCTTGGTGTTATTTAGATTCATGACATAAAAATAATATTTTTATTTCATTAGTAGTAACATCATCATTTTTTGCAGCATGGAATTAATTATCGATCGTTATAATAAGTTTACTAAGGATCACCATTGGCCAATAGATACTACTTTAGACGTCAAGGTAATACACAAACCATGAGGGAGAGGTGAACTTTATCTTTTTAATGAACCCTCTATATTATCTCACTTATAAGATATAATGTTGTGATTATATTGTATTTAGTTTTAATAGTGTCTCTTGTGCTTAAATTATTATTTTGATTTTTTTTCTTCGTATAAACCCTATATACCACTCATTTATATATATATATATATTATATATATGATTTAAGCGTCATTAATTAAGTCTCACATCTTATATGAATGGGATAGAAAATCAAATTTATAAAAAATGCGATTCATATATCTAACATTCTCTCTCTCTCTCTCTCCCTGTGTTTGTGGAAGAGTAGAGAAGAACAAATTTAGGAGATTTAGAAGAAGAACAAATTTAGGAGATTTAGAATGAGAGGAGGTTAGGATTGGGAATGAGCGAGGAATGAGAGTGAAATTTCTAAAAGGAAGTTTGTTGAATTGAAAGAAAAAAAATCTACCTGACAAGTTATAAAACTTCCAACATAGAAAAAAATCTTCCTATACTGCCACATCACATTTTATTAGACAAATTTAACGTCAGAGATAAAAAATATGGTCGACAAATGTTAGGAGGATGATTCTTTAATGAAATATACATGATGATATATCTTGTAAGTTTCTTGAACCAGTATTGAACTTAACACCTGATCAATGACAGACAAGTATAGATACAACGAAAAACTAATTGTTGGGTGTGTCAAAAGGGGTGGCGATGCCAAGAAAGCTTTCATCCTATAGAATGTTGGTCGCATTTGCTAGTCAACTCAAACATTTCCTTCTTCTTCAACTTGGCGAAAAAATTTAAAAGACTTTTCCCCGACACAAGAATGAAAATGAGAAAGGGTGGCTAATCGCCCTATTTAGTTGATGTACCTTCTTAACATTGGAAGGGTTCCTCATGATTATGATAGCTTGGCATTTATCTGGATTTTTCTCTATGCCTCGCTTGGTGAGCATGAAACCTAAGAACAGTCCTGCTTGCACACCGAATAAGCACTTGGCTGGATTGAGGCACATGTTGTAACTCTAACTAATCCCAATATATCTTCCAAGTCTATTGTGTGGCTTTCTTATTCTGACGTCTTCACGATCTTGTCATCAATGTAAATTTCAAGGTTCTGTCCTATCAGCCTTGCAAACATTATATCCATAAGTCGTTGGTAAGTGGCACTTGTGCTCTTGAGCTCAAAAGGCATGACATTGTAATAGTAATTTTCGTCATTAGACATGAGTGTCATCTTAGAAGTGTATATATGATCCATTTTGATATGATTGTGCTCTGAATAGGCGTCCATGAAACTTAACATTTTGTAACGCGAAGATCCATCAATAAGGCAATCTATATTCGGGAGAGGATAAGGATCTTTGGAGCATTCTACATTGAGATTGGTAAAGTCTATGCACATGGGCCAAATGTTTGATGCCTTCCTTAGTAGAACCACATTAGCTAGCCACAAAGGGTATTTGATCTCACTTATAAAATTGACACGTTAAGCTTTTAGACCTCTTCGTTGATGGTTGCTCTCTTTTCTTCGTCAACTTTGTGTTTTGTCTGTGACACTGACTTGACTGAGAGATTTATTGCACACCAATCTGGTGTCAATGCCATGAATATCTTAAAGAGCTCAGAAAAACAAGCAAATGTTCCTCCTGAGCAAGGCGATCAATTTTTCCTCTTCAAACTTAGATATCAAGGTGTCCAATTTGGTGACCTTGTGAGGCATGGCCCCGATTTGGACCTCCTTTTAATCTTCGGTTGAGGTGAGCCTTTAACTTTCTACTCCTAATCATGGGTCCCATCTCACATTATCAGAGTCATCCATAACACAACGAGGGGCTCCCTTGACACTGCCATATTATTTAGGTAACATTATTGGGCGACTACTTAGTCTCCCTTGTCAGAATTACGAGTCTACTCAGACTCGTAAATGGTGTGTAGACTCGACTCACAGACTCATACGAGTCTATGGAAAATTTAAAATGAGTTTCAAATACCTGTAAGTGACACATATATGACACACACATATATTTATAAACTTGTAAATGCCGAATATATATATATATATATATATATATATATATATATATATATAACATCAAAATTAAACTTCATAATCCATAACAAACTTCTTAATAAATAAAATGATTTCTTTATCCGAGAATGTTTTTAATGAGGGACCTTTTACGGATGAGGAAATTAAGGATGTCATTTGGAGTTGTGGTGGTTCTAAGAGCCCGAAAACTTCATAATCCATAACAAACTTCTTAATAAATAAAATGATTTCATTATCCGAGAAAGTTTTTAATGAGGGACCTTTTATGGATGAGGAAATTAAGGATGTCATTTGGAGTTGTGGTGGTTCTAAGAGCCCGGACCTGATGGTTATTCGTTCATATTTATCAAGAAATGTTGACACTTTTTGAAAGAAGACTTTTTTCCGATTTTTCTCGAATTTTCACTCCGGAGATATTTTGTCTAAGTCTATAATTTCATCTTTCTTAACCCTTATACCTAAGAATGATAATTCTTTGAGCCTTGATGATTATATACCAATTTGTCTTATTGGTTGTTTGTATAAGGCATTGGCCAAACTCTTGGCGTCGAGATTAAAAACGGTTCTAAACTCAATCATTTCTCCTTGTCAAACCGCTTTTGTTCTGGGTCGTCAATTACTTGATGGAATTTTAGGGGTTAATGAATTGGTTGACTATGCGATTAAGGAAAAGAAAGTGTGCACTTTTTTCAAAGTTGATTTCGAAAAGGCATACGATAAAGTCTCTTGGAGCTTTCTTAGATATATGTTGAGAAGGAAGGGTTTCAGTGAAGTTTGGATGAGATGGATAGAATATTTTGTCTTTTCTAGTAAGATGTCGGTTTTAGTTAATTGGAATCTGACAAACGAGTTTTTGGTGGAAAGAGGTTTACGACAAGGAGATCCTTTATCTCCGTTTTTATTCGTGGTGGTGGCGGAAAGTTTGTCGGGGCTGATTCGGAATTCGATGTTAAATGGGAATTTGTTTCGGCTTCCATATTAATTGAGGATGTTTTATTGATGTCCTTCAATACGCGGATGATACGCTTTTGGTGGGTGATGGTGAATGGAGGCATTTGTGGGCGATCAAAGTGGTGCTTAGAGCCTTTAATTGGTTTCGGGGCTAGATATCAATTTTCACAAAAGTAAATTTATTGGCATGAATGTTTGCGAGAGTTTTGTTCAGGCTGCTGCATCTTTTCTTTCATGTAGAACTGAAACTTCTCAGTTTTCTTTCCTTGGCATTCCGATTGGCCTTAATCCTAGACGGATTATTTCGTGGAATTCTTTGCTAATTAAGTTCAGTAAAAGACTTTCGAGTTGGCAAGGTCGATTTTTGTCTTTCAGTCGGAGGATCGCCCTCATCAAATCGGTCCTTAGTAGTTTGTCAGTTTTCAGCCTTCTTTCTTTAAAGCTCCGGTGAAAATTTGGAAGGAGATGATGAGAATCCAGAGTAGCTTCCTTTGGGGAAGCTCATATGTGAAGAGAAAGGTGCACTGGATTAATTAGAAATCGCTTTGTTTGCCATATGACAAAGGTGGCCTTAATCTGAAGAGAATGGATGTGTTTAATGAGTATCTTCTTTAGAAAGGGAGATGGCAGATTATTGTTGGTTTAGAAGATTTATGGTTTCGGGTGTTAAAGGCAAAGTATGGCGATATCCATATGTGTATGTGGATTGGGGGAGCCAATTTAGATCACCGAATTTCCTATCCGTCTTGGTTTCTGGACTAAGTTTCGTTTTCCAATTCGCATCGGGAGGATTATATGGTAGATAATTGTCGTGTTATTTTGGGAAATGGTTTTCACACGGCGTTCTGGTGGGAAAATTGGATTGATCATTGACCGTTAAAACGATTGTTTCCATCTTTGTTTTTTATTTCTAGTTTGAAAAATGTCTCGGTGACGGCGATGGGTGGATCGGTTGATGGGCATTGGAGGTGGGTGATTTTGGATTACAAAATAAGGAGATTCGTGTTTTAACTAACGAGTTTGTTTATGCAGTGTTTTTCCCCCTCAACGTCAATTCTTCATACCTCGGAAGATGATCATTTACTGTCAGTAGAGCACACCTCTACTAAAACCGGAAGTTCTAATCCTTTGGTCCTTCGTCATTCTGGTTTGTTCCTCAGCGCATGAGTTGCTTCTGATGTCGAAGTCGTGGTAGGCAACCCTTTCACAGTTCCTGGGTTGCAGATTTCAGTGGAAAATTCCGCTGCTACCAGGTCTCGTTCGGTCCAGGGGCAGGTTCAGTAGCATGTGTTGTTCCTGCAACATCAAAACGGCCCAGATTATGGCGGTGGAAATTCCGGACAACATCAATTTTTCCTAGGGTCAGCTGATAGTTCTGGTTATATGCAAGGAATAGAGGTTTTCAAATATATTTTTCTGCGTTTTCTTGTGGCAGCAGGGCATGCTTCTCATGTTTTTTCTCTAAGGGTTGTTATACTCTTCTTCTTGGAGTAGCTTTTGCCTTCAATCAACACCATGGATACGGTGGTTTGGAAGCGCGAAACAAATGGAGTGTTTTCGGTTAGGTCCTTATATCTCTTTGTTTTATGCATATCTACACTAACTACTTCATGCATCAGCATCAACACAACATATAACAACAACCAACCACACATAACTACATCAACTACATACATCAACAACTACAACGACATATAGCAACATCAATGTCATGTAACAACAACAACAACCACACATAGCAACATCAATAACAAGTATACATATCAACTCATGTTCATATCAAGATATGCTCATTATTCTTCCAATTAAGCACATAACACCTTTCTACCTACCTCTAACAACACTACATTGATCCTCATTCAATAATATATCAATTAAATAATTTGAGAGAATTTTTCAGAATAAAAACACTTTACTTTTTCACTTCAGGTCTCGCTAAGCGAGCAACTCTCTGTAAAGAAAGGTCCAAAATTTCCACTCGCTCGTTAAGCGAGTTGCAACTCGCTAAGCGAGGACTGTGATTTCAACAATTTTCCTTCTGCGAAACAGCCAAAACTCTGCTACGATTTTTACATCCAAAACCAGTCTTACAGCCAGAAAACTCCGAATTTCCAAAATCAAACACCTAATTCATACAATTATTACAAAATCAACAATTTCTAACAACCTAACATACTTTTTCATCCAAATTCACTCAACCCCATGTCTTCTACTCAACAACATTATGCCTAATATTCCTATTATCAAACCCTTAGGAGATGAAGAAATCCCACCCTTACCTTAGTTTGATGAACGATTCCTTCTCCTAGCCGGAATTTCCTCTTCAAGCTTTTGCCTTTTCTCCCTCCTCTTCCTCTGTTCACGTTCTCCTTCATGATCAGTTTTCACAACTAATTCCCTTTTCCTAAATTTCAAACATAACCTTTAGACCCCAACTAAGGATTTTCCTTATTTGCCCTCATTATTCCTTCACCAAATTACCATTCCGCCCTTACTCTTCATATTTCCAATATTTTTATTTATTCAATATAATATAGTTTATTTAAATTCATATCATATTAAATAATATTATACTTCCCTCCATATACTACCACTTCACACCACACATACAAACACAAAAATTCTAATTAAATAATTAAATAAATAATCGGGGCGTTACACGTGACAACACCATTATTTTGAGAACTCAATATACTAAAAAAGGAAATATGATGAGAATTTTGACAGCATAAAACTCAACATCATTAAATCCACTAGGAATATTAATAACAAACTCCTTCAATAACTTAGGATAGTACGGGTCAACATTCATCACAATCTTCAACAATTGAGGGAGTTCCATAATTTTATTGAACTCTTATGGATTAGGAGAAAGTCCCCTTTCAAAGGCCAACCTTCTATAGAAAGAAAAAAAACTTCCATTTGGATACACTTTCTTCAGAATGAAAACACATGATGTCAAGAGGAATTAGAGGAATATTCTTGGGAAGCTTATTCCCTTCAATAAACAATTTAGCTTGCTTTGAAGTCTAATATACTCAGTTTTATTCATATTCAATATCAACCACAATTTCATTGACATAATCTTAAACACGGTTCTCCATAGTTTCAAGATCTGCCTTCTTCTTTTTTCACAACTTTGTTCTGATTAGACTTCTTCTTAGTACCTTTTTCTTCTTCTTCTCAACAATTTTCTTCTTTTCATCATTACTCTTCTTCTTCTTTTCAACCCCAACCTTTTTCTTATTAATTATAGTCTTCCTTTTCCCAACGCTCTTTTTCTTCTTCTCAATTACAACCTTCTTGGCAACAAAATTATTCTTCTTCTTCTTATTTGACTCGGCTAAAGAATCTAAAAGATATTAATCGTTTATTACCTTCTTTGCTTTCCAGGGGAATTTTCTCGCATCAAGGGCTTTATGGAAATGTCATTATTCACATTCTCATTAGCATTATTATTCACATATTTACTAAAGATATCATCAACATCCTCAATGAACTCTTCATTTTTGTTGACATCTTATTTACATTGTTCAGGTTATCAACATTGACTTCTTGACTTGCCTTTTCATTTTCATTGAAATCTTTACCTACATATATACCAACTTCTTTGTTGTTATTAACATCATTCCTAACATCTTCACTAGCTTCATCTTTGTTGTTAACACCATTACCAACATCTTCACCGACTTCTTGACTAACTTCAACATTTACATCTTCATTATGATCTTTATCTTCATGATGATCTCAATATTCACTGATATTTTTAGTGACATCTTTACTAACAATTTTGTTAACATTTTCACAAACTTCTTTAGGATAAATATTAGTGGGGGATCATGCGTGGGATCACTAGGGCTAGTTTCCATGGTGGAAATCACAACATTCAGGATATTTTCAATTACATTGTCACAAGGAGGATTATCAAAGTCATTAAAAGTCTCAATAGTTTGATCAAAATTGTCATGATCATCTAGGACAACATCCCTAACTTCTATGTCCTCAATTAAAATCTTCTTAGTACTAACAATAGTAATATCACTAGGCATGACATATTAAGAGGGTTTACCTTGAAGAATATTAGGAAGAATATTATTGAGAGGAACAATGTTAAGAGAGACTTTAGTAGAGAGCTTCCAATTATATGCAATGTCACCTACTTCTAAAGGGTTGTAACCCAAAGGAAAGGAAATTCACTGATTCAAGAAGTTAATAGTACACAATAGTATCATTTGAACTTTCTCAATTCAATATAGTTTTCCTAATATTACATGCGATCTTCAAATTAGACTCCCCCTAAATCTGAGGTCCCCTCACGTTCATTCAAACATTATCCCAAGTGTTTACAAGAACCAATTATTTATGGTGTGACAAAAATCACAATTACATACCAAATACTATATCTCTCTGAAATATTAAAGACTCTCTAGGATAGAGTTATACACAATAAATAAAATACAAAGGCTATAAGAAACTTAGCTACGACACACACACACACACACAAATAAAATCTTCATTCAAAAGATAAGTCTTCAATAAAGTAAAACCATCTCTTTAAATAAGAAATATGATCCAACTGAAAAGCCCAATAAGGTTTAACCAAAAATCAATAGAATTCAAATCCATCAAATTGAATCTATTTATTAAACCAAAACCAAATCTTTTAAGTAAATCAAATTAAATTTTCTTCGTGCATATTTTGATTTAATAAAAATATTTTTCAAACTTATTTAGATTAACAAATCTTTTTTTCAAAAAGAAATCTTTGCAAATACTGAAAACACTTTTGATGAATAAAAACGAAATATTCTAATAAATGCTGAAGTGATCATATAATTTTTAAGTAGCGCACGACAGTGAAAACTAGATACGGGATGTCTTTCCATAAGTCAAGATATCTTTCTAAACAGGTTGTCAACAAAAATATGACAACCGACTTTATAACAAACTCCCACTTTGGCTATTATTTAGGCAAAACAACAATGTAAATATTTAAAGACGTCTTCTCGATCAGAACACGTATCAAACAACAACAGTTATCCGAGAAACAAAAACATCCAACATACACCAAAACAAAATAGAAGTGTGCCATTTCTCCATAATTTTTCTCAAAAGATCCAAGAGCAAGAGAATCCAGAAACAAAACAACAAATAAACTAACCCAAACATAACAAATCAATCCTAATAAATTAACATAAAACCTAATAGAACGTTAAGGAAAATAAAAATCGAAAGTAGCAAAGTCCTTAGAAGAATGATCTCTACAATAAAACCTGATGTGAAATTATAGTATGCAAATCTCAGATGTCCTAAGAGATGTCGAGACAATGATCTCTACAATAAACACAATGACAAGATGAACACATAATAGAATTGCAGAAAGTAAAGAACACACAGTCAATTGTTATCTCAGTTCGGTGTACAACAACACCTACGTCTGGGGGCTACCAAGCCAGGAAGTAAATCCACTAAATAATATTAGTTTGAAGTAAACAACCTCTAGTTTAATTTTCACACTTAATCACTACCCGTGCTTAATTTCTACCTAAGACTAACCTAGGTATGATACCCTTCTCACTTCCCTTACAATCACCATGTGATACACGCTAACTTAATACTTAAAAGCTTAAGAGTGCCACCCTTGGTTGACAAACTTTAAAATAAGATCCTCATATCTAACACGATACCATCCTCGAATGGAATTACAAGAAAATATCACCCTCGGATGATGACTCAAATATTTGAAACAGACCTTAGACAGAATCAAACGTCTACCAACCTCGACCAATAAACAAAATAACAAGACTGACCTCGACCAGACTTGAACAAAGAATGCCACCCTCAGCCGACAAACTTCAAAATAAGATCCTCAGATCTAACACGAGACCATCCTCGAATGGAATCACAAGAGAATATCACCCTCAACTGATAACTCAAATATATGAAACCGACCTTAGACAAAATCAAATGTCTATCGACCTCGGCCAATAAACAAAATAACAAGATCGACCTCGACTGGATTTGGATAAAGAATGCCACCCTCGCCTGACAAACTTCAAAAATAAGATCCTCAGGTGTAATACAAGACCATCCTCGAATGGAATTGCAAGAGAATATCACCCTCGAATGATAACTCAAATAAATGAAACTGACCTTAGACAGAATCAAACGTCTATCGACCTCAGCCAATAAACAAAATAACAAGAACCGACCTCAACCGGACTTGAACAAAGAATGCCACCCTCGGCTGACAAACTTCAAAATAAGATCCTCAGGTCTAATAACCAAACATATACGACTCAACTGGGAAAAACATAAAGCACCCAACAGATCCTCAAATATTCACACCTAATCAAACAACATAGCAAAATACTAAGGGATGAGATGAACCAACTCTGTGGGGATTCACCATTCACAAATTCTGACTTACCCTGAAGGGCCTGGCTTATGCTATGCATGCATGAATTTTTCTATGGCATAATGTTCCATGTCAATGGAAATGCTACACTTTTGGTAAATGCAATGTAATAATGATTACTATATGCACATGCCAATGAACACTCCACTAGGGAATATGCTGAGAATCAAAGATAACTTCGATATGGATGGGATCACCAACATCCGATCTTCTGTGGAGAGATAACAAACTGAATTCCCAATAACCATTGGGCTTTGTACGGTGAAGAATTACCAGATCTGACTTATGAGAAAGATATTACCCTAACTTCTCCCCATATTCACAATTGTTCGGGAATATTCCACCATCTAACACTGTTGAGAATGAGGAAACCTCCTACAATACTGAAGGTAAGAAAATCCTTCTAAAGAAACCTCTTCTCTACTCAGGGAGAACAAACAACCTTAAGATTCTGCTGGGGAAATGGAGACCTACTGATCTTGCTGAGGTAAGGATGCCCTACCGGGGAAAAGAACCCCACTAGGCTTTGCTGAGGAAGAGAGATAAAAAATATCTCATGTTGGGAATGACCTCATTTCAAGCTTTTGAGCTAATCGGTTGCATACTAATCATGAGTGGATAACGATTTCTTTAATTTTTGAATTGCCCCCGGTTGCAGGTATTATCATAATAAATCGTCCCAAGAGGATTTTACAGAAAACTTGGCATCCGAAATGCCCCAGCGTTTCCAAACTCCTGGAGAGATTCATCGAATCTCGAAGTAACTGCCCCTGATTAGTTGAACTCTGAAGAAATTTATCGACGTGACTGCCCCATATTGGCTACACTTTATCACAATTTGTTGGGTAAGCTTTTATTCAAACACGTTTCTTGGAAAAGTGCCCACTGACATGATTGCCCTCTGGAGTTCTCAAGCTTCTCAACTCGACAACATTAAGCTTCTGAATTGATGTCCATTAAGTAAGCTTCTTCGATGTCAAACAACAATATGCATGTAGAAAATGTTTATTCTATGAATGATTATTTTAATGCAACATAACATGTTAGTCTTGAAGTTTTTATTGAAAAGATATCGCAAACCCTTGGGAGTAAACCACTGGTTAAGACACGACATTGATGTTTTGAATGAAAGTATGTACATGCAATACCAACATAAATCTTTTAAGCATAACTTATGGGAGTCAGGAACGTTGTCTCGTTGGAGAAGGCTTATGAAATAAACCCTGTTTCAATTAGGACTTTCAAGGGTTGTATTGTGGCTTGGTTCACGGTTTCAGAAAAAATATTTTATGGCTCAAAGTTTATTTATACCCACTCATTCTTCGTGATGTTCTTCAGTCCTATTTTCAGCTAATTCGGTACAAGCGTTCACACCTCCTAAGGGTTTTGTGATGGTTAAGGAACCAATGGCACTGATGATTTAAGCACCAATGAGGTTGTTGGAGTAACAATCACCCTTTTTGTTTATAGCCACACGACTTTGTTCTTATTTGAAGATCTTTGTTTTGTAGTCCTTTATTTTTTTACTTTTTTTTACTTTTTCATTTTCTCTTTTTTCTTTATTTTTCTTTTTTGAAACAAATCGTGGGACATTGACTGTCTTAACTTGCTTTGGAAGGGTCGTGACTGCCTCATTCTTCGATTGATGAGGGATAACCATTGTGGTTCCCGGTCTTTTGACCTCTTAATGTGGTATAATAAAAGGTAATGGATCCTCAGATGTGCACTCCTTACAAGATTTGAATGCCCGGTCAAACTAATTGACGCCTACCCTACCCCTGGGTTAAGAGTGAGGGATTTTTCGTTGAAAAGAAACTCCTACTTCAAGGCTCAAATGGGTTTGCAAGGGTCTATCTCCCTTATATCTCCGGTGTTTAGGGATTTGAAACAATGCTTGCACATCGTCAACCGGGTTTTATTCAAAAGCACATAATCCGAGATTTTATGTTTGCACTTCATCATCCTCCCTCAAGAGTGTTAGCAATATAGTTGGTATTGCAATGCACAGAAACATTATTGTGAGTGAATACGAATGGATTACTTCAAGAAAAACATGTTCATTTCATTATGATTAACATTAAAAACAAACAAAATTCGTACACGCAAACAATGATTAAACAAACAATGAAAGGCTACAAAATGAAAATGTAGTAACGAAGCTAAATGATCGTCATTTGTTGAGGATGCCTGACTCTGTATGGACTTATTACTTCTGACGATGTCTTTACCGTCTGGGTACTCTGACAAAAAGGCTTCATATCATGGGCCAACTAACGGGTGTGATGACCTTTGAGTCAATCAAATCTTGCACCTTATGCTTGAACATATTACAGTTGTCAATTGGATGCCTAAATTTTCCTGAGTGGAATTCTCACCTAGCATCCATGTCATAATCAGAAGGAATAGAATATGGCAATGGCATGGTGCTGCTCAGCTGGATCAAAGAAATTTGGAGTAGGCGTTCAAGAAGTTGGATTCGAGGAATAGGAATTGGAGCGAACGCTCACTCAAGAATTATTGGTCCTTGCTGCCTTTGTTGTTGATGATTCTGTTATTGAGGCGAATTTGGGCATCTTATTTGCATTTGAGCTTTCCTTTCCATATTCGGCTGTAGAACAATTGAAGGTTGGTGATGGGATAACTATAGGATCCTAAGTTGAGTACATCCATGGCTGAAGGTGGATTCAATAGAGAGAGATAAGAATGATCACTTCTTTTGCACTTGATACTTTCATGCCAACTGGTGTAAACTTGATTAATTTTGAATCAATCAAGTCCTGCACTTCGTGCTCGAATTCTCTACACCCCTTAATATCATGTCCATGTGCCCCTGAATGAAAATATTAGTAAGTGTTGGCGTCCCATCCGTCTGGAACTTTAGTTGGAGGGGTCAACTTACAGAACTCAATCAACCTCAACTGAAGCATGAGACATTGGTAGAGGATCAAAAACTCTTTCTCTCTTCGATCGATGTTGAAGAGTCACAATTGAAGTTTGTTGATGTGGTAGTTTTGTAACCCAAGGCCTATGAATTGAGGAAGATCCCTGAAAAAAAAGAATATCCACTTCTTTGTAACAGTTGACATAGGAGTACCTTGTATGTCCATGCTAAGTGGGGAGAACTCGACTGCCCTTGAATTGACGAGTTCTTAGACTTTGCGCTTGAATGTCTTACAATTTTCCACATTGTGATTGGGTGCCCCAGAGTGGAATTCATATCCGACTTTAGCATTATAGCCTAATGGAGACTCAGTTGGAGGTGATCTTAAAATAACAAGCTCAACCATTTTGAGCTTCAACAAATGTTGAAGCAACTGTGCATAAGTCATTGGGATCGAGACATATTTCTTCTCTGGCTCCCTTGACTTCTGTTCATTTTCCTTGCCTCTAGAATTTTCTAGAATGGCGTGAGATAATTGTTGACAGGGAAAATCTCAAACCTTAGATTGTGGAGGGAATCCATGAGACAAATCTTGAGCTAGAGAAGTGGGCATATGATTGCTTTCCCTCTTTAATGTAGCATTCAAGATCTCCATAATCAGGCTCACCTAAGTCTTCAACTGATGAACTTCTTCCCTCAACAATTACTTACCACATGATAAAGCCTTCATATCAACCATGAATTGTCCCATTTGACTTTTCATTTATGCCAACTCAGTTTGAACTTGCTCTATGACTTGTTAATTAGCTCTTTGTTGAATATCCATGGATGTTGGAGTTCCCAATCCTCTCGAAGAAAACTAACAAATGAGACAAATAGTCATGAACACCTGTTATGAAATGTATGAATGCATGCATGGATGCATTGTTTACTACGTGCATGTTTTTTTCTTCAAGGAATCATCTGAATCATTCATTTAGCCATTCAGAAACGTAAAGGATATAATGAACAATTGCGAAGAGAAAACAACATTCATTCATTCAATGAGTATTTATTACAAAACTATAAGCTCAATATTCGATTACATCTCATATGGAAAGTACAAAATAACATAAATAACATAAATCAAACTTTTCGAACCTGTTGCGTCTTCAAATCCTCTCTGAACCTCTTCAGCATGGTCTGACAAAGTTCAAGGAAGTA
Source organism: Lathyrus aphaca (assembly GCA_963966055.1). NCBI lineage: Eukaryota > Viridiplantae > Streptophyta > Magnoliopsida > Fabales > Fabaceae > Lathyrus > Lathyrus aphaca. The sequence goes on from OZ014521.1 coordinate 105,579,168, forward strand.
TCCCACAGCGGGGGAATCTATGTTGTTGTCTTCAAATTCTCCTATCACCATCGTGAGTCTTTAGGGTAAAGCATTATCAAACTTGTTGCACCGATCAACCAGCTTATTAAGCTTCATATGATACATATCTCTTTCCTCTGTTCGAATGCTCACGGCCTGCTCGTACCACTTGAAGCAACCTTTCACCTCATTCCTTGCAACTTCCCAAATGTTGCGGTCATTGAACAGAGCTTCATATTAGTTCTTCCAATGTTGAGCACTTCTTACAGCGTTTTCCGCTTCTTGGCACTTTGAATTCCAATTTTCCGTTGTAACCCCAGGTACACTCGTGGCTTGAACTCTAAGTTGATATTCTCGTTTTGAACTCTCTATCGCCTTGTTAAGAGCCATAGTGAGTCTTTTAATTTCCCCTTCAAGCTCCTCCTTTACACTCTTTGTTCGCTTAGTAGCAAGCAAGAACCATTTTTCATTGTCCGCACTCCGCGAACAAACCCTATTTAGATCCTTTTTTAGGTGGTATACTCGGCTATAAGTCTGATCTAGAAAACCTTTGACATTATCCTTTTTCTTCTTTTCCTCATCTGCCCTTTTTTAACAGCTTCAAGTTGGGTAGTCTTCTGGGTGAGGTTGTGCTTCAAATCGTTCTTCTCATTAGTAACCTTTAAAAGTTGATCAAACAACTGTTTGTTCTCCTTTTCCATCCTCTCTATCGTGGCTTTAAGTTCATCAACTTCCTCAATTGGCACATGAGTAGGCATAGGCTCCAGAAGAGGATCAGACACCTTGATCTCAAAAGGAATTTTGGTTACCTTCACTCTCTCTCTTACCCATTGAAAATACGGCTCCTTAGTAATACTGTTCCTCCTTCCCAACTCAGTTTTCCCTATCTGATTAATGATCTTCCAAGCTCGTGCAATGTCATCAATTAGCTCAGGGTTTGCATCACCCAACCCATGCACTAGGAAAGCCTTAAATACCTTCTCTTCAGGTGATCCAACCATGGGATACCCAAGTTGTCTGACAGATAGCATATGATTGGATTTCACACAACCTTGAGTTCCAATGAGATGGACGTTGGGGAAGCCACCACAACTATATATGACATAGTCATAGTCCCGGGAGTACCATGAAAAATCAGCAGATCTGAGGGAACCGAACCTTTGAGCCCAAGTATCACTAACTCGATCCACAAAAGTTCCCTTCGTCGGAAGACACATCTGTAATCATTGATACAGGAGAGGAGCACAACATGCAAGCAAACCACCATTACCATGTCTCCAACTCAAGTAATAGTAAACATCAGCTAGTAAAGTTGGCATGGGGTTCCCAGTAAGGAAGATGTTGATGGCAGTGATATCTATGAACCCCCGTTCTTCCTTATTAGGAAACAAAACAGTCCCATATATAGCCAATGCTATAGCAGCATAACAAGCATTCATGATCTCCTCCTTCAACATAACATCATCCTTTTCCAAAATGAATGAGAGGAGAAAGCCCTTAACACCCCTCTTGGTCTTCCAATTAGCGGTGATATCTCTCTTTTGTATATGAAGAGAATTAGTTATAACCTCATCCTTCAATGACGCGTCTACCCCCGCAAATGGAAATTTATTCTTCATCAGAATCCCTACCAAAACTTCAAACTCTTCTAGGGTTGGTGCTAACTAAAAGTTTTGGAATGTGAAGCATCTCAAAGGTGTATCATAGAACTAGAATAAGGTTGTGAGTACTTTAGGATTAATGTCTTGGTTCAGAATGTGGAGTAATTTACCGAAGTATGCTCCAAAGTTGATGCGATAAACAGAAGGAATCCGGGAAACCAAGCTTCGTAAATCAAACACATCTAACTTCTTGAATTTGTAAGTGTGAAAGCCTTGAACGTTTGATCCCATGATTTCTAAATTGCTTCTAGAATAATTCTTAGATTCCCTCAAAACAAAAGAAATGTAAATGTTATGATGATGCATATATGATGCCAATGCATGGTATATGATCACAAACATTTGATATTGAAGATGGAGTCAAGCACGGGTATCTTTGATCAAAAGAGCCCCATGGGTAGGTTTTAAAAAAGGTAGGTGCCTAGAAGCATGGATCCTTATAAAAAATTTATTGCCATGACAGAGATCCGTCAGATGATAATATCTTTGAAACGATCGCTTCTAGGTGAGGTGTTCGTATCGGCCTACGAAGAAGATTCCTCATAAGATTTTACTACACAACCATCATTACCGGGTTTCGAAAATAGGATTCTCATACATCTTTGATCGAGGTTGAAAATATTACTGTCAAATAGTAATACGTTCAAGGGATCTAGTATGATTGTAATTTTTGCATTAACCCATTGAGTCATAAAGATCTCGTAAGTTAACAATACTAACCACTATGGATTGGTTTGAAGGTCCCTAGAGTCAGCAAATCAACTTGAAAACATTGTCCTACGACAAAGATTCATCGCATTCCAATATCTCCAAGAGAATCTACTTCGAGTGATGGTTTTTGCATCATTCTACGAGGAAGATTCCCCATAGTCCTCCACTACACAACCATCGATTTTAAGCTTAGGTTTTTTCTCAAGCTTGGGTAGTGAGCCTATCTCACTGAGTACCAAATATCAAAGAATCCCCATAGTTACAGTAATAATACGAAGAATAAAAGATAAGAGAATAAAAGATAAGAGAATAAAATACAAACAAACAAGACTAACACACAAGCACAAACTATTCTAAGTTAGGCTCGACTCTCTTATTGCACAAGGTTTTTCCCCAGCAGAGTTGCCAGTTGCCGTATCTCAAAAAATATGATCCTCGCAATGGATGCGGAAAAAGCAAACAACATAGTCACCAACCAATTCTATTTATTTTAACTAAAGAAAAGGGAGATATAGATAAAACCTAATAAGGAAAGAACTCGGTCGTTGGAACCAAAATCTAGGTTCGGGAGTCAGTTACGCAAAAGGAAGGTATTAGCACCTCTTACGTCCGTTGTACTCAACGTGAACCTCTTTGTCTAGTTTGCAATCGAGTGTTAGCTTATACTAATGTCTTCTTCTTAAGGGTAAATGATATGGAGAATGAGTGGTTTTGTTCCTAGGGTGCTCGGCAAGAATCGCGATTCTTGTGCCTACGTATTCCCCCGTGCAATGGGAAAGTCAGAGTCTCGTAGTTCGTGGTACTACGGTTGGTTGGTTCATTTTAGAGGCGTCAACTGCTCACGTGCGTGACAGATGCTTCACACATGAACAATTGAAGAAATGCATCAGAGATTCAATACCATTCTTTTACACCATTGCAAAATAGTGTTTGATAGTTGTTAAGTGTCTTAATTTTGAATTAAGAAAAATGTTTTATTGTTTGTTGTTTTGTTTTTAGAGGTGTCAACTACTCGTGTGCGTGACAAATACCTCACACATAAACAATTGAGTAAAGGCATCAGAGATCCGACAAATTTCTTTTACACCTTTGAGAAAAAATGTGTTTAATAAAGGTTAAGTGTTTTGAAGTTTGAGAAGTATCAACTGTCTGTATACGAGAAAGATGTATCATATTCAAACAGTTGAGGAGAAGCATATAAGATCTTACATTTATCTTTTACACCTTTGAGAAAAAGTAAAGTACTTGATGTTGGATCGAGGTTTGAATTTGTATGACAAAGTTTTAAGACTGAAGTAAATTGGTATGGAGAACCTAATGGACTAGTTTAAGGTAGATGGTGATACACGATGCGGCCGACTTACAAGGGTATGTATAAAGTGTGATTAATTGGTGTTGACCAATGTTTTTGAAAATGGGACTTAGTGTTGACCAAGTTCTTTGAAAGATTGGTTTGAATTATTATTTTTTATTAATTAATTTCTGCCTAAATCAGAATAAAACAAGAAATAAAAATACAATTATAATAAAAGACGTAACGACGTTGGGTCATTGAAAATTATCAAAAATGGACAAAGGCCAAATTGCTACCTTTTTCATAATTGATCGGTATTGTGCAGCTGCGTCTTCTATTTTCCTTTTCTTTTTTCCTTGACCTCTTCAAGCACACACAATATATATATATATATATATATATATATATATATATATATATATATATATATATATATATATATATATATATATATATATATATATATATAGACTAATTAGGGTTAATGATAATGGGCCTAAATGTTTATTTTGAAACCCAATAAAATTATTAATATAAAAACTAAATAAAGTTTAAATAATTAACATTAAAATCAAAATAAAAACAAATAATTCTATTTATTTATTCTAGACACAATGTAAAAATAAACGGACCCAAAAAATAAATGTTGGGCGCCAAAGTGCTAAAAAAATAAAACGTATACATCAAAATAATCAGCGCAAAATAAACGATTCGGAAAAATACAGCGTTTGGTTGGATTTTGAAATAATTATGACTGTTTAAACTGCTCAGACTGATCAACATATGATCGAAAAATAGTCGTAAAAATACCTTTAGCATGTCAGATTAAACCACATAAACCGCAAATTAATATTACGAACATTTGCAAATTTTAAATTTGATATTTTTCGTTTATTGATTTTATGCAGAGTTGAAAATTAGTTTGACCAGTCTGTCTGTAAATTCGAGAAATTATTTCGGCTAATATTTTGATTAATATGTTAGACGAAATGCATGTTATGGTATGTGGATGATGCAAATGAATGTGAGACAAAAAAGATCAGTTAGAATTAAAAATCAGAGGACAAATTTTGGGGTGTAACACAATCACCATGTGATACACACTCACTCAATGCTTAAAATTTTAAGAGTGATCAACACTTTACAATTCAATAAAACAATTCAGCTCTAGTATCAACAAGATACAAGAGAGGCTCACAATCAACAAACCCTAAAATATCTCTAAAAGCAATATATGTTCTACACAATAATTAAGGTTGATCCATCCTATATATAGTTATAATCAGGACTGAATCTTGGGCTTCAAATGCAGCAAATATGTTGCACAAAATCTGCAGCTTATTCTCCAAGAAAATAGTACTTCAATCTAAAGTTTCCTAAAATGTCTCCATTTTAGAAAATAAAAAATCTTAAATCACAAACAGAATCTCTAACAATCTTCAATTTTGGATGCCACCTACTTAGGATTGCATAATATTCATATAATATTTTGTAATCTGTAAATAAGACATCTGAGTTCAAACTGTTAACTGACAGACAAGATGGCGAATAAGCAAATTAGGACACGTCTGACGTCTTAATAAACATATTGCTCTTCATACTTTTCTTCATGTTAGAACATCCTATTCAACATGTTGCTATCTAGTTTGTTTTTCCAAAATTATTGTCAACCACAAATATGTAGATTTAACATGATGATTTCTTCATAAACACTTTTTCTTGTACTGGACACAACAACAATATCTTGTAGATCCTTTTCTTCATGAATCAATGCCTTGAGAATATAAATTTTCACAGGTCTAGATAGATGAGCAACATCCAACATATCTTCATCAATTCCCAAATTGATTTCATCAATAGCAACAACATTAAGAATGGCAATGTCACAAACATGTTTCTCACCAAACAATTTCTAATTAACGTTCAACACATTAGGGGTAACACCAACCTCATCCTCAGTTGTGACAATACCATTATTTTGAGAACATAAAATACCACAAATTAAAGAAGTAAATTCAATCGGAATTTTGATACTATAAAACTCAACATCATTAAATCACTAGGCAGATTGACAACAAAATCCTTTACTAAAATAGAATAATAAGGACCGACATTCTTTTTATAACTCAATATACCACAAATTAAAGAAGGAAATCTAATGGGAATTTTGACAGCATAAGACTCAACATGTTTAACAAATTGTTAAAACACATATTCTCCAAAATCAAAAACTACACGAGTAGCTACTTGGTATAAAAGACCAGCAAGGCTTGACTAATACTTGATCTATGAGATGATGGATCCCAGTTAGCCAATACAATTTTGGAAATTATACCCTGTACCCCCACATTTATCCCGGTACCCCTACGTCAAATTTTTTTGGACGATTTTACCCTCATATAAATAGTAAATATTTCAAAAATTTGAACTTTTTCACCTCATTTCACCTCAGACCAGATTTTCACAGAAAAATTTGCACAGTAAAAAATTCAAACCGGATAACCCATAGGAGCTACTTCCGGTTCACATTTTTACCAACCGGAAAACTAGAGTAAGCTAGTTTCGGTTTTAGTTTTGTTTGAATTTCACTCCGGAAGTAGGGTCATTGCTACTTCCGGTTTAGAACGTAACGCACCAGAAGTAGCTCATGTGCTACATTCGGTTGTGTTATTATTATTATTTTATTTTTTATGTAATTTTTTATAATTTTTTTTTATAATTTTTTTTTTTTGACAAATCTAAAATATGTTGTTTGTCATCTTCAGTGAGCCGGCTAACAAATGCATGACCTTCAAATCTATCTGGTAAACCATGGTTGTGAACGTCACATTTTACATCGATTTTCTAACCAGAACCATCCTTTGAAGGTGTTGATCTAAATTTGAAAGGACACTCACATCTTTTGGAAGCACTTTGTGTTTCGCTTTCTCGTTCTTTGTCCTTTCCACCTCTATCGCAGCCAAATATAACTTTGTCACTTCTTCCTCTCTTGCCTGTCTTTGTATCCGATCGAGTGATTATAATAGTAACCCTATTTCTGAGTACAACCTCTCTGATCCATCGAGTCGCCTATTCTCGTGTAGGAAATTTTTGTGTAGTAGAGAATATATCTGTAGTATCTACTTTTGAGTCATCCTTCGCACATATCATCAAAGGCAGCTCCTTATCTCCTAAAAAAAATTGAAAATTTATAAATTAAAAAAAAAACACGAACCGGAAAACCCAATGAGGCTACTTCCGGTTAAGGATTTACAAACCGGAAAACCCAATGAGGCTACTTCCGGTTTGTAAATTTTCTACACCGGAAAACCCTTCAAAGCTACTTTTGGTTCGTTATTTTTCAAACCGGAACTCTTACCCATATTACTTCCGGTTCGTCTTTTCCAAAATTAAAAAATATTATTTTTTTACTCTGACTTCGTGGTAAAAATTTTAAGTTTTTATTTAAATTTAAAAAGGGTAAAATTGGAATTAAAAAAATGTGTATGGGTATCAGGCTAAACGTAGGGGTACAAGGTATAATTTCCTACAATTTTGTACAAGAATCAGTTATTTACGGTGTCACAAAATCACAACTACAAATCAAATATTCTATGAAACACTCTTTAAGATAGAGTATTACACAATAAATAAAATAAAAATACTCAAATAAATTCAATTCGTACATATTCGCGCCTAACAAAAAAATAACAATCTCGGTAGGCCTGTTGGCCAATGACGAATATACATTAATCTTATGTGTTGATGATTCAAAAATTATAAAAGATGCAAGGAGTATTGTTTGGAGCAAAACGTGTGACACTCTTTACAATACTATAATAACATGCAATTTGATTGCTATTGTAGCAAATGAAAACGCTAAACTATAACGCCAAACATTATTCCATATGAGTGAGAAGAATATGAAAATTATGAAATCAAATGAAAAAGTTCAAAGTGTTTGTTCAATAGAAATTGATTATGTGAAAATTGTATACTTGGAAAGCATACAAAAACATTTTTCAAACAAGTGGAAAAATCCAAAGAAAGAGAAGCTTCAACTTGTTTTGTATAATACAAAACTTGACTAGTGGCCAGAGAATTCCAGAAAGTAATGAGTGGTGTACAACAAAAATTTGGAACCAGTTATGGAGATTAATACTATCAGGTTCGTGTCAGGTATTGTTGCAAGTAAACGAGATTTTCTTGAGCAGATATGAAAATTGCATTTCTTCATAGAGATTTAAATAAAGAGATATACATGCACCAACATGAATGATTCTCATAAAAAGGGGAAAAAAATAAGGTGTACATATTAAATAAGAGCTTGTATGGCATGAAACATGCTCCAAGACATTGGTAGAAGAATTTTAAAGCTTCATACAAAAGGAGATTTTATGGAAGTCCAATATTAATAATTATCATTTCTTTAAGAGATATAAGTCTAGTTATATCAAGTTTCTACTTTATATCTGGTGTGATAATTGATGTCAAGAATGAAGTATTATATCATGTTTCTACTTTATATATGTTATGATAATTGATGTCAAGAATGAAGTAAAAATTTGAGAAATAAAGAGTTTATTAATCAAAAACAAGAAATCGTTCAATCCCCAAAGAGAGAGCAAAAGAAGGAGAGAGAGAGAGAGAGAGAGAGAGAGAGAGTTGGTTATGATGGTTATTTCATTCACTTTCTTATTAAGAATTAAATGATTACAAGTGAAACAAAAATAACAACCAATCTCTCTCCTAACAAGTGAGAGAGCAGCCTATTTATAGACGACTAACATATGTATGTTATATATGAAGATAACACATATGCATGACACACGTATCTACTACATAACATAATACATAAGTTATCTTCTACTATTGCATGTTTGAATAAACTTTGACTAAAACACGAACATTCAACCTTGTCGAATCCTGAGGCTACCCCTGCCGAGACTGGAGTTTGATCCAATACTACAAATCTCCACCTTGAAATAGACAACAAAACATAAAGGGATCGCACTAGTTATCATCATGCAGTTTTACCAACTACATGCAGTGGAAGAACTTGTTGCTTGGCAATGTCTTGGTGATCATATCAACAACATTATGATAATTCAAAACCTTCATTACTTTGACTTATCTCATTTTGATTTTCTCCCTAAAAAAATGCAACCTAGCATCAATATGATTGGTTCTCTCGTGATAGGTTGAATTCTTCGATAGATGTATGGTACTATGGCTATCACATTTAACAATGAGTTCTTTACCTTGAAGTTTTAGTTATTTATCAAACCCTTAAAGCCACAATGTTTCTTGGCTAAATTACATACAGGGTCCTTTAAGTTATTTAATTGTAACAATGTGATCCTTTATGTGTTTTTTTTGCTACAAGTAGGTCCTTTAAGTTATTTTAAAATATCAAGTTAGTCCCTTAAGTTTTTTTTGTGACGCTTTGGTCCCTTTTTAAAAATCTCCGTTAAAATAAATTGCAAACTCATATAGCATTTGAACTGGTTTTTCACGGTGATCACGAATATGTAATTAGTTTTGCGTTTGAATGCGTATTTTGATCGGATCAACGACTTTTTCATTATGTATTTCATCCATTTTTACCTGATTCTCATGAACCGTAACTTATTTGATAAATTTGATTGCATATTCGTGATCAACGTGAAAAACCAGTTCAAATGGTATATGAGTTTGCAATTTATTGTAACAAAGATTTTTAAAAAAAGGGACCAAAGTGTTACAAAAAAAACTTAAGGGACTAACTTGATATTTTAAAATAACTTAAAGGACCTACTTGTAGCACACACAAAAAAACATAAAGGACCACATTGTTACAATTAAATAACTAAAGGGACCCTGTAAGTAATTTAGCCATGTTTCTTTTACAGCTTCAGTGATGGAAATATATTCATCTCCAGTGATTGATATGGCAACAACCTTCTGAAGTGTCATTTTCCAATTGAATGTTGTACCAAACATAGTGAAAACATATCCAAAAAGAGATTTTATGGCATCCATACATCCTACATAGTAAGATTCAACAAATCCTTTAACTTCAACGTTGTTATCATCTTCTTTGACTACACCATAAACTCGAACCCTAAACAGAGATCCTTTTATGTATCTTAGGATCCATTTCAAGGCTTTCTAGTGCACCTTTCTAAGGTTGGTCATGTACCTTCTTACAAGGCTCACTGCATACATTATGTTTGGCCTAGTACAAATCATATCATACATCAAAGAACCTTATATACTAGCATATGGAATGCTATCCATATAGGCCATTTCAATCTCAATACTAGGACTTTGAGTTATATTATGCTTGAATTGCTGAGTAGTTAGTGTTATAATAGGTTTTGAGTTAGACATACCAAACATGTTGAGAATCTTCCTTAGATATGACTCTTGAGATAAGAATAATTTCGGTTTTCTTTTTATCTCTCTTGATGTCAATACCAAAAACCATGGTTGCAACTTCAAGGTCCTTCATTTTTAATTCATGATTAAGTTAAGCTTTCACCCTCATTACTTATTCGACAAGTTTACTTTCTATGAGGATGTCATCTAAATAGAGCAATAGGATCACAAGTGAATTTTTATGTGAGAACCTGAAATAAGCACAATGATAAAAGTTGTTCCTTGTGAAACCTATATGTGTCATGAACTTGTCGAATCTCTTGTTACATTACCTAGGAGATTGTTTCAAGCCAAATAGTTTCCTATTCAACTTGTACACATAATCTTCCTTATCTTTTTCTTCATACCCTTCAGGTTGCTTCATCGGAATTGTTTCTTCTAGATTACCATATAGAAAAGCAGTTTTTACATCCATTTGCTCCAGTTATAGGTTGAACCTAGGCACCATAACAAAGATAATTATAATGGATTTGTGCTTCACAATAGGAGAGAGTACATCATTTAAGTCCCCTCTTTCCTTCTGAGTGAAGCCCCTTGCAACCAGTCTCACCTTGAACCTTTTCAATATAACTCCTTTAATTCCTTCCTTTACTTTGAAAATCCATTTACAACATACTAACCTGGCCCCTGCAGGTTTTCTGATTAACTTACAAGTGTGGTTATCATGAAGATATTTTATCTTATCATCCATGACTTTCAGTCATTTCTTCTTATTTTGACTCCCCATATCTTTTTTGTAATCTCTAGGTTATTCATTGAGAACCTCACTTGTTGAAATTAAGGCAAAAGTTGTGATGTCTTCATAACCAAACCTTCGAGGTGGCTAGATGAACTTTCTCGATTTGTCTCTTGCCAGCAGGTAGTCATCAAAATTTTCCTCATTTGCTTCAAAATTCTCTACTTCTTCAGCAACTTCATCTGGATTTTCATCATGATTGTGCACTTCATTGCCCGAGTGTTCCACCTCAATAGGAAAATCTTCATGTTCTTTCTCTTCTTCAGAGATCTTTTTATTTCGACTAGCATCATCAATTTTCTTGAATGCCATATCTTCTTCATTGAAAACCACATCACGACTTGTGATACACCTCTTGTGACTAAGTTTTATGCACCACAACCTATAGGCTTTAACTCCTTCAGGATACCCAAGGAACATGCATCTCAGAGCTCTAGGTTCTACTTTGTCTTGTCTAATGTGAGCATAGGCTACACGGCCAAATAGTCTAAGATTGTCAAGATCTGGGGGATAACATAACCAAACTTCTTCAGGTGCCTTCATTCCCAAGGCAATCGAGGGACGCCTATTTATATAATATGTTGTTGTTACGACATTATCAACCCAAAACACCTTCTTCAATTCAGCACTGACCAACATACATCAAACCTTTTCCTGGATTGTACGATTGAATCTCTCAACCATGCGATTTTGCTAAGGAGTACTTGTTGTAGTATTGTGCCTAGTAATGCAATACATAACACAATGACTATCAAAGGTTTCGTTATAGAAACCGCGGTCATTGTTGGTCCTCAATCTCTTGACCTTTTTTCCAACTTGATTTTCGACCAAAGTCTTCCAACTTTTGATTTTTTTCAAAAGGTTCATCCTTAGTTTTTTGAGTGAATACTTATAAATTTTGTGAATAATCATCAATTATGGATTGGAAATATCTTGCAACTGAGTGTGACTGACTTCTTGTAGGCTCCAAAAGACCAGCATGAATGTAATCAAGGTATCCATGTGTTCTTTATTTTGTCTTTATAGAACTTCACTATACATTTTTTTCCAAATACACAAGGTTCACAAAACTCCCGCTTTTTGACCTTGTCACCACCTAGCAGATTTTGTTTCCCCAGTTTGACCAGACTCCTTTCACTGACATGACCTAATCTCATGTGCCATAGCTTCGTCTTCGACACAAACTTTGTGGATGCAAAATCTGTTGAACCACTAACAAACTCAGCCTCAGAGGTATACAAGTCTTGCATCTTGATGCCTCTCAAGACTTCCTTCGACCCCTTTATGACTCTCAGGATACCTGGCTCTCCTTTGAAAACATATCCTTTCTTGTCGAATTCGCAAAGAGAAATCAAATTTATCTTAAGATCAGCTACATACCTGACATAAGCCAACAACTTTATTGACTCATCATTGAGCTTGAGTCTAACATATCCAATCCATACAATTTTGCAAGCTTTGTTGTTTCCCAACAATACTGATCCACCATCTTGATCACATAATTCTTCAAACGCATCTTTGTTTAGAATCATGTGCCAAGTGCAACTTAAATCCATTATCTATTCCTTGAAAATATTGTTGCTCGAAATCACTAGGACATCAAATGATTCATAATCATCTTGAACAATGGTTGCATTTCCACTATCCTTGTCATCGCCATAACTCTTCAACTTATCAGGATACATTTTTCTTGTATGACCTTCATTCTTACAATGGTAACACCAAATAGCAGAAGCTTCACCACCATAAGACTTGTGTTGATATTTACCATTCTTCTTTTCAAACTTACCATCCTTCTTCGAGAAATCTCCTTTTACGAACAATCCTTTACCAACAGATGATGCTTTGTACTCCATTCTTTTGTTCAAGTCCTTCAAATACAAGACCGATTGAACTTCTTCAAAGGTCAGGGACTCTCTTTCATACAAGAGATTTTATTTGAAATGAGAATGAGATCTAGGTAAAGTGCGCAACAGTAGCAACATTTGATCTTCATCATCGATGCTAACATCAATATTCTCCAGATCAAGAATTAGTTTGTTGAACATATTCAAATGTTCATTCAAAACTTTGTTTTTACTCATCTTGAATGAAAATAGATCTTGCTTCAGGTAGAAACGATTGACCAACAACTTGGTCATGTACAAACCTCCGAGTTTGTTCCACACACCTGTTGTCATTTTCGCCTTCAACACTTATCGGAAAACCTTATCACCAAGGCTTAATATGATGACATTGTGGGCTTTCTCGATCATCGTCGTCTTCTCCTTCTTCGTTAGGGTTGCATTTATCTTTTTCGATCTTGTCAACGCTTCTAACAAACCCCGTTGAACAAGAGACTGCATCTTCAAGCACCATAATCCAAAATCTTTCTCTAGAGAACTTCTCAATCTCACACTTTATTGATGGCATCTTACTCCACGCTCACTGCACCAATTTCTTGTGTTAATCGATGTCAAGAACGAAGTAAAGATATGAGAAAGGATGAGGTTCTTGATCAAAAACAAGAAATCGTTCAATTCCCGAAGAGAGAGAAGAACGAGAAAAACAGAGTTGGTTATGATAGTTATTTCATTCACTTTCTCATTGAGTGTTAAATGATTACAAGTGAAACAAAAATAACAGTCTATTTATAGACTACTAGCATATGTATATTATGTATGAAGATAACACCTATACATAACATACATAGCTACTACATAACATAATACATAAGCTATCTTCGACTATTGCATATTTGTACAAGCTTAGACTATAGCACGCACATTCGACCCTGTCGAATTCTGAAGTCACCCCTATCAAGACTAGAGTTCGATTCAATACTATATGGTTGATTTGTCACACTACAACAAAAATGACTTATAGATTAAAAAAAAACTTAAAGGCGCATGTGTCAAGATAATTTGGCACGAATCATGCACAAAATATGATCCTTAAACTACAAATCAGAAGAGGCAAGTAAAAAGAAATTTTGAAGTTGTGTGAAGACATAGTATCAATGGTGTTTTGTAAAATATTTAACATGGACATTTGATAAAACAGGTAGCACACCTTTGGCCAGTCATTTTGTATGCTTCATCTGTTGAGAGTTTGATGTATGTAATAGTATGCATGAGACCAGATATTAATTCCAGAAAATGTTCATTGATAACCAATAGAGTATAGTTTGAGCTATCTACGGGGTACCATAAACAAGTGTTTGTAATTTGATAAAAGATATATAAAATACTATTTTCTTAAATATTTATAATATATAAATCTCATATTTGTACTACTTCTATCTAGTTTTGGCAAAGAGAAGTAGCAAGCCTGAGGCAACAATTGCAGCACTTGTTTGATAGCCAAAGGTAAAATATTAAGCATCTAATAGTTATTTCCTCAGAAAATTGATTTTGCATTAAAGAAAGAGTTCACGCTTTCTTTTTGGTAAGTGCAGGCAATTGATGGGCCAAGAACTATCTGGTTTGGATTTTACTGAACTGCAGCATCTCGAGAGTCAATTAGAGATGAGTTTGAAAAACATTCGCAAGAGAAAGGTATTTCCTTCGAATTCAAGTGTGAGTGTTTAATCCGTCGAATAGTAATGAACTAAATGAAGTCATTTATTTACCTGCAGGGTCAAGTTTTTAGTGATGAGATCAATGAGTTACACAACAAGGTTTAATATTTGTTCCTTTCGACTATTCAAACATTTTTCTACTAAATATATTTACGGATTTCCATTGTTGTCATTGTAGGGAAGCCTTAATAGTAAAGAAAATGAAGAACTTCATAAGAAGATAAGCCGAATCGGTGAAGAAAATGCAGAACTAGAGAAGGTAAACAACATATATAAAGAAAAACTAGACATTTTATAATTTAAGAATATGTTATTGATGATAGTTAAGAATTGGTTACTAGGTTATTGGAACAAGGTGCAGGGAAAATGGAACATCCAATGCTTCACACAATAGTATCATTATCAGTCATGGATACCATATACATGATGAACAAATCAGTCTCCAGCTAAGGCAGCCACAGCCACAATAATGAACCAAATCGCTGCTATTCTCTGTGTAAACTAAAACATAAGCAGTAATAGATGATCACCGCTGCATTATTACTATAAGCTTTGAATAATCTGTCCCAATAATCATGCATATCTCGCAGTGGAAACTTGTGCTTCAAGAAACCGTTTCATTCAACTATCAAACATAATGACTACTTGTGTATTATAAGTTGTGTACTAGACTAGGTTTCTTTTTAGTAGTCGTTGTTTTAGATAAAACTGTTTGTCCTTGTCTATTTTTAAATTTCAATGCTACATTAACTATATTTTTTAACAATAACACTTTTATCTTACAATTTATTTTACATTTATATTAATTAATTGAAAAAGTAAATGAGTAATTACTTAATTATCAAATTTGTTTTTTATTTGTTGAAAATAACATTACCAAAGAGACAAGTAAAAATAAATATCCACTATTAAAGGATAAAGGTTTTCTATATTCTGTCTTCTTATGAAGAAATGTTCCTTTATTTGTGGTTAATATTTATTCTCCTTGTGGGATCTATGATAAACGTAATTTGTGGACCGAATTAATTAATCTTAAATCTCAGAACCCTGGTGGTAGATGGATTATTGGTGGGGATTTTAAAGCCATTAAATCTCCGGACGAGAGGAAAGGTAGAAGTAACACATTATCTCGTGAATATGTGGGATTCTCTGATTTCTTAAACGACTTGGATCTAGTTGATTTGCCTTTTATAGGAAATAGATTTATTTGGTTTAATGCTAATGGCATGAGTTGTAGCAAGCTGGACAAAATTCTTATTGATGAGAATCTTGCTGAGTGTTGGAATTTGAAGTCTCAAATTGTGGGAAAGTGTGATATCTCTGATCACCGATCTGTTTGGTTAAAGACATATGACTATAATTCGGGGCCTAAACCCTTCCGTTTCTTTAACAGTTGGCTTCTCCACAAGGATTTCTTTTGGAATTCTCTGAATTTTTATGGATCGCCTACCTTCATTTTCAAAGAAAAACTGGTTTCCCTTAAAGTTCAATTGAAGTGGTGGAACATTCACATTTTTGGTTGGATTGATTTAAACATTGAGAGGTCGGTTGATGGCATAAATGATTTTGATGGGGTTATGGAGGAAAGTATTGAGGGTCTGTTTGAAGTAGATATTATCAAAAAAGGGGAGATTCAAGAGGAGATTTGGAGTAATCTTCGTATCAAGGAGAGCATGATATTTCAAAAGTCGATATCAAAGTGGATTAATGAAGGAGATATCAATAGCAATTACTTTCACTCTTCTCTTAAGGCTAGGAACATGCATAACTTCATCTCTGCCATTAGTTTTGCTGACTCCTTTATTTAAGACCCTTTACTTATCAAGGAAGAAGCTGCTACTTTCTTTGCTGAAAAATTTAAAGTTGAGGAGAATTTTAGGCCTCTGATGCACCTTGTGTTACCAAAGTTATTTCTAAGTTGCTTACTCGAAGGCTCGCCTCTTTTATTTCTTCCTTGGTTTCTCCGGTTCAAACGGTTTTTATACCTGGTAGAAATTTAATGGATGGGGTATCGTTAGCTAATGAGATTGTTGATTCGGCTAAACGGGATAAAAAGAAGTGCCTTCTCTTTAAGGTCGACTTTGCTCAAGCCTATGACTGTGTAGATTGGAAGTTCTTGATTCATGTACTTCGGTCTATGAATTTTGGGCCTAAATGGATAAAGTGGATTCAAGGTACTATTTGTTCTAGCTTTGTTTTCATCCTTATTAACAATAGTCCGACGAAAGATTTCCAAGTTGCAAAAGGGTTAAAACAGGGCGATCCCTTAGCTTCGTTCCTCTTTACTTTGGTGGCTGTAATGTTGGCTATTTTGGTTAATCGTGCGAAGAATACTCACACTTTTTCGGGGTTTAAAGTCAGTGATGTTGATTCTGTTGATCTCCTTTAGTTTGTTGATGATACACTTCTTTTTTGTGAAGCTACATATGATAATTTGTGGGCATTAAAGATTATTCTTAGAGGATTTGAACCGGTGTCGGGCCTCAAAATCAATTTCTCAAAAAGTCAGATCTTTGGTATTGGCCTTGATCCCATTTTTCTTAAGGCTGCAGAAAATTTTCTATTATGTAGAATTGGGTCTTTGTCGTTTACTTTTCTTGGTATTTGCATTGGAGGAAACCACCGTAGAGTTTCGTTTTAGAATCCTGTGATTACTAACCTTAAAGCAAGACTAAATCCTTGGGCCGGAAGGAACTTGTCGATAGGAGGAAGGGTCTATTTGATTAATTATGTTCTTATAACCATGCCTATCCATTAAAAAATTTCTCATTTTTTCTCTTTTTTAATACAAATCGCTTATAAAAAAATATCTTTTTTGTATTGTGTCCGATGTGGTTTTGTAATTTCATTTTTTTTATTAGCAAATTTGTATTAAACAACACAAGAGTTGTTAACCTAATATAAACAACAAAAGAACAAAAGATAAACAAAGCTCCAAAACCAGAATACACTACACATCAATGTATATCAATGGATTTGTGATCCACGCTTCTCTATCTAATTTATACCACCTTTAATCAAGATAGAAAATCAATTCCAACCTAAAAGCATGATAAGAGTTAAAAAAAATCAACATTCAAAACTTTGATCATTAAATACAACATTGTTCCTACTCAACCATAAACACCAACAAACCAAAAGCCAATAGAAGGAACAAAAAGAATGATCAACTACCTTGGCTAAACTAGAACAAACATGATCCAAACAAAGTTGCACTGAAAGGTCAATCCCACCAACAACTTATCCGAAAGAATCCTCCCCTGGACCGACCAACCGAAGAAAAACAACCCTCCACGCCAACTCCAAGCCACTGCAACAGAAAAACAAGTGACTAACAACTTCATTCCACACCAGAGATACAAGACACGTTAGCTACCAAACACGCATGCAACACTCATCTCTTGAATAATTTAGATATAATTGGTAAACTATTCAAAATCATCCGCCACACAAACAACTTCACTTTACTCGAAACCTTAACTTTCCAAATCTTTCTTATCACCTTTAAACTTGAAGCATTCAAAATAAGAGTAGAGCACTTCAAAGCGTACAGTCTTCAATAACTTCTTTTCACCAAAAAAAACATCTGAGTTTCTCCACCAAACCACTAAATCAACCTCAACATGCTTAAGACAAATATCACTCAAGATTAAACAAAAATCAAGTCAAACCTCACGAATCTCCCAGAATAAAATTTGATCACCGGCTCTTAAGTCCCAATGCCACTGTGACCCAACCCACGAGGCCATATTTGCCACCTTAAGCTCTGTCGTAAATCCACCAGTGTATAAATTTGGAAACAACGCCTTAAACGGAGTAGTTCCCAACCAACAATGATCCCAAAATTTAAAAGACAAACATGTCCCCAATTTACACGATAAGCTATTAGAAAAACAATTATGCCCATCAGAATTCAACCTATGAATCGACCTCACATTCCTCCACCAAAGCAATGATTTCTTAACTATGTTTTTAATTATGTTTGCTCATCGTAGATGTGTTGGTAGATATTTTTAACTACATCTAATCGTCTTTGATATCCCTCTCTTATTCTTCTATTATAGACCAAAGTAAATCTATTCAAATTTTGTAATACCTCACTCCACCAAAATTCTCTTTGCAATGAATTGGAGACCCTTATTTATAGTTGGAGTTCAGGGCCCTCGTTAGACACACTACCCATTCTCTCTTAGCAAGTTTGTTGTCTTCTAGATTAAGTAATTCTAGTTGTCTAACATGTAACCCTAGCCGCCTTGCTTCGCTAGGCGCACTATCCTTTCGCTTAGTGAGCAAACTCTGACTTTAGCATGAAGTAATTTAGTCTTAAAAGTTTATTTAACATCTTAAACTCACTATAGATGCCTATGATCATGACCTATAGAGCCTTGCTTTGCAAGGAATATCTTTGCAAGGAATATCTTTAGCATGATCTTTGTTTCTTGAATTGTGGTTTTTTAGTCTTTTTTTATATGTTTTTAGTTAATACATGTTAGAAATATTCTAACAGGTGTTTTATCACTTTTTTTAAAAATAATTTGGGGAATTCTATATTGATTTATTGTAAAATAAATTAATAAGTATCTATTTATTTTATTCATTTTTTACACTTATCAATAAAATAAATAAAATATTATAATAATTAAAAAAAAACTCTTGCCAGTACTTTTCGACATTTCAATGCAACAATTTTTGTGAAAAATAAATATAAAAATAAAAAGAGTAGAAGAAAGATGAAATTTTTAATTTAAAATGAAATGAGGGGAAATCTAATTTATATAGTAAATTTTAGTATTATTAATAAAAAAGATTTAATTAATATGCACTGACGTCAGTGAATTATAGTCGTCGGATGTCATAGTTTGACTTTTATTTTAAAAACTTATAAAATACAGTTAATGGGTGATGATGATGAATTGATAGTGTAAAATATGTGCATATCAATTAATCCCTAATAAAAATAACTGAAGAATATTTTATGAACATGCTATTTTCTTATTAGAATAAGTTATTGTGAATATTGATAAATTATTAATATTATTATTAATAAAAATAAAAATGTAAAATAAAATTTGGTAAATTTGATAATAACACATCATTGCCTGTTGTATAATATTAAAATTTTATCTTAAATTGAGAGGAGGTTTTTATTTAACACAAAATTGAAAGGAGATTATCAATAATTAGTTGATTAAATGGTGATTGACGCTGAATTTAATAGAAAGAATTACAGATTGATTCCTGCAATTATGATGGAGAGGAGGTTGAATCTCAAAAGACTCCTAAACCGAATTGAACATAAAAAAAATTGAGAGGAGATTAAAATCTCAAAAGACGAAATACCCAAATTTTACAATTAAGAATCAAATTACACTTAAATCAAATAATTCTTTCATAAAAACAAATAAAATAAAATAAAAAATAATACTAATTATTATTGTTGGAGAGACTATAAAGTATTGTTCATACGAAAAGGGTTATTGCTCAACAACACAATCAGTGGGAATAAAACATTGAAATGAAATGGTGGCTGGTTGGAAAATGGGGGAGAAGAACCATCCCATTCTCATTCTCCCACAGAACCTTACGTTCAGATGCAGCGTTGGAAGCCATAGCTAAAGCTTCCGAAGATAAAGTTCCCACCATTGTTCTCTACAATTACCCATCCTTTTCTGGAGCATTCTCCTCTCTCTTTGCTCACCTCTTCCACACTCGTCACAATCTCCCTTCCCTTACTCTCCCTTTCTCTTCCGTTCCCTCCCTCGCTTTCACTGTTCAAGATTTGTGCATTCAACGCCTTCAAACATGCTATCTTCTCGACTTTCTTCCTCCCAAGGAGTTCCTTTTCCAACTTTCCCATCATTCAAATTGCAAGTAGGTTTAATGCTAATCGCCTCTTTTCTCAGTTCTCATGTGATTTTCATTACTTATTGATGTAATTGTTTTTATGTGTTTAGGATTATTGGCTTTGATCATAGGAAATCTGTGCTTACACATATTCCTTCAGCAAATGAGTATCCTGAGAATATTATGATTAATGTTAACCTTGACAAGAGTAGCTCCAGAGCTGTTTATGAATACTTTACCAGCAAATGCAAGGATATTGAAACTTCTAATGTAAGTAAAAATTTAATTCTTCTATTCCATTTAGTTCTCTTGCGTTGCGTCTTGTGATGTAATAATGGCTGAGATTGAATACTGTTTAAGGGGACGGTTTCAAGTTTGGTGGACTCAAAAGATAAAGGCCGTGTGGAGAATATTCTTAGGTATATTGAGGACGGGGATCTTCGCCGATGGAGTTTGCCTGATATTAAGCCCTTTAACATTGGACTAGGTGAATGGCGGTCTAGGTTTAGCTGCATTTCCAATCCATACATGTTTAAGCAGGTATGATTGATTATCCTTCATGTTTGATTTTGTGTTTTCTTCTTATCGTTGTAGTTAATGAAAGTTTGGACTTGTAAATTGTTCTCAATTTATCCCTTGTTATTATGTATTGACTAAATATTCCCTATGCTTGAACAAAAATATGTTTTGCAGTTGATGGAATTGAGTGTTGAAGAGTTAATTGCTAAAGGAAATTCATCTATTTTAGCTCGCCGGAATGCTGCAAGTAAATTGCTGGAAAAGGTTTTCAGGGTTCGGCTTGGTAGAGGGTTTTATGGAGAGTGCTTGGTAATGTTTCAAGATTTAATCATCTTAGTTTCTATAGTTCTTAGCATGCTGTAATAGTAATGCTGGTTTTTTAGTACTCCATGAAGAACTAATAATTGCCAATTTGATTGATTATAACAGCATCATGCATTGGTAATTTGTTTCCTCTCGACCCTCCCCATTTTGTGGTTGAAACCTGTAATCATGTTTTGTTGCCTTGGTTACTGTGTAGGGAGTTCGGGCAGATGGGAACTCTAACTTAAGTGATGAAATTGGCTTGCTTCTTAGTGTAAAAAGTGCTGCTATTGGTTTGAGGTGAGGTAATTTATTTCGAAGATTATTGCTTATTGATTCCTAATGTTTGTTCATTCTTCCTTTGATTGTAACTGTTGGAGGGTCAGGGTACACAATTATGTCCGAGTATCCTCATTTGATTCATGTTCTTATGAGTTGTGAAGCGAAGAATCTAAGTTTTTTCCTAACAACTTCTTATAGACATGATTGCCTGCCAATTCATATTATAGATTTTTAATTTGGTCAAAGAATTGTCAAATTCTAAAATCTGATCCACGGAGCATTTCCGTCAATGACAGGCCCATAGGAGCTGTGATATTCATGCAACGGAATAATCTCAAAATGTGCCTGCGCAGCTCTGATAGTGCTACTGATACTTCTGAAGTTGCTAAAGTGTGTGCTTATTGCTTCTATATTTTTTGTCTTATCTATTTGATATTCTTAACACGTTGACATTAATGAGTGTTTTGCACTGTCATCATGAAGGCATATGGTGGAGGAGGTTCTGCCAGTTCAAGCTCCTTCATAATAAGGATGGATGAGTACAACCAATGGATTTCAGCAAATTCATTATGATGGTTTCTGGGTTTGAATATAGTCTTGGCTTGCTGTCATGCAAATGCTCATTTGATAAATTCACTAGCAGTCTTTATTGAAATCTTCAGTGACAATATGATCGTTATTGAAATCATTAGTGACAATATGATGGCTTGTGACACTTGATATATAATATCAAATTCTGTGGCAAAAGGGATCTATTGAGACAGACGCGGAGGATGTGATGACTGTAAAACACTTTGCACTCCCCGTCTGATATGGAAGATGACAGTAGTGTTATTGTAACTTATCTGTTGCCTGTCACTATAATTGATGAAGCGTGTGATATGAGTGGAGGAACAAAGCATTCATCTTAGGAGTAAACAAGCTACCTTAGGAAGTTGATTTCATGGACAACAATGTTGAAGAAGATGAAAAGGAAATAACATTCCCAATGTGTCTTAAGTCTTAAGGCTCACAATCATTTTTCCACAACTTTTAGTTGGACTTTCTTCCACCAGTGTTTTTTCTATACATATTATTTTCCCATTTTCAGTGCTAACCTGAAAATAAACATTTAAGTTGTATTCAATTATTAATTTCTGTGACTTTTATCCTTGTTATCTTCACTTCTTATAATTGCAATTGGATAGCTCATTTTCATCATGCATCATGCTAAGGGTAAAAGGAGTTACAGTATCTGATGAATGAGAAAATGCTAACATAACAACAGATATATAAATTATAAACCAAATAAAAACAGAACATGGTAACACTTTCCTGATAAAAGAGTGTCTCCATAATTACAAAATGAATTTCAAATACTAGATAATGAAGTTTTGCAATTGAAAAAAAAAAACATAAAAAGATGCAATGCTATCAGAAGACAGGGCAGCCGTCGACCTCTATGCCCTTGGCAGTTGGACAAGTTGCCAAAGGACAATGCTCACCAGCAGTTCCCCACCAATTCAGACTCACATTTAACAGTCCTAATGCAAAGTAAAGCAGCACAGCCATAAAAGCCACCCCTGCATCAAGTGCGGCAGATAACACATAATTGTATCTCTGCCACCATTTCTTTCTATAACGGAAGATAAAGAAGTTGAAAATGGTTCCAACTACAATCCATGCGTTGTAGTTCAACGCTGTTGCTGGTGGCATCATTCCGGTTGCTCCCAAGAGTACTGGAAGATTAATCAATGGAATCCATGACTGTTGTGGAAACGCCTTGTGCAATAGCCAAACTAATATTGGTCCTATGGCACCTCCAAGGAAAAACCAGTTCAATGCTGAGTACTCTCCAAGAGTGCCAAATATCCTCTTAGGTCCTACTAGACCCCAAATAACTGATGCGTCGAAGAAAACACGGTCGCTCGGACATGTCCATGGACTGCCTTCGGGAAGAAGATCTTCATGGCATATGTTTTTGACAGATTCTAGCAACCACCATGCTACACAAATGTTGATAGTTCCAGCAAGCATTGTTCCAATGAACTAAATAATTTTTAACACAACAAATACATTAGATAACATATAAGAAAGGTAAATACTAGTAAAACCTTTCAAACACAATTGTAACATCTGAATAAATAAATATACCTGCACTAAGAACATTGACCTTGGAGGGATTTTCATGTAGTGTCCAAGCTTGAAATCGCTAAGGAACGAAACAGCCTGTGCCATGCTTATGTAACCATAGGTTTTGAAGCATACATTCGCAATTGGTCTTCCAGGGTAAATGATACCGAATATATACTCGGTGATGATATTCAACCCCGGCGTCTGTATTTAGAGCATCAAGTTATTTAGTTTAAAAACAAATCATGTTTCTTCTTAAGCAAAAGTTTCAAGATATTAACCTGGTTTGTGGTAGCAGTTATGATGCTAATTGGGAGGGTAAACATAAAAGCCAATGCTGAAGCAAAGAGAAGTCCCCACCAAGGCATCTGAATCTCATGATTTAGATAAATGCAGATCAATAAAGAAACAACAAGTGTCACTCCTAACAACAAGTAAAACCACCAAGAAGGAATGTCTTTGTAATTTTTCATCAATCTTGTGTGAATATCTTCTTTTCCTTCTTTCGAAGCTCGATACCGCTCCATAATCTCCCTAACATCACAATATCATAAACAATTAAACACTAATCAAATAGTTTGACTTTGAGTAATGAGTCTAGAGTATTGTACCTTCCATGAAAGCAAACAACATGTGTAATGGTGGAAGCTATAGTGGCAAATCCAAATCCATAAGTAAGAGAGAAAAACACACTTAAATGAATTCGACCTTGTTCTTGATACTTAGCGAGATCAATCTGAAATTTGTCATTAACAATAGCCGATATGTTGTATAGTTGACCATCTGCTGTGAACAAATCAGATGAGAAAATGGAAAACTTATTTGCATCATAAACATTGAATCCCCAATATGCTATAGGAATCACAGCATAAACAATCAATGCATAGCCAACGAAAACATTGACAATGGCAAAGAAAGGTGAGATAAGAGGGCTGAACAAGAAGGAAGCAACCGCGGCCCAATCAAGTGTAAGAGCACCAAATCCTAAACCGTTCATGCCTGAACCTAGTTGTTGAGCTGTTACTGACTTGGAGAATACCCAACAGACCCATGATATGCTAGTAAGCGTTGTGAACAAGTATCCAGGTACTATATACCATAGGAAACTGCATACTAGTGCTATGAAGAAAAACTTTGCCCTTGAAAATTTGTGAGGATCTTCATCTTTCTCATGCAAAGTTCTGCATACATAAAAAAAAACATCAGTAATCTAGGTCTCTGAAAACTTAAGACGGTCTGGTCTCAAATATAAGCAAAATTTGGTCGTGGTTGCTACCAAGTTTTGCTTATATTAGATAGATTGGAGGGAGTGTTTATTACCGGAAAATAGAGACTTGGACGAGGGTGCTAGGCCACCACATGTGAGCAGGTTCAACGACGTACTTCTTAAGCAAGCCAGCCCAACCATAACCCAAAACCTGAGTGGTGATAATAAGAAGCCATGCAGCCAGAAAAGATATACTCCTTCCATAAAAAGCTTTAATAATATTAACAATTCCAACAGCATAAGGTGATCCAGACCCGAAAGCAGAACCTGCATTAGCGAATATAGTAATAAGAACATGTTCCTTCATGTTAAACGGCCCGGGGTTAAGCGAGAACCGCCTCGACCCGAAACCAGGGATGGTGAACGTGGTTGAAGGTAACACGGCGGCCATGAGGTTGCCGAGTGGAAGAGTGGCGACTTGAACGGTGATTTGTGTTATGATGAGAGGTTGTGATCTGTAGGCGAAGAATTGGTTGAGGAAGGAAAGGAGGGAGCATGAGACAAGACCCAAAAACCACATACGGAATGTCCATACAGGAAGAGTTGGATCGTCAGTGTTTGTGACTGTTAACCTTACCTCCTCAATTGGTGACTCTTCATCTTCATCTTCCTTGAGTTTTCCTATTTCAGTGTCTCTGTTGTTGTTCTCCATTGATTTTCTTCTCCACTATGGTTTGTCACACTCACTGAGGATTTTTTTAAATCTCTTCCTATTATATTTGTGGTCTGTTTCCTATTTTTATGTTTGCTTTGTTAGGTTTATACTGGCTTATAGCAACTCAGGTTTTGAATATTTGTTTACTTGTGTTGATTCGATATAGGACTCTCTGGTTTGATTTTTTTTTTTTTTTATAAAAAATATTGTAAATGAAATAATATTTAACCAAATCACAACTTAATTGCATCACATAAAATATTGATTTATAAGTTCAAAGATATTGTATACAACTATCAAACATTGTTATTAATTATATTTACTTTTATTAAACTGAATTTAATTATAACATAAATGTATTTTATGATATTAATTAGATAATATTTGAATAAAGGGGTTTCATATGGTTGAATTGTAGAATTGAGTCCTTTCCTTTTTTTTTTTCACCCTCTAGTTCCTAGGAAAAAGAGATCTTAATATCACCAACAAAGACCACCACAAAAATACTCTTTAATACTCATGAAAAATTCGATTCATATACTCCACAAACACGCCAGGTACATTGGATACATCAACCGACATTGCAATGTTCTCATGGTGATCATACCTCGTCCTGATAAACGTCTTTAGAATATCCTTAAATTCACACTTGATCACCAAATAGGCTATCTCATTATCATTGATAGTCATCCAGTTACGTCACAACAACATTATTAACAAATCACCACAATAGGACTCATAATCAACATCATGCATCAAAATACTCATATAAATCAACCATAAGGTGGTTCATCGCTTACATCACTAAATAACCATCATATCACACTTTAACAGATAACACAAGTTACAACAACATTCCTATCATTATGAAACATATACATGTATAGTCCCACTCAACTTCATCAATCCAAAACACACTTTTTATTACAACAATCCGCGCTAAGCGGGTCTTTACCCTCGCTAAGCGAGCTCTACGAATTCTGCAGAAAATTCTTGATATCACATGGGAACACATCCAAAAGTCATACACCTCAGATAAATCACCAACTATTACATTTCCTTATGCCCTTAAAGGAACTCACGTCGTAAACACTTTTGCACCAACTTTCATAAGCTCATCCACTTGCTTAACGAAATAAACAACCCTTCACCTTCAAATATAATAAACTGCATTGACTTATCAAAACCATATGTAAGCACTCGAGTTAGCTCCAATGAATTCAACCACGCACTATCTAAGCTAGTAATACATGTCTATTCAATCCAACACAATTACGTCTACTATCAACAAGAGATTAAGGGTGATCAGTTCCTCAATCTGTCAATAGATAGCCAACAATTACGATGGGGATAAAACATGCCTACCAACTCCAATAGCATTCTTTGCATCTTGTTCTCTCAGTTACCTCATGCACAATTTCTTAGTTGACTTAAGTTTTATCTCCGCATTCTCTCCGGAATCGGGAACAACATTGTCCTAAAAACATTTGCACTCTTGAAATCCAATACGCACTGAGTCAACCTTCCACAACCAAAGAATCTTATAGAAGTGATAGCTTCTCCCCCACTTGTTTCGAACCAACACCTGCAGACTAATGGTTAGAAACAAGCAAGTATTTACAGTGTTGCACACACATGCCGCATACTAAAGGGACAAATATCATTAGACAACTTGGCCGGACGGACCAACCTACTCTAATATCACTAATGTAACACCCTTCTAACCCCATAGAGTAAAACACAACAATCACTTAATTAATCAGAGTGCTTCTAAAAAAGGTGCCACATTTTCTTCATAAAACGTCTTAACAATATTTATTACACCGTCAAACGGGTTTTTCCAAAATATTTAGAATATCCATTTTCTTTCATGAATCAATAATTAACAAAAATATGCAGCGGATTATAAACATAAAACTTCTTTTATTTCATCAAAATACCAAGACCTTAGGTCATGTCAACAATCATCAATAAATACAACTAGCTTCTATTAACTCAAGAAAAATCATCATAACAGACAACATATTTCACTCAAGCGTGACCCACCCGTTGTTACATCTATCAGAGCAAGACACCATATCACTAAATAAGTGACACATATACAATACTTCCAACTACATCCAAGCACCAAGCTATTCTTGAGTATCTGCAGGATGACATAATAGACCATCACCAAAAGGCAGACAGGGTGAGTAATCACAAATCAATATAATCGACATATTGTAAAGATAATCATGCAACATACATCAATAGAAATACAACATGAATCATCACCCATCATATCATATAAAAACTCAACAAACATCTATCAACATATATGCATCATGCTATGCCACCAAGAATGAGATGCAACATCATAGGAATGCATGTGGTACCAAAACATACTCATGGATGGACACTGAGCCATCAACCCTCCACAAAGCAACACATCATAACATCATATCACTTCAATCCACACAATGGGATTGAAGCTACCAATGGACCGAAGTCCCCTCTTAAATCATGCCATGAATGCAAGATGTAATATACACACATCATCAAAACATCATAAGCATTACATCCACATTCATCATCAATCATCGCATTACTCACTCATTCAATATCTTCCTCTACATTATGTACTCATACTTCACAAACTCATAAGACAATTCAAATCACAATACATCATTAAATCATACTCATATAGCCTCTAAACACATCATACATCATCACTAAAACATCATAACATCTAACAACATAAGCAACATCAAGGAAACATTTTTCGGAATAAAAAATCATTTTTCCAACTTTCCGAGTCTCGCTAAGCGAGACACCTTGCTCGCTAAGCGACCAACTCTCGGGTTCTAAATTTTCAAATTTTTCATTTGCTCGTTAAGCAAGTTGTAGTTCGCTAAGCGAGCTTCGCGATTTCTCAGTTTTCCTGCGATTTCAGAATCGCTCCCCTGTGACATAACCCGCTTAAAAACCAGATTTTAACAGCAACAATCCAGAAAATCATCATCACAATCCACACACCTAACATCATCATAATCATCATATTCTCGACAAATACACATAATTCTTCATATAGCCATCAATACATCATTGTCATCATATAAGTATCAATACATAATTATCATCACATAACAATCATAAACATCGTATTATAGCATCACAACTTTATTCGAATATCAAATCATCATGTTTGTCACATAACACGTATAAACATTAAAATATACACCTCATCTATTTATTTCATCATAACATCGTTTAGTAACATCATTCACATGGCATTCATCACATAGGAAATCAACACATAATCATCATATAAGTTTCATCGTATAAATAACATCATAACACAACGACACCCTATAATTATACTCTAGATCAACATAAGCATCATATAATCTTCAACACATAATTAACATCACAAAGGCATTAACACATAACTATCATCCAATCAACAACATGAATTCATCATTGCATATTCATCGGACATCACTACAAACAAATGCATTATTGTCTATTCAACATCACAAAGGCATTGGCACATAACTATCATCCAATCAACAACACAAATTCATCATTTCCTATTCATCGAATTCATCATATAATCTTCAACACATAATCAACATCACAAAGGCATTAGCACATAACTATCATCCAATCAACAACACGAATTCATCATTGCCTATTCATCGGACACCACTATAAACAATCACATTACATCACCTACACCTTTACTCCACTCTTTCTAACTCCTAAACATCATCTTTACCATCACTAGTCATATGACATCACCATTCTTCCATTTAGAACAAGATTCATCATTTATAACAACACGTATTTAGTTCAGTATACAATTAATCACCTTCTAACATCAATTCATATCATTTAAATTATTTATAGCAACATGAGACTATTTTTAAATGAAATTAAATTGTCTTAGCATCACACAGCTTCGAACGACACGCAAATCGGACACCCGAAGCTCAAGATATGATTTTTTGAAGTTTTTATAGTAAAGCTGCCGAGAGTCACTCGCTAAGCGAGCTGGGAGCTTGCTAAGCAAGCTATTTGCTGTCTGCAAACTCACTAGAGGTTCTTGCGATGACAACACTTTTCCCCTTCGATTCTACACCCTTAAACTGCATTTTTTAACCCTTTTTTACCCAAATTAAGGCAATATAACTTATATCTAACACATATACATCAAAAACAACAATCACAACACATCAATTCATCACAGTTCATCATTCATAATCTCATTAACCCTAGGTTTTCTCCCAAAACTCAAAATCTCCCCATTACCTAAACTTTACATCAAAATATATTGAAAATCAATACTCCCCATACCTTAGAGTGAAGATTTTCCGTGTTCTTCATCAATAATTTTCAGAAATCTCTTCAAGCCTTCGCCCCTCTTCATCATTCTTCATACCTATTCTCTCCTCCTTTTCCCAGAAGCAATCGCAACTGATCGTATTCCAAACCTCAATTCCCTTTTTGTCAAAATTTCCCATAGGACCCCAAATACTCTTTTCCAACTTTGCCCTCAACTTATTCTTTATAATTACCAACTTATCCTCGAGACCTCTTCTTATCTTATTTTAATTAAATAATAATAATAATTTGAATAATCTAAATTAATTATTCCTACTATTTATTATTCACTAAAATAATTCAAATAATCTCTTCATCAACGCAACAACGGTCATCTAACACCAACTAATCGACAACAACAAGCTACACAATTAAATTACGAAATCAGGGTGTTACATTGACAATGGTTACAAAACCTAGCCGTAGTTGTATGTTGAATAATATAAATAAAACAATGTTTTCGCTGAGAATCGAACTAGATTACCTTTAGTTATATCACGACAGTTGTATAAACTAACCATTGTTAAATGGTTCGCGCTTCAAGAATACAGCAATGGTTCCAGGACCGTCATTGTAAGTACAGTATATACAAAAACACTCTACATAACAACGTATGCGCAAACATCATTATATATCTTTCTCAACCGTTGTTAAATGGATTTTTTCGTAGTAATGCTCCAAGGTTGAATTCCACTCACAAGTGACTATTCTTTCTAAGTATTTGTACATAAATTGCACAAAGCCAATAAAACAAACAAGAAAGGGGTGAGAATATATCTTATGAATATTAACAGTGAACTTTAGAAATTGGATAATAATTAATGAATTCATAAGTACATAATTCAAACAAAAATACAACCAAAGTCAAATAGTAATGCAAATGCTAATGTAACAAACTCCTCTTAAAAAATGCATGTGGTATCAGATTTTGAGATCAGAGGTATGTTACTGATTTACCCATGTCTTTGGTTCCTCTTGAACGATGTCCCTCTTTGGACATGAGACTATCATAGCCCCTCTCTGAAGTAGGCCATCACTGGATTGAAGTCATACCTAACTCCGAAATAAATGCATGCATGATCATGTATAATGTAAGGATGCAATATCATAAACATCATAAACATTATAAACATCATAAACGTCATAAACATCATAAAAATACCATCAGAAGGTTCCATTATTGAATCCATAGGTTGCCAATCACATGTCATCATTGTAACCCTTACGAATTACTAATCATCAAAAATCGCCAATTAAGGTCGTCACTGTAATCCCTTTGAATTACTATACTAAAATATTATAGTTTAAATACTTTATTTCTTTTTCATCAAAAAGGGAAATTTTATTTTATTACCCATACCTTTAACTCATAAAAAAAATCTCAGGGAAACTCAAAACAACTTAATAACAATCAGTTTTCAAAAATGATTCTAGAGTACCCTAAAAGTACTTTAAAGTATCCAAAGTGCTTTAAAGGTAAAAGTTTTACAAGTGATAACTCTAATAAGCATAAGGGCATACAATTTAACTCAAATTGCTCAAAAGTGACCATAAGGTTACCAAAAGAGTTATGTTATCAAAAGTTGCTCCAATAATTACTAAAAGATTCTCGAAAACTGCCGAAAAACTTCTAAACTCGAAAAAAGCCCGAAATGCCCGAAAATCGCCGTTGACAAAAAAATTGTGACTGTCATCGACGACTGTAGCCACGACCCACCCATCATCGTAGCCGCCGAATTGCAACACCACTGACCTCCACCGCGTGGCTTAAAATCCATCGGACACCACCTTTCTGGCGCGGCCCACCGCCACAACATTGTCGTGACATTCGACACTCGCCCCCTTGGCATCGAAGCGCCTTCGACCCGCGACGCGGCTTCTGTCGTCGTCGCGACTCCGTCGCTGCGTCACTCGTCCCCCATATCCCTCGAAATGATTTTTTCCATTTTTTTTAAATCTTGATTTTTGATTTCTGCCAAACTTTTTGCAAGTGTTGCACTTAGATCATTAACTATATTTAGTTTTAAAAAAAAACTCTTTTGGGGGGAGGGTAAGAAACCTCCACCATCATGGCTTCCTAAAACACCAATCAATAAGAAAATTCCCCTTTACCTTAGAATTGCAGAGTTTCTGGTTAAATTGCCTCTTCTCCTTCCTAGAGTTCCTCTATGAGTTTCCTAGAGGCAGTTTCTCTAGTTTCTCCCAATTATTTTATGTATAAGTTTTTCTCACATTCCAACATTTTTATTTAAATAACCTAATAGATTTTAATAAATTCTCAATTTTCCTCTCAACCTTTTTTTACTACACCCCAGCCCTCAAACTTTATTAAAAATTTTAATTTATCCTGCTCATTATTTTTCATAATTTATTATTTAAATTAAATAAATATTTAATTTAAATAAATATTTATTCAAAATTCCTTTATTTTCTACTCTCTCAACTTATCCCAAAATAATTAAATAAATCTAAGTATTCCTAATAACCTCAATAATTCTATTTTATTTTTCTGTTCTCCACTTTTATAACCTCAATAATTATTAAATTATCAAAATACCCCTACACATCGAAAAGCATAACAAATTCAAGTATAATGAATAAAATATACCAACAATTAAATAAAAAAACTTGATTAAAAATCAGGGTGTTATAAGTCACCACTTTCATGTCAGATGTCTTAGGCTATGTTTGGATTGATGGAACGTAACAGAGCGGAGTGGAACATAGCGAAGCGGAATGGAGCGGAGTGGAATGAAATATAGATCCCACTCCATTGTTTGGATATCTTATTAAAAATATCACATTCCATCACATACACCCCAAATTGGATGGCACAAAAAATGAGGATTTGGATGGAATGAGATGGAATGGATTCCATCATGTTCCATTCCATTCCATCAATTATTTGCAAATCCAAACAATGGAATCATATTAGTTACCACTCCATTCCATTCCATCACATCCCACCAATCCAAACATACCCTTAAAGTTAAACCAGATATTAATTGGGGATGTCAAACATCAATCTTTCATATGATCATGTTTGTTTATATTTAATGTAAGCAACGATGGCCTATTTTTCGAGACACTAAACACTTGTGCCATGTGCCAGAAATGTGCTGATACTTTCAAAATTCTAAGGGATCCTAAAAGGTTTCTTGTGGCTTTAATTCTCCTATAAAAGCTTGTTCTTTCATTTTCTTGCTCTATTTTTCTCTCACGACTTTTGTTAGCTCTTCCACCATCTTCCAAACTTCTTTATAGACTATTGATTCATTGTCTCCGATCCTTTAAAGTATAAACTTTTCCTTTTCCCTCCCATTGTAATAGTTGTAAGTAAAGATTGTATAAGGGAATTTAAAATAAGGTTTAGGTTAAAGTTGTGGGATATGGGAAATTATAGTCATTTCTTCAACGATTGTGATGAGGGTGGTGATTTCTTTTTGCTCTTATGTTTCTCTAAGAACAATAATATAATGGTTGCATATTCTGTAATACCTAAGGACGCCAAAGACATTGGAGCTTACTACACTTTCGACTAATAAATCCTACCTATCTCCACATAGGTGGAAGTTTTCTTTTTAAGGGATGAATGGATAGTTACCCCGAAGTCTTGTTCACCATAAGAGAGGGTTATCATGTCCATCTCTTATGATCCTTCCTCTTCTTTTTTTTAATTTCTACCTCATCTTCTTTAAGGATACGATGGTTTTTCGCTCATTTTCCCCTTTC
Organism: Lathyrus aphaca; assembly: GCA_963966055.1. NCBI lineage: Eukaryota > Viridiplantae > Streptophyta > Magnoliopsida > Fabales > Fabaceae > Lathyrus > Lathyrus aphaca. The sequence goes on from OZ014521.1 coordinate 105,612,604, forward strand.
TAAGTGGATGTTTTAAGGGTCCTCAATATTGCGTCTTCCCAACTACTGCATAACAAATGATTTGTAGAACATCTCAAGCTAGGGAAACATTGATTCAACATATGTTCAATCCTTTTTCTTAACTCACTGGTTTGTTTTGTCCATTTCTTAGTTAATGTTTTTGTTAATGGTGGAAAAACTACAAGAACCAACTTAGTGAAAAATGACTCATGACAAATTTACACAAATTATACAAGGTCTGATCATATTAACATTTAGAAATGCACCACATATCAAATTGAAATTGATTGTAACTCTGTTCATAATTGAACAAATAAGACAAGTTAGGTGTATTATAAAAATAATCTCATATAAACAAGCCATAATTAGTGTATTCTTGTGGTAATGGGAATCCCACAACTAGAAAGTAGAAATAATAAGATTGTTAATTGCTTGAAATAACAACATATAACATAGAAACAACAACATGGTAAGAGTGAATCAAACATTAGTTTGCGACCCATTATTGAATATGAAAAAATATTGGGAGAATAACATTACATGATATGAAAAATGAAGATGAAACAAGTTGAATGATAAATAATATATGATTTTGTTACCTTCGATTTTGATTTTGAGTTCTCATTCTTGGATTCTGAACTTTTGATTGCAAGAGTGATCTTAAATTATGAGAGTGAACTTAGATGATGAAAGTGAATTTCAAATATGAATTCTTTCAAAAAGAAAATGTAATTTGAGAGTTTGAGATCTTCACCAATTTAGAGGTTTAAAGTTCTTGGTAATTTTTCAATTCTTCAAAATTCCAATAGTTCGGAATGAGTGTTTGTTTGACGTTATTAAAGCTCACAATAAAATAAAATTATTAGAAATTAGAATTTAGAAATTAAAATAACAAATGTTTGGTTTAACGATTCAACGGTTTAGTTGGATTTAATGGTTTTATAATAGCCCTACACATTACAATTAAATGATTAACATATATCAAAGTTTATGAATAACAAGACTATTTTTGTGTAGAACTATTTTTCTTTTTAATAAACTCAATAATTTGTAGGACTAATTTATGTCACGTATTTTATATATATATATATATATATATATATATATATATATATATATATATATGTTAATTTATTTGGTTTGGTCTGGTCCAAATTAAAGCTAAAAACTCTCATGAATAATCGCATATTTTGAGATTTTTAGAAAAAATAAAAGATAAAAACAATTTTTTGGTATACCTTGAAGAACACGAATACGATTCCCTTCTCACGTTACATTTCCACCGCACACCCTCATCACCGCACTCGTCACCACCAAAACCCTAAACCCTATTTTATAGCCAAACTAACCCAAACTAAACCCCTCTTTCTCATTCGCCATACTTCTCTCGATTCTTCGATCCATCATGGCCGCCGCCTTGCTCCGTTCTCTCCAACGCCGCGACCTCGCTTCTTCCTCTGTCTCCGCTTTTCGATCGGTACATCTCTTTTGCTTCATTTCCATTTCCATTTCCATTTCCATCTTCACTGTTTCTGTTCATTTAACCTTACGTTTATTTTCAATGTTTGATGAGTTGGTTTATGTGGATAGCGAATCAATCCGTGATTTATGAATAAACTGTTGTAAATAGTTATAATTTTTTTCTTGTTACGTTATTGGTTTTTAAGATCTGTAAGGCTGAGACTGTGGTTTTGTGATTATCATACTTTGTTGTGACTTTCGAAGGTGGATTCAGTTTATGTATAATTGAAAGATTAACTTGCTGACAAATCTTAGAATTTTTATTGTTTTGAAGGACCTTTTTAAACACAAATTGAAGCACCTGTAACTTTTTTGTGGTATTGATTATTCGGTCATGTACTTTTTCTGGATTAGTTGTCAACTGGCTTTATTGTTACGCATGTTCAATTACAGGGTGATATTGTTTTGTTGCATCTAGTATAATTTTCCATGATCGCCAATTTTAGAACTTATTCTCCAGTTGTGGATAGTAAATATATGTATAACAAATGATGATATCATGGTCTAATTCATTGAATAGTTTTTATTAGACTTGTTTTTGGTGTTATATGGAGTGGGAATTATTCAGAAGATAATTTTTTTTTTCTTTTATATGTCTGTGCAGTTGACAGGTAGCACCAAGGCATCATATGCAACTCACAAGTTAGCAAGTTTGTCTCGACCTTTCAGGTGCCTTGTTTTGTTGTTTTTTCAGGCGTTTACACTGTTGTTTTTGGTAGTACCGTTATTTCATCAGTTTGCTCATTGTAAAATTACATTTGTTCTACAGTTCAAGACCTGCTGGCAATGATGTCATTGGAATTGATTTGGGTACTACCAATTCATGTGTTTCAGTCATGGAGGGAAAGGTGAGACTCCTTCTCTTAATTATATTCAGACATGGGTTTGCTGCATGGTTTTTTTCTTGGACTAATGTTTATGTCCTTCCCAGAATCCCAAAGTTATTGAGAACTCTGAAGGAGCTCGAACAACACCATCTGTGGTTGCTTTCAACCAGAAATCAGAGCTTCTTGTTGGTACACCAGCCAAGCGTCAGGCCGTGACTAACCCAACTAATACCCTTTTTGGTACCAAACGTTTGATTGGTAGGCGCTTTGATGATGCTCAAACACAAAAGGAGATGAAAATGGTACCCTACAAGATTGTTAGAGCACCCAATGGAGACGCATGGGTTGAAGCCAACGGGCAGCAATATTCTCCCAGCCAAATTGGTGCTTTTGTTCTTACCAAGATGAAGGAAACTGCTGAGGCATACCTTGGAAAGACTATTTCTAAAGCTGTAGTTACTGTTCCGGCGTATTTCAATGATGCTCAGAGGCAGGCGACAAAAGATGCTGGTAGAATTGCCGGTCTTGACGTCCAGAGAATTATCAATGAACCCACTGCAGCTGCACTTTCATATGGCATGAACAACAAGGAGGGTCTCATTGCAGTTTTTGATCTTGGAGGTGGAACATTTGATGTGTCCATTTTAGAAATTTCTAATGGTGTTTTTGAGGTATGTTCACTTATTTATTTTTTCCTTCAATCCTTTTTATCCTATCATTAGGAAATTATAATGGAAATGATCGCTGATAACATCTTTTTCAGGTTAAAGCAACAAATGGTGACACTTTCTTGGGAGGAGAAGATTTTGATAATGCCTTGTTGGACTTTCTAGTGAGTGAATTCAAAAGAACCGAGAGTATTGACCTTGCAAAGGATAAGCTTGCTTTGCAGAGGCTTCGAGAAGCTGCTGAGAAAGCCAAAATTGAACTTTCTTCAACTTCACAAACTGAAATAAATCTCCCTTTCATCACTGCTGATGCATCTGGTGCAAAACATTTGAACATCACTTTGACTAGATCTAAGTTTGAGGCTTTGGTAAATAACCTGATTGAAAGGACGAAGGCACCATGTAAGAGCTGCCTGAAGGATGCTAACATATCTATCAAGGATGTTGACGAGGTTCTTCTTGTTGGAGGGATGACTCGTGTACCGAAAGTCCAGCAGGTGGTTTCAGAGATCTTTGGAAAGAGTCCTAGCAAAGGAGTAAATCCTGATGAGGCTGTTGCCATGGGAGCAGCACTTCAGGGTGGTATCCTTCGTGGAGATGTTAAAGAGCTACTACTCCTAGATGTAACTCCTCTGTCTCTGGGTATTGAAACTTTGGGTGGAATCTTTACAAGATTGATCTCCCGCAACACTACAATTCCTACCAAAAAGAGTCAGGTAATTGCAATTACTCTAGACACACTTGTTTCCTTCTTGCCAGATTCTGAAGAAGTTAATTTGGTTCTTTCTATAGTAATGTAACATTAATCACACAATTATTTCCTTAATAAAATTTTCCTAAACCCCCCTCCAACCAACAAATAAAGCTGGTATTTTACTGTAGACATTCCAGGGGTAACTAAGAGAACCCATGCATTTTACTCTTTTAGCCAGTTTTTTCACTTCAGATGTTTGTCCCATTTAGTTTTGTTTAATGTAACAAGCGTGTTCTAAATTCCGACATCATTGTTTCAGGTGTTTTCGACAGCAGCTGACAATCAGACTCAAGTGGGTATCAAGGTGCTTCAAGGTGAACGGGAAATGGCTGCAGACAACAAAAGTCTTGGAGAATTTGACCTTGTTGGCATTCCTCCAGCCCCAAGAGGTTTGCCTCAAATTGAAGTCACATTTGACATAGATGCCAATGGAATTGTCACTGTCTCTGCCAAAGACAAGTCCACAGGGAAAGAACAACAAATCACCATTCGCTCATCAGGAGGACTCTCAGATGATGAGATTGATAAGATGGTCAAAGAAGCTGAGTTGCACGCCCAAAGAGACCAAGAAAGAAAGGCTCTAATTGACATTAGAAACAGCGCAGATACAAGCATATATAGTATAGAGAAGAGTTTGGGAGAGTACAGAGAGAAAATTCCCGCTGAAGTTGCCAAAGAGATTGAAGATGCAGTTTCAGATTTGAGAACGGCAATGGCAGGGGAAAATGCCGATGATATCAAGGCAAAATTGGATGCGGCAAACAAAGCTGTGTCCAAGATTGGACAGCATATGTCAGGTGGTTCAAGTGGCGGTCCCTCTGATGGGGGTTCACAGGGTGGTGAACAGGCTCCCGAAGCAGAGTATGAAGAGGTCAAGAAGTGAGGCAACTTAGGCGGGGCTCTGTAGCAGTTTTTTTCTTCATATTAAACATCACATAATTGCTGGAATGATACAAGGTTGCCTATTTTTGTATTTAATGTTTAAAGCCATTTTTTACTAGAAGGCTTCTTATTTTGTAGTGCTTATGGAGTATTGAACACGGCTGTCTGAATAACATGATTGAAATTTATTCATAAGAATTTATCTACCATTGATTGGTGGTTAATATTATTTTGCACTTTCATTGGAGACTTGCATATGCTTGTTAAACTTTCACAGAAGAAAAGGTTCACATTACTGATATATTTTGCCAAGGATGTTGATTGTTTCACATGTGCAAGAAATTACAATTACAAATACTACATTACATTTGATGCTGAGTGTGTTGACGTGCTAGTCTCAAAGACCATAAGTGCTAGGGTGGTGGTGCAGCTGGAGCTATCATTCAGCTTATGGTAGTCGTGAGACATAAGGGAAATTGCACGTGCTGCTTTTTTAACCATAAATGTTTCTTTTGCATCCTCACATTTTATTGCCATAAAGGGGTAGTAGAACATGAGTGTTGAAGAAAGAGTTTGAATTAAGTTAAAAGTTAAGAAAGCATCATAAGCTCAACCAGTAACCACCAACTCACCAGTGAAATGTTGATGGAGTTGCAGTGTTTATCATGTGGTTGGGAAAGAGACGGTTTAATGGCAACAAGGATGATTTGCGTATATGGTCAGATTAATTTGTCATATGATCATGTCATGTGCTTAGTTAACTGAAGAAATTTGATAACTTATTTTGACCATTAGAGTGTATCGCTTTTGCAAGAGTTACTCAATCCGTCACTTTATTATGTCTTACTACTTGGCTTGTTTAGTGATTTGAGGATCACATATTTCTTAAGAGAATTTGTCGAAGTTTTTATTTACAAATGCCTTGTCAAACAATCCAAGCCTTATTCAACCAATCCCTAAAGTTTCAGGACTCCAAGTGTGGTTTGAAGCTGCTCTAGAAATAAAAAATTGGTACGATGGAAGTAGGGTTGTTAAAAAAAAAAAAAAGTATGAATTGAACCGAACCGTCGAACTGAAGTTAGAATAATCGAACCGTTATATTTGGTAAGTGAATCAAACCGAACCGTCGAACTGAAGTTAGAATAATCGAACCGTTATATTTGGTAAGTGAATCAAATTATATTGTACAAAATAATTCTAGAACCGTACCGAACTGAAATCAAAGTTAACTGAAACTGTAACCGAACTGAACCGAAATTAAAAATTAAAAATACTAAAAATAAGTTTTTTTTTTAAATATTTGAAAAATAGTTTAATGGTTCGGTTCTTTAATAAACGGTTTGGTTTAGAAAATTTGTCTTCTAATGGTTCGGTACGGTTCAGAATTCTAAACGGTATATCAAATCAATGATTTTGGTTCAATTTGATTTTTAGTAAATTGAAATGATTCGATTTAGTTAGAGTAAATTTTTATTATGGTTTGATTCAGAAGATTTTAACTGAGAAGTTATAACTGATAGTTACATCTTTATATTTGGAAAAAATTGCTACCAAACATATGAAGATTTAGCAATCATTTTTTTTCTGTTGAAAAACTCACTTCCATTAATCATTACACATGTGGTTGTCTAGGATCTTTCCATTAGAGTTTATATTCAGAATAAGCTGTAATATCCTTCAAGATGACTTAGTTGCAAGAAATACAAGCAAATTTGAGAATTTTTCACAGACCTGCCACACTTTTCCCCATTAATTTTATGAGAATTTTTTATCCTATTTTATGAGTCTTTTAGGTACTATGGGCGTTTTCATTTTTGTTTTTACTGTTTTTGTTAATGTATCTCCGAATGTATCCTTTTTTATTTAAACGTTGATTTGTTCCGGGGATACACCAGCAGAACTTTTCCTTAAATGCAGTAGCAAAACATTTTGATATATTTCGTGCGCTAAATCCTTCTCCTCCCTCACTTTCACTTTTCATCTTCCTCAACCTCAATCTCTCCAAACTCTCTCAAACCTCAAAATTTCAAATTCCACCAAATCGCACCGTTTTTGCTCGACTTTGACATAGAGGATCATCTGCGACGATCAACTACATCATAAACATTCAAAGCTCATTTTAAACGGTAAATTTTCGAGTTTTTGAGTTTTCGAATTATTTTCGAATATTCTCCGTAATCGATTTAGAATAGCTATTTAGGTGTATAATCACTAGATAAGTTTAAAAACATAGTTTAGAGACAATGTAGATTCTTTTTTGGGGTTTAAACGGACAATCAAGGGGGTTGTTTTTGAACTTTTCTTCAAGTGGGACGTTAATGGTGTTTGTCACTGTTTTCTCAAGTTTCAGAAGCTTCGACAAGTACATCAGCTGAACAATTGAACGTTAACACGTCCCGCAAATGCACTTGCGGAAGAATTGAATGTTATTTTTTTTAATTTTATTTCTGTCGTATATTAATTTAACTTATTGGTTTGCAGACATTATGTCTTCTTCAGACTCAGACTACCAGACTCCTACAGAGAGACAAATACACGGTCGAGTTGCCCAGCATGCTCCGTCCGGAAGGAGAATGCCAATGTCCAGTCAGACGTACCGTCTACATCTAGAGTTGTAGACACTTCTTCATCCCGGAGGCCACGAGATGCTTCTGAGGGTACTTCATAGTCTCCGCCCTCCTAGAGGAGACGCCAGGAGAGTGGTTCCACTACCGGAACGCGAGGGGGCTGAGGAGACACAAGTGAATACTGCTTCCACTGCTCCTGAGAGTTATCCGGGGGGGTCCATCTGACATGTCTCTACTGTTGGGTTATGCAGAGCATGTTGCCCCACATGTCTGACGTGGAAAGGTAACATTACTAAGATATTTTTTTCATTAGGAAAATATTATATGTACCATTGTTTTGTATTAAAAATTGTTTCTTTGATAATTTTCAGGCACATCAAGCTCAGAGGTTTTATAACCATGGACACAAGAGAGTGACTCCACCAAAGGACAAGTGGCTCCTGACAACCATCATTACGTCTGGTCTGAAGGACCTTGCTGAGATTGGGTATTCCGTGATACATACTAGTATGCTTATGGCTTTTGTGGAGAGGTGGCATCCAGAGACCTCTATTTTCCATCTACCACACGGGGAGATTACTATCACCTTTAACGATGTTTCATGTCTCCTACATGTATCGATTATGGGTATCCTCCCCCATCACGGGAAGCCGTCGAAGGAGAGGGCTTAGGATATGCTGATTTAGGAGCTCGAGGTGACTCTAGAGGATGCCCTGACGGAGACTGATACAGTCCGTGGAGCTCATGTGAGGTATTCCACCTTGGCTACTTATTATGCACGGGTACTAGTTGTTATAGTAAAGGTAGATGATGATGTAGCAGAGATAGATGTATATAAATAGATGGCGTTGCGATGTTATCTGCTATACTTAGTGGGCACACAACTGTTTCTGGACACCAGCTCCTCATATACGGATGTGGTTTGGATGAGATACCTATTGGATTCAGCGACGATGCATGAGTACAACTGGGATGCAGCGACGTTGGCACATACTTACTCCAGACTTTCCACTGGATGCCTTTGGGTTACTAGGACTGTTGCGGGCAATTGTTCACTGTATATGGTACCAATCCTAAGCCCTTAGCCTTTTTTCTCTTATATTAGCGTGATATTTGCTTGATACCGATTTTTTTTTATTTCAGTCCTGGATCGTCCAACACTTTCCGCAGGTACATGTTTGGGAGTATGTGCAGGAGTACAGGAAGGAGTGGCCTCAGGTACATTCTTTCCGCCTGCTGAGAGGGAACGAGTCGATAGAGCCTTACAAAGTGTATCTGGACCGCATGGTTGTTGAGAATGTCATATATGAATGCTACAGAGATCACTGTGCGATGCGTCCGTTCGATGAGGTTTCACTTTACAGCGAATGGTTGGCATACAACTCGACCATCACTGCACGATATCTGCCCGAGCGCATCATGCGACAGTTCGGCTATGCCAGACCATTCTTAGGCACTCTTGTGTCTGCTCCTCTGCCTATTACCCGCCACTGGATAGACGAGATCTTTGGTGAGTTTCAGTACCATATGATACCAGACGAGTCTAGTGCGATCAAAGTTGAGTACGATTGAAGCTACATTAATGGCTACATCAGGTGGTTCTATACCATCTCATATAGGCAGCCGAGGGTGATGCATAGACAGACGAGGCAACATAGCCAGAGACAAAGGAAAGTATGCACAGGGGGCAAACAGAGGAGAGGGTAGAGAGGATGTACTCCCGCACACACAATAACTATAAGTATTTTTTTTCCCGATAACAGTGATGTATTTATTTGGATGATGATATTGATGTACTATATATATGATACTACTTTATTCATGTTTGTGCATTATTGTATATGTGTCTCTGACTAATAAAACTTGAAATTCTGGGATCAGATATGTGATGTCGAAACAGATGTTTAGACACTGATATCCTAAGCAATAAATTAATGAGCTAGTAAATTAAATAACCCCACATAGTAGTGATGGGAAGGCTATTGGAAGCTTGATGGTTGAGGTTCCTGCATGCTTGAGAGTCTGGTCAAAAATGTATGCTCCATAATCCAGCTTGGTTTGGGTGCCTACAGCACAGATAAACCTCCCAAGCCCAGTGGCTATGGTTGAGGTGTGGTTGGTTGGGACCCAATTGGCTGTCCCAATTCTGTGTAGCATGGCATATTTCCTGGTTAACAAGCTGACTGAGAGTTTGCCTTTTACTGGCCATGTCTTGACCTGGTTAGCTATAATTATTTTGCACACTTGATTGTCAGTCTTGCCAAGCTCAGTTGGCCCATCCGCTTCTCTCCCCAGGTACTGATTGATCACCTTAGGAGAAAAGTCTACACACCTTCCCCTGACATACACTTTTCTGAAATCCTCAGATTTCCCATCAGCACATCCTTCTTGTAAGTTCACTATAAATTCTTTTACCAACAACTCATAACATGGAGAGAATTTAGAGACAGTCTTGAATAGTCCAGCATTGGAAATTAAATCAATTACCTCAGTACAATCCAAGGCATTACTACCCAGCTCTCGTTCCAGAGCCACCCTTTTCTGATAGACATATTTCCATATGCTTATGCTGGAGACATGGTGGAAGGACACATTATCCAGGGGTGCTTCAGGGACATCAGTGGCAGTCCTAGAAGGTGCTGGCCTCTTTCTGGGTTGAGATGTTGGGACATCCTCCTCAACATCAGAGTCAGATGGAGTTGTGGCCTTCCTCTTCTGTGTGCTGACCTTACTCCATGGCTTTGTAGGTCCAAAAGAAGTTTTGACCTTGTCCTTCTTGGGGGTTGGCTGTCTTTTCTCAGGGGTTGCTTGAGCAGCTGGCCTCTTATCCTTTCTAGCCATAAGCCTCTTGGCTATGCTTGGATCAACAGCTGCTATGATCTCTGTATCAGAATCATCGTTCAGGTTCACAACTGGTGGAGGTTGGGAAGCCTCATTCTCAGCAGCTTGATCATCAGTAAGACCTTCTACTCCTTCATTATCATTTGGGGCTTTGTCCTGACCCTCAGTTGTCTCAATATGACTTGGGACATCTTGTGGAGCAGGCATGTCTTCTTTAGCTTGGTTGCTGGGAGTTGAGGCAGGCATCCTGTTCAGGGGAACTGACACCCCAAGCACAACCCTTTCTTCTGTCAGGATCCTGGTTACAAGATCTCTGATTGTGGAGTCCACGTAAGCAGAAGCTTTGGGAGCACTGGAAGTTGAAGAGGTTCCCTTACTTTTGCTGAAGACTGGCTCCTTGGGTCTTCTTGCACGGGGAGTCCTGGGCTTTTGGGCGATGGGAATGCTTCCTCTGACAACGTTTATGTGTGTCGCATCCATGGGTACTACAGACAATGGAGTGACGTCCACTACGTCTTCCTGAAGGAGACCCTCATCAATGGAGTTAGGGTTCGGATGTTGTGACATGTTTGCGATTATAGTGGGGATGCAAAAAGGTTTGATGATAGACTTAGATGGGTTCAGAATCTCAGCTGTAGCATGCAAAGGGTTCAGTGGTGCTAATGAGAATGTGAGAAGCTGAAGGCACGTTTGTACATAACTAGAGCCCGCTTCTATTGGAATTTGTAAAACTGGAATACAAACGGTTATTGGCCAGACTAGAGCTGCCACCTAATGGTCATGCCCCATAATGTCATAAGACATGCTGACACTTCTCCATAATTGTTATATGTCACACACGCAGATTCCCAATTTACCCCTTAGGTTTTCAAATTGGGTAGCATCCAAAGCCTTGGTGAATATGTCAGATAATTGCAGCTCTGTGGCTACATGTTTCAATGTGATCACCTTCTCCCCCACAATGTCTCTGATGAAGTAATGTCTGATATCTATGTGCTTAGTCCTGCTGTGTTGGATAGGATTTTTGGAGATATTAATGGTACTTAAATTGTCACAGTACAATGTCATGACATCTTGTGTGACATTATATTCTGTGAGCATTTGTTTCATCCATACTAGCTGTGAACAACTGCTACCAGCTGCAATGTATTCAGCTTCAGCAGTGGATAAGGACACACAATTCTGTTTCTTAATGAACCAAGAAATTAAATTGTTCCCTAGAAAGAAGCGTCCTCCTGATGTACTCTTTCTATCATCAGCACTTCCAGCCCAGTCAGCATCACAAAACCCAGTGAGGATGGGTTCACAACCATGAGAGTACATTATGCCATAGTCACAAGTTCCATTTACATATTTCAAGATCCTCTTAACCTGGTTGAGATGACTCACCTTTGGTTCAGCTTAATACCTTGCACACACACCTACTGCAAAAGCTATATCTGGTCTGCTAGCTGTAAGATATAGTAGACTTCCAATCATGCTCCTGTACAAGCTTTGGTCCACACTCTCACCTTTGTCATCCTTTGTCAGTTTTAGATGAGTGGGGGCAGGTGTTCTCTTGTGACTTGCATTGTCCATCCCAAACTTCTTGACAGTGTTCTTTGCATACTTGCTTTGGGATATGAACATGGAGTCCTCCATCTGTTTGATTTGCAGTCCAAGGAAGTGAGTTAATTCTCCCACTAGGCTCATTTCAAACTCAGACTCCATTTGAGTCACAAAATGTTTAACCATCCTGTCTGACATCCCACCAAACATTATGTCATCCACATATATCTGAGCAATCATAACCTTTCCCTCTTCATCCTTTACAAACAGGGTTTTGTCTATTCCTCCCTTCCTGTATCCATGCTTAATGAGAAAGGTGGTCAGTCTTTCATACCATGCTCTGGGAGCTTGCTTTAGCCCATACAGAGCCTTCCTCAGCTTATATACATGGTCTGGACAGCTTGGATCAACAAATCCCTTTGGTTGCTCCACATATACTTCCTCATTAAGGTACCCATTTAGGAAGGCACTTTTAACATCCATCTGAAATAATTTGAACTTTAGGATGCAAGCAATTCCTAGGAGTAGTCTGATGGATTCAAGTCTTGCTACTGGTGCAAAAGTTTCATCAAAATCCACCCCCTCAATTTGAGTATATCCTTGAGCCACAAGCCTAGCCTTATTTCTTGTAACTACTCCCTTCTTATTAGACTTGTTTTTGTACACCCACTTAGTGCCAATCACATTAATGCCATCAGGCCTAGGAACAAGATCCCATACTTCATTCCTTGTAAACTGGCCTAATTCTTCCTGCATAGCAGAGATCTAGTACTCATCATTCAGAGCTTCCTTGATGTTCTTAGGTTCTACCTTTGAAACAAAGCAGGAGCCTGAGATCATCTCTCTTGATCTAGTGGTGACACCACTGTTGAGATCACCAAGTATCAGTTCTTTAGGATGATCTTTCTGGATTCTGATGGAGGGAGATTTGTTGGATTGCTCTGACTTTGCCTCAGTTAAAGTGAAGTCAAGATTATCACTTGCTATTTTAACTTCAGTTGGATTGTCAGCAGATGTTCCAACATCATCAGCAACATCTGTCTTTGCATAGGTATCATCAATAGTCACATTTATTGACTCCATCATAACCTTGGTTCTGGAGTTAAATACTCTGTAAGCTCTGCTATTTATAGAGTATCCAAGAAATATTCCTTCATCACTTTTAGGGTTCATCTTCCTTCTTTGATCCCTATCAGCCAGGATGTAGCACTTACTTCCAAATACATGAAAGTACTTGACTGTAGGTTTTCTACCCTTCCAGACTTCATAGATGGTGGATAAAGTTCCCTTTCTTAGTGTGACTCTATTGTGGATGTAGCATGATGTGTTCATGGCTTCAGCCCAAAAGTACAGGGGTAACTTCTTGGCATGGATCATGGCTCTAGCTGACTCCTGAATAGTTCTGTTTTTCCTTTCTACAACCCCATTCTGTTGAGGGGTGATGAGAGAAAAGTACTCATGGTTGATCCCTTCTGATGAACAGAAGTCTGAGAATTTGTGATTCTCAAACTCCTTTCCATGATCACTTCTTATTCTGACCACACAACTTGCCTTTTCTCTTTGGATCCTATGGTATAGATCTCTAAAAACCTCAAACACATCTGACTTTTCTTTGATGAAGCTTATCCAGGTATATCTTGAGAAGTCATCAACAACCACATAGGCATATCTTTTTCCACCAAGACTCTCTACCTGCATTGGTCCCATAAGGTCCATGTGCAGTATTTCCAAGACTTTGGAGGTTGTCAGATGTTGAAGCTTTGGGTATGACATCTTGGTTTGCTTACCCATTTGACACTCACCACACACTTTTCTCTCATCAATCTTAAGTCTTGGGATCCCTCTTACAGCCTCCATAGAGATGATCTTCTTCATTCCTCTGAGATGGAGATGACCCAATCTTTGATGCCATAGCTTCACTTCTTCTTCTTTGGCTATGAAACAAGTAGATGTGAGGCTGGAATCTTGGGGTTCCCACATATAGCAGTTATATTTTGATCTAGCTCCTCTCATGACCACTTTCTGCTCTTTATCAGAAACTATGCACCCAGCTTTGGTGAAGTTGACACTGTAGCCTTGGTCACATAACTGACTTATGCTAATCAAGTTAGCAGTTAACCCTTTCACCAACAACACACCATCTAGACTTGGTACACCTGAGTAGTCCAGGGTCCCAACTCCCTTGATTTCCCCCTTTGCTCCATCTCTAAAGGTTACATAGCTGGATGAGTGTGGCTTTAAGTCTACCAACAGATTCTTCAGTCCAGTCATGTGCCTTGAGCAGCCACTGTCAAAATACCAGTCTTCCTTAGCAGATACCCTGAGAGATGTGTGTGCTATAAAGGCAATACCCTGCTTGGACCACTTGTGCCTGTTGTGAGGTTTCCTTTGCCTAGAATGTGAGTTCAGATCAGGCTGTCTTCCTCTCTTAGGCTCCCACTGCTGAATATATGTGTGTCTCCTCTGATGTATCTGCCCTGGGTAATGTCCATCTCTAGAGTTTCAAGATTGCCTGATGAACTTGTTCTTCTGCTTAGGCATGTACTGGTAGATTTGATCAGTATAATGTCTAGCTTTAGGTATCCAAGTTTTCCTGGTGACCTCTGTCTTCTGCTTAGGAAGGTGCTGGGAACTCTGATTGGGGTATCCATGCAGTTTGTAGCAAAAAGGTTTGATGTGACCAAACCTTCCACAGTGATGGCATCTCCATTTTTGATATTTCTTTTTCATCATGTTTTTCTCATGATGTTGAGACATCTGATTGAACATCTTGTTTGACTTCATAGGATCTGGAGTTGTTTGGCTGGTGCTAGCCTCAGAGTTTTGAGCTTTATTAAATCCCAGCCCAGTCTTATCCCCTGAGTGCTTGTTGTTGTTGAGAATGGCATCCAGTGTGTTTGAGCCACTGTTCAACATTCTGACAGATTTGGACATATGCTCCATTTTGGAGTTGAGTAGACTGACTTCATTTTTCAAAGTGGCAATGATCTCCAGATGACTTGCCTTTTCAGCTTTTAATTCTTCAATCTGCTTCTTCTGCTGTTTACTTTCCTTGCATACCTCAGTGCTCCTTTCACACAGCATCCTGTAAGATGTTTCAAGCTCTTCAAATGTCAGATCCTCATCACTAGATTCCTCTTCAGTTTCACATACTCCAGCTAGAGCAGTGATGTGCTTTGCAGACTCTTCTTCTGACTCACTGCCTGAGTCTTCATCTGACCAGGACACAGAAAGGTCTTTCTTTTACTTCTTTAGATAAGTTGGGCATTCACTTCTAATATGTCCATACCCTTCACATCCATGACATTGGATCCCTTTTCCTTGGTTAGTCTTCTCATCATAGTTTGACCTTCTGTTAGAGTCATAAGATCTTTTATTCTCAGAGGTTGAGTTTCTTCCACTTGGTCTGGGCCTATTGTCCATTCTTTTGATAATTTTGTTAAATTTCCTCCCAAGCATAGCAATTGCATCTGATAAGTTGTCCTCAGAGCCTGCTTCGTGACTTTCTTCTTCCTTATCAGTGTTTGAGACCAGGGCTATGCTCTTGTTTTTCTTCACAATAGTATCACTCATTCCCATCTCAAAGGTTTGAAGGGAACCAATGAGCTCCTCAACTTTCATTGGGTAGATGTCCTGAGCTTCTTCTATGGCAGTGACCTTCATGTCAAACCTCTTGGGCAGTGATCTGAGAATCTTCCTTACCAACTTTTCATCACTCATCTTCTCTCCCAAGGCACCAGAAGTATTAGCAATCTCCAGGATGTTCATGTAGAACTCATGAATGGTCTCATCTTCTTTCATCCTCAAGTTCTCAAACTTGGTGGTGAGAAGTTGAAGTCTTGACATCTTCACCTTTGATGTTCCTTCATGAGTAGTTTTGAGGGTGTCCCAAACATCCTTGGCTAGCTCACAGTGGTGCACAAGCCTAAATATGTTCCTGTCAATGCCATTGAACAAGGCATTTAAGGCTTTGGAATTTCCAAGTGCTGACTCCTCTTCCTCCACTCTTCTTCAGGCTTCATCACTTTTGCCCCATCCTTATTGTCTTTGACAGGGTGTTCCCATCATTTGTTAGCTGCTTTCCAAGCCCTGCTATTAAGAGATTTCAAGAATGCTACCATTCTTGGCTTCCAGTAATCATAGTTGGATCCATCCAAAATAGGTGGTCGATTCACAGATCCTACATCTCTGTCCATGTTCCCAAAATTTGCAGTCCCTAGATCTCACCCAGTTATACAGGTAGGGTGCCTGCTCTGATGCCAATTGAATTTCTGGGATCAGATATGTGATGTCGAAACAAATGTTTAGACACTGATATCCTAAGCAATAAATTAATGAGCTAGTAAATTAAATAACACAGAAATTTGTTAACCCAGTTCAGTGTATCTCCACACTTACATCTGGGGGCTACCAAGCCAGAAAGGAAATTCAATATAAGTAATATTAATTAGGGAGTTAAACCAATCAGTTTAATCCTTCACTTAATATCTACCCAAGGCAATTTCTATCTAATACTCTACTTAGATATGAGTACCTACTCACTCCCCCTCAATCACACAGTGATCTCTAACTTAGAATGATTAATAAGTTTGAAGTCACACTTCAGACACACCAACTTGATCTTACTTATCAGTTTCAATCAAGACACAATTCACTTTTTGCTTAAAAGCTTATCAAGTGAATAACACACAAATAAAACCTGCTTAAGTAACTAGCTTCACTAACACCCTTGACACTCTGCTTGAATTCGTTGGATTTACTTGAGTGTAACAGTTTCTTAAATAGATGCTGAGTTTGTGGGCTTTTTGAAAATTATCCAGACTTTTAATTTCTAAATCCCACAGTTATCTCCTTGAATAAAGGTGAGTTAGTTTTCTGTTTTAAATCCCACAGTTATCTCCTTGAATAAAGGTGAGTTAGTTTTCTGTTTTAAATCCCACAGTTATCTCCTTGAATAAAGGTGAGTTAGTTTTCTGTTTCCTTTCCTAAAGAGGCGCCTTGGAGTGCTCACCCTTTACGTTTATTTCCAGATATTTACTCCTGATTTTAAGCACTTTTGTTGCGTATCATTTAGGGCAGATAGCAGGTTCGCGATGTCACAACATCTGGTGTGACATCCTGATGTCCTGAACTAAGTTCATAACTTTTACTTTGTTTTTCAAAAATTCTGCCAATTTCTAACATCTACAAAACTGGTTTATTTAAAAAAAAAATTCATTCTGCTAAAATTCCGCAGATGCATCTATGGACTATTTCTGCATATGCATTTGCAGAAGGTTTCGACGTAAACAAAAAACTTGGTGCGTCCGGAAACGTATCAACGAAAACAGGGGGCATATTTGAAAATGCAGCAGGTGGCTGAAAGTATTATGGGATGGATTGATAAATTCTCTAATTCTATTATACCGTACACTTCAAACAAATATTCCAAAATACACATTTTAAAATAAAAAACGTAAGGTATAAGAATGTCGTCCATTAAATGAGCGGTATCTTTAAAAAATACACACTGTCGCTCATTGACACAGGCCAAACCATTTTTTTTTTAAATTACAGAAATGATTATTATGAATAATTAATATAAATAATATTAATTTGTATTAAATAGTATATTTATTATTAATAATTAATATAATTAATTTTAATAACAAATTTATATTATTATTAATGATTAATATTAATTATTAATATATTTAAAATTACAATTATTATTTTTATTTGAAAACAGTTTCGTCACTGCAATGGGTGAAATTTTTAATATTTTATTATTTAAATACAGTTTCGTCACTACAATGGACTAAACATTTTAATATTATATTATTTAAGTACAATCTTGTCACTACAATTAGCAGAACCTTTTAATATTATATTATTATACTAAAGTGCATATCTAATATAAATATAGCTGTGGTATGAATCATTTTTTTACATCTATTCTAATTTTCTTATACTAGTGTTAACATGTATCTTCGTCGCTATGTGAAAGTTATTTTTTAGAGAGACAAACCGACTATGGATACGCTCTTCTGGAATATTTGTAGTTTAGAGCAACTAACGAGAGAGTTGAACCGTTGGTTATAAGGAGAAATACAAATTGGAGAAAAAATCAGAAGTATTGAGAGGTATGATTTCCGGCGTGGGTGGATGCGAATTAAGAGCGATAAGGAAGCGAGGGAAATGATGTTTGGACAAAATGAAATCAAACTGATTGTTGTAATCAGTTAGAAATGTTGTGTTGTTGTATTGATGTCAGTTGTATGTGTTGTGTTGTTTATTTAAGATTAAATGTATTTGTTATTAAGTATCTGATTTCTTGTTATTTGTATTTGAATCTTAATGATTAAGAAAATTGAGACGCTTGATTACTATATATGAAAATGATACATGATAACAACATAAAACACTAACAATTACTAATTCCAACATTTGGACACCGACTTCGGTTGTGACCAATTTGAGGATGCATGGAACATTTTCTCTCGAGCTTATCAAAGATATCTATTTCTGTTCTAATGTTTGTGTTGACTGAGCGATCTTTCTTGTTCCTTCACATTCTTGGATTATGGAAATTTTGATCTCCCTCATAAACGGGCCAATATTCATATTATGACAGTACTGGAAAGCTTGTGTTGTATACCTAAAATAGGTTTGTAACCCTGTAAAAGTTGGACAAAAGAGTATAGGCGTCGTGGCGCACATTAGAACATGCATCGATAACATGTGAACAAGGGACGCAATATGCCTGGAACTTTCCGCAGTCACACCAACCATCTATTAGGTTGACCTTGTAACGTTCCATATGCTTCCCCTCACCGTGGTCCATTGTCTCTTGCACACTAAAAATATTGTTATTATAGTCAAAAACTCTCATTTGATGTGTGTTGAATTTTGATGTTTCTTCTTTCATCACCTTTACGAAATTGTCTGTAAACGTTTGTCATGAATTCAACACTGTACCCCACTTTACACCCCTTTCAACAGATAATGATCCCAATCTATAATATCTTGCACTAACCAAAATTACAAGTGCCTTTAAAGACTGAATTCATTGACCCGACAAGGTTGGTTATCATGTGACACCACCTCGACCCCTGTAACACACCAATTTCATAATTTAGTTATCGGATGTAATTATTTATGAATAAGAGGTATTTTGGATATTTTGTGGAAAATAAAAGAATTATTTTATTTAAGATAAAGATATACTAATATTGGAAATTATTTAATAATATTATTAAGAAAATAAAATAAAAGAGTTTGGAGGTCTAAGGGGAAAGGTTGTCTTTTGAGTGCTTTATGAGAAAAGAGATTCACGATCAAAAGTTCTCATAATTGTGTTTTGGATGAAGATGAAGGTTACTCTGGAGAACAAGAAGAATAAGGAGGCAAAAAGGGATTTTGATCAAAATCCGAAGAGAAAGATACATTGATTAAGGTATGAGGGGAATTCTTATTCAATAATCATAGTATAAGATTGTTTTGTGAGAAAGAGGGGTTTTGAAGGGAAAACCTTAGGGTTGAGGTAATTGTTGGTAGATTGTGATGATTAGTTGTTGTTTATTGTTAATAATGATGAATATATGATGAAATTAGTTATTTTGATCATTTTCTACCGTTGTCTGTTGTTATTTGAGGTTTGTGTGAGGTTTAGGAGTGACTGTGATATGCAAAAATTGTTGGGTTTCTCTCAGAAAATCGCCTTTCTTGCTTAGCGAGCATACGGGGACCTTAGAAATCCAAAACCCGTAGCTCGCTCGCTTAGCAAGTTGGCTTTCTCGCTTAGCGAGACCTGTAGTTGAAGAAAAAATGCTTTTCTTCTGTTTGATGACTTTTGATGACTTGTTTGTTGTGCCATGTTGCTGTGTTGTTGCTGGAAATTATTACATGCTTATTTATGCTAAACGTAATAATAATAATAATAATGATATGAGATAAATGATGAATATGTTGTAGGAATGATGACATGATGTAATGATAGTATGAATAAATTATGTAGATGATAAATGATGAATGCTGATACGCGTATTGATGAAAGATGATAATGATGTTGTTTTGTGTATCTTACATTCATGGCATCCCCTATGTTGAATTTAGGCTTCAATCCCATTGTGTGGATTGAGGTGTTGTTGATTATGTCGTGCTCCCTTGTGGAGAGTAGATGGCCAGTGTCTATCACATATTGAAAACGGCACCACATGCATTTATGATGTTACATTTCATTCTATGTGGCATAATATGAACACATTTGTTGTTTTATGATATGCTTGCTGATGATTCTATGTGGGTGAGATGATATAAATGTTGTATGATTGCATGTTTTCTTATAATTTAGTTTTTGTATTATTTTTATTGAATCTGGATTATTCACCCTGCATGCCTTTCGTGATGGTATATTATGCCATCCTGCAGATTCCGACGCTTAGTTTGGAGATTCCAAAGGTAGCTTGGAGTGTGTCCCGCGGTGTATAGAGTTAGGTGATATCATGCTCTGAGTCATGTAACACTGGGGAACATTTGTTTTATTTGGTTGTTTTTGTTGGATTTAAACAAGTTGAATTTTAATCTGCTGCGTAATTTGAAACACTGTATTATTTATGAATGAAAGTTACAACCCATGTTACGGGATAAGACACAGACTTTGTTGTTATTATGATGTTTTGGAAGTAAATGTGATACCCTTTTTGTAGAACTCTGATTTTTAGTAAATAACATGATGAATTTTGCTGTGGGTAAAAAGGGTGTTACATTAGTGGTATCAGAGCAAGTCGGTCTGTCAGGTCGTGTGTCGTTGTTGTTAGTCTGTGTCAGTCGTTATTATCAATGATTATTCTTATCTGATGTTGTGAGTGTTATGAGGAATGGATGGAAAGAACACGCGTGCGCTTGTGGAAGCTATAGCAGCGTTGGCGGAGGCTACTGCTCGGAACAATGAACATGATGAGTTTCGTGCTTTGGAGAAGTTCTAGAGTAACAGTGCGCCGATGTTTGAAAGTGACCATGAACCACTTAATGCTCAGAAGTGGCTCAAGGACATTGAGAAGATATTTAGAGTGATGGCGTGTACGGATGCACAAAAGGTGCAGTTTGGTGCACATATGTTGTCTGAAGAGGCTGAAGACTGGTGGAATAATACCCGTCAGCGTTTAAAGGATGCTGGTACTGCAGTGACTTGGGAAGTGTTCAGGAGGGAGTTTTTGGGAAAGTATTTTCCAGAAGATGCTCGTGGTAAGATGGAAGTAGAATTCCTTGAGCTGAAACAAGGAAGTATGACGGTAGCAGAGTATCCTGCCAAGTTTGAGAGGTTTATGAAGTATTGTCCTCACTACAACAGTGTTGATGCTGAGTTATCAAAATGTCTCAAGTTTGAAAGTGGGTTGAGACCAAATATCAAATAAGTAATTGGATGTCAACAAATCTGAAGATATGCTGAATTGGTGGATAAGAGCATAATATGATGAAGATAGTCGAGCTCGATCTAACCACTACAAGCAGCCGAGCGAGAAGAAAGAGAAATGTCAATTTAGAGGAAAGCCTTATGTGACTCCAGCTGAAAAGGGGAAGCAGAAGTGTTCAGAGGGGAAGAATCCAAGTGGGGGAGAAGGTTCTATTCCTTCCAAGTGTCATAAGTGTGGGGGATCTGATCACAAGTCAGATGTTTGCACTAATCCACTGGTGCGATACTATAGGTGTGGCAAGAGAGGTCATCGGGTTGGTGATTGTCTAAATGAAGGTCCAATTTTCTTTAATTACGGTGAACAAGGACATATCAACACCCAATTCCAAAAGCCTAAGAAGACTGGTACTGCTGCTCAGACCAACGACATAGTGTTTTCTTTGACTGGTTCTGAGGCTCCTAAGAAGGACAATCTAATTTTAGGTGCTTATTTCATTAAAAATGTTGAGTTGATTGCTATTATTGATACTGGCACTACACATTCTTTTATTTCTCTTGAATGTGCTAATAAGTTGGGTTTAAAGTTGTCTAGTATGAATGGTGGTATGGTAATAGATACGCCAACTAATGGTTCTGTTATTACTACACTTGTATGTCTGAAGTGTCCTTTCACAATTTTTGAGAAGGATTTCTTAATGGATCTGATGTGTTTGCCTTTACACCAAATTGATGTTATTCTTGGAATGAACTGGTTAGAGCTCAATTTTGTGCATATCAATTGTTATGTGAAGACAGTTGAATTTCCTGAAATTGGTGATCATGGTGAGTTGTTGTTCTTGAAGGCTAAGCAAGTAGAGGAATTATTAGAAGACGAAGCTTAGATGTTTGCAATGTTTGCATCATTGCAAATCGAAGGGAAGACTTCGTGTATTGATTTTTCGGTTGTTCAAGAGTTTCCTGGTGTATTTATGGAGGATATAAGTGATTTACTTCCAGAGTGTGAAGTTGAGTTTATAGTGTATTTATTACCTGATACTAGTCCCGTGCCTATGGCTCCGTATCAGATGTCTGTTGTAGAGTTGAGCGAGTTGAAGAAGCAACTAAAAGAGTTATTAGAGAAGAAGTTTGTTCGACCTAGTGTTTCTCCGTGGGGTGCTCCCGTGTTGTTGGTTAATAAGAAATATGGTAGCATGAGGTTGTGTGTTGATTATCGGAAATTGAACAAGGTTACTATCAAGAATAAGTATCTTCCGAGAATCGATGATTTGATGGATCAATTGGTAGGAGCTTGTGTATTCAGCAAGATTGATTTACGATATGGTTACCATCAAATTTGTGTTAAGTCGGATGATATTCCGAAGATAGCTTTCAGAACGAGGTATGATCGTTATGAGTTTACAGTGATGTCGTTCGGTGTATCCAATGCACCCAGTGTGTTCATGGAGTACATGAATATAATCTTTCACGAGTACTTGGATAAATTTGTGGTAGTCTTTATTGACGAAATTCTGATTTATTTCAAGACAGAAGAGGATCATGCAAAACATTTAAGGATTGTATTGCAAGTGTTGCGAGAAAATAAGTTATTTGCTAAACTTTTGAAGTGTGAGTTCTGGTTACAAGAAGTGAATTTTCTTGGACATGTAATTTCTAGTGGTGGATTTGTTGTTGATCTGTCGAAAATTGATGCAGTGTTCTAGTGGGAGACTCCTAAGTCTGCTATTGAGATCATAAGTTTTCTAGGTTTAGCAGTTTATTACAGAAAGTTCATCGAGGGTTTTTCGAAGTTGGCACTACCTTTGACTCAATTGACTCGAAAGAGCCAAGCTTATGTGTGGGATGTTGCGTGTGAAAAGAGTTTTGTGGAGTTGAAGAAGAAGTTAACAACTGCTCCGGTGTTGATTTTTACGAATCCAAATGAGTCGTTCATAGTGTATTGTGATGTGTCGAAGATAGGACTTGGAGGAGTTTTGATGCAAAATGGTCAAGTAGTTGCTTATGCTTATCAATGTCGTCTTCTCCTTCTCTGTTACGGCAACATCCATCTTCCTCGATATTTTCAATGCTTCTAACAAACTCTATTGAACTAGTACGACTTGAATCTCCAAGCTCCACAAATTGAAATCATTTACACCGCTGAATTTCTCAATCTCATACTTAATTGACGACATACTTTATTGTGAATCGATATCGTCAAGAACAAATCAAAATATGAGAAAGAGTGAGTTTCTTGAATAAACACAAGAAGTCCCATTAGATTTTATGAAAGAGAAAGAGAAGAAGGACGAAGAAGATCTGGAATTGGTTAAAAGTACTTTACTATTTACTTACTCAATAAGGGGTTAAAGATTACAAGTGAATAACAATAATCAAACTCTCTCAACAACCTTAGAGAACTAGTCTATTTACATATACTAAGTTAACTTCGGTAATAAGTTGACTTAGCAATTGAACTTACAAGCAAAACCCAATTCGACATGCTAACAATCATAATATTTCGACTATTGCATGCTTGAACATACTTTGACTACATCATACAAGATCAACATATGAATAGACTTTGACAACATGCTAAATCTTTGTCAAACTATGAAATTATCCCCGTTGAGACTAGAGTTCGGTCCAAATATCACTTATACTTTTAATGAAATCCTTCAATTCAAGTTTATTTAACTCAAAATATTGTAGTTGCTTGTATGCCGAAGTAGATTTTCTTTGATAAATTTATGATCAAGTAAAATCAACACAACACATTACAAAATTAAAAATACAAAAATCTAAAAAGGTAAATTTTGAAGAGTGAAGTTTAAACCTGCACCCTCTCTTGTGTAATGTTCACTGGAGAGAATCCTTTCCCCTTGTGTGCAATATGAGACGAGATTGATTGATAATGGGCAGAAATATATGCTTGTATGCTATTACATAGATGTTGCAGTTCTATGTCTATATAATTCAACAAAGTTTAAAGCTCCTAAATGTAAGTTGACCCCAAAAGAAGTCAATAGTTGTTTTGTAGCAAAACATAGCTTTGTGGCTTTTCAACCAACAACCATAAACCAAACATATATTGGGAGGATAAAACAAGGATCAAAATTCAAAACAGCTTTTGGTCAACAATGGACCAACTTTTAATAATCATTAATGTAATATAAAACCATCGTTGTTGTTGGAGTATTTTATACTAATATATCAATGACCATATATAGTAGTTGATTATCTTAAAATTGATTTCTTTGGGATAGTTTTGTCTTGCCTAAGAATTTTCAAAGAAAAGAAAAGTCAGGGTGGTGGGGAAACTGCACATTCCCAGCATTTGCTGTTCAAACTTTAGTTTACTATAGTTGAATATGTTAAGGTTGGTGAAGGACATTCTCATGAGTTACAGATTTTATTTATTTATAATAAAGTACACCTTTCATTTTAAAACTACTGTCATTGTTACTTTTTCAATTATATTTTTTATTATTGCTCTTTACATTACTTTCAAATATATTAATAGAGATAATTTTGTAAAAATGTAACATTAATTTGGATACAACAATTTTAATTGATAGTCATTTTGAAACCGACGTAGTATTATTTAAGTGATGTTGAGTGAACTAAAATGGTAAAACTCTAGTTTTTAAGTCAATTTCTTTTTTCTTCTGTAGATTGAATCTAACTGGTCCAAATTTAATTTATATTAAGATAATATTTAAATTATTATATAGTAGTATATAAAATATAATTTAAAAAATTTCTTACACTGTATAAAATAAAAATATATCAAATCATCATTATATCATACAGAATTAAAAAAAAAACTAAGAGTTAATAAAGTTATTAAAAGTTTAAACTATTAATTCTTTTCTCTTTAAAACATCAAATAAACTAAAAAATTGTGTTGATTTTTTCAATTTATATAATTTATATAATTTATTGCATGTTAATTTCAATAACACTAAAATTAATAGCATTTTTCTGTCATATAGACGACTTTTACTTTATATTTTTATAAAAAATATCAATTAAAATATAAAAATTATGTTATTTTAGACCTTCACTACATATTACTCAACAAAAATATCTAACCACATTCTAATTATTATTTGGTTATTTATTTATTTTTAATATTATGTGTGTTAAAATTAATCCAAAAGTCTATAGAAATTTTGACTCTTTCTTTTAGAATAAGAAGGATTCTTAGCGCAACAATAACAAAGAAAAGGAAAAATAGAGAAAGAAAAGAAATTAGGGTTCCAAGAAAATTTGGAGAAGAATGTTGTTACCCACAAACTGTGAGATTTTTTTCCCCTTCTATTTACTTGCAACTGCAAACCGTAAATTACAATGTGTTGATTGATTACAAAATATAAGGGTTACTCTCTATTTATAGAATTAAGTTTGCTTACATGCATATCAAAAGCCCAAAACTATAAAAGCCCAAAAATACCTATTTTTGAACTAAATCAAATCTGTGTGAAACAACTGTTTCGACACACCATTCCTTCTGTCGAGCGACCTGTTTCGACACAAGGAATTATAGTTTCAACACACCACCTAATTTATTGTGTCTAAGCTATCTATATTCATCATAGATCTTAGCTTCTTGAACACTTCGACCTACACTCCCTTCGTCATGATATCTGCAATTTTATTCTCAGTTATGCAATGTTCCAAATTCATCTCCCCTTCTGCTACATGCTCTCGAAGATAAAGGAACCTCATTTCGATGTGTTTTCTTCGATCACGCGCTATCAGATTCTTCGCCAGATTGATAGTTGACATGTTGTCGATCTTCATGGTGATTGCTCCATGACTCTTCGATGTAATCTCTTCGACCAGGTTCACCATCCATGTTGCTTGACATGCACAAAGAGAAACAACTATGTATTCTTCTTCGCATGATGACAATGTCACTACTGGCTCCTTTCTCGAACTCCAAGCAACCGGTGCACCACCTAACATAAACACATATCCAACAGTGGATTTTTGATCCTCAACATCACTACACTAACTTGAATCAGTGTACCCCAATATCTTACATTCTTTTCCTTCATCAGCTGTAGGAAAAAAAGGCCATAGTCGAGAGTTCCTTTCAGATACCTTAGTATCCTCTTCTCCGCTGCTAGGTGTGATACATTTGGCTTCTGCATGAATCTACTCCCTATACCAACAAAGTATGCTAAGTCAAGTCTTGTGTGACAAAGGTATCGAAGTGACCCAATAAATCTTTTGTATTGGGTTGAGTTGACATCATCTGAATCTGAATCTTTCGACAATTACAATTTGGGCTCAGTTGGAGTCGAAGTTGGGTTACAATCTTGCATCTCGAATCTCTTCCGTATTTCGCCTACATATCTTCTTTGATGCATCATCAAACCTCTACCACTCTCGTAAAATTCGATTCTAAGAAAATATGAGAGATTTTCCAAGTCTGACATTTCAAACTCCTCGCTCAGGTCACGTTTGTAATTTGCGATCTCCTTCTTGCAACTTCCTGTTATCAACAGATCATCGATATTTGATCCATCTCTTTTCTTTTCTTTTTTTATTGAGTTTTTATCATAATTTTTTTTTGTTTTATTTAATTTCTTATTATAATTTATTTAAATTTATTAATATTAATAATTACATCTTTTAAATTTTGAGACCCTATAATATTTTGGGTCATGTGCAGTAGAGCTTGCTTCTCTTACATAAGACCGGCCCTGATTCCGAACTTGTTTCTGAATTTGTCATGTTTATTTTATTATGTTCTTTATTTAGTTTTGATAATTTAAAATATTAAATATGTGATTAATGTTTTGAAATTTTACTTTGTATTTATCATTTAAAATATTTGAAAATTTGAGATTTTTATTTAATTTTATAATTTGTTATATGATTTAATTTTTTTAAAAAAAACTAATTGTTTTTGTTTACTTTGAAGCTATATTGTTTTTAATTTAATGTTTTTTTGATCATTTAAACCTTTTTTAAAAGTAATATGTTTACTTGGTTGTCATATTATATATTTATTACACGATCCAATTTCACTATTTTTCACCATTTGAAAATTTCGTATTAATGGTCCTTCATTAAATTTAATCACTTAATTTACTAACGTGATAGAGACATGCTGTAATTATTTCTTATTTTTATTTTTAAATTATATACATGTGACTATTTTATTTATTTTATATGTTGTATACATGTGACTATTTTATTTGACAACTAATAATATTTAACTTAAAAATCAATAACATTGTCTAATATCGGAAAATAAAAGCAGAATCAAAGTTATCTTCAGTGTCAAGAAAAAATATTGTGAATGCAAAGTGTTTTGTTATGCAACCAGAAATAATCAGAAAGTCGTAGTTGTGATGTGCAACGGTGGTGGACCTGAACTTCTGTTGCGGTGAAGGAGTGACTAATCTATAAGGTTTGCACTTCAATGCTTAAGTCAACATGTGAGATAGAAGTGTGAATAAAGTCTGAATTTGAAATTGTGCACCTAGAATTGGCGTGTATGCTCATTATATAGTGGCACGGTTATAACAACCTGTTATCTTTAAGGCGTGAAATATAGGGAGTCGTTGGATGTATCTTGACTCTGGATCTCTCGTGCACGCTTTCCCGGAGTAGTATGTCTATGTTGTAAGCAGATATAGACGAATCATTGCTTTCTCTGGGACGAGCCTATATAGTGGCATGGTTATAACGACTCATTATCTTTAAGGCGTGAAATATAAGGAGTCGTTGGATGTATCTTGACTCTAGATCTCATGCGCTCTTCCCTATAGTAGTATGTATATGTTGTAAGCGACTATTAGACAAATCACTACTTTCTTTGAGTTGATCCTATTGACTCTTCTAGTTGGCCCATAATTCTTTCCCCCAAGCCTTTGTCTCTACTTGTCTTATTTGCTCTTTGTGTAAGCCATATCTGGCTAGAATGTTACCCTAAGAGGTGATGTTGGTGTCCTTGGAAATTAATGTTATTAATGGACCCTCATGCTCCACACGTCTTCTCGTAGGTTCCATAATAATGATCTTTGTGAACTAAAACACTCAAGTGCCTTCCTGAGGCGATCCAGAGCATTGATAATGCTTCTTGCTTTTAGTAAGTTATCACACGATTATTTAAGAGTCAATTTGTATTTTCTATAATAGAAGAAAGTAGTGTCTATTATGACTAGACAAAAAAGATACTTCTGGCTCCTAAGTTAACCTTGTCTTTTCATAGACTATTTCTATCGTTTTTCAAGAGGGTAATCTTGATAAAGCCTTTCTGAACGTATCTCATTCTTTATATTTGGATGTATTAACCCCTTACGAAGATAAGAGAATTTTAATGTAGTGAGTATGGTGAATGTGCCATTCCTTTATATGAATGTACCTTCTCGATCAAGAGTTTTCGGTTGCCCTTCAACAACTTTGAAATAGATGTTTTAAATCACTTGATGGTTGTTCCTTCATAGTTGAACCCTGTGAGTTTGGCGTATATTAAATTCTTCCAGTACTAGTGCAAATATCAAAAAGAGAAAATCTTATTCTGTCTCTTTTCTTCATTCTCTCCAAATTACAACATAGTTTCGTGGCCCAGGTGTGGGGCCATGGTTTGATTAACTTGGTAAAAGTTATTCACAACTTCAAAGTATTTTTCGAGAGCCTTTAGCATTTTGAGTACTGACTATTCTTGGTTGTTCCTCTTTATAAAGAGGCCCATGCAATGGTTTGTACAATATGGATTGAGGTGGAAGACACGTGTATCGACCTATATCCCAAGTATTGGAACAAAGGTCATTTCCTGATGGGGAATGGGTTGTATGTCTACAAGGTGGACAATCTATATCAAAAGGAACTTTATTTAAAGAGAAGACTAGCTACTTTTGTCAAGGATTTGGGTTATGTCAAGGGTGTCACTCCTCGAGGCTATACTTCATGGAATAGTCTAAAATGGCTTATTGAAGACCTCTTGTCGATGGACACTTGCACCAAGGAGGAGTTGAAGGTCTTTATTGGTGAGTTTAAATATGTTTTCCCCCTGTTGTTAATTCGGTTGTCTAGAATTCTATTATCTCTGGTAATCACTATTTGCAAACTCAATAAAGAATGAGGAATCAATTCGCCAACTAAGATAAGGAATCTGATGCACCCCAACTATTATGGATCCTTCAAATATTTCGAGACCGATTAATGATCCTTCTACAATAGGGTTTGTTGGAGGTGTTGGCATCTTAAACAATCCATAGAGGTCGTTGCATGTGTTGGGCCCTCCGTCTCCTACACTCTTGGTGAAATTGGATCCACGTACTCCAAAAAAGAAGCGGGAGTTTACTTTAGAAGAAGATTACGCTTACCTTTCCAACCCGGTTTATGGGGATCTCGAAGAGGAGCTATTGAATCTAGCGTATTATATTCGATGTGTTTTTGTTGTTATATCCATTGGTAGAGCTAGTTGTTAGGATGCTTTCTTGTCTGATCAACAATGCAAGGGGAAGTAGTTGATGAAGGAGAATATTCGTAGCTTGGCGCTTCAGTGGGATACATACATACAAAAAGTATATGAATCTTCTATTTTTGTTACTAGATAGGGGATGCCTTGATTTCCCTCAATCTTCCTGGCTCGTTAATTAATCAGGTATCACTCTTGGCGAGGGGCATAACAAGGAAGGATAAAGATCTGGATTTTGCGCGGGCTACTTTATCTTCCCTCTATGTTTATTGGACGTTTATTGATGTCGTGCCCGACCTAGGGTTGGTTCCTCTTCCCTCCAAATGAAAACCTGATATGAGGTTTATGTGCGACCAACCCACTATGGACTTACGAGTGGCTAGCTACTATAGGGGTAGACTGTTATTGTCGTTTTGGTGGTTTTGCCACCTTATTTGTGTATGTGCTTTGCATTGTGAGGTTTTTATTCCTTTAATCGTAGAATTGTGGCATTTGCACAACACCCCCGAGTCTTTCTATTAGGGCTTTGATCTCATTGGTCATGCCCCAGACTCGTCGTTATCTTATGTAACACCCCCATTTTCAATTATTCATTTTTACTGAATTGTTTGTGAATTATGTGTGTTTTGTGTGCTTTGAATTATTGTTGGGTTGGGTCGATTAAAATAATTAGGTAGTGTAGAAATTAATGGAATTATTTATATTTCTTTTAGTTATTAAATAATAAGAGTGTTTATTTAATTAAGTGAATATATTGGAATATGAAAATAATAATGAAAATAAGGAGGTGTAAAGAAATTAAGGGTAAGCTGGTAAATTGGTAGGATGAGTTGGGGGGAAATAGAGAGAAAACATAATTAGGAGGAATAAGGTTATTAGAAATAGGATAAAAGTGGAGAAAGAGCCCGTTTTCATATTACATGAAAACCTGGGAGAGAAAAAAATAGTTAGGGCAAGAGGAAGGAGAGGGAGGGCTTAGGAGCAAGAGTTCAAGGATTCATTCATCTTTGCTAGAATAATCAGGTAAGGGGAAATAATTCATTTATGGATGCAATATCATGAAAGGGTAGGGTGGTGTCCCTTTGCCTCCATTAGGAATTGTTTGTTTTGTGATGTTGACAAATTTGATAAATAATGATGTATTTTATGGTTGTATGTTTGATTCAATTGTTGTGATATGTTGGTGAATCTATCATTGAATTATACTGATATGTGGTTGTTGTTGTGGTGTTGAATTCTTGAGTTTTTTTGGTGAATTTAGTTGTCCCTAGATGGTGAACCTAATGAGTAATTCAAGAAAAAACCTAATATGTTTAGGATCTATTAAATAAAATAGGTAGGATTTTGTTGATAGAACATGAATCTGAGCAAATTAAAAGCTTGTAATTGGGTCTAATATAGCACTAAGCGATTGGAATACTGGGCACTGTCACGCAACAACAAAACTGGGATTTTTGGAAAAACACACATGACAATCTATTGTTCCCATAATAAAACAAATTGCACTAGTGTAAATTTCGGAAATTACACTCATGACAATCGACTTTCATGCTTTAGAAAAAATGTTTTTTAGGTATGGCAGGCTTGGTGGCAATCAGTTATCACTTTGTGTCAATCGGTTGTCTCTGTATCATATTTTGATAAACTTTATACATGCTTTGACGTTTTACCTCATAACTTGTTAACCGTGTATCCAATCGACGTGACATTTAAGGTGTTAGGAAGCTAGAACTCATAGCTATAATATAGTAGTAATATAGATATGTGAATTGTTTAAGTATTAGTCATATGCCTACTATATTGGTGAAGTTTTGTTTATATTTTTTGTTAATTAATTGGTGTAATTATTGTGATAATGTTGATGTGATTATGATATGAATTGTTATGCATATAATTATAACATGTTAAGTTGATATATGTAGTTTTGGTGTGGAAACTACCATGTGATTGTTGTACAAGAATCAAACGGTTTGATGGGATACCGTTAATTGTTGTTTAAATGTTATGATGATGCATTCATTCATTCATGCATCTTATATTGTTGTTATTGCTAAAAGAGGCGGGGGTTCTCATTGAGGGGACTTGTGACTATCTCAAGCTCAGTGTGGGGCTTTTAGATTAGTGTGGAGCTCATGGATTCAATAGATGGAACCCAGTTCATAATGAGATCCATTGTTGAGATTGGTACCACGTGCATACGAGTCATCAATGTGTTATGAGTTACATTGCATGGATAGATGCATATGATGGTGATGTGGGTGAGTT
Organism: Lathyrus aphaca; assembly: GCA_963966055.1. NCBI lineage: Eukaryota > Viridiplantae > Streptophyta > Magnoliopsida > Fabales > Fabaceae > Lathyrus > Lathyrus aphaca. Next base: position 105,644,290 of record OZ014521.1, read on the forward strand.
ATGGATACTTGTGGATGTGGTGCATGATTGATTTCTATGTGAATGTGTATGTAGTGAACTACTTTGCTTATGTATGCACCGTTAATTATTTGAATGTATTCTCACCCCCTATTTGTGTTGTTGAGTTTATGCTTCTCTGGAGTATAAAAAATCAAGTACCTGAGTATGAGCTTGAGATTGAGGACAATTTTATGCCTCCTTAGTTGCACTGTTGGGGAGAATCTTTGTGATAAAGAAGGATATAAACACTCAAACAGTGGGGACGCCTAGGTTATAACAGATTTCCTAGCAATCTCTAAGTATGCTTCATACAATTGGAGTGATCTATGAGGGGTGGCGTTAACAATGGTCATAAAGTTTGCTTCAAAGGAATTAAAAGGGATTAGAACCCTCAGCTCATGGATGATGGGCATGTAAAAATAAAAATAGGGAATAGATGAATCGAGATTTCAAGCTTTCACAATCAACTGACATTTTGGCGTCTATGGTCAATCAAGTGAAGCTTGACGTCTCCCAATAACGTTATAGATACCCAAGAGACATATGGAAAAAAGGTGATGAATCACTCTCCACTAAAAGGTTTGTTTCCCATTAAAAAGGACACCTTCAATTGAGGCACCTGCCTTTTTGCTGAGTGACTCGACTCCCATTAAAAATGACGCCTTCAGCTAAGGACTCACCCATTTTCTAAGGGAATCGCTTCATAGTAAAAATGGAGAATTTGGTTGAGGGATTCTCCCTTTACTGAAGGGCCCATCCCCAACTAAGAGACTATCCCCGACCACAAAGCTTAACCCAAAGGAATTATGAAAACACTTACCCTTTTACCAAGACATTGTGCTTGAGGGACTATGTAGTGATATATTTATGAGAACTACAAATAAGGGTGACCTGAGGGTGCCTTCCATGTGAAGCATCGCCAGTACATGGCCTTTGTGTGGCATGTGGTACTCTCCCTCTAAAAAGACATGTACAATATTATTACCCAGAAACTGAACACATAGACGAAGTCATAGCATAACTCTTTAGAAAGTAGGAATTCAACAGTCTCCCACAATCAAGGAAGAGCAATTGCAATCTCCTAGGGTTTCCTAAACCATATTCCCAAAGTTCCTTTATAAATTCATCTTCCCTAATACAAGATAAGACAAATCATTATACCTTCAGTATACATGCATAATACAAAGCTTCTCACCTCACGTGGGTTTTCTCTATCCATAGCCCAAAAAAACCACCAAATAAATAGGCTCTCTCACCATTGTGAGCAAACCCTAACCACCCTTAACTACAAAGGCCTTTGATTATTCCCTACCCACGTAGGGATACCACGGACTCCTATACTTTTTGACAAGTAGGAAATGACTTAAACATAATCTCATAAGCATTAGTCAATTATGCGACAAAGGGCGCACTATAAATTTTGATACACTAAGTTGTATAATAGAACACAAGGCTGACAAGAAGAACATGTATAAGGGTTTTAAAGTTGAAAATTTCTATACATTTAACCTTGACAATGTATCAAGTAGTGGTACCAAATACTTAATCACCTAGAGTGAACTATTGGTTGTAGCATAAATGTTACCTAAAAGAGTATCTAAGATTCTAGTTGTCGGTTTACCAAAAATAAATTTCTAAAGAGAAATTATGTTATGCTTTCCAAAATGGAAAGCAACCAAGAGTGAATTTTAAATCTAAAAATTGCATTTCAACAACAAAACCTCTTGAGATTCTTCATCCAGACCTCTTTGGTCCTTCTAGGACAAAAAAGTTAGGAGAAAACTTTTATGGTTTTGTAATAGTAGAATATATATATATATATATATATATATATATATATATATATATATATATATATATATATATATATATATATATATATATATATATATATATATATACTTGGACTATATTCTTAACACACAAGGAGAAACTTTTGAAGCTTTTGTTAGATTTACCAAACTTGTACAAAACCATTTAAGTTTGAAAATAACCATATTGAGAACCAATTATGGTGGTAAATTTGTAAACCATCACTTTGAGGAATTTTACAACAAAAACGGTTAATCCCACAACTTCCCATGTTTGTGCACTCCACAACAAAATGTCATTGTATAATGCAAAAATTTGTGTTTTTGAAGAACTAGCATGAACTATGTGATAAGGGAGATATGTCTACCAAATATTTTTGGGCAGATGCAGTTAACACTACCCGCCACACCTTAAACTGGATGGTCGTTAGATTTATCCTAAAAAAGACCCCATATGAGTTACTTAATGGTAGAAAACCAAATATCTCTTACCTATGCATTTTTTTTGCGAGTGGTTTATTTTAAATAATTGTGAGGACAAGTTAGGCAAGTCCAATGCTAAATTAGATGAAGGAATCCTCCTTGGGTATTCTTTATACTAAAGCATATAAGGTTTTCAATAATAGAAACTCAGTCGCTGAAGAATCAGTTCATGTAACATTTGATGGATCCAAACCCTAAGAGACGGGAAAATGTAGTTTGTCTGATTTTGATATTTCAGGAATAGTCACATAAGACTTAGTAAAAGATGATGCTTTAGAAGTAGATCTTCCAAAGAAGGAGGATATTAAAGATGATAAGGAGGAAATTGAACAAGATGACAAAGCAAAGGAGAGCATAAACCAACTTCTTCGGGATTGAATCGTCACAAAGGACCATCTGTTATACAATATTCTTGGAGACACTAAAAAGAGAGTAAGAACTCATTCTTAATTAAATAATTTATGTAACTATTTATCTCTCAAGTTGAATCGAAATCTATCACATATACCTTGACTGATGAAGGTTGACTATTTTCTATGCAAGAAGAACTCTATCAATTTAAAAGGAATGACGTAAGGGATTTAATTTCATGCCCTAAAAACAAAATTGTCATGGCACCAAATGCATTTTTTGAAACAAACTCGATGAAAATGAAAAAATTACAAGAAATAAAGTGAGGCTTGTGGCAAAAGGATATAATCAGGCTGGAGGGATAGGCTTCTTTTAGAATTATCTTGTCGTCTTGATTTCAAGTTATATCAGATGAACGTTAACTATGCACGTCTCAACCTCCATGTTTTGAGGATCATGAAACCCCGACCATTATTTAAAATTGAAAATAGTTCTCTATGGTTTCAAAGAAGCTTTTTGAGCTTGGTATGAACGACATGGTGACTTCTTAATAAGGAAATAGTTTAACCATGAAATTATTGACACCACATTGTTTATAATGTAAGAAAAATTATTTGTTATCTTAAATTTATGTAGATGATATCATATTCGATCTCCTAATGAGTCTCTGTATAAAGAGTTATCAAATACAATGTAAGACGAACTTGTGATGTCCCAAATAAAAGAACTCAATTACTTCTTAAGTTGATAGGCAAACAAACATATAAAGGCACTTTTATTAGGCAAACCAAATATTGTTTAATATTGTTTGGAGGCTTTCAAGAAATACAAAATGAAAAATGACAACTCTATTTAGGGGTGTTCATGGGTACGGGCCAACCCGCGAACCCACTCATCCAACCCAACCCAACCCTTATTTTTACCCAACCCAATCATGCACGGGTCCAACCCGAACTAACCCATTCAAACCCATTGGTGTTTGGTTCGGGTAACGGGTTTGAAGTTTTAAATCCAAGAACCCGCGAACCCAACCCATTAATATATCTCACACTATTTTTATTTAATTTTATTTATAAATTATCTAGCATAATTCTTAGAATGCATATATTTTTTTTAATATAATTATAGTTTTTATTAATTGTAAAAACATAAGTCTAAATCAAATTTGAGAGATCAATTTTATCTATTCAAAGAGAGATATATCTTAATTTTTATATTATACTTTACACCATTTGTATATTTTTTATTAACCAATAAATTTTATTCAAATTGAATAGTAAAAGTTTATGATTTATTTAATTTTTTTGTAATATAAATAAGTTAATTAAATGATAGATTTTATTTAGAATTTGAAAATTATGTTTAGTAGATGACCCACGAACCCAACCCAACCCAACCCATTGATAAACGGATTGGATTGGTTCGGGTATAATCTTGAAATTACGGGTTGAACACTCAACCCAACCCAAAGAATATTGACCGGGTCGGGTATTGGATTTAATCAAATTAGACCCAACCCAACCCACGAACACCCCTAACTCTATTTCTACATCTATAACTTCAAATCTTCTAATCGACAATGGCAAATAAAAAATAATGGTTGAAATCACAAAATATCAAGATATTATCACATTTTTGCTTTATTTAACCGCATGATATTATAACACTTTTGCTTTATTTAACTACAAACTTATCTTATACTTTAATATTTAGTATATATCCATGTATGATATTTCCTCTCTTCCAAAATAAATGTCGTATTTTATAAAATTATTTGTTCTAAAATAAATGTTGCTTTTATTTTCTAATACAATTTTAATTTATATCTTTCAATTATATCATCTAATTAATACTCTTAATTTATTATTCTCTCGTTTTATATTTATGATAATTTGAATATACCAATAATAAATAAGGATAGTTTGATAAAAATATTATTATTTGTTGTTATTTCTTTAATAAGTGAGAAATAACCAACTATAATGGAGAGAATAAGTTTTAACATTATGGGAGTAACAAAGGAGGAAGGATCATTGAAGGAGATCCTCTTGAAAAATGAAATTGGACAAACAGGCTCTCATCTATTAATCATAGATGTGTCTAGCAAACCAGCAAGGCACATGGTACTTTTTGCCTCTATCTTTCTTTAGCTGGAAGAGATCCCCTTTTCATCTTGTCTCTTCAAACCTTTGTTTACACTTTTGTTCGCTAAGTATTATTAAGGAGCTAGTATCCTCGATTGTCTTTTTATGTAAGTAATAATTACAAACAAACAATGTTCTATGCTCATAAGGAAATATTTAGTCAGTTCTACGAAATACTGTCTCAAAATGAATGGTTAGTTCATCTTCACACAAATTAAAAAAATTAATATACAATATTAAAACACCCTTGTTAGCCATATTAGTTGTAAATATAAAATTTGTTCAAAACACCCACGGTTTGATGATTCATAAATGCCACCCCATGCAGTTGGTTACTTGGTTTACTGTTGCTTTTGTCACCCTTAATTCTTTCACCTCAAATTCTTAGTCTGTCTGCACTAAATGCATGATCATGCGCTCGCAGAGAATCCTGTTCCTGACTGATGGCTGTATAAGTATTAATCCTGGTCATTTTCAAGTGTTATTCTTTGAGGGAAACACAAGTCAGATCAGCATCATTTTCATTTCGTAAATGATCCTTCAATTTTCTGTTTATGGGCGGGAATATAAAGGCTTTTTGATGGCTGTATATTGATCTTTTCAAAGGACTCTTTCTGAGACAGAGACACTAGATATACCAATTCACGTTTCATTTCGTAAATGAACCTTCAATTAGGATATACTTTTTTCCATTTCATTTTCTTTGGTTTAATTCCTATATAATGTAAAAGTTGGAACAATCCCAACAAATGAATTGCAAATCCATCTCTAAAGTCCGAGGAGGGTAAAATTCATCTACTTACCGTAATGTGTACAAAGGTAAAACAATCATAAAAGCACTAATTCTATCCAATCTCTTCCTAACCTTCTTTTGACCATCTATCTATCTATCCTCCTCAACTAGAAAAATTATCACCACATATTTCTTGCTACTCTTTGGCCTAAAACTGCATTTGATTATTGTCAATACCCCTGGGTTATATGAGAGATTTATACACCCAACCAATGTCACAATGCAAATCCTGGAGCAGATGCTCTTAGTCCCAATCCAATTAGTAATTCCCACACTTGACAATGCAAATCCTGGAGCGGGTGCTCTTACAGTCCCAATACAATTAGCAATTGCCACACTTGACAAGGCAAATCCAATTAGCAATTCCCACACTAGACAAGGCAAATCCTGGTGCGGGTGCTCTTAGTCCCCCAATCCAATTAGCCATTTCCACACTGAAACCAACAATCAATGTCCACAACTCCCTGTAACAAAAATTAAAGACAATCATAAATTTGGCCGGCTATGCTAACTGCAAAACACTCCAGTCATAATAGCAAAAGGATATAACTCTATCAATCAAATTGACATATACCTATCCCACACAATCAAGCACTAAAGCAATGAAGTAACATTTCCCGCCCCGCCGTCCAGCATTGGTCTAAATGACCGTTAGTTCCAAAACCCATGCCCCGCTACAAGTGACCATTGTCAGCTTCAGAATCACTTCCGGAAGAACTTCCAGAATCTGAATCTGCAACATGATCAAAATTGAGATTCCTGCCCATGATAATTACAGAATCCAAACAAAACATGAGTAGGAAAATGTTATACCACTAGATGATGATGAATCACTACCAGAACTGCTGGAACTACTGGAACTACTGCTGGCATGGCCACCAGCACCACCCATATCTCTATCTTTCTCAATCTCCACAGGGGGGAAATTGTTCATCGGCATATCATCGCCAATGTCAACATCTTCATCAACTGTGTCTATCTTCTTCTGCTTTTTCCCCTCAGCTGGTACTGCTAAATCAACTTTCTCCTTATCAGACAACTCCTGTCAATGCAAACAAAAGATTAGACTGCTACAAAACACTATCAACAATGCTACATTGCAAAGTAACATCATTAACGGAATGAAAAAATGGACAACAAGGTTTTTACCCCATTGCCTTTGTTTGAAGGCACATTATTATTATCCATTAGCGCCTGCCGCTTAATCTTGCTCACCATCTTTTTCCAATTTGTCACTAATCGATCAAGTTCCCAGAGTGTCTCGGTGTCAACAGCCTCCATATCAAGCTCAATCTCATCTCCATCCTGCTCCAAATGCCCATTTCTCTTCCTAATGATCTGCACCACCTGTTCCATTTTCTCTGGCGGTAAAATCTGCAACCCAAGCCCCAACTTATGTTTTTCTTCAATATTCATTTCCCTTTTGTTTGGATCCCTTGCCTTGGGCTTGGGCTGCTTCAAGGGCTTCACCGGAGGTGCACGCATTGGGGAAGGTGTGCGCACTGGAGACTGCACCAATGGTGGATTGGAAGTGCTTGGCTGATTAGAAGTACTAGCAAGCTCAGGCAGTGGCTCTTGTGGTTTAGCAACGATTGGAGGGATTGGAATCAGATTATCTTTCTTTTTAACTTTCTCCCTCACTGGTTCAACATGGTTCCATGAGCTAGCCTGTAATTCGTCATCAAAACCACGTTCTTCAAATTTATCATGTATCGGACGATAAAGCTCCTCAAACTTCATAAGTAACTGCATCGCGGCAGTGTTAACATCATGACCCTTTGGATTGTAGGTCAATGCATTGTTGAAGGTTAACCGCACATCATAGGCAAAATCCTCTGGCAAAGCATAAGCATTCTTGGAGAGTTTATTCTTTACAGTGCCCAGATCCATAGGATGCTTAATTATTTCGAAATAATCGTGAATTCCAAAAGCCGTTACATCAACTGGATTGTTAAAGATCCAACTGCTTTTATTTTTCCTCAGCTTCATCAAAATCTGACCACAAGCCTTCATCAGGTCCCCAACCTCTGGCTGTGATCTCTTCAATTCCCGAGCCGGAAAAGGCCGTTTGTTGCCTGAGACCTTCTTGCTACTTGATTTCTTTGGGGGACCACCACCGTTGTTGCTTGGTCTGGATTTAAAATCGCCTGACTCAATTCGAATCTTGAGCTGTCGAATTTGTTCAAGCTCCGATACAAGACGATTTTTAAGCTCGTTGAGCTCTGTCTTGGTGTAAGAAGCGATGTTGAAGGTCAGATATTGTGAATGATCAGCAACCGCGTCATTGGCTCGCCGGTTGATTGAGGAAGCATCATCAGACGGTGATTGAGTCCTCTTATTGTTACCAAATTTAGGGTTAGGGTTAGCGTATGGAACTTTACCCATGAATCCTGCTCCACCGCCTCTATGCTGCGGCCAGTTTGGTTCGTTGCGATTGGCAAGGACTGCGGATGCCATGTAAATGCAGAATCAAGGCCGACCGGTGAGACTCCGGCGAATCTCCGGCATGAAATTCCCAATGCGGATCGTACAGAACATGAATATAATGAACTCGTACGATCACGTGTAGGTAAGAGCTCTACGCGCCGTTTGAAAACCTCACGCGCCCCCGGCGGAGAGACAACTTCTGGATCTAGAGAGAGAAGCGACGGATATAAAAAGAGCGTGTAGGGTTTGGAATTTCGATTACCCTAATCTGAGCGAGAAAGAGAAGGGGCTTGAGCCACTTCTTAAAGGCGATGAGATCTGCCCGAGGATGTTTCGGGTAGTTTCTTTTACCTCTGATTCGTTCCAATTCGTCCATCCAACGGTACTAACTGTTTCTATAATTGCCCGTGAAATTGACCGAAAGATCTGGCATGAACGGTTGAGATCGTGATTTTCTTCCACGTGCCTGGCTTCTTGCCGTTGATCAAGAGGTGGTGATGCTGGAAAATCTCTTGGATGATGGGCTTGAGTTTGAAAATAATTTTAAAAACATCGACCCGACCCGACCAGATCACAAATTAATGACGTGGCATAATGTCACGAAGGGAATAAATCGTTACGCACCACGCACGGCGCGTAAACAATAGTAGTAAGAAACGCTTGGACGGTACCGTTTGGAGGTGAGGATAGTTTAGTAAAGGAGCAGTGAACGTGGAATATGAGAGAGAAGTTACACACTGGACGTAGAGGACCAATTCCTCCTTTCATACCATATCCCTGAATTTTCACTCAACCATAATATCATCCACCTAGGTTTTTTTTTTCAAATTTATTTATTCTTAAAATAGAAACTGGAGACTTTAATAACTAGAAGATTTTTTCTAGGAACACGTTAAAAATGTTGAATTGAAGTATTTTTATTCTAAATCTATAGAATTTCAATACATAGATCACGAATATAATATAAAATTTACTTATATTATAGTACTTTCCATTATTTTTGGACATGAAATAAACTCCCGTAAAGTTGTATAATTTAAATTGGTGGACTATTAAAAGATTGACTTATACTTAAAAGGTAAAATCAAGATAAAATACTCTTAACACATTTATCTGTTTTTTATATATAGTTATTGTGCGAACATATTTGTCAAATTTTTGTTTTGGAAATTATATCTGCATTAATATAAAAGTCGCATACAATATTTTATACAGAATTAATGGTCATGCTATATAAGATTATGGAACACTTACCTGATTTATATTTCATTTGAGCCTTGATCCTATGTGTAGTGAACTGCAATTTCACCTGTCTCTCATTTTATATTGTTCTGTAGCATTATTTACTTTTTCAGGTTAGGTGTTGCTGGTGGAATATATTTAGAGTTCTTTGGAGATTTTATTTTGGTGCGCGGTGTATTTGAGATGTCAGCATGTATGTATTTGAGTTTGGTTAGTTTCTGGATAGGTTGTTGTATGTATCGGGAATGTGGGTTTCTTTTTTTCTTTGATTTCTAGTATGTCTTTTGTTGGGTTGGCTTGCTTCTTCTGTAAATATTGTAATGTTGGTGCCCTCATTCATCAGCGTGTCTTGTGTTAGAATTAGGGATGAAAACAGGTTGGACCAGGTGCGAGTTTACATTATCCAAACTCGTACTCGAAATCACCACCCGAATCTAAATGCTATTCAGATGATAAAATAACACTCATATCCATATCCGTTGGGTTCAGGTTTTTTCACCCAACCCGAATCCGTTAGACAAATTCGTCAAAAATATAGAATTAAATGATTATTGAATATGTTTGTGTTAATGTTATTTTAAATCTTTAATGAACTATTATCACTTTTAATAAGCAAAAATATTTATTTATTTTTCAACTCATATAATAAAAGGGTATGTCTAACTTATGCAACATTGTATAGGATAAGAATAATTAATACATCGTTTTAATGTTAATAATACAATGTTAATAGGGAAAAGAGAAAATAAAAATCACTTTACTATAGTCTATTAATTGGATGCGTGAGAGAGAAAATAAATAAAAAAATCAATTTGTGAAAAAAGAATAATTAATATGATAATTTATACGAAAGAAAATGGTGTATTAAATGGTATATTAATTGTCCTTATCATATGCAATATTGCATAGTTTAGAAAAACCCACAATAAAAAATTAATTAGTCTACTTAATTTAATAAAAGTATATAGTTTTACTTATAATAATATTAAGAAAACAAAATTTTAATTAATATAAATTGTATTTAGAATTAAAATAATAATAATAATTTTAATTAAAAATTTAAAAATTATCCATTGTATTTTCCAAGTAAATTATCTATCATATAGTAAAACTTCATAATAATATTAAATAAAGTGGATGTAATTTAAGGTTTCGAGCGCGAGTTTCACACTATTCAAACTCGTACCCGAAATATCGGGTGACATCCAAACCCAAACTTGAACTCAATCTATTCAGGTTTTCACCCGTGGCATCTATATAAAATTAGTTTGTTTTTGTAAAAAGTAATAACTTTTAGCTTTTAAAACAAGTAATTGAGACATTCTAAAAATATTTTCTTATTCTTATATTCATTATTATTCTTTATATCATGTTTATAGTCCAAGAGAAGATTGTATTTGGTTGTCTAATTGTCTTAGTTATAGTTTAAGAGAAGACTGAACTTGGTGTCTGAGGGAAGACTGATTCCTTGTGATGAGGTCTTAGTTAAAACCCAAGATTGAAGTTGAAAGATTTCAATAGAGAAAATTTGTCATCTCTAAAGAAAAGGAAATTGGTTTATATATGTCTTGATTGAAGTCCAAGGTTGAAGTTAAACAAAGAAAACTGACTCTTCTGAGAAAAGTTTATTTGTCTTGTACAAAGCCCAAAATTGAAGCTAAAAGATTGTGAGAGACTGACTCATGAAGAAGATTTATTTGTCTTGTACAAAACCCTAAGATTGAGGTTGAAAAAAAGTTTGAATTCATCAGATAAAACCTAGTAAGTAGGTTATCTGGGGGAAATATTATTGCACTAAGCTCCAAAAAGAGGCCAACTGTTGTAGGAAATTTATTGTATGAAGCCCAAGGGGAGGTTGATCTAAAGGTCCGCTTGAATGATTGTGATTGGATAAATTATTTGTGAAAATTTAATTGAACAAACCCCAAGAGGAGGCTATTCCAAGGGGGTTTCCTTTTTCTTAAGGAATCTTAGAGACTTTCCAAGTTTGTTGTGTTGATGCCCTTGTGGGAAAAGGATTCAATGAACAAAGCCCAAGAGGAGGATGACCACTATGGGGAAGTATAGGAGAGAAATCAATTGAACAAAGCCCATTATGAGAAATGAAATTTATTGAACAAAGCCCGAGAGAAGGCTATCTTTGTGAGAAATTTCTTTCAGTTCATAGTGGAAGATGCCCTAGAGGTTCTTAACTCTGACTAGGGGAATCAATTGTATAAAGCCAAAGAGGAGTCTATTTTATCCATTTGTTGGGGAAAGAGGTACCTATTGAACAAAGCCCAGGAGGAGGCCATCAATTCCATCAAGGTGTGAGAGATTGTTTCTTTGATATCACTGTCTGTTGGGAGAATTCCATATGCGGTGGAGAGTGTGGACTAAGGATCTATCATATACTTTTAGGAAGCCCATAAGTCCTTGTACAGAGTCCAATAGAAGGCTAGCTGGGAGGTCAAGATGTGGGAATGACAATTCCTACAGACTTTGATGCTTCTGTAAATGGGTGATTGACTACAAATATACCATATGCTTTTAGGAAGCCTGAGGGTCCTTGTACAAAGCCCAAGAGGAGGCTGAGAACTTCTAAGAAGCATGAAGGGTCCTTGTATAAAGCCTAAGATGAGGCTGCTACTGATTTCTATCATATGCTTTTAGGAATACTATCGGGACAATTTGTACAAAGCCCAAAAGAGAGGTTGTTTTCACCTTTAAGAGGCCTGGTGGACTCAATTGTACAATGCCCAAGAGGAGGCACGATGTACAGTTTAACACCTGATTTATGAATTAATTATTTATTTGATTAATTTGGCGTGAATATATGAATATTATGAGCCAATATGAAGAATTTGAATTCGATGATGATCTGATGACGATTATGTGATGGTTTTGAAGAATTTTTGGTTATGGGACGTTTAAGTGCGTCGAAGAATTATAGGGTATGTTTGAATAATCGAAATAATTATTTATTTAATTAATTAAGTCGATTATTGGATTAATTAAATTTTTGTGAGAACAATTGAGTTCGGTGATGGGTCGACGAGAGATATTTGGCGAATGACGATTTTGTAGATTTACCGATTTAATTCAGAGAAACAAAATTAGTTAGAATTAATCGATTAAAGAAAATAGAATAATAAGTGTTATGGATTGGCCCAATGACTAGGCATGGCCCAATCCTCTCTTGCTCAAGCGACGACCCAGTAGCCCAAACGTCAAAGGGACCTACCAGATCCACGCTCCTTAAATGGTCGGGACTCGTCGACCATAGCTTCCCATGGTCGGTCCTTTCTGCTCATTCTTGACCTCTACTCAACAGTGGCAGAAGTCACCCAGATTCGACCAAGACGCCTCCTGCTCGGATATAGGTGTGCTCTGTAGAAGCAAGCTTCTCAAATTATATTTTGATGATAACAACTTTACAATAAGTCTTGAAAGCACACAAAAAGGTTCATGCAAGATTTGATCAAAATGGAGTCTTCATAAAGACATAAGATTTTTTCATCGGAAGGTATAATCTTATTTCTCATGAATAAATAATGTCAATAATTGTTCACCTTATGATGCACTCACATTATCTATTTTTTGGAACAAACTACTGCATGCCTATTGTTACTGATCTAAATTCAAAAGAAAATTTTTCTGAGTTTTGATCAAGTAACCGGTTACCCTTGGGGTAGTAACCGGTTACTTCAACCCCGGTTTGAATTTTTTTTGGAACGTTACAGCAAGTAACCGGTTACCCTTGGGGTAGTAACCGGTTACCACTGTTCAAATTTCAGAAAATTGTTTTGTTTCAATTTAAATTATGTCTTTTGTTTTTAAATTGAATTGAGACATCTTTTCATAAATTGTACCTTTTTAAAGAGATGTATTGACTCTTATAAAAACTTTTCATGTGCTGAATTTTTTTTCTTCACCTCCTATAATTTTCAAAAAACATTTTCTTGCTCAAAAATCTCAAAACTTTCATAAAAATATCAAAGTGCACTAAAAAGTAAAACTTTACATACACTTTAGTGGACACTTATATTCATTATTGTGAGTGAGAAATATCAATAAAAGGAGAAGATCAACATTGCTTGATATTACAAAGACTTCATCATTGTCATCTCTACATTTAAATCTATTCAAGAAGTATTTCTTTTGTTGACTTGTGATCCAGGATTGTTGGACACAAGGGTTGGTGTTGTAAGAGGATTGTTCTTCAACACTTGTTTTTGTGTAGTTGTTAGAAAGTAGGCTTCACCGATTTATGGTGTGATAGGTTGTACAATTCTAAAACTATAATAAAATCTCTTACGAGTCGTAAGGGGACTGGAGTACTCTCGATCTGTGAGTGGAACCAGTATAAATCCTGGTGTCGTTTACTTTTCCGCTTTTACCGTCTTTACAACTTAGAACCTTAAGCAAAAGTTCAATCACCGATAAAATTTTGGAAAAATTTCTAAGAACCTAATTCACCCCCTCTTAGGCTCTATCTGGTCTTACATTTGGCATCAGAGCAAGTTATAGGTAACTTGTTCCTAGTGATCCAGCATGGCTTCCGCAAGCACAAATCCGATTTTCAAAGACGGTGGAAGTAGCAACAAGCTCCCACTCTTCTCCGGAGAATATTTCGATTTCTGGAAAATCATAATGAAGACACTTCTTGAAGCCCAATGAGAAGGTATATGGGAAGAAGTTGAAGACGGTCCACATAATCCGATGAATGTTATCAATGGCGTTGGAACCGCGAAGTTGAAAAGCACTTATGATGAAGATGATAAGAAAAAGCTTCTAAATGAGAAGAAGGCAATCAACATACTCCAAAGCGCTCTTAGTATGGATGAGTTCTTCCGTGTATCTCAATGTAAATTGGCAAAGGAAATTTGGGACACCTTGGTAGAAACACATGAAGGAACCACCGAAGTGAAGAGATCGAGGCTAAACACACTAAGTTAAGAATATGAGATGTTCTGAAAGCAGCCCGGTGAATCTATAGTAGCACTACAAAAGAGATTCGTCCATCTAACAAATCCCTTGATTGCTCTCGGAAAAACATTTACAAATGATGATTTCAACCTCAAAGTCCTAAGATTCTTATCAAGAGAATGGAAACCGAAAGTGACCGCTATCTCGAAAAAGAAGAGTCTCTCAACAAAGGAATCCGCATCTCTATTTGGCAAACTTCAAGAACAAAAATTGGAACTTGGAAGGCTTGAGAAACATGAAATTCAAGAAAAGAAGTCCAAAGGAATTGCTTTGAAGGTTGATTCAAAAGACGATAAAGATGATGAGACGTATGAAGATGAGAACTTTATGCTTCTTGTAAAGAAGCTTGGTAAGTTTTTTAATAAAAATAAAAATTCCTCTTATGCTAAAAAGAATAGAAATTTCAGGAAAAAGGAAGCATCCACATTGATGCAAGATGTCACTTGTTATGAATGTGGAAAGCAAGGTCACATAAAGTCGGATTGCCCGAAACTTGCAAAGAAAGGAGGATTCAAAGGAAAAAAGGAATTCAAGAACAAAAAGGCGTATGTTGCTTGGGACGATAATGAGATAAGTTCTTCGTCGGAATTGGAAAGCGATGAATGTGCAAACATGGCTCTAATGGCTTTACATCACTCTGATGACGAAAAAGATGAGGTTAGTAGCAACTTTTCCATTTATGATAATCATGCACAAGATGTTATAGATGAAATTTTAAAAGAATGCAAGACTTTGTATAAAAATATTTCATCCCTAAAGAAACGAATTTCATCTCTAGAAGAAAATAATATTGCTTTGGAAAAATATGTTAAAAGTGAAAAACAAAAGTTGATGGATGAAAAACGAAATGTTGTTTGCAAGAATTGTGAATCTTTATCTTTTTAAATTGTTCAACTTAAAAGAGTTCTTGAAAGATATGAAAAAGGTCAAATTGGCTTGGAAGAAATTCTTAGGCACCAAAGATATTCTAATGATAAAAGTGGATTAGGATATTCTAAGTTTTCTAAACCAAGCACAAATGAGACCATTTCTGTTAAAGCAAGTGAACAAATTGTTAAAGAAAAAGTAAACAATTCTAAGAGTGTGCATCAAAGTCATAAAAAGAAAAGGGTTGTTAAGAAAAAAAACTTATGCTCCTAGATATAGAAGTCATTTTCAACCTACTTGTTTTTATTGTGGAATCAAATGCCACACACCTAATGCTAGTTGTTGGTCTTCCAAAGATTAAGTTCATCAAGGATAAGTTATGTGACGCTTGTAAAAGGGGAAGCAAACCAAGACAACTTTCAAATCCAAGAAAGTGGTGTCCACATCTAGGCCACTACAATTGTTGCATATGGATCTCTTTGGTCCATCAAGAACGAAAAGCTTCTGAGGTAACGTTTATGCTTTAGTTACTGTTGAGGATTTCTCTAGATATACATGGACATTGTTTCTAGTGCAGAAAAGTGATGCTTTCAAAGCCTTCAAGAAGTATGCGAAACAAATACAAAACGAGAAGTCACTCACAATAGCCTCTATTAGAAGTGACCATGGTGGAGAATTCCAAAACACATCTTTTGAAGAATTTTACGAAGAGCATAGAATTTCTCACAACTTCTCCGCACCAATGACTCCTCAACAAAATGGTGTCGTAGAAAGAAAGAATAGGTCGTTGGTGGAGCTAGCAAGAATGATGCTTAGCGACTCAAATCTTCCTAAATATTTTTGGGTGGATGCGGTAAGCACAACATGTTTTGTAAGCAACCGTGTCAACATTCGGCCGATTCTCAAAAAGACTCTGTATGAGTTGTTCAAAGGAAGGAAACCGAATATATTATTCTTCCATATTTTCGGGTGCAAGTGTTTCATTCTCAACAACGACAAGGACAATCTTGGTAAGTTTGATGAGAAGTTCGACGAAGGTATCTTCCTTGGTTACTCCCTCTCTAGTAAAGCCTTTAGAATTTTTAATAAAATAACTCTTGTTATTGAAGAATCAATTCATGTTTCTTTTGATGAAAATAACCCCTCAAAAGAGGATAATATTCTTGTTGATGATGATGATGATATAATAGATATGTCACAACCATAAAAAGAAGTTTCAAATGATCAACCGAAATCACAAGAAGATGACACTCAAATCATTGAAGAACATCATGATTTACCGAAGGAATGGAGGACTCATAGAGATCACCCAATCGATAAAGTTATTGGTGATATTAGCCAAGGTGTTGCAACATGACTAAATCTCAAGGATGCTTGTCTCAACATGGATTTTGTATCTCAAATCGAACCAACCAAAGTCGATGAAGCCTTAGGCGACGATCAATGGACAGTAGCAATGCAAGAAGAACTCAACCAATTCGAAAGAAATCAAGTTTGGAGTCTCGTACCAAGACCGGACAACAAGCACATCATAGGAACAAGATGGGTGTTCAAGAACAAACTTGATGAGAATGGAATCATAATTCGTAATAAAGAAATATTGGTCGCACAAGGATAAAACCAAGAGGAAGGAATCGATTTTGATGAGACATTCGCTCCGGTAGCAAGGTTAGAAGCAATTCGATTATTACTTGCTTATGCTTATTCTATGAATTTCCAGTTGTTCCAGATGGATGTAAAAAGCGCTTTCCTAAATGGCTACATCAATGAAGAAGTCTATGTAAAACAACCTCCGGGCTTTGAAGACTTCAAGAATCCCTCACATGTTTACAAGTTGAAGAAAGCCCTTTATGGCTTAAAGCAAGCACCAATAGCGTGGTATGACCGCCTCAGCAACTTTATTTGTGAAAAGGGATTTGTAAAAGGAAAGGTTGACAAGACTTTGTTCATAAAGAAGATAAAAGGTAGCACCTTATTGGTTCAAGTCTATGTCGACGACATCATCTTAGGTTCAACGAACAAAGATCTTTGCGAAGAGTTTTCACTTATGATGCAAGGAGAATTCGATATGTCCATGATGGGAAATATGAACTATTTTCTTGGACTACAAATCAAACAAACAAAGGATGGCATCTTCATCAACCAATCCAAGTATTGCAAGGAATTGTTGAAAAGATTCGATATGGATAGTTGCAAGGTGATGCCCACTCCTATGGGATCCGGAACGTACGTTGATCAAGACGAATCTGGAATATCAGTTGATATCACGAAATATCAAGGTATGATTGGTTCGTTACTATATTTGACGGCAAGCCGTCTGTCGCTCCCGGGATTTTCATCCTAGTACAAACGCGAAAGTGGCGCGGAAAAGGTAGAGTAACCAGCCATACATTTTTATCCCGAAGGAATGAGAAAGGTAATGTTGCACAAACCTAAGGAAGAAGGAAAAGGACGAGGCCTTGCGAACCAAAGATCTGGGTCCGGAAGTCGGTTACGAATTGGGAAGGTATTAGCACCCCAATTCATCCGCCGTACCCGACGGGATCCACGTTTCTTAG
The DNA here is from genome assembly GCA_963966055.1 of Lathyrus aphaca. Taxonomy (NCBI): domain Eukaryota; kingdom Viridiplantae; phylum Streptophyta; class Magnoliopsida; order Fabales; family Fabaceae; genus Lathyrus; species Lathyrus aphaca. The sequence goes on from OZ014521.1 coordinate 105,661,934, forward strand.
TCTATTTCAAAGGGTGAGAAATATGATGTTGCTTGAATGAAAGAATGGATATCTGGAATAGAAGTGAAACGAGAGGGAATTGGAAAAGAAAATAGAACGAAAGGGGAAAATGCAGGGAAAAATAAAGAATGTGCTCGAATGGGCCATACCCCACTGCCTACGTACCTCATCGGGAAAATGAGGAGTCACCGTAGTTCGTCTAACTAAGGAGGAAACTTGCTTGTGTTTTTAGGATGATGTTGCCATAGCTCTAGCTCAGGTGTTACCGGCTCTGACTCGAGGGTGTTTACCGTATCGCTGTTTGAACTGTCGAGGCAAGTCGTATTCGTCCGCAAAGAGTACGAGATGAGAAGAGAAGACGTGTTGTCTTGTTGGTTTATTGTCTTTCAGAAGAAGTGTTTTGAGTTTATGTTTATTGTGGGTACAACACTAAAGACTATGATACAGGAGCGAATACTTTCCAAGATCTCCCCCAATGGAACGTTTGTAAAGTACCCTAGAAGATTGAAGGAGACCTCCACTAGTCATTTCCCGTATAGCTTAAGGCTCGTGGTGTATTGTACCTACTTTCCTTTTTAAATGTTTTTGATTTTTCTTTAAGATGAGAAGTGAGACTCAAATTGGGAAAGGAAAAAAACTCTAAAGGAAACTAGACTTACCCTAAGTTAATTGAGTTTAACGGTGACCTATGGTTAGTGAAGCTTGAAAGATCTAAGCTACCTAAGCGGATATTAAACTAGAAATGCAAGTACAAAAAGTAATAATGAACAATATGGTCCTCCTAAGTCATGGTGGGTGAAAACGTGTGAATCGTAAGTGAGATAGAACAATAGATCGGGTGGGTTAATTGCGTGGTGCTAAGACGCACGACTTATGGTGTGCAACATACAAGGCTTGCTTTTGGTGTAATGGAGTGGAACGATGGTGTAATACCCAAAAAATTTGCCCTCATTCTTTTTACCACTGACATGCTCGCTTCGCATTTATCTGCATTTCTCCATTAGGTCATAACATCATAATCATGCATTTCATGGATCCTTAAGCTATGTGATCAAAGATTTTTCTTGTAACTTGAATTCTCATATTCATGGGTGATCTATCTGGCTATTAAGCTCAAGATGAGGCAAATGCTGAGTTCACATTATCGAAAGCATTTTCCTATTAAGTGGATCATCAAACTCCAAGGTTTTCCTTATTTAGAGGATTATTCGAAGGTGTCATATCAGGAGGTTATTGTCGTGAATTAAAAGATCGTATGAGAAAAGTATATTGATGTTCTTGGTGCAAGAGATCGAAATCTGGATGCGTATTAGTATTCTTGGGGCAAGGATTTGTTCCAAATTAGAGATGGAAGGTGTCAGACCCTAATTTTTGACCCTAAGATTTATCGCATCTCATCCGCATTTCTCATACAAACAAGATCACGCACTGGTCCATTTATCCTTTTTCAGGTGCAGGTCTATGCCTTGCAGAGGATCACCGTGTCTAATTTCTGTCATTTGTTTATATTCACTAACTTCTAACCAAAATATCAAAAAAAATATGTTGCAGTTGCTTCTTCTTCTCTTCTGTGTTGCAGGATTTAAAAGACAGGGCAGTGATTTCAATTCAGATGCGTTTGTTCAGTCACAATTCGATTCAGATGGACGTTTGACCTAATCTTGGTCAAACTATCAAGAGATTGTTTCGACTGCAAGTTGTGTGTGCCAGTGATCTGTTTCTCAGACTGTGCGTATTTAAAAGTTCATGACTGTGTTATGTGCGAATTCATCAGTTATCAGACAGTGTTTTGTGCGAAGTTTGGTTCGAATCTTCAAGTTTATCAGTTCATCAGCTATTCATCTGAGGATTTATTTTCCTCGGTATGAATTCAAATCATTAGGGCATTGTTCAGACGATTCAAATGGTCGTGGTTTCAGGCTCAAGTTGTTCAGTGGTTCAAAATTGACTGTATTCATTCTTATCAGAGGCATGTGAAAAAAAATCAAAAGTTGTGGGCCAAAATCACCATTTCATATCCATTATCCATTTTTCCGATTAAATCATTTCTTTTTATTATCCATTTCATTTCTTTTTTATTCAATTCACAAAAATTCCCAAATTCTAATTCTTTCTCTTATATCCATTCTTTTCGATTTTTTATCCAATCACATTATTCAAATATTATCCACTCACAATTATTACCCAAAATTTTATATCTCATTTTAGCCCAATTGCTCATCTTTAAAAATTTATTTTCCATAAGTCAATTTCCAAGTTTTATTCTCATTTTTTATTTCCATTTTTTTTATTCCAATTTTTGTTCTTATTTTCTTTCATTTATAATACCAAAATTCAAAAAAAGCAATTTTATCATAAAGCCATATTTTTTATATAACCTTTTTTTATTTTATGTCTCATAAAAAGGGCCTTTGGCCCATCCATTCCTCACAATTTTTCCACAGCCTGCCCAAGCTACAATTTCCCAAACATCTCACGCATAGAACCCACAAAACTAGCCTTACATCAAAGCAACTTCCAGCCACACATTTCAGCTTCTCACATCAGCCTTTTGCTAAGCCCAAAACAATTCCATCTAGCTCCAGCCTGCAGCCAAAACGCATTTCCCACATCAGCCAACAACACAACTTCACTAAGGCAGATCCACACATACCTTTCCCACACTAGCTGCACATCACAAGCCTACGCCGTACACTCCAAAACTCTCCAGCCAGCTGAACAAACTGCAAGGCCACAAGTCCAAGCCTTTCCAACAACACGTGACAATCCAAGCTTCCAAGCAAAATCACATCAGCTTCTTACAGCCTCACGCACACTTCACAAGTTCACTTGCTTCAAAGCCGTACGCCCAAACCCGCAAGCAGCAACACAAATTCCTCAGCCTTCGCATCGTACATGCACCGCATCACCATCACTTGCACAAAATCTAGCTGAAGCCAAGCCTTCAAAACGCACACGAGAACAGAACTGCAAAATCCAAAACGCAAATATAATTGAAGCAAAACGCAGCAAAAAAAGAAAATTGACAAAGTGAACACGAAACTTCCGTGAGAATTTGAAAACGCAGCCCAATCATACAAAATGGCATCTCCCTCTTCAGCCTTTCTCACGCTATAAATACAAGCTTCTTCTCTCCCAAATCTAAGCTTCAATAGCCCTACCAAAACCCTGTCAAAAATCATTTCAAAGCTCCAACACCATTTTTCCATTCTTCGCCAACCTCCATTAATCCTTTATACCTTCATCAATACAAACCCGAACCACATAAATTGACCGAAAAATAAAGAGAGAAGGGGCTTGGATTCGAACTTCACCTGAATTGAAAGAAATCAAGGTTCTCCAATGTAAGTCTCGCGGTCCCGATTCGAATCCGTGGTTAGGTTTTGTTCGAAATTAGAGATAGGTTTGAGTAGAGCTTTGTATTGTAAAGATGATGATACAAGATACAAGTTCCGTCGTCGCTTACATGGAGGTTACCGCCGTCTCCCTTTCCGCCGTAAACAGTGTCGCCTCTCTCTGTGTTTCGCGATGAAGAAGATTGAATCCTTTTGTTTTTGCTGCACTTTGTTTTATTATTTTTTTTATTATTTTGTTGTTTAATAATTTTTGCTGGTTTTTGACATAAAGAATGGTTTTAGTTGGGCTTGGTGTCACCTGGTGGATTCAATTGCTACTCACTCCCAATTTGCCTGCGTGTCCCCCTCCCCATGTCTCTTTCTATTTCTTTTTTTTTGATTTTTCATTTCTTTAGTTTTGTTTTTTTGTTGTTTCTTTTAATTGTTTTTGTTTCTAATTCTTTTTTTTAGAAGAGTTTTGGAAATGCATTTTAGGAGATGTTTCTTTTAGAAATTGTATTTTAGTAAAAAAAAAGATTTAGAATAGAATTTAAGAAAAAGAAATTTAGAAAAGAAATTTTAGAAAAGGATTTAAAAAAAATATTTCAATTTCTTTTTATGGATCTATCTTTTAGATCCATTTTCTTCATCTTTTTATTTTTTGGTCGATGACAATCTCCGATTCGTGATTGTTGTTTTTTTTGAAGAGTTTAATCTTCATTATTTCAAATCTATGGATGAATGATCATTTGGATCATTCTCCATACTTTGGAGTCGTGATAGGTTGCCTTCGATAAACACAATGTGAAATCCCGATTAAGATTAGACCATTATCTTTTCTTTTAGTGTGGCATGTTTTCGGAGAACGATCCATAATATCGTTTCTCTAACATGTATTAACACGAATATTTTTCACTTTAATTAGTGGTGGCCGGCCTCATTTGTAGGGTAATTACTCCGTAAATTACTCGGCGATTGCTTAACATAGACCTAAAGTTGTCCCGATTCGGAATGAGATCTACTTGGATCCGGTTGCCTCGATTTTATTTTTCTTTTCGTGGTTGTGCTTGATTAAGTTCATCATACCACTTATATTGTAAATATTATAATAATGTGAATATACTAACATTTAATTTTAATCTCTCGCACCTTATCCTTTTATTTTAATTTCTTGCTCTCCATCTCTCTTATTATGCTTCTATATCATTCATCATATTGCTTATTGTTTATATTATTATGCTTGTGATTTTTCCTTTGTCCATTTGGACACAAAAACACTAATAACGGATTAAACATCTAAAAAATGGGTGACTTTAATTTCGGACTATGGTTACTATCCTTAGCATTGGAGTTTTTGGACTTAGATTCTAGGATCATTCCTTTGCTTGAATTGTTATGGATTGAAGACTTTGGCTCCGATTAAGTTCATTTGTTCATGAAGATGGAAATCCAATTGTTTCAAAGATGCTTGCCATATGGTTTGATCGTTCCTCCTTTAGCTTTTATTTTTCAAGTTTTAGGATAGTCCCTTCATCTCTTCCCATCTTCTTCAATTTTCAAATCTTCTTCCTATTTTCAAAATATTCTTTGTTTTCAAACTTCAAACATTTTCGCAATCAAACCTTGACTTCGGTCATGTGCTTTTACCTTTTCATTTCATTTTCTTAATAAATGCTAAACCACATAAGCATATCGAAACTCTCTTCTCAAAAACTTTAAAACATTCACAACTCATTCAATTGTTTTTGTGCCCTCGTGCACGTTTTCTTTTAACCTTTTTTATGTTTAGATATGATTCATTTTTTCTAGCGGAATTATTCGCTAAAGAATGACGACTTATCTTTACATTTTAAAATCAATTCAACTCATTTGCTTTTTCATAATTTGTACCACGAACTACGGGGTTTTGATCTTGCATTGCACTCTGTGGGTACGTAGGCATGAGGCGTTCGTCTCTTCAAACACCAAAATCTTAAAAAACATTCTTCTTCTCATCTCTTCAATCTTTTTTCAAGCAAACCATTTCAAACCAAAATGCAGTAAACATTTCAAAGGGTTCCTGTGGAGTACCACGGACAAGTCGGGTGCTTAAAACCTTCCCGATTTGTAACCAATCCCCGTACCCGTTCTCTGTTTGATTCTTTTAGCTTTTTAGCTTTTAAGATTCATTAGGCTTTTTCGTTCTTTTTTCCTTTTTCCATTTGGAAATAAATAAAAGCGCGGTGGCGACTCTGTGTACCTTGAGTGAAGTTAATCAATAGCTTACACTCACGATTTTACCGCTACAGAAGGTGCACGAGTTTAATTTATTTGGAAAATCTCATTCAACTTCAAATTCAAGTTTTCAATAGCCATTTCCAATACGAGTCATTATCCAAGTGTCATATTCAAATCCGATCGTCCATTCTTATCTCTGTTTTAAAATCCTAACCTATTTTCGATTCTAGGTCCAATTGTCCAAAACCATATTCAATTTTCAAAGCCAATGACCATCTTCATTCCCTAAACTTATGCAAAATCCAAACACATATTCAAATTCATTTCTTTTCCAGAGTCCATGTTCCAAATTATGTCTGAAGTTCCTATATCATGTAGTCTAAACCATTTCATAATCCATTTTACCATTCCATATTCTTACTTTTGAGCATCATTAACCATTTCTTTTTGGTACCATAAGACCATATTATTAAGCCCATCTTAAATTTCAAGTCCATGTTCCCATAAAATCCATTTCTAATACCTTTTTATGTCCAACCAATATTCTTTTTGAATTCAATTCCATATTTTAGGTCCATTAACCAATTCCATTGTTAATCCATGTCAAGTCAATAGTTTTCATTTCTTCAAACCATCCTTTTATTATCTTTTTTTAAGTCCTAATTAAACCCATAAACTCTTTCCTTAATCCATTCTTAATACATCTTTTAGAAATTCCTCCAATTACCCATTATCATATCTAATTCCGAAGTTCTTCTTAAAAATATTTTCCAACCATTAGGCTCAATCTAACTCTAAGTCAAGTCAAAATTGACATTCATGTTGAATCTTGATTTATTATCATGTGAAAGGAGCATCACAATAGAAGAGTGTTAAAGCTTTTGAGTAAAAGTCAAACAAACTCTTATGCTCAATTTTCATTCACAATTGCCTTTGGTAAAATAAAATCAGTACATATAAATTTCATAGGGGTCCCTGGCCTGCCATTTCTTTAGTTGCCATGTTTAATACAAAAGCTCATATAAGAAAAATCTATAACAGAATGACAGAAACTTGGATATCGGAAAATCGGTAAAAAAAAAAATTAAATTATAACATAAAATTCAATAACAAAAAACTGGTTAATAGAATCAGTTACAGTTACATAGAGGGATAACAAAAAAAAGGAGGATTACAAGGGAAACAGTTACAAGAACAATTCAGTTACATGAAAAATGGACAGAAAAAACTGAGCAAATCTTGATGAGCTTCTTCACTCTCCAATCTCCAATCTGCATAATCTTCTCCATTCTACAACCTCGCATCATCATCATCATCGTCAACAATTATTATCACCGAACCTGCGATTCCAGGTTTCACTAACATAGCAAGAATTCAGTAATTATTCCATAACAAGCACACACAGAAAAACTCAGAAGAAGTTCAGAAGAAAAAAAATCGATACAAAGACGCTTCCGCAATTTTCTTCAACCAATCCGCAATCTTCATCATCAAGTCATGGTATCACCAACATTATCTTTAACCTTCATTAATCTCGCTGCAATTCAAGAACAAAAAACACCAGAACAATAATAAATCCGCAGAGAAATCCCAGCCAAAAGAAGATCAAGAACAATACCAGAAAACCGAATCACTTTCACTTCCTGGATATCGAAATTCACAGAAAAACTTCAACCTTCATCAATCTTAAATCACTTTCCTTTAATCTCAACCCTCCATCTGCATTTCACATTGATAAAGCAGAACCAAAATCAAGTGAACCTTCAGAAGGAAAAAGTAGAGGATTATAACTCAAATCAGTTGCAAACTCATAACAGAATCCCTAACAAAATCCATAACTGAAAAATAACTGAATCATAACAGAAATACCTGAGAACTTTCCAGAATGATCCTCCAATCAGTTTCTATAAATTAGAAACTTCACTACATCTTCATCTTCTTCACCATTTTTCTCTTCTCCTCTCAATCCTTCTCTTCCTTTCCACCATTTTCTTCCTGAACTTTTCTTCTTCAACCTTTCTTATCAAGTTCTTCACCATCTCTCTTCTCACAAATTCCCAAAATCCTTCATCCGCTTCTGCTTTTCCCACCTTCAATCTTCAATTTTACTCACCATTTCTTCACAATTTTCACGGTTTCTTCATCATTCTATGATGCAACTTCAACGAAACTCTCTTCAACACTTCAATAAGGATCCTCATCAATACTGCACCTGCAAAAAAATCAAAGAAAAAGGATGAATCGATCAGCATCATCGCAAAGTTCGTAGTATTCTATTCGATAACCTCTCTTTACGAGTATCGGCATGATTCAATACCTGTGGTTCAAGCTTCGATCTTGTGTTGATTAAGCTCATCCTTAACGGAAATTGAAGTCTTCGTCATTCTGCACTCACACTTGACGCGCTGTGTCTATGCTCCATCTTCATCAACTTCTTCTCCCCCATTCTTTTGTCCGGATCGTTATCTCCTTCGTCATTGCGAATCAGGAAGCTGTGAATCACTATCTTCTTCGAAAGGCGTCGTCATCAAGCTTTAGTTGCTCATAGTCTTCGGTAAGCTCTCTTCGTTCCAGGTACGCTCCCGAACGTATTTTATGTTGCATTAATGTTGCTTGTTCTAGCGTGACGGTTATGAGGCCGTGATTCATAGTGTTTGTTGTGGATTTCGGAGTTGATTAAGAGAGTAGGCTTAGAAGGTGATAGAAGTGGTGAGAGGTAGAAGACGAAGAGAGTGAGGAGAGGAGTGGTGACGGCAAAGGAGGACGAAAGGCAGAAGAAGAGAGGGAGAAGGATGAGGAAGAAGAAGGGGATAGCGAGGAAGACGAAGGAGTGGAGAAGAAGGTGGTGAGGGCTGCGGTGAAGGTTTGAAGAAGAAGAGGGCTAGGGTTGAGCAGCGGCGGCATGGGAAAAGAAGAAAGGATTTAGGTTTTTAGGTTTTCGCATTTTTGATTTGTGTTCTTATGAATCTGATTTCTCTAATTTGAATAATATAAAAAAATAATTAATGTTCATCAATGTAATTAAATCCTCATTTAATCTCATTTAAGTTAATTAATCTTTCCATTTCCCTTGGAGTTTACCGTTAGAAGAGGAAGAGATTAGTGGGGGTTGTTTCGGCCACACCGACGGTGACACGTGTCACCATCTGGTTGGTTGTGTCTGCGGCTGATGCTGTGGGGATTGTCCACCATAAGCCATCGTGTGCCTGCACTTGTAAAACGCATGATATGAATACTAATGTGAAACCCTAGATCGTACGGCCAAGGATGGAGTCAAAATTGTTGACTGAAAGTCCAACATACTCCCTCATTAATCCAGCACAATATGGGCCTGTTTGTTTGCTTTTTACACCACCGTTTTAAAAGCCCAATAAAAAACAACTTCAAAAAGTGCTGAATACACCCCTCTCCAATTCCAGCGCATGGGTCCTTCTTCTTTTGCTGTTCACACCCCTGTTTTAAGCCCAGTATAAAGAACAACTTCAAAAAATACTTAATTCACCCCCTGTTATTTTCCTTTTTAGAATTTAATTTTAGTTTAGTATTGGTTTAGAAATAAATCATTAAAAAATAGGAAAAAACATTGTAAAATTCCCCAAAAAATCAAGTAGGTCATTAATTCAATTTAGAAATTTTTGGCATTTTATTTTTCTGAATTTGGTTATTTTTCGAATTAATTCTGATTTTTCATGTAATTAGCATTCTATTGAATTTCCTTTAACTGTACATGTTTTTGTTCATTTTATTTTTTAGCCTTCCAATAGGATTTTTGATCCATTCTTTTTGCCATAGTTAGAAGACTTATAATAGGACCTAGGATAATTTTGGTAGATATTTTGGGTCATTTTATCCTCTGTTTTAGTAGCTTAATCCTTAGAAAATAATGGTTAATCGTTAGGTAGAATTAAGTGAATTTTAGACATAGCAAACTTCTGATTTTTTAGGATATTTTTTAACACAATATTATAGGTAGTTTTAGGACCCTATAGAATTAATCCCATAATTTTTCCAGAATCTTTACTATTTTTTAGGGTATTAATCTTTAGGCTTTGTTACATGTAAATTTCCTTTAGTTTAGGCTAGAATATTAGGATTTTATTAAGAAATAGTTTAATTAGATTTAATCTTAGGATTTAATATTGACTTAGACTAGTTTAGTTTATGATTTTTAGAATGAAAATATTAGGTAATGCCTTAGTTTTAAGACTTAGGTTTAGGATTCATAATAAATTGAGCTTAGAATAAGTTTAGGGTTATTTTGGGTTTGTACCTTTAAAAGTTTTGTTTTAGAAGTTTATGCTTATATTCAATTTTAATGCTTTGTTATATTGATTTATATTTCACTTGAATAGGTTTCCCTCTTGATTTAGAATCAACTTACCTTCCTTAGGAAGTAAGTTGCGTTCTAGTAGTTTCTAAGCTCCTTTCTCCATTAGGTTTAGAAACCTCATTAACCATAGGACTTCTCTTGTAAATAAATCAACAAAAATTAGGATTGCGTCTTAGTCCCCTTAGATTTTGCCTTTTGCAATTTGAGTCATTCTTTCTCATCTCATAAAGAAGTAATAAAAAATTTAATGAAAATCGAACATTCTTGTACGACACGAGACTTTGTTGCGGAGTGCTTATACGCGTCCTGTTTCGGGGCGAGGTGTAAGTACATCCCGCGATGGATAGGTCTTAGTCTAGGAATGTTCACAAACAAATTCAAGACATTTCTCATAAAAGACAAAAACAAATAATAAGCGACTATCCTGCGGGAACTTCTTTTCTCATCTCATTCACTCACAACGCGAACTCGCGATGACTTGTCTCGCATGCAAGACGGTAAACGCACTTGTACCAGACGAGCCTGCAACACCTGAGCATATACATACGCAGTTCTAGCTATAAAAAACACAAACAAATAGTTCTCGCCTTCGTTAGGCGAAATACGTCGACTCTGATCCTCATTATCCCGATGAGGTACGTAGGCAGCGGGGTAGGGCCCGTTTGAGCACATTCTTTATTTTCCCTACATTTTCCCCCTTCTGTTCTTTCTCTTTTCCAGTTCCTTTCTCATTCCCATTCCAGTTAGCAGTTCATTTGTTCAGCATCAGTTATATTTTTCTCACCCTTTGAAACAAGCAAGCAAGCGTGGATCCCGTCGTGTACGGCGGACGGTCTGGGGTGCTAATACCTTCCCAGGTCGTAACCGATTCCCGAACCCAGATCTTTGGTTCGCAAGGCCTTTTCCTTTCCTTCTTCCTTAGGTTTGTGCAACATTACCTTTCCCACTCTTTTGGGATAAAAATGCCTGGCTGGCGACTCTACCTTTTCCGCGCCACTTTCGCGTTTGTACTAGGATGAAAATCCCGGAAGCGACAGCTGGCGACTCTGCTGGGGATCGAACCCAGAATCTCTGGTTTCCCTTGTAGAGTCAATCCTAGCGCCTATTTGGTTTTGTTTCTTTGGGTGTTTATTTGTTTGTTGCTGTGTGCTTTAGTTTTGCTTTACTGTTTTTATTTACAGTTCTTACTTTACAGCTTTACTTTACCGCATTTATTTACCGCTTCCAGTATTTATTTTCCATGCATCATATTATACTGGACTGTCTGGCTATGCTGGATTTCATTTTTTCTATAGGATGGGAGTTACTGTGAGATAAGCCAAATACCCGGCTTGAATGCACTATAGGATTAGCATGGACAGACATTGTACTCCCATGGTATCTCACCATGATGAGTGGAGATGTGTTCCACACCCAGATTGCGACCGTCTTGAAACTATTATGTGTGGGGATTACCCCACTTCAGGGTACGACCTTGATATTTATGTGCATCTGGTGACCGATCTTCGAGGACCTTAATGGGAACACCCCTCTCCAGTGATGACAGTGGCAGACCACATTTGTTGGCAAACCCACTCGCATCTGAGGGTCCATTGGGAACTCGCATAGGATGGCCTGGTTCTCTCATAGGAATTCAGTTAAAGCAAACTGTTCGTATGATGGTAGTATTGTACCCTTCGGGATGAATGTACTATTGTTTCTCGATTCAGTGCTTGAAGTTGGAGACTTGTGAGGGATGCTTGTTTTTCCAGACTCAGCTGAGGCCCCCCTGAGTAGTACATAATGCCAAACCGATTCCCTGATTTGGTCATGAGCCATTTCTCGGAAATGGTGAATATATTATTGCTATTCGGCTTTGAGAGTCCATGATGTTGACCCGAGTAGCACACCTGTGATATTGGGAAGGGTTTACAGGTTTGCAGGAACCCTAAGACCTTCAGCATACCCGCTTTGCCATTGGTTCAGTTTTGTGATCTGGATTTCTGGTTCTAAGAGATGGATCCCGGATCAGAGGGATTGTTATTGTGATATGTGGATATTGTAACCTTGCACCGACACCTGGTTATATGATTGGCACATCACAGACACTTCACTGATCACATGCCTTGCCTTGCATAAGCATCATAGCATCATTAATCATTTGTGTTTCTTTTATTCTCAGGGTTTGCACTACTCCCAGTTCCTGGTCGTATACTTGCTTCAGAATGGAAGATATCAGAAAGAAGAATATTTTATACAAATTCTTTGATACCAAGGTGGACTTGCTCAAGCAGATGGTGTCTCTCATTACCCCGGGTCATTTGGGATTTTTCAAACAGCGATATGGTGATATTCTGGACATGGTGTTCAATCTGGATAGTTCGCAAAGGAGTGCCATCCATACCTTGCTACAGTATTATGACCCTAGACTCCGATGTTTCACATTCCCTGACTTCCAGCTAGGTCCATTACTAGAAGAGTATGTTGAGATTTTGGGACTGCCTATCAAAGACCAGATTCCATTCAATTCAGAAATGACCAGACCAACTCATGCTGACATCGCTAAAGCTCTTTATTTGAGCCCATCAGAGGTATCTGCTAATCTGGTTGCCACCAAGGCAGGAGTACTTGGTTTTCCCTTAGAGTTTCTGGTCAGAAAAGCTGAAGAATGTGCCGTGGAAAAGCAGTGGGATTCAGTTTGCGCCATCTTGGCATTATCTGTGTATGGGATAGTTTTATTTGCTGACATGGAGAAGTTCGTGGATATGAATGCCATTCATTTGTTCGTGATGAAGAATCTGGTGCCCACTCTCCTAGGTGACTTGTATTATTCAGTGCACTATAAGAATGAGAAGAGACGAGGTGGCTTGGTTAGATGTTGTGCCCTGTTATTCTACACATGGTTTATGAGGCACATCCCTGTTATTGGAATATTCACGGATCCCAAAGTAATCTGGTCGCAAAAACTAAGCACGTTGACCACCAAAGACATTAGATGGTTCACCTTAAGGCTAAAAGGGAAAGAGCTCATCTCCAGCTGCGGAGGGTATCCTAATGTTCCCCTCCTAGGAGTAGCTGGGGGCATTAATTACAACCACATACTTTTGAGAAGACAATTAGGATATGCTTTGAAGAATGTTCCCAAAGATTCGGAGTTGGATCTGACTTTTTATTTCCCTATGAAGGATAATCTCCCATTGGTACGGGAAGCTGCAGGTGCTTGGAAATCGATTAATAGAAAGGGTATAGAACGCTTGGGCAGGAGTAATAACCAAATGTTTCCCGAATTTGAAGCTTGGGTAAGAGAAAAAGCTCAAGTGACTCTAATACCTTTCTCTGCACCGTTACCACCACCTACCACAGTTCCTTTAGAAGATTATCAGAAACTGGAGGCTCTGGTCAAGCAGCTTAGGGGTGAAAATCAAGAGATTTACAATTCTTGTCAGAAATTGATGATTCAGAACCGTCAGTTAGAGGATAGAGCTCTACGAGCTGAAGAAACAGTTTGTCTCAAGCAGAAGGACTTCGAGGAAAGGGAGCTACACTTCAGGAAGAGAAGATTGGCTGAGATCCATAAGGCGAGTCAGCGCCGGAAGGATAAGAAGGAACTTAATGAGGCTAATGAAGCTATTACACTCTGGCAAGAGAAGTGGAGTGATAATTAGAAGAAGCAAAGAGAGGTAGAAGCTGAATTCGAGTTGAAGATCAAGAACCTCCAGGATGCCTTGGTTGAGCAAGAGAAGTTAGTTTGGAAAGCACAAGAGCAACAGAGAGAGTGTCTTCGTCAGATGACAAAGAGTCAACAAATAGCTGAAGATGTCCAGAAAGAAGTTGAAGAGCTGAAGCTTCATGCTGATGTGAAGAAGTCAAAGACCGAGCCAGATCCAAGCAAAGAGAATGAGACGACTTTCATGCAGCAGATTGAAGAGTTACATGCTTCCTTTGATCTGAGGGACCTCCTCATCCAGAGACTCATCCAGGAGCCTGATCATCCGAATATCATTCAGTTGTTCCATAATGTCAAGCGTCTTAGCTTGAGGCTGCAAGACTTAGAGCTCCCTAGGATTTAGTTTCATGCTATTGTACTTGGATTACCCACAGGCTTGTTGTGGGATTCCTTTTATTTGATGTACTTTGTTGTTCTTTTGATTGGCACCCTTCGGGGACTTTGTTGTTTCGAACTTCAGTTTATGTGATTGACTTGTTTTGAATCTCTTGTTCGTTATTTGTTGCACCGACACGGGGTAATGAGCACCAATTCTCCACGGCCGTCATTGTATTTGAGCATCGCTTGGGTCTTCTTCCTAATTATTATTCTCTTAATGCCAGGACCGGAAACAGGGAAAGACTTGGTAATAAAAGGAACACATTGCATTGCATACGCATCATTTGCATTTCTTCTTTGTTTTTGCAGGTGTTTTCTACAGGATGCTTAACTTGTCTGTGTTCACAGGAAAAGATTGCGAGAGCTGCCAAGACCCGACATCTCCGACAAGATATCCCACATCGCTACGCAACTCGCAGCAATCAGAGGACAGTCATGGACGCTATGCAAACTGAGCTTAATGAGTTTCGCACCAGAATGGGAGAGTTCATGGTCATGATGTAAGGGATGGCTCAGGGACAACAAGAGTTAAGGAATGAAACTCAAGGGCTCAACCCTCCTCAAACTAATACTCCTGTGACCACTCCTGACGGGCAAGGGGCTCCTCCCAACACCAGCAATGGCCCAGGTGGACCTCAGATTCCAGAACAAGGCACGACAACTTTCATTCTAGTGCAAAACAGGCAGGAGGATCAGTTCCCTTATTTCAACAATGACATGGGGTTCACTGGAGAAGGAAATCTTAATGATTTTTTGATGCTTGCTGAGAAAGTCAAAGCCCTCGAGTGTAGAGATACTTTGGGGATAGATGTGTCTGACATGGGCCTAGTCCCCGGGGTGGTTATTCCTCACAAATTCAGGCCGCCTACTTTTGACAAGTACAACGGTAGTTCCTGCCCAAAGACTCACTTGCAGGAATTCTATCGGAAGATCGCTGCCCATACTCGGGATGAAAAGCTCTGGATGTACTACTTCCAGGATAGTCTCTCCGGAGGGTCCTTGGAATGGTATATGAAGCTAGAGAGAAGTTCTGTAAGAAATTGGAAGGAATTGGGAGAAGCATTCCTCAAGCAGTATCAGTATAATATTGACATGGGGCCCAGTCGCACCCAACTTCAGAGTCTGACTCAGAGGAGTTCAGAGAGTTTCAAAGATTACGCACAAAGGTGGCGTGAAGTGGCCGCTCGAGTGCAACCGCCTTTGTTGGAGAGAGAAATGGTAGACCTGTTCCTGGATACCCTCCCTGGACATTTCATGGAAAGGCTAGCTGGATGTTTTTCAAGTGGATTATCGGATATCATCTTGACTGGAGAAAGGATAGAAAGTTGGATTAAGCAAGGGAAGATTCAGAACGGAGGCGCTTCAAGTTCCGGTATTAAGAAACCCTTCATGAAAAGAAGAGAAGGAGAGACTGGTGCAGTGTACACGCAGAGGGGAGGAATCAACAGAGGATTTTATCAGCAAGTGACCTCTGTTACTATCTCAGCTCAACCTGTTCAACAGCAAGTCCAACCACCGCAGCCGCAATGCTCGCAAGGATATCAGCAAAGAACTTCCCGTCCATACTATTCTCAGAGGACCAGAGAAAGGCAGTTCGACACTCCGCCTATGTCCTATTCAAAACTTCTGAAGAATCTCCTCCAACTCCAGTTGGTTCAGCTCAAAACTTTCCAACCCTCGAGGCCGGGGCAACTTCCTAAAGGGTACGATACAAATGATAGATGTGAATTTCACTCTGGAGCTCCCGGACATACTACGGAAAACTGCAAGGCCTTGAAGTATGTAGTCCAAGACCTAGTAGATTCCAAAGAGATTAACTTTGCTCCTACTCCTAATGTAATTCAAAACCCCATGCCTCCTCACGGAGGTACGGTTGGGGCAGTTGATGAAGGGGAGAATCTAAACTTTGTGTGTGATGTCAACGACCTGAAGACTCCGTTGAATGTTGTTAAAGTCTGCTTGTCAAAGAAAGGCATCTTTCCTGGGTGTGAAAAAGATTGTCCAGAATGCGCTGAAGCTCCAAATGGGTGTGAGCAGTTGAAAGCAGGGATCCAGAGTATGATTGATGAGGGAGTGTTACAGTTTAACAAGATTGTAAAAGAAAGTGAAGTATCCACAATAATTATCTTCTACGATCCATCTCAAGTCCCTTCACGGGCCAGAGCGGCACCGATAACCATCACCACTGCAGGACCGGTAATGTATCAGAGCGATAGAGATATTCCTTGGAATTATGGTGGTGAAGTATACTGTAACGGCCAGAAGCAAGAGTTGGCCACGTATAGTACAACCCCAACTCAAATAGAAAATGTTGGAGTAGGGGGCTTTACTAGAAGTGGAAGGTTGTTTGCGCTGGAGACACTAAGAAATAATGTGATACCACCCAGAGACACCGCAGAAGCCCAGGCTAGAGTGAGAGGGAAGCAGGCAGTGGTCGTCAATGATCCTGCACCAGCGACTGATCCAGACCTTACTTTCGATAAAGAAGCTAAAGAATTTCTGAGGATTATCAAAAAGAGCGACTACAAGATTGTGGACCATCTGCAGCAGACATCGTCAAAGATTTCCATCTTGTCCTTGCTCATGTGTTCTGATTCCCACAGGAAGGCTCTCTTGAATATTCTGAACAAGGCGTATATTCCTCAGGATATTTCGGTAAATCAGTTGGAAGCGGTGGTATCCAGTGTTAATGCCAGTCACGGATTGGGTTTCACAGACTTGGATCTGACTTCTGATGGGCGTGCTCATAATCGGGCATTGCATATCTCTTTAAAATGTAAAGGTGCAGTACTCTCTCACGTGTTGGTAGATACTGGATCGTCGTTGAATGTCTTGCCCAAGAAAGCACTGATGAAGTTGGATTATGATGGAGTAGTTCTAAAGCCCAGCGACCTGGTAGTTTGAGCATTTGATGGGTCGAGGAGATCGGTGTTCGGGGAGGTGGAGTTACCAATCAAAGTAGGTCCACAGATCTTCAATACCACGTTCTACGTAATGGATATACGGCCTGCATATAGTTGTTTGCTCAGAAGACCTTGGATACATTCAGCAGGAGCAGTATCGTCCACTCTCCATCAAAAGTTAAAGTTCGTCTGGGAGGGTCAAATTGTAACTGTCAGTGGGGAAGAAGATATTTTCGTTAGTCATCTGGCTTCATTCAAATATGTGGAGATGAATGGCTAAATAGTTGAAACCCCATGTCTGGCTTTTGAGCCCATGAAATCTAAGCAAGCATCTGCAGTGGCGGCTTCTCCTGAAGAACCAAAGAAGTGGGTTTCCATAGCCTCTTATAAGCAAGCTCTTGAGGTGGTAGAGTCAGGGGTGCGAGAAGGTTGAGGCAGTCCAGTGGAAGTGCCGGAAAAGAAAGATATGTTCGGGATTGGTTACCATCCTGGGAAATAATCATCTGGACCAAGTGCTAAAGGTTGTCAAAGCCCGATCACTTTCACGAGTGCGGAGTGGTCGATTATGGAAATATCAGTGTTGTGCAAGATGATGCAGTTGATAGTGACTGTGACCTAGATGAGTGGATCAGGCCTGTCGTTCCAGGGACTCAGCTTAGCAATTGGACATCAGAAAGGCTTATTTCAGTCACCTCTTTCGAAGAGTAATAATTTTTGTTTCTGTTTTTCCTGTATTAAAGCACTATGTCTTGCCCGGGGCATAGTAGCTCTTTGTAAGGGTTCATTTGTTCTTAACACAATCATAAATAAAGCTGACGTTTCACATTCATTCATGTTGTTCTCTGTCTTTCATTTTTGCTTTTGTTTTTCAAAAAGAAATAAAAGTTTTAAAATGGCAATGTTTCTCATTTTCTCAAGTTGTTGCTAAAGCCTTGCATGAATCACCATTCATGCAGATGCTCGTCACCGGATCTTATCAATGACGACCCTGTTATGGCTGAGTATGACTTCGACAATCCAATTTATCAAGCCGATGAGGAAGGTGAAGAGGATTGCGAACTACCTGAAGAATTGGCCAGACTGCTTAAACAGGAGGAGAAGATGATTCAGTCGCACGAAGAAGCTGTCGAAGTAATAAACCTGGGTACTGAAGAAGACAAGAAAGAAGTCAAGATCAGGGCTGCATTAGAATAATCTGTCAAGACTCGTTTGATTGATATGCTTCGAGAGTATGTTGATGTCTTCGCATGGTCCTACCAAGATATGCCTGGTTTAGACATTGACATTATGGTACACAAGCTGCCTCTCAGAGAAGATTGTCCTTCGGTAAAGCAAAAGTTGAGGCGCACACGTCCAGATATGGCAATTAAAATAAAAGAAGAAGTACAAAAACAGTTTGATGCTGGCTTCTTGGCCGTGACCAGTTACCCTCCGTGGGTTGCCAACATTGTGCCGGTTCCCAAGAAAGACGGTAAAGTCAGGATGTATGTAGACTACAGGGATTTGAACAGGGCCAACCCCAAAGATGACTTCCCTCTACCTCGCATAGATATGCTCGTCGATAATACTGCTCAGTTTTCCGTGTTCTCCTTCATGGACGGATTTTCCGGCTATAATCAGATTAAGATGTCTCCCGGTGACATGGAAAAGACAACTTTCATCACTCCTTGGAGCACCTTCTGTTACAAGGTCATGCCATTTGGTTTGAAGAATGCTGGAGCCACTTATCAACGGGCGATGGTGACGCTATTTCACGACATGATCCATCATGAAATTGAGGTTTATGCTGATGATATGATAGCAAAATCCTAAACAGAGGAAGAGCACTTGGTCAATCTAGCAAAATTGTTTGACAGACTTCGGAAGTTCAGATTGAGGTTGAATCCAAATAAGTGTACCTTCGGTGTTCGTTCTGGCAAGCTACTCGGCTTCATTGTTAGTGAGCGAGGAATTGAGGTTGATCCAACCAAAGTGAAAGCCATCCAAGAGATGCCTGAGCCGAAGACTGAAAAGCAAGTATGTGGCTTTCTAGGGAGACTAAACTACATAACATGGTTTATATCTCACCTAACTGCCACGTGCGAGCCCATCTTTAAGCTTCTAAGGAAAAATCAGGCCATTAAATGGAATGAAGACTGCCAGCAAGCCTTTGACCGGATCAAAGAATACCTGCTAGAACCTCCAATTCTTATGCCTCCAGTGCCAGGAAGACCTTTGATTATGTATCTTACCGTGCTTGAAGGATCGATGGGATGTGTGCTAGGTCAGCAGGACGAGTCTGGTCGAAAAGACCACGCCATTTATTACCTTAGCAAAAAGTTTACCGATTGTGAGACGCGCTACTCACTACTCGAGAAAACTTGTTGCGCTTTGGCATGGGATGATCGCCGACTAAGACAGTACATGCTGACTCACACTACTCTCTTAATTTCCAAGATGGATCCTGTGAAATACATCTTTGAAAAGCCAGCTCTGACAGGAAGAGTAGCCCGGTGGCAGATGATACTAACAGAGTATGATATACATTACACTTTGCAAAAGGCAATCAAAGGAAGTGTGTTATCAGAATACTTGACTCAGCAGCCAATCGATGATTATCAACCTATGAGGTTCGAGTTTCCGGATGAGGACATCATGTTCCTCAAGTCGAAAGACTACGAAGAACCACTTCCAGAGGAGGGGCCAGACCCTGAATCCAAATGGAAGTTGATGTTTGACGGGGCTGTGAACATGAATGGAAGTGGAGTAGGTGCTGTTATCATCTCGCCAGAAGGGGTCCATACACCTTTAGCTGCTCGGTTGACTTTCGAATGCACTAACAATGAGGCGGAGTATGAAGCTTGTATCATGGGGATCGAAGAGGCAATCGACTTGCGAGTCAAAAACCTCGAGATCTTCGTAGATTCTGCTTTGGTGGTAAATCAAGTCAAAGGCAAATGGCTGATTCATCAACCTCACTTGATTCCTTACAGAGATTATGTCAGGAGGCAGTTAACTTTCTTCACCAAAGTCAAGCTGAATTATATTCCTCGAGATGAAAACCAATTCGCCGATGCTCTAGCAACTTTGTCGTCCATGATTAAAGTTTGTCAAGAGAATTTTGTGCCTCGAATTACGGTCTCCCATCTTGAAAGACCTGATTATGTCTTTGAAGTCGACAATGGTGAAGGTAACAAGCCTTGGTATCATGATATCAAGCAATTCCTGAAGGCTCAAGAATACCCGGCTGGAGCATCTGGTAAGGACAAGAAGACCGTTAGAAGACTGATAGGAGGTTTCTTCTTGAATCAAGATGGCGTGCTGTACAAGCGAAACTTCGACATGGTG
The DNA here is from genome assembly GCA_963966055.1 of Lathyrus aphaca. Classification (NCBI taxonomy): domain Eukaryota; kingdom Viridiplantae; phylum Streptophyta; class Magnoliopsida; order Fabales; family Fabaceae; genus Lathyrus; species Lathyrus aphaca. Next base: position 105,682,130 of record OZ014521.1, read on the forward strand.
CTGCTCAGATGCGTGGATAGACACGAAGCAGACATGTTGATGCAGGAGGTCCATGAAGGCTCCTTTGGTACCCATGCTGGAGGACATGCCATGGCCAAGAAATTGTTGAGATCGGGATACTATTGGATTACCATGGAATCCGATTGTTGTAAACCCACTCCCGTAAATGCCACAAGTGTCAGATTTATGCCGATAAAGTTCACGTGCCTCCGAATCCGTTGAGTGTCATGTCTTCACCATGGTTGTTCTCTATGTGAGGCATTGATATGATTGGTAAGATTGAGCCGACAGCTTCTAATGGTCATCGCTTCATCCTGGTTGCTATAGATTATCTCACGAAGTGGGTTGAAGAGGCGTCTTACACCAATGTCACTAAATAAGTGGTAGCCCGATTTATTAAACGAGACATCATTTGCCGGTACGACATTCTTGAAAGTATCATTACTGATAATGGTTCTAATCTTAACAACAAGATGATGGCTGACTTGTGTCAAGATTTCAAAATAGAACATCACAACTTTTCTCTATATCGCCCAAAGATGAATGGCGCCGTCTAGGCGGCCAATAAGAACATCAAGAAGATTGTGCAGAAGATGGTTGTAACATACAAATATTGGCATGAGATGCTACCATTTGCGTTGCATGGGTAGAGAACATCAGTACGTACTTCAACAGGGGCAACCCCATTCTCACTGGTGTATGGTATGGAGGCAGTCCTACCAATTGAAGTGGAGATCCCCTCGTTGAGGTTGATGATGGACGTTAAGCTAGACGAAGCTGAGTGGCTCCGATCCAGATATAATCAATTGAGCCTCATTGAAGAGAAACGTCTAGCAGCTGTATGCCATAGACAGTTGTATCAGCGACGGATGAAGCAGGCTTTTGACAAGAAGGTGCGACCACAGAGGTACATGCCAGGTGACTTAGTGCCGAAAAGGATTCTTCCTCCTCTTAACAATCACATGGGCAAGTGGACACCCAACTATGAGGGACCGTTCGTGGTTAAAAAGGTTTTCTCAGGTAGAGCCTTGATGCTGACAACCATGGACGGAGAAGACTTCCAATCCCCTGTTAACTCAGGCGCATTAAGAAAATACTTCGTGTAAAAAAGGACCCTCTGGATAAAAACAGAATAAAGATCCAGGCAAAAATAGACATCCCGGCGAGCCAAAAACAGAATAAAAGGCTCGGGCAAAAGTTAGGGAAATCTTGAAAAAAAATGTACACCCGCTGAGTTGAAAAGCCACATCGGACAACTCAGGCAAAAAAGGGTATCCCGGTGGATTGAAAACCTGAAAAGGCGATCCACGCAAAAGAGGGATTAACACGAACGACTGCGGTCTGCGAGATCCGTAACCTATCTACAGTTGAGGCTATTCTAAGGGTTGAAGATCAGTTCAATTACTTTTTCTCAAGAGGCTGAGCGAGCGGAGCGTCTTGAAGATATACGAGTCATAACTGGGTTGAAACTTGATGAGATTCACTTCTCACATTGCCAATAGGATAGTTTGTTTTCCTTTTTGGATGTTCCCTCTTTCCAGGGAACTGCTTCCTTTGTATTGCCTATTCATGGCCATTTTTCCGAATCAATAAAAATTCAACTTCAGTCAATTTGCGACTATTTGCTTCTTGTTTTTGTTTTTTCATCTAGCATTGATTGATTGTGAAAACGTCCAGCAAATTGTGATTTACATTGTGTTGTGAACATTTGAATGCCTTCTAACTTGTGCAGAAAGACAGAGTCATTTAATACAACTCTGAAAGGGTGTCGAGATGCCCAGATAATGATTCATACTACGAGCCTGGGGCAGGCAGGTCCCAAACTAACTCTCCATGTTGCAGGTACTATCAATTGTGTTCATGCAGGTACAGGTACTAGTGTTGCTAACAGAGCTAAAATCAAATTCCTAGGAGGGGCATTTCTTTATGGTTGAACATGAGCAGGTGTCTCCCAGGGTGTCTCCAATCATCCCCAGCAAAATGGAAGTTGATATTTCTTCCAGCAAGGTAGAAGAAGGTGGGTTTCATCCCCAAGCAGAAGTTTCCCTTCAGACAGGGGCAATTCTCAGCAGTATAAGGAGTATCTTTCCTCCCCAGCAGTTGCTTGGTCCTCACTTCCCCATCAGAGTTCAATAAGGGTTCATCTCCAGCAGGGTCTTGGCACTCCAATTTCAAAGTCCAATTTATTTTTACCAATGGTGGCTGTTCAGAGCCGGTGTATCATTGACGACTTTCCCCGCAGAGTTGTCCTTTCCTCATCAGGATGGATTAAGATCAGTGCAGTGATCATCAGTTCTCCCCAGTCAAGCAATCTGGGATACTTGTAGTCTCCTTATCAGGAGATCTCTTTGCATTTGCATATGCATAATCATCATTACATTTGCATCCTCCAAAGCGTAGCATTTCCGTCCTCATGGAGCATTACGCCATAAATCCAACATGTGCATGCCAGCATGGGCCAGTTCTGAGGTGTTACAGTCAACCTGTAACATCATTTTCAACCTGAAGTATTCCCCGCAGAAGATACTTATGCCATTTTCCAAATATCTTGGTCCTTCCAAATCAATGTTATTTTTCCTCCGTGGCTTGGTCCTGTCCAGCAGTCGCGTACTTGTTTTCTTCTTCCATGGCCTTGTCCTGCCCAGCAGTCGCGTGTTTTCTTTATGGCTTGGTCCTGCCCAGCAGTCATATTGATTTGAGTTCCATTCCCCTAATGGTCTCGTTAAAGTCCTGTTTCGCTAACAGGCACCTTCCGTGGATTGGTCCTGCCCAGCAATCGTGTGTTTTCTTTATGGCTTGGTCCTGCCCAGCAGTTATATTGATTTGAGTTCCATTCCGCTAATGGTCTCGTTAAAGTCCTGTTTCGCTAACAGGTACCTTCCGTGGCTTGGTCCTGCCCAGCAGTCGCATGTTTTCTTTATGGCTTGGTCCTGCCCAACAGTCATATTGATTTGAGTTCCATTCCGCTAATGGTCTCGTTAAAGTCCTGTTTCGCTAATAGGCACCTTCCGTGGCTTGGTCCTGCCCAGCAGTCGCGTGTTTTTCTTTATGGATTGGTCCTGCCCAGCAGTCATATTGATTTGAGTTCCATTCCGCTAATGGTCTCGTTAAAGTCCTGTTTCGCTAATAGGCATCGTTCGTGGCTTGGTCCTGCCCAACAGTCGCGTGTGTTTTTCTTTATGGCTTGGTCCTGCCCAGCAATCATATTGATTTCAGTTCCATTCCGCTAATGGTCTCGTTAAAGTCCTGTTTCGCCAACAGGCATCCTCTGTGGCTTGGTCCTGCCCAGCAGTCGCGTGTGTTTTCTTTATGGCTTGGTCCTGCCCAACATTCATATTGATTTGAGTTCCATTCCGTTAATGGTCTCGTTAAAGTCCTGTTTCGCCAACAGGCATCTTCCGTGGCTTGGTCCTGCCCAGCAGTCGCGTGTTTTTCTTTGTGGCTGGGTCCTGCCCAGCAGTCACATTGATGAGTTTCTGTTTTGTTGACGGTCTCGTTAAGTCCTGTTTCTCCAACAGGCACCCTCATTGTGGCTTGATTCACTCAGCAGTCACAATGCAGGTTATTGCTTGGATTCTATTCCACCTGGTTCTATTTTCGCTACCTATTCAGAGGTCTAAACAAAAAATATAAATAAATGGGCAGATGGCATTTCTGTTACCCTAAGTGTGCAAATATTCAGGTTTCATTCGAGTATTCAATCACTCCATACCTTAAACGTCTAAAAGCTGTTGCAATTATTCATTCATGTCTGCAGATAATTGAATAGGGGCAACTGTAATACCCAAAAAATTTGCCCTCATTCTTTTTACCATTGACTGGCTCGCTTCGCATTCATCTGCATTTCTCCATTAGGTCATAACATCATAATCATGCATTTCATGGATCCTTAAGCCATGTGATCAAAGATTTTTCTTGTAACTTGAATTCTCATATTCATGGGTGATCTATCTGGCTATTAAGCTCAAGATGAGGCAAATGCTGAGTTCACATTATCGAAAGCATTTTCCTATTCAGAGGATCATCAAACTCCAAGGTTTTCCTTATTTAGAGGATTATTCGAAGGTGTCATATCAGGAGGTTATTGTTGTGAATTAAAAGATCGCATGAGAAAAGTATATTGATGTTCTTGGTGCAAGAGATCAGATTCTAGATGCGTATTAGTATTCTTGGGGAAAGGATTTGTTCCAAATTGGAGATGGAAGGTGCGCGAGTTTAATTTATTTGGAAAATCTCATTCAACTTCAAATTCAAGTTTTCAATAGCCATTTCCAATACGAGTCATTATCCAAGTGTCATATTCAAATCCGATCGTCCATTCTAATCTCTGTTTTAAAATCCTAACCTATTTTCGATTCTAGGTCCAATTGTCCAAAACCATATTCAATTTTCAAAGCCAATGACCATCTTCATTCCCTAAACTTGTGCAAAATCCAAACACATATTCAAATTCATTTCGTTTCCAGAGTCCATGTTCGAAATTATGTCTGAAGTTCCTATATCATGTAGTCTAAACCATTTCATAATCCATTTTACCATTCCATATTATTACTTTTGAGCATCATTAACCATTTCTTTTTGGTACCATAAGACCATATTATTAAGCCCATCTTAAATTCAAGTCCATGTTCCCATAAAATCCATTTCTAATACCTTTTTATGTCCAACCAATATTCTTTTTGAATTCTATTCCATATTTTAGGTCCATTAACCAATTCCATTGTTAATCCATGTCAGGTCAATGGTTTTCATTTCTTCAAACCATCCTTTTATTATCTTTTTTTAAGTCCTAATTAAACCCATAAACTCTTTCCTTAATCCATTCTTAATACATCTTTTAGAAATTCCTCCAATTACCCATTATCATATCTAATTCCGAAGTTCTTCTTAAAAATATTTTCCAACCATTAGGCTCAATCTAACTCTAAGTCAAGTCAAAATTGACATTCATGTTGAATCTTGATTTATTATCATGTGAAAGGAGCATCACAATAGAAGAGTGTTAAAGCTTTTGAGTAAAAGTCAACCAAACTCTTATGCTCAATTTTCATTCACAATTGCCTTTGGTAAAATAAAATCAGTACATATAAATTTCATAGGGGTCCCTGGCCCGCCATTTCTTTAGTTGCCATGTTTAATACAAAAGCTCATATAAGAAAAATCTATAACAGAATGACAGAAACTTGGATATCGGAAAATCGGTAAAAAAATAAAATAAATTATAACATAAAATTCAATAACAAAAAACTGGTTAATAGAATTAGTTACAGTTACATAGATGGATAACAAATAAAAGGAGGATTACAAGGGAAACAGTTACAAGAACAATTCAGTTACAGGAAAAATGGACAGAAAAAACTGAGCAAATCTTGATGAGCTTCTTCACTCTCCAATCTCCAATCTGCATAATCTTCTCCATTCTACAACCTCGCATCATCATCATCATCATCGTCAACAATTATTATCACCGAACCTGCGATTCCAGGTTTCACTAACATAGCAAGAATTTAGTAATTATTCCATAACAAGCACACATAGAAAAACTCAGAAGAAGTTCAGAAGAAAAAAAATCGATACAAAGACGCTTCCGCAATTTTCTTCAACCAATCCGCAATCTTCATCATCAAGTCATGGTATCACCAACATTATCTTTAACATTCATTAATCTCGCTGCAATTCAAGAACAAAAAACACCAGAACAATAATAAATCCACAGAGCAATCCCAGCCAAAAGAAGATCAAGAACAATACCAGAAAACCGAATCACTTTCACTTCCTGGATATCGAAATTCACAGAAAAACTTCAACCTTCATCAATCTTAAATCACTCTCCTTTAATCTCAACCCTCCATCTGCATTTCACATTGATAAAGCAGAACCAAAATCAAGTGAACCTTCAGAAGGAAAAAGTAGAGGATTATAACTCAAATCAGTTGCAAACTCATAACAGAATCCCTAACTGAAAAATAACTGAATCATAACAGAAATACCTGAGAACTTTCCAGAATGATCCTCCAATCAGTTTCTATAAATTAGAAACTTCACTACATCTTCATCTTCTTCACCATTTTTCTCTTCTCCTCTCAATCCTTCTCTTCCTTTCCACCATTTTCTACCTGAATTATTCTTCTTCAACCTTTCTTCTCAAGTTCTTCACCATCTCTCTTCTCACAAATTCCCAAAATCCTTCATCCGCTTCTGCTTTTCCCACCTTCAATCTTCAATTTTTCTCACCATTTCTTCACAATTTTCACAGTTTCTTCATCATTCTATGCTGCAACTTCAATGAAACTCTCTTCAACACTTCAATAAGGATCCTCATCAATACTGCACCTGCAAAAAAAACAAAGAAAAAGGATGAATCGATCAGCATGATTGCAGAGTTCGTAGTATTCTATTCGATAACCTCTCTTTACGAGTATCGGCATGATTCAATACCTGTGGTTCAAGCTTCGATCTTGTGTTGATTAAGCTCATCCTTAACGGAAATTGAAGTCTTCGTCATTCTGCACTCACACTTGACGCGTTGTGTCTATGCTCCATCTTCATCAACTTCTTCTCCCCTATTCTTTAGTCCAGATCGTTATCTCCTTTGTCATTGCGAATCAGGAAGCTGTGAATCACTATCTTCTTCGAAAGATGTCATCATCAAGCTTTAGTTGCTCATAGTCTTCGGCAAGCTCTCTCCGTTCTAGGTACACTCCTGAACGTATTTTCTGTTGCGTTAATGTTGCTTGTTCTAGCGTGAAGGTTATGAGGTCTTGATTCATAGTATTTGTTGTGGATTTCGGAGTTGATTATGAGAGTAGGTTTATAAGGTGATAGAAGTGGTGATAGGTAGAAGACGAAGAGAGTGAGGAGAGGAGTGGTGACGGCGAAGGAGGACGAAAGGCAGAAGAAGAGAGGGAGAAGGATGAGGAAGAAGAATGGGATATCGAGGAAGACGAAGGAGTGGAGAAGAAGGTGGTGAGGGCTGCGGCAAACTGTTGAAGAAGAAGAGGGCTAGGGTTGAGCAGTGATGGCATGGGAAAAGAAGAAAGGATTTAATTTTTTTAGGTTTTCGCATTTTTGATTTGTGTTCTTATGAATCTGATTTCTCTAATTTGAATAATATAAAAAAACAATTAATGTTCATCAATATAATTAAATCCTCATTTAATCTCATTTAAGTTAATTAATATTTCCATTTCCCTTGGAGTTTACCGTTAGAAGAGGAAGAGATTAGTGGGGGTTCTTTCGGCCACACCGACGGTGACACGTGTCACCGTCTGGTTGGTTGTGTCTGCGGCTGATCCTGTGGGGATTGTCCACCATAAGCCATCGTGTGCCTGCACTTGTAAAACGCATGATTTGAATACTAATGTGAAACCCTAGATCGTACGGCCAAGGATGGAGTCAAAATTGTTGACTGAAAGTCCAGCATACTCCCTCATTAATCCAGCACAATATGGGCCTGTTCGTTTGCTTTTTACACCACCGTTTTAAAAGCCCAATAAAAAACAACTTCAAAAAGTGCTGAATACACCCCTCTCCAATTCCAGTGCATGGGCCATTCTTCTTTTGCTGTTGACACCCTTGTTTTAAGCCCAGTATAAAGAAAAACTTCAAAAAATACTTAATTCACCCCCTGTTATTTTCCTTTTTAGAATTTAATTTTAGTTTAGTATTAGTTTAGAAATAAATCATTAAAAAATAGGAAAAAGCATTGTAAAATTCCCCAAAAAATCAAGTACGTCAATAATTCAATTTAGAAAATTTTGGCATTTTATTTTTCTGAATTTGGTTATTTTTCGAATTAATTCTGATTTTTCATGTAATTAGCATTCTATTGAATTTCCTTTAACTGTACATGTTTTTGTTCATTTTATTTTTTAGTCTTCCAGTATGATTTTTGATCCATTCTTTTTGCAATAGTTAGAAGACTCATAATAGGACCTAGGATAATTTTGGTAGATTTTTTGGGCCATTTTATCCCCTGTTTTAGTAGCTTAATCCTTAGAAAATAATGGTTAATCGTTAGGTAGAATTAAGTGATTTTTAGACATAGCAAACTTCTGATTTTTTAGGATATTTTTTAACACAATATTATAGGTAGTTTTAGGACCCTATAGAATTAATCCCATAATTTTTCAAGAACCTTTACTATTTTTTAGGGTATTAATCTTTAGACTTTGTTACATGTAAATTTCCTTTAGTTTAGGCTAGAACATTAGGATTTTATTAAGAAATAGTTTAATTAGATTTAATCTTAGGATTTAATATTGACTTAGACTAGTTTAGTTTTTGACTTTTAGAATGAAAATATTAGGTAATGCCTTAGTTTTAGGACTTAGGTTTAGGATTCATAATAAATTGAGCTTAGAATAAGTTTATGGCTATTTTGGGTTTGTACCTTTAAAAGTTTTGTTTTAGAAGTTTATGCTTATATTCAATTTTAATGCTTTGTTATATTGATTTATATTTCACTTGAATATGTTTCCCTCTTGCTTTAGAATCAACTTACCTTCCTTAGGAAGTAAGTTGCGTTCTAGTAGTTTCTAAGTTCCTTTCTCCATTAGGTTTAGAAACCTCATTAACCATAGGACTTCTCTTGTAAATAAATCAACAAAAATTAGGATTGCGTCTTAGTCCCCTTAGATTTTTTCTTTTTCAATTTGAGTCATTCTTTCTCATCTCATAAAGAAGTAATAAAACATTTAATGAAAATTGAACATTCTTGTACGACACGAGACTTTGTTGCGGAGTGCTTATACGCGTCCTGTTTCGGGGCGAGGTGTAAGTACTTCCCGCGATGGATAGGTCTTAGTATGGGAATGTTCACAAACAAATTCAAGACATTTCTCATAAAAGACAAAAACAAATAATAAGCGACTATCCTGCGGGAACTTCTTTTCTCATCTCATTCACTCACAACGCGAACTCGCGACGACTTGTCTTGCATGCAAGACGGTAAACGCACTCGTACCAGACGAGCATGCAACACCTGAGCATAGACATACGCAGTTCCAGCTATAAAAAACACAAACAAATAGTTCCCGCCTTAGTTAGGCGAACTACGTCGACTCTGATCCTCATAATCCCGATGAGGTACGTAGGCAGCGGGATAGGGCCCGTTCGAGCACATTCTTTATTTTCCCTACATTTTCCCCCTTCTGTTCTTTCTCTTTTCCAGTTCCTTTCTCATTCCCATTCCAGTTAGCAGTTTATTTGTTCAGCATCAGTTATATTTTTCTCACCCTTTGAAACAAGCAAGCAAGCGTGGATCCCGTCGGGTACGACGGACGGTCTGGGGTGCTAATACCTTCCCAGGTCGTAACCGACTCCTGAACCCAGATCTTTGGTTTGCAAGGCCTTTTACTTTCCTTCTTCCTTAGGTTTGTGCAGCATTACCTTTCCCATTCTTTCGGGATAAAAATGCCTGGCTGGCGACTCTACCTTTTCCGCGCCACTTTCGCGTTTGTACTAGGATGAAAATCCCGGGAGCGACAGATGGTAATCGAGGAATCCTAAAGTCACATGAAACTTTATTTATTTATTTGAAAATTTACTCGACGTTGAATCGAGTATTTCTTTATTTTTATTTTTGAGATTTGGTTATCTAACGCTTCATTTTGTCTTTTCTATCCTAATTATAAGAACTATACAAGTATAAGAGTTCTAAGCTATTACATCACGAAGTACAAGCCACAAAAATATAATCGAGGCATAATAAGAATAATCCAAATCCATAAGCGAATCCTAGAAAAATACCTTGCACAAAAAGAGGATGTTAGTAAATGAAACGAAGATGCTTATGCAATAATACGACGAGAATTGAATTAACGTAAAAAGTTGTAAGAATTTCTAAAGCATATAAGGCATAAAACCAAAATAATGGCTAATCGCTTCATGGAAACGCACTTGAACGGTTTCTAAGCCTAAGTCCTAAAACTAAAGGATTTCACATGATATCAACATTCTAAAATCAGTAGCTAAACCATACTAAGGCCTTCTATTATTCTAAGATCAAGCCTAATTAATCTATGACCTAATGCACCACAAAATCCTAAGCTAACTAGATGGATTTACAATGGAAAAGTTGAATGAGATCAAGGCACTAAAAAAATAGCAAAAGTCCTGGAAAAAATATGAAATTAATTCCCTAGGGTCTCTAACCTGACTATAACATTGTGTTAAAAAATCTCCTAAAAATTCATAACCTAACTATGTAAAATGGTCACCTAAATCTACCTAAGATTCAACCACAATTTTACACAAACAATACTACCAAAATAGTGGATAAAATGACCTAAAAATATACCAAAAATTATTCCAGGCTATATTATAAGTCTTCTAATCATAGCAAAAGAATGAGTCAAAAATATTACAGGAAGTGGGAGAAACAAATTGCACAAAATGAAGTGTTCATGAAAGAATTCAATATAAAACTAATTAAATAAAAAATCGAAATTAAATTGAAAAATATCAAAATTCAGAAAGTAAAAATATAGAAAAGTTATAAATTGAATTAGGATCCTACTGTAATTTTCATGGAATTTTATTGAGTGTTTTACTATTTTTTATAGAATTAAATTAAAAGGTATAAAAACAGAAATTTAAAAAGATAGAAAATAAAGGGGGGGGGGGGAATAGAAATATTTATTATTTAAGATGAACATATGGGCCTGCACATGAGGGTGTGAAAAGAAAGCGAATAAGCCCATGCGTACATGCTTCTTGAGGGGACATATTATGGGACCTCAGTCAACAAAGTTGACTCCAAGAGGGCCATTGATTTAGAGTCTTTCCATTGTATTCGTATCTGATGGTTTAAACAAGAAGGTGCACGATGATTATTATAGCACGTGCAGGATCACCCTGGGAAAGACCTACCAGACGGTGACAAGTGTCACCGCCGGTGTGGTTAAAACTCATAAAGAATCCAATCCTTATCCAATAGTGATCAGAAACGGTGGATTAATTTCCATTAACTATAAATTTAAATTGCATTAACTATAATTATGATTCTTTATTTCCCTTAATCATTTCAAATATTATTAAACACAACTTATAACTCCACCCCCCAAACATGAACTCAGTATCCCAAACGAAACCCTAAAAGTCATCTTCGTCTAGTCGCCCCTCTTCTTCTCTCTCAACTCCCATCACCGCCGCCACGAATCCACGGCGGAGAATACCATCATTCCACTGAACCTAGTCATTCTCCCTAAACTAACATCTTCCTCACAAACCTATATTGCAACAAAATACAACCTGAAATCGAACACTCATTATGCCGCAAATCGCACAAATCGCAACATTATATCATCACACAATAACAACTAACCTCAGTGTAACAAACGGCTATACTCAAAAGCGTGCCTAAATCGTACCTGAGAACGAGGTTCGTCGAAGGCTACGAGCGATCGAGAGCTCGGTGACGATGCTGCTTGACGAGGAAGGCGATGATACACGACCCTTGGATTTGCAACGGGAAATGCGTTGAAATCTTGATTGAAAAGTAGGGAATCCTCGTTTGATCTTCTTCTCGACTATTGTTCTTTCTCTTTTTTTTTTGTGCGTTCCTCTTTGAAATCTAAAATTATGGATGTTTGTGATTGACTCGTCCTCTCCCTCGTTCGTGGCTTGTAGCTGATGTTATTTCATGATTTTTTGCAGATTTGTTGATGATATCATGCAATGAAGACGCTTGAAGGTGATGATGAAGAGGTTGGAGATGGCTCTCGGACTTACAGGTCTTGAATCACGAGGATGGTGATGGAGAATATTGGGGTTTGTTGATGAAGATTCTCGGATTGAAGATTCAATTCATGGAGACATTTGACGATTGTGTATCACTGGAAAAAGGAGAATGAAGGATAGTGGAGAAAGAGATGAATGAGAAGAAGATTATGAAGATGAAAAATGGAGGAATCAGGAAGAGGAGAGCCTCAACTTTGCAGCCAAAACCGATTCTTATAGGTGATGAAGGTAAGGGCATATTAGTATTTTCGATTGAATTCGGTTAGGAAGTTTGTTGAAAATTCTGTTAAAGATTTTTGAGTTGTCTGTGATAAGCAATTGTAACTGAGTTTTTTCCGCATTGGTTTTATGCTTGAGATTTTGTGTTTTCTGATATTGACATTGGATGTAATTTTACTGCTATTTTTACCTGGCAGCTTGTAGTTTCTTTTTTCTTTCGCCTCAAGATTAAAACTAGTAAGGAGCTAGGTGTATTTGTAAATAATAATCGAATGTATCCTGATGTTTAGAACCTTTCTGCAGAAATCCAAGACGAACATCCAACCTCTTCTCGTGCTTGGTCGAAGAACTCTTGCATACTTCTCTAACTGATTCAGTATACCAAATTCAATGTCTTCCCTGTGTAAGTATTTGAATGTCCAGGATGGAATAATCTTCAGCATCCTTACTAAATAATGTTTCTCTACCACTAACATTCACTTGTTTTTTGTGTTAATGCAGACACATCTCATTGAAACTTCAATATCAAATGCGACGTCGACAACCGTTGATGCAACTCTAGAAGCAATAATACCGCACTCTCTTTATTGTTTGGCAGAAAGGAACTGAGTACAGTTGCATTAGGCTCCGCAACCTTATTTAGGACGTTATCTCCGAGATCAAGTAGACTTTGACGGTAAAAGTGGCTTGCAATGATCTGATTGCTAATATGAGTATTCTTATTTTTTTTTAAAGTTTTTTACTTGACAAGACTTAATTCCAATTCTTTATGCAATCCTTCTAACTGTTGCACTGACCCAATAGTATTGAGCTTCTACGTATGCTCCGTAAGAACAAATTTATGGTCAGTTGGAATTGAGGGATACGGAAGTGACTGAAGTGTTGCCAAGGCCAGCTCAGTTTCATGTCCTATCCGGTTAACGGTTTCTTGAGATCTGCTTCCTAGTGGCACAGTCAAATGCATCCTTGACGCTAAAAAGCTCCTGAAAGAGAGTGTGGTTAGAGAGAGGAGATATGATGAGAAGGGAGGAAGAGTGTTAGACTGATGGTTACTTTTGAATTTGTAAAGAAAACGTTAGAAATTTTTTCAGTTAAAGTCTGAAAACGAAAGCTAGTTGTAACATTCAATGAATTTCATCTCTTCTTTACATTCTTCATGTAGCCCTTTTTTCTTTCTCTTTTTTCTCTTGGCTGAAATGTACTTTTAGTTGCCACTTTCAAATTCATCCAAGTCCTCATGTAGCATTGGAACAAATAAATGACTATAAAGTTGTAATATTATTTGGACCAAAACAACAAATATATCATGTTGCTAACATAACCTGGATGGCATAACTATCACTTGGATTTTGAATAAAAATGGAATGATTTTGTCATAATAGTCCAAAATTTGAATTCAACGTTGAATGGATGACAACACCGACTATCACTTGGGATTTGTTTGAACGCTAAGACCTTGAACACTAGATGACATTGATACCTCACTTGAATTGAACTCAATGGCCACGCTTGAAAAAAGTCTCCAGACTTTCTCATTATCATAGTCGTGATGAACCAACCTAGTCCATAGCTTTCTCCATCGAGAGCGATGATAAAGACCTAATTTCTTGAGCCCTTTAAGAAACAACATTGGGTGATAAAGTGCTCATAACAAAGAGAGCTCAACCTTGCATTGAGTGTAATGACCAAATGAATCACTTTTGAACCGAAAAATTCCTATCACCAGAAAAAGCCTGACCCCGTGTCTTAGTGATTCCATCCTAATGAACAAAGACAAAGTTATGGCCTACTGAAAATGCAGATGAATGAAAACACGAGCCATTTAGGTTAGTAATAAATAGGAGGACAAATTTTAGGATGTTACATCTGCCCCTATTCAATCATTGTAGACTTGAATGGACGATAGCAGTTGCTTTCAGACATTTGAAGTATGCAGGGATTGAATACCAGAAACAACCAGAAAATTTGCACTTTGTGGCAGAAGAACAGGGAAATAAACTCAACCGAATGAACTCTGTTTGGATATAATTATGATGGGAGGAGTAGTAAATAGGGGATGCCTTTTGAGTGATGTCAGATGGCTACTGACTTGCCACGCTGCAAGTGGACTTTGAAAGTCTGTCTTTTGAACCACGCCAGACGACTACTGGCCTGCCACACTGCGGGTGGACCTTTACCAATTTACAGTTGAACTTCAAGATGCTTTGCAACCCTGAGGATGGACTTTCGCCAATCTGCAGTTGGACTTTAGATTGCCACACTACGGGTGGACTTTGGAAATCTACCACACTACGAGGGATGTTGCTCGCTACGGGAGACTTCTGCTCACTACGGGAGACTTCTGCTCGCTACGGGAGACTTCTACTCACTACGGGAGTCTTCTGCTCGCTACGGGAGACTTCTAGAAATTTGCCACACTACGGGTGGACTTCTGCTTGCTATGGAGACTTTTGCCCACTGCGGGGGACTTTTGCTCACTACGGGAGACTTTAAGAATTTGCCACCCGAAGTTGGACTTTGGCCAGTCTGCGGCTGGACTTTTGCTCACTGCGGGAGACTTTTTCCCACTGCGGGGGACTTTGGAAATTTTCCACACTGCGGGTGGACTTCTGCTCACTGCGGGAGACTTTTGCCCACCGCGGGGGACTTTAGAAATTTGCCACCCGGAGATGGACTTTGGCCAACCTGCGGCTGGACTTTTGCTCACTGCGGGGGACTTTAGAAATTTGCCACCCGAAGATGGACTTTAGCCAGTCTGCGGCTGGACTTTTGCAAGATATCAAACTTGGATGCATATGTTGAATTGTATGGCATGATGCCCCATGACACTGGGGATGTTATGTCTTGAACATGTCAATGAAATGACGCAAGTGCAAAGGGAGTTCTTGATGCGGAAATGATAAGTCCTTGTTGACTCTGTGGGGAAACACAATGATCGCGGATTCGATCTCAAGAAGCCTTGTGGGGATAACATCTCTGCGGGAGAAGGGTGTGAATAATTCATCTGTCCCCAATTATCACCTTTGCCAAAAATAAATTGGACTTTAGATTTGAGGACCATGCCAGGGGATACCTCGACTATTGGGGATTATCCACTCTTATGGATCTGCTGGGTTAGATAATGATTTATCTAAAATCTTTTAGGGGAATATGAATTACCTTAGATCTGTTGAGGAACCGAGATCAAGGAAACCAGCTGAAGGAAAAACTTGGTGACTTTACTGGGGATAGTTTTCGTCCGTCTGTTGGGGATGACAAAATTGAGACACGTCCTGCTGGGGAGGAAGGATTCAAGTTGTATCGTGCTGGGGATCATTTGCTTCTTGCCTATACTTTACCTTAAGAGGATTTTATAAAAGACTTGGTGTCTTTAAACTCTTAGGTATCGCAATGACTGCCTAAATTAGTGTAATAACCTTACTGAGGAGGTAACCATCGTCAATGCATATGAGCTTGGAGCTGTAATAAACGCTGAACGAGATAATTGGTTTGACGAGTGACCGCGGTATTCTGAACTCCGAGTAAATGCTTTTGTTCGTCTGTCTTCGGGAGATAATGAATTCTCGTACTTATTAGGGTGGCCTGCCCCAGTACGAGTACTTGAATAGTTTTGCACTTGACTGACTACTCTTTGCTCTTGGAGAGATTTGAATCTCGAAGTGATTGCCCCAGTTTGGGTGAATTTTGAAGAGATTGCTCGATGTAATTGCCCCGGATTGGCTAGCTTTTACCATGAGTTGTTGGGAAAGTCCTTACTCAATGGAGCTTTTCTCGGAAGAGTGCACCTCGACGTGACTGTCTTTCAGAAGTTTTAGACTTCTCAACTTGGCAAGCTTAAGCTTCTAGACTGAATTTCCTCATGTGAACTTTTACGATGCCAAACAAATGTATGCAAGCAAAAAAATGTTTATTCTTAGAATGAAAATTCTAATGCAACACACATGCTAATCTTGAAGTCTCTATTGAAAAGGGTGTCGCAAACCTTTGTGAGTGAATCACTGGTTAAGATACGACATTATTTTGAATGAAAGTATGTTCATGCAATACCAACAAGGATCATTTAGCATAACTCATAGGAGTCAGGAACGCGGCCTCGAGGTAGTATGCTCTCAAAGTAACCCTGTTTCAGTTAGGACTTTTGAGGGTTGTATCGTGGCCTGGTTCACGGTTATAGAAACAAAGGATATAAGCTCGAAGTTTATTTGTGCCCACCCACTCTTCGTGATGTTCTCCATTCCTATGTTCAGCTAATTTTCACAAGCACTCACCTTTCATAAGGATTTTGTGTCGATTGAGGGACCATTGCTGCTATAAGTTCAATCACTAATCCGATTATTGTTGAGAGTCAGTCACCCCTTTGTCTTTCATATCTGTGTCACACGACTTTGTTCTTGCTTAAGGATCTTTCTTATGTAATCCTCTTTGCATTTTTCTTCTTTCATTCTTTTGCTTATCCCTAACTTCTGCCTGGACTGATTCTTGTGAATATTTGATTGTGAAGTCCAGCGGGATGCCCTAACTTTTGCCTAAGTCGTTTGTTTTCAAGTTTCGACTTAGCGGGCTTTTTCGTTTCCATTTTTTTGCTTTTTGAACAAATCGTGTGACACTGTTTGTCTTGATTGCTTCGTGCGGGTTGTGACTGCCTCATTCTTTGGTCGATGAAGGATAACCAATGTGGTTTTCAATCTTTGGACCTTTTGACTTGGATAACATTTGTGGTTTCTGGTCTTTGGACCTCTTGATTAGCATACTGGAACGCAATGGATCCTCAAATACACTCCTTTATGAAAGCCTGAACGCTTGGTCCGACTAGCTGACATCTACCTTGCCCCTGGGTTACATGTGAGGGTTTTTTCATGCGAAAAGAAAATCCTACTTCAAGGCTCAAAGGGGTTAGCGAGGATCTATCTCCCTTATATCTCCAGTGTTTAGGGATTTGAAACAAAGCATGTACATCGTCAACATGGTCTTATTCAAGAGCACATGCTTAGAGATTCTTGCGTTTTTGTTTCGTCATCCTCCCTCATAGAGTTTAAGCACGACAATTGGTATTGCGATGTACACATGCAAAATTATAAGTGAATGCGAATGAATTACTTCAAGAAAAACATGTGAGTTTTATGATTGCTAACATTCAAAAGCAAACAAATTTCATACATGTAGACAAATGTTTAGCACATAAAAGAAACTAAAAATGGAAATGCAGTAAAGAAACTGAATATTGCCGTAGTTGAGGAGGCTTGACTCCGTCTGGACCTGTCATCCTTGGATACTTTCAGTGATCAATAGCTCTTTCACAGACTTGTAATCTTCAATTTGCAGCCGTATACCAAACCATGGCAATCATACCTCTTCTTCTAGTTATTCTGACTTTGACACGAGATGTCTGAAGGAAAAAGTAAAGTTGGGGAGTAAAGTTGCCCCATAAGGTTGCTCGGA
Organism: Lathyrus aphaca; assembly: GCA_963966055.1. Lineage (NCBI taxonomy): Eukaryota > Viridiplantae > Streptophyta > Magnoliopsida > Fabales > Fabaceae > Lathyrus > Lathyrus aphaca. The sequence goes on from OZ014521.1 coordinate 105,699,530, forward strand.
AAGACCTGACGATCTTCTGCCTACGTATCTCCATTGACTAATGACCAATGAAGAATCAGAGCAATGTAGTTCCCCTCAATAGGGATGAAAATGAACAATGAAGAAAGGAAAACACTTAAATGCCATCACTGAGAGTATTTGAATACTGCTGGCTTTATTTCTTCTGCGAATACCCTTGCAAATCTGGGTGATTAACTCGAAGACTTCAGCTCAACGTGGACCATCTGGTAGAACAACCGTGACACCGTGACTAGTGTCGCTCCCCGGATTTCCATCCTGGTACAAACGCGAAAGTGGCGCGGAAAAAGAATAGAGTTGCCAGCCAGGCATTTTTATCCCGAAAGAACGGGAATGGTAATGCTGCACAAACCAGAAGAAAAGAAAAGGAAGGACACGGGTCCTGCGAACCAAAGAGACAGAGTTCGGGAGTCAGTTATGACCTGGGAAGGTATTAGCACCCAGATCGTCCGCCGTACCCGACGGGATCCACGCATGCAAAAAAATCTGTTTCAAAGGGTGAAGAAATGAAAACTGCTGCAAAGAAAATGAATTGAACTGGATAAAAGAAATGAAAATGGAACTGAAAAAGAAAAGAAAAGTAAAAATGTAGGGAAAATAAAGATTATGCTCGAACGGGCCCAACCCCGCTGCCTACGTACCTCATCTGGACAATGAGGATCAGAGTCGCCGTAGTTCCCCTAACTAGGGGTAGAAAAGAAATTGCTTGTGGATTAAGGCTTGAACTGCCTATGCCAATGCTCAGGTGTTGCAGACTCGGACGACGAGTGCGTAACCATCTTGCAAAATGACAAGTAGGATCAAGTTCGCGTACGAAGCGAAGGAGATGAGAAAAGAATTCCCGAAGGAAAGATGCTTATTGTTTGTTCAGTGTTTTTTATGAGTTTTCTGTTTTGAAGTTTGCATAGGAAAGTGTACCTAAGTCTTACTCATTGGGATGTATACGTCTCACATCATCCCGAAATGGAATGCACACCTATCTATGGAGGAAATCCCCAAATCTAGTCCCACAAGTGAAGGCTCAGACACACTGACCTATTAACATTTATTAAGTGTTTTTGTGATTTTATGTTAAGAACTGTTTTTTATGCTTTTCTTTGTGAGGTAATCTCATGCTAAGACCTATCCACCACGAGGGATAACTTACACCTCGCCCCGAAACGGAACGCGTGCAAGTATCTCATAGCAAAGTCTCATGTCACATGAAAGTACTCAACATTTATTAAAGTGAATTAAAATTAAGTTTGAAGATGAGAAGAGAAAACACCAAAAGATCTTAAAGGCAAAAATCTAATGGGAGACTAAAGAATCCTAAGTGTTGTCATGCATGGAGATCCTAAGGTTAGTGTGGTTAACTATCCTAAAGAAGAAAGAAAAAAGAAGAGAAGAAGAAGAAAGAAGAAGAGGGGAGTAAGGCCTAATCCCAACAATCAAAGGTTAGCACAAATAAGAATAAGGAGAGAAGAGATGAGATTTGGAGATGTGGGAATCACATCCACACCTCTCACTTACCATAGTCCCTGAAAAAGTTAGTGACACAAGCATACAAGTAAAGCAAAATGAACAAAATGACATGCCAACATCATACAAACAGAAGTGAAGTCATATATACAAATGCTCAATGCAAATGCAAGTCACAAGAATGAGAGAAGAAGAATGCAAGTCAATTAAGAGACAACATGAATCATATGGCAAAACAAGGCAAACTTAAGAAGATGCAAAGCAAAAATAAACAAATCATGAACTCAAGGCACAAGATCAGAACCAAATCCAAGTTAAAGAAGTGCTTAAGAATCTAGAGAGATGAGGAGAAGAGAAGCACAAAGCTAGACAAACACCTTATGGGAAGAAATAAGAAAAGGAGTGAGATGGATACACATAAGAAAGAAAGAACTTAAAAGGTAAGCCAAACACAAAACTTCCAAAACAAAAACCCTAAACCAAGATCAGCAAGGTATCAATACCCTAAGGAGACCCCAAATGAGGTGAAGAAGTTGGCATAAGTGTCCTTCTAAGCCAATAAGAGAACTTATAAACAAAAAGAAGCAAAATGGGACAAGCTAAGGAACAAAATTCAAATCAAATCAACAATGCACCCAAAAATTCCACAACTTAGGATAAGAGACCTTCAAACATGATATAACAAGATGCCAAAAGGATAGGAAGAAATTCAGAAGCTATGCAAGTCAGATGAAGGCTCAAACATGGGCTAGGGTTAAGAAACTTCCATCACAAGTCAAGGACCAAAAACAAATGAACAAGTTTCTAAAAATCAAGGCAAAAATCACACATGAACTTCATCTTCTTATGAATCCAGAGCAAAAAGAACCAACAAGAAATTCAAAATGATGATCACTATGGAAATTGGACAAGGCAGCATGCCCAAAAAGGAATTAAAAAGAATTAATTAAGATGAACAATTAATTGACACGTGGCTATTAAAAATAAATGGAAAAGAAAAATTTAAAAATTAAAGAAAACTCCAATAAACATCCATGAATTAACTCAGAATTTTTAGACACTTAGAAGTAATTTTAAAAATTAAAAAGCAAAATGAAATAAAAGAGATAAAAGAAAAAGAATAAAACATAAAATATAAGGCTAGGGGTGTGAATAGCAGAGGATTCAGTTCAAAAGAAATGGGCCCACTGCAAGGGGGTGCGAATAGAAGGGGGAAGCCCACTGGGTTGGCGCAGGATCACAAACACAAAGGTGGATATTCAGGAAAAAATATGGAAAAACAATGACCACCAGATCAAATGAACGCATCCTGTGAGACTTTCATTAAATGACGTGGCACATGTATTGGATGAGAGCTGAGGGAGCACATGAGTTACCATGGGGTGAGAAACAAAAAGATTATTCAGAAACAAAATAGAAAAGCCAAGGCACGTGAGGGAGGGGTTGTTTCATTAATTGACGTGGCGAAATCCCGGGCATTGAGGGGGAATATCTGATGGTGGAGAGGTTGTCTTCAACCTTGGAAACCCTAGCTCACACTTTCCAGAATCCGGTGACCAGAGCTAGGGCTCCGGCACCGGAAAACGCATAATATGAACAAACCCTAATAAAAATGAATAAAAACCTCCAGATCAAGCAAACACACTACCCTGAGTTCAAAAAAGACACTGAAAACTTCAATGGATCAAAGGATTCTCTGGATCGAACACAAACAGTTGACACCAAGAAATTTCAAATCCATAATACAAACTCAATAATGCACTAAATTCAAAACTAAGACTAGCAGAATGATCAGCAAACATCAAGGATCAGAATGCACACCTCAAAAAACATTTCTAGATCTGAAGATTTTGACTCACCTGAAACTTGCAGATCTTGATATAGCTTGTTAGAAGCCAAGATAAAGAAGCCAATCCAATCCAAATGCACTCTAGCTGCAAAATAAATGCAACTAGAGTCTTGAATCTTGTTGGATCTGAGGATTTGCAGCCAACTGCCCTGAAATGGCAAGGTACTTGATCTTGAGAGATAGCTTGCACAATGGAGAGATTTGTTATCCTGAGCTCTCAAGGATGAAGGATCTGTAATTTGTTTTGGAAGAGAGCAAGTGTGTGAAGAGATTTGAGAGAAAATGCAAATTGTGCAACAACTTGGAAGCTGAGAAATGAGAGAGAACTGGGTGCTTCTAAAACCCTAATTTTCTTTTATATGAGGTCATGAATTAGTGCTGAAAGAATGGGAGGATTTGCACGTGTGAAGAGAAAGTGTGAGTGATTTTGCAATTTTGGCAAGTTTTGTGAGTGATTTTGCAATTTTGGCAAGTTTTGGAATGGAATTCTTATCTTGCACGAATTTGGTGCATTTCTTTGAGTAAAGTTATCCATTTGAATTTCATTTTAATGTTGTGAACTTATTTGGTATGTACCAATACTCAAAATTGAGTTTCATGACTTTTGGCTTTGGTGCACATATGAAAAACCAACTTTTGCCCTAATTTTGCACAAATTTTTGAGGGGCATAACTTTGTAACCATGAAGGATATAAAAATGTACTTGTACTTTTTGAAAATGGGAGACCTTAATCTCCAACTTTCATGTTTGACTTTGGTCCATTTGAAGAATTTTTCATTAAGTTATGCTCACTTGAATTTTAGGGCAAAAACTTGCCAAAAATGGCATTTTCCATAACCCACTTTGCACCAATTTTGCAAAACACCTTCAAACTTCATGATTCTTGATCTTTGAACTTTCCAAACCTCTTTTAACATTATAAGAACATCCCTTGGCTAGAAAAATGGGGTTGGACCCCTTGAAATCTCACAGTTGACCTTTCTAAGGCACAGTTGACCAGTTTCTTCATTTGCAAGCAACTGAAGAAATGCTTGACTTCCACAAGGAATTTTCTCACCAAATTTGGTACCTAGGATCCTCTTAACATGTGAAAGACTTTCCCCAAATGAAATGGCCAAAGTTTTGAGGTTTTCATGCTTGAAACTCAAACCCTAGTTAAGGACCATTGTGTAAGAGCTTTGCCCTAGCCTGGATTCCCTGTTGATCTTCCAACCTTATGAGCTTTTGTAAATGAACTTGAACTTGTAAATGAAATGTAAACCCCTCATAGGACTTGTATAAATCCATTGGGCCCCTTTTATCTGGCTTGTGATGCTTCAAGAACCTCCATAGATGATCATATGCCTAATGCTAGGTCATGAGAAATGTTATGCCTCATCTTTCCATGCTAGGATGCTAAGAATATGATATGTTCATGATGAATATGATGTGATATGATGCTTAAAATGAAGAGGGCAAATTTGGGGTGTTACAGCTACCCCTATTCAAACAACTGTTAATCTGAAAAGGACGGTAGCACGGGCTATCGACCGTTCAAGATAACTGTGGTTGAATACCAAGAAGACCTGGAATTTGCACTCTGACGAAGAATGCAAACACTGGGAAATAAACCCAACCAAATGACGCTTTGGTGATTGAAGTGAAGAAAAAGCAGACGAGCTCCTTCCAAGTTGAAACTGTTATCTGGAATACTTTGACAGACGAGTCTTCTTCGAACAATCTTGTTATGCCAGGAACTGGACATACGAGTCCTCAAACACTTTGCAAGAACATATGACTTGAGACAGACGAATCTCCTTCAGATATACCTGTGACGCCAGGATCAGTGATGCACTAAAGTCTGTGGGATAGACATGCATAATCAAGGTAGATGAACCCTCCTCACATATTATCCGTGGATATATGGTTTAAGACAGACGAGTCTTCTTCGAGCAAACCTGTTAAGCCAGGCGCAACATCAATAAGTGGTGCTTGAGACAGACGAGCCTCCTTTGGATGTACCTGTTACGCCAAGACCGGTAACCATTTTGACCTTTATTCCCACAGTCAAGATTTTAAACCTCTTCAATACAGACGAGTATTGGATGATCATCAAGATAACACAGACGAGTGCCAAAAGTCAATGATATAGACAAATATCAAACGATGATCAAAGAAACACAGACGGGCGCTTCAGGCGATGATACAGACGAATACCATCCACTGGTACAGACGAATACCAGAAATTCAAACACAGACGAGCGTTTGGAGTAGCGATACAGACGAGTACCAGAGTGATTATCAAATCAACACATACAGATATAACCTAACACAGACAAGTGTTAGGGATGATACAGACTAGTATCCAAACAATGCAGACGAGCTTCAAGAAGATAACAAACACAGACGAGTGCCGGAGAATGCAGACGAGCACTAAATCTCAAACACGGACGAATGTTGGGGAGTGCAGACGAGCAATTAATACCAAACACCAAACACAAACGAGTGTTGGAAATTGCAGACGAGCAACAGCCAAGTGATAACACAAACGAGTGTTGGAAATTGCAGCGAGCAACGACAAAGTGATAACACAGACGAGTGTTGGAAATTGCAGACGAGCAACAACAACAATTACAACCATGGGCAACTGCTGGAGAAAGCAAATGAGCAATACCAAAGGGATAACACAGACGAGTGTTGAGAGATGCAGGCGAGCAGCGAAAAAGTAAGAACACAGACGAGTGTTGGTAATTGCAGACGAGCAACAATAAAGTAAGAACACAGACGAGTGTTGGGAATGCAGACGAGCAATAACGTGCCCTGATTGGGCAATAAGATTCACAACTCTGAAGGGGAAAACCAAACCAAGAGTTTTGGACGATGCTTAACTCTGATTGGGGAGATGAATAACCGTCTGTGTCATCACACTGGCCAAAAATAAATTGGTGACTTCTCTGGGGAATATGAGACCCAAACATGAACTCTGTGGGGAAATCAGGCATTCGACTTCTTGCTGGGCATATTCTACTGGGGAAGAATAAACTGCTTGGGGATTCCACCTGCGAAGACTTAGCTGGGAAAAATTCTGCTTGGGAGAATGTGACGCCATCCTGCAACCTGCAACAACAGAAAACACATATGTGCCTCGGGGACTTGCATGGTATGATTTGTTCATCCATCGCCACCCGACACTCAAAGAGGGTTTCAAATGTTTCCCTGCAATGTCATTTTCTTTTCAAATTATCACCATGTTTTAAATGCAATGCTATTTTTGCCAAAAATTCCGGACATTTTGCAAACAAAAATAAACACAACACAACTTTTTGACTGAATATTCCTCTTATTGAAAGGCCTCTGAATAGGCAAAGATTTTACATCAGGAAGCAACCACCTGGAAAAAGGTAGCTACCATAAAAATGAGAAAAGAAACTATCCTAATGGCAATGGGCACGGCATCCCAATGAGTTCCCTTTCTGCTATGACCAACATGTCTTTAAAACTCTCCATTCTTGCCTTTGCTTTTTGAGAAGATGAGGGGACTGATTCCTATCCTTCTGATATTGTCAGGTTGTACGAAACGATGATTTGGTTCAGATTACTCGGATCGCAGTTGTTCACTTATTCCCTTATTTTGCATGGATCGCCCTTTCGGGTTTTCAATCCACCAGGATACCCTTTTTTGCCTGAGCTGTCCAATGTGGCTTTTCAACTCAGCGGGTGTACATTTTTTTTTTTTTTTTTATTTTCTCTAATTTTTTCCCGAGCTTTTTATTCTGTTTTTAGCTCGCCGGGATGCCCTTTTCTTGCATGGACTTTAATTCTGTTTTTGTGTCCAGCGGGTCTTTTTATGCGAAGTATTTTTTAACTGCGTCCGAGTTAACAGGGGACTGGAAATCATCTCCATCCATAGTGGTGAGCATCAGTGCTCCTCCTGAGAAAACTTTCTTCACTATGAATGGTCCTTCGTAGTTTGGGGTCCACTTGCCCCTGTGATCTGAACCTGGAGGAACAATCCTCTTGAGCACAAGCTCTCCCACTTGATACTCCCGAGTACGTACTCGTTGGTCGAATGCTCGCTTCATTCTCCTCTGATAAAGCTGACCATGACAGATAGCCGCTAATCTCTTTTCCTCAATTAGACATAGTTGATTGTAACGAGCACATACCCATTTAGCCTCGTCAAGCTTCACGTCCATCATCACACGCAATGAAGGAATCTCTACTTCAACAGGCAGGACTTCTTCCATACCATATTCCAAAGTGAAGGGAGTTTCCCCAGTTGACGTCCTGACTGACGTTCGGTACCCATGCAACGCAAATGGTAACATCTCATGCCAATCTTTGTAAGTGACAACCATCTTTTGCACAATCTTCTTGATATTCTTGTTTGCTGCCTCTACCGCACCATTCATCTTTGGTCGGTAAGGAGAAGAATTGTGATGTTGAATCTTGAAGTCCCGACACAACTCTGCCATCATCTTGTTGTTTAAGTTAGAACCATTGTCAGTAATGATTCTTTCGGGCACTCCGTATCTGCAGATAATGTCTCTTTTCAAAAATCTGGCAACCACTTGACAAGTGACATTGGCATAAGATGCTGCTTCAACCCACTTAGTGAAGTGATCGATCACAACCAGGATGAAGCAATGACCATTTAAAGTAGTAGGCTCTATCTTCCCGATCATGTCAATGCCCCACATAGAAAAGGGCCAAGGAGATGACACGACGTTGAGCGGGCTTGGAGGAATATGCACCTTGTCTGCATAGATCTGGCACTTGTGGCACTTACGGGCGTATGAACAACAGTCTGCATTCATTGTCATCCAGTAATACCCCGATCTCAGCAATTTCTTAGCCATAGCATGCCCTCCTGCATGGGTACCGAAAGATCCCTCGTGGACTTCCTGCATTAACAGGCTTGCTTCGTGTCTATCCAAGCATTTGAGCAAAACCATGTCAAAGTTTCTCTTGTACAAAACCCCGTCTGTATTCAAGAAGAAACTAGCAGCAAGTCGCCTTAAGGTCTTCTTGTCATTGGAAGATGCCCCAACTGGGTATTCTTGCTTTTCCAGGAATAGCTTGATATCGAAATACCAAGGTTTCTCGTCAGACACTGCGTCTACAGAGAAGGCATGAGCTGGAGCGTCAAGCCTGGAAATGTCAATTCTGGGCACATAATTCCAACACAAGACTTTGATAGACGAAGAAAGAGTGGCCAATGCGTCGGCAAATTGATTTTCATCACGTGGTATGTACTGAAGCTTAACTGTCGTGAAGAACATCAACAATTTTTTGGCATAATCCCTATAAGGAATTAGATGCTCCAGATGCGTATACCACTTGCTGGTAACTTGGTTAATGACGAGGGCTGAATCTCCGAATATATCGAGGTTCTTAATCCGAAGATTAATAGCCTCCTCTATTCCCATTTTGCATGCCTCGTATTCCTCTTCATTGTTGGTGCAGCCAAAAGTAATTCTGGCAGCGAAGGGAAAGTGAACACCTTCAGGAGTGATAAGAACAACACCAACTCCACGTCCGTTGATATTGACTGCCCCATCAAACATCAACTTCCATTTGGATTCAGGGTCTGGCCCCACCTCCGGAAGTGGTTCCTCGCAATCGTTTTCCTCGAGGTACATGATGTCCTCATCAGGGAAATCAAACTTCATTGGCTGATAATCATCTTCAAAAGGTTGCTGTGCGAGGTAATCCGACAATACACTTCCCTTGATGGCTTTCTGAGAAGTATACTGTATGTCATACTCTGTTAAGATCATCTGCCACCTAGCAACCCTTCCGGTTAACGCTGGTTTCTCAAAGATGTACTTGACAGGATCCATTTTGGAAATTAGCAGTGTGGTATGAGTCAACATGTACTGTCTCAGTCGGCGAGCAACCCATACCAAAGCGCAGCAAGTTTTCTCGAGCAGTGAGTAACGGGATTCACAGTCGGTAAACTTTTTGCTAAGGTAATAAATAGCGTACTCTTTTCGACCAGACTCGTCATGTTGGCCTAGAACACACCCCATTGACCCTTCTAGCACAGTCAAGTACATGATTAAAGGTCTCCCTTCAACTGGAGGCATTAGAATTGGAGGCTCCTGCAGATATTCTTTGATCTTGTCAAAAGCTCTTTGGCAGTCCTCATTCCACCTGACCGTTTGCTCTTTTCTTAGCAATTTGAATATTGGTTCGCACGTGGCAGTTAGATGAGATATGAACCGTGAAATGTAGTTCAACCTCCCTAAAAACCCGCACACTTCTTTTTCTGTTCTCGGTGCAGGCATATCTTGAATTTCTTTTACTTTTGCAGGATCTACCTCAATTCCTTTCTAACTAATGATGAAACCCAGCAGTTTCCCGGAACGCACTCCGAAAGTGCACTTGTTTGGATTCAACCTCGGCTTATACTTTATCAGTCTGTCGAACAACTTCTTGAGGTTGACCAGATGTTCTTCTTCGTTTTGGGACTTAGCAATCATATCGTCCACATAACACTCAATCTCCTTGTGTATCATGTCGTGGAACAATGTGACCATTGCCCGCTGATAAGTTGCCCCGGCGTTCTTCAAACCAAAGGGCATGACCTTGTAGCAGAATGTACCCCACGGGGTAATGAACGTTGTTTTCTCCATGTCTTCCGGTGCCATCTTAATCTGATTATATCCGGAGAAGCCATCAATGAAGGAAAATATCGAGAATTGAGCAGTATTGTCTACCAACACGTCAATGTGTGGTAAAGGAAAGTCATCTTTTGGGCTGGCTCTATTCAAATCCCGGTAGTCAACTCACATCCGGACCTTGCCGTCCTTCTTTGGTACAGGTACAATGTTAGCTACCCAAGGTGGGTAACTAGTTACAGCAAGGAACCCGGCATCCCATTGCTTCTGAACCTCCTCCTTGATCTTCATCGCCATGTTAGGACGAGTTCTTCTCAACTTCTGTTTCACAGGAGGACAGTCTTCTCTCAATGGTAGCTTATGCACAACGATGTCGGTATCCAACCCTGGCATATCTTGGTACGACCAGGCAAAGATATCCACATATTCACGCATCATACCAATCAGCTCTTTCTTGACTTCGGCCTGCAGACTGGCCCTGATCTTGATCTCTTTCTTCACATCTTTAGTGCCGATGTTGATGATCTCAATTTCTTCCTGATGAGGCTGAATAACTCGTTCCTCTTGTTTCAACAACCTGACCAATTCTTCAGGGAGTTCATGGTCTTCCTCAACCCCTTCATCAGCTTGGTAGATAGGATGGTCAAAGTCATGCGTGGTCATAGAAGGAACGTTATCAATGGAATCCAGATGATCAACACTGCACAGATGATGTGCTTATTTCAGAATCTGCTTATTTTGCAAAAGAGACGCAAACACAAAAACAAAAAGGAAAAACACATTGCCATTTTTATATTTTTTTGTGAAAAATTTTAAAACAAAAGAAAGGGAGCACAATTTTTCTGAAAATGTCCTTTATTTCATGGTAAAATAAATGCATACAAAACATGGTGGCCCATACAATGGATCCTAGCATCTTGGGCAGAATGTTGGATTTGACAATGCAGCATGATAAGAAAAGGAAACAAATAAATTACTCTGAGTGCCAGGTAACTTTGACGATGTCTTCAACAGACCAGTTCTTCAGCTCCTCTCCGGGCGCACACGGATGAATCCAGTTGTCCCATTCACCATCACTGTCTCCCTCTTCAGTAGTTGCACAAATTTGGTTACGGTCGAGCATCCCAGCACTTGTAAAAGTAATGGCTTTACCACTTGGAGTAGATCCACCAGGCTGATAACCCAAACCAAACTTGTCATCTTTCTTCTCTAGCTCCAGAAGCTTGCCCCAGCCTTGGGCGCTTCCTGACTGAACCACCTCCTTTGCTTGCTTGTAGGAATTAATGGAGGTACCTTATTTTTCACTGCTTCTCTCTACAGGAGTCAAAATGCTGACGTTAACTGCTTCAAAGGCCTGACACATAGTCTCATGGATCTCTCTGTCCATCTCTACATATTTGAAAGTTGATAAGTGGCTCACAAAGATGTCTTCCTCTCCACACATTGTGATTACTTGGCCATCAACCACATACTTGAGCTTTTGATGCAGGGTGGAAGTTACGGCTCCCGCAGCATGAATCCATGGACGTCCCAACAAGCAACTGTACGCGGGCTGAATGTCCATGACATAGAAGGTGCTTTTCAAAACTTGAGACCCTATTTTCACAGGTAACTCAACTTCTCCAAACATTGACCTTCTGGACCCATCAAAGGCTTTGACAATCAAATCACTGGGTCTTAAGACAATACCATCAACATTGAGCTTCATTAATGCTTTCTTTGGAAGTACATTAAGAGAAGAGCCTGTGTCAACAAGGACATGTGACAACACAACACCCTTGCACTCCATAGTAATATATAGTGCTTTGTTATGGTTACGGCCCTCTGACGTAAGGTCTCTATCTGTAAAGCCCAACCCGTTGCTTGCATTCACACTGCCCACTACAGCTTCGAGTTGATTAACAGTTATTTCTTGAGGAACATAAGCCATCTGCAGCACTTTCAGCAAGGCTTCTCTATGTGCAGGAGAACACATCAGCAATGAGAGAATTGATATTTTGGAAGGTGTCTAGTTCAACTGTTCGACCACCTTATAATCACTCTTTTTAATGACACACATAAATTCCTCGACCTCCTTCTCAAAGGTACCCTGTCCAACAGCAGGAGTTGTTGTTTGCTTTCCTTTAGCCTTTGCCGAAGCCTCAGCCTCAGGATCTCCTCTCAGAACCGGGGGAGCAAATAGATGACCACTTCTTGTAAAACCTCCAACACCTCCGACGTTCACTGCAGTCGGGTCAATAGCAATAAACTTGCTCTCCACTTTCTGTCCTTCCACGTACACATCTGAGCCGTAATGCCATGGGATGGCTTTATCATCTGTATAAGGAACAGGCCCCGGCACAGTGATAGTCACAGGACTAACTTCAGGGGCAAAAATGGTCACAGGCTCTCTTCTAGCAGGCATCTCAGCTGGGTCATAGAAAATGGTTATAGTGGACACATCATCAACTTCATTACTAACTTTGTCAAACTGCAAAGATCCTTCATCAATCAAATTCTGCAATCTCATCTTCAGGTCTTCACAACCATTCACTGCATTCACACATTTCTCACAATCAGAACTGCATCCCGAAAACACTTGACCTCTCAACAGCCTCTGCTTCACTACCAACAGCGGAGTCTTCACTTCTTCTATACTCAGAATCAAACTTAACTTCTCACCACCCTCAACAGCATTTATTCTAGCCCCTCCGTGATTCGGAATAGGGTTTGAATTAACATTCGGCGGTGGTGCGAAGTTAATTGCCTTGGAGTCTATCAGATCTTGAACTTTGTGCTGTAGCGCCCTGCACTTCTCAGTTGAGTGCCCGGGTGCCCCTGAATGGAAAGCGCATCTAGCATTGACATCGTACCCCACTGGAAGCTCTCCAGGTGGTGGTGGTGCCAAAGTACTCAGTTGTATCAAATTCAGGTTCAGCAATCTCGGTAGCAATGCAGCGTATGTCATGGGAATTGCTTCAAGCACCCTATTATCCGGGCGAGTCTGCCTTGGCTGATAAGGTCTCTGTTGATAGTTGTTACGTTGTGGTTGTTGTTGTTGTTGTTGTTGTTGTTGAGGCTGTACCTGCTGCACCGGACTGGAAGGGATAGTGACAGCTGCCACTTGCTCATACGACCTTCTATATCCTCGACCCCGTCCTCGGCCAAACACAGCATTGGTCTCACCTTCCCTTCTTCTCGGGGGTCCGTTGAAAGCTTTTCTTACTCCACTCAAGCTGCTTGCACTCGTATCCTGGATCTTTCCCATCTTTAACAAAGTCTCGACCCTCTCTCCAGCAATTACTATATCATTAAACTTGGTAGCCGAACAAGACGCCAATCTTTCAATAAACACACCTTGCAATGTCCCCATGAACATATCAGCCATCTCATTCTCCAGCAGTGGTGGTTGCACTCTAGCAGTGAGCTGACGCCACCTCTGAGCATATTCTTTAAACCCCTCCTTAGCAGTCTGAGACATGTGTTGCAATTGAGTGCGATTTGGAGCCATGTCCAAATTATACTGGTATTGCTTCACAAAAGCCTCTGCCAGGTCCTTCCAGCTCTTAATGTTGACCCTACTTAGCATCATTTACCATTCCAAGGAGGCCCCAACCAGGATGTCCTGGAAATAGTACATCCATAGCTTTTCATCATCAGTGTGGGCAGCGATCCTTCCTACAAAGGACTGAAGATGAGTCTTTGGGCACGTTGTGCCGTTGTACTTCTCGAAAGTTGGGACCTTGAACTTGTAAGGGATTCTAACCCCTGGAACCAAGCCCAAGTCAATAATGTCGAACCCCAAAGAGTTCTGAGATTGAATAGCCCTGATCTGCTCTGCCATTTCCTCAAATTTCCTATTCATTTCAGCTCCCTGGCCTTCAGTTTCATCCAGCAGAGTGAACTGTTCGTCTTGACCGTCCATCTGTACATTATTCAGACCATCATTGATAATGGTAACCCCTGGCTGTGCTACAGGGATTTCAACCTGACGGGCGCCCGCACCGTTACGATTACCTCCTTCAGCAGTACCGTTGTTTCTGGCTTGATTATTTTCAACCAACGCACGCAGACGCTCTTGATTCTGACCCATTCCTGCCATAAGGGTCATAAAATTGTCCATTATGGTTCTCAAATCTGCTAGCTCAGCCTGCATTTGATCCATGAATCGCTCTCTGTTGACCTTTGTGGGATATCTGTGTGCGACTGGCTGTTCTCTGACCTTTCTAGGAGCTATAGTGCCTGAAACAGAAATGACATTAGGAACCTGTGGTCACACCTGCAAAACAAGAAAACAGGTGATATGTATGCAATGCAATTATTTATGCTTTCAATCCCAAGTCATTCATGCCCCAGTTCCGGTATTTAGCAAAGAAAACCAGATGGATACTGATCCTCGACTTTCAGAAACCTTCGCATGGAAACCACATTCAAACCATAACAGAAGACACAGAAAAAATGATGAACTGAAAAACTGCATAACATAAATCAGCCTATTAGGCACAAATAACAGAATTCCCCGTAGGGTACAAGTTTCTAAGAAGAAAAATAAACAACCAGGATTCCTACAACATGCCTGTAGGTAATCCAAATACAAGGATAACAAATTAAGAAGCAAAACCACTGCCTGAGGCCCCTGAACCTCCCTCACTAAGTCCTGACTCAGACCTAGCCTTCTTGACTCCAGCCATCAACTTGAGGTCTTCAATCTCTTTAAGTGCTTCTTCTAAGGCTTGCTGACTATCTGCTAACTGCTGAGTCTTCTCCCTTCGAATCTGGTGAGCTTGTTCCACTTCTTCCCTCTTGAAAGTCTTTGCACTTCGAAAAACTCTTCTTTTTCTTTGTATCTCTTTAACTCCTGCTCTCTTTGTCCCTGCAACCAGACAATAGACTGACGAGCTTCCTTGAGAGTCTTTGAATTCTTCTTTCATTCTGCTTCTCTTTTGGATTCCATCAGACCTAGTCTTTGAAAGTGGGTTTCCCTTCCAGCAAACTCTTTTTCTTTAATCTCCAAGGTGGTCTGCATCTTCAGCAATTTCTCTTCAGCTTCATTCTTGGCCCGGTTGGCAAGATGGTACAAATTAACCATGTCAGTGTTCTCCACCCTGACTTCATGCAGCTAGGCTTCCAACTTCTTGAACTCTTCTAAAGACACAGTATCATTAGACTCAGCAGCTGGAGGAACTGGTGATGAGAATGGCAGCAATACCCTTCTGACTCTGTCTTTCAACCAAGCCTCATACTCCGGGAAGGTCTGATTGTTACACTTTCCAAAGCTAGCTATCCCTTCTCCCTTGATGCACTTCCAAGCTCAAGCAACTTTCCTCACTAAAGGCATATTGTCCTTTACCGGGAAGTAGAAAATAGGGGTTAACTTCAACTTTTCTGGTACCTCTCTCAAGGCATATCCCAACTGTCTTCTCAACAAGATTGGATTGTAATTGATCCCTCCAGTCACTCCCAATAAAGGTACACTAAGATAACTCCCACAGCTAGTGATGAAACGTGCACCCTGAAGCCTCCGAGTAATCCATCTGACATCCTTGGCAAGCAACTTTTCCAGCTTCTGAGCCCATACCAAGGTATGGTCACTAAACACTCCAGTACCAGGCAAGTGCCTCATGAACCACATATGAAATAAAGGAGCGCAACAACGAACTAAGCCTCCCTTTTTCTTCTCAGTCTTGTAGTGCACCAAATAATACAAATCTCCGAGCAACGTAGGCACAAGATTCTTCAGCAAGAAGAGATGTATGGAATTCATATCTATGAACTTCTCCATATCTGCAAACAAAATGATGCCATAGATAGAAAGAGCCAAGATAGCACAGACAAAATCCCATTCTTCCTCAACAGCCAACTCTTCCACCTTCTTTACTAAAGCCTCCAAAGAAAACCCAGGTACACCTCCCTTAATGATGGTCATAGAATTCACAGCAGAAGTACTCAAATAAAGAGCCTTGGCAATTGCTTCAGGTGCAGGTCTACTCATCTCAACATTGAACGGAATCTGGTCTCGAACAGGAACTCCCAAGATCAAAGCATACTCCTCCAGCAAAGGACCTAACTGAAAATCAGGAAAAGTGAAACATCGAAGCTGAGGATCATAATACTGAAGCAGGGTGTGAATGGCACTTCTCTCAGAAGGATCTAACTCTACCACCACATCCAGAATACTCCCATAAGCCTTCCTGAACCTCTCTACCTGATTGGGTGTGATCAGCTTCACCATCTTCTTTAACAGGCCAACCATAGTGTCGAAAAACTTGAAATGAATATTCTGCTTGCGAGGATCTTCCATCTCTGAACAGGATACCGAAACCGGAAGCAAAGATATGAACCTGTGAATGAAAACAAAACATGATTAATGATGAAATGATGCAATGAAAATGCAAAGACATATGATCAATCTGGGACTGTCTGGAATCTGGATGCCAATGCCAAGTGATCAGAAACCCAAATCCTCTGGATAACAACCCACAGACACTCAGATGATCATAGATACACCCAATCAAGGACCAGATAAACTCAAGAACTCCGGAGCCAAAGTAACTATATCAGAACATGAAACTGCACTGTAACAAGGGTGTGATGGAGTCAAGGGTTCCTGCAAACCTGTAAACCCATCCCCATCTCACGGGTGTGCTCCGGGTCAAACATCACGGACTCTCAAATCCGAATAGCAATAATACTTTCACCATTTCCGAGAAATGGATCACGACCAAATCAAGGAATCGGTTTGGCATTATGTACTACGCAGGGAGGCCTCAGTTGAGTCTGGGAAAAACAAGCATCCCTTATAAGTCTCCAGCTTCGAGCACTGAAATCGAGAAACAATAGTACATTCAGCCCGTAGGATACAATACTAATGTCATACGACCAGATGCTTTGACTGAGTTCCTATAAGAGAACCAGGCCATCCTATGCGAGTCCCTAGTGGACCCTCGGGTGCGAATGGGTTTGCCACAAAATGTAGTATGCCACTGCCACCACTGGAGAGGGTTGTTTCCACAAAGGTTCTCAATGATCGGTCCCCAGATGCACATAACTATCAAGGTCCTATCCCGAAGTGGAGGAAATCCCCACACAAGATATTTCCAAGACGGTCGCAATCTGGGCGTGAAACACATCGCCACTCATCATGTCACATGTGAGTACAATATGTCCACTCTAATCCTATAGTGCACTCAAGCCGGGTACTTGGCTTATCTCTCAGAAACAGTATCACCCGAGCCCACCAAACAGAAAACCAGTCCAGACAGTCCAGTATGATATACATGATGCAGAAAATAAGTACTGAAAACTGTAAATAAAGCTGTAAATAAAACTGTAAATAAACAACAGTAAAATACAACACACAACAGCAAACAGTCAACACCCAAAGAAACAGAAACACACAAGCGCTAGGAGAGACTCACAGGGGAACCAGAGATTCTCTGGTTAAGGGTCCCCAGCAGAGTCGCCAGCTGTCGCTCCCCGGATTTCCATCCTGGTACAAACGCGAAAGTGGCGCGGAAAAAGAATAGAGTCGCCAGCCAAGCATTTTTATCCCGAAAGAATGGGAATGGTAATGCTGCACAAATCAGAAGAAAAGAAAAGGAAGGACACGAGTCCTGCGAACCAAAGAGACTGAGTTCGGGAGTCGGTTATGACCTGGGAAGGTATTAGCACCCAGATCGTCCGCCGTACCCGACGGGATCCACGCATGCAAAGAAATCAGTTTCAAAGGGTGAAGAAATGAAAACTGCTGCAAAGAAAATGAACTGAACTGGATAAAAGAAAAGAAAATGGAACTAAAAAAGAAAAGAAAAGGAAAAATGTAGGGAAAATAAAGATTGTGCTCGAACGGGCCCTACCCTGCTGCCTATGTACCTCATCTGGACAATGAGGATCAGAGTCGCCGTAGTTCCCCTAACTAGGGGTAAAAAAGAAATTGCTTGTGGATTAAGGCTTGAACTGCCTATGCCAATGCTCAGGTATTGCAGACTCGGACGACGAGTGCGTAACCATCTTGCAAAATGACAAGTAGGAGCAAGTTCGCGTACGAAGCGAAGGAGATGAGAAAAGAATTCCCGAAGGAAAGACACAAGATCAGAACCAAATCCAAGTTAAAGAAGTGCTTAAGAATCTAGAGAGATGAGGAGAAGAGAAGCACAAAGCTAGACAAACACCTTATGGGAAGAAATAAGCAAAGGAGTGAGATGGATACACATAAGAAAGAAAGAACTTAAAAGGTAAGCCAAACACAAAACTTCCAAAACACAAACCCTAAACCAAGATCAGCAAGGTATCAATACCCTAAGGAGACCCCAAATGAGGTGAAGAAGTTGGCACAAGTGCCCTTCTAAGCCAATAAGAGAACTTATAAACAAAAAGAAGCAAAATGGGACAAGATAAGGAACAAAATTCAAATCAAATCAACAATGCACCCAAAAATTCCACAACTTAGGATTAGAGACCTTCAAACACGATATAACAAGACGCCAAAAGGATAGGAAGAAATTCAGAAGCTATGCAAGTCAGATGAAGGCTCAAACATGGGCTAGGGTTAAGAAACTTCCATCACAAGTCAAGGACCAAAAACAAATGAACAAGTTTCTAAAAATTAAGGCAAAAATCACACATGAACTTCATCTTCTTATGAATCCAGAGAAAAAAGAACCAACAAGAAATTCAAAATGATGATCACTATGGAAATTGGACAAGGCAGCATGCCCAAAAAGGAATTAAAAAGAATTAATTAATATGAACAACTAATTGACACGTGGCTATTAAAAATAAATGGAAAATAAAAATATGAAAAATTAAAGAAAACTCCAATGAACATCCATGAATTAATTCAGAATTTTTGGACACTTAGAAGTAATTTTAAAAATTAAAAAGCAAAATGAAATAAAAGAGATAAAAGAAAAAGAATAAAAAATAATATATGAGGCTAGGGGTGTGAATAACAGAGGATTCAGTTCAAAAGAAATGGGCCCACTGCAAGGGGGGTGCGAATAGAAGGGGGAAGCCCACTGGGTTGGTGCAGGATCACAAACACAAAGGTGGATATTCAGGAAAAAATATGGAAAAACAATGACCACCAGATCAAATGAACGCATCCTGTGAGACTTTCATTAAATGACGTGGCACATGTATTGGATGAGAGCTGAGGGAGCACATGAGTTACCATGGGGTGAGAAATAAAAATATTATTCAAAAACAAAATAGAAAAGCCAAGGCACGTGAGGGAGGGGTTGTTTCATTAATTGACGTGGCGAAATCCTGGGCATTGAGAGGGAAGATCTGATGGTGGAGAGGTTGTCTTCAACCTTGGAAACCCTAGCTCACACTTTCCAGAATCCGGTGACCGGAGCTAGGGCTCCGGCACCGGAAAACACATAATATGAACAAACCCTAATAAAAATTAATAAAAACCCCCAGATCAAGCAAACACACTACCCTGAGTTCAAAAAAGACACTGAAAACTTCAATGGATCAAAGGATCCTCTAGATCGAACACAAACAGTTGACACCAAGAAATTTCAAATCCATAATACAAACTCAATAATGCACTAAATTCAAAACTAAGACTAGCAGAATGATCAGCAAACATCAAGGATCAGAATGCACACCTCAAAAAACATTTCTAGATCTGAAGATTTTGACTCACCTGAAACTTGCAGATCTTGATATAGCTTGTTAGAAGCCAAGATAAAGAAGCCAATCCACTCCAAATGCACTCTAGTTGCAAAATAAATGCAACTAGAGTCTTGAATCTTGCTGGATCTGAGGATTTGCAGCCAACTGCCCTAAAATGGCAAGGTACTTGATCTTGAGAGATAGCTTGCACAATGGAGAGATTTGTGATCCTGAGCTCTCAAGGATGAAGGATCTGTAATTTGTTTTGGAAGAGAGAAAGTGTGTGAAGAGATTTGAGAGAAAATGCAAATTGTGCAAAAACTTGGAAGCTGAGAAATGAGAGAGAACTGGGTGCTTCTAAAACCCTAATTTTCTTTTATATGAGGTCATGAATTAGTGCTGAAAGAATGGGAGGATTTGCACGTGTGAAGAGAAAGTATGAGTGATTTTACAATTTTGGCAAGTTTTGTGTGATCTCATGAAATCCTCATGCATTTATTTTCCTCTTCCCCGTGTGCAATCCATATCTGACCCTTAATCTCAAACCAAAAGAACCTGGCCATTAGATGAGAGTGTCACACTCTTTTCATGAACATGCAAAAATTGCACTTTTGGAATGGAATTCTTATCTTGCACGAATTTGGTGCATTTCTTTGAGCAAAGTTAGCCATTTGAATTTCATTTTAATGTTGTGAACTTATTTGGTATGTACCAATACTCAAAATTGAGTTTCATGACTTTTGGCTTTGGTGCACATATGAAAAACCAACTTTTGTCCTAATTTTGCACAAATTTTTGAGGGGCATAACTTTGTAACCATGAAGGCTATGAAAATGTACTTGTACTTTTTGAAAATGGGAGACCTTAATCTCCAACTTTCATGTTTGACTTTGGTCCATTTGAAGAATTTTTCATTAAGTTATGCTCACTTGAATTTTAGGGCAAAAACTTGCCAAAAATGACATTTTCCATAACCCACTTTGCACCAATTTTGCAAAACACCTCAAAACTTCATGATTCTTGATCTTTGAACTTTCCAAACCTATTTTAACATTATAAGAACATCCCTTGGCTAGAAAAATGGGGTTTGACCCCTTGAAATCTCACAGTTGACCTTTCTAAGGCACAGTTGACCAGTTTCTTCATTTGCAAGCAACAGAAGAAATGCTTGACTTCCACAAGGAATTTTCTCACCAAATTTGGTACCCAGGATCCTCTTAACATGTGAAAGACTTTGCCCAAATTAAATGGCCAAAGTTTTGAGGTTTTCATGCTTGAAACTCAAACCCTAGTTAAGGACCATTGTGTAGGAGCTTTGCCCTAGCCTGGATTCCCTGATGATCTTCCAACCTTATGAGCTTTTGTAAATGAATTTGAACTTGTAAATGCAATGTAAAACCCTCATAGGACTTGTATAAATCCATTGGGACCCTGTGATCTGGCTTGTGATGCTTCAAGAACATCCATAGATGATCATATGCCTAATGCTAGGTCATGAGATATGTTATGCCTCATCTTTCCATGCTAGGATGCTAAGAATATGATATGTTCATGATGAGTATGATGTGATATGATGCTTAAAATGAAGAGAGAAAATTTGGGGTGTTACAACTAGGCATTGGATTCTGGAGTACATTTGGGAGAGGAGCGAAATTGATCGCCTTTGAGTCAACTAGGTCCTGTACCTTGTTCTGAAAAGTCCAACGTTTCTCAATAATGTGCCCCTGGGCACCCAAATGGAATTCGCACCTGGCGTTAGCATCAAAATTCGGAGGTAGATTGTCCGGAGGAGGAGGTCTCATGGTACGAAGCTCGACCATGTTCAACTTTAGAAGCTCTGGGAGTAATACAACATATGGACATGGGACAGGATCAATCATACGGTCCTTTGCTCTCGTTCTTTGCTGAAACGGTCTCTGTACGTGTTGTTGCTGACCCTGTGGTCGTTGTTGAACCTGTGGAGTAATAGTCACTGTAGCTGCTTGATAGTAACCTTGAGAATGACCTTTGTCTCGACCTCTATACACAACATTTATCTCACCTTCTCTTCTTCTTTGGCCATTGCCAAAAGGCTTTTTCATACCAGAAGAACTAGCACTGCTTGCATCCTGAATCTTTCCCAATTTCAGAAAGTTTTCTATCCTTTCTCCAGCGATGACAATATCAGAAAAACCAACGGACGGGCAGGCAGCCAGACGATCCAAGTAAACACCTTGCAAGGTGCCCATAAACATGTCGGCCATTTCCCGATCAAGCAATGGAGGTTGAACCTGTGCGGCCAGCTCACGCCACCTCTGGGTATACTACTTAAAACTTTCCTTAGGTCCTTGAGACAAGTTCTGCAACTGAGTACGGTTCGGAGCCATATCAATGTTATATTGATACTGCTTGAGAAAAGCTTCAGCTAAATCTTTCCAGCTTCGAATAGAGACCCTGCTCAGCTTCATGTACCAGCTCAACGAAGCTCCAGATAAACTATCTTGGAAGAAATGCATCCAAAGTTTCTCGTCATCAGTGTGAGCCGAGATTTTTCCAAAGTATGCGTGAATGTGAGTTCTAGGGCACGTGCTGTCGTTGTACTTGTCGAATGATGGCGCCTTGAACTTGGGAGGGCACGTGCTGCCGTTGTACTAACCCAAGATTGGTTACATCGATGCCCAAGGAATTTTGACATTCCATGGCCTTGATCTTCTCTGCCAGCTCTTCATACCTGCGGTCATTGATCTCATTCATATTACCCATATCAGCATCCAGTAGAGTGAACTGGTCCTCTTGAGTGTCTTCTAAACCCACGTTACGTGTTGCAGTCCTATTTGGATTAGGTTCTCCGTTACGGGCAACGTTATGATCCACATTCTCAGTCGGTGTTCCAGTATTATCATTCCCATGGGGCTGCTCAACCATCAGCCTGAGACGTTCCTGGTTCTGGGCCATGCTAGTCATCATTTCCATGAACTGATCCATCCTCTGTCGGAGCTCATTGAGATTAGTCTGCATTCATTCAACCATCCTTACTCAGTTTCTTTTAGTCGGATATCGGTGAACGCATTGACAAGCTATATTGCCTGCAGTTGAATAAGTTAGAAAGTCTGGGTAACCTGCAAAAACACAAGAATATGATATGCTGGAAATGAATGCTTATGGCATGTCTATTCATTCTTAGGGCATTCCATCCCCTGATTCTAGTTTTTGTGGGTTCGATGAAGACAAAAGCTCTTTTTGCTGCAAATAATAAGAAGTATTGATAATATAAGGTGTGTGTGTATAGCAGATGTGCCAAACAATTCCCAGAATATGAAGACCAAGGTGTTTTGCAAACGTGCCAGATGTGCCGGTGATCACAAAGCGAGAGCACACAAAATGATAGTAAAGAGGTCTTTTAATGATAAGTACTTGTTGGTATAGTCAAAACACACAAAGCATGGATTTTAAATAGAAGTGCAATGATAAAAAGATTCCATCAACATTCCTGATGGTAATCCCACAACATACAAGCAAACAGAAAGATTTATTTGTCAATGTGATCCTCTATCTAAGTCTGAGTCAACGATCGGTCTGGCCTTTGGAACTTCTACCAATTCCTTCGTCTGCACCTGGTTGTCCTCAACCCTCTTCAGCTTCTTCTGATAGTAGATCATCATCCGCTTGTAATAAGAAGCTTCCTCTCGGTCCCTAGAAAGTTATGCATCCTTTTCTCTCAACTTACTGGCCATCTCTTCATCTTTCTCCTTTAGCTTACTCACGATTTCCTCAGCTTGAACTTTATCTTGTTCCTCTCTTTTGATCCTGTAAGTAGCATGCCTCTTTTTCATGTTCTCAAAAATCAAGGTCTTTTGATCCAGTTGCCTTCTAGTGTCAATATGTTCCTTGGAAGAACTCCTAGTAGCAAACTCGAACCTCGCATACTGAGCTAACTCAACTTCACACTGTTTCCTTGCAATAGCATGCTTCTCAGCATCTTCTTAAGCTTTCCACTCAATCTCAAGTCTGGCGTGATTAGCCTTAGCAAGCTCTTGACTCAACTGTGCATTCTCCTTTAACAATCTGTGTCTTTCCGTCCTCACCTTGTTGAACTCTTCAATGCTAACTGTGGTAGGTTGTTTAATGACCATGGGATATAGAAGAGGCGCGGGCCCAAATGGTAACAGTAACACTTCAACCCGTTGTCTTAGCCATTCTGCAAACGGTGGATACATTCGACAATCCCCTACTCCCAAAGTCTTCTTCCCTCTTGTCTTTTGACTATGCCATGCATTAGAAGCTTTCTGAGCAATCTCGAATCCGTCTGTTGATTGGAAGTACAGGGATTTTGTGATGTCCACAGCGGCTGGTGGTTCCTTTAAGGCGTACCCGAACTGTCTAACCGTGAGGGAAGGGTTATAATTAATTTCCCCTTTCCTCCCGATCAACGGAACATTAGGGAATCCTCCGCAACTATGAAGAATGTCAATGCACCGAAATCCCTAATTAACCCAAACAATATCCTTTGCTTGCAAGCCCATCAGTCTTTCCGACCATTCAAGTGAGTTCTTCATCCTCTCAAAAGCCCCTGATTATGGAAGAAAGCGTGTGAACCACTTATAGAATACAGTCGCGCAACAATTCAACATTCCACCCTTCACTTCTCATTCTTATAATGCATAGAGTGGTAGAGATTACCTAAGAGAGTAGGAACATGATTCTTTTCTATGAAAATGCGAATAGCATCGGCATCCACGAAGTTTGGCATGTTCGGGAACAAAGTGATTCCATAGATACACAAAGCTAGGATCGCATTGAAGGTACTCCAACTTTTTGCTTCAGCAGCTTTAGTAGCCTCATCTAACAAGAAACTCAAATGATATCCTCGGAAGCCTCCTTTGCTATCAATTCGGTCTTCCAATAATGACTTGCTCAAATAAAGAGCAGTTGCTACATCTTTGAAGTCGGGATCAATCTTGGACCCAAAGAATGGTGCACAGTCCTTCACGGAAACTCTCAAGATGCTCGAGTACTCCTCTAATGTAGGTGCCAATACGAAGTCAGAAAGTTCGAAACATCTAAGTTGTGGATCATAAAACTGTAGCAAGGTGTGCATCCCTCTGAAAGCGTAGTCACTGATGGGCTCTATGAAATACAAAATCCACCTGTAATCCTGCTTGAAGACATTGAGAACGTCTGGAGGAGCTAAGGCTTTCACTTTGAGGATTTCTTTCACAACAGGCTGATGAACCTTGTAGGAGATAATACACTTGGTCTTTTTCTTGGATTCCTTGCTCATAGAACAATACCCACAACTGGAATCAAGGATGTGATATGCAGCCCTGCAAATGAATAAACATGCGTTAGGAATGCAAGTATGCGGATGATGTGATGTAATGCAATGGCATGTGATCATTGTTGCATATACTGAGCATTGTTGTACTGCCTTCTGATTTGCCCGAATACCGATTGTCAAGAATACCAGATCACAAGTATGTGTAAAACGAAAACCAAAGTATCAAGAACAAGGTAGGTTGAAGGTTAGTTTTCCTGCAAACCTCTAAACCCCTCCCAATCTCACGGGTGTGCTACTACGGGTCAACATCACTGACTCTCAAAGCCGAGTAGCAATAATACGGTCACCATTTCCGAGAAACGGCTCATGACCAAATCAGGGAATCGATTTAGCATTATGTACTACCCAGGGAGGCCTCAGCTGAGTCCGGAAAAACAAGCATCCCTTATAAGTTCCCGGCTTCAAGCACTGAAGTCGAGAAACAATAATACATTCATCCCGAAGGGTACAATACTATCGTCATACGACCAATTGCTTTAAATGGGTTCCTATGAGAGAACAAGGTCATCCTATGCGATTTCCTAGTGGTCCCTCGGGTGCGAATGGTTTGCCACAAAATGTGGTTTGCCACTGTCACCATTGGAGAGGGTTGTTTCCACTAAGGTCCTCGGTGATCGGTTCCCAGTGTTAGCATCTCAGGTGGGAACATTCTATGGTCTGTCTAGGCAGTATAGAACATATCCCAAGAGAGCCTGATCTGGGTCTGGGACTCGTGAAAACTACACGTGCTCAAAACCATGCAAGCCACACGACTGCCCACTCTAAATCCTATGTGTATACTCAAGCCAGGTATTTGGATTATCTCACAATAATCCCATCCCGCCAAGGAAAACCAGAACAGCCAGTACAGTATATGCCAGTATATGCAACAATAAAGTAAAGTGCAGAAAGCTGTAAATAAAGCTGTAAAGTAAAGCGATAAATTGTAAATAAAAACAGTAAAGCTAAACTAAAGCACAACAACAAAAGAATAAACACCCAAAGAAAACAAAAATAGACAAGCGCTAGGATTGACTCTCAAAGGGGAAACCAGAGATTCTGGATCATTGCATCCCCAGCAGAGTCGCCAGCTGTCGCTCCCGGGATTTTCATCCTAGTACAAACGCGAAAGTGGCGCAGAAAAGGTAGAGTCGCCAGCCAGACATTTTTATCCCGAAGGAATGGGAAAGGTAATGTTGCACAAACCCAAGGAAGAAGGAAAAGGATGAGGCCTTGTGAACCAAAGATTTGGGTTCGGAAGTCGGTTACGAATTAAGAAGGTATTAGCACCCCAATCAGTCTGCCGTACCCGACGGGATCCACGCTTGTTAGTCTATTTCAAAGGGTGAGAAATATGATGTTGCTTGAATGAAAGAATGGCTATCTAGAATAAAAGTGAAGCGAGAGGGAATTGGAAAAGAAAATGGAACGGAAGGGGAAAATGCAGGTGTAATACCTCAAAATTTGCCCTCTCATTTTCATGCCATTTAGCATATCCTTTCATACATTGCATTGCATTTAGATCACAATTGCATCATAAACATACATGAACATACATATCCATTTGAGCTTTCACAGGTTGCGACTGGCCTTTATTTCTTCATGCGGCACGTGCACAATAATCTCAGAAGAAGCCAAAAGTTCTCGGTTGATTCAGAGGAGTTTAAGCTGAATATCAGTTTTATGGTGCAGTTTGCAAAAGTTGTAACTTATGCTCGAAAACTCATTTTGGCTTGAAACTCAATAGTTTAGATCGTTTCATTATTCTCTACAACTTTTGTGTTCGGCTCGGAGGCCAATTCATCAAGGAAAATGGCGGGATTTATTTGTTTCTGAAATTTCGGTTTCGCCGATTAACTGTGCTAGCGGTATTCAAGAGTTCGTAACTTCTGATTAGGTCAACATGTCTGAGAGATTCATATGCCAAAAGTTACGTCTTGATATCCTTTCTAACTTTTGGGTTTTGGCCGAGAACTAATTCTTTGAAGAAGATCTCAGAATGTGCGAGTCTTTAGAGTCGACATAGTGAAAAACAATGCTGAACCGGTGAGTTTTGAACACTAAAAAATTCATAACTCTTGGATCGTTTATCGAATTGATGTCGTTTCGGTGCCTAAAATTCCGTTTAGATGTTATCTTCATTATGTGAATTCAGTTTTGGTTCGGTCCAAGCGGAAGGATCTCGAAAATGCGAATTACCAATAAGGTTCTTTGATGCACTACATTGTCTGTCAGATTTTGTAAAATTCATAACTCGGTCAATTTTCATCGGATATCACCCGTTCTTGAAGCGTTGGTTCACAAATTTTATCCTCTTCAATTTCAAATACAAAAGTGAGTTCGAACGGTGCTCCAAAGATTGTCGTTTTGGTTTATTTCACAAAACTGAAGTGCTGAACCGAAGAAAAATGCTGAAAGTAGTTTCACGAGAAAATTCATATCTCCCTCGTCGTTTGTCCGGTTGAGCTTAGATTTTAACACCAGGTCACTGACTCATAGATCTACAACTTTGCTGACAAAGTCGAGTCGAGATTATGCTCCGAAGAGGTTGACCTCGTCACATTTTTGAGTGGCGGACACCAAATAAGCCGAAAAAACAACTTATTCAGTGACGTCTTGCAGCTTAAACGTATCGATCGCACTCGATTTTGATCGTATGACGTCCGTTCTTTTTATGTTGCAATCGTGATTCAGAGGCGGACGATATTGTGGAAGGCTCAGAGTCGAAATTTCTTGCCGAAGATATTGTTATTTTCACTTAAGCCGAAATTCTACCTTTTGCCTTTCATTTTACACTCCACTATATATTCTTTTGACCCACAATTTGTCTCATAACTTCAATCATAATTTACAAACACCAAAAAACTCTCACAAACTCTCTCTAAAGGATCAAAGTTCATTCTCACAATTCTTTCTCAAGAACACAACAACAACTTCATCAAGAACTCAAGAACACAACAATTCCGATCAAGCTTCCGGTAGCCGAGCCGCCACGAACCACCACCTCCGGTCAACTTCACCACCGTAAGACCACCATCTTCCACCACCGGCAGCCGCGCGGTCTCTCCTCCTCTCCTCCGTTCATGATCGCGTCTCACTTCCTTCGGATTCGCAATTTCTTCGTCGATTCTTCATTCGGTAAGCTTCTTAAATTTTAATTCATGAATAATTGTTGAATTGTTTCTTGAATTGAATTTTGAAGTTGAATTAATCTTGTGGAGATTATGTGCATTGATTCATGATTTGATTATTGATTGATTATTGATTAATTTATCCTAATAATTGTTGTGGTGCATGATTGAAAAGGCTTGGTAAAGTTGACATAGAATAATCGGTGAATGTTAGGTGTTTGACAAAATTCCTAAGATAGCTAATTATTATAACTTGATATTGATTGAAGTGCTTGACTTTTAAATTCATGCTTGTTTCAATGTGCAAATTTGAAATAGGATAGGTTGAGGCTTAATTGTTGATGTTGTTCATGTGTCGCGTGTCGAGAATATGTTTTGGTCATAACTTCCTAACCGTAGCGCGTTTTCGCGAATGTGAATAGTGTAAATTGACTTTGTTGATTATTCCGGAGTCATTGGTGAACTTTTTAGTCGATTTCGGACAATTTTTTCCGACTATTTCACTACTGCCAGCCGACGAAATTGGCCAAAAAGTATCACTTCCGAGTGGAATTTTCAAAATTCGATTGCATATTTGAATCCGTTGGCACGTTTGCAAGTTACCATGCGATTTTCGTTCAATTCTGAGTCGGTGATTTTTGACGCGTTTTTTCGTTTTAAGGCTTTTTAAGTTCGGTTTGGTGCGATTTTGATGCATTGATCTTGTTTTGACTTGTATATATGTTTGTTGATCATTTGCCATTCATTGCATGTAAATTTGTTTGATTCCGGTTTGAGTTTGCATGTTGTTTATGTTAGAGCATAAGTGCTGCCCCGTTTTGAAACGTAAATTTCAATGCATGTCCATGACTCGTATATTCATATTTCTACTTGATTTGGAGTTGTGAGGCATAGGTGCAACTTCCGGTTGCACCTTTTTTTGGTTTCTAATGCGTTTGTTGAGTTCATGCAAGGTTCTCGCAAAGATCTTAACGACGGTTGTTTGGTTGGTATTCCACTTTATTTGTGGGATACCTTTGGATTCAAATGATATTTTGTGCCGTTGTTTTTGTTTCGATTATGGCAAAGCTCAACAAAGTGGTTATGGAAGATGAGCATTTATTTTGCTCATAGGAGATCTCAGGACCGTGCTTAAGGTTTTTTCGGATTTCTTTTATGTGAAGAATCGGCACTTCAATCAAGTAAGTGATTTCGAGCTTTTTCGGCTTTTAAGCATCATTATAGTCGTATGCGGCTTAGGACTGTAACACGGTGGGAGAACTGACTTTAAGTAATGTTGCGGATAGCAAGAGTCGCCACCGACTTTTATTTTATCCAAAAGGAAAGGTTATAAAAGAACAGGAAAGACCTTAAGAGATATTTTTGGGTCCGGGGGGTAGGTTATGTAAAGGGAAGGTGTGAGCACCCTTTACATCCATGGTTATCCATGGGCTCTTAGTTACTTAGCTCACTTTAAATTGTTTTTTTGAAAGTGTAGTGTGTGAATAGAAAAATTTTCAGAATAGTTAATAATAATCCATGTACGGATGTGTAAAAACTTGTTTTTGAAAATTTGTTTGAAATTGTGAAGAGTTTGAAAAGTTTTTGAAGTGAGCAAGTACATAAGAGGAACCTACCCTAGAGTTTAAAGTCTTACTTGTTCTTTATCCTTTCCTTGGTATGACTATCCCTACTATTAAGGAGTAGGTAGTCCTTACCTTGGATGTAAGGGACATGTGAGGGACATTCTGGTTATGAAGGCAACTGTGGGGTGTAATAAGCATACTGGAGGGACTATCATCATTATTTCGAAGGGACTCGATTCGTAAAGGCAACCATGAGGGACTTGATGATTTTTCTTTTAAGGGACTTGCTTTATACACCCCACTTGACCTTATTCGTAGGCAACGTGAGGGATAACCTTAGAAATGTGAGACAGCGATAAAAATCGACTTACGTGTGTGTGAGTGTTTATTTTAATTATCTTATATTAAAAGTGATCTAATTTATTTTTTAAATAACATACATATTTTTCACTCCCTAATTACTAACCATAGCAAAAATAATTAAATAATTAAAAAATTACATCCGGGAAGCAATTACAACATAATTATAATAAACAAAATAAATAAATAGCAAAAATAAATAAAATATAAATAAATAAGCAATAAATAATAACAAATAGGGGTTAGTAAATAATAATAAGTAAGATTAGCAAAATAATGAAAATAAGCAAAAATATAAATGGATTAGTGATAATAAAAATTAATGAAATAATAATAATGTAAAATTAACAAAGCAAAATAAATAATATGGTTAGTAGTAATAATAACAAATAAAATTAATCAAAATATTATAAGAATAAGAAATTAACAATTTTTAATATGAACAATTATATTTAGGAACAAATATGAACAAACAATTATTTTAATTTACAAATTATTAAGTTATTTTTTTTTTAATATATTATAACTACAAAATTTAATTATTATAAACATATATTAATATTTATTTATTAAACAATATATACATATTATAAGAAGAAAATAGGTTTTAAATATCATATTTACAATATTAATCATATTTATAAAATTTTAATTTTTATTAATTATCCTATTTACAAATTATTTTAAACATATATTAACATTTTTATTAAAACAATATTTACATATTATAAAGAGCAAATAAATCTAAAATATTATATTCATAAAATTACTCATATTTTACAAACAAATTTACAAGAATAAATGTGCATAAATAATTACATTAGAGAAATAAAATTATTTAGAAAAAAAATAGGATTAGGTTTTATCTTAGAATATTTTTTAGGGTTTAAAATTAGGGTTTTGTTAGAAAAATATTTTTAGGGGTTTTGATTAACAATTCTTTTAATTAAATAAGGCATATATACAATTTTCTAGAATATTAAGATAATGACATATACAATTTAATAATATTAACAAATTAATATTTTTTTAAGAAAAAGAAAACAAAAATGAGTTTAACCTAATATCAATATATTATTTTGAATTTTTTGGATTTTTTTCTTAAAAATAAAATATTAATTAAAACAATAATAAGAAAAAAATAAGAAAATAGAAAGAAGAAAAAAAACCTGCTGGGATTTGATCCCAAGACCTCACACTTGCAAGCAACAACCCTAACCATCAGGCCACCACACACGCAGGTGAGAAAGAGGAGAGCATAATTGTCTTTGTACCTTGCCTTTGAAAATCCAGAAAAATATAAGAAATAAAAAAAAAGGCCTGGGTGGGATTTGATCCCAGGACCTTTACATTCACAAGCATGCGCATCACCACCTGGCTGGAAGAGCCCACCTGGTAAATATGTGACAACATAACATAATATATTCAGATTACAAATTAAATGAAAACGCATCAAAAAAAGAATTGCTGGAAGCTGGATTCGAACTCATGGCCTTTGGTCATGCGCGCGTCACCTCCACCACTGGACCAAACCTGTTTTGGTGATTAAACATGGAAATAATTCAATAAAATATTATAACTGATTTTCAAATTCCCAATTGCGCGCCATCAGCTTCTTCTTCAACCTTGTGACATGCGAATTTACTTGTGAAAATAGCTACAAGTTTTCCTGCGAAAAAGTTATTCCCAGCAAAACCTACAAACATCAACAAGCAACAAAACTGTACCATTTTACAAAATTAAAGCCAGCATTATGATCCAGACATTCACACGATTAGTTCTATGTTTTTAGCACTGATTTATATGGCCTAGAACACAAAACCCTAATGGAGGATAGAAACCCTAGCAATGGCCGAATCTGTATAAGGTCACGAAAATCCAATTGATTTGTCCAGAATTGTTCAAAAGCTTCAACTAACATCAAATCAACACACAAATTTCATTAATAATGATCAAATAATGAGAATCGAAAAATAAATTTACAAGAACAACAAGGCTTCGGGTTGTTCATATATGCATGCTATGGATGCGTATGGGCATTGGTTTCGCTTCATGGATGATCAAAGAATCTCTCTGTGTTCTTAGTTTACCTTTTAGAGCCTTGAATCTCCAAATCCGAATATGAGTTTGTGAAGGATTTTTTGAGTTTTGAAGCTTACCTTTGGCTGCTGGATTTCGTGGCTTGAGGCTAGGGTTATGATCAGCATATATAGGTGAATGTTTCTAGGTTAAAAAATTGATGGATCATGTGGAAGAATTGATTTAAAAAGATTGAGAAAGATGGTGCTTTGAATTTCAAATATTGGCTTATGAAGACTTGCTATTTTTGTATTATTCACATGATTTCCTTCTTCTTTAATTCTAATCAACAATTAAAACTTTCTAGAATCAATCACAAAAATAAATCTTCATTTTTAATATTTTATTTAAATTTAAAATGATTTTAAGTATAAAAAATCATAATAAATAAATTAAATAAAATAAAAATTATGAAAATATTATGGAAATTTCGTGCATGATGTTTTTGTATGGGTTGGGTCATGAATTGGCCAGCCCATTTGGAGAAAATTGCTTTTAGGCCCTCATTTTCATCATAAACCATCACAAATTTTCCCAACTTTGCAAGGGCACATCTCCCTCAATTTTAAAGGTATGAGGATGTTCTTGGACTTTTTGGAAAGCTTGAAGAGTCCTCTAAACAACCCCATTGGTTTCAGGTCCATATCATTTACCAATCTCAAGTTATGCCCTTTTGAAGTTGTTGACTTTTTGTTGACTTTTGAAATGACCTATAATGTCCTAGATCATATCTTTCAAATTAAGCATTTTTGGGCTTAACTTTCAACATAAAAGTTGTAGAGAATTCAATTTCCTTCAAAATGAGCTTTGGATGGAGACTTGGTGATGAAGTATGTGAAAGTTATGGCTGGTCAAAGTTCAGTTGACTTTTACTGAGGAAACCCTAATTTAGAAACTCCTGATTATTGATGATATGGAATCTCCTTGATGAATCATGATCAACCCTTGATCAAATGATGAATTTTACTTCATATACTTGATGTTGGCAAAAAATCATGAAGTTTGACTTTGGTTTGACCACAGTTGACCTCAGTTTGACTTTTTAACTGCACTGACTGATTTTGACTTATCTGATCATCTGACTGAGCAAACTTTTGAGAAAAGTCTTGAAACTTGTCATAGGGGTTCTTATACACATATAAGATATTATGAATCTCACTTGTGGTATTGGAAGTCCATTTAGCCTGATTAAAATCAAAACCCTAGTTTTGGATGCCCTGCTTAGGAGGTGCATTGTCTGAGTGGATTGTCAACTCTTTTGACCAATTGTGAACTTTGTGAACCTTGTGAACCATCATAAAATGTCTTGTGAATCTCATGGGAGGTATTGTGAAGCTTGTGAACCTTGTGAACCTCATGAAGTGGCTTTGTAGACCTCATGAACCTCAGGAGAGCTTTGTAATCATTGTGAATCTTGTGAACCTTGTGAACCTTCATAAAGTAACTTGTAGACTTCATGAACTTCATGAAAGGTCTTGAAGATGTTGAGAAACTTGTGAACCTTGTGAACCTTCAAGAAGTGACTTGTAGACTTCATGAATCTCATGAAAGGTATTGAAAGCATTGTGGGACTTGTGAACCTTGTGAACCTTCAAGAAGTAACTTGTAGACTTCATGAACCTCATGAAAGGTTATGCAAGTGTTGGAGAACTTGTGAACCTTGTGAACCTTCTTAGAACACAAAGTCTTGTATTGTGAGGGCAAATTTTGGGGTGCAACAGCTGCCCCTGTTCAATTTTCTGAAACCTGAGGGGTTAGATTGGTATATTTGCCAGTCGTGACCTGGAAGGTTGAAGGGGATTGAACACAAAAGCCCAAAAATTTGCACTCACCAGTGCATAGAGTGATATTGATGGTTGGTTGAATATGATTGAGTGGGCTTAAAGATGCCACTAGTAGAAAGTTCTTGGAAGATAAAGCAGTCCAAAATATGGAGATATAATGAAAGCTGTCAGGAATTTGGAGAGTCCTGAGGTATTGATGATATGTTTTCAGGATACTGGAGTAATCCTGATGTAACAGCATGTCTTCATGAGGATAGAGCAATCAATAATGATAACCCTAAAGCAGTCTTGAAGTAATAATAGGATTTCAGGAGGATAGAGCCATCAATAATGATAACTCTAAAGCAGTCTTGAAGTAATGATTTCAGGAGGATAGAGCAATGATAACTCTAAAGCAGTCTTGAAATAATAATATGACCTCAGGAGGATAGAGCAATCAATAGCTCTAAAGCAGTCTTGAAGTAGTGATATGACCTCAGGAGGATAGAGCAATCAATAGCTCTAAAGCAGTCTTGAAGTAGTGATATGACCTCAGGAGGATAGAGCAATCAATAGCTCTAAAGAAGTCTTGAAGTAGTAATATGACCTCAGGAGGATAGAGCAATCAATAGCTCTAAAGCAGTCTTGAAGTAGTGATATGACCTCAGGAGGATAGAGCAATCAATAGCTCTAAAGCAGTCTTGAAGTCATGAGAATTTATCAGGAGGATAAAGTGACTCTGAGGTAACAATAAAGCAGTCCCAAAGTAATAAGAAGCTTATCAGGAGGATAAAGTAATCCTGAGGTGACAATAAAGCAGTCCCGAAGATCATAAGTTTGTTTGTTGGATAGTTAACCTGAAAACAAGGTAGCATTCTGTATAATAACATTAGTTTATGCTTTATGTATGCATGTATGATATGATGTACTCAAGTAATGTACTATGTGCCTATGGATATATATGCTATGGTATGATGTAAATGATGTATGTATGATATGATACGATACTGCCGGAAGAGTCTGGATATCTTCGTATAACAACTGCTGGCCAGGGAAAATAAATCCCGACTCATTGTTGAATAATATATTATACATAACTCTCCGTCTGCTGGGGATAACAGGGTATAGATAACTTCCCGTATGCTGGGATAGTAAGGATAGATATTACCTCCCGTATGCTGGGATAGTAAGGTATATATAACCTTCGTCTTCGTTTGATGATAGGGTAGAGGTAGCATCCCGTCTTCGTTCGTCGTACCCTTATTGGAAAGTAAATTCTCGAATATCCGTATGAGGATAAAAGAGATGGATATAAATTCCAGGGGAGATAAGACTTTATGAAGATGGATTTGTCCTACTGAGAGTTTGTAACTGTCTTGTAAAGGTGAACCGGCGAAGCTTCGTTGAAATCTTTCTCTCGTTCGTCCTTAGTAAATACTATTACTGCATTTTCATGCATTTCTGGTAAACATCAATCATATTAAACATACATGCATTTCTGGTAAACATCAATCATATTCAAAAGCATACATACATTCAAACACAACCAATGGACGTTTCGCTTATGTAAATAGGGTAAAAGTAAATCTGGATTCAAAAGATGGAATTTATTTATATCAAAAAGTGACCCATACATGGGTAAGTTTGTACACGGAGACATAAACCCTAGTAAGAGGATTTTGTCATAAATTTTTACAAAAGAGAATCAGCTATGTGGGAAATAATCCTATTGAGTTTCAATTTTACTATTGCCCTTCAAGTATCTCATCTTCTTGCTGTTGAGACGGAAACGATTGAATTGAGCTTTATCTGTTCGAGCTTGAATAAGTAGTACAACTGGTTGCAGTTTCATGAGTGATCCAAACGAGACATAGTCATACGCTTTAATCCCTAACTTTTGCCTGGATTGCCCTTTCAGGTTTTCAATCCACCGGGATACCCTTTTTTGCCCAAGCCGCCTTTTCAGGTTTTCGACTTGCCGGGTGTACATCTTTTTATATATATCCCTAATTTTTGCCCAAACCCTTTTGGTTTGCCGGGATGCCCTTATTTTTGCCTAGGCCTGTCAACCTAGCGGGTCTCTTTTTATGCGTAGTATTTTTTAACTATGTCTACGTTCACAGGCTGTGGGAAGTCTTCACCATCCATAGTAGTCAGTATCATGGCACCTCCTGAGAACACTGTCTTGACTACAAATGGTCCTTCATATGTTGGAGTCCACTTGCCCCTAGGATCACCCTGTGGTAATATGATACGCTTGATTACCAAATCACCAGCCTGATATACCTTTGGCTTAACCTTCTTGTTAAAAGCTTTGATCATCCGTTTCTGGTACATCTGGCCATGACAAACTGCTGCTAACCTCTTCTCATCAATCAAATTTATCTGGTCCAGTCGAGTCTGAATCCACTCATCTTCATCTAAGCTTGCATCCTTCATAATTCTCAAGGAGGGAATCTGAACTTCAATGGGCAGAACTGCTTCCATACCATAAACTAAGGAGAATGGGGTTGCCCCTGTTGAAGTACGTATTGTGGTACGATAACCATGAAGAGCAAATGGTAACATCTCGTGCCAATCTTTGTAAGTAACAGTCATCTTCTGTACAATCTTCTTAATGTTCTTATTAGCAGCTTCAACTGCCCCATTCATCTTTGGACGATACGGAGAAGAGTTGTGATGCCTAATCTTGAACTGCGTGCAGAGATCAGTAATCATAGTGTTGTTCAGATTAGAGCCATTGTCAGTGATAATCCTTTCAGGGATACCATACCTACATATGAGATTATTCTTAATGAACCTAGCCACAACATTCTTGGTAACAGATGCAAATGAAGCTGCCTCTACCCACTTCGTGAAGTAATCAATAGCAACCAGGATGAAACGATGCCCATTAGAAGCAGTAGGCTTGATCTCACCAATCATATCAATGCCCCACATGGCAAAGGGCCAAGGAGCAGTCAACACATTCAGTGGTGATGGAGGTACATGTACTTTATCAGCATAGATTTGACATTTGTGACACGTTCTGGAGTGTTGATAGCAATCAGCTTCCATGGTAGACCAGTAATAACCTGCTCTCAATATCTTCTTTGCCATAGTATGACCACTGGAATGAGTGCCAAAGGTCCCATCATGCATCTCTTCCATAATCTCAATTGCTTCCTTCTTATCCACACAACGAAGCATAGTTGAATCATGATTACGCTTGTACAGAATCCCATTACTCAGAAAGAACTTAGCAGAAAACCTTCTTAGAAACTTCCTATTTTTGACAGACGCCCCTTCAGGGAACTCCTGAGCTTCAAGATATCTTTTCACTTCATAGAACCAAGGCTTCTCCTCTGCCCCTTCTGTGTCAATCTCATTGCAGTATGCAGGCTTTTCAAATCTATCAATAGTAATCTTGGGAGCTTCATCATCCCAACTGATCTCGAACATAGATGCCATGGTGGCCAAAGCATCTGCCAATTGATTTTCTCTCCGTGGAATGTGTCCAAAGGTAATCTCTTTGAAATGTGGGATCAAGGACAACACATGCTCTCTGTAAGGAATGAGGTTATCATGCTTGGTATCCCAATATCCTTTAATCTGACTTACTACCAGGGCTGAATCTCCATACACATCAAGGAACTGAATCTTCATATCAATGGCAGCTTTAATACCCAGGATACATGCCTCATATTCAGCCATGTTATTGGTACAATGGAAACAAAGTCTAGCAGTAATCGGGGTATGACAACCTTCAGGGGAACTAATCACAACACCAACACCATTACCAAGTGCATTAGAGGCACCATCAAAAACCATAGTCCATCGGGATCCTTGTTCAGGTCCGTCATATTGTCCAGGTTCTTTGGTAATAATCATGATATCTTCATCAGGGAATTCAAAATTCATTGACTGGTAATCATCCACTGCTTGATGAGCCAAATGATCAGCAACAACACTTCCCTTGATGGCCTTCTGAGTAGTATACTGTATGTCATATTCTGTCAAGATCATTTGCCATCTTGCAATTCTTCCGGAGAGAGCAGGTTTTTCGAATATGTACTTGATTGGATCCATCTTAGAAATCAATAAGGTAGTATGGGTCAACATATACTGTCTTAGTCGGCGAGCAGCCCATGCCAAAGCGCAGCAAGTTTTCTCGAGCAGTGAGTATCTTGTTTCACAGTCGGTAAACTTTTTGCTAAGGTAGTATATTGCCTGCTCTTTTCGACCAGACTCGTCATGTTGCCCCAACACACACCCCATTGAGTTGTCTAACACTGTTAAGTACATAATCAAGGGTCTTCCATCAACTGGTGGCATCAAAATTGGTGGTTCTAGCAGATATCTCTTGATTTCATCAAAGGCAGTCTGGCACTCATCATTCCATTCCATCACCTGATCTTTCTTCAACAATTTGAAAATTGGCTCACAGATGGTAGTTAATTGGGAAATAAATCTTGCAATGTAGTTCAATCGTCCCAAGAAACCTCTAACCTCCTTCTCAGTACGGGGAGCCGGCATCTCTCGTATAGCTTTTACTTTTGCAGGATCCACTTCAATACCTTTTCCACTGACAATGAAACCCAGGAGTTTACCAGATCTAACTCCAAAAGTACACTTGCTTGGGTTCAATCTCAACTTGTATTTCTTCAACCTCTCAAACAACTTATGCAAATGATCAAGATGTTGCTCTTCATTCTGAGACCTGGCTATCATATCATCTACATATACCTCTATCTCATGATGAATCATATCATGAAACAAAGCCACCATAGCACGCTGATATGTTGCCCCTGCATTCTTCAAACCAAATGGCATTACCTTATAGCAAAAGGTGCCCCACTGTGTCACAAATGTTGTCTTCTCCATATCTTCAGGTGCCATCTTGATTTGATTGTAACCAGAGAAACCATCCATAAAATAGAATACCTTATGCTGAGCAGTGTTGTCTACCAGAATATCAATATGAGGAAGTGGAAAGTCATCTTTGGGGCTAGCCTTGTTCAAATCTCTGTAGTCTACACACATACGCACCTTACCATCTTTCTTAGGAACTGGTACCACATTTGCAACCCACTGAGGATAAGAAGTCACTGCCAAGAACCCTGCATTGAACTGTTTCATTACCTCTGCCTTGATCTTTTCTGACATTTCAGGACGCATACGACGAACCTTCTGCTTCTTTGGACGACAATCTTCTTTTACTGGTAAACGGTGAACCACAATGTCTGTATCCAACCCTGGCATATCTTCATAAGACCAAGCAAAGATCTCCACATAGTCACGTAACATCTGAATCAACCTGCTCTTGACACTGTCCTCTAAATCAGCCCCTATCTTAACCTCTTTTCTGTTTTCTTCAGTTCCCAGATTCACAACTTCGACTGGCTCTTCATGTGGCTGTATAGCTTTCTCTTCTTGTTGTAACAACCTAGCAAGCTCTACAGGTATTTCACAATCGTCCTCATTTCCGTCTTCAGTTTGATAGATCGGATTCTCGAAATTATAATTGGCAATAGTAGAACTGTTATCAACAGGATCCAGAGTGGATGAGGATCTGCATTTTAGTGATGTGGGTGTGTGTAAGAACACATAGCTGATAAAGCAAAAATAAAAAGAAAAGAAAGACAAGGAACACAATATTTACGAAAACGAAACGTCCACTGATTTTTATTGAATGAAATATGCAAATGAAATGACATCCCGTAACAAGCACACCATTGTGCCCCGGGTAAGGCACATGGCTTGAAAGTCTTATTGTTCAAGAAATTACAAATTTAAAAACATAACACAGTAATAGTATTTACTCCTGACTAAAGGAGATAGGGATAACATCTTCAGCTTTCCAATTATTGAGTCCAGCGCCCACAGTAGGAAAAATCCATGCATCCAAGTTGTAGTCTTCATCATAGTCTCCCACAGCGTTGATAACCCCTTGATTGGTGATACGAGCAGCACGAGCACGACGAACAGCCTTCTGGGACTCTGCAGTGAAACCCAAACCAAACTTGTCAGACTTGTATGGAATATCAGGAAGCTGACCCCAAATAGTACAACCACCTTCATCCACCACAGCTCTAGCATCATTGAGGGAGGCCATTGCCATTGTTGGAGGTTTTCTGATGACCACAGGAGCTTTCTTCATAGCAGGAGGAACCACTTCAAATGACTGACACGGAGTCTCAATGTATTCACCCTCCATTTCCAGATACTTGAAAGTGTTGACATGGCTGACAAAGTATTCTTCTTCTCCATAGACAGTAACAACCTTTCCATCCACCGGATATCTCAAATTTTGGTGCAATGTAGAAGTCACAGCACCTGCCCCATGGATCCAGGGACGACCAAGCAGACAAGAGTACGAAGGACGAATATCCATCACATAAAATGTAGCAGTAAAAACCTGGGAACCAACTTGGATTGGAAGATCAATTTCCCCATGCACTACTCTTCTAGAACCATCAAAAGCCTTTACCACAATATTACTGGGCTTCAGCACAGCCTCTTCAGGACTTAGCTTATTCAGGACTTCCTTAGGCAACACATTCAAAGAGGAACCATTGTCTATCAGTACATGAGACAGGGTAGTGCCCCTGCATTCAATTGAAATATGCAAGGCCCTGTTATGATCCCTCTTGGCAGGGGTCAAATCAGCATAAGAAAATCCTAACCCATTGTCATAGGTCAGGTGGGCAACACAGTTTTCAAATTGGTCAACAGAAATTGCACTGGGTACATGAGCCATCTTCAGAAACTTGATCAATGACTTGGCATGAGCCTCAGAACATAACAACAAGGACAGCATAGAAATCTTTGAGGGAGTATGCCCCAACTGATCCACAATGTCATAATCACTCTTGCGAATGATTTTCAATACTTCTTCCATCTGCTTAGAGAGATCATCAGCAGCTGGCACATTAGTAGATACAGGCTCAATAACAGGACCTTTGCCCCAAGTATCAGTGGTGGAAGTAGTAGCAGGAGTAACTGCATTCTTGGAAGTATCTGGAGGAGAGAAGACTCTTCCACTACGAGTGATCTTGCTAGACCCAGCAATATTATCAATGTCAACAGGCACATCAGCTACAGGCTCTTGCTTAACACCATGGATGTAAACATCAGATCCATAATGCCAAGGCACAGCTTTGTCAGACGTATATGGGATAGGACCAGGAGTAGTAATGACCACAGGAGCTACTCTGGCTTCAGCAACAACTTTCACAGGACCTTCAGCAGTAATTTTGATTGGACCCTGATGAGTGATTTTAATGGGACCCTTTGAAGTGATTCTTACCGGTACTTTGTCAACCATATCAACCTCTTCAATCTTCTTACCCCGAGTCAGATGATCCACCATACTTTCTACAGATGCTGGTCTTCTTTCAAACACTATAGTATACTTATCCATGAGACGTTGAATTCCATCTCTCAAAATGAAGCAACTATTCGGCTTATAGGTACAATACAGACAATCTTCACGACAACCTGGAAAGATCCCAGCTTGTACTAACCTCTTTTTGATAACAGACAATGGTGTACTCAACTCCATAACTGAATAGACATGCAGATCTTCATCAATGGCAT
Source organism: Lathyrus aphaca (assembly GCA_963966055.1). Lineage (NCBI taxonomy): Eukaryota > Viridiplantae > Streptophyta > Magnoliopsida > Fabales > Fabaceae > Lathyrus > Lathyrus aphaca. Next base: position 105,740,836 of record OZ014521.1, read on the forward strand.
TGACAGTCTTCTCGTGGTTTGGCATTGGAGCTGTAATCACATTTGGAGTACCTGGTGGATCAAACTCAATTTCTCCAGCATCAATCATATCTTGAATTTTGTTCTTCAAGACCCAGCAGTTATTAGTATCATGTCCTGGACAGTTTGAATGATATGCACATCGTGCATTGGGATTGTACTTGGGAGAGGTAACATTGGGATTCTGAGGAGCCTCCCTCAGGGTAATAAGTTCAGCCTTCAACAAGTGTTGCAATGCCTGAGCCATTGACATGTTGATCTTCGTGAACTGTCTTCTAGCCCTCTGTTGGTTGCCTTGAGGCTGCTCTGTTGTCGCAGGAGTTGGATTTGAAATATGAACTGCACTAACAGACTGATGCCTTCTGTTACGATCAGGTTGACCATAAACAGCATTGGATTCTTTCTTCCCAGTGGGAGGCTTCTTTGCAGCACCTGATGAAGAAGTGCCCACTTGGATCTTACCACTCTTGATACCATTCTCTACTCGCTCTCTTGTCATGATCAACTCAGTGAAGCCAGATGATGAGCTTCCAATGAGATGACTGTAGAACGGACCATTCAGCGTACACATGAACATATCAACCAATTCCCTGTCAGTCAAAGGGGGTTGAACTCTTCCAGCTAGATCTCTCCATTTCTGAGCATACTCTTTAAAACTTTCTTTGGCACCCATAGACATACTCTGAAGTTGCACGCGAGTGGGGGCTAAGTCAGCATTGTATTGATACTTCTTATAGAAAGCTTCAGCAAGATCATTCCAGTCTCTGATGTTGACACTCTCCAACTGATAATACCATTCCAACTGAGCTCCAGATAAACTCTCTTGAAAGAAATGGATCCACAACTTCTTATCAGCAGTGTGGGGTTGAATTCTTCTAACATAAGACCTCAGATGCAGTTTGGGACAAGAGACCCCATCATAAACAACAAATGTAGGAACCTTGAAACCAATGGGTATGACTACCCCAGATATCAGACTCAAATACTCAAAATCCAGCCCAGATGATTTCTGCAACTCCATAGCATCCATCCTATCCACCAGCATCTTGAATTTGTCTTCATTAGACTCATGGTAGTAGTTAGCCTCAGAATCAGAGTCCCCCATTGAATGGTGGAGACTGCCTACCTCTTGCTCAGATTCTTCAGATTCATAGTCTTCAACCTGTTCCTTGGTCTTGACAGGACCTTTGAACCTTCTTCCCATGTTGAGCAACCCAGCAGACCTTCTAGCCTTCTTAGTCTTCTTGGCCAGCAGTGTCTTCAATTCGTCCTGCCCCTTGGATAGGTTCAGGATCAGCTCTTGGAACTGTGCATTCTGTGCCTGAAGATCCTTAACTGATTGTTCAAGAGCCATTGCTGAAATAAACAGCGAGAAGATGAGAAACCTGTGCACAATTATAAACCTGTGATGCAATGAAATGATATGGTAATGCATATGCAATGTTTTCAAGGACCGCAGGATTTAAATTTGCTTAAACAAACAAGAAAGTAACTTTTTATTAGTAATAACTTGTTTTGCCTTTTAGGCTTACAAAAAATGAAAGTGAAATAAGTACAAAAGATGGGGTTTTAAGTCTCCCATGGACGTTTCCTCTTGGTATTGAGGTATGAATTGAGGTTTCGTTCCTCGTGAAGTAGCTTGGTTAGCTCCAGGATCCTTGCTTGGCTTGCTTTGTAATGAGCTTCGAAAGTATCCCTTTGCTCCTTCAGTTATATCCATGATCTCTGCAAGTCTTCCTTATCAGTAGGCATGTCTGGGTGAAGGATGGTATAAGCTGTGTCTCCTTCCGCAACAGGTTCCATGGTAACTGGTAGGACGGCAGGATATGGCATCATGAGTGTCTGAGCACGAGATCGTACCCATCTGAGATAAGCCTCCATAGGAATAGTGTACTTAGGCTCCAGTGTCTTGCTGTCAATCCTGTTTACCTTTCCCCAAGCTCGTATGAATCTCTGACGGTAACCCTGAAGATCGTTGTCGTAATCAAACACAATGCCCTGAATCAACATGTCATGTGGACCATCGCTCCGGGCGTAACCAAACTGTCGTAAAGCTAGAGGGGGTTGTAGGTGATGCCTCCTCTTATGCCTAGTAGTGGCTGTAACACGGTGGGAGAACTGACTTTAAGCAATGTTGCGGATAGCAAGAGTCGCCACCGACTTTTATTTTATCCAAAGGAAAGGTTATAAAAGAACAGGAAAGACCTTAAGAGAATGTTTTGGGTCCGGGGGGTAAGTTATGAAAAGGGAAGGTGTTAGCACCCTTTTCATCCATGGTTATCCATGGGCTCTTAGGTACTTAAGCTCACTTTAAATTGTTTTTTAAAAATGTAGTGTGTGAATAGAAAAATTTTCAGAATAGTTTAATAATAATCCATGTACGGATGTGTAAGAAACTTGTTTGAAAATTTGTTTGAAATTTGTTTAAGTTTGAAAAAAATTTGAAGTGAGCAAGTACATAAGAGGAACCTACCCTAATGTTTAAGGTCTTTCTTATTCTTTATCCTTTCCTTGGTAAGACTATCCCTACTATTAAGAAGAAGGTAGTCTTTACTTTGGATGTAAAGGGACATGTGAGGGACAATTTGATTTTGAAGGCCATTGTGGGGTGTAATAAGCATAAGGAAGGGACTATCATCATTTATTTCGAAGGGACTCGATTCGTAAAGGCAACCATGAGGGACTTTGATGATTTTCTTTCGAGGGACTTGCTTTATACACCCCACTTGACCATTATTCGTAGGCAACTTGAGGGATAACCTTAGAAAGTGAGACGGCGATTTAAAATCGACTTACGTGTGTGTGAGTGTTTATTTTAATTATCTTATATTTACAAGTGATCTAATTTATTTTTTAAATATCATACATATTAGCACTCCCTAATTACTAACCATAACGATAATAATGATTAAATAATTACAATTACATCCAGGAAACAATTACAAGAAATTATAATAATAATCAAAAATAATAAATAAGCAAATAATAATTTAACAATAAATAAATAAGGGGTTAGTAAATAATAATAATAAGAAAAAATGAATAAGATTAGTAGAAATATAAAATTAGTGAAAATAATAATAATAAAATAAGAGGGGTTAATGAATAATAAAATTAATTTGAAATAATAATAATATGTAAAATTAATAAAGCAAAATAAATTATATGGTTAGTAATAATAGTAATAAACAAAATTAATTAAGATATTATAAGAAATTAACAACTTTTAATGTGAACAATTATATTTAAACGCAAATATGAACAAACAAATTTTTTAATTTCTAAATTATTAAGTTTTTTTTTTAAAAAAAAATGTATTATGAATACAAAATTATTATTAACATTCATTTGTTAAACAATATATACATATTATAAGAACAAATATATTTTAAAAATCATACATAAAATTTAATTCTATTAATTATTAATTTTACAAATTATTTTTTAACCATATACAAAAGTATAATTATCATAAATTAAAATTTTTTAAACATTAAAAGAAAATTAATTTGAATTATAATATATTTACAAAGTTGATAATAGATATATATACATTTTTAATTATATTAGGAATTAGAAAAATAAGACTATTAAGAAAAATAGAATTAGGTTTAAAACGAATTAGGGTTTATTAACATACAAAATTTATTTTTTACTAAAAAATTGTCTTAACTAATATATATTATAAAATTTACATTAAAAAAAAAAACATGAGTTTTATATTTTTTAGAAAAAAATAATTTTAAGAGTTTGAATACATAATATATATATTTTATAATATAGAGCATAATAATAAAATTTTAATTATTTAAATCAATTAAATTAAAACAAGAAAAATAAAAGGAAAGAAAGGAAAAGAAAAGGAACCTGGTGGGATTTGATCCCAAGACCTCATGTTTACCAGCAACAACAATGACCATCAGGCTAGCCCACACGCAGGTGATAAAGATTGGAGCATAGTTGTTTTTGTGCCTTGCCCTTGAAAATCCAGAAAAATAAATACAAAAAAGGCCTGGGGTGGGATTTGATCCCAGGACCTTTATATTCACAAACGCGCACCTCACCACCCGGCTGGAAGAGCCCAACTGTTAGTTTGTTGACCATGATTCATAATATATTGACTCTTCCTTTATCCTGAAAAATAAAACAAAAATAATGCCATGGCCAAGAATCGAACCAGGGCCTTTATAGCAAATACGCTTCAGCCTAACCACCAGGACACACATGCGCGTGTGACTACAAACAACAAAACAATAATAAAATAAATTAACAATAATTTGAATTTGTGAACGCGCGGGAGATGACCTTCTTCTTCCTTGAGACCTACAATTTTTCCTGCGAAAATAGTTACAAGTTTTCCTGCGAAACAAATATTCCCAGCAAAACCTATAAACATCAACAAGCAACCAAACTGTAAGATTTTGCAAAATTGAAACCAGCATCATGATCCAAACATTCACACGATCAATTCTATGTCTTTAAAATCAATTTATATTCATTTAATCGAAGATCCCCAAACCTAGGTCAAAACCCTAAAAATGGCATCTCACGAATTAGGCACTGGTTCTTGAGTTTTTCTGCCCAGAATCAATCTACACAACATCTTAAACAACATTAGACAATCAAAATTCATTTAAATGCAGTGAATTATGGCAATCGAAAAAAAAAATTTCAAGCATGAACAATGCTTCGGGTTCATCATATATGCATGAATGGGATGCATTTGAGGGTTGTTTTCGACTTAATGATGACCAAGGAAGATAGCCATGTCCTTGTTTTACCTTGTAGAGCCTGGGATAAGAGAATCCGAATTGCACTTTTCTTATGAATTTTTGAACTATGAACTCACCTTGAAGCTGCTGGAAATTCGTGGCTAGGGTTATGCTTATGATCAATACTTATAGGTGAATCAATCTAGGTCAGAAAATTCAATGGTTATGTGGATAATTTGATTTAAAAAGATTGAAAAAGATGGTGTTATGAAATTCAAATATTGGCTCATGAATGCTTGCTATTTTGGGAGAGATCACATGATTTCATTCCTCTTTGATTCAAATCACCAATTATGAAATTCTAGAAACATTATCCAAATAAAATCTTTAATTTTTATATTTTATTTATATTTAAAATGATTTTTTAATGATTTAAATCAAAATAAATAGAAATAAAAATAATAAAAATCAGATTTTAAGTGGTTTGGGTCATGCATAGTGATATAGTATGGATTGGATCATAAATTAGGCAGCCCATTTGGAAAGAAATACTTCTAAGCCTCCATTTTCAACATAAACCATCACAAAAATGCCCAACTTTTCAAGGGCACATCTCCCTCAATTTTAAAGGTATGAGGGTGTTCTTGGACTTTCTGGAAAGCTTGAAGAGTCCTCTAAACAACCCCATTGGTTTCAGGTCCATACCATTTACCAATCTCAAGTTATGCTCTTTTGAAGTTGTTGACTTTTTGTTGACTTTTGAAATGACCTATAATGTCTTAGATCATATCTTTCAAATGAAGCATTTTTGGGCTTAACCTTCAACCTCAAAGTTGTAGAGAATTCAATTTCCTTCAAAATGAGCTTTGGATGGAGACTTGGTGATGAAGTATGTGAAAGTTATGCCTGGTCAAAGTTCAGTTGACTTTTACTGAGGAAACCCTAATTTAGAAACTCCTGATTATTGATGATCTGGAATCTCCTTGATGAATCATGATCAACCCTTGATCAAATGATGAATTTTACTTCATATACTTGATGTTGGCAAAAAATCATGAAGTTTGACTTTGGTTTGGCCACAGTTGACCTCAGTTTGACTTTTTGACTGTATTGACTGATTTTGACTTATCTGATCATCTGACTGAGCAAACTTTTGAGAAAAATCTTGAAACTTGACATGAGGGTTCTTATACACATATAAGATGTTATTAAGCTTACTTGAGGTATTGGAAATCCATTTAGCCTGATTAAAGTCAAAACCCTAGTTTTGGATGCACTGCTTAGGAGGTGCATTGTCTGAGGGAATTGTCAACTTCTTTGACCAATTGTGAACTTTGTGAACCTTGTGAACCATCATAAGATGTCTTGTGAACCTCATGGGAGGTATTGTGAAGCTTGTGAACCTTGTGAACCTCATGAAGTGGCTTTGTAGACCTTATGAACCTCAGGAAAGCTTTGTAATCATTGTGAGTCTTGTGAACCTTGTGAACCTTCAAGAAGCAACCTATGGACTTCATGAACTTCATGAAAGGTCTTGTAAATGTTGAGAAGCTTGTGAACCTTGTGAACCTTCAAGAAGTGACTTGTAGACTTCATGAACCTCATGAAAGGTTATATAAGCATTGAGAAACTTGTGAACCTTGTGAACTTTCAAGAAGTGACTTGTAGACTTCATGAACCTCATGAAAGGTTATATAAGTGTTGGAGAACTTGTGAACCTTGTGAACCTTCTTAGAACACAAAGTCTTGTATTGTGAGGGCAAATTTTGGGGTGCAACAGCTGCCCCCTGTTCAATTTTCTGAAACCTGAGGGGTTAGATTGGTATATTTGCCAGTCGTAACCTGGAAGGTTGAAGGGGATTGAACACAAAAGCCCAAAAATTTGCACTCACTAGCGCATAGAGTGATATTGATGGTTGGTTGAACATGATTGAGTGGGCTTAAAGATGCCACTAGGGGAAAGTTCTTCAGATATATTTCTTGGAAGATAAAGCAGTCCAAAATATGGAGGTATAATGAAAGCTGTCAAGAGTCTGGAGCAGTCCTGAGGTATTGATGATATACTTTCAGGATACTGGAGTAATACTGATGTAACAGCATGTCTTCACGAGGATAGAGCAATCAATAATGATAACCCTAAAGCAGTCTTGAAGTAATAATATGATTTCAGGAGGATAGAGCAATGATGACTCTAAAGCAGTCTTGAAGTAATAATATGATTTCAGGAGGATAGAGCAATGATAACTCTAAAGCAGTCTTGAAGTAATGATTTCAGGAGGATAGAGCAATGGATAGCTCTAAAGCAGTCTTGAAGTAATGATTTCAGGAGGATAGAGCAATGGATAGCTCTAAAGCAGTCTTGAAATAATAATGATTTCAGGAGGATAGAGCAATGGATAGCTCTAAACCAGTCTTGAAGTAATGATTTCAGGAGGATAGAGCAATGGATAGCTCTAAAGCAGTCTTAAAGTAATGATTTCAGGAGGATAGAGCAATGGATAGCTCTAAAGCAGTCTTGAAATAATAATGATTTCAGGAGGATAGAGCAATGGATAGCTCTAAAGCAGTCTTGAAATAATAATGTGATATGTCTTCAGGAGGATAGAGCAATCAGTAGCTCTAAAGCAGTCTTGAAGTAGTAATATGACCTCAGAAGGATAGAGCAATCAATAATGATAACTCTAAAGCAGTCTTGAAGTAATGATATGATTCCAGGAGGATAGAGCCATAATACTCTAAAGCAGTCTTGAAATGATGATTTCAGGAGGATAGAGCCATCAATAATGATAACTCTAAAGCAGTCTTGAAATAATAATATGATTTCAGGAGGATAGAGCAATCAACAGCTCTAAAGCAGTCTTGAAGTAATGATTTCAGGAGGATAGAGCCATCAATAATGATAACTCTAAAGCAGTCTTGAAATAATAATGTGATTTCAGGAGGATAGAGCAATCAATAACTCTAAAGCAGTCTTGAAGTCATGAGAATTTATCAGGAGGATAAAGTAACCCTGAGGTGACAATAAAGCAGTCCTAAAGTAATAAGAAGCTTATCAGGAGGACAAAGTAACCCTGAGGTTACGATAAAGCAGTCCCAAAGTAATAAGAAGCTTATCAGGAGGATAAAGTAACTCTGAGGTTACGATAAAGCAGTCCCGAAGATCATAAGTTTGTTTGTTGGATAATTAACCTGAAAACAAGGTAGCATTCTGTATAATAACATTAGTTTATGCTTTATGTATGCATGTATAACATGATGTGCTCAAGTAATGTACTATATGTTTATGGATATATGTGCTATGGTATGATGTAAATGATGTATGTATGATATGATACTGCCGGAAGCGTCTGGATATCTTTGTATAATAACTGCTGGCCAGGGAAAATAAATCCCGATTCGTTGTTGAAGAATATATAACCCTCTGTCTGCTAGGGGTAACAGGGTATAGATAACTTCCCGTATGATGGGGATAGTAAGGATAGATATCACCTCCCGTATGCTGGGATAATAAGGTATATATAACCTTCATCTTCGTTTGATGGTAGGGTAGACATAACATCCCATCTTCGTTTGATAGTAGAGTAGATACAACATCCCGTCTTTGTTCGTCGTACCCTTATTTTAAAGTAAATTCCCGAATATCCGTATGAGGATAAAAGAGATGGATATAAATTCCAGGGGAGATGAGACTTTATGAAGATGGATTTGCCCTACTGAGGGTTTTGTAACTGTCTTGTAAAGGTGAACCGGCGAAGCTTCGTTGAGATCCTTCCCTCGTTCGTCCTTAGTAAATACTATTACTGCATTTTCATGCATTTCTGGTAAACATTAATCGTATTAAAAGCATACATGCATTTCTGGTAAACATCAATCATATTCAAAAGCATGATACATTCAAACATAACCAATGGACGTTTCGCTTAGGGTAAAAGTAAATCTGGATTCAGAGGGAAAAGTAAAGCTGAACTTGAAAACAGAATCGTTTCAACTTCGAGAGTGTATAACCAATTGGATCTATGGCTCCTGAAATTCTTTAACTTTCCTGAGTACCTTTCCAGAAATCCTCATAGCTGGATCTGAATACATGATATTGACACCATCTGATACTACTGGCGTAGACAACTAATTTGCATCATGGTTTCAGCTGAGAATCCAATATCAAGGTAATACAATGAGAGGAATGTGTCTTCAAACTGTAATGGACCATATACGCTCCAGGTATTAGATTTGAAGAGAAAGCATTGCCCCTTGGTTGAGGATGAATTGTCCCATAATGGAAGTATCTGTAATGAGTTATCTCAAGAGAAACAAGCAGAATGCCCCATAAGCATATGCCCCTGGCATTGTGAACTTTGTAATGTCACCTTTGGTAATTTAACTGTATGAGGAAAAATGCCCCTGGCATTGTGAACTCTGTAATGTCACCTTTGGTAATTCAACTGTATGAGGAAAAATGCCCCTGGCTATTAAGCACAGATGAGTCTGGACCTAATTGCCCCAACTGAATTGAACAGTAACTTGGTATGCCTCTTGACTGGGAAACAGTGACTATGCCCTTGGCATTTCAGATAGATGAGGAGATCTGCCTCTGGCTGCTTAAACATAGTTGAATCTTGTCCTGATTGCCCCAAATGAGTTAGGAAGTATCATGGCCTGCCCCCTTGATTGGGAGGTCATGACTATGCCCCTTTGTATACATGGACTTTGATCCAGGAAGCAACTTTGTTTATCGGAAGGACTTTGGTTCATTGAACATTCATCCTGTAAGCTTCTCCATTTGTCAAACACTTAGGTATATGCAAACAAATATATTAAAAAAATGCAATGCTTATGTCTGTCTTGAAGTTTTGAAACAAGTTATTTTAGAAAAACTTTTTTTTTTTTTTGGGAAAACTGTGATATTAACTCAAATTTTATGACAAGCCCTAAAGGAGTCAGGATACCTTTTTGCAGCAGTACGCTTTCGAACTAACCATGCTTCAGTTAGGACTTTTAAAGGGTTGTAACGTGGCCTGGTTCATGGTTTAAGAAACAAAGGATAAAGGCTCAAATTTTATTTGTACCCAACCCAATCTCCATGATGTTCTTCAGTCCTATGCTCAGTTAACTCATGCATTGAAGTTCCATAGCAGTTTGGAGTTGTAACACCGATATTTGTGATGGTTCAGAAACCCAAAATTTATTTGAACATTCAGCCATCTTTCTTTGTTGAGGGTTCATAGTGACCTCTTTTTTTTTTCTTTTGACTTTATTATCCCTTCTTTTTGCCTGAACTGCTTATTTTAAGATTACAGTCAGCGGGATGTCTTGATGTTTTACTAAGTCTCCTTCATAGGTTTTGACTTAGTGAGCTTTTCTTTTGCTAGATATTGACTATTAGGTTTAATGATTACAGTGAACCATCATTCATTGTGTACAACACATATAAATGGCATATTTGAGTTAACTGAGTAACTACCCTGCCCCATGTTATGAATAAGGGTTTTAATTTGTGAGAATAAAAACTCCTACTTCATAGGCTCAAAAGGGTTGACTAGGGATTAACTTCCTTATATCTCCACTATTTAGGAATTGAAACAATGCCTGTACATCGTCAGCATAGTCTGTTCAAAAGCATACTGCATAAGATTATGGTATTGTTTTCGTCATCCTCCCTCTACAGGCTTATAGCTTTATCAGGAGTTAAATATCACAAGATAGAAATGAGAAGCATAATTCAAAATATAGTGGAACGAATGGATTACTTCAAGACAAACATATGCAATGCATTAATGAAAACAAAAGTTTAACATAATAGTAAGTGTTCAAACAAATAAAAGAAATTACAAATGAAAATTCAAATGTTGTCCCATCCGGTTGGCTGAATGTCCTCAATTGCAATCTGTGAACTTTGAGGAGCAGTATACTTCACCATGAAATCAAATTTACCACTTGGATATCCCAAGGTGCCCCATATCTCAACAGGAACAGGTAGGCTTTCTTTCTTGCAACCTTGGGCAACTTGTCTTGCAGCTTTGGTGTTTGATGGACGATAGTAGAATTCAACTTGACCCTCTGGAGTAACCTCTAGGATTCCTTCGTCAATCAGGTCTTGAATCTTTTTCTTCAATGCCCAACACCTATTAGTATCATGTCCAGGACTGTTGGAGTGGTACTCACACCTTGCCCTGGGATTATAGCGAGGAGAGGATGTTTTAGGATTTTGAGGAGGATTTTCCAAGGAAATTAGCTTCATCTCCAACAAGCATTGCAGAACTTGTGACATTGGAGTGCTGAACTTGATAAACTGCCTTCTATATTTCTTGTGTTGAGGTGGATTAACCTTATCAGGTCTTTCAACAGAAGAACAATCAATGGCAACCTGTCTCTTACCCTCTTTTATCCTCATCCTCCTTTCAACCAAATCAGCTTGTTTTAATGGAGGTTCACTGACAATTAGATCCCTGACTCTATTACTTTGAAGTTTGTGGATAAGGGTCCTTAGCTCTTCTTGCCCCTGAGCTAAACTTTGGATAAGAGCCATTTGGCCATTCATCTGGATCCTCATTCCTGTCATCTCAGCTTGTAGTTGTTTTAGTTGATCATCCTTTTTGTCCTCAGGATTCTTCTTCTTAGCCAGCAGTGTCTTCAATTCATCCTGCCCCTTGGACAGGTTCAAGATCAGCTCTTGGAACTGTGCATTTTGTGCCTGGAGATCCTTAACTGATTGTTCAAGAGCCATTGCTGAAATAAACAGCGAGAAGATGAGAAACCTGTGCACAATTATAAACCTGTGATGCAATGAAATGATATGTGAATGCATATGCAATGTTTTCAAGGACCGCAAGATTTAAATTTGCTTAAACAAACAAGAAAGTAAACTTTTATTAGTAATAACTTGTTTTGCCTTTTAGGCTTACAAAAATGAAAATGAAATAAGTACAAAAGATGGGGTTTTAAGTCTCCCATGGACGTTTCCTCTTTGTATTGAGGTATGAGTTGAGGTTTCGTTCCTCGTAAAGTAGCTTTGTTAGCTCCAGGATCTTTTCTTGGCTTGCTTTGTAATGAGCCTCGAAAGTATCCCTTTGCTCTTTCAGTTGGATCCATGATCTCTGCAAGTCTTCCATATCAGTAGGCATGTCTGGGTGAAGGATGGTATAAGCTGTGTCTCCTTCAGCAACAGGTTCCATGGTAACTGGTAGGACGGCAGGCTATGGCATCATGAGTGTCTGAGCACGAGATCGTACCCATCTGAGATAAGCCTCCATAGGAATAGTGTACTTAGGCTCCAGTGTCTTGCTGTCAACCTTGTTTACCTTTCCCCAAGCTCGTATGAATCTCTGACGGTAACCCTGAAGATCGTTGTCCTAGTCAAACACAATGCCCTGAATCAACATGTCATGTGGGCCATCGCTTCGAGCGTAACCAAACTGTCGTAAAGCTAGAGAGGGGTTGTAGGTGATGCCTCCTCTTATGCCTAGAAGTGGCACATTAGGAAACTCCCCACAACGGTCAATGATGGTGACATTCTCCATAGATCTGGAGCACCAATGGATATCTGAGTGAGAAAGTGACATGATCCTCTTGGAACATCTAAACCCTTGCTCATTCTTCATTACGGAGCGAGGAAAGTGAGAAATAAACCACCTAGAAAGTAAAGGTATGCAGCACATCAAAGTTCCTCTTGCCCTTGTAGTACGGGTATGAAGAGAATGTAGAATGTCTCCAAGCAATGTAGGCACTGGATTGTGACTCAGGAATATGTTGATGGCATGAACGTCTATGAACTGATCTGGATTGGGGAACAATACTAAGCCATATATCAGCAAGGCTAAGACCTCCTCAAAAGCATCATAGCTCATGGCCTTCAAGAACATCTGAGCTTTATCCATTAATACCTTAGCAAGAATACCCTTGACTCCACTTCTCGTTTCTAGAACAATGTCAGACTTCTTCAGATGTAGGGCTGCAGCAATAACCTCTGGTTTGGGCTCCTTCTCCAAGCCTGTGAAGGGTCTTTGATCAAGAACAGGTATACCCAGAAGCTTAGAGAACTCCTCCATGGTAGGGACTAACTGATAGTCGGGGAATGTGAAACAGTGATGTTTAGGATCAAAGAACTGAAACAGAACACTCATCATGTCTTCATTGAACCCTGAAGTGACTAGATCCAATAGGTGACCATGTCTCTTGATGAACTGGGAATGATCAGACACTTGAGAAACCAACTCTTTAAGCTTGGCAGGTATGCCCACAAAGTTGATCCTGATGGTGTTTCTACGAGCAGAAGCCATGACCTGCGACAAAGAACAAAGATAAATCCCTTGGTCCTTGAAATGGTTAGGGAAAATGCTATGCATATGATGCATGATGATGTCATGATGTTATGCTCAATCACAAACATGTGGCACACACAAGCAAGTCACACAATAGCCCTAGGTTTAAAGGCTTGCATGCGGTTCAAAGGTAAGTACCCTCCCCTGAAGTTAGATGGTTCATCCTGTCCTACAAAAGTAACCAGGTTCTAAGGGATCTCAATATCATTGATCCTTCACAAGGGTGGTTGTTCAGAAGGCAACTTACTTGCCAACCAAAACCCTCCAAGTTTAAGATCTCAATGAGTGTAGTATCGAGTGTCAACCAACTTCAGTCTGCACTAAAGCCGGCTACCTCACTACTTTTCTAAAGGCCAAGATGGGATAACTAGGGTTCTAAAAGTTAGTTAGTGCATTGACAACATATGGCAGCCTCATATTATCCTCAACTTGACTTAAGGAACATAAGCACCAACCAAGAAGTCACACTAACTATGGCCACCAGATCAACCATATCGGTATACGCCGTACAGTTTCCTTGGTCTATTGCCATTTACCTAAGGTACAATAGATCCGGGTTAGGATCTTTCACACATAAGAGCATCCCAACAACGTAAAGTAAAGCAAACAAGGCACATAATATTAAAGTGATCTAATTCCTAAGGGTACCCCTCTTTAATTTAAATCCCCAGCAGAGTCGCCAGTTCTGTAACACGGTGGGAGAACTGACTTTAAGCAATGTTGCGGATAGCAAGAGTCGCCACCGACTTTTATTTTATCCAAAGGAAAGGTTATAAAAGAACAGGAAAGACCTTAAGAGAATGTTTTGGGTCCGGGGGGTAAGTTATGAAAAGGGAAGGTGTTAGCACCCTTTTCATCCATGGTTATCCATGGGCTCTTAGGTACTTAAGCTCACTTTAAATTGTTTTTTAAAAATGTAGTGTGTGAATAGAAAAATTTTCAGAATAGTTTAATAATAATCCATGTACGAATGTGTAAGAAACTTGTTTGAAAATTTGTTTGAAATTTGTTTAAGTTTGAAAAAAATTTGAAGTGAGCAAGTACATAAGAGGAACCTACCCTAATGTTTAAGGTCTTTCTTATTCTTTATCCTTTCCTTGGTAAGACTATCCCTACTATTAAGAAGAAGGTAGTCTTTACTTTGGATGTAAAGGGACATGTGAGGGACAATTTGATTTTGAAGGCCATTGTGGGGTGTAATAAGCATAAGGAAGGGACTATCATCATTTATTTCGAAGGGACTCGATTCGTAAAGGCAACCATGAGGGACTTTGATGATTTTCTTTCGAGGGACTTGCTTTATACACCCCACTTGACCATTATTCGTAGGCAACTTGAGGGATAACCTTAGAAAGTGAGACGGCGATTTAAAATCGACTTACGTGTGTGTGAGTGTTTATTTTAATTATCTTATATTTACAAGTGATCTAATTTATTTTTTAAATATCATACATATTAGCACTCCCTAATTACTAACCATAACGATAATAATGATTAAATAATTACAATTACATCCAGGAAACAATTACAAGAAATTATAATAATAATCAAAAATAATAAATAAGCAAATAATAATTTAACAATAAATAAATAAGGGGTTAGTAAATAATAATAATAAGAAAAAATGAATAAGATTAGTAGAAATATAAAATTAGTGAAAATAATAATAATAAAATAAGAGGGGTTAATGAATAATAAAATTAATTTGAAATAATAATAATATGTAAAATTAATAAAGCAAAATAAATTATATGGTTAGTAATAATAGTAATAAACAAAATTAATTAAGATATTATAAGAAATTAACAACTTTTAATGTGAACAATTATATTTAAACGCAAATATGAACAAACAAATTTTTTAATTTCTAAATTATTAAGTTTTTTTTTTTAAAAAAAATGTATTATGAATACAAAATTATTATTAACATTCATTTGTTAAACAATATATACATATTATAAGAACAAATATATTTTAAAAATCATACATAAAATTTAATTCTATTAATTATTAATTTTACAAATTATTTTTTAACCATATACAAAAGTATAATTATCATAAATTAAAATTTTTTAAACAATAAAAGAAAATTAATTTGAATTATAATATATTTACAAAGTTGATAATAGATATATATACATTTTTAATTATATTAGGAATTAGAAAAATAAGACTATTAAGAAAAATAGAATTAGGTTTAAAACGAATTAGGGTTTATTAACATACAAAATTTATTTTTTACTAAAAAATTGTCTTAACTAATATATATTATAAAATTTACATTAAAAAAAAAAACATGAGTTTTATATTTTTTAGAAAAAAATAATTTTAAGAGTTTGAATACATAATATATATATTTTATAATATAGAGCATAATAATAAAATTTTAATTATTTAAATCAATTAAATTAAAACAAGAAAAATAAAAGGAAAGAAAGGAAAAGAAAAGGAACCTGGTGGGATTTGATCCCAAGACCTCATGTTTACCAGCAACAACAATGACCATCAGGCTAGCCCACACGCAGGTGATAAAGATTGGAGCATAGTTGTTTTTGTGCCTTGCCCTTGAAAATCCAGAAAAATAAATACAAAAAAGGCCTGGGGTGGGATTTGATCCCAGGACCTTTATATTCACAAACGCGCACCTCACCACCCGGCTGGAAGAGCCCAACTGTTAGTTTGTTGACCATGATTCATAATATATTGACTCTTCCTTTATCCTGAAAAATAAAACAAAAATAATGCCATGGCCAAGAATCGAACCAGGGCCTTTATAGCAAATACGCTTCAGCCTAACCACCAGGACACACATGCGCGTGTGACTACAAACAACAAAACAATAATAAAATAAATTAACAATAATTTGAATTTGTGAACGCGCGGGAGATGACCTTCTTCTTCCTTGAGACCTACAATTTTTCCTGCGAAAATAGTTACAAGTTTTCCTGCGAAACAAATATTCCCAGCAAAACCTATAAACATCAACAAGCAACCAAACTGTAAGATTTTGCAAAATTGAAACCAACATCATGATCCAAACATTCACACGATCAATTCTATGTCTTTAAAATCAATTTATATTCATTTAATCGAAGATCCCCAAACCTAGGTCAAAACCCTAAAAATGGCATCTCACGAATTAGGCACTGGTTCTTGAGTTTTTCTGCCCAGAATCAATCTACACAACATCTTAAACAACATTAGACAATCAAAATTCATTTAAATGCAGTGAATTATGGCAATCGGAAAAAAAAATTTCAAGCATGAACAATGCTTCGGGTTCATCATATATGCATGAATGGGATGCATTTGAGGGTTGTTTTCGACTTAATGATGACCAAGGAAGATAGCCATGTCCTTGTTTTACCTTGTAGAGCCTGGGATAAGAGAATCCGAATTGCACTTTTCTTATGAATTTTTGAACTATGAACTCACCTTGAAGCTGCTGGAAATTCGTGGCTAGGGTTATGCTTATGATCAATACTTATAGGTGAATCAATCTAGGTCAGAAAATTCAATGGTTATGTGGATAATTTGATTTAAAAAGATTGAAAAAGATGGTGTTATGAAATTCAAATATTGGCTCATGAATGCTTGCTATTTTGGGAGAGATCACATGATTTCATTCCTCTTTGATTCAAATCACCAATTATGAAATTCTAGAAACATTATCCAAATAAAATCTTTAATTTTTATATTTTATTTATATTTAAAATGATTTTTTAATGATTTAAATCAAAATAAATAGAAATAAAAATAATAAAAATCAGATTTTAAGTGGTTTGGGTCGTGCATAGTGATATAGTATGGATTGGATCATAAATTAGGCAGCCCATTTGGAAAGAAATACTTCTAAGCCTCCATTTTCAACATAAACCATCACAAAAATGCCCAACTTTGCAAGGGCACATCTCCCTCAATTTTAAAGGTATGAGGGTGTTCTTGGACTTTCTGGAAAGCTTGAAGAGTCCTCTAAACAACCCCATTGGTTTCAGGTCCATACCATTTACCAATCTCAAGTTATGCTCTTTTGAAGTTGTTGACTTTTTGTTGACTTTTGAAATGACCTATAATGTCTTAGATCATATCTTTCAAATGAAGCATTTTTGGGCTTAACCTTCAACATCAAAGTTGTAGAGAATTCAATTTCCTTCAAAATGAGCTTTGGATGGAGACTTGGTGATGAAGTATGTGAAAGTTATGCCTGGTCAAAGTTCAGTTGACTTTTACTGAGGAAACCCTAATTTAGAAACTCCTGATTATTGATGATCTGGAATCTCCTTGATGAATCATGATCAACCCTTGATCAAATGATGAATTTTACTTCATATACTTGATGTTGGCAAAAAATCATGAAGTTTGACTTTGGTTTGGCCACAGTTGACCTCAGTTTGACTTTTTGACTGTATTGACTGATTTTGACTTATCTGATCATCTGACTGAGCAAACTTTTGAGAAAAATCTTGAAACTTGACATGAGGGTTCTTATACACATATAAGATGTTATTAAGCTTACTTGAGGTATTGGAAATCCATTTAGCCTGATTAAAGTCAAAACCCTAGTTTTGGATGCACTGCTTAGGAGGTGCATTGTCTGAGGGAATTGTCAACTTCTTTGACCAATTGTGAACTTTGTGAACCTTGTGAACCATCATAAGATGTCTTGTGAACCTCATGGGAGGTATTGTGAAGCTTGTGAACCTTGTGAACCTCATGAAGTGGCTTTGTAGACCTTATGAACCTCAGGAAAGCTTTGTAATCATTGTGAGTCTTGTGAACCTTGTGAACCTTCAAGAAGCAACCTATGGACTTCATGAACTTCATGAAAGGTATTGTAAATGTTGAGAAGCTTGTGAACCTTGTGAACCTTCAAGAAGTGACTTGTAGACTTCATGAACCTCATGAAAGGTTATATAAGCATTGAGAAACTTGTGAACCTTGTGAACTTTCAAGAAGTGACTTGTAGACTTCATGAACCTCATGAAAGGTTATATAAGTGTTGGAGAACTTGTGAACCTTGTGAACCTTCTTAGAACACAAAGTCTTGTATTGTAAGGGCAAATTTTGGGGTGCAACAGTGGCACATTAGGAAACTCCCCACAACGGTCAATGATGGTGACATTCTCCATAGATCTGGAGCACCAATGGATGTCTGAGTGAGAAAGTGACATGATCCTCTTGGACCATCTGAACCCCTGCTCATTCTTCATTACTGAGCGAGGAAGGTGAGAAATAAACCACCTGGATAGTAAAGGTATGCAGCACATCAAAGTTCCTCTTGCCCTTGTAGTACGGGTATGGAGAGAATGTAGGATATCTCCAAGCAATGTAGGTACTGGATTGTGACTCAGGAAAATATTGATGGCATGAACATCTATGAACTGATCTGGATTGGGGAACAATACTAAGCCATATATCAGCAAGGCTAAGATCTCCTCAAAAGCATCATAGCTCATGGCCTTCAAGAACATTTGAGCCTTATCCATTAGCACCTTGGCCAGAATACCCTTGACTCCACTTCTCGTTTCTAGAACAATGTCAGACTTCTTCAGATGTAGGGCTGCAGCAATAACCTCTGGTTTGAGTTCCTTCTCCAAGCCTGTGAAGGGTCTTTGATCAAGAACAGGTATACTCAGAAGTTTAGAGAACTCCTCCATGGTTGGAACCAGCTGGTAGTCGGGGAATGTAAAGCAGCGGTGCTTGGGGTCAAAGAACTGAAACAGGACACTCATCATGTCTTCATTGAACCCTGAAGTAACTAGATCCAATAGGTAACCATGTCTCTTGTTGAACTGGGAATGATCAGACACTTGAGAAACCAACTCTTTAAGCTTGGGAGGTATCCCCACAAAGTTGATCCTGATGGTGTTTCTACGAGCAGAAGCCATGACCTGCAACAAAGAACAAAGATAAATCCCTTGGTCCTTGAAATGGTTAGTGAAAATGCTATGCTTATGATGCATGATGATGTCATGATGTTATGTTCAATCACAAACATGTGGCACACACAAACAAGTCACACCATAGCCCTAGGTTTAAAGGCTTGCATGAGGTTCAAAGGTAAGTACCCTCCCCTGAAGTTAGTTGGTTCATCCTGTCCTATGAAAGTAACCAGGTTCTAAGGGATCTCAATATCATTGATCCTTCACAAGGGTGGTTGATCAGAAGGCAACTTACTTGCCAACCAAAACCCTCCAAGTTTAGAATCTCAATGAGCGTAGTATCGAGTGTCAACCAACTTCAGTCTGCACCAAAGCCGGTTACCTCACTACTTTCTAAAGGCCAAGATGAGTTAAATAGGGTTCTAAAAGTTAGTTAGTGCATTGACAACATATGGCAGCCTCATATTATCCTCAACTTGACTTAAGGAACATAAGCACCAACCAAGAAGTCGCACTAACTATGGCCACCAGATCAACCGTATCGATATACGTCGTACAGTTTCCTTGGTCTATTGCCATTTACCTAAGGTACACTAGGTCCGGGTTAGGACCTTTCACACATAAGAGCACCCCAACAAGATAACATAAATCAAACAAGGCAAGCAATTCAAAGTGATCTTAATTCCTAAGGGTACCCCTCTTAAAATAGCTCCCCAGCAGAGTCGCCAGTTCTGTAACACGGTGGGAGAACTGACTTTAAGTAATGTTGCGGATAGCAAGAGTCGCCACCGACTTTTATTTTATCCAAAAGGAAAGGTTATAAAAGAACAGGAAAGACCTTAAGAGATATTTTTGGGTCCGGGGGGTAGGTTATGTAAAGGGAAGGTGTGAGCACCCTTTACATCCATGGTTATCCATGGGCTCTTAGTTACTTAGCTCACTTTAAATTGTTTTTTTGAAAGTGTAGTGTGTGAATAGAAAAATTTTCAGAATAGTTAATAATAATCCATGTACGGATGTGTAAAAACTTGTTTTTGAAAATTTGTTTGAAATTGTGAAGAGTTTGAAAAGTTTTTGAAGTGAGCAAGTACATAAGAGGAACCTACCCTAGAGTTTAAAGTCTTACTTTTTCTTTATCCTTTCCTTGGTAAGACTATCCCTACTATTAAGGAGTAGGTAGTCCTTACCTTGGATGTAAGGGACATGTGAGGGACATTCTGGTTATGAAGGCAACTGTGGGGTGTAATAAGCATACTGGAGGGACTATCATCATTATTTCGAAGGGACTCGATTCGTAAAGGCAACCATGAGGGACTTGATGATTTTTCTTTTAAGGGACTTGCTTTATACACCCCACTTGACCTTATTCGTAGGCAACGTGAGGGATAACCTTAGAAATGTGAGACGGCGATAAAAATCGACTTACGTGTGTGTGAGTGTTTATTTTAATTATCTTATATTAAAAGTGATCTAATTTATTTTTTAAATAACATACATATTTTTCACTCCCTAATTACTAACCATAGCAAAAATAATTAAATAATTAAAAAATTACATCCGGGAAGCAATTACAACATAATTATAATAAACAAAATAAATAAATAGCAAAAATAAATAAAATATAAATAAATAAGCAATAAATAATAACAAATAGGGGTTAGTAAATAATAATAAGTAAGATTAGCAAAATAATGAAAATAAGCAAAAATATAAATGGATTAGTGATAATAAAAATTAATGAAATAATAATAATGTAAAATTAACAAAGCAAAATAAATAATATGGTTAGTAGTAATAATAACAAATAAAATTAATCAAAATATTATAAGAATAAGAAATTAACAATTTTTAATATGAACAATTATATTTAGGAACAAATATGAACAAACAATTATTTTAATTTACAAATTATTAAGTTATTTTTTTTTTAATATATTATAACTACAAAATTTAATTATTATAAACATATATTAATATTTATTTATTAAACAATATATACATATTATAAGAAGAAAATAGGTTTTAAATATCATATTTACAATATTAATCATATTTATAAAATTTTAATTTTTATTAATTATCCTATTTACAAATTATTTTAAACATATATTAACATTTTTATTAAAACAATATTTACATATTATAAAGAGCAAATAAATCTAAAATATTATATTCATAAAATTACTCATATTTTACAAACAAATTTACAAGAATAAATGTGCATAAATAATTACATTAGAGAAATAAAATTATTTAGAAAAAAAATAGGATTAGGTTTTATCTTAGAATATTTTTTAGGGTTTAAAATTAGGGTTTTGTTAGAAAAATATTTTTAGGGGTTTTGATTAACAATTCTTTTAATTAAATAAGGCATATATACAATTTTCTAGAATATTAAGATAATGACATATACAATTTAATAATATTAACAAATTAATATTTTTTTAAGAAAAAGAAAACAAAAATGAGTTTAACCTAATATCAATATATTATTTTGAATTTTTTGGATTTTTTTCTTAAAAATAAAATATTAATTAAAACAATAATAAGAAAAAAATAAGAAAATAGAAAGAAGAAAAAAAACCTGCTGGGATTTGATCCCAAGACCTCACACTTGCAAGCAACAACCCTAACCATCAGGCCACCACACACGCAGGTGAGAAAGAGGAGAGCATAATTGTCTTTGTACCTTGCCTTTGAAAATCCAGAAAAATATAAGAAATAAAAAAAAAGGCCTGGGTGGGATTTGATCCCAGGACCTTTACATTCACAAGCATGCGCATCACCACCTGGCTGGAAGAGCCCACCTGGTAAATATGTGACAACATAACATAATATATTCAGATTACAAATTAAATGAAAACGCATCAAAAAAAGAATTGCTGGAAGCTGGATTCGAACTCATGGCCTTTGGTCATGCGCGCGTCACCTCCACCACTGGACCAAACCTGTTTTGGTGATTAAACATGGAAATAATTCAATAAAATATTATAACTGATTTTCAAATTCCCAATTGCGCGCCATCAGCTTCTTCTTCAACCTTGTGACATGCGAATTTACTTGTGAAAATAGCTACAAGTTTTCCTGCGAAAAAGTTATTCCCAGCAAAACCTACAAACATCAACAAGCAACAAAACTGTACCATTTTACAAAATTAAAGCCAGCATTATGATCCAGACATTCACACGATTAGTTCTATGTTTTTAGCACTGATTTATATGGCCTAGAACACAAAACCCTAATGGAGGATAGAAACCCTAGCAATGGCCGAATCTGTATAAGGTCACGAAAATCCAATTGATTTGTCCAGAATTGTTCAAAAGCTTCAACTAACATCAAATCAACACACAAATTTCATTAATAATGATCAAATAATGAGAATCGAAAAATAAATTTGCAAGAACAACAAGGCTTCGGGTTGTTCATATATGCATGCTATGGATGCGTATGGGCATTGGTTTCGCTTCATGGATGATCAAAGAATCTCTCTGTGTTCTTAGTTTACCTTTTAGAGCCTTGAATCTCCAAATCCGAATATGAGTTTGTGAAGGATTTTTTGAGTTTTGAAGCTTACCTTTGGCTGCTGGATTTCGTGGCTTGAGGCTAGGGTTATGATCAGCATATATAGGTGAATGTTTCTAGGTTAAAAAATTGATGGATCATGTGGAAGAATTGATTTAAAAAGATTGAGAAAGATGGTGCTTTGAATTTCAAATATTGGCTTATGAAGACTTGCTATTTTTGTATTATTCACATGATTTCCTTCTTCTTTAATTCTAATCAACAATTAAAACTTTCTAGAATCAATCACAAAAATAAATCTTCATTTTTAATATTTTATTTAAATTTAAAATGATTTTAAGTATAAAAAATCATAATAAATAAATTAAATAAAATAAAAATTATGAAAATATTATGGAAATTTCGTGCATGATGTTTTTGTATGGGTTGGGTCATGAATTGGCCAGCCCATTTGGAGAAAATTGCTTTTAGGCCCTCATTTTCATCATAAACCATCACAAATTTTCCCAACTTTGCAAGGGCACATCTCCCTCAATTTTAAAGGTATGAGGATGTTCTTGGACTTTTTGGAAAGCTTGAAGAGTCCTCTAAACAACCCCATTGGTTTCAGGTCCATATCATTTACCAATCTCAAGTTATGCCCTTTTGAAGTTGTTGACTTTTTGTTGACTTTTGAAATGACCTATAATGTCCTAGATCATATCTTTCAAATGAAGCATTTTTGGGATTAACTTTCAACATCAAAGTTGTAGAGAATTCAATTTCCTTCAAAATGAGCTTTGGATGGAGACTTGGTGATGAAGTATGTGAAAGTTATGGCTGGTCAAAGTTCAGTTGACTTTTACTGAGGAAACCCTAATTTAGAAACTCCTGATTATTGATGATCTGGAATATCCTTGATGAATCATGATCAACCCTTGATCAAATGATGAATTTTAATTCATATACTTGATGTTGGCAAAAAATCATGAAGTTTGACTTTGGTTTGACCACAGTTGACCTCAGTTTGACTTTTTAACTGCACTGACTGATTTTGACTTATCTGATCATCTGACTGAGCAAACTTTTGAGAAAAGTCTTGAAACTTGTCATAGGGGTTCTTATACACATATAAGATATTATGAAGCTCACTTGAGGTATTGGAAGTCCATTTAGCCTGATTAAAATCAAAACCCTAGTTTTGGATGCCCTGCTTAGGAGGTGCATTGTCTGAGTGGATTGTCAACTCTTTTGACCAATTGTGAACTTTGTGAACCATCATAAAATGTCTTGTGAATCTCATGGGAGGTATTGTGAAGCTTGTGAACCTTGTGAACCTCATGAAGTGGCTTTGTAGACCTCATGAACCTCAGGAGAGCTTTGTAATCATTGTGAATCTTGTGAACCTTGTGAACCTTCATAAAGTAACTTGTAGACTTCATGAACTTCATGAAAGGTCTTGAAGATGTTGAGAAACTTGTGAACCTTGTGAACCTTCAAGAAGTGACTTGTAGACTTCATGAATCTCATGAAAGGTATTGAAAGCATTGTGGGACTTGTGAACCTTGTGAACCTTCAAGAAGTAACTTGTAGACTTCATGAACCTCATGAAAGGTTATGCAAGTGTTGGAGAACTTGTGAACCTTGTGAACCTTCTTAGAACACAAAGTCTTGTATTGTGAGGGCAAATTTTGGGGTGCAACAAGGACCATATAATTTAAGGTGCATACTGAGCCCTCCCACCTGAGGCATTGGTTATATTTGTGATTTATGTTGGTATGTATCGATTTCGGAACTTAGGGATTAGGTTAAGAACCATTAGGATCGCTTCCTTTCACTTCCCCTTAAAATCCACTTTTCCACCCGTTTCGTCGCATTTATTAAGAATAGTTTTAGGTGAGATAAAATTCTGGAAAAATTCATGAGTGATCCTCATCCTCTTAATTAATTTGTCATATTTTTTGTTTCCATATTTGGGTGGTTTTAATATTTTATTTGGATTTTAGTTCATGAGCTGTCCCAAAAGGGAGTGTTTTGGCATAAGGGACCGAAATCGATTTTTCCCCATAGGTGTGAAACCTATTTTTTGTGTGTGATTAATCACTGTAATTTGTGACATTTTGATGTTCATTAGGCATTTTTTTCATAATTTTTAGTGCCCTTTTTGATCCACTTTGTGGAGTTGTTTTTTGGTGATCATGCTTTGTCACCTTGCTAATCAAGGAGTTGTTGTGGCACTTTGGTGCATAATTTTGTAGAATCCTTTTGGACAATGTGAGATAATGACTTTATTATTCCAGGTATTTAATTTCATAATTTTTAAAGGCTTTTTGCTATTTTTCCATGTCACCTAGATCCTAGGTTGATTCATGTGTGTATTTGCTCCATATCCTAGGATTTAAGAAGGCATTCATGCCATTTGCTTGGGATACTTTTTGGTAGCTTCTAGGAGTTGATTATAGGTCATTTGTATGTCCTTAATTCCAGTCATAGGTCATTTTTTGAACCATACTCATTTGGTTTATTTTGGTGCTTTAAAGTGCATACTTATGTGAATTAACTTTAACCTAAAATAGATTCTCTTCTCCTCTAAATAATAACTTGAATTATGTGCAAATCATTAATTCCTATTCATGCATTCTCATTGCATCTCATACCTTGTATTCTACTGACCCATAATCATTTCATGCATATTCACATGCCATTCTTCCTTAACTTTCATCATGTGCGATCTTATGCGATTTTTGTTCGTTTTCTTCTCATATCTTCTTCTCATTGCTCCATATGCCTAATCCATTGAATCCATGATTGTATATTCACTCATCCATCTTCATAAGCATTCACTACTGACTTTTATATTCATTTCATGTATTAATTCATGCTTGTAAGCCATACGCATTCATACTTCATCCATAAACCCTAACTTGCATTTAGGTGAACCTAGGTGAACTTTTTGTACATAGTTTGACATAGTTTGATCTTGTGGGGTATCCTAGCATCCTTAGGAGACTATAACATGTAGCTACTGACTTTATAAGTCATGTAACCTTTAGGTACCTTCACCTTTAGACTTAGGTCTTATTTTGAACCCTAGTTCCATTCTAGGACGTTTATGGTACTTAATCGCTTCCATGCTTTGATTTTACTTCCAATATGCATTGTCATGCTAACTTTTGTTTTGTAGGGGGGAAGATTGAGGTAAGCATTACTTCATTCCCATCTCTTATGCATTTTAATTTTGTTTGCCTTAGCACTTTGTGCTTTTCTTTTAGGCTTTCCCTTTCTTTAGAGACAACTTAACTTCCTTAGGAAGTAAGTTAGTTTCTAGCTCTCTTTTTCTTCTTTTCCTTTTCCTTCATTAGGTTTAGAAAACCTCACAAACCATAGGACCACTTTTGTAAATAAATAAACAAAATTAGGATTGTGTCTTAGTCCCCTTAGTTTGTCCTTTTTGCAATTTGAGTCTTTCTTTCTCATCTTATAAAGAAAAGCAATAAAACACTTAATAAAAACCGAACAATCTTGTACAACACGAGACTTTGTTGCGGAGTGTTTATACGCGTCCTGTTTCGGGGCGAGGTGTAAATACTCACCGCGATGGATAGGTCTTAATACAAGACAGTTCACAAACAAAATTCAAAACACTTCTTTTAAAAGACAAAAACAAATAACAAGTGACTATCCTGCGGGAACTTCTCTTCTCATCTCATTCACTCACAACGCGAACTCGCGACGACTTGTCTCACATGCAAGACGGTAAACTCACTCGTACCAGACGAGCCTGCAACACCTGAGTATAGACATACGCAGTTCCAGCATAAAAAACACAAACAAATAGTTCCCGCCTTAGTTAGGCGAACTACGTCGACTCTGATCCTCATTATCCCGATGAGGTACGTAGGCAGCGGGGTAGTGCCCGTTCGAGCACACTCTTTATTTTCCCTACATTTCCCCATTTCTTTCCATTTTCTTATTTCAGTTCCTTTTCTCATTTCATTCCAGTTTCCAGTTAGCGGTTCATTTGTTCAGCAGCATATTATTTCTCACCCTTTGAAACAAACAAGCAAGCGTGGATCCCGTCGGGTACGACGGACGATCTGGGGTGCTAATACCTTCCCAGGTCGTAACCGACTCCCGAACTCAGATCTTTGGTTCGCAGGACCTTGTCCTTTCCTTCTTCCTCAGGTTTGTGCAACATTACCTTTCCCATTCTTTCGGGATAAAAATGTTTGGCTGGCGACTCTAACCTTTCCACGCCACTTTCGCGTTTGTACTAGGATGAAAATCCCGGGAGCGACAGCTTGCGACTCTGCTGGGGACTAACCTGATTCTTCCGGTTTCCCTTGTAGAGTCAATCCTAGCGCCTGTTTGGTTTTGTTCTTTGGGTGTTTATATGTTTGTTGCTTTGTGTTTTAGTTTAGCTTTACTGTTTTTATTTACAGTTCTTTACAGCTTTACTTTATCGCATTTATTTACCGCTTTCAGTATTTTATTTTCCATGCATCATATCATACTGGACTGTCTGGCTATGCTGGTTTTCATTTTTTCTGTGGGGTGGGAGTTACTGTGAGATAAGCCAACTACCCGGCTTGAGTGCACTATAGGATTAGCGTGGACACGTTGTGCTCGCATGGTTACATGATGAGTGGTGATGTGTTCCACACTCAGATTGCGACTGTCTCGGGACTATTCTGTGTGGGGGTTCTTCTCCACTTCAGGGTACAACCTTGATAGTTATGTGCATCTGGTGACCGATCTTCGAGGACCTTAATGGAAACACCCCTCTCCAGTGATGACAGTGGCAGACCACATTTGTTGGCAAATCCACTCGCATCCGAGGGTCCATTGGGAACTCGCATAGGATGGCCTGGTTCTCTCATAGGAATTCAGTTAAAGCAAACTGATCGTATGACGATAGTATTGTACCCTCCGGGATGAATGTACTATTGTTTCTCGACTCAGTGCTTGAAGCTGAGGACTTGTGAGGGATGCTTGTTTTTCCGGACTCAGCTGAGGCCTCCCTGAGTAGTACATAATGCCAAACCGATTCCCTAATTTGGTCATGAGCCATTTCTCGGAAATGGTGAATGTATTATTGCTATTCGGCTTTGAGAGTCCGTGATGTTGACCCGAGTAGCACACCCGTGATATTGGGAGGGGTTTACAGGTTTGCAGGAACCCTAAGCTTCAACATACCCACTTTGCCAATATTGTTCAGTGTTATTTGGTTCTTTGATTCAGAGATCCGGGATTTCTATTCAGAGAAATTATTATTGTGATTACCATTGTGACCCTGATATTGTGATTGTTATTATGACTCTCCACAGACACTTGGCTCGTTGTTCAGCTTCAACACCATCAGTGACTATTCAATTATGTGATCCAGTTCTACGGTTATTGGGTTCTCAGTTATGGGGTTCTAATACAGAGATGGTGCTGCTATTGTGGTTCTATACAGACAGTTGGTTCACTGCTCAACACCGGCACCAACATCAGACCATTGATCACAGGCCTGTTGCATACATGACATCATAGCATTTCTGCACACATGTTCAGTTATTTCCGAGGATCACATATCTGAATCACGTTATTGGATTTTTCTGTATCAAAACTTGAATCAAAACAAATAGATTCCTCAGAAATAATTGAACATGGCATTTGCATACATCCTTGCATTCTTGACAGGTGTTCAGAGACAGATTCTTTTCCTGACTTGATTTCTCATCAGAATGGACAACTTGAATCACAGTCATCGAGGTATATATTTGAAACAACTCCGGGCGGAGGTAATTGAAGGAAGACCCAGCTGAGGCCATTCAGGGCAGAGCTATAAACTTTATTTCAGAATCAGAAACTTTTGAAAGAGGAAGTCAACCAGATGAAGACTCAGATGAGCTTGGTTATGGAAATTCTGAACAAAGCTATTTTCATCCCTATTGAGGGGAACTACGCTGCTCTGATTCTCCATTGGTCAATGGAGATACGTAGGCAGGAGATCGTGCAAGATCTTTCCGAGCAACCTTATCTATTAACTTTATCAACCTCTTCCCTCCAGATGTCGATTGTCAGCATCCAATTTCAGCTTCCCAAGAGAGTCCAGCGGGCAGAGCATAAGGGTAAAGGCCAAAACCAATTGAGAAGAAGTTTGATCATATTTTGATGACGTACGTGCAACAAGTTTCATCACTTACGCAAATTCGGAGTGGTTGAGCTAATTGCATCAGGATCATCTCCGACAAAGTTTCCTTTGGGGTTTCAATGCCAAGTATGACTATCATTCTGGGGCACCTGGTCATTTAATTGAAGATTGCAAGTCTTTCAGAGACAAAGGTGAAGACAAGGTCCCGAATTTGATTGACTCCAAGACTATTATGATTACGCCAGGTAAAAGTGAGGATGTGGCACCAAAACAGTAATGATATGAATATCCAGACTGCTGACTACTGAAAAGTCTTCGAGAGCAATAAATCCAGACGGAGTCAGACCTCCTCAACAATGACCACCATGATGTAAAGGCTAGATGCGAGTACCACTCAGGAGCATTTAGACATACCATTTGACAACTGTGATACGTTCAGGAACAAGGTTCAAATTTTGATCGATTCAAAGGTCATCATGCTAGAAGGTCTGCTCACATATTGAAATCTCCTTATCAAATTGGCATCCTAGTTTGCAAGGGCATCTTCAGAAGCAATAAGTCCAGACGAAGTCAAGTCTCCTCAATGATGGCAATGTTCAGCTTCTTTACTGCATTTTCATTTGTAGTTTATATTGTTTGTTTAAACATTTGTATGCATGCATGAAACTTATTTGTTTTTGAATGATAACCATAATAAAATGCACATGTTTTTCTTGAAGCAATCCATTCGTATTCACTCATGATTTTGTGTATGTGCATTGCAATACCAACTGTTGTGCTTAAACTCTATCAAGGAGGATGACGAAATGAAAATGCAAAAATCTCTAATTGTGTGCTTTTGAGAAAGACCTTGTTGACGATGTACAGACATTATTTCAAGTCCTAAACACCGGAGATATAAGGGAGATAGACCCTCGCCAACCCATTTGAGCCTTGAAGTAGGAGTTTATTTTCACATGAAAAAACCCTTGCATTTAACCCAGGGGCAGGGTAGGTGTCAGCTAGCTGGACCGATCGTTCAAATTTCGAAAAGGAGTGCAAATCTGAGGATCCATTACCTTTCGTTGTACCAAATCAAGAGGTCCAATGACCAGAAACCACAATGGTTATCATAATCAAGAGGTCCAAAGACCGGAGACCACAATGGTTATTCCCAACAACCAAGAAGTGAGACAGTCACGACCCTTTCAAAACAATCAAGACAAACAGTGTCACACGATTTGTTCAAAAAAAAAACAGAAGAATTGAAAAAAAAAACGAATGAGAAAGCCTGCTAAGTCGAAACTTGAAAACAAGCGACTTAGGCAAAAATCAGGGCATCCCGCTGGACTTCACAATCAAAGATTCACAAGAATCAGTCCAGGCAAAAGTTAGGGATAATCAAATAATGAAAAAGCGAAAGACGAAAAGGATTACACCAGAAAGATCCTTGAACAAGTACAGAATCGTGTGGCACAAACACGAAAGACAAAAGGGTGGCTGACTCCAAACAATAATTTGATTGGTGCTTAAACCGTTAGTTTAATTGGTTCCTCAACCATCACAAAACCCTTTTTGAGAGGTGAGCGCTTGTAAAAGCTAGCTGAACATAGGAATGGAGAACATCACGAAGATGGGTGGGCACAAATAAATTTCGAGCCTATATCCTTTGTTTCTATAACCGTGAACCAGGCCACGATACAACCCTCAAAAGTCCTAACTGAAACAGGGTTATTTTTGAGAGCGTACTACCACGAGACCGCGTTCCTGACTCCTATGAGTTGTGCTAAAAGTTCTTTGTTGGTGTTGCATGTGCATGCTTTCATTCATCAAAAATCAATGTCGTATCTCAACCAGTGATTCACTCACAAAGGTTTGCGACATCTTTTTACAGTAAAACTTCAAAATTAACATGTGTGTTGCATTAGAATTTTCATTCTCAAAATAAACATTTTCTGCTTGCATACATCTGTTTGGCATCATAAAAAGTTCACATACGAAACTTCAGTCCAGAAGCTTAATCTTGCCAAGTTGAGAAGTCTGAAACTTCCGAAGGACAATATATCGAGGTGCACTTTTTAAGAAAACTCCATTGAGTAGGGACTTTCCCAACGATCGCGATAAGAGCCAACTAATCCGGGGCAATCATGTCGAGCTATCTCTTCAAAATTCAGCCAAGCTGGGGAAATCACTTCGAGATTCAAATCTCTCAAAGAGCCATTAGTCTGAGGCATGTATTCAAATTTCAGCCAAACTGGGGCAATCACTTCGAGATCCAATCTCTCGAAGAATAGTTGATATGGGTGTTTTCTTCAAAGCAGTCATTCAGAGGTGATCACTTCAAGACTTGTACTGGGGCAGGCCATCCCAGAAGCATGAGAAGTACTCTCTCCCGAAGACGGTAAATCCAAAGCACCTATCCAAAGCTCAAAATACTGAGGCAGAATATTTCACGGTGATATGAGGTTTTTCATGAATCCTTGCGAGGCAAATTCTTGCACAGACCGTGCAGTCTGGGGCAGTTATTTCGAGATCCGATGAATCTCTCCAAGAGTTTGAAGACATTGAGGCATTTCATATGCCATGTTTTCTGTAAAATCCTCTTGAGACATTTACTTCTGATGGACTTTAATCTGAGGTGAGTCAAAAATTGCAAAGAACCATTGTTCACTCATGATTAGCTGGCAACCTATCAACCCAGGGCTAGGGGCAAAGCCATTGTCGGTACGGTACTGCAAGAATTGTTTCATCTGCGGACTTCATCGATCAAGGTTCCTTAGCAAGTCTCATGGGAGGTTATTTCTTGAGAAGAAGGGTATCATCGTCTCTCATCCCCAGCATGAGACGCCTTCCATCTCTCATTCACAACATGAGAGGATTTATCTCTTATCCCCAGCAAGTGGCAACTTGAGCTCTTATCTTCAGCGGGAAGCTTTATCATTGACATTATCTTTCATCCCCAATAGAGTTGGAAGTTGAAATCCCCCCAGCAAGGCAACAGAGAGTGGGTGCAATCCCCAAGCAGAAGGTTCCCTTCGGACAGGGGCAATTCTCAGCCGTATAAGGAGTGTCTTGCCTCCCCAGCAGTTGCTTCCTCGACAGTGTCATGCCTTCGTTCTCAGCCAAGTCAGGAGGTCTTCATTTCCCCATCAGAGTTCAAGAAGAGCCCTCATCCAGCAGGGTCTTGGCTCTCCAATCTCAAAGTCCAATTTATTTTTGGCAATGGCGGCAGTTCAGAGCCGGTATATCATTGACAGCCTTCCCCGCAGAGTTGTCTTCTCCTCACAAGGATCAACCAGATCAATGCAGTGATCATCAGTTCCTCCCCAGTCAAGCCATTTGGGATATCCACTTTCTCCTCATCGGGAGACCCTTTTGCATTTGCATTTGCATCCAGTAATCATCGTTACATTTGCATCTTCCAAAGCGTAGCATTTCCATCATTATGGAGCATTACGCCATAAATCCAAACATATGCATACCAGCATGGGCCAGTTTTGAGGTATATTACATAAGACCTGTTACATCTCCAATCAAATTGAAGTATTCCCCACAGAATGCAACTTCGTTTCCCAGGGTGGTTACTTTTACCAAGTCTTGTTGCTATCCCCAGTTGAGTCTTGTTTCAGTACAACAGTCTCATTTTTTCGCGTCTCCGTTTCAGTACAACGGTTGCGTCTTGGGCTCTCGTTTAAGTACAACGATCCCGTTCCTTTCGAGTTTCCATTTAAGTACAATGGTCTCGTATTTGAGTCTTGTTTCAGTACAACAGTCTCATTCTTTCGCGTCTCCGTTTCAGTACAACGGTCGCGTCTCAGGTTATCATTTAAGTACAATGATCCTGTTTGCTCGGGCTCTCGTTTAAGTACAACGATCCCGTTCCTTTCGAGTTTCCATTTAAGTACAATGGTCTCGTATTTGAGTCTTGTTTCAGTACAACAATCTCATTTTTTTGCGTCTCCGTTTCAGTACAATGGTTGCGTCTTGGGCTCTCGTTTAAGTACAACGATCCCGTTCCTTTCGAGTCTCCATTTAAGTACAATGGTCTCGTCATTGAGTCTTGTTTCAGTACAACAGTCTCATTCTTTCGCGTCTCCATTTCAGTACAACGGTCGCGTCTTGGGCTCTCGTTTAAGTACAACGATCTCGTTCCTTTCGAGCCTCCATTTAAGTACAATGGCCTCGTCTTTGAGCCTTGTTTTAGTACAACAGTCTCATTTTTTCGCGTCTCCGTTTCAGTACAACGGTCACGTCTCGGGTTATCATTTAAGTACAATGATCCCATTCCTTTCGAGTCTCCATTTAAGTACAATGGCCTCGTCTTTGAGCCTTGTTTTAGTACAACAGTCTCATTTTTCGCGTCTCCGTTTAAGTACAACGATCGCGTCTCAGGTTATCATTTAAGTACAATGATCCTGTTTGCTTGGGCCCTCGTTTAAGTACAACGATCTCGTTCCATCTTGTCCTATTTTCTTTGTTTCTGGTTACCGCCTGCGGCCGGTATACCTTTGCGTCTCCATTCGAGGATGGTTTCGTGTTAGATCTGAGGATCCCGTATGAGTTGTCATTTGAGGATGGCATTCTTCTCAGCATATTTCCTTCTGGTTTTATTTTTGCTACCTATTCAGAGGTCAAAATAAAAAAAAATATATACATAAATAAATAAATAAATGGGCAGATGGCATTTCCATTACCCTCGGTGTGCAAATTTTCAGGTTTTGTTCGAGTATTCAATCACTTCATACCTTGAATGTCTAAAAGGTGTTGCAATTATTCATTCAGGTCTGCAGATGATTGAATAGGGGCAGCTGTAATACCTCAAAATTTGCCCTCTCATTTTCATGCCATTTAGCATATCCTTTCATACATTGCATTGCATTTAGATCACAATTGCATCATAAACATACATGAACATACATCTCCATTTGAGCTTTCACAGGTTGCGACTGGCCTTTATTTCTTCATGCGGCACGTGCACAATAATCTCAGAAGAAGCCAAAAGTTCTCGGTTGATTCAGAGGAGTTTAAGCTGAATATCAGTTTTATGGTGCAGTTTGCAAAAGTTGTAACTTATGCTCGAAAACTTATTTTGGCTTGAAACTCAATAGTTTAGATCGTTTCATTATTCTCTACAACTTTTGTGTTCGGCTCGGAGGCCAATTCATCAAGGAAAATGGCGGGATTTATTTGTTTCTGAAATTTCGGTTTCGCCGATTAACTGTGCTAGCGGTATTCAAGAGTTCGTAACTTCTGATTAGGTCAACATGTCTGAGAGATTCATATGCCAAAAGTTCCGTCTTGATATCCTTTCTAACTTTTGGGTTTTGGCCGAGAACTAATTCTTTGAAGAAGATCTCAGAATGTGCGAGTCTTTAGAGTCGACATAGTGAAAAACAGTGCTGAACCGGTGAGTTTTGAACACTAAAAAATTCATAACTCTTGGATCGTTTATCGAATTGATGTCGTTTCGGTGCCTAAAATTCCGTTTAGATGTTATCTTCATTATGTGAATTCAGTTTTGGTTCGGTCCAAGCGGAAGGATCTCGAAAATGCGAATTACCAATAAGGTTCTTTGATGCACTACATTGTCTGTCAGATTTTGTAAAATTCATAACTCGGTCAATTTTCATCGGATATCACCCGTTCTTGAAGCGTTGGTTCACAAATTTTATTCTCTTCAATTTCAAATACAAAAGTGAGTTCGAACGGTGCTCCAAAGATTGTCGTTTTGGTTTATTTCACAAAACTGAAGTGCTGAACCGAAGAAAAATATTGAAAGTAGTTTCACGAGAAAATTCATATCTCCCTCGTCGTTTGTCCGGTTGAGCTTAGATTTTAACACCAGGTCACTGACTCATAGATCTACAACTTTTCTGACAAAGTCGAGTCGAGATTATGCTCCTAAGAGGTTGACCTCGTCACATTTTTGAGTGGCGGACACCAAATAAGCCGAAAAAACAACTTATTCAGTGACGTCTTGCAGCTTAAACGTATCGATCGCACTCGATTTTGATCGTATGACGTCCGTTCTTTTTATGTTGCAATCGTGATTCAGAGGCGGACGATATTGTGGAAGGCTCAGAGTCGAAATTTCTTGCCGAAGATATTGTTATTTTCACTTAAGCCGAAATTCTACCTTTTGCCTTTCATTTTACACTCCACTATATATTCTTTTGACCCACAATTTGTCTCATAACTTCAATCATAATTTACAAACACCAAAAAACTCTCACAAACTCTCTCTAAAGGATCAAAGTTCATTCTCACAATTCTTTCTCAAGAACACAACAACAACTTCATCAAGAACTCAAGAACACAACAATTCCGATCAAGCTTCCGGTAGCCGAGCCGCCACGAACCACCACCTCCGGTCAACTTCACCACTGTAAGACCACCATCTTCCGCCACCGGCAGCCGCGCGGTCTCTCCTCCTCTCCTCCGTTCATGATCGCGTCTCACTTCCTTCGGATTCGCAATTTCTTCGTCGATTCTTCATTCGGTAAGCTTCTTAAATTTTAATTCATGAATAATTGTTGAATTGTTTCTTGAATTGAATTTTGAAGTTGAATTAATCTTGTGGAGATTATGTGCATTGATTCATGATTTGATTATTGATTGATTATTGATTAATTTATCCTAATAATTGTTGTGGTGCATGATTGAAAAGGCTTGGTAAAGTTGACATAGAATAATCGGTGAATGTTAGGTGTTTGACAAAATTCCTAAGATAGCTAATTATTATAACTTGATATTGATTGAAGTGCTTGACTTTTAAATTCATGCTTGTTTCAATGTGCAAATTTGAAATAGGATAGGTTGAGGCTTAATTGTTGATGTTGTTCATGTGTCGCGTGTCGAGAATATGTTTTGGTCATAACTTCCTAACCGTAGCGCGTTTTCGCGAATGTGAATAGTGTAAATTGACTTTGTTGATTATTCCGGAGTCATTGGTGAACTTTTTAGTCGATTTCGGATAATTTTTTTCGACTATTTCACTACTGCCAGCCGACGAAATTGGCCAAAAAGTATCACTTCCGAGTGGAATTTTCAAAATTCGATTGCATATTTGAATCTGTTGGCACGTTTGCAAGTTACCATGCGATTTTCGTTCAATTCCGAGTCGGTGATTTTTGACGCGTTTTTTCGTTTTAAGGCTTTTTAAGTTCGGTTTGGTGCGATTTTGATGCATTGATCTTGTTTTGACTTGTATATATGTTTGTTGATCATTTGCCATTCATTGCATGTAAATTTGTTTGATTCTGGTTTGAGTTTGCATGTTGTTTATGTTAGAGCATAAGTGCTGCCCCGTTTTGAAACGTAAATTTCAATGCATGTCCATGACTCGTATATTCATATTTCTACTTGATTTGGAGTTGTGAGGCATAGGTGCAACTTCCGGTTGCACCTTTTTTTGGTTTCTAATGCGTTTGTTGAGTTCATGCAAGGTTCTCGCAAAGATCTTAACGACGGTTGTTTGGTTGGTATTCCACTTTATTTGTGGGATACCTTTGGATTCAAATGATATTTTGTGCCGTTGTTTTTGTTTCGATTATGGCAAAGCTCAACAAAGTGGTTATGGAAGATGAGCATTTATTTTGCTCATAGGAGATCTCAGGACCGTGCTTAAGGTTTTTTCGGATTTCTTTTATGTGAAGAATCGGCACTTCAATCAAGTAAGTGATTTCGAGCTTTTTCGGCTTTTAAGCATCATTATAGTCGTATGCGGCTTAGGACCATATAATTTAAGGTGCATACTGAGCCCTCCCACCTGAGGCATTGATTATATTTGTGATTTATGTTGGTATGTATCGATTTCGGAACTTAGGGATTAGGTTAAGAACCATTAGGATCGCTTCCTTTCACTTCCCCTTAAAATCCACTTTTCCACCCGTTTCGTCGCATTTATTAAGAATAGTTTTAGGTGAGATAAAATTCTGGAAAAATTCATGAGTAATCCTCATCCTCTTAATTAATTTGTCATATTTTTTGTTTCCATATTTGGGTGGTTTTATTATTTTATTTGGATTTTAGTTCATGAGCTGTCCCAAAAGGGAGTGTTTTGGCATAAGGGACCGAAATCGATTTTTCCCCATAGGTGTGAAACCTATTTTTTGTGTGTGATTAATCACTGTAATTTGTGACATTTTGATGTTCATTAGGCATTTTTTTCATAATTTTTAGTGCCCTTTTTGATCCACTTTGTGGAGTTGTTTTTTGGTGATCATGCTTTGTCACCTTGCTAATCAAGGAGTTGTTGTGGCACTTTGGTGCATAATTTTGTAGAATCCTTTTGGACAATGTGAGATAATGACTTTATTATTCCAGGGATTTAATTTCATAATTTTTAAAGGCTTTTTGCTATTTTTCCATGTCACCTAGATCCTAGGTTGATTCATGTGTGTATTTGCTCCATATCCTAGGATTTAAGAAGGCATTCATGCCATTTGCTTGGGATACTTTTTGGTAGCTTCTAGGAGTTGATTATAGGTCATTTGTATGTCCTTAATTCCAGTCATAGGTCATTTTTTGAACCATACTCATTTGGTTTATTTTGGTGCTTTAAAGTGCATACTTATGTGAATTAACTTTAACCTAAAATAGATTCTCTTCTCCTCTAAATAATAACTTGAATTATGTGCAAATCATTAATTCCTATTCATGCATTCTCATTGCATCTCATACCTTGTATGCTACTGACCCATAATCATTTCATGCATATTCACATGCCATTCTTCCTTAACTTTCATCATGTGCGATCTTATGCGATTTTTGTTCGTTTTCTTCTCATATCTTCTTCTCATTGCTCCATATGCCTAATCCATTGAATCCATGATTGTATATTCACTCATCCATCTTCATAAGCATTCACTACTGACTTTTATATTCATTTCATGTATTAATTCATGCTTGTAAGCCATACGCATTCATACTTCATCCATAAACCCTAACTTGCATTTAGGTGAACCTAGGTGAACTTTTTGTACATAGTTTGATCTTGTGGGGTATCCTAGCATCCTTAGGAGACTATAACATGTAGCTACTGACTTTATAAGTCATGTAACCTTTAGGTACCTTCACCTTTAGACTTAGGTCTTATTTTGAACCCTAGTTCCATTCTAGGACGTTTATGGTACTTAATCGCTTCCATGCTTTGATTTTACTTCCAATATGCATTGTCATGCTAACTTTTGTTTTGTAGGGGGGAAGATTGAGGTAAGAATTACTTCATTCCCATCTCTTATGCATTTTAATTTTGTTTGCCTTAGCACTTTGTGCTTTTCTTTTAGGCTTTCCCTTTCTTTAGAGACAACTTAACTTCCTTAGGAAGTAAGTTAGTTTCTAGCTCTCTTTTTCTTCTTTTCCTTTTCCTTCATTAGGTTTAGAAAACCTCACAAACCATAGGACCACTTTTGTAAATAAATAAACAAAATTAGGATTGTGTCTTAGTCCCCTTAGTTTGTCCTTTTTGCAATTTGAGTCTTTCTTTCTCATCTTATAAAGAAAAGCAATAAAACACTTAATAAAAACCGAACAATCTTGTACAACACGAGACTTTGTTGCGGAGTGTTTATACGCGTCCTGTTTCGGGGCGAGGTGTAAATACTCACCGCGATGGATAGGTCTTAATACAAGACAGTTCACAAACAAAATTCAAAACACTTCTTTTAAAAGACAAAAACAAATAACAAGTGACTATCCTGCGGGAACTTCTCTTCTCATCTCATTCACTCACAACGCGAACTCGCGACGACTTGTCTCACATGCAAGACGGTAAACGCACTCGTACCAGACGAGCCTGCAACACCTGAGTATAGACATACGCAGTTCCAGCATAAAAAACACAAACAAATAGTTCCCGCCTTAGTTAGGCGAACTACGTCGACTCTGATCCTCATTATCCCGATGAGGTACGTAGGCAGCGGGGTAGGGCCCGTTCGAGCACACTCTTTATTTTCCCTACATTTCCCCATTTCTTTCCATTTTCTTATTTCAGTTCCTTTTCTCATTTCATTCCAGTTTCCAGTTAGCGGTTCATTTGTTCAGTAGCATATTATTTCTCACCCTTTGAAACAAACAAGCAAGCGTGGATCCCGTCGGGTACGACGGACGATCTAGGGTGCTAATACCTTCCCAGGTCGTAACCGACTCCCGAACTCAGATCTTTGGTTCGCAGGACCTTGTCCTTTCCTTCTTCCTCAGGTTTGTGCAACATTACCTTTCCCATTATTTCGGGATAAAAATGTCTGGCTGGCGACTCTAACCTTTCCGCGCCACTTTCGCGTTTGTACTAGGATGAAAATCCCGGGAGCGACAGCTGGCGACTCTGCTGGGGACTAACCTGATTCTTCCGGTTTCCCTTGTAGAGTCAATCCTAGCGCCTGTTTGGTTTTGTTCTTTGGGTGTTTATATGTTTGTTGCTTTGTGTTTTAGTTTAGCTTTACTGTTTTTATTTACAGTTCTTTACAGCTTTACTTTATCGCATTTATTTACCGCTTTCAGTATTTTATTTTCCATGCATCATATTATACTGGACTGTCTGGCTGTGCTGGTTTTCATTTTTTCTGTGGGGTGGGAGTTACTGTGAGATAAGCCAACTACCCGGCTTGAGTGCACTATAGGATTAGCGTGGACACGTTGTGCTCGCATGGTTACATGATGAGTGGTGATGTGTTCCACACTCAGATTGCGACTGTCTCGGGACTATTCTGTGTGGGGGTTCTTCTCCACTTTAGGGTACAACCTTGATAGTTATGTGCATCTGGTGACCGATCTTCGAGGACCTTAATGGAAACACCCCTCTCCAGTGATGACAGTGGCAGACCACATTTGTTGGCAAACCCACTCGCATCCGAGGGTCCATTGGGAACTCGCATAGGATGGCCTGGTTCTCTCATAGGAATTCAGTTAAAGCAAACTGATCGTATGACGATAGTATTGTACCCTCCGGGATGAATGTACTATTGTTTCTCGACTCAGTGCTTGAAGCTGAGGACTTGTGAGGGATGCTTGTTTTTCCGGACTCAGCTGAGGCCTCCCTGAGTAGTACATAATGCCAAACCGATTCCCTAATTTGGTCATGAGCCATTTCTCGGAAATGGTGAACGTATTATTGCTATTCGGCTTTGAGAGTCCGTGATGTTGACCCGAGTAGCACACCCGTGAGATTGGGAGGGGTTTACAGGTTTGCAGGAACCCTAAGCTTCAACATACCCACTTTGCCAATATTGTTCAGTGTTATTTGGTTCTTTGATTCAGAGATCCGGGATTTCTATTCAGAGAAATTATTATTGTGATTACCATTATGACCCTGATATTGTGATTGTTATTATGACTCTCCACAGACACTTGGCTCGTTGTTCAGCTTCAACACCATCAGTGACTATTCAATTATGTGATCCAGTTCTACGGTTATTGGGTTCTCAGTTATGGGGTTCTAATACAGAGATGGTGCTGCTATTGTGGTTCTATACAGACAGTTGGTTCACTGCTCAACACCGGCACCAACATCAGACCATTGATCACAGGCCTGTTGCATACATGACATCATAGCATTTCTGCACACATGTTCAGTTATTTCCGAGGATCACATATCTGAATCACGTTATTGGATTTTTCTGTATCAAAACTTGAATCAAAACAAATAGATTCCTCAGAAATAATTGAACATGGCATTTGCATACATCCTTGCATTCTTGACAGGTGTTCAGAGACAGATTCTTTTCCTGACTTGATTTCTCATCAGAATGGACAACTTGAATCACAGTCATCGAGGTATATATTTGAAACAACTCCGGGCGGAGGTAATTGAAGGAAGACCCAGCTGAGGCCATTCAGGGCAGAGCTATAAACTTTATTTCAGAATCAGAAACTTTTGAAAGAGGAAGTCAACCAGATGAAGACTCAGATGAGCTTGGTTATGGAAATTCTGAACAAAGCTATTTTCATCCCTATTGAGGGGAACTACGCTGCTCTGATTCTCCATTGGTCAATGGAGATACGTAGGCAGGAGATCGTGCAAGATCTTTCCGAGCAACCTTATCTATTAACTTTATCAACCTCTTCCCTCCAGATGTCGATTGTCAGCATCCAATTTCAGCTTCCCAAGAGAGTCCAGCGGGCAGAGCATAAGGGTAAAGGCCAAAACCACTTGAGAAGAAGTTTGATCATATTTTGATGACGTACGTTTGTTCAGCAGCATATTATTTCTCACCCTTTGAAACAAACAAGCAAGCGTGGATCCCGTCGGGTACGACGGACGATCTGGGGTGCTAATACCTTCCCAGGTCGTAACCGACTCCCGAACTCAGATCTTTGGTTCGCAGGACCTTGTCCTTTCCTTCTTCCTCAGGTTTGTGCAACATTACCTTTCCCATTCTTTCGGGATAAAAATGTCTGGCTGGCGACTCTAACCTTTCCGCGCCACTTTCGCGTTTGTACTAGGATGAAAATCCCGGGAGCGACAGCAGGGAAAAATAAAGAATGTGCTCGAATGGGCCCTACCCCACTGCCTACGTACCTCATCGGGAAAATGAGGATCAGAGTCGCCATAGTTCGTCTAACTAAGGCGGAAACTTGCTTGTGTTTTTTAGGATGACGTTGCCATAACTCTAGCTCAGGTATTACCGGCTCTGACTCGAGGGTGTTTACCGTATCGCTGTTTGAACTGTCAAGGCAAGTCACATTCGTCCGCAAAGAGTACGAGATGAGAAGAGAAAACGTGTTGTCTTGTTGGTTTATTGTCTTTTAGAAGAACTATTTTGAGTTTATGTTTATTGTGGGTACAACATTAAAGACTATGAAACAGGAGCGAATACTTTCCAAGATCACCCCCAATGGAACGTTTGTAAAGTACCCTAGAAGAGTGAAGGAGACCTCCACTAGTCATTTCTCGTATAGCTTAAGGCTCGTGGCGTATTGTACCTACTTTCCTTTTTAAATGTTTTTGATTTTTCTTTAAGATGAGAAGTGAGACTCAAATTGGGAAAGGAAAAAAAAACTCTAAGGGAAACTAGACTTACCCTAAGTTAATTGAGTTTAATGGTGACCTATGGTTAGTGAAGCTTGAAAGATCTAAGCTACCTAAGCGGATATTAGACTAGAAATGAAAGTACAAAAAGTAATAATGAACAATATGGTCCTCCTAAGTCATGGTGGGTGAAAACGTGTGAATCGTAAGTGAGATGGAACAATGGACCGGGTGGGTCGATTGCATGGTGCTAAGACACACGACTTATGGCGTGCAACATACAAGGCTTGCTTTTGGTGTAATGGAGTGGAACAATGGTAATCGAGGAATCCTAAAGTCACATGAAACTTTATTTATTTATTTGAAAATTTACTCGACGTTGAATCGAGTATTTCTTTATTTTTATTTTTGAGATTTGGTTATCTAACGCTTCATTTTGTCTTTTCTATCCTAATTATAAGAACTATACAAGCATAAGAGTTCTAAGCTATTACATCACGAAGTACAAGCCACAAAAATATAATTGAGGCATAATAAGCGAATCCTCGAAAAATACCTTGCACAAAAAGAGGATGTTAGTAAATGAAATGAAGATGCTTATGCAATAATACAACGAGAATTGAATTAACATAAAAAGTTGTAAGAATTTCTAAAGCATATAAGGCATAAAACCGAAATAATGGCTAATCGCTTCATGGAAACGCACTTGAACGGTTTCTAAGCCTAAGTCCTAAAACTAAAGGATTTCACATGATATCAACATTCTAAAATCAGTAGCTAAACCACACTAAGGCCTTCTATTATTCTAAGATCAAGCCTAATTAATCTATGTCCTAATGCACCACAAAATCCTAAACTAACTAGATGGATTTACAATGGAAAAGTTGAATGAGATCAAGGCACTAAAAAAATAGAAAAAGTCCTGGGAAAAATATGAAATTAATTCCCTAGGGTCTCTAACCTGACTATAACATTGTGTTAAAAAAATCTCCTAAAAACTCATATCCTAACTATGTCAAATGGTCACCTAAATCTACCTAAGATTCAACCACAAATTTACACAAACAACACTACCGAAACAGTGGATAAAATGGCCTAAAAATATACCAAAACTTATTCCAGGCTATATTATAAGTCTTCTAATCATAGCAAAAGAATGGGTCAAAAATATTACAGGAAGTGGGAGAAACAAATTGCACAAAATGAAGTGTTCATGAAAGAATTCAACATAAAACTAATTAAATGAAAAATCGAAATTAAATTGAAAAATATCAAAATTCAGAAAGTAAAAATATAGAAAAGTTCTAAATTGAATTAGGATCCTACTTTAATTTTCATGGAATTTTATTGAGTGTTTTACTATTTTTTATAGAATTAAATTGAAAGGTATAAAAACAGAAATTTAAAAAGATAGAAAATAAAGGGGGGGGGGGGAATAGAAATAATTATTAGTTAAGATGAACATATGGGCCTGCGCATGGGGGTGTGAAAAGAAAACGAATAAGCCTATGCGTACAGGCTTCTTGAGGGGATATACTATGGGACCTCAGTCAACAAAGTTGACTCCAAGAGGGCCATTGATTTAGAGTCTTTCCATTATATACGTATCAGATGGTTTAAACACGAAGGTGTACGATGATTATTATACTCCCGCACGCGCAGGATCACCCTGGGAAAGATCTACCGGACGGTGACAAGTGTCACTGCCGGTGTGGTTAAAACTCACAAAGAATCCAATCCTTATCCAATAGTGATAAAAAACGGTGGATTAATTTCCATTAACTATAAATTAAATTGCATTAACTATAATTATGATTCTTTATTTCCCTTAATCATTTCAAATATTATTAAACACAACTTATAACTCCACCCCCAAACATGAACTCAATATCCCAAACAAAACCCTAAAAGTCATCTTCGTCTAGTCGCCCCTCTTCTTCTTCTCTCTCTCTCTCTCTCAACTCCCATCACCGCCGCCACGAATCCACAGCGGAGAATACCATCATTCCGTTGAACCTAGTCATTCTCCCTAAACTAACATCTTCCTCACAAACCTATATTGCAACAAAACACAACCTGAAAGCCTTCTCCCTTGAACCGAAATCGAACACTCATTATGCCGCAAATCGCACAAATTGCAACATTCTATCATCACGCAATAATAACTAACCTCAGTGTAACAAACGACTATACTCAAAAGCGTGCCTAAATCGTACCTGAGAACGAGGTTCGTCGAAGGCTACGAGCGATCGAGAGCTCGGTGACGACGCTGCTTGACGAGGAAGGCGATGATACACGACCCTTGGATTAGCGACGGGAAATGCGTTGAAATCTTGATTGAAAAGTAGGGAAGAAGCCAATGCAGGATGCGCCGCGGAGTGAGGTTTTAGGTACGAATCCTCGTTCGATCTTCTTCTCGACTATTGTTCTTTCTCTTATTTTTTGTACGTTCCTCTTCGAAAT
The DNA here is from genome assembly GCA_963966055.1 of Lathyrus aphaca. Classification (NCBI taxonomy): domain Eukaryota; kingdom Viridiplantae; phylum Streptophyta; class Magnoliopsida; order Fabales; family Fabaceae; genus Lathyrus; species Lathyrus aphaca. Next base: position 105,784,812 of record OZ014521.1, read on the forward strand.
CTGAAATTGTGGATGTTTATGATTGACTCATCCTCTCCCTCGTTCGTGGCTTGTAGCTGATGTTATTTCATGATGTTTTGCAGATTTGTTGATGATATCGTGCAATGAAGACGCTTGAAGGTGATGATGAAGAGGTTGGAGATGGCTCTCAGACTTACAGGTCTTGAATCACGAGGATGGTGATGGAGAATATTGGGGTTTGTTGATGAAGATTCTCGGATTGAAGATTCAATTTATGGAGACATTTGACGGTTGTGTATCACTGGAAAAAGGAGAATGAAGGATAATGGAGAAAGAAATGAATGAGAAGAAGATTATGAAGATGAAAAATGGAGGAATCAGGAAGAGGAGAGCCTCAACTTTGCAGCCAAAACCGATTCTTATAGGTGATGAAGGTAAGGGCATATTAGTATTTTCGATTGAATTCGGTTAGGAAGTTTGTTGAAAATTCTGTTAAAGATTTTTAAGTTGGTTGTGATAAGCAATTGTAACTGAGTTTTTTTCGCATTGGTTTTATGCTTGAGATTTTGTGTTTTCTGATATTGACATTGGATGTAATCTTACTGCTATTTTACCTGGCAGCTTGTAGTTTCTTTTTTCTTTCGCCTCAAGATTAAAACTAGTAAGGATCTAGGTGTATTTGTAAATAATAATCGAATGTATCCTGATGTTTAGAACCTTTCTGCAGAAATCCAAGGCGAACATCCGACCTCTTCTCGTGCTTGGTCGAAGAACTCTTGCATACTTCTTTAACTGATTCAGTATACCAAATTCAATGTCTTCCCTGTGTAAGTATTTGAATGTCCGGGATGGAATAATCTTCAGCATCCTTACTAGATAATGTTTCTCTACCACTAACATTCACTTGTTTTTTGTGTTAATGCAGCTCTAGAAGCAATAATACCTCACTCTCTTTATTGTTTGGCCGAAAGGAACTAAGTACAGTTGCATTAGGCTCCACAACCTTATTTAGGACGTTATCTCCTAGATCAAGTAGACTTTGACTGTAAAAGTGGCTTGCAATGATCTGATTGCTAATATGAGTATTCTTATTTTTTTAAGATTTTTACTTGACAAGACTTAATTCCAATTCTTTATGCAGTCCTTCTAACTGTCGCAGTGACCCAATAGTATTGAGCTTCAACGTATGCTCCATAAGAATAGATTTATGGTCAGTTGGAATTGAGGGATACGGAAGTGACTGAAGTGTTGCCAAGGCCAGCTCAGTTTCATGTCCGATCCGGTTAACGGTTTCTTGAGATCTGCTTCCTAGTGGCACAGTCAAATGCATCCTTGATGCTAAAAAGCTCCTGAAAGAGAGTGTGGTTAGAGAGAGGAGATACGATGAGAAGGGAAGAGGAGTGTTAGACTGCTAGTTACTTTTGAATTTGTAAAGAAAACGTTAGAAATTTTTTCAGTTAAAGTCTGAACGAAAGCTAGTTGTAACTTTCAATGAATTTCATCTCTTCTTTACATTCTTCCTGTAGCCCTTTTTTCTTTCTCTTTTCTCTCTTGGCTGAAATGTACTTTTAGTTGCCACTTTCAAATTCATCCAAGTCCTCATGTAGCATTGGAACAAATAAATGACTATAAAGTTGTAATATTATTTGGACCAAAACAACAAATATATCATGTTGCTAACATAACCTGGATGGCATAACTATCACTTGGATTTTGAATAAAAATGGAATGCTTTTGCCATAATAGGCCAAAATTTGAATTCAACGTTGAATGGATGACAACACCGACTATCACTTGGGATTTGTTTGAACGCTAAGACCTTGAACACTAGATGACATTGATACCTCACTTGAATTGAACTCAATGGCCACGCTTGAAACAAGTCTCCAGACTTTCTCATTATCATAGTCGTGATGAACCAACCTAGTCCATAGCTTTCTCCATCGAGAGCGATGATAAAGACCTAATTTCTTGAGCCCTTTAAGAAACAACATTGGGTGATAAAGTGCTCATAACAAAGAGAGCTCAACCTTGCATTGAGTGTAATGACCAAATGAATCACTTTTGAACCGAAAAATTCCTATCACCAGAAAAAGCCTGACCCCATGTCTTAGTGATTCCACCCTAATGAAAAACGACAAAGTTATGGCCTACTGAAAATGCAGATGAATTAAAACACAATCCATTTAGGTTAGTAATAAATAGGAGGGCAAATTTTGGGGTGTTACACCGTCCTGACATTATGTTCATTGTTTGTTTATGTGCTTGCTTTCAAGCAAATCCGAAGGAGTCGCATCTCACCGCCGTGAAGAGGATCATGAAGTATCTCATGGGAACGGCGAGTGTTGGCCTATGGTATCCTAAAGGTAGTGTTTGTACTTTAATAGGTTATTCAGACGCGGATTATGCAGGTTGTAAAACATACAGGAAAAGAACGAGTGGAACTTGTCATATCCTTGGAAGTGCATTAGTTTTGTGGTCTTGTAAGAAGCAAGCATGTGTTGCTCTTAGCACGACTGAAGCGGAATACTTAGCAAATACGTAGCAGCAGGCAGTTGTTGTGCATAAAACCTTTGGATAAAGCAACAATTAAGCGACTACGAAATTGATCTTGGATGCATTCCTCTCCTGTGCGACAACACAAGTGCGATAAACATTACAAAGAATCCGGTCATGCACTCAAGAACCAAACACATCGACATTCAACATCATTTTTTACATGATCATGTCCTTAGAGGAGATGTTGAAGTCACCTTTATAGATACGCATAATCAACTTGCGGATATCTTCACGAAACCATTGGCTAAAGAACCGTTCTTCAAGATTCAGCGAGAACTTAGTATTCTCAGTGAAGGTGACATCTAATCTTGTCTTATTTAAACTTTTTATATGGTATGTTTTCACAAATATGCACTTATTTCACTTTATTCTCATAAAATGCTAACACTCACTTTTTGCCGGTTTTCGTTTTTCAAGCTTTCGCATACCCGAAACTTGTCGGTTTCAAAATAATTTTTGATCAAAAGTTAAGTCTTAATATGTGCTAACAATTTGTGAAAATATTTTAACAAAACTCATCACCATTTTCTCTATATATAGTTGTTGTTGTTTTTTTGTTGAAAATCTGAGGCAAGTAACCGGTTATCGGGTAGGTAGTAATCGGTTACCACTGCCATTTTCTGAATTTTATTTTACGCTGTATGTGATATATGTTTTTCCATTTCTTTCTTTTATGAGTCTTAAAGTTATTTTTTTTGTATTTAAGTCTTCATTCACTTCTTGGAAACCTAGTTTCCATTCATTCTCTCAACCTCCCACCTTTCTCTCATAAACTCTTTTGACAAAATTTACTCACAATTAAAACCCACTCATAATCTACCACTTTATAACCCTAGCCTCACAAGAACAACTCATATTCACCTGTCTCTCTTCCAAATCCGAAATTCAAATCAAAACCCTAACCTTACCAACTCTTCCATGGCTACTTCAAAGAATAGGGGAAAGCAACAAATTGTGGATTCTAGCTCTGACTCTGACACTGTTAAGGAATAGTTCATGAAACCTCATAAGCAAAGGAGACTCAACATCTACATTCGCTCCTGGAAGTTTATGAGCATAAAATATGTGAATTTTGAAGAGTTCCCTTCTCATAGCTTCACCTTTGAAGCCCTTCTGGATGCATCTGGTGTCAAAGAGCTGGTTGCTGACACAAGAAAAATTTATCCTGATTTGGTAAGGACTTTCTATCACACTCTTTCTTTTGGAGTAGATGAATTTGATGATGAAGAATTTACTACTAAGGTTGACAAAAAGGATATTGAGGTTACTATTGAGAAGCTTGGAACCATTATAGATATACCATCTGAAGAATATGAGTTCAAAGTTGGATTTATGCCTAACACTGACAGATGGAATAATTTTGATTCATTGGCTTATTTTATTGAAAAATCAAGGGGAACACATGATGACTTACTCGGTAGGCAGGTTCAATCTTCTCGGGTCATAAAATATGCTAAATCCTTAACTGTTAGTGACCGCATGTTACATTATATCCTGGCTTATGTGTTGGTGCCGAAAAGTTCAAACTTTGCTCAGGTTAGTGAACTTGAGTTGATGTTGTTCCGGTCAATGAAGGAGGATTGGCCAATCAACTGGGCTTATGTTGTCTTTCATCATATGAAGCATTAAATTCGTCTTGGTAGAGGTCTCCCGTACATCCGTTTTGTGTCAAAGATTTTGGAACATTTTGGTATCCCTAGTTCAAGAGAACCTCACTTTGAAATGACGGTTAAGCAAATGAAATCAACTTGATCACAGCTACAAAGAACACTGGTATCATAAGTGGTCCAAATGGCATTTATGGATATAAGGAGGATTTTTCCGCTCAAGCCGCTCCGGAAGGTGGTTATACAAATGAATTCTTGTACAATGAAAGTGTAAGCCTTAAAACTACCATGAACCATAATCACCAAAAGACTACCCGTAGCATCGGAAAGCTTATGAAGATGTTTCGGAAATTTTCTCCTTCTCAACCTTCAAATACGGGGAATTCAGAGGGTGATGAAGATGATATGGATGAAGATGGTTCCGGAAGTGATTAGGCTTAAGTGAATGTCTTCTTTATGTTCTTAGTTTAAGATATATCTTATTAGTCTTTTTTCTTACCATTTCCGTACTTTGTTGCGTTTTAATTTTGTTATGTTTTTGTTCGTATTATGATAAACTCATGTTTCGCATAATTTAGGTTTGGTTTTTGTTTTATATGACTGTTATATGTATTGTTTATATTCTTTTCTAAGTATTCATGTGCTAATTAATCTTTTAAGTACTTTTCATATCCTTTTATGGATGAAAAATGGGGAAAAGTCTATTGGTATGCATTCTTGTTTCTCTTTTTGCAGAATTTGTTCATACAAATCTCCTAGTATCACATTGAGGGGGAGCACCTTCAAAAGGGGAGTTTTTGGAGAAACATAGAAGAAAAATTCATTTTCACTATTGGTTGTCATCATCAAAAATGGGGATATTGTAGAAGCAAGCTTCTCAAATTATATTTTGATGATAACAACTTTACAAAAAGTCTTGAAAGCACACAAAAAGGTTCATGCAAGATTTGATCAAAATGGAGTCTTCATAAAGACATAAAAAAAATCATCGGAAGATATAATCTTATTTCTCATGAATAAATAATGTCAATAAGTGCTCAACTTAGGATACACTCACATTATCTATTTTCTGGAACAAAATATTGCATGCCTATTGTTACTGATCTAAATTCAAAAGAAATTTTTTCTGAGTTTTGATCAAGTAACCGGTTACCCTTGGGGTAGTAACCGGTTACTTCAGCCCCAGTTTGAATTTTTTTTGGAACATTACAACAAGTAACCAATTACTCTTGGGGTAGTAACCGGTTACCACTGTTCAAATTTCAGAAAATTGTTTTGTTTCAATTTAAATTATGTCTTTTGTTTTTAAATTGAATTGAGACATCTTTTCATAAATTGTACCTTTTTAAAGAGGTGTCTTGACTCTTATAAAAACTTTTCATGTGCAGAATTTTTTTTCTTCACCTCCTATAATTTTTAAAAAACATTTTCTTGCTCAAAAATCTCAAAACTTTCATAAAAATATCAAAGTGCACTAAAAATTAAAACATTACATACACTTTAGTGGACACTTATATTCATTATTATGAGTGAGAAATATCAATAAAAGGAGAAGATAAACATTGCTTGATATTAAAAAGACTTCATCATTGTCATATATACATTTAAATCTATTCAAGAAGTATTTATTTTGTTGACTTGTGATCCAGGATTGTTGGACACAAGGGTTGGTGTTGTAAGAGGATTGTTCTTCAACGCTTGCTTTTGTGTAGCTGTTAGAAAGTAGGCTTCACCGGTTTATGGTGTGATAGGTTGTACAATTCTAAAACTATAATAAAATCTCTTACGAGTTGTAAGGGGACTGGAGTACTCTCGATCTGTGAGGGGAGCTAGTATAAATCCTGGTGTCGTTTACTTTTACGCTTTTACCGTCTTTACAACTTAGAACCTTAAGCAAAAGTTCAATCACCGATAAAATTCCGGAAAAATTTCTAAGAACCTAATTCCCCCTCTTAGGCTCTATCTGATCTTACATGCTCGACATACCCTTATCCCGACCTGGGTTGTCCGTCCAACGGTCAATTTCTTGCAGCTATCGATTTTTGGGGGATCCGCAATCCAGACCCAAAATAGGAATCGTTGGCCACGCGCGGAGGGAATCTCTATATAAACCCTCTCACTTGAGAGGGTCAGGTATCGAATATTGATTCTCTAAACACTTTACTTGTACTTGCTCACTCTCTTGTGTGTTCTTACTTTGGCATCAGAGTACCTTGCAAGTACACCCTCTGTTCTCCTCAACGACCGAGCAAAGACTTCAAGGATCACGTCATCACCAACAACCTTTGGAGACTCTGATCATTGTTACGATCAGTGGCATCGTCTGTGGGACAGTATTGCCCCGTTTTCCCATCCCCAGATCGCAGAAATAGAAAATCACCATCCAATCTCTCTCAATGGCTCACCAAGACGACTCTGTCAATGCTCAAGTTCTCTCCAACATCCCCGTTAAGCAACGGGAGAGCGACAAAACCAATCCTCCCCTCGGGGATCCTGATTGTTTCCAGGACGGGCATACTGCCTCCCCGTCACCAAAACCATCCATGCAGCCTGAGATCACGCCCGCTGATCTCCTATTGATTCCCATCCCTGAAGGGATGAATCTGACATTTGCGGCTTTGGTCGAAATGACCAGCAACATTAACCTCTTCCTCTTGATCTAGGGAAAAAGACTGGATGTTCTGGAAGAGGGGAGACACACTAGGCCCCCTCCTCCTACGAGGAGACCTCGTAGATCCCGCAGCAGATCGCCCCGGCCAAAGAAGGACCACCATCCAGAAGCCGCTGGGTCGATCAAGAAGAGGACTTGTCCGTCTCCTCGACGAAACAAATCTCCGCAAACAAAGAAAAGTCAAAGGACTCTACAGCCAGGAGTGCGACCATCTCCAGAGGGTGCAAGAAATCATTCAAGATCCCTCATTCCTCGTTGACACAAGGACGATCGCTCCCGCTCTACTTCCTCATTATCCAGTGACGAGGATGAGCCCCGTGGCCCCTCTCCGAGGAGATCATGTCTACTAGGCTTCCAAAGGGGCTTGAGAAGCCTCCACCCCTGGGAACCTACAACGGAACAACGGACCCAGACGAGCATATCGAAAACATTGATGCTCTGCTGGACTACATAGGCGTCCGATGAGCAATTATGTGCTGCCTCTTCCCTACTACATTGAGGAAATGAGCTATGGCCTGGTACAACAGCCTTCCCCATGAATCCATCTATAAACACCCCAAATTTTCCCTCACTTTTTCTCATACCCTAGCTTGTGATCTTTCATTTTGCATAAACATCTCATTACATCTCACATTGCATAGTTTATTTCATCTGCATAAGTTGGATAACTAGGTTTTGTGATTAGATGAATCCAAGAAGTGATCTGAGCTATCTCAATGGTCTTGAAGCATGCCAAGAGGGTCCATGAGTGTTCTATGATCATTTTACATCTCCAAGAAGTCTTTGAAGTCACAAAATCACAAAGGATTGCATAGAGGCATAGAGGCAGACTGAAGATTTCCTGCACAGATGACCTAAAATTAGGGTTTTGGGTTTGAAGCCCTTAACCTCAATTTTTTTGGTCATTATTGATTCTATTGGTCTTTATATGTTATAAGGAGCATGTGTACCAAATTTGATGAAGAAATTCATTGTGGAAGTCATCTGATCAACTGGTAACTTGTTGTGCAAGAAAAGTCAGAATCAGGGCATATGAGGCCCCCAACAATGGAACCAAGGGATCATTTTCATCAAATTGAGGTTCTATGATCTTTATTTGATCTTATAAGTGGTTAGAAGTTCACAAGATTGAAGAATTTCAAGCCATTTGCAAACTTTCCATTTTTGGACATGACTTGTAATGGAAACTTTCCATTTTTGGAAAGATTTTCAACCTCCTCTTTCTTGATCAAAAATGCTTCAAATGAAAAATCCTTAAACATGAAAGTTGAAGATTAGATCTTCCCATTTTCAAAAATTACAAGAACTCCTCTTGATTCATCATAGAACTCAAGATATGATGTTTCAAAGTTGGGAAAAATCTTGTAATTTTCAAGTATGTGCCAAAGAGGGATTTTTGCAAAATCAAGTTTCAAGACTTATAATGACCTATAATCCACTTCTAAGCTACATTATATGATAACACAACTTTCCTTGATCAGAATTGGGCATTGGACCTAAGGTTTTCATGACTTGTGATCCAAGAAATTTCAAAGAGGGAAATTTGCAAAATCCATGCTATCTCATGCATCAAGCCATCCAGCTCACAAAATCCAATCCTAGGGCCATCCTTGATGCTACCTGAGGCAAGACACCCCTTGAAGCCAACTCTGACTCGTGCCATGCTTATGGTACCATAACGTTTAACTTTTTACAACTTGGCCCATACCAATCACACTATGCCACAACAACTCTCTGGCCAATCATCATTGTTTATGTGGACATCAAGCAACTCATTTCACACAAGATTAGAGCCTGAAACCTCACACACTCAGAAATCCCAAAAATTTCCATAACACTTCCTCTCTTCGAATTGCACAACACAACCACTAAAACTCAAAAGTTCTTCCACCAATCATCTCAAAATCATCCATAGAACAAAACCCAACCATTAAAATGGCCTGAAACACTCCATAACCAAAACACGAATTATGCTTCATCAGAACCAAACATCTCAAACCAGCTCATATAAATTCCATCTAAGCCTTTCAGAAGCATCAGGGGGTCAAGTGGAGTGGCTTTGCACAAGAGAGGAGGTCAGAAAGCCCCAAACTGAAAAGCTTCAACTCAGGTAATCATCAAGAACATTTTTTCCAGAACTTGTGTTTTAAGTTACAAATTGATTCTGCATGATGTGCTGATCATTGTGATATGTTTACTTTTGAAAATGGTTGAGTTTTAAGCATTTCATAGCCCTCTGAAAGTTTTGTACATTTTTCCGTTTTGCTTCGATTCATGAATTTGATGAAATATAAATTGAATTTTTTGCTGGATTTGTGTTTAGTGATGTTTAATGATGCATTCTGGAGAGTTTGATGCATTTTCATGGGGTTTTGAGGGAAATAGGGTGAAAGGGTGACCGGAGAAGATGACCGGTCCGGTCACCTGAGAGTGATTAGGGTCAGGATCCTTTCACTTAAACCCTAATCCTGATTTATTAAATTAATTAGGATTAATTAATTAATTTTTCCAGTTTCAATCCTGACCTTACATTTGCGCGCGCAGTCAACTTGGGTTTAAACCTCAGCCATCAGATTGTTTGACTTCCCATTTTATTTGATTTTATTTCATTTTCTTGCATTTCTTTTTCATATTTATTTTAAAATAGCAAAAAGACTTTAAAAAATACCATTTTTTTGCATTTTTACTTCAAATAGTCTTCTTAACTCAAAAACATTTTTTCTTTTAATTTTTGCATTAAAAAAGTATTTTAAATCATTTAAATGTTTTATTTAATTAATTAATTGATTTTAATTAATTAAAAATGCATTTAGGTTTCTAAAAATCACCAAAAAATTCATAAAGCATTCTCATACATTTAGAAACATTTTCAAACTCACCATACAAATTTATTTTTAGTTTTGATCCCATTTTCACAATTATCTTTGAATTAGGGTTCTTAAAAAATCACATTTTCTAACCCTAACTTGAAAAAATTACTTCTGATCAACCATGATGAGTTTGAACTTGATTCTTTTTGCATTGTTTCACATATTGTATCTAGTATCTAGGTTATTTATCTCATGATTTTGAATTGCATTTTCAATTTGATTTGCATTTTCCCTTTAGGATCACCCAAAAACCCTAGTTAACTTAGGAAATTCATAATTTTCACTAGGTTTAGTTTCTGACCTTCTCCTTTGAGTAGTAATCTTGTGTATGATTAGGGTTTTTTGAGGTCAATTTCAAATTTTTATCATGATGTATGCTTCTGTTTTGGTCATATGCATCTCATGTTGCCTTAAAACCATAATTTCTCATGTTCATTTGCATTCATCTTTGCATCTCATCATCATGTGAACTTGCCATGACATTTCAAGAATTTGTATGACATCTTAGACATCTTAATACATGCTTGAACATTGCTTGATCATTTCCTCAATCATTTGCTATGCTTTGCATTCATTACATTCCATGTTTATCCATATGTTTTCATGCTTCTTACTTGTTTCCATAGCATCTCATCCTTGTATGAACATTCATAAGCATTATGCTTTCTCATTATTACTTTCCTTCTTTAGGTTACTTATCTTCTTCAGGAAGTAAGTAACCTATTCTTCTTTCTCCTTCTCTTTTCATCTGCTTCTCTTCCATTGGTGGCTTCCTGAAGATCTTCTCTCAAGCCTCACAAACCATAGGATATCCAACCATGATAATTTTTAGGGTTGTATATAGTCTCCCTTATCTTTTTACCTTTGAGTCTCCTTGAGTATCTCTTCTCATCTCATAATCAGAGGATAAACACTTAAAGCTTTAGGACTTTGAATTAGGGTTATGCCTGCATCCTTATCTTAAGATGGAGTGTATAACTTTAATCATAAGTGTTAAACATTTAATTTGTTTACACCTCTTAATAAAAACACCTAATAATGATAAAGACTTAAGCTTATAACTTGGGCCTTATATTAGGGTTACATCTTTTCCTTATGGTTAAGAGGGACTAACCCTAGTGTTTAATGGACAAGTCCCCCTCAAGTTGTCTTACAAACCTAAAATCCATTTCTTAATCTCACCCTTTAATTAAAATCCATCTTTAATAAAGTGTTCTTATCTATCATCCTTCTCTTAGGATGGTGTAATGAGTTCACTAATCCCTGATTAGAGATTAAACTCATTACTTAACACTAAACAAAAACCCAAAAGCATCTTAATAATCATAATTGGTTAATGATCTTAATCCTACATCATCATGGTAATTAAGTTGAGATGCTTATCTCACACTTAAGTAGGCTCATTATCCCTAATCAGGGAGGATATAATGAGTTTACAACCCTTGATTTAGGCTTAAGCTCATTATACTATGCAAAACATCAAAAACAATAAAAAACTGAAAACACAAAAAAAACAATAATCGTCTCCTCCGGGATTCTTTTCTCATCACACGCATTCTATAAACGAGAACTCGCTTCTTCCGTCTAATGCAAGACAGTTCACACTCGGGCCAGACGAGTCACACACTTGAGCATAGACAAGTAAGCAGTTCACAACAAATCACCCAGTCTCTTTGAGTCGAATTACGGTGTTCTGACTTCCTCATTGCATGAGAGGATACGTTGGCATAACTTAACAGTTATCTAACAAAAGTCTCTTTGTCTCCCCCATCTCCTTCCAGCTTTCTTTCTAAGCCTCAGTCTTGAGCATCTCACCTCTCTTTTGCACTGACACACATTCATTTCTCCCAAGCGTTTTGTACACATTCAACACATATACTACCCTTTTTTAAACACAATCAAGTAAGCGTGGATCCCGTCGAATACGACGGACGATCTGGATGCTAATACCTTCCCATGTCGTAGCCAACCCCCTTTCTCAGTTTCTTTGGTTCGTAACCGTCTTATCCATACCCTTCCAGGTCTATGCAGCATTACCTTTCCTTCGGGATAAAAATGCCTAGCTGGCGACTCTATTCAACCTCAACCTCCAACATCGCCGACCATTCGCGTCTGCACCGGGATGTAAAGTCTTTTCGGGAGTGACATCTTGGCGACTCTGCTGGGGAAAAGCTTGCAACCAGGTATTCTGGTTCTCTTGTGGGTTTCTCCTAGCGCTTGTTTGATTTTGTTTACTGGGGGTGTTATGTGCTATGTGTGCTTTTGTTTTTGCTTTATTTATTGCTTTATGTACAACTTTATTTACTGCATTTATTTTATCGCTTTCATTTACTGTTTTATGCATTTCATTTTATTATCATACATGTGCTGGATTTTCTGGTTTGCTTTGGTGGGAGGGGTATTCCAGTGAGAAAGGTCCAACACAAAGGCCTGAGTGACAGACATAGGATTAGAGTGGCTTCATATTCTTTCCCATTCCATTTCGGTCTGGTGCGGGAATATGAAACACGGTTCAGACATGGGTTTCTTCTTGAGAACTCTGTGCTACGGATCTCTTGTAGTGCTAGGGCTATCTGGGAAGCCTGCTAAGTCTGGATGACCTTTTAGATGACCGTCAACATTTGAGGTGAATTACAGGAGGATCCTTTATGATTAGGGTAAACACTGTACCTACGGGTTAAAAGTGTTTACACTTCTCATAATAAATCTGAATCTGAGGATCCTTGTTCTAGAACAATACCTGTGAGTGGGTGGGGTTGTTTACAGATTTTGTTGTAAGGTTACACTATTTTGGACTGATCTTATGAAACCCTGGACAAATGACTCTTTATTTGAGTCCCCCACCTGGTTACTGGTTCTCAGACCTTGATCCGGGATTCTGAACACTCATGGACCCTACCAAAAGCAACTGACAATCCAACACCTGATCACAAACCCTTGCATATCATTCAGCATACATCATACTGCACCATTTTAACATTTGTCTATTTGTTTTACAGGGTATCCACATCTTCTTTGGTTTAGTTTTGAGCGTTCTTCTGCTCAGATATCTGCATCAATTATCTTCATCAGCATCCATCTTCAGCATGGATTAAACCAGAAAGAGCAACATCACTTACCATTTCTTTGAATACCCTCTAGCAGACATCAGGCAGATACAAACTCTCATCACTCCTGATCATGTCCCCTTATTCAGAGAATATTATAGTGGTATCCTGGACATGGTCATGGACTTGGATGCATCACAGAGGAGCATGATTCACACTTGCCTTCAATTTTATGACCCTCCTCTCCGTTGCTTCACTTTCCTAGACTTTCAGATAGGTCCTCTGTTGGAGGAGTGTTCTATGATTTTGGGTGTCCCTATCAGAAGAGGAATTCCTTTCAACCCTGAGATGACTGCTCCTAAGAATGAAGACATAGCTAAGGCTCTACATTTGGAAGCTGTAACGCCCCGAAAATCTAAATTTAATTATTTAATCATTTATTTAATTAATTTAGAAAATTTGGAGAGTTTGGGTTATTTTGAGAATTTTGGAGAAAATGAGTATTTTATATAATAAGGATAAATAGTGTTTTATTATGCTATTTTATTATTATTATTAAAAATATATTAAAGAAAAGGGTAAGGTGGTCTTTTTGTGAAATTATGAGGGTGAGGTGGGAAAAGGCTAAACTGGGATAATATATCCAAAGAAGAGAATACGATCAGTTTCTCATTTTTTTTTTGTTTTCTATCGTGTTTGGAGAAGTGCTCTGAAGAAAGGAGAAGCTCAGAGTCAGGAGGCTGTGGAGAACCCTAGAGAAGAGTGTAAAGCGTCAAAATTCTCTAAGGTATGGGGAGTTTTTATAATCTATGATAAATGTATAGGAAATGGAATATGAATGGATTAGGATGGTATGAGTTTTGGGGGGTTTTGGGGTTTTGAGTTAGGTTGAGTTTTATGAGAAATCTTGATGAATTAGAGCGATTGGAATGAGTTATAAATGTATATTTGTTTGTATAATTGTTGTCTGGATGTTGTTGAGGTTTAATTGATGTTTTTGAATGGTTTCTGAGTGTTATGATGTGAAATCCGTAATGGGGTTTGGGGGTTTTTGGAATTGGAAAAGTCTGGAATCGTATAGTAGAGAATTGCTAGAAAAGTGCGTTAACCGGTTAACGCTATGGGTTAACCGGTTAACGATTGTAGTTTTTGGAAAATTCTGGAATTTCGTCGGTGTTAACCGGTTAACACTATGGGTTAACCGGTTAACACTGTTGGGAAGACAAATTTTAATTCTTTGAAAATTCATATCTTTTAAACCGTAAGTCCGATTCGCATTCCGTTTGAAGCGTCGGAAAGAGCACAAACTGAACTTTATTTTGATGAATAGAAACGAGAAAAATGCAATAGTTTTTGATAAATGAGTTTGTGAGATAACCTTATAATTACCTTATAAATTACCGGGTACGAGTTAATCTTTGATGTGTCAGAGTGGTTAGAGAACCAGTGTTCAGGGTGTAATGTCATGATGATATATATGATTATTTGATGGTTCTTTTGCTGATTGAAATGAATGATGCGAATTGTTTTGATGAATTTTTCGATGTAGCACATCATTGCATTTCATAACATTCACGATGGGGCTTCGGCCTATTTATTTGCTTCAATCCCATTGTGTGGATTGAAGTGTCTCGATGATTTACGAAGTGCTCCTTTGTGGAGGGTTGATGGTCATGTATCCATCTCACGATGAAAATGGTACCACATGCATATTGCATATCAGGATGTTAGAATTGCATATTCTAGATGAATTTCATGATTGTGTTGGTGTTGATTGATTTCATGATAGTGTTGTGGTTGTTGCTGAATTTTGTAGTTGACGATGCCATGATATGTGTACTAATTATTTATGACTCTATATTCTTGTACGTTTATGATATATTATGATTACTCACCCTGCCTGCTTGGAAATGTTGCCTCTTTCGTGGGTAACTTGCAGATGTCGAAGAATAGTCCTGCAGTGCAATAGGAGTAATTCATGAGTCTCGGAGCATGCTTTAGTGTTCCTTAGGAGTGGTTCTGGTTTATGTGTCCTGCTCTGTGTCATGTAACACTGGGATGGGTTTCTTTTGTTAACTGTTTTCAGTATGTTGTTATCTGGATAATGTTTTCTATTTTATGATGTTAAATTCAGGATGGTGAAAATGATGTTTATAAAGTTTTGAATTATGAAGTTAAATTCCGTTGTGAAATGATTTATGTTATTTTGATGTTGATTAACCCGTGTTACGGGACAGGACACTGTTGTGTTGATTTTTTGAAGATATGTAATACCCTTTTGATGATTACTCTGATATTATTTTAAATATTATGTTTTGGGGTAGAAGGGTGTTACATTAGTGGTATCAGAGCAGGTCGGTCTGTCCGGCCAAGTCTTGTTGTTGTCAGTCAGTTGTCAAGTCATTATTTATTTAACGATTATTCTCTTCTGATGTGGTAAGTGTTGTGCAGAATGGCTGGAAACAACTCGCATGCTCTCGCTGATGCTATTGCAGCTCTTGCTCAGACTGCTGCTCGAAACAATGCGCATGATGAGTTTCGTGCATTGGAGAAATTCCAGAGGAATAATCCACCTGTGTTTGAAGGAACTCATGACCCGACGAGCGCACAGAAGTGGCTCAAGGCAATTGAGAATATTTTCAGAGTGATGGCATGTGCTGACGTGCAGAAAGTTCAATTCGGAACTCACATGTTGTCTGAGGAAGCTGAAGACTGGTGGGATAATACTCGTCAGCGTCTCGAGGATGAGGCTGTTGTGGTGACTTGGACTGTATTTAAGGCGGAGTTCCTTAAGAAGTATTTTCCGGAAGATGCTCG
This sequence comes from Lathyrus aphaca, assembly GCA_963966055.1. Classification (NCBI taxonomy): domain Eukaryota; kingdom Viridiplantae; phylum Streptophyta; class Magnoliopsida; order Fabales; family Fabaceae; genus Lathyrus; species Lathyrus aphaca. The sequence goes on from OZ014521.1 coordinate 105,800,344, forward strand.
TGGTAAGTTGGAGATAGAATTCCTTGAGCTGAAGCAAGGAAACATGACTGTGGCAGAGTATGCTGCCAAATTTGAAAGGCTGGTGAAGTTTTGTCCTCACTACAACAGGGCAGATGCTGAACTTTCCAAGTGCCTTAAGTTTGAGAATGGACTGAGACCTGAAATTAAGCAGGGAATTGGATGCCAACAAATTCGCAAGTATGCAGAGTTGATGGATAAGAGCCGTATTTATGATGAGGACAGCCGAGCTCGGTCAGCTCACTATAAACAGCTGAGCGAGAAGAAAGACAAGAGTCAGTATAGAGGAAAACCTTATGTGACTACTGGGGATAGAGGGAAGCAGAAGGCATCTGATGAGAAGAAGCAAAGTAGGGGAGTTGCCAATGTACCTGTTAAGTGTTACAAGTGTGGAGAGGCAGGTCATAAGGCCGATGTGTGTACCACCAGAGTTATGAAATGTTACCGTTGTGGCAAGCTTGGGCATAAGATGAGTGATTGTCCTAATGAGGGCCCAACCTGTTACAATTGTGGTGAACAGGGGCATATCAACGCCCAATGCCAGAAACCAAAGAAGAATGCTGCTACTGCTCAGAATGCTGGAAGAGTTTTTGCATTAGCTGGTTCAGAAGCTCCAAAGAAAGACAACTTGATCAGAGGTACCTGTTTTATTAATAATATTGAGTTGATTGCTATTATTGACACTGGAGCTACACATTCATTTATTTCTCTCGAGTGTGCTAATAGATTGGGTTTAAAGTTGTCTAATATGAACGGTAATATGATAATAGAGACTCCTGCTAATGGTTCTGTGACTACCATGCTTGTCTGTTTGAAATGTCCTTTGACAATTTTCGAGAAGAATTTTGTGATGGATTTGGTGTGCCTACCATTACACCAAATCAATGTTATCCTTGGTATGAACTGGTTGGAATTCAATTATGTTAATATTAACTGTTATAGTAAGACGGTGCAGTTCCCTGATTTGAGCGGGAATGGTGAGTTGATGTTTTTATCTACTAAGCAAGTGGATGAACTTGTTTTAGATGAAGCTTTGATGTTTGCAGTGTCTACCTCATTGCAAGTTGATGATAAGACTGTCAGTGCAGAGTTGCCTGTGGTTTGTGAATTTCAAGACGTGTTTCCTGGTGATATAAGTGATTTACCACCGGAACGTGAGATTGATTTTTCTGTGGACTTAGTACCGGGTACGAGTCCTGTCTCGATGGCTCCTTATAGAATGTCGGCTTCAGAGTTGAATGAGTTGAAGAAACAATTAGAAGAATTGTTAGAGAAGAGGTTCATTAGACCCAGTGTTTCTCCTTGGGGTGCTCCGGTGTTGCTTGTTAAGAAGACGGATGGTAGTATGAGATTGTGTGTCGATTATCGACAGTTGAATAAAGTGACTATCAAGAATAAGTACCCACTTCCGAGGATCGATGATTTGATGGATCAGCTAGTAGGTGCTTGTGTCTTTAGTAAAATTGATCTGAGGTCTGGTTATCATCAGATTCGAGTTAAAGCTGATGATATTCCGAAGACAGCTTTCAGGACGAGATATGGGCATTATGAGTATACGGTGATGCCGTTTGGGGTTTCTAATGCGCCTGGTGTGTTTATGGAATATATGAATAGAATATTTCATGAGTATCTGGATAAGTTCGTGGTGGTTTTCATAGATGATATCTTGGTATATTCTAAATCAGAAGAAGAACATGCCGAGCATTTGAGAGTTGTGTTGCAAGTGTTGAGAGAAAAGAAATTGTTTGCTAAATTATCTAAGTGTGAATTTTGGCTAAGGGGAGTGAGTTTCCTAGGCCATGTAATTTCAAGTGGTGGAATTTCAGTGGATCCTTCGAAGATTGATGCGGTATTGCAGTGGGAGACTCCGAAGTCAGCTACAAAAATTCGTAGTTTTCTTGGGTTGGCTGATTACTATCGTAAGTTCATTGAAGGTTTTTCTAAGATAGCTTTACCATTGACGCAATTGACTAGGAAGGGTCAAGCGTATGTGTGGGATGTTGCTTGTGAAGAGAGTTTCATAGAACTGAAGAAAAGATTAACGACCGCACCAGTGTTGGTCTTACCGAATCCAGATGAGTCCTTTGTAGTTTATTGTGATGCTTCCAAGATGGGTCTTGGTGGAGTCTTGATGCAGGATAATAAGGTGGTTGCTTACGCTTCTAGACAGTTAAGAGTTCATGAGAGGAACTATCCTACTCACGACTTAGAGTTAGCAGCTGTGGTGTTTGTGCTTAAGATTTGGAGGCACTACTTGTTTGGTTCGAAATTTGAAGTATTCAGTGATCACAAAAGCTTAAGATACTTGTTTGATCAGAAAGAGTTAAATATGAGACAGAGACGGTGGCTTGAATTATTGAAAGATTTTGATTTTGATTTGAATTACCATCCGGGTAAGGCAAATGTTGTGGCCGATGCTTTGAGTAGGAAGTCGTTACATATTTCAATGCTTATGGTGAAAGAATTAGAAATGATCGAACAATTCAGAGACATGAGCTTATTGTGTGAAACTACTACTGATAGTGTGAAATTGGGAATGTTAAAGCTAACCAGTGAGATTTTGGAAGAGATTCGTAAGGGTCAGAAATCTGATTTGAAATTAGTTGACCAATTGATGTTGGTTGATCAAGGTAATGCAAGTGACTTTCGAGTTGAAGAAGATGGAGTTTTAAGATTCCGAGATAGAGTATGTGTTCCGGATATTGCAGGAATTAAAAAGAGTATTTTAGAAGAGGGGCACAAGAGTCGACTGAGTATTCATCCTGGTGCTACGAAGATGTATCAGGATTTACGCAGGTTGTTTTGGTGGCCGGGTATGAAGAGAGACATTGTTGAATTTGTATATGCTTGTTTGACATGTCAGAAGTCAAAGATAGAACATCAGAGACCTTCAGGTATGATGCAACCATTGAATATTCCTGAGTGGAAATGGGATAGTATTTCCATGGATTTCGTGACTGGGTTACCTAAGACTGCTAGAGGTAATGATTCGATTTGGGTAATTGTTGACCGGTTAACTAAGTCGGCACATTTCTTGCCGATAAGGATTAACCATTCCATGCAAAGGTTAGCTGAGATTTATATTGAGGAAATTGTGAAGTTGCATGGTGTACCTTCAAGTATTGTATCGGATAGAGATCCGCGGTTTACGTCGAGGTTTTGGAAGAGTTTGCAGGATGCCTTGGGTACTAAGTTGAGGATGAGTTCTGCTTATCACCCTCAAACGGATGGTCAGACGGAAAGAACAATCCAATCTTTAGAAGATTTGCTGAGAGCTTGTGTATTAGATCAAGGAGGATCTTAGGATAGTCATTTGTCGTTGGTCGAGTTACATACAATAACATTTTTCATGCAAGTATCGGGATGGCACTATATGAGGCGTTGTATGGTAGACGTTGTCATACTCCATTATGTTGGTATGAGTCAGGAGAAAGTTTAGTACTTGGGCCTGAGGTTGTCCAAGAAACAACTGAAAAGATAAAAATGATTCAGGAAAGGATGAAAACGTCGCAGAGTAGTCAAAAGAGTTATCACGATTAGAGAAGGAAAGCACTTGAGTTCCAAGAGGGAGATCACGTGTTCTTAAGAGTTACTCCTATGACTGGTGTGGGAAGAGCTTTGAAGTCTAGAAAGCTCACTCCACATTTCGTCGGTCCGTATCAGATTATGCAGAGGATAGGGGAAGTAGCCTATCGGGTGGCTTTACCTCCCTCTCTTGCGAATTTATATGATGTATTCCATGTATCACAGTTGAGGAAGTACATTCCGGACCCGTCGCATGTAATTCAGTTAGATGATGTTCAGGTGAGAGATAATCTGACGATTGAAGTTGTACCAGTAAGGATTGATGGTAGGGAATTGAAGCGACTTCGAGGCAAGGAAATTGCTTTAGTGAAGGTATTATGGGGAGGACCAGCTGGAGAAAGTTGGACTTGGGAGCGCGAAGATCAGATGAGGGAGTCGTATCCGACTCTATTTACTTCAGGTAATTTTCGAGGACGAAAATTCTTTAAGTAGGGGAGAGTTGTAACGCCCCGAAAATATAAATTTAATTATTTAATCATTTATTTAATTAATTTAGAAAATTTGGAGAGTTTGGGTTATTTTGAGAATTTTGGAGAAAATGAGTATTTTATATAATAAGGATAGATAGTGTTTTATTATGCTATTTTATTATTATTATTAAAAATATATTAAAGAAAAGGGTAAGGTGGTCTTTTTGTGAAATTATGAGGGTAAGGTGGGAAAAGGCTAAACTGGGATAATATATCCAAAGAAGAGAATACGATCAGTTTCTCATTTTTTTTGTTTTCTATCGTGTTTGGAGAAGTGCTCTGAAGAAAGGAGAAGCTCAGAGTCAGGAGGCTGTGGAGAACCCCAGAGAAGAGTGTAAAGCGTCGAAATTCTCTAAGGTATGGGGAGTTTTTATAATCCATGATAAATGTATAGGAAATGGAATATGAATGGATTAGGATGGTATGAGTTTTGGGGGTTTTTGGGGTTTTGAGTTAGGTTGAGTTTTATGAGAAATCTTGATGAATTAGAGCGATTGGAATGAGTTATAAATGTATATTTGTTTGTATAATTGTTGTCTGGATGTTGTTGAGGTTTAATTGATGTTTTTGAATGGTTTCTGAGTGTTATGATGTGAAATCCGTAATGGGGTTTGGGGGTTTTTGGAATTGGAACAGTCCGCAATCGTATAGTAGAGAACTGCTGAAAAAGTGCGTTAACCGGTTAACGCTATGGGTTAACCGGTTAACCATTGTAATTTTTGGAAAATTCTGGAATTTCGTCGGCGTTAACCGGTTAACGCTATGGGTTAACCGGTTAACACTGTTGGGAAGACAAATTTTAATTCTTTGAAAATTCATATCTTTTAAACCGTAAGTCCGATTCGCATTCCGTTTGAAGCGTCAGAAAGAGCACAAACTGAACTTTATTTTGATGAATAGAAACGAGAAAAATGCAATAGTTTTTGATAAATGAGTTTGTGAGATAACCTTATAATTACCTTATAAATTACCGGGTACGGGTTAATCTTTGATGTGTCAGAGTGGTTAGAGAACCAGTGTTCAGGGTGTAATGTCATGATGATATATATGATTATTTGATGGTTGTTTTGCATATTGAAATGAATGATGCGAATTGTTTTGATGAATTTTTCGATGTAGCGCATCATTGCATTTCATAACATTCACGATGGGGCTTCGGCCTATTTATTTGCTTCAATCCCATTGTATGGATTGAAGTGTCTCGATGATTTACGAAGTGCTCCTTTGTGGAGGGTTGATGGTCATGTATCCATCTCACGATGAAAATGGTACCACATGCATATTGCATATCAGGATGTTAGAATTGCATATTCTAGATGAATTTCATGATTGTGTTGGTGTTGATTGATTTCATGATAGTGTTGTGGTTGTTGCTGAGTTTTGTAGTTGACGATGTCATGATATGTGTACTAATTATTTATGACTCTATATTCTTGTACGTTTATGATATATTATGATTACTCACCCTGCCTGCTTGGAAATGTTGCCTCTTTCGTGGGTAACTTGCAGATGTCGAAGAATAGTCCTGCAGTGCAATAGGAGTAATTCATGAGTCTCGGAGCATGCTTTAGTGTTCCTTAGGAGTGGTTCTGGTTTATGTGTCCTGCTCTGTGTCATGTAACACTGGGATGGGTTTCTTTTGTTAACTGTTTTCAGTATGTTGTTATCTGGATAATGTTTTCTATTTTATGATGTTAAATTCAGGATGGTGAAAATGATGTTTATAAAGTTTTGAATTATGAAGTTAAATTCCGCTGTGAAATGATTTATGTTATTTTGATGTTGATTAACCCGTGTTACGGGACAGGACACTGTTGTGTTGATTTTTTGAAGATATGTAATACCCTTTTGATGATTACTCTGATATTATTTTAAATATTATGTTTTGGGGTAGAAGGGTGTTACATTAGTGGTATCAGAGCAGGTCGGTCTGTCCGGCCAAGTCTTGTTGTTGTCAGTCAGTTGTCAAGTCATTATTTATTTAACGATTATTCTCTTCTGATGTGGTAAGTGTTGTGCAGAATGGCTGGAAACAACTCGCATGCTCTCGCTGATGCTATTGCAGCTCTTGCTCAGACTGCTGCTCGAAACAATGTGCATGATGAGTTTCGTGCATTGGAGAAATTCCAGAGGAATAATCCACCTGTGTTTGAAGGAACTCATGACCCGACGAGCGCACAGAAGTGGCTCAAGGCAATTGAGAATATTTTCAGAGTGATGGCATGTGCTGACGTGCAGAAAGTTCAATTCGGAACTCACATGTTGTCTGAGGAAGCTGAAGACTGGTGGGATAATACTCGTCAGCGTCTCGAGGATGAGGCTGTTGTGGTGACTTGGACTGTATTTAAGGCGGAGTTCCTTAAGAAGTATTTTCCGGAAGATGCTCGTGGTAAGTTGGAGATAGAATTCCTTGAGCTGAAGCAAGGAAACATGACTGTGGCAGAGTATGCTGCCAAATTTGAAAGGCTGGTGAAGTTTTGTCCTCACTACAACAGGGCAGATGCTGAACTTTCCAAGTGCCTTAAGTTTGAGAATGGACTGAGACCTGAAATTAAGCAGGGAATTGGATGCCAACAAATTCGCAAGTATGCAGAGTTGATGGATAAGAGCCGTATTTATGATGAGGACAACCGAGCTTGGTCAGCTCACTATAAACAGCTAAGCGAGAAGAAAGACAAGAGTCAGTATAGAGGAAAACCTTATGTGACTACTGGGGATAGAGGGAAGCAGAAGGCATCTGATGAGAAGAAGAAAAGTAGGGGAGCTGCCAATGTACCTGTTAAGTGTTACAAGTGTGGAGAGGCAGGTCATAAGGCCGATGTGTGTACCACCAGAGTTATGAAATGTTACCGTTGTGGCAAGCTTGGGCATAAGATGAGTGATTGTCCTAATGAGGGCCCAACCTGTTACAATTGTGGTGAACATGGGCATATCAGCGCCCAATGCCGGAAACCAAAGAAGAATGCTACTACTGCTCAGAATGCTGGAAGAGTTTTTGCATTAGCTGGTTCAGAAGCTCCAAAGAAAGACAACTTGATTAGAGGTACCTATTTTATTATTAATATTGAGTTGATTGCTATTATTGACACTGGAGCTACACATTCATTTATTTCTCTCGAGTGTGCTAATAGATTAGGTTTAAAGTTGTCTAATATGAACGGTAATATGATAATAGAGACTCCTGCTAATGGTTCTGTGACTACCATGCTTGTCTGTTTGAAATGTCCTTTGACAATTTTCGAGAAGAATTTTGTGATGGATTTGGTGTGCCTATCATTACACCAAATCGATGTTATCCTTGGTATGAACTGGTTGGAATTCAATTATGTTCATATTAACTGTAATAGTAAGACGGTGCAATTCCCTTATTCAGAGAATATTATAATGGTATCCTGGACATGGTCATGGACTTGGATGCATCACAGAGGAGCATGATTCACACTTGCCTTCAATTTTATGACCCTCCTCTCCGTTGCTTCACTTTCCTAGACTTTCACATAGGTCCTCTGTTGGAGGAGTGTTCTATGATTTTAGGTGTCCCTATCAGAAGAGGAATTCCTTTCAACCTGTCGCTCCCACCTGAATGACACAGGGCCAAGAGGGGTACAGACGTGAACGGTCGGCGAAAAGAGAGAAGGAATGAAAAGAGTCGCCATCTAGGCATTTTTATCCCGAAGGAAAGGTAATGTTGCATAAACCTAAGAAAAGACATGGATAAGGCGGTTGCGAACCAGAGAGACTAAGGAAGGGGGTTGGTTACAACCTGGGAAGGTATTAGCACCCAGATTGTCCGTCGTACTCGACGGGATCCACGCTTAAAAGATTTGTGTTTAAAAGGGGTAGTGTCAGTGCTATCTGTGTATCAAAGCTGGAAAGAATGCAAGTGTCAGTGCTGGAAGAAAGTGAAGTGAAATATGTGAAGTGTCAGTGTAAGGAAAGAGTGCAAGGCTCAAGACTATTAGGCTTAATGAATGATGCTGGAAGGAGGGGGAATATACAGAGACTTTTGTTCGATAACTGTTAAGTTGTGCCTACGTGATAACGAGAAAAAGTATCGTTTTATTACTATGTTTCAATGTCGTTTTATCGCACATTTATCGTTTTAACACCCGATTCCTCGAGTTTTCTTTGTCATTTTGCAGGTATAACAATTATAGAGCTAAATCATAAGCCAAAAGTGAAATGAGAAAAAAGAAGCATGAAAAGAAGAAGAAGAGAGGAATTCTGCATAATTCTGCATAATTTGCAATTGTCACGATCGTCACCTAGGAGTCACGACCGTGACACGCCAAAAGGAGCAGTCACGGTCGTCACCAATCCCTCACGACCGTGACGCGCTAAATACAAGGATGACGAACGTGACACCCTTGTCACCAACGTGACAAGGGGAAAATAGGTTAACTTGGTAAGAATTGGTCATGTACGTGCTACGTGAAGTCAATACTTTCCTATCCTTCCGCAGACCCAGTAACTCAACTTTTCCTGGATTCTCTCAGCAACTACGAAGCCCACGCATTATTTCAACTGCCAAGCCCAAAGTACAATCTCTATAAATAGCTTAGTTTCAAAGAACAAACGACAGAGTTTTATTTTAATTTTTCTTGCGGAAGCTCTGCCGTATTTCCATTGCACCCTATTTCATTTATTTTTCCAGCAATTGTTCTGTTCTTGTTTTAATTTTTATATCCCAACCAAATCAAATAACAATTTCCAACATTAGGAAATTGTTATTATTTAATTTCTTTCAAGCCTTCAGCATTTCGTTATTGTAATTTTATTTCCGATTCCGGTCCGCACTCTGAGCTTACCAGACTGTGGAAGAAGGAGTTTGACATTATAATCGTTATTCAGGTTTTTTAATTAATTCGCATTTATATTAATTTTAAGAATTTATTTTATAATGCATATTTTATTTTGTATTCCTCTGTTTCTGCATCTGTCTGGTACAACAAATATGAGTAGCTAAACACCTTAGGGCGGTATGTAATTAAAATATACTAAATCGGTAAAATCAATTCTAGGCTTAAAATAATTAAGAACTTAAAATTCTGGCTGTGACTTTTTATTATAAAATCAATCTTTTTGTTACGAGAGTAAGGAAAGTGTAATAGGTTAGGTCGAGACCACGAGAGTGTGAGATTTTAACCAGATAGCTAAAGTTAGGCATTTAACTTAAACACAGCGAGAGCGCTTTAAAATGAATTAGACTTATTAAGTTTCCAAAAATTATTTCTAAACACTTATGGGCTAGCGAGAGCAGGCATAGGGCTTTAGGAGTAAGATCTGAGATAAGACCACGAGAGTGTGAGTTAAAGATATTTAAACTGATAACCTCTACAGAATAGATTAAGTGAACCATCCTTATAAGCCTAGGTTAGATTGACCCGCCTAAGTTAACATAATTACATACCGACCGCCTTATTATTATTTTATTAAACTAAAATTTAATTCCTGTCTTTAATCCTTAAAAACAACCAAAAATCGTGACAACCATTCACCTTAGCTAAACTAGTAAACCCTCTAGCACTAAGTAATCATAAAGTCCCTGTGGGATCGATAATCTTAAATATTACTTCGATAGGCTGTGCGCTTGCAGTTAAGATACCGCTAGACACATATTAGATTACGTCTTTAGCCCATCAAGTTTTTGGCGCCGTTGCCGGGGACCTTAATTTAGTTACTAGTGCACTTTAGAGTAGCATTGTCTAGACTAAGGTAACAACTATTTATTTTCTTAATCTAATCTCCCGAGTGTATGCCAAGTACTCGCTCTCAAGGCGAAGACTTGTAACCTCTAATCCCAGAATCGAAACGCTTCTTACACGTAAGAAGACGGATATTTGATTACGAACGAAATTACAACATTCCATATCTTCAAATAGATCCACCTAAACCAGTCGGAACATCAAAGGACGCAGAGATGGCTGAAGAACCGAATCATCCACTCAAATATTACGCTAGTCCTTCGTAAGTTGAACCGCATTCCAGCATTGCCGCACCGGCTATCAACCGAAACGATTTCGAACTGAAACCTTCGCTGATATCAGCCGTGCAACAAAATCAATTCGCCGGAAATCCTACCGAGGATCCGAACCTTCATCTTTCAATATTTGTGCAGTACGCAGATACCGTAAAAGCCAATGGAGTTACCCAAGAAGCTATCAGACTACGTCTTTTTCCTTTTTCACTTCAAGACAGAGCGAGAGCCTGGCTTCAATCTCTACCCTCGAATTCAGTAACTACGTGGGAGGAACTAAAGAGAGTCTTCTTGACAAGATATTTCCCACCTAGCAAGACAACTATGCTAAGAGCTCAGATCAACGGATTTAAGCAAAAGGAAAACGAATCACTTTTCGAAGCTTGGGAACGCTATAAAGATATGCTGAGACTTTGTCCACATCACGGATTAGTAGAATGGATGGTCATCCATACCTTCTACAATGGACTCTTGTACAATACAAGAATGAAAATTGACACTTCCGCAGGCGGTGCACTAATGGACAAAGAATATAACGATGCTTATGCGCTTATCGAGAGTATGGCTCAAAACCATTACCAATGGGGAAGCGAGAGAGTCGCAACTGAGAAACCAACAAAAGGAGGTATGTACGAAGTAAGTAGTATGGACCAAGTCAATGCAAAGTTTGACCAACTAAACCAAAAGATCGACAACTTGGCCATAACACCAACAGCCACCGTGGCTGCAGTAACACCTAACTGTGAGTTATGTGGAGTTCCAGGACATGCTGTCCCTGATTGTCAACTATTAGCATGAATTCCCACAGATCAAGTGAATTATGCTCAAGGAAACCCGTACTCAAACACATACAACCCAGGTTGGAAGAATCATCTGAACTTCTCCTATAAGAACAACAATGCTTTATATGCACCAGGTCAAGCACCAGCTACACCACCAGGATATCAAAAGACTGCTCCTAATGTCCCTAGAAAATTGAACCTTGAGTTGATGATGGAGAACTTCATAGCTACCCAATCTCAAACAAACAAGGACTTCTTGAACCAAAACATACACACTAGTGAGCAGATTAAGCAATTAGTGAGCAAGGTAGATGCATTAGCTACACATAACAAAATGCTTGAAACTCAGATTTCACAAGTAGCTCAACAACAAGCACCTACCGCTGCACCAGCTGGAGTATTTCCTGGACAACCTTAACCTAATCCGAAAGGACATGCCAATGCTGTGATATTAAGAAGTGGCAAGGAACTTGACGGACCTACCGATCCAAGACTTGACAATCCAACCATGTACCAAAAACCGGATAAACCGACTGAAATGGTGAATGAACCAGAAGAAAAGGAAGATAATAATCAAGAGGCAGTGGAGAAAGAAAAGCCTTATGTGCCTCCACCACCTTATAAACCACCAATTCCGTACCCTCAGAGATTAACCAATTCCAAGATGATGGGCCAGTTTAAAAAATTTGTTGAACTTCTGAAACAGTTGAATATTACTATTCCATTTACAGAAGCTATCACTCAAATGCCCTCGTATGCTAAGTTTTTAAAAGAAATCTTATCCAATAAGAAAAAGATAGAGGATAACGGAACCGTTACACTTACTGCTGAGTGTAGCGCAATAATTCAGAATAATATGCCTCCTAAGCTAAAAGATCCAGGAAGTTTCTCTATACCCTGTGTAATAGGAAAATTCGTCATTGACAAAGCTCTATGCGATTTAGGAGCCAATATCAGTGTTATGCCCTTAACGATTTGCAAAAGGCTAGACATGGGAGACCTAAGACCAACTAAAATGTCTGTTCAACTAGCCGATCGCTCTATTAAATATCCTGTAGGCATACTAGAAAACGTCCCAGTACGTATAGGACAATTCTATATTCCTACTGATTTCATAATCATGGACATCTCTGAAGACTCCACTACACCTATCATATTAGGAAAACCATTCTTAGCTACCGCCGGAGCTATAATAGACGTAAAGAAAGGAAAGCTAACCTTTGAAGTAGGTGAAGAGAAAGTTGAATTTATTTTAACACAATTCTTACAATCACCAGCTATAGAGGATACATGCTATCTATTGGACGTAATTGACGAATGTGTAAGAGAAATGGAAATGAAAGAAACTACCTATCCTGAAATTATGAAAATTCAAATCCCTCCGATTTTCGAAGACGATAATTGGCGTGAACCATATCAGGATGATAGTCTAAGCGAAAGTTTAGCACTTACACCGGATCCCATGCCAAGTAAGAATAAACCTACATTAGGGTTAAAAACTTTACCTAAGAACCTAAGATACGAATTCTTAGACACTGAATGTACAAGACCAGTTATAATCAATTCCAGTTTAGGAACAATTGAAACAAAGAAACTTTTAGATGTCTTAAAGAAATATCCAACTGCATTGGGATATAACATATCTGATCTCAAAGGAATATGTCCTTCAATCTGTATGCATCGTATTCTGCTAGAAGAAGATTGCAAAATCTCCAGAGAATCTCAAAGAAGAATTAACCCAATCCTTAGCACTGTAGTAAAGGAAGAAGTTAAGAAACTACTAGATGCTGGAATAATATATCCAATCTCTGATAGTAAATGGGTTAGTCCAGTACATGTAGTACCAAAGAAAGAAGGTATCACTGTTGTGAAAAACGCTAAAGGCGAATCGATATCACAAAGAGTAGTGACAGGACATAGAGTGTGCATCGATTATCGTAAACTAAACAAAGCCACTCGAAAAGATCATTTCCCACTACCTTTTATAGATCAAATGTTAGAACGATTAGCCAAGCATTCATATTTCTGTTATCTTGATGGTTACTCAGGATTTTTCCAAATCCCTATCCACCCAGATGATCAAGAGAAGACTACATTCACATGCCCTTATGGAACATTCGCTTATAGACGAATGCCCTTTGGATTATGCAACGCTCCTGCAACCTTTCAAAGATGTATGATGTCAATCTTCGCAGATTTCATAGACAACATCATGGAAGTGTTCATGGACGACTTCTCTGTATGCGGGCAAAGTTTTGAAGGATGTCTATCAAATTTAGAAATGGTGTTAGAAAGATGTGTAAAAGTAAATCTCGTGCTTAACTGGTAGAAATGTCATTTTATGGTCAGAGAAGGAATCGTACTAGGACACGTTATATCTGACAAGGGAATTGAAGTTGATCAAGCTAAGATAGAAGTCATAAAAGATCTTCAACCCCCTAAGACCGTTCGAGAAATACGAAGCTTTTTAGGACACGCCGGTTTCTACCGACGATTCATCAAAGATTTCTCGAAAATCACTAAACCTCTTACCGGTTTATTAATGAAAGACGCTGAGTTCATATTCAATGAAGATTGTCTTAAAGCATTCGAAACTCTAAAAACATCCCTCATCACCGCACCAATCATACAACCCCCTGACTGGAGATTACCTTTCGAAATCATGTGCGATGCGAGTGACTATGCTGTAGGCGCAGTTCTAGGACAGAGGAAGGACAAGAAACTTCACGCAATTTACTATGCCAGTAGAACCTTAGATTCTGCTCAGATGAACTACGCCACTACTGAAAAAGAATTGTTAGCAGTTGTCTTTGCGCTGGACAAATTCCGTTCTTACCTAGTGGGAGCGAAAATAATCGTTTACACAGACCACGCTGCTATCAGATATCTATTAACTAAGAAAGATGCTAAACCAAGACTCTTGAGATGGATTTTACTCTTACAAGAGTTTGATCTTGAAATAAAAGATAAGAAAGGTACTGAAAACGTCGTAGCGGACCATCTATCTAGAATAGAAGGTGTTAAACCCGAACAAGTGTCGATTAACGATGATTTTCCGTATGAACAGCTGATAGCACAAATAGGAAGCGACCCAGTTCAGTTAGACATAGATGAACCAGAACTCGTGGGAACAATCCAAACAACCGTAGGACTACCATGGTACGCTGACATTGTCAACTACCTAGCTGCAGGAGCTCTTCCACCTGACTTAACCTATCAGCAAAAAAAGAAATTCTTTCACAATCTCAAACATTACTATTGGGATGAACCATTATTGTTCAAAAGAGGACCCGACGGAATCTTTCGTCGATGTATTCCCGAAGAAGAAATAGAAGATGTCATTGCTCATTGCCATTCATCTCCTTATGGTGGGCATGCAAGCACTTCCAAGACTTGTGCAAAAATCTTACAAGCCGGCCTATTCTGGCCTAATCTATGGAAAGATGTCCACATCGCTGTTATAAATTGCGATCGGTGTCAACGCACCGGTAATATTTCAAGAAGAGATGAAATGCCTCAAAAAGGAATATTAGAAGTAGAAATCTTTGATGTCTGGGGAATAGATTTCATGGGACCATTCCCATCATCTTTCGGTAATAATTACATACTCGTAGCTGTCGATTACGTTTCAAAATGGATTGAGGCTATAGCTTCTCCTACAAATGACACACGAGTAGTAATTAAGCTTTTCAAAAATATAATCTTTCCCAGATTTGGTGTGCCTAGACTCGTCATAAGTGACGATGGCTCGCACTTCATTTCGAAAATCTTTGACAAATTACTATCCAAGTATGGAGTCAGACACCGTGTAGTAACACCATATCATCCACAAACAAGTGGACAGGTCGAAGTCTCGAACAGAGAAATTAAACAAATCTTAGAAAAGACTGTCGCCATATCTCGGAAAGATTGGTCATCTAAACTTAATGAAGCTTTATGGGCTTATAGGACAACTTACAAGACACCCATAGGAACTACACCTTTCAAATTAGTATATGGAAAATCTTGCCACCTCCCGGTAGAACTAGAACACAAAGCATATTGGGCGATCAAAACTCTCAATATAAACCACAATGCCGCAGGAGAAAAGCGAATCCTTGATATTAACGAATTAGAAGAGTTAAGGTTAGATGCTTATGAGAATGCTAAGATCTATAAAGAAAGAACTAAGCGATGGCACGATAAACGCCTATCTAGGAAAGAATTTAGTGTGGGAGACGTTGTACTCCTCTTTAATTCAAGACTTAGGCTCTTTCCTGGAAAACTAAAATCTAGATGGTCAGGACCCTTTGAAATAACTAGAGTGTTCCCGAGCGGAGCAATAGAAATTAAGGGTAGGAATAGTGAACCGTTCACAGTAAACGGGAAACGAGTTAAACATTACCATAAAGTTGAAAATAGAGATTATGCAAATAGTCTAAGGCTTTTAGAGTTGTCCACTAATTTCCCTGATTAATCTACACCTAAGCATTACGTCACGCTTTTGACGATAAAAACAGCGCTTAGTGGGAGGCAACCCATTTTATCATTTTATCATTTATCATTTTATTATTTTGTTTTATCATTTTATCATTTTATTGTTTTATTTCATTATTATTATTGCTTTTATTTATGCATTTATTTTCTCATTTTCCTTATTTTAATTTTTAAATCACTTTTATAGATTTTCTAAAGTCTTTTCCACTTTCCTTCTCCCCCTGATTTGTTTCCTCCATATTTACACTAACTATGGCTAACCAACCGAGAAACATTATGGAAACCAAATTTAGAGGTAGGAACCAAAGAATGAAATTTGAAGAGTTATCACAGAGACCAATGGATTTGACTCTGTACCCGGATGATCTGACTATGGAAACCTTAGGTATACATGATAACATCCTATACTTGTTTAACCAACTTGGATGGGAGAATGCACTGATAAAACAAAAGTTTGTGACTTACCGCGAGCTCACCCTTGAGTTCCTAAGCTCCTTAATTTACTTACCCGAGCGCGGTTTTGGATTCAGGAAAGGATTTATCAATTTCTGACTATTCGGAATAGAATATGACTTTAACCATAAAGAACTAGCTGACTTATTAGGATTCCCTAGTGGACCCTTTGCTTTTACTACCACACAGGTAGAATTGATGGACATTGAGCTGGACTTCTTTTGGGGAACCTTAACCGGAAACTACCATCCTGAGCCAAATAACATGAACAATGATGAGATACATAACCCTGCTATCCGCTATTTCCATAAGATCCTTGCTCACACCTTCTTTAGAAAAGAAGAAAACCTTACTGGAGTATCTAAAGATGAGATATTCATTATGTCATGTCTGACTAATGGACAGCCAGTTAATGGTGTGCCTTTCATGATGCAAACCTTCACCCGAATCCAAGAAGAACCTGATCTACCCATATTGGTAGGAGGTCTTGTCACCATGATTGTTGATGCCTTAGGACTTATATACCAATTACACATGTGTAACCGCTTAGGTACCATCCGTCCTATGAATCTTAACTTTTGCTTTAACCGCCATATCATAAGAAATTTAGGACAACCACCTTACGAGTACCTAATCAGGAATGAAGTAGTAACCCTGTTCACACTACCAAACCATGCTAGAGTCAGTGTTCATAATAAAGATAATTGGCTTTATGAGCTTACCCCTCCTGACTATCCATCCACTCCCGAAACACCTCAATCTTACAAGATAAGGGATGATATAATGACCGATGTAGAAAGTGACCCTGAGACACCTCCTGGTTACCATGACATTGCACACACTGATGAAGTGATTGAAACCCCTGAAGTAAATCAAGTAGAATATGCTGACAACTTGAAGAAAATTATGAATACTCTTGAAGTTTACCAAGCCGATATTAATACTGTTAAAGATGAGATTAAAAGCATGCGATTGGACGTTATAGGTTTAACTGACATAACTGTCGCTCCCACCAAATGAGGCTAAGTCAAGAGGGGTACAAACGCGAACGGTCGGCGAAAGAGAAGAAATGAATAGAGTCGCCAGCTAGGCATTTTTATCCCGAAGGAAAGGTAATGCTGCATAAACCTAAGAAAAGATGGATAAGACGGTTGCGAACCAGAGAAACTGAGAAAGGGGGTTGGTTACAACATGGGAAGGTATTAGCACCCAGATTGTCCGCCGTACTCGACGGGATCCACGCTTAAGAGATTTGTGTTTTAAAGGGGTAGTGTCAGTGCATTTTGTGTATCAAAGCTGGAAAGAATGCAAGTGTCAGTGTTATAAGAAAGAGAAGTGAAATATGTGAAGTGCCAGTGCAAGGAAAGAGTGAGAAGCTCAAGACTATGAGGCTTAAAGAATAATGCTGGAAGGGGGGAAATATACAGAGACTTTTGTTCGATAACTGTGAAGTTATGCCTACGTATCCTCTCGTGCAATGAGGAAGTCAGAACACCGTAGTTCGACCCAAAGAGACTGAAAGATAAATTGACTTGTGAACTGCTTACTTGTCTATGCTCAAGTGTATGACCTGTCTGGCTCAGGTGCAAACTGTCTTGCATTAGACGGAAGAAGCAAGTTCTCGTTTGTGAGTGAATGAGATGAGATGAGAAAAGAATCCCGGAGGAGACGATTATTGTTTGTTTTTGAGTTTTCAATCTTTTATTGCCTTTTGAAGTTTTTTATAGGAAAATGAGCTTAAGCCTAAACCAAGGATTAGTAAACTCATCACATCTTCCCTCTGATTAGGGGTAATGAGAATACCATAAGTACTAAGTAAACACCTCACACTTAGTCACCATGATGTAGGATTAAGATCATTAACCTACTTGTGATTATTTAGATGTTTTTGTTGTTTTTGTTTAGTGTAGAGTAATGAGATTAAGCCATAATCAAAGATTTAATGGACTCATTACACCATCCTAATAGAAGGATAATAGATGAGAACATTTAAGCTGAGGAAGGCTCCTCAACTTAATCCATGATTAGGAATTAACCTCATGACAAAACAAAGCCTTTATTAAATGGATTTTAGTTAATGGTATGATTAAGAAGTGGATTTTATGGTTTGTAAGACTACTTGAGGGGGACTTGTCCATTAACACTAGGGTTAGTCCTTCTTAACCAATTAAGGAAGAATTAGAACCCTAATGCAAGGCCCAAGTTACAAGCTTGATGTCTTAGTGATTATTAGATGGATTGACTAAAGGATCTAAACACATTAAGGGTTTAACACTTAGGATTAAAGTTATATGCTCCATCCTAATAGAAGGATGCAGGCATAAGCTTAATCACAAAGCCTTAAAACCTTTAAGGTTTAGTCCTTGATTATGAGATGAGAAGAGAAGACCCAAGGATGACACAAAGGTGAAACTAAGTGAAGGACTAATCAAACCCTAAATGTTATCATGCTTGGTTGTTCCTAGGGTTTATGAAGCTTGCAAGAGACCTTCAAGAGAGAAGCCACCAGGAAAGAAGCAGATGAAAGGAGGAGGAAGCAGAGAGAAGCAAAACAACTTGCTTCACTTAAGAAGACAAGTTGCTTGAAGGAAGAAAGTGGGAGAGAGCATGAATGAGCAAGCTCACTCAAATACACAAGATAAAATGCAGCAATGATGCAAGAGAAATGAGAAGAGATTGTGAGAAGTGAAGGCAAATTCACTTCTCAAAACAACTTACCACCTAAAAAGTTAGCAAAAGAAATGAAATGCAATGCAAATGAGATGAAATGTCATGATGTAAACCAAAGTCAGAAGCATAAACATGATGTTAATAATGCTAAGAGATGATGCAAACACATGACAAGAGATGAGAGTGATCATACAAGGATGAGGGTGCAAATGAGGCATGCTTTGAACCATGGAAGTTCATGAAAGTTTATGAAATGATATGAATGCACAACATGGCAAATGAAAGATGCAATGACCAAAAATGGTTCTAACATGTCCTAAGATGCTTTATGAATCATGTGGGTGCACAAAATGTCATGGCAAGTCATTGAATGCAAGCAAATGAGAGATGGATGCAAAGGAAGGCACAAAATTAGGGTTTATGATCAACACACAAATCAAAATTCAAAATCAGAAGCAAATGACATGATAAAAAATTGAAAATGGGATCAAGGTAACCCTAACCCTACACAAGTTCACTGCCCAAAGGAGGGGACCTAACTCTTAACCTAGTGGAAGTTATGAATTTCTTAAGTCAATTAGGGTTTTAAGGTTCCTCATCATGAAAAATGCAAAACAAATTGAAAATGGAAGATCAATTCAAACCAAAATTATCCTATAAACTACATGCTATGAAGGTTGCAATGCAAGAAGAACCATCATCAAACTCTCAATGGTTAGGCAGAAAGGATTTTTCCAAGTTTGAACAAAAATATTGCCTTAAAATGAATTTAATTCCAATGAAAATGATCAAAATGCATCAAGAACCAAAAAGAAATTTGCTTTGAGAGTTTGATAATGTTTCTAAACATTTTAAAATGCAATGTGAATTTTTTGTGATTTTTAAATACCTAAATGCATTTTTAATTAATTAATTTTCATTAACTAATTAAAAATAAACATTTAAATGATTTAAAAATAATTTTTAATGCAAAAAATAAAAATAAAAATATTTTTGGGTTCTGAAAATTAATGAAATCTTTGACAAAAATTTTCAGAATTTTTAAATGTGTTTTACTATTTTAAATAATTTGTAAAAGATAAACAAATTAAATGAAATAAAAATTGAATTTATGAGAAGTATGCAGATCCAGAGGCTGAGGTTCAAACAAATTTGGAGGGAATTGACCCGCGCCATATCCAATGGCTGAAATTCAAACTGGCTGGATTTATTTAAACTTAATTAATTAATCTGATTAATTAGGATTAGGGTTTTAATGAAAGATCTGGGCCCTTCAAACGCGCGGGAGTCAACCCTGGTCAACTAAATCCATGGTCCAAATTCAAACTGAACCCTAAACGTGATTAATGAGTTAATGACTTTCAGGTGGCCGGAAATGACCTCCGGTCATCTTCTCCGGCCACACCCCTCCCTGAAAATTGCTATCTCTCTCCCTAAGCTTCTAACACTCAATTTTTCTGCCCAGAAATGATCCCCATACATCATACATCAAGAATTAACAAACAAACAACATTTAAAACACATCAAAAGTGAGAATCGAATCAAAACAGTTCTAGGTAAAAAAAAATTCAGAACACGAATACATACTCATTTCTCAACCATTTTCAAAACAAAACACATCAACATGATCAGTGAAGCATAAAGAATCATTTAGTAACTTAAAAACAAGTTTCTGGAAAAAATGTTCTTGAGCTCACCTGAACTGGAGCTTTGATCTTTGGAACTTTCTGGCTGCTTCTTTGGTCCAAAACGCCTCTAATGAACCTCCTGAGAAGCTTGCAATGCTTGTTTGGAATTTCTTTTGGCTGGTTTGAGAGATTGATAAAGTTCTGTTCAGGAGGGGTGAGAAATCGTATTTCTGCTTGGGGTGGTTTCAGGGACAAATGAGGATTGGGAAATGATCAGAGGAACATGGTGAATGGTTTTGTGAAGTTTGTTTTGATGTTTGAATCCTGTGTGATGAGTTTCGAAACAAAATGCATAAGAGGTGAGTTTTGGGAAATATGGCTTGTGTGATGTTTCAGGCTGTGTTGTGTTATGTGTTGGGTTGCTTTTGGTACACATATCAATCATTGATAGGTCAGAGAGTTGTTGTGGAGCAGTGTGATTGGTATGGAGCAAAATGCATAAAGTCAACTTTTTGTGTAAGAGAGGTATGGGCTGGTTCAGTCAAGGTACAAAGGCATGGCTTGGCTCAGCTGTGATCAAGGAGAACCATGGAAATGAATTAGAGGCAATGCAGCAAGTGGATTAGGGTTTATGTGAGGTTTTGCAATTTCACAAAGTTTTGGCCCTTTTGAAGTTTCTTAAAGATCAAGGAATGAAAATGAACCATTCTTTGGTGCATTCTGATTTTTAGGTCATGGTTCATGTTTGTGTAATGCATATAAGTCCATTTGAAGTTACATTTTGCCTTGGCATGAGGTTTTGCAACTTTGCCTCTTTGGTACAAAAGTGAAAATTAAGTGATTTTTGCCAACTTTGACAAGCCATAACTTTTGATCCAAAATGAATTAGAATGAGTTCTTGTACTTTTTGAAAATGGGAGGATCCATTCTACAACTTTCATGACCAAAGTTTTCTCATTTGAAGCCTTTTTGAATCAAAAAGAAAGGGTTGAAAAACTTTCCCAAAATGGCAAGTTTTCATTACAAGTCACTTTCCCAAAAAGGAAACTTTGCAAATGGCTTGAAATTCTTCAATTTTGTGAACTTCTAACACCTTCTATGATCAAATAAAAATCATACACATTCAAAGTGATGGAGAATCCCCTTTGGTTGGGTCATTGGGGGCCTCAAATGCCCTGATTTTGCACTGACTTGCTCAAGAAGTCAACTCTTGATTAGATGCCTTCCCCATGGAATTTCTTCATGAAAATTGATATGCATGATCCTTATAACATATAGAGACCAATAGAAACAAGAATGACCAAAAAATTTGGGGTTATGGCCTCTGAAACCAAAACCCTAATTTCAGGTCATCTGTGCAGTTAAACCTGGCTCTGCTTCCATGCCTTTCTCAGTTCTTGTGATTCTTTGACTTCCTTGACCTTGTGAGGATATAATATGATGCTTGAACATACATGGACCCCTTTGAAGTGATTTAAGACCTTTGGAGTGGCTCAGAGGGCTCTTGGATTGTTCAGATCACAAACCCTAGATGCAGATGACTTAGAACCAATGCAGTGAAGCAAAAATGCAATATGAGATGCTATGATTGAACTTATGCAAATGAGAAAGATCACAAGCCATGGTGTGAATGGGTGAGGGCAAATTTGGGGTGTTTACAGCTGCCCCTATTCAAACATGAGTTAGCTGTGCAGGGTGTAAGCAACGACTTAACAGACAAACAAGATAACTTGTGGTTGAATACCAAAGACAGTCCAAAATTTGCACTCACAGAATGAAGAAGAAAAGGGATATAGATTGTAAAAGAAAATGAAGTATAATTATAAAGTGCGAGCGACGGAGGACGACCGGTGGGGATAAAGCAATGACGGGGACGAACGACATGCTGGGGGAAAATGCGGGAAATGAAGCAATGACGGGGACGGCCGACAAGCTGGGGATATAAGAGATTATGATGGGGACGACCATCAGGTAAAACTATAAGACTCTCTGGGGATTATAGGCAAGTGATGGGGACGACCATCAAGCTCAAGGCATAAATGAAACAAATGATGAGGTACGGTCATCAGAGGTGAAGGACGATCACCTAGCAGGGGACGGCTGCTCTGTTGGGGATAAGATGAGGGACGGTCATCTTAGGTGAAGGACGATCACCTGGCAAGGTACGGTTGCCAAAAGTATCACGACATAGGACGAATGCCGGCTGAAAAGGTCGACGATGGGGACGGCCATCGGATAAGCATGATGAAGGACGATCATCAAGAGGTGAAGGACGATCACCTAGCAGGGTATGGCTGCTCTTGGGGTTTATCATGACATAGGACGAATGTCAGATAACAGAATCGATGATGGGGACGGCCATCGGATAAAATGATGAAGGACGATCATCAAGAGGTGAAGGACGATCACCTGGCAGGGGATGGCTGCTAGAAATATCACGACATAGGACAAATGTCTGATAGAAAGGAGTTCTAATGAATAGAGACTCCTCTGGGGAATGATGAAGGACGATCATCAAAAAGGTGAAGGACGATCACCTGGCAAGGCACGGCTGCCGAAAGGTATCATGACATAGGACGAATGTCTGATAGAAAGGAAATAGTTCCTCAAGATTGGTTGGGGATATTTCTGGGGAAGGGTAGACACAGACGAGTGTCTAAATTCAAGAAGACATAAGTGTCTGACACTGTGTATAGATTAAAGATGCGGACGAGCATCCTTAAGACTATGATACGGACGAGTATCAGTAGAAACAAACGCTTGACGCATGTTCAGAGATGATGATACGGACGAGTACTAACTGGTTAACAAAGAACACGGACGAGTGTCGGATCTGAGGGGATATAAGTGATTTATACAAGATACGGACGAGTATCTGTGAGAGTGAAAAATGATGAGTGAGACACAGACGAGTGTTTAACTTGCTGAAGAGGGTGACACGGACGAGTATCGAAAGAGAAAGTGTATTATAAACAAGTATATGGTTCCCAAAGTGTTTAGGCAACTATGCTGGGGAAGGTGACACGGACGAGTGTCAAGGAATTGTGTATATATATATATATATATATATATATATATATATATATATATATATATATATATATATATATATATATATATATATGTATCTGTATAGTGAGTGCAAAGGGGACGCTTTGGCTTTCTGCTGGGGATATGACACGGACGGGTGTCGAGAAGTGTGTTTCTGTATTTGTAAGGGAAATTCTTTGGCTCTCTGCCGGGGAATTTCGGGGAGTCTTTCGTATATTGTTGTTGGTATTAACAGATATGATTCAGAACATGGCTTATGATTTATGCAATATGTTTGATTTTTGCCGTAATGCTCCATGTTGAACGGAATGCTACGCTCTGTGGGGAAAATATGATGCGAATGCTATGATTATGCAAAGATACCGATCCGGGATCCGGATCCCGTTGCTGTGAAGATCTCTGGCTGATCTGCTTGAAGTGGATATCCCAGCTGGGGATAAGATCATTGATAGATCTGACATATATGACTCTGCATGGAGAAGTAGGTCTTTGATAAACCTATCTTGGTAATGAGGGACCCAACTGGGGTTTGTGGAAGCTCTCGTTACTCTGTCGTGAGATCCTCATGCGTTGCTCTCCTGGATAGAGGCTGACACTCTGTGGGGAGATGGTTCCCTGTCTAGCACTTGGCTGGGTGATAACGAGAAAACGTATCGATTATATTGCTAAGTTTCATTGGCGTTTTATTGAATAATTATCGTTTTAACACTCGATTTCTCGAGTTTTTCTTACCGTTTTGCAGGTACACCATTATGTGGAGCTAAATCATGAATCAAGAGAAAAAGGAACAAAATCGGTCATAAAAAGATGAAGAAATGAAGCTTCCTGCAAAACTGCATATTTTGCAGCAGTCACGACCGTCACAAGGGTGTCACGACCGTGACACCCCAAAATGAGGCCTCACGACCGTGAGAGAAGTGTCACGACCGTGACAACGTATAATCTAGGTTTTTGACCAAGGCAACGTGAAGGCAGTACGTGAAGAAGTGGTTTCCTAAATTTTTGCCACTACCTACATTTTCTCCACAAAAATAGCAAGGCCCATTCCAATTGAAGCCCAAAAATCCAGCCCAATTGAAGTTCTATAAATAGCATCAAGTTCATGAAGAATAGACAGAGCATTTTTTCTATCAATTTCCTGTGGAAGCTCTGTCGAATTATTTTACAACCCTTTTATTTCAGCATTATTTTCAGTATTCTATTTTTATTGTATCCAAACCCAACCTATAACAATTTCCAACATCAGGAAATTGTTATAAAAATTACTTGTTTCTAAACCTTCAGATTTTTGCTTTATTTTCGATTTCCGCCAATTACTCCGAGCTTTCCGGTCTGTGGAAGAAGGAGTCTGCCATTTTATTGTTAACCAGGTTTTTATTATTTGCAATTTAATATTATGTTATTTATTTATTTTTCTGCCATGAATATTTTGTTTACTGTTTCTCTGCCTCTGTCTGGTTCAACAAAAATGAGTAGCTAAACACCTTAGGGCGGTATGTAGTTAGAACAAACTTAACCGGTAAAATATAACCGTAGGCTAAAAATAATTAATCACTTAACATTCTGGCTGACACTTTTTAAGTAAAAAGACCTTTTTGTTACGAGAGTAAGGAAAGAGTATTAGGTTAGGTCAAGACCACGAGAGTGTGAGATTTTAACCAGATAGCTAAAGTTAGGCATTTAAATTAAACACAGCGAGAGCGCTTTAAGATAAATTAGAATTACTTAGTTTCCAAAAATTACCTCTAAACACTTATGGGCTAGCGAGAGCAGGCATAGGGCTTTAGGGATAAGATCTGATATAAGACCACGAGAGTGTGAGTTGAGGGTATTTAAACTAGTAATCTCTACCGAATAGATTAAGTGAACATCTTAAATAAGCCTAGGTTAGATTGACCCACCTAAGTTAATATAATTACATACCGACCGCCTTAGAATTATTTAATTAAAACTTAAATTTTACTCCGCCTTTAATAGTCTTAAAAACCAACAAAAAATCGTGACAACCATTCGCCTTAGCTAAACTAGAAAGTTCATCTAGCACTAAGTAACCATAGAATCCCTGTGGATCGATAATCTTAAATATTACTTCGATAGGCTGTGCACTTGCAGTAAGATACCGCTAGACGCATAAGTAGACACGTCTTTAGCCCATCAAGTTTTTGGCGCCGTTGCCGGGGACTCCTTAATTTAGTTACTAGTGCATTTAGGTAGCATTGTCTAGACTAAGGTATCAACTATTTAATTTAATTTAATTTCCGAGTGTATGCCAAGTACTCGCTCTAAAAGCGAAGACTTGCAACCTCTAATCCCTGAGTCGGAACGCTTCTTACACGTAAGAAGACGTATATTCGATTACGAAAAAAGTTACAGTATTCCAGATCTTCAATTAGATCCGCCTAAACCAGTCGTAACATCAAAGGACGCAGAGATGGCTGAAGAACAGACTCATCCACTCAAGTATTACGCCAGTCCTTCGCAAGCTGAACCGCATTCAAGCATTGCAGCGCCGGCTATCAACCGAAACGATTTCGAACTAAAACCTTCATTGATATCAGCCGTGCAACAAAATCAATTCGCCGGAAATCCTACCGAGGATCCGAATCTTCATCTTTCGATCTTTGTGCAATATGCAGATACCGTAAAAGCCAATGGAGTTACCCAAGAAGCTATTAGATTACGTTTATTTCCTTTTTCGCTTCGAGACAGAGCAAGAGCTTGGCTTCAATCTCTACCTTCGAACTCAGTAACTACGTGGGAGGAACTAAAGAGAGTTTTCTTGAACAGATATTTTCCACCTAGCAAGACAGCTATGCTGAGAGCTCAGATCAACGGATTTAAGCAAAGAGAAAGTGAATCATTATTCGAAGCTTGGGAACGCTATAAAGATCTATTGAGACTTTGTCCACATCATGGATTAATAGAATGGATGGTCATCCATACCTTCTATAATGGACTCTTGTACAATACAAGAATGACAATTGACGCTGCCGCGGGCGGTGCATTGATGGCCAAAGAATATAATGATGCCTATGCACTTATCGAAAGTATGGCTCAAAATCATTACCTTTGGGGAAGCGAGAGAGTCGCAACTGAGAAACCAACAAAGGGAGGTATGTATGAAGTAAGTAGTATGGACCAAGTCAATGCGAAGTTTGACCAACTAAACCAAAAGATCGACAACTTGGCCATAACACCAACAGCCAACGTGGCTGCAGTAACACCTAACTGTGAGTTATGTGGAGTTTCAGGACACGAAGTTTCTGATTGTCAACTATTGACAGGAACGCCCACGGATCAAGCGAATTATGCTCAAGGAAACCCTTACTCAAACACATATAACCTAGGTTGGAAGAATCATCCTAACTTCTCCTATAAGAATAACAACGCTTTATACGCGCCAGGTCAAGCACCAGCTACATCACCAGGATATCAAAAGACTGCTCCTAGTATCCCTAGAAAATCGAACCTTGAGTTGATGATGGAGAACTTTATAGCTAACCAATCTCAGACAAACAAGGACTTTTTAAACCAAAACATTCACACTAATGAGCAGATTAAACAATTAGTGAGCAAAGTAGATGCATTAGCTACACATAACAAAATGCTAGAAACCCAGATTTCACAAGTAGCTCAACAACAAGCACCTACTGCTGCACCAGCTGGAGTGTTCCCTGGACAACCTCAACCTAATCCGAAAGGACATGCTAACGCTGTGATATTAAGAAGTGGCAAGGAACTTGACGGACCTACCGATCCAAGACTTGACAATCCAGCCATGTACCAACAACCGGATAAACCGACTGAAGTGGTGAATGATCCAGAAGAAAAGGAAGCTGAAAATCAAGAGGTAGTGGAGAAAGAACAACCTTATGTGCCTCCACCACCCTATAAACCACCAATTCCGTACCCTCAAAGATTAATAAATTCCAAGACGACGGGTCAATTTAAGAAATTTGTCGAACTTCTGAAACAGTTGAATATTACTATTCCGTTTACAAAAGCAATTACTCAAATACCCTCGTATGCTAAGTTTTTAAAAGAAATCTTATCCAATAAGAAAAAGATAGAGGATAACGGAACAGTTACACTTACTACCGAGTGTAGCGCTATAATTCAGAATAAAATGCCTCCTAAGCTAAAAGATCCAGGAAGTTTCTCTATACCCTGTGTAATAGGAAAATTCGTCATTGACAAAGCTCTATGCGATTTAGGAGCCAGTATCAGTGTTATGCCCTTAACAATATGCAAAAGGCTAGACATGGGAGACCTAAGACCAACTAAAATGTCTGTTCAACTAGCCGATCGCTCTGTTAAATATCCTGTAGGCATACTAGAAAACGTCCCAGTACGTATAGGACAATTCTATATCCCTACTGATTTTATAATCATGGACATCTCTGAGGACTCCACTACACCTATCATACTAGGAAGACCATTCTTAGCCACTGCTGGAGCTATAATAGACGTAAAAAGAGGAAAGCTAACCTTTGAAGTGGGTGAAGAGAAAGTTGAATTTATTTTAACACAATTCTTACAATCACCAGCTATAGAGGATACATGCTATCTATTGGACGTAATTGACGAATGTGTAAAAGAAATGGAACTAAAAGAGACCACTTATTCTGAAATAATGAAAATTCAAATCCCTCCGATTTTCGAAGATGATAATTGGCGTAAACCATATCAGGACGATAGTCTAAGCGAAAGTTTAGCACTTACACCGGATCCCATGCCAAGTAAAGATAAACCTACATTAGGATTAAAAACTTTACCTCATAACCTAAGGTACGAATTCTTAGACGTTGAATGTAAAAGACCAGTTATAATAAATTCCAGTTTAGGAACTATAGAAACAAAGAAACTTCTAGATGTTTTGAAGAAATATCCGACTGCATTAGGATATAACATATCTGATCTCAAAGGAATATGTCCTTCAGTTTGTATGCATCGTATTCTGCTAGAAGAAGATTGCAGAACCTCCAGAGAATCTCAAAGAAGAATTAACCCAACCCTTAGCACCGTAGTAAAAGAGGAAGTTAAGAAATTATTAGATGCCGGAATAATTTATCCAATCTCTGATAGCGAATGGGTTAGTCCAATACATGTAGTGCCAAAGAAAGGAGGTATCACTGTTGTGAAGAACGCTCAAGGCGAATCGATATCGCAAAGAGTAGTGACGGGATATAGAGTATGCATAGATTATCGTAAACTAAACAAAGCTACTCGAAAAGATCACTTCCCACTACCTTTTATAGATCAAATGTTAGAACGATTAGCCAAGCATTCTTACTTCTGTTATCTTGATGGTTACTCCGGATTTTTCCAAATCCCTATCCATCCAGATGATCAAGAGAAAACTACATTCACATGCCCTTATGGAACGTTCGCCTATAGACGAATGCCCTTTGGATTATGCAACGCTCCTGCAACCTTTCAAAGATGTATGATGTCAATCTTCGCAGATTTTATAGACAACATCATAGAAGTGTTCATGGACGACTTCTCTGTATGCGGGCAAAGTTTTGAAGGATGTTTATCAAACTTAGAAATGGTATTAGAAAGATGTGTAAAAGTAAACCTCGTGCTTAACTGGGAGAAATGTCACTTTATGGTCAACGAAGGAATCGTATTAGGTCATGTAATATCAGACAAGGGAATTGAAGTTGATAAAGCTAAGATTGAAGTCATAAATGATCTTCAACCCCCTAAAACCGTTCGAGAAATACGAAGCTTTTTAGGACACGCCGGTTTCTACCGACGATTCATCAAAGACTTCTCGAAAATCACTAAACCTCTTACTGGTTTATTAATGAAAGACGCTGAGTTCATATTCAACGAAGATTGTCTTAAAGCATTCGAAACTCTAAAAACAGCCCTCATCACCGCACCAATCATGCAACCCCCTGACTGGAGATTACCTTTTGAAATCATGTGCGATGCGAGTGACTATGCTGTAGGCGCAGTTCTAGGCCAGAGAAAGGAAAAGAAACTTCATGCGATCTACTATGCCAGTAGAACCTTGGATTCTGCCCAGATGAACTACGCCACTACCGAAAAAGAATTGTTAGCAGTTGTCTTTGCGCTTGACAAATTCCGTTCTTACCTTGTTGGAGCGAAAATAATCATTTACACAGACCATGCTGCTATCCGATATCTATTAACTAAAAAAGATGCTAAACCAAGACTCTTAAGATGGATTTTACTTTTACAAGAGTTTGATCTAGAAATAAAAGATAAGAAAGGTACTGAGAACGTCGTAGCGGACCATTTATCTAGAATAGAAGGTATTAAACCTGAACAAGTGCCGATTAACGATGATTTTCCGTATGAACAGCTGATAGCACAATTAGGAAGCGACCTAGCTCAGTTAGATATAAATGAACCAGAATCCG
This sequence comes from Lathyrus aphaca, assembly GCA_963966055.1. NCBI lineage: Eukaryota > Viridiplantae > Streptophyta > Magnoliopsida > Fabales > Fabaceae > Lathyrus > Lathyrus aphaca. Next base: position 105,829,849 of record OZ014521.1, read on the forward strand.
TGGAAACAATCCAGACAACTATAGGACTGCCATGGTACGCCGACATTGTCAACTACCTAGCTGCAGGAGCTCTTCCACCCGATCTAACCTATCAGCAGAAAAAGAAATTCTTTCATAATCTGAAACATTACTATTGGGATGAACCATTATTGTTCAAAAGAGGACCAGATGGAATCTTTCGCCGATGTATTCCCGAAGAAGAAATAGAAGATGTCATTGCTCAATGCCATTCATCTCCTTATGGTGGACATGCAAGTACTTCCAAAACTTGTGCAAAAATCTTGCAAGCCGGCTTATTCTGGCCTAATCTATGGAAGGATGTCCACATCGCTGTTATAAATTGCGATCGGTGTCAACGCACTGGCAATATTTCAAGAAGAGATGAAATGCCTCAAAAAGGAATATTAGAAGTAGAAATCTTTGACGTCTGGGGAATAGATTTCATGGGACCATTCCCATCATCTTTCGGTAATAATTACATACTCGTAGCCGTTGATTATGTTTCGAAATGGATTGAAGCCATAGCTTCTCCTACAAACGATACGCGAGTAGTAATAAAGCTTTTCAAAAATATAATCTTTCCCAGATTTGGTGTGCCTAGACTCGTCATAAGTGACGGTGGCTCGCACTTCATCTCAAAAATATTTGACAAGTTACTATCTAAGTATGGAGTAAGACACCGTGTGGCTACACCATATCATCCACAAACAAGTGGACAAGTCGAAGTCTCAAACAGAGAAATTAAACAAATCTTAGAAAAAACTGTCGCCATATCTCGGAAAGATTGGTCATCTAAACTTAATGAAGCTTTATGGGCTTATAGGACCGCTTACAAGACACCCATAGGTACTACACCTTTCAAACTCGTTTATGGAAAATCTTGTCACCTACCAGTAGAACTAGAACACAAAGCTTATTGGGCAATTAGAACTCTCAATATAAACTATAATGCTGCAGGAGAAAAGCGAATCCTAGACATTAACGAATTAGAAGAATTAAGGTTAGATGCTTATGAGAATGCTAAGATATATAAAGAAAGAACTAAGCGATGGCATGATAAACGCCTATCTAGGAAAGAATTTAGTGTGGGAGACGTTGTACTCCTCTTTAATTCAAGACTTAGGCTCTTTCCTGGAAAATTAAAATCTAGATGGTCAGGACCCTTTGAAATAATTAAAGTATTCCCGAGTGGAGCAATAGAAATTAAGGGTAGGAATAGTGAACCATTCATAGTAAACGAACAACGTTTAAAACATTATCATAAAGTTGAAAATAAAGATTATGCGAATAATCTAAAGCTTTTAGAGTTGTCCACTAATTCCCCTGATTAATCTAAACTTAAGCATTACGTCAGGCTTTAGACGATAAAAACAGCGCTTAGTGGGAGGCAACCCATTTACTTATCAAATTATTTAAATTATTCTCTTTATCATTTTTATTATTTATTGTTTTACTATTTGTTTTGTCATTTTATAGTTTATTTTATATTACTATTATTGCCATTACATTATGCATTTCATTTTCTTATTTTTACCTTAAATCACTTTTTACAGATTTTCTAAAAGTCTTTTCCATTTTCCTTCTTCTCCTGATTTGTTTCCTCCATATTTGCACTTACCATGGCTAACCAACCAATTAACCATATGGAAACCAAATTTAGAGGTAGGAACCAAAGAATTAAATTTGAAGAGTTATCACAGAGGCAAATGGATTTGACCCTGTACCCGGATGATCGGACTATGGAAACCTTAGGAATACATGATAGCATTATGTACTTGCTTAACCGACTCGGATGGGAGAATTCATTGATCCAACATAAGTTTGTGACCTACCGCGAGCTCACTCTTGAGTTCCTTAGCTCCTTAATTTACTTACCTGAGCGCGGTTTTGGATTTAGGAAAGGATTTATTAGTTTCCGCCTGTTTGGAATAGAATATGACTTTAACCATAAAGAACTAGCTGACTTGTTAGGATTCCCTAGTGGACCATTTGCTTTTACTACCACACAGGTAGAATTGATGGATATTGAGCTAGATTTCTTTTGGGGGACTTTAACCGGAAACTACCAACCTGAACCAAATGGCATGAATAATGATGAGATCCATAATCCTGCTCTCCGTTACTTCCATAAATTCCTAGCCCACACATTCTTTGGAAAAGAAGAAAACATTACCGGAGTTTCTAAAGATGAAATATTTATTATGTCATGTTTTACTAATGGACAGCCTGTTAATGGTGTACCTTTCATGATGCAAACCTTCACCCGTATCCAAGAAGAACCTGAATTACCTATCTTAGTAGGAGGTCTTGTAACCATGATTGCTGATGCTTTAGGACTTAGGTACCAATTGCACAGGTGCAACCGTTTAGGTAACATCCGTCCTATGGATCTTAACTTCTGCTTCAATAGACATATCATAAGGAATTTAGGACATCCACCTTTTGAGTACCTAATCCGGAACGAGGTAGTAACCCTGTTTACCTTGCCTAACCATGCTAAAGTAAGTGTTCATAATAAGGATAACTGGCTTTATGAGTTAAACCCACCTGATTATCCACCCACTCCTGATACACCTCAGTCTTACAAGATAAAAGATGATACAATGACCGATGTCGAAACTGACCCTGAGACACCTCCTGGTTACCATGACATTGGCCACACTGAAGAAGTTTATGAAACCCCTGAAGTGAATCACGGAGATTATGCTAACAACTTACAAAACATCATGAACACTCTCAATGCCTACCAAACTGACATTAAATTATTTAAAGAAGACATTAAAAGCATGCGATTGGATATTATAGGATTGACTGACATAACCTGCGAACAGTTCTATCACTTGAATTCCGCCATCGAAGACTTGAAGAAACGCTTTTGATAATGTTATAAGTGATTTAGTTTATTTTCTCATTGTTTTCGTTTCTAGTTAGATTTATTTTTCGTAACAATTTCTTATCGTTTTTCCATTTATGTAATTTCATTTTCAAGTACTTTATGCAATGCATCTTTAATTCCAAAATTTCTCCATTTTTAGCAATTTATGTGTTTTTCATTCTATGCACTTTTATGCTTGTATTTATTCATTATATATACAAATCTCTCATGCCTTGCAAGTTATTGAATTACTGTGTTGAACTTATGCACTATGTGGTATCTATAAATTAATATGAGAGTTAGTGAAGAAAATACATTGATATAAATTATGTAAAACAAGTGAGAAAGTGTTTTTCTGGAAATTATTTAACGTAGCAAGCCTCACGGTCGTCACTGCCCCATAACGATCGTGACACGCTCATTTTGAGTGTCACGACCGTCGTACCCCTGTCACGACCGTGACGACCCTTATACCAGAATTCGTGAGAAACAGAACTGTTTCTCTTCGTGCCTCTCCTTCTTCTTCTCCATAACTTCCTAAAAAACTACCCATCTTCTTCTTAACCTCCGTAACCCCCCATTTACCATTTTTAATCTCATTAACCACCCATTATCACAACCTACTACATTCTCACTCTCCATCATTTATCCCGAATCAATTTTTTTCTCTCATTTTATCATTTTTTCACAAAAACTTCAAAAATCTTCATTCTTCACTCTAAGCTCTTGCATGCAATGGATTCTATCACTTTTAGAGAAGGTGATGCTGGAGAAACTCAGAGAGAACGATTTCTCCGATTCCAAAGCCGCGGTGTGCAACCTACGCGTTACATTGACACTGTGTGTTTGAGGGAACTCGGAATGCTAGCCAGTGTTACGAACCTGCTCCAAAAAGTCGGGCTCTGGGACCTTTGCAGTCAGCCTCAGCCAACCTTCGAACTTCTGACACTGGAGTTCTTAAGTTCTTTCAGTTACATCACCGGCACCGGTTCTTTGAGTCAGCTCACCGGTTTTGCGAAATTCAGATTGCATGGCCAAGAATTCAACCTCTCGCAAGACAGGATCGCCGAGTTGTTAGGCTTCCATCACGGAACTGAAGCTCATCGTCGCGTGCCCGATAACTTTAGTGAACAAGCTTTCACTTTATGGCACGATTTGACCAACACCCGTGCATCAGCCTTCCAAAGCCTCAACGCCACTCACATTCACAATCCGGCCATCCGCTACTTCCACCGAGTCATTTGCAACACCATCTTCGCTCGAGAAAGCAACCATAAGCTCAACTCCAAGGAGCTTCTATTCTTGCATTGTGCTCTTAATGACGAGCCGATCAATGCTGCCCCTTTCATGCTTTACCACATCCAGGCCATTGCACACAGAGGCTCCACCCCGTTCTTCATAGGCGGCATCGTCACCACCCTCGCCATTCAGTTGGGGCTTGGTGACGCGATTGCTAATCAGCCTCATCTAGCCGCAGAATACCTTACCAAGAGTTATTGCAGGTCCGCTCACCTGATTGCGCAGCGAGAGGATGGCAGGTATAGCCCTGTTGTCCATGGCACCATATTTCACCATATCACTCTGCCGTCCCGCGACCGCATCGACCCATCCAGCCGAGCCAACTGGCTCTTTGCTCTACCTGATGCTGCAGACCACGCTCCTATCCATGATCAGGCAGATCTCCCTGCGGATGAGATGCAGGACGCTATGGATGCAGGTGAGCCTGTCCAGGATATACCAGAGACATCTACCCGACAGCCTCCTGCACAGGACATTACACTTGAGGACGTCCTCCGTGCGATTCATCAGCAGAACCAGATGAATGCCGCACTGGAGCGAAGGCATAAGGAGCAGTACGACGCTTTGCTCGGCACTATTGCAGCGAACCAGGCAGCTACTAATGAGAGATTTGACGCGATTTTTGGCGAGTTAGCAGCCTTGCGTATCGACATCACTGGGACCACCAGCACCGGTTCTGATCCTGAAGCGACTCCTTCCAGACGCCGCTCCCGTACCAGAAGCCGACCCCGCGGTCCTCAGTAGCCATAGTTTTAGTTTCTCCTATGTTTGTTTTTAGTTTTTGTCGTTTGTACTGTACTTTGACCGCATTTATATCACAACATTGAGGACAATGTCTGATATAGTGTGGGAGAGGTACCTTTCATTTCCGTATTTTTCCCTTTTCGCATTTTTCCATTTCGTTGTATTTTCAATTCCATTGTATTTCCCTTTAGCAAGTTAATGAAGCGTGCAAAAAAAAAATCTTTATGATATTTTCTTTAGTTTCGAATTTTCCCGCTTACTTAGCCATAACCGAAAAATTTTAATTATTCGCATTACCCGACTTACCTACGAAATCGTAAATAGGAAGCCGAGAACGATTAAACAAGACCAATACAATCTTGACAACTTTGACTTCCTACTTAAGCGATTCCATCTCCGATTACCATTACGAGTACACTTCTAGTTTCAGTTCGAAAGTAACCCCGAGTAGTTTATACTAGCAGTCAGCACCGTCTGAACACAAACCACGTGGGGAGCCGATGAATATAAGCGTTTGATGCCTAATCAATAATGATCCTTCATATCTCGATGCAAAATGAAAAGAAATTGCACCAAAGTACACGGTCGCATATAAGAAACGAGAAATATGAGAAGGAGTCCATTGCGGGTTGGTTCAGGGGTACTGGTTCTGAACTCGGTAGGGCGTGCTACGGCTCGATCCCCCACAACCTCCAATTCGGATACAAAATGTAGGGTTACCACACTCGTGTACCAGACCCCGTGCTTAAAAAGGATCAAAGTCGCTAACCGACTACTCCACTACGTGCGTGCTAAGGCAAAGGGCTTAATGTGATTGCGCTAGAATGAAACCGGGCGAAATAAGATCGAAAAACTTTAGGTGAAATCGTAAAGTAATTGCCGATTGGCTCATTTAACGGGAAGTCGACGACATAGCTTGTTGCTTGTGTCATTAGTGTATCGGTAATGTTCTATCAAAGTATCGGATCATCCGACAAAAACGATCCCTCGTTTGATTTGTTAGGAGTATGCGTGAATAACATCTTGTCCGCCGATTTTCAACCGACTATTTGCTTGAGGACAAGCAAAGGTTTAAGTTTGGGGAAGTTTGATAACGAGAAAACGTATCGATTATATTGCTAAGTTTCATTGGCGTTTTATTGAATAATTATCGTTTTAACACTCGATTTCTCGAGTTTTTCTTACCGTTTTGCAGGTACACCATTATGTGGAGCTAAATCATGAATCAAGAGAAAAAGGAACAAAATCGGTCATAAAAAGATGAAGAAATGAAGCTTCCTGCAAAACTGCATATTTTGCAGCAGTCACGACCGTCACAAGGGTGTCACGACCGTGACACCCCAAAATGAGGCCTCACGACCGTGAGAGAAGTGTCACGACCGTGACAACGTATAATCTAGGTTTTTGACCAAGGCAACGTGAAGGCAGTACGTGAAGAAGTGGTTTCCTAAATTTTTGCCACTACCTACATTTTCTCCACAAAAATAGCAAGGCCCATTCCAATTGAAGCCCAAAAATCCAGCCCAATTGAAGTTCTATAAATAGCATCAAGTTCATGAAGAATAGACAGAGCATTTTTTCTATCAATTTCCTGCGGAAGCTCTGCCGAATTATTTTACAACCCTTTTATTTCAGCATTATTTTCAGTATTCTATTTTTATTGTATCCAAACCCAACCTATAACAATTTCCAACATCAGGAAATTGTTATAAAAATTACTTGTTTCTAAACCTTCAGATTTTTGCTTTATTTTCGATTTCCGCCAATTACTCCGAGCTTTCCGGTCTGTGGAAGAAGGAGTCTGCCATTTTATTGTTAACCAGGTTTTTATTATTTGCAATTTAATATTATGTTATTTATTTATTTTTCTGCCATGAATATTTTGTTTACTGTTTCTCTGCCTCTGTCTGGTTCAACAAAAATGAGTAGCTAAACACCTTAGGGCGGTATGTAGTTAGAACAAACTTAACCGGTAAAATATAACCGTAGGCTAAAAATAATTAATCACTTAACATTCTGGCTGACACTTTTTAAGTAAAAAGACTTTTTTGTTACGAGAGTAAGGAAAGAGTATTAGGTTAGGTCAAGACCACGAGAGTGTGAGATTTTAACCAGATAGCTAAAGTTAGGCATTTAAATTAAACACAGCGAGAGCGCTTTAAGATAAATTAGAATTACTTAGTTTCCAAAAATTACCTCTAAACACTTATGGGCTAGCGAGAGCAGGCATAGGGCTTTAGGGATAAGATCTGATATAAGACCACGAGAGTGTGAGTTGAGGGTATTTAAACTAGTAATCTCTACCGAATAGATTAAGTGAACATCTTAAATAAGCCTAGGTTAGATTGACCCACCTAAGTTAATATAATTACATACCGACCGCCTTAGAATTATTTAATTAAAACTTAAATTTTACTCCGCCTTTAATAGTCTTAAAAACCAACAAAAAATCGTGACAACCATTCGCCTTAGCTAAACTAGAAAGTTCATCTAGCACTAAGTAACCATAGAATCCCTGTGGATCGATAATCTTAAATATTACTTCGATAGGCTGTGCACTTGCAGTAAGATACCGCTAGACGCATAAGTAGACACGTCTTTAGCCCATCACTGGGGGATAAGAAAGATCACTGGAAGATCTTCCTAAAGATTTCTGTGGGGATACTACTGAGGATGACACTTGGTAACTCAGCTGGGGATATGAACACCCCTGGTGCTATTTGGAAGGTGTGCTGAGGAAACGGTGATTTGGCAGCCTTCTGGGGAGAAGCTTTCATGCCCCATGTTGCGCTTTGGATACCTGCAATCCTGTAAAGACAAAGAAACGCACAAGTACCCCGAGGTATCCCTTACTAGATTCAATCATAGGAGTTTAGACACTCCCGGGAGTCAATATATTTCCTGCAAGCATGTGGTTTAGGAAAGACGCATATGTACTTATGCAATCAATATATTGACGACATTGGACATTTTGCAAACGAAAATGAAATGCGCGAGACGAAATATGACTGAAAATCTGATTTTATTAATTTACGGGCCCTGAATTGGCAAGATACAGTCATAGAAACAAATCCCCTAAAATGAGGAGATTGTTTACAAATTGAGAAACAACAAGATGCTGGCAATGTTGATGACGCTTCAAGGAGCTTTCCTTTTTGCTATGACTCGTATGACATTGACATTCTTTTCGTCTTGCTTTCTGAAGAAGGCTGATTTTGACCGACGCTCGAACCTTTCGAAGCTTACCAAGTTGTAAGTGATACAGACGAATTCAGAATGCAGTTGTTCGCTTATTCCCTTATTTTGCGTGAATCGCCCTTTCGGGTTTTCAATCCACCGGGATACCCATTTTTGCCTGAGTTGTCCAATGCGGCTTTTCAACTCAGCGGGTGTACATTTTTTATTCATTTTCCCTTATTTTTCCCGAGTCTTTTATTCTGTTTTTGACTCGTCAGGATGCCCTATTTTTTCCTGGACTTACAATCTGTTTTTATGTCCAGCGGGTCATTTTATGCGAAGTATTTTTTAACTGCATCTGAATTCACAGGGGACAGGAAGTCTTCACCATCCATAGTACTGAGCATCAGTGCTCCACCGGAGAAAACTTTCTTTACTACGAATGGCCCTTCATAGTTCGGAGTCCACTTGCCCCTGTGGTCTGTATGAGGAGGGAGGAGTCTTTTCAGCACAAGATCTCCTACTTGGTACTCTCGGAGCCTGACTTTCTGATCAAAGGCTTTCTTCATTCTCTTATGATATAGCTGCCCATGACAAATTGCAGCCAACCTCTTCTCTTCAATCAGATTCAGTTGTTCGTATCGGGATCGGACCCACTCTGCTTCATTCAACTTGACATCCATTAGTACCCTCAGGGAGGGTAATTCAACTTCAACAGGTAGGACTGCCTCCATACCATACACGAGTTGATACGGCGTTGCCCCAGTGGATGTTCTGATTGACGTTCGGTACCCATGCAAGGCAAATGGTAGCATTTCGTGCCAGTCTTTGTAGGTGACCACCATCTTCTGTACAATTTTCTTGATATTCTTATTAGCTGCCTCTACAGCGCCATTCATCTTTGGCCTGTAAGGAGAATAATTGTGGTGTTGGATCTTGAAGTCCCGACATAGTTCTGCCATCATTTTATTGTTTAAGTTGGAACCATTATCAGTAATGATTCGCTCGGGAACTCCATACCGACAGATGATGTCTCTCTTCAGAAATCGGGCTACCACTTGTCTTGTAACATTTGCGTATGAAGCTGCTTCAACCCACTTGGTGAAATAATCAATGGCTACCAGGATGAATTTGTGGCCATTTGAAGCAGTCGGTTCAATCTTGCCAATCATATCAATGCCCCACATGGCAAAGGTCCAGGGTGAAGACATCACATTCAGAGGATTGGGAGGCACATGCACTTTATCCGCATAAATCTGGCATTTATGGCATTTTCTGGCATAGGCGCAACAGTCTGCATCCATTGTGATCCAGTAATAACCTGATCTTAACAACTTTTTAGCCATTGCATTCCCTCCCGCATGGGTACCAAAGGATCCTTCGTGCACTTCGTGCATTAACAAGTCTGCTTCTGTCCTATCAACGCATCTGAGGAGTACCATATCAAAGTTTCTCTTGTACAGGGAACCGTCAGTATTCAGGAAGAAACTACCAGCTAGCCTTCTTAATGTCTTCTTGTCATTGGAAGATGCCCCGGGTGGGTATGTTTGATCCTCCAAGAAGCATTTGATATCATGGAACCAAGGCTTATCATCTTTGACAACACCTGCTGAGAATACGTATGCTGGTCTGTCAAGTCTGGATACTGCAATCCGAGGCACAAAGTTGGCAGCCTGAACTTTGATCATGGATGAAATGGTAGCCAGAGCATCTGCAAACTGATTCTCGTCTCGAGGGATATACTCAAGCTTGACTGCCGTGAAGAAAGTCAACAACCTCCTTGTATAATCCCGATAAGGTATTAGATGATCCTGGTGAGTGTACCATTTGCAGTTGGTTTGGTTGATTACCAAAGCTGAATCTCCGAATACAGTTAAAGTCTTGATCCTGAGGTCAATGGCTTCCTCAAGACCCATAATACAAGCTTCGTATTCAGCTTCGTTGTTAGTGCAGTTGAAGGTGAGCTTTGCCGAGAAAGGCATATGAACTCCCTTAGGTGTAATGAGTACTGCACCAACACCACGACTATTCATATTAACATCCCCATCAAACATCATAGTCCATTCTTCTTCCGGGTCAGGCCCTTCAGTGTGAACAGGCTCTTCGTGATCTTTTGCTTTTATGAACATGATGTCTTCATCGGGGAAGTCAAATCTCATAGGCTGGTAATCATCAATGGGTTGCTCAGCAAGATATTCAGACAATACACTGCCCTTGATGGCCTTCCGAGATGTGTACTGGATGTCATATTCTGTGAGGATCATTTGCCATCTTGCAACCCGTCCGGTAAGTGCTGGCTTCTCAAAAATGTACTTAATTGGATCCATCTTCGAGATCAATAAAGTAGTGTGGGTTAACATATACTGTCTTAGTCGGCGAGCAGCCCACGCTAAAGCACAACAAGTATTCTCGAGCAGTGAATAACGTTGTTCACAGTCGGTAAACTTTTTGCTCAGGTAGTAAATTGCATACTCTTTTCGACCAGACTCGTCATGCTGGCCCAGCACACACCCCATTGATTCTTCTAATACTGTCAAGTACATGATTAGAGGTCTTCCTTCAACTGGAGGCATAAGGATTGGAGGCTCTTGTAAGTATTCCTTGATTTTGTCAAAATCCCTCTGGTAGTCTTCGTTCCACCTGACCGTTTGTTCTTTTCTTAACAGCTTGAATAAAGGCTCACAGGTTGCCGTAAGGTGAGATATGAACCGTGAAATGTAGTTCAATCTACCTAGAAACCCCCAAACTTCTTTTTCAGACTTTGGTGCAGGCATTTCTTGAATGGCTTTGACTTTGTCAGGGTCAACTTCAATCCCTTTCTCACTTACAATAAATCCCAGCAGCTTACCGGATCGCACCCCGAATGTGCATTTGTTGGGGTTTAACTTCAGTTGGTACTTCCTCAGACGCTTGAATAGCTTCAACAGATTTACCAGGTGGCCTTCTTCTGTGAGGGACTTGGCAATCATGTCATCCACATAACATTCAATTTCTTTGTGGATCATGTCATGGAATAATGTTACCATAGCCCGTTGATAAGTGGCACCAGCATTCTTCAGTCCGAATGGCATCACCTTATAACAGAATGTGCCCCAGGGTGTGATGAAAGTTGTCTTCTCCATGTCTTCAGGTGACATCTTGATCTGATTATATCCTGAAAACCCGTCCATGAAGGAGAACACCGAGAACTGAGCCGTATTATCAACCAATACATCAATGTGAGGTAATGGGAAGTCATCTTTCGGGCTGGCTCTGTTCAGGTCCCGGTAATTCACACACATTCTTACCTTGCCATCTTTCTTAGGCACATGTACAATATTAGCCACCCACGGCGGATAGCTAGTCACAGCAAGGAAACCGGCGTCCCACTGCTTTTGCACCTCCTCTTTTATCTTCATTGCCATATCCGGGCGAGTTCGGCGCAACTTCTGTTTCACTGGTGGGCAGTCCTCTTTTAGAGGTAGCTTATGCATGAAAATATCGGTGTCCAACCCTTGCATATCCTGATAAGACCAAGCAAAGACATCCACGTACTCACGAAGCATATCAATCAGTTGCTCCTTTACTGAATCTTGCAGGCGGGCCCCGATCTTAACCTCTTTCACGTCCTCATCCGTACCAAGATTAACCGTTTCGACCTCCTCCTGATGAGGAGTGATAACCTTCTCCTCTTGCCTTAACAACCTGGCTAGCTCTTCAGGTAGCTCATAATCTTCTTCAACCCCTTCATCAGCTTGATTGATTAGATTGTCAAAGTCATACGGAGTCATAGCAGTGTTGTTGTCGGTGCGATCTGGAGGGTATTTTCTGCAAGGGTTTAAATTGGTTTATTTTAGTGATCATTTTTTATCTTATTTTTAAAAAAAAGTGAAGTGAAGTTATTATTTTGGAAAACATTGCCATTTTATTTTTTGTACAAAAAGAAAAATGAAAAACAGTGAGCGGAAAAGGAAAAGACTCATTTGCAAAAGATGTCCGATATTCATTGATTAATCCATTTGCACAAAATTACAAGATGGCCCGATTACAAAATGAGTCTTGTCATCTTGGGCAAGATGCAAGACTTGATGCATGCTTAAAAATACAGGAAATAAAAATTACTCTGCGGGAGTAACCCTTATAATTTCCTTGGAATACCAGTTAAGGAATTGACTCCCCGAAATCCTTGGACGTATCCAGCTCTCCAGGTTGCGGTCGCTTTCCTCCTTGTCTTCCAAGTTGTTCAGAGCATCTGGGGTGAGCATTCCCCCGCTGACAAAATTGGGCTCTTTCGCAGCCTCTGATTGATCTTGTTGAGTTGGTCTGTAACCCAACCCAAATCTGTCTTCTTTCTTTTCCACGGGAAACAGCTTGCCCCAGCCTTGGGCAGTACCCTCTTCAACAACCTTCCGGGCTTGCCGGTATGACGTTATGGAGGTTCCCAGTACAGCAGATGCTTCATTTATGTTCAGGGCCTCAAACCCTTGGCTCATGGTTTCATGGATTTCTCCATCCATTTCAATATACTTATACGTAGCCAGATGGCTAACAAAGATGTCTTCTTCTCCACAGATGGTGATGATCTGGCCTTCCCACTCGAATTTCAGCTTTTGGTGAAGGGTAGACGTAACAGCGCCAACGACATGGATCCAGGGTCTACCCAACAAACAGCTGTAGGCCGGCTGAATGTCCATCACATAGAAGGTAGTTTTGAAGGTTTGCGGGCCAATCATCACAGGCAGATCAATCTCTCCAAGCACGTATCTTTTAGAGCCATCAAATGCTCTCAACACCAAATTACTTGGACGCAGTGCCAAACCATCATACTCCAACTTCACTAAGGCTTTCTTTGGTAGAACATTGAGTGAAGACCCAGTGTCCACCAGTACATGAGATAAAACAACACCTTTGCATTCCAAGGTGATATGTAAAGCCTTGTTGTGGTTACGTCCCTCTGTTGTTAAGTCAGCATTGGTGAAGCCCAGCCCATGGCTGGTATTGACATTTGCCACCACAGTTTCTAGCTGATTAACGGTAATCTCCTCTGGCACGTATGCTGCGTGCAGGACTTTCAATAATGCATTCCTGTGAGCTTCAGAACACATCAACAAAGATAATATGGAGATTTTTGAGGGAGTTTGGTGAAGCTGATCCACCACCTTGTAATCACTTCTCTTTATGATTCTCATGAACTCGTCTACATCTTGTTCAAAAGATGTCTTCTGAGCTTCTTTGACAGCTGGCTCTTCAAATATCACACTCTTTCCTTTTGCTTTGGCAGCAGCCTCTGCTTCAACATTAGGTCTTTGAGTTTGTGAGGAAAAAAGGCGTCCGCTTCTGGTGAAGCCTCCGCCTCCCCCAACATTATCAATTTGTGGAGAAGAGGTTGAAGAATCCAAAGTGATTTTCTCCCCGTTGCAGAAGAGATCAGAGCCATAATGCCAAGGTATGGCATTACTGCTTTCATAAGGAACTGGTCCGGGTACCGTAATGGTAACTGGACTCACTGCTGCAGAGGTGGGTACTGTAATAGTGTGCGGATCGTAGTAAATTGTGACTGGTGACCTGGCAGGAGGTGCCACTGCTTGTTGCTGAAAGTTGTTGTTTGGAGGAACATTTGATGGATCATAGTAGATGGTGACTGCTGAGACATCTTTATTAATTTTTGTAGGCGTTGTAGAAGATATAATGGATGTTGATGTTGTAGAAGAAATGATTGTTGAAACTTGATTTGTTGAAGTGATGGATGAAGCCATTGTTGATGATATTGATGAATCAGTTGGAATGATTGTTACTGCTGTTGTAGAAGAATCAGGAATTGTTGTCAAAGGAATTGCTGGATTTGTAGGCGCCGTTGTTGAGATCTGAAGGATACCATCCTTGATAAGACTATCTATGCCGCTTCTCAAATTATCACACCCGTTGACCGCAATGTTGCAATACCCACAACCGAGCTCACACCCGGGGAACACCTGGCACTCTAGAAGCTGAGCTTTAATTTCGACCAGAGGTGTTCGAATTTGTGCAACACTGGTGATCAAAGTAGAAGGTTTGTCTTCCTCAATGGCATTAATCCTTGGCCCACCATGATTAGGCATAGGATTTCTGTTGATATTTGGAGGAGGTGCGAAGTTGAGGCCTTTAGAATCCACCAGATCTTGCACTTTCATTTGCAATGCCCTGCACTTCTCCGTATTGTGGCCAGGTGCATTGGAATGGAAAGCACACATGGCGTTGACATCATAATTCTTCGGGAGATTGGAGGGATCTGGGGGTTCCAATGTCCTTAACTCAACCAAGTTAAGCTTCAGGAGTTGTGGCAATAAGGCAGCATAAGGCATCGGGATAAGATCAATCACCCTATTTGCCTGTGATGGTCTTTGCTGAAAGGGTCTTTGTTGTTGATTGCTGTTATTGTTGTTGTAGGTCCTTTGTGGCGGATACTGAACTTGCTGTTGGTAATGTGGTTGTTGTGGTTGTTGATATGTTGGTTGCTGAGGAATCGGAGCTGGAATAGTGACAGCTGCTACTGATCTGTGAACATACTGAGGTCTGCCCCTGCTGGCATGAATGGCGTTTGTCTCACCGGTCCTTCGAGGTCCCACAAAAGGCTTCCTGGGATTACTGGACGAACTTGCACCATTATCAGAAATTTTTCCCATTTTTAGCAGACTTTCAATTCTTTCACCGGCTATAACTACGTCTGCGAAGCTGGTGGAAGAAAAGGCAGTCAATCTATCAATATATGTTCCTTGCAGAGTATTCATGAACATGTTGGCCATTTCTCTTTCCGACATGGGTGGCTGGACAGCAGCAGCAAGCTGTCTCCACCTTTGGGCATATTCCCTGAAGCTTTCTCTGGAAGACTGAGACATTCCCATCAAGAGGGTCCTGTTAGGAGCCATGTCCAGATTGTATTGGTATTGTCTGATGAAAGCCTCTGTAAGGTCCTTCCAGCATCTGATAGTAGCTCTGGTCAAGTGTGAATACCACTCTCTTGAAGCCCCAGTCAAACTGTCTTCAAAATAGAACATCCACAGCTTTTCATCCATGGTATATGCTTTAAGTCTCCCCAGAAAAGACTGCAGGTGGGTTCATGGACAGGAGGTTCCATTGTATTTCTCGAAGCACGGAGGTTTGAACTTGTGGCGAATTCTTACCCCATCCACTAACCCCATATCCATTACATCGAAGCCCAAGGAGTTTTGAGACTCCAGAGATCTCAACTTCTCAGCAGTTTCATCAAACCTCCGGTCATAGACTTCATCTCCTGCTCCCATGACAGTAAATTGCTCCTCTTGGGGGTCTTCCTGTAAGATCCTCCCCCCATTAGTATTTCCTTGCACATTACCCGGGACATTGACTTCCGGATCTAGATGAGATCCAAATACAGGCGGATTAACATGAGGTTGTCCCCTCTCATTGTTACTTGTTCCTCCAGTCCCAGGATGAGGTTCCTCGGGAGTTTGCCTTTCTACCAATGCCCTTAGCCTTTCTTGGGTCTGAGCCAAACCAGTCATCACAGTCATGAATTGGGCCATTTGGTTTCTCATCTCCACCCTTTCATTAGCCATCTGGGTCCTGACCTCAGTCAGGTCTTGCTGCACTTGCTCCATTAGGATACCCGGAAGGTTGTTGCGAGTAGGATACCGGTGTGCACGGTTGACAGGGAACACTCTTCTGCGAGCAATATTTCCTGAAGTCTTAGCAAAGTTAGAAACAAATAAATATAAAACCTACAAAACAAAACAAAAGTTAGTATGCAATGCAGTATGCTTATTTGTTTTCCAAGGTATCCGGCTCGGTTCTTGGTTTTGACCTTTCCCAGACCTCGAGGAAGATGCTTTGATGTTGCTTGAGAAAAGAAAACCCAAATGGAAACAAACTAACAGATATCTTACAACTGGTAAATCATACATAGTTTGTTTTACATCACATGCCCCTGGGGGTCAAAATACATCAAAAGAAAAAGTACATAAAGTGGAAATGAACAACAAGCAAAGAAGTCAAACATCTAATCCAAACTCATCCTCCTTAACCTCCTTCAGAAGTGCCTCAGTCACTGGACCAGCTGGATGCTCTGTAATGGTCCTGATGAGGAGGTTCCTGGTGGCAACAGCAGTGGTCAGCTTCTTATGCCTGTCCTGGTCCTTTGATCTCTTCAAACCAGCCCTAAGCTTCAACTCTGAAATCTCCTTCTGTGCAGCCAACAAAGCTTCCTGCTGTTTCTTTTCATTGGCCTCTAACTGTTCAATCCTGGCTTGAATTCTCTTATCTTCTTGAGTACGGGCTTCAGTGATCCTGACCCACCTAGCCTGACTTTCTTGTAGATAGAGTTCAGTCCTAGCCTTCTGAAGCTTGGCCTATTTACAGGCATTCTTCAATATTTGCTCCCCAGCTCTTGATTTCTTGATGTAGTCCTCTGTTTTCTCAATCTTGGCCAGATGCTCCACCCTAAGCTTCTCCAACCTCTCAATGTCTAGATGACCATCACTCCTTTCCCAAAGAGTCTTCTTCAGAGCTTGAGACAGATTCTCATTCCTTTCCTTCAGTTTCTCAAATTCTTCCAGGCTGACAGTGGCTGTAGGTTGTACTGTAGAGGGTCCAGGTATGTCCTCAATGGTGAAAGGCATTCCAGTAATTTGAGCTCTAGCATGGGACCAGTCATAGTACTGAGCTGAAGCAACATTATTACACCTTCCAAGAATAGCCATCCCTTTTGTCTGGATGTTGTCCCAAGCCCAGGATGCTTGCCTGACAACAGCTGAATTTGGCTTTACTTCACAATACAGGGTCTCAGCTAAATCTTGCACTTTAGGAAGGTGAACCAAAGCATAGCCCAGTTGTCTTTTAAACAGCAAAGGATTGTAGTTGATGCAACCCTTTACTCCTATCAGAGGTACATTTGGGTATTGCCCACAACTGGTGATGATGTCCTTGCCTTTGGTGCTCTGGGTGCACCATCTGATGTCATCTGAAGTCAAAGCAATGAGCCTCTTAACCCAATTCTTCTGTTGGTGAAGATTCAGGAAGGCATCTGTCTTGGGTAGGTGTTTGAGCAGCCAAGTGTGAAACAAAGGAGCACAACAT
Source organism: Lathyrus aphaca (assembly GCA_963966055.1). Taxonomy (NCBI): domain Eukaryota; kingdom Viridiplantae; phylum Streptophyta; class Magnoliopsida; order Fabales; family Fabaceae; genus Lathyrus; species Lathyrus aphaca. The sequence goes on from OZ014521.1 coordinate 105,847,013, forward strand.
CTCACTAACTTCCCCCTTTGTTTCTCATTCCTCTGATGAATGGAGTAGTAGAAATCTCTCAACAGTGTGGGTACTGGGTTCTTCAGAAGGAAAAGATGAATGGCATTCTTGCTGATAAATTTGGGCTCATCTGCAAACAGTATAACTCCATATATGCTGAGGGCTAACAGTGCACAAACTGCCCTCCATTCTCCCAAAGAGGCCTTCAGGATGGCCTGAGAAATCAAGAAGTCTAAGTGCAAACCAGGGATCCCAGCTTTTGTTGTCATACTTTGCTCAATCAAAGCAGGCTCCAAGTACAGAGCTTTTGCCACTTCTCCATTGCTGGGAGAAGTCATCTCTGGGTTGAAAGGGACTCCACCCCTGACAGGTACTCCAATCAATGATGAAAATTCCTCTAGCAGAGGTCCTAGCTGAAAGTCTGGGAATGTGAAGCATCTCAAAGGAGGGTCATAAAACTGTAGGCAGGTGTGGATCATGCTCCTCTGAGAAGGGTCTAGGTCCATAACCATATTGTAACACGGTGGGAGAACTGACTTTAATTATGTTGCGGATAGCAAGAGTCGCCACCGACTTTTATTTTATCCAAAGGAAAGGCATAAAAGAACAGGAAAGACCTTCTTAAAAGATTTTTGGGTCCGGGGGGTAGGTTATGTAAAGGGAAGGTGTTAGCACCCTTTACATCCATGGTTATCCATGGGCTCTTAGTTACTTAGCTCACTTTAAAATGTTTTTGAAATGTGAAGTGTGTGAATAAAAATTTTCTTAAGAGTTTCATAATGATCCATGTACGGATGCGTAAAAAACCTTTGTTTTGAAAATTGTTTGAAATATGTGAAGTGTTTGAAATGTTTTGAAGAGTGAGCAAGTATCTAAGAGGAACCTACCCTAAGTTTAAGTCTTTTCTGTTCTTGAATCCTTTAAATGGTAAGACTATCCCTATTATTAAGGAATAGGTAGTCATTACCTTGGATGTATGGGACAAGTGAAGGGACATTGTTATTTAGGCAACTGTGGGGTGTATAAGCAATTCGAAGGGACTTTATCATCTTTATTTGAAAGGGACAAGATCATTACGAAGGTAACATTCGAAAGGGACTTGATCTTTTATTTGTTAAGGGACTAGATGATGTGAATTGGAGGGACTTTGCTTTATACACCCTACTTGACCTTTTGTTTAGGCAACATGAGAGATATCCCTAAGGAAGTGAGATGACGATCAAAGATCGACTTACGTGTGTGAGTGTATAATTTTAATATTTATCTTTTAAATTAAGTGATCTAAATTTATTTTACATTACAAGTATGTTTACACTCCCTATTTACTAACCATAGCATAAAATATAAATAATAAACATTATTAATAAATATTACACCAAGGAACAATTACATAATAATAATTAAGCAAAATTAAATATAATAAGCAAAATAAATAAATAATTATAATTGGGTTAGTGAAAATAATAATAATAAAAATACTACCAAATTAAATGGGGTTAGTAATAAATAAATATCACAAGAATATAATTAATAATAATAATGAAATAAACAAGAATATTATAATAATTAAAAATTCAATTTTATAAACAATTATTATTTAATATTAAAATATAAACAATTATACTAATTATTATAAAGTTTTAAGTTATGTGCAAATTATAAAAATTAAGTTAATTATGAGAATATTATGAAAATAAAATTATAATTACAAAAATTAAATTAACAATTTTTAAACATATAATAAAAATTATTTACATACAAAATTAAATTACAAAAAATTTATGTCATATTATCATATTAATAAAATTAAATTAAGAATTTTAATTTTTAAACATATTTATATACAAAATTAAATTATAAACAAATATTAAAATATACATGATTAAATAAAATAAAATTAACTATAATCATACTATTATATTTACAAAATTAAGAATTATAATAAAATTACATTTTTAATAGAAGCAAATTAGGGTTTGATTTAAAAATATTAAGATTTATTCATTAATTAAAATATAAGCAAGAATTAAAATATATAAATAATATTTACAATTAGGGTTTTTTTTAGAAAAATATTTTAGATTTTATAAAATTAGGGTTGATATATTTTTTAACCTAAATATAACCTCTAACCAACCCCACTGGTTTTATGTCCATATCATTTACCATTCTCGAGTTATGCCCTTTTGAAGTTGTTGACTTTTTGTTGACTTTCAAAAGGACCTATAATGTCTTAGCTCATACCTTCCAAATGAAGCATTTTTGGGATTTGCTTGTGAGACACAAAGTTGTAGAGAATTCAATTTACTTCAAAATGAGCTTTGGATGGAAAATTGGTGATGAAGCATGTGAAAGTTATGGCTGGTCAAAGTTCAGTTGACTTTTCCTGAGGAAACCCTAATTTAGAAACCTCTGATTCTTGATGATCTGAAATCTCCTTGATGAATCATGATCAACCCATGATCAAATGATGAATTTTACTTCATATACTTGATGTTAGCAAAAAATCATGAATTTTGACTTTGATTTGACCACAGTTGACCTCAGTTTGACTTTTTAACTGCTTTGACTGATTTTGACTTATCTGATCATCTGACTGAGCAAACCTTTGAGAAAAGTCTTGAAACTTGTCATGGGGGTTCTTAAACACATATAAGATGTTATGAAGCTCACTTTAAGTCTTGGAAGTCCATTTAGCCTGATTAAAGTCAAAACCCTAGTTTTGGATGCACTGCCTAGGAGGTGCATTGTCTGAGGGAATTGTCAACTCTTCTGACTATTTGTGAACTTTGTGAACCTTGTGAACCATCATAAAATGTCTTGTGAACCTTGTGAACCTCATGGGAGATCTTGTGAACCTTGTGAACCTCATGGGAGGTCTTGTGAACCTTGTGAACCTCATGGGAGGTCTTGTGAACCTTGTGAACCTCATAAAGTATCTTGTAGACTTCATGAACCTCATGAAAGGTCTTGTAAGTATTGTGAACCTTGTGAACCTCATAAAGTGTCTTGTAAACTTTATGAACCTCATGAGAGGTCTTGTGAACCTTGTGAACCTCTTAGTACACAAAGCCTTGTATTGTGAGGGCAAATTTTGGGGTGCAACAGCTGCCCCTGTTCAATTTTCTGAAATATGAGGGGTTAGATTGGTATATTTGCCAGTCGTGACCTGGAAGGTTGAAGGGGATTGAACACAAAAGCCCAAAAATTTGCACTCACCGGTGCGTAGAGTAGTATTGATGACTGGTTGTATATGCTTGAGTGGGCTTAAAGATGCCACTTGGAGAAAAGCTCTTCAAATACATTTCTTGGAGGATAAAGCAGTCCAAAATATGAAGATATAATGATAGCTTTCAGGAAGATAAACAACGTCCTGAGGTAATGGTGATAGCTTTCAGGAAGATTAACAACGTCCCGAGGTGGTGGTATGCTTTCAGAAGGATAAACAACATTCTAAGGAAATGATATGCTTTCAGGAGGATAAACAACGTCCTGAGGTAGTGGTAATAGCTTTCAGGAAGATAAACAACGTCCTGAGGAAATGATATGCTTTCAGAAGGATAAACAACGTTCTGAGGTAATAATATAACTTTTGGGAGGATAAACAACGGCCCAATAGTCATGATATGCTTTCAGGAGGATAAACAACGTCCTGAGGTGGTGGTAATAGCTTTCAGGAAGATAAACAACGTCCTGAGGAAATGATATGCTTTCAGGAGGATAAACAACGTCCTGAGGTAGTGGTAATAGCTTTCAGGAAGATAAACAATGTCCTGAGGAAATGATATGCTTTCAGAAGGATAAACAACGTTATGAGGTAATAATATGCTTTCAGGAGGATAACAACGTCCTGAGGGAATGATGTAACCTTTGGGAAGATAAACAACGGCCCAAAGTCATGATATGCTTTCAGGAGGATAAACAACATCCTGAGGTGATGATATGCTTTCAGAAGGATGAACAACGTTCTGAGGTATAAGAAGCTTTCAGGAGGATAAACAACGTCCTGAGGAAGTGATAACTTTTGGGAAGATAAACAACGTCCCAATAGTCACCATTTGTTGATAAAATTTGTCTGCTGGAGAATTAACCTAAAAACAAGGTAGCATTCTGTATGATAATATTAGCTTATGTATTATGTATGTATGTAAGATATGATGCACTTAGGTAATGTATTGTATATTTATGTGTATGTATGTTATGGTATGATGTAAATGACGTATGTATGATATGATGCTGCCTGAAGCGTCTGGATATCTTCGTATAACAACTGCTGGCCAGGGAAAATAAATCCCGATTCGTTGCTGAAGAATATGAGGAACTCGTTCCCGTCTTGTTTGATAATATATTATACATAACCTCCCGTCTTCGTTTGATAGTAGGGTATACATAACCTCCCGTCTGCTGGGGATAGCAAGGTATACATAACCTCCTGTCTTCGTTCGTCGTACTCCTATTGGAAAGTAAATTCCCGAATATCCGTATGAGGATAAAAGAGATGGATATAAATTCCAGGGGAGATATGACTTGAAGTACTTCATGAAGATGGATTTGCCCTACTGGGGATTTGTAGTTGTCTTGTAGAGATGAACCGGCAAAGCTTCGTTGAAATCCTTCCCTCGTTCGTCCTTAGTAAATACTATTACTGCATTTTCATGCATTTCTGGTAAACATCAATCATATTAAGCATACATGCATTTCTGGTAAACATCAATCATATTCACAAGCATACATACATTCAAGCACAACCAATGGACGTTTCGCTTATGTAAATAGGGTAAAAGTAAATCTGGATTCAAAAATGGAATTTTATTCATATTAAAAAGTGACCCATACATGGGTAGGTTTGTACAAGGAGACATAAACCCTAGTAAGAGGATTTTGTCATGAAATTTTACAAAACAAGGAGAATCAGCTATGTGAGAAATAATCCTATTGAGTCTCAATTCTACTATTGCCATTATCTTCAAGTATCTCATCTTTTGCTGTCGAGACGAAAACGATTGGATTGAGCTTTATCTGTTCGAGCTTGAGTAAATAGTACAACTGGTTACAGTTTTATGGGTGATCCAAACGAGACATAGTCATACGCTTTAATCCCTAACTTTTGCCTAGATTTCCCTTTCAGGTTTTCAATCCACCGGGATACCCTTTTTTGCCCAAGTCGCCTTTTCAGGTTTTCGACTTGCCGGGTGTACATTTTATATATATATATCCCTAATTTTTGCCCAAACCCTTTTGGTTTTCCGGGATGCCCTTATTTTTGCCTAGGCCTGTCAACCTAGCGGGTCTCTTTTCATGCGTAGTATTTTTTAACTATGTCTGCGTTTACAGGCTGTGGAAAGTCTTCACCATCCATAGTAGTAAGTATCATGGCACCTCCTGAGAATACTGTCTTGACTACAAATGGTCCTTCATATGTAGGAGTCCATTTGCCCCTAGGATCACCCTGTGGTAATATGATACGCTTAATTACCAAGTCACCAGCCTGATATACCTTAGGTTTAACCTTCTTGTTAAAAGCTTTGATCATTCGTTTCTGGTACATCTGGCCATGACAAACTGCTGCTAACCTCTTCTCGTCAATCAAATTTATCTGGTCCAGTCGAGTCTGAATCCCCTCATCTTCATCCAAGCCTGCATCCTTCATAATTCTCAAGGAAGGAATCTGAACTTCAATGGGCAGAACTGCTTCCATACCGTAGACTAAGGAGAATGGGGTTGCCCCTATTGAAGTACGTATTGTAGTACGATAACCATGAAGAGCAAATGGTAACATCTCATGCCAATCCTTATAAGTAACAGTCATCTTCTGTATAATCTTCTTAATATTCTTGTTAGCAGCTTCAACTGCCCCATTCATCTTTGGACGATACGGAGAAGAGTTGTGATGCTTAATCTTGAATTGCATGCAGAGATCAGTAATCATAGTGTTGTTCAGATTAGAGCCATTGTCAGTAATAATGCTTTCAGGGATGCCATACCTACATATGAGATTATTTTTGATGAATCGTGCCACAACATTCTTGGTAACAGATGCAAATGAAGCTGCCTCCACCCACTTCGTGAAATAATCAATAGCAACCAGGATGAAACGATGCCCATTAGAAGCAGTAGGCTTGATCTCACCAATCATATCAATGCCCCACATAGCAAAAGGCCAAGGAGCAGTCAACACATTCAAAGGTGATGGAGGTATGTGTACTTTATCAGCATAGATTTGACATTTGTGACATGTTCTGGAGTGTTGATAGCAATCAGCTTCCATGGTAGACCAATAGTAACCTGCTCTCAATATCTTCTTTGCCATAGTATGACCGCTAGAATGAGTGCCAAAGATCCCATCATGCATATCTTCCATAATCTCTATTGCTTCCTTCTTATCCACACAGCGAAGCATAGTTCCATCTTGATTGCGCTTGTACAAAATCCCATTACTCAAAAAGAACTTAGCAGAAAACCTTCTCAGAAACTTCCTATCTTTGACAGATGCCCCTTCAGGGAACTCCTGAGCTTCAAGATATCTTTTTACTTCATAGAACCAAGGCTTCTCCTCTACCCCTTCTGTGCCAATCTCATTGCAGTATGCAGGCTTTTCAAACCTATCAATAGTAATGTTGGGAGCTTCATCATCCCAACTGATCTCAAACATAGATGCCATGGTAGCTAATGCATCTGCCAACTGATTCTCTCTTCATGGAATATGTCCAAAGGTAATCTCTTTGAAATGTGGGATCAAAGACAACACATGCTCTCTGTAAGGAATGAGATTATCATGCTTGGTATCCCAATCTCCTTTAATCTGACTTACTACCAGGGTTGAATCTCCATACACATCAAGGAACTGAATCTTCATATCAATAGCAGCTTTAATACCCAGGATACATGCCTCATACTCAGCCATGTTATTGGTACAATAGAAACAAAGTCTGGCAGTAATCGGGGTATGACAACCTTCAGGGGAACTGATCACAACACCAACACCATTACCAAGTGCATTAGAGGCACCATCAAAAACCATAGTCCATCGGGATCCTTGTTCAGGTCCGTCATATTGTCCAGGTTCTTTGGTAATAATCATAATGTCTTCATCGGGGAACTCAAAACTCATTGACTGGTAATCATCTACTGCTTGATGAGCCAAATGATCAGCCACAACACTTCCTTTAATGGCCTTCTGAGTAGTATACTGTATATCATATTCTGTCAATATCATTTGCCATCTTGCAATTCTTCCGGAGAGAGCAGGTTTCTCAAATATGTACTTGATTGGATCCATCTTTGAAATCAACAAGGTAGTATGGGTCAACATATACTGTCTTAGTCGGCGAGCAGCCCATGCCAAAGCGCAGCAAGTTTTCTCGAGCAGTGAGTATCTTGTTTCACAGTCGGTAAACTTTTTGCTATGGTAGTATATTGCCTGCTCTTTTCGACCAGACTCGTCATGTTGCCCCAACACACACCCCATTGAGTTGTCTAATACTGTTAAGTACATAATCAAGGGTCTTCCATCAACTGGTGGCATCAAAATGGGTGGTTCCAGCAGATACTTCTTGATTTCATCAAAGGCAGTTTGGCACTCGTCATTCCATTCCATCACCTGATCTTTCTTCAACAACTTGAAGATTGGCTCACAGATGGCAGTTAATTGGGAAATAAATCTTGCAATGTAATTCAATTTTCCCAAGAAACCTCTAACTTCCTTCTCAGTACGGGGAGCTGGCATCTCTCGTATAGCTTTCACTTTTTCAGGATCTACTTCAATACCTTTTCCACTGACAATGAAACCCAGGAGCTTACCAGATCTAACTCCAAAAGTGCACTTGTTTGGGTTCAATCTCAACTTGTATTTCTTCAATCTCTCAAACAACTTATGCAGGTGATCAAGATGTTCTTCTTCATTCTGAGATCTGGCTATCATATCATCCACATATACCTCTATCTCATGGTGAATCATATCATGGAACAAAGCCACCATAGCACGCTGATATGTTGCCCCTGCATTCTTCAAACCAAATGGCATCACTTTATAACAAAAAGTGCCCCACTGTGTAACAAATGTTGTCTTCTCCATATCTTCAGGTGCCATCTTGATCTGATTGTAACCAGAGAAACCATCCATAAAAGAGAATACCTTATGCTGAGCAGTGTTGTCTACCAGAACATCAATATGAGGAAGTGGAAAGTCATCTTTGGGGCTGGCCTTGTTCAAATCTCTGAAGTCCACACACATACGTACCTTACCATCTTTCTTAGGTACCGGCACCACATTTGCAACCCACTGAGGATAAGAAGTCACAGCTAAGAACCCTGCATCAAACTGTTTCATTACCTCTGCTTTAATCTTCTCTGACATTTCAGGACGCATGCGACGAACCTTCTGCTTCTTTGGACGACAATCTTCTTTTACCGGTAAACGGTGAACCACAATGTCTGTATCCAACCCTGGCATATCTTCATAGGACCAAGCAAAGATCTCCACATAATCACGCAGCATCTGAATCAATCTGCTTTTGACACTATCCTCTAATTCAGCCCCTATCTTGACTTCTTTCCTGTTTTCTTCAGTTCCCAAATTCACAACTTCGACTGGCTCTTCATGTGGCTGTATAGCTTTCTCTTCTTGTTGTAACAACCTAGCAAGCTCTACAGGTACTTCACAATCGTCCTCATTTCCGTCTTCAGTTTGATAGATCGGATTCTCGAAATCATAATTGGCAATAGTAGAACTGTTATCAACAGGATCCAGAGTGGATGAGGATCTGCATTTTAGTGATGTGGGTGTGTGTAAGAACACATAGCCGATGAAGCAAAAATAAAAGAAAGACAAGGAACACAATTTTTACGAAAACGAAACGTCCACTGATTTTTATTGAATGAAATATGCAAATGAAATGACAGCCCGTAACAAGCACACCATTGTGCCCCGGGTAAGGCACAAGGCTTGAGAGTTTTAATTGTTCAAGAAATTACAAACTTAAAAGCAACAACACAGTAATAGTATTTACTCCTGACTAAAGGAGATAGGAATAACATCTTCAGCTCTCCAGTTATTGAGCCCAGCACCCACAGTAGGAAAAATCCAAGCATCCAGGTTGTATTCTTCATCATAGTCACCTACAACATTGATCTGGTTCTTCATAACCCCCTGATTGGTGATACGAACAGCACGAGCACGACGAACAGCCTTCTGGGACTCTGCAGTGAAACCCAAACCAAATTTGTCAGACTTGTACGGAATATCAGGAAGCTGACCCCAAATAGTACAACCACCTTCATCCACCACAGCTCTAGCATCTTTAAGGGAGGCCATTGTTGGAGGTATTCTGGTGACCACATGAACTTTCTTGACTACAGGAGGAGCTTCATAATCATTAACAATCCAAGGAACCACTTCAAATGTCTGACATGGAGTTTCAACATATTCACCTTCCACTTCTAGATACTTAAAGGTGTTCACATGGCTAACAAAATATTCTTCCTCTCCATAGACATTAACAACCTTTCCTTCCACCGGATATCTCAACTTCTGATGTAATGTAGAGGTTACAGCACCTGCCCCATGGATCCAGGGACGTCCCAGCAAACAAGAATACGACGGACGAATATCCATAACATAAAAGGTAGCATTGAAAACGTGAGAACCAACTTTGATTGGGAGATCAATTTCTCCATGCACCACTCTTCTAGAACCGTCAAAAGCCTTCACCACTATGTTACTGGGTTTCAACACAGCATCTTCAGGACTCAGCTTATTCAGGACTTCTTTGGGCAACACATTCAGAGAGGAACCATTGTCTATCAACACATGTGACAGGGTAGTGCCCCTGCATTCAATGGAGATATGCAGAGCCCTGTTATGATCCCTCTTGGCAGGAGTCAAATCAGCATCAGAGAAACCTAACCCATTATCATAGGTCAGGTGGGCAACACAATTCTCAAACTGGTCAACAGAAATTGCATTGGGTACATGAGCAGTCTTCAGAAACTTAATCAAAGCTTTGGCATGAGCTTCAGAACATAACAACAAAGACAGCATGGAAATCTTGGAGGGAGTGTGCCCCAACTGATCAACAATGTCATAATCACTCTTACGAATGATCTTCAATACTTCTTCCATCTGCTTAGCAAGATCATCAGCAGCCGGCACATCAGTAGGTACAGGTTCAATAACAGGACCTTTGCCCCGAGCATCAGTGGTGGAGGTAACAGCTGGAGTAACTGCATTCTTAGAGGTAACTGGAGGAGAGAAAACTCTTCCGCTTCGTGTGATCTTACTGGATCCAGCAATATTATCAACATCAATAGGCATATCAACTAAGGGTTCTTGCTTAACACCATGGATATAAACATCAGACCCATAATGCCAAGGCATAGCTTTATCAGACGTATACGGAATAGGACCAGGAGTGGTAATGACCAGAGGAGCCACTCTAGCTTCAGCAACAATCTTCACAGGGCCTTCAGCAGTAATCTTAATTGGACCCTTATGAGTGATTTTAACAGGACCTTTGGAAGTGATCCTTATCGGTACTTTATCAACCATATCAACCTCTTCAATCTTCCTACCTTTAGTAATATGATCCACCATACTCTCTACAGAAGATGGAGTCCTCTCAAACACTATGGTGTATTTATCCATGAGACGTTGAATTCCATCTCTCAATCTCCAGCAACTATCCGGCTTATAGGTACAATACAAACAATCTTCACGACAACCTGGAAAGAACCCAGCTTGTACTAGCTTCTTCTTGATAACAGACAATGGTGTGGTCAACTCTGCAACTGAATAAATATGTAAATCTTCATCAATTGCATTGACAGTCTTCTCATGATTTGGCATGGGAGCAGTGATCACATTTGGAGTACCCGGAGGGTCAAACTCAATTTCTCCAGCCTCAATCATATCTTGAATTTTGTTCTTCAAGACCCAGCAGCTATTAGTATCATGTCCTTGACAGTTTGAATGATATGCACATCGTGCATTGGGATTGTACCTGGGTGAGGTAACATTAGGATTCTGAGGAGCCTCTTTCAGAGTGATAAGTTCAGCCTTCAACAAGTGTTGCAATGCCTGAGCCATTGACATGTTGATCTTAGTGAACTGTCTTCTAGCCCTCTGTTGGTTGCCCTGTGGCTGCTCTGGTGTTGTAGGAGTTGGATTTGAAATATGAACTGCACTCACAGACTGATGCCTTCTATTACGATCAGGTTGACCATAAACAGCATTTGACTCTTTCTTCCCACTGGGAGGCTTCTTTGCAGCACCTGATGAAGAAGCACCCACTTGAATCTTACCACTCCTGATACCACTCTCTACACGCTCTCCTGTCATTATCAACTCAGTGAAACCAGATGATGAGCTTCCAATGAGATGACTGTAAAATGGACCATTCAACGTACACATGGACATATCAACTAGTTCCCTGTCATTCAAAGGTGGTTGCACTCTTCCAGCCAAGTCTCTCCACTTCTGAGCATACTCCTTGAAGCTTTCTTTTGCACCCATAGACATGCTTTGCAGCTGCATGCGAGTGGGAGCTAAATCAGCATTGTATTGATACTGCTTATAGAAGGCTTCAGCAAGATCATTCCAATCCCGGATGTTGACACTCTCCAACTGATAGTACCATTCCAATTGAGCTCCAGATAAGCTCTCTTGGAAGAAATGGATCCACAACTTTTTGTCAGCAGTATGGGGTTGGATTCTCCTGACATAAGATCTCAGATGCAGCTTGGGACAAGAGACCCCATCATAAACAACAAAAGTAGGAACCTTGAAACCAATGGGTATGACTACCCCAGATATCAGACTCAAATCTTCAAAATCCAGCCCAGAAGACTTCTGCAACTCCATAGCATCCATTCTATCCACCAGCATCTTGAATTTGTCTTCATTAGGCTCATGGTAGTAATTAGCCTCAGAATCAGAGTCCCCCATAGTGTTGTGGAGACTGCCTCCCTCTTTATCAGACTCTTCAGACTCATAGTCTTCAACCTGTTCTTTGGTCTTGACAGGACCTCTGAACCTTCTTCCCATATTGATCAGGCCACCTAACCTCCTAGTCTTCTTAGTCTTCTTGGCCAGCAGTGTCTTCAATTCATCCTGCCCCTTGGACAAGTTCAGGATCAACTCTTGGAACTGTGCATTCTGTGCCTGGAGATCCTTAACTGTTTGTTCAAGAGCCATTGCTGAAATAAACAGCGAGAAGGTGAGAAACCTGTGCACAAGAAACCTGTGATGCAATGATATGGAATGTAAATGTATATGCAATGTTTTCAAGGACCGTAGGATTTAAATTTTCTTAAACAAACAAGAAGGTAAACTTTTATTAGTAATAAATTTGTTTTGCCTCTTGGGCTTACAAAAAATGAAATGTAATAAATACAAGAGATGGGGTTTTAAGTCTCCCATGGACGTTTCCTCTTTGTGTTGAGGTATGAGTTGAGATTCCGTTCCTCGTGAAGTTGCTTCGTTAGTTCCAGGATTCTTTCTTGGCTTGCTTTGTAATGAGCCTCGAAAGTATCCCTTTGCTCCTTCAGCTGGATCTAGGATCTTTGTAAGTCTTCCATGTCAGTAGGCATGTCTGGGTGAAGGATGGTATAAGCAGTGTCTCCTTCAGCAACAGGTTCCATGGTAACTGGCAGGATAGCAGGATATGGCATCATGAGAGTCTGAGCACGAGATCGCACCCATCTGAGATAAGCTTCCATAGGAATAGTGTACTTAGGCTCCAGAGTATTGCTGTCAACCTTGTTCACTTTTCCCCATGCTCGTATGAATATCTGACGGTAACCTTGCACATCGTTGTCATAGTCAAACACAATGCCTTGAATTAACATGTCATGTGGACCATCACTCCGAGCATAACCAAATTGTCGTAAAGCTAGTGAAGGGTTGTAAGTAATGCCTCCTCTTATGCCTAGAAGTGGCACATTAGGAAACTCCCCACAACGGTCAATGATAGTGACATTCTCCATAGATCTGGAGCACCAATGAATATCTGAATGCGAGAGTGACATAATCCTTTTGGACCATCTGAACCCTTGCTCATTCTTCATCACTGATCGAGGAAGGTGAGAAATAAACCACCTAGATAGCAAAGGTATTCAACACATCAAAGTTCCTCTTGCCCTTGTAGTACGGGTATGAAGAGAATGCAGGATGTCTCCAAGCAATGTAGGCACTGGATTGTGACTCAGGAATATGTTGATGGCATGAACATCTATGAACTGATCAGGATTGGGGAACAATACTAAGCCATAAATCAACAAGGCTAAGATCTCCTCAAAAGCATCATAGCTCATAGCCTTCAAGAACACTTGAGCCTTCTCTATCAACACCTTAGCAAGAATACCCTTGACTACGCTTCTCGTTTCTAGAACAATGTCAGACTTCTTCAGATGTAGAGCTGCAGCAATAACCTCAGGTTTAGGCTCTTTTTCCAAACCTGTGAATGGTTTCTGATCAAGAACAGGTATACCCAGAAGTTTAGAGAACTCTTCCATTGTAGGAACCAGCTGGTAGTCGGGGAATGTGAAGCAATGGTGCTTAGGATCAAAGAACTGAAACAGGACACTCATCATGTCTTCATTGAACCCTGAGGTAACTAGATCCAGTAAGTAACCATGTCTCTTGATGAACCGGGAGTTATCAGACACTTGAGAAACCAACTCCTTAAGCTTAGGAGGTATGCCTACAAAGTTGATCCTGATAGTGTTTCTACGAGCAGAAGCCATGACCTGCAACAAAGAACAAAGATAAATCCTTTGGTCCTTGAAATGGTTAGTGAAAATGTTATGCTTATGATGCATGATGATGTCATGATGTTATGCTCAATCACAAACATGTGGCACACACAAGCAAGTCACACAATAGCCATAGGTTTGAAGGCTTGCATGAGGTTTAAAGGTAAGTACCCTCCCCTGAAGTTAGTTGGTTCATCCTGTCCTACAAAGTAACCATGTTCTAAGGGATCTCAATATCATTGATCCTTCACAAGGGTGGTTGTTTAGTAGGCAACTTACTTGCCAACCAAAACCCTCCAAGTTTAGAATCTCAATGAGTGTAGCATCGAGTATCAACCAACTTCAGTCTTCACCAAAGCCGGTTATCTCACTACTTTCTAAAGGCCAAGATGGGATGATTAGGGTTCTAAAAGTTAGTTAGTGCATTGACAACATATGGCAGCCTCATATTATCCTCAACTTTACTTAAGGAACATAAGCACCAACCAAGAAGTCACACTAACTATGGCCACCAGATCAACCATATCGGTATACGCCGTACAATTTCCTTGGTCTATTGCCATTTACCTAAGGTACACTAGATCCGGGTTAGGATCTTTCACACATAAGAGCACCCCAACAGATAAGTATAAAGCAAACAAGGCAAACAATTTTAAAGTGATCTAATTCCTAAGGGTACCCCTCTTTTATTAAGTCCCCAGCAGAGTCGCCAGTTCTGTAACACGGTGGGAGAACTGACTTTAATTATGTTGCGGATAGCAAGAGTTGCAACCGACTTTTATTTTATCCAAAGGAAAGGCATAAAAGAACAGGAAAGACCTTTTTAAAAGATTTTTGGGTCCGGGGGGTAGGTTATGTAAAAGGAAGGTGTTAGCACCCTTTACATCCATGGTTATCCATGGGCTCTTAGTTACTTAGCTCACTTTAAAATGTTTTTGAAATGTGAAGTGTGTGAATAAAAATTTTCTTAAGAGTTTCATAATGATCCATGTACGGATGCGTAAAAAACCTTTGTTTTGAAAATTGTTTGAAATATGTGAAGTGTTTGAAATGTTTTGAAGAGTGAGCAAGTATCTAAGAGGAACCTACCCTAAGTTTAAGTCTTTTCTGTTCTTGAATCCTTTAAATGGTAAGACTATCCCTATTATTAAGGAATAGGTAGTCATTACCTTGGATGTATGGGACAAGTGAAGGGACATTGTTATTTAGGCAACTGTGGGGTGTATAAGCAATTCGAAGGGACTTTATCATCTTTATTCGAAAGGGACAAGATCATTACGAAGGCAACATTCGAAAGGGACTTGATCTTTTATTTGTTAAGGGACTAGATGATGTGAATTGGAGGGACTTTGCTTTATACACCCTACTTGACCTTTTGTTTAGGCAACATGAGAGATATCCCTAAGGAAGTGAGATGGCGATCAAAGATCGACTTACGTGTGTGAGTGTATAATTTTAATATTTATCTTTTAAATTAAGTGATCTAAATTTATTTTACATTACAAGTATGTTTACACTCCCTATTTACTAACCATAGCATAAAATATAAATAATAAACATTATTAATAAATATTACACCAAGGAACAATTACATAATAATAATTAAGCAAAATTAAATATAATAAGCAAAATAAATAAATAATTATAATTGGGTTAGTGAAAATAATAATAATAAAAATACTACCAAATTAAATGGGGTTAGTAATACATAAATATCACAAGAATATAATTAATAATAATAATGAAATAAACAAGAATATTATAATAATTAAAAATTCAATTTTATAAACAATTATTATTTAATATTAAAATATAAACAATTATACTAATTATTATAAAGTTTTAAGTTATGTGCAAATTATAAAAATTAAGTTAATTATGAGAATATTATGAAAATAAAATTATAATTACAAAAATTAAATTAACAATTTTTAAACATATAATAAAAATTATTTACATGCAAAATTAAATTACAAACAATTTATGTCATATTATCTTATTAATAAAATTAAATTAAGAATTTTAATTTTTAAACATATTTATATACAAAATTAAATTATAAACAAATATTAAAATATACATGATTAAATAAAATAAAATTAACTATAATCATACTATTATATTTACAAAATTAAGAATTATAATAAAATTACATTTTTAATAGAAGCAAATTAGGGTTTGATTTAAAAATATTAAGATTTATTCATTAATTAAAATATAAGCAAGAATTAAAATATATAAATAATATTTACAATTAGGGTTTTTTTTAGAAAAATATTTTAGATTTTATAAAATTAGGGTTGATATATTTTTTAACCTAAATATAACTAATTTATTTATACAAATCAAATAACATTAATAATATATAATAAAATAGTTTTAATAATAAAGTTTTAATTTTTAAAAATACAAGCTTAGAATTTATTTACAAGAAATAATATACATTTTATTTTTTTTAAACATTTTTTAATTTACTAAATTAATTAAACAAACAAAAATAAGAATTAAATAAGACAAGAAGAAAAGGGGATAAAAAAACTTACCTGGGGCTGAGATTCGAACCCAGGCCCTAGGCTTTGAAATCTCAAGACCAACAGCAACACCACCAGGCCAAGCGCGCGCTGGCGTTAAAATCTGGAGTCTAACTCCTTTTGTTATCAACCTGCGAAAAATCCAGAAAAAACAAACAAAACAAAATGGCCTGGGGGATTCGAACCCAAGACCATCCATACAATATACACGCGCAATCACCAACTGAGCCAGCCAACCAATTCTGATGAAATACAACCAATATAAAATAAAATATTATAACGAATTTTAAAATATAATTTTGGCGCGCTGTGGATCATCTTCAACCTTGGGATTTCGCAGGTTTTCCTGCGAAATTTGCTGGGAAATCTCCTGCGATTTCTCTAGCGCTTTTGAACCTGCGAATTCCATACATCATCACACAAGCACAATTTCATCAAATTGATTACACCAATATGATACAAACAGTTCATTGAGTTGATTTATGGTCTCAAAATTCATTTATATCCATTAAATTAGAAAACCCTAAATTATAAGTTATAAACCCTAGAATGGCATCTAACGATTTAAACACTGTTTCTCCAATATTTTTGCCCAGAATCCATCACAAGCTTCAACTAAACATGAATCAACAAACAAAATTAGTGTGCAATGCATAAATAGTGTGAATCGAAAATTTGAAAACCAAGAACAAACGAGATTCGGTTTGAGCAATATGTAATGATTTGGATGCGAATGATGATTGGTTTCGACTCAATGAAACTTAGTGAACATTCTTGTGTCCTCAAAATACCTTGAAACCTCTTGAATGGATGAAACCGAAAATTGATTTTTTGGATGATTTTTGAAATTTGAAACTTACACTTTGAGGCTGAAATTCGTGTCCAATGAGTAGGGTTGTGTTATGTACTTATAGTGTGATGATTCTAGGTCAAAAAACTTGATCATTGTGTGAAAGATTTGATTGGAAAAGATTCAAAAAGATTAAGCTTTAAAATTCAAATATTTAAGAATTAAGCCTTTCTATTTCAAGCCAATTACCATGATTCTCATACCAATTTAATCCAAATCACTTTTATGAATTTCTAGAAGCTCAATCTCTTTTAAATATTTGACTTTTCTATTTTATTTTAATTTAAAATGATTTTAAATGAATTAAATCAAAATAAATAAAATAAAATGATGAAAAAATCTGATTTTTAGAGACTTGGGTCGTGCATGAGGTATTGGTATGGATTGGGTCATCATATGGCAAGCCCATTTAGAAAAAAAATGGTTTTAAACCTCCATTTTCTTCATAAACCAACCAAAAATTTCCCAAATTTGCAAGGGCTCAAATCCTTAAATTTTAATGCTATGAGGGTGTTCTTGGACATTTTGGAAAGCTTGAAGAGTCCTCTAACCAACCCCACTGGTTTTATGTCCATATCATTTACCATTCTCGAGTTATGCCCTTTTGAAGTTGTTGACTTTTTGTTGACTTTCAAAAGGACCTATAATGTCTTAGCTCATACCTTCCAAATGAAGCATTTTTGGGCTTGGCTTGTGAGACACAAAGTTGTAGAGAATTAAATTTCCTTCAAAATGAGCTTTGGATGGAAAATTGGTGATGAAGCATGTGAAAGTTATGGCCGGTCAAAGTTCAGTTGACTTTTCCTAAGGAAACCCTAATTTAGAAACCTCTGATTCTTGATGATCTGAAATCTCCTTGATGAATCATGATCAACCCTTGATCAAATGATGAATTTTACTTCATATACTTGATGTTAGCAAAAAATCATGAATTTTGACTTTGATTTGACCACAGTTGACCTCAGTTTGACTTTTTAACTGCTTTGACTGATTTTGACTTATCTGATCATCTGACTGAGCAAACCTTTGAGAAAAGTCTTGAAACTTGTCATGGGGGTTATTAAACACATATAAGATGTTATGAAGCTCACTTGAAGTCTTGGAAGTCCATTTAGCCTGATTAAAGTCAAAACCCTAGTTTTGGATGCACTGCCTAGGAGGTGCATTGTCTGAGGGAATTGTCAACTCTTCTGACTATTTGTGAACTTTGTGAACCTTGTGAACCATCATAAAATGTCTTGTGAACCTCATGGGAGGTCTTGTGAACCTTGTGAACCTCATGGGAGGTCTTGTGAACCTTGTGAACCTCATAAAGTATCTTGTAGACTTCATGAACCTCATGAAAGGTCTTGTAAGTATTGTGAACCTTGTGAACCTCATAAAGTGTCTTGTAAACTTTATGAACCTCATGAGAGGTCTTGTGAACCTTGTGAACCTCTTAGTACACAAAGCCTTGTATTGTGAGGGCAAATTTTGGGGTGCAACACATATCAAGGATACCTCCATAATGCTCTCTGAATAATGGGATTTGGTCAGGGGTGATAAGTGACTGGACCTGCCTGATACCAGTCAACACAGGCTCAAAGAAATGGTATGATATATTGCTCTTCCTGGGAGTGGCCATGAATGCTGATGAAGAGCTGAAGGCAATTATTGATGAGGATTAAGACTGATACTGGAGATGAGCCACTGATAGGCTGGTGCTGGTGATGATGAAGATAGCTGAAGCAGACAACTGATGAAGACAACTGAAGCAGAGGTCTATGCAGAAGAAGGGGTCAAAACCAAGCCAGATATAATGTGGATACCCTGAAAAACAAATAAACAAATTGTTAATGCTATTATTTTATGATTGGCATTATGTTTGGTAAAACTAATATGGCTGGAAAATGTTGAATAAGAAGTTCCATATTAACATAGTATAGACTCTGGAAGAACATGTCAGAGATAAATGTGGACAACATCAAATGTAATTGCTGTTTTAGTATGAATGAAATATCTGTGTGTTTGCTTCTGAACTGATTAGGGAGTTTTTCTTCTGTTGCAACAAAATTGGATACATATATGTTTGAGGGGGAGTAATCTCAAATAAGAATCAACAAAAAAGTAATGCTATACTCTGATAAAAAGAACTTCTGCTGCACTCTGAAAACCAGAAAAGATGTTAGCCAAAAATTAGCCAAAGGGGGAGTTTGTAGATGTTTAAGAATTGACAGAATTTTTGACCAAACAAGAAATGTTAAATTCAGTTCAGAATGTCCTATCAGATGTTGGGACATTAGCAAACAGAGTAGAAGAACTAATTCAGGATGTCCCAACAGATGGTGTCATATGTTACAGTCAACTGTCAAAGAAGATGTTGAAACATCTGCAAATGTCATGACAGAATTACTGTCATATGTTACAGACAGATGTCAAAGAAGATGTTGAAACATCTGCAAATGTCATGACAGAATTACTGTCATATGCTACAGACAGATGTCAAAGAAGATGTTGAAACATCTGCAAATGTCATGACAGATGTCAAAGAGAATGTTGAAACATCTGCAACTGTCATGACAACATTACTGTCATATGTTACAAACAAGAAGTGTTGAACTTAGTTCAGGATGTCACACCAGATGTTGTGACACTGTCAAACAGAGTAACAGTTAATGAACTTAAGTCAAGATATCAGGATGTCACACCAGATGTTAGGACATTGTATCAGTAAATGAAGTAAGTTCAGTTTTTCAGGATGTCCCAACAGATGTTGAGACATCTCAGACCTGCTACCAGAATTAATTAATGACTAACTGATTTGAGATATTTAAGGAGAGTTATCTGGAATTAATTATGGATGGATAAAAACAGAACAAGGCGCATCTGTAGGGAGTTTTGTTATGAAGATTCAGATTAATCAGAAGAACAAAATCACCTAGAATTTAGGAAGTAACAAACCCTAATTCAAGGTGATAACATTGGATTTATCAGATCTGAATTATGCAGAATATTCTGGAGATATTATGCAATCATATGTGGTGCTGATCTAGAAGATCTTAAAGACTCAATTTAAATTGAAGACAAATATTGAAAAATATAGGTTTCTATATTTAGAGATATTTTAGGAGTTGAAGATCTTTTGGAATATTTGTAGCAGATATTTCTGCATATTTGTAGCAGCTATTGTTGTGATTGTTTAGGCCCAAATCCAGTTGGGAATAGGTTATAAAAGAAACCTTGTAACCTAGTTTAGAATTAACCCAATCAACCGCAAATGTAAACATTATTAGGGTTGTGTTCTTGTGGCAGCCGTGAGTAACAAGGAACTCTATTGTGGCTGTTTCACTTGTGATTCTCGAAGCTTGTAAGCAAGAGAAGTATTGTGTCTTGATTGAAACTTCTAAGTAAGATCAAGCTGTTGTGTTTGAAGTGTGACTTCAATTTTATTAATCATTGTAAAAGATCACTGTGTGATTGAGGGGGAGTGAGTAGGGTACTCTTATCTAAGTGAGTCTTAGGTAGAAATTGCATTGGGTAAGTATTAAGTGATAGATTAAACAGGGTGGTTTAAGTCTAGAATTAATATTACTAATAGTGGATTTCCTCCTGGCTTGGTAGCCTCCAGATGTAGGTGTGGTTATACACTGAACTGGGTTAACAAACTTCTGCTGTGTTCTTTTTATCTTTTATGTTTTATGCAGTACCTGAACTGAATGTCCTATCAGATGTCCCAACATCCTGAAGCATGTTTGACTCTGATATAACAGAATTATTTAAGTACTGATATGTATACCTTACCATGTTTATAAGTAACAGATAAGATGTCTCAACATCATATTAGACATCTGAGTCTGTCATACCAGAATTTCAATTGGTATCAGAGCAGGCATCCTGGTCTGTTTCTGGATGAGATCTAAGGGGGATACTTTCTGGTTCATGGTAAAGGAAGAAGGAGGATATAATGAAAAGCTGTTTGAACTTGAGAGGTTCATATTGGTGTTTGAATGGTCCCTAGAAGTGGAGGATGGACTATTCATCATATGGTGTATATTGGACCAGTCTGGTGTTATCAGGGCTGGAAATTTGCTGGTGAATTGTTGTGTAGCTATGATGTCAAACAGAATGTCCTGACATCTTGGTTCTGAGAATTCTATATTTGAAGGAGGCTTGTATTTTGTTTTCTGTGAGAATTGGAGAACACTTAGTTCAGAATGTAGTGGTTCTTGATGAAAGGAGAGGTTGAAGCCAAAACAAAAGAGTATAATTATCAAATCTTTCATGCGGGAGTGAAAATCTTGATAAGTTATCTCTTAAGCTTATTTATGGTGACCTAATGAGGATATCCTTCTTGGTTATGGTGTCCTATGTTGTTTAGGTATAGCTGGAGAAAATCTCTCCTGTGAAGATACATGTTTATGATTGTCTAAATCATGAACTGAAGGAAGTTTCATCAAGAAAGAAGCTGAATTGATATGTCAACCCTAATGGCTTAACACCACACTACACATCAACAGTTTATGAACCAAGCTTAGTTTTGTGTTCCAGAAGAAGGAAACTGGTGTGATGATGGATGCTTTGGGTGCTAGACAAATGTGTGATGATCACATATGTTTAGAACCTACTCCTAACCTGGAAGAGGAGGCATCTATGCTACATGTTGAAGACTTAGATAATGATCATTGCTTCTGTGGACCCTAGCATAGCCAAAAGGCTTAGGGCTAGAAAGGAAAAGAAGACTACAGGACATTCATCTCCTGAAAAGAAGCAGCCTACTCCAAAGAAAGACAAGGTCAAAGTGATACTTGGTCCTACTAAACAATGGAGCAAGGTGAATTCCCAAAAGAGGAAAGCTGTAACTCCACCAGATTCAGATGTTGAAGAGGATGTCCCAACATCTCAACCAAAGAAGAAACCAGCACCCTCAAGGTCCACCTCTGCTGTTCCAGAAGCTCCTCTGGACAATGTTTCATTCCATCATGTGTCAAGTGTGAGCAGATGGAAATTTGTATACCAAAGAAGGGTAGCACTTGAAAGAGAGCTGGGCAGAAATGCACTTGAGTGCACTGAGGTAATTGATCTAATTTCTTCTGCTGGTTTATTCAAGACAGTATCAAACTTTTACCTTGCTATGAGCTGCTAGTCAAGGAATTCATTGTCAACCTTCAAGAGGACTGTGATGATGGTAAATCAGATGACTTCAGAAAGGTGTATGTAAGAGGGAAATGTGTGGAATTCTCTTCTAGGGTTATCAACCACTATCTAGGAAGAGAATCTGATGGACCTAATGAGCTGGGAAAGATAAATAACCATGTGTGCAAGGTCATCACTGCTAATCAATTCAAAGCTTGGCCAGTCAAAGGGAAATTTTCTGTTAGCTTGCTGACAAGGAAGTATGCAATGCTGCATAGGATTGGCACTTCAAATTGGGTCCCTACCAACCATACCTCCTCAATAGCAACTGAATTGAGCAGGTTCATATATGTTGTGGGCACCCAAGCAAAGCTGTACTTTGGGGCTTATATTTTTTTTCAGACATTGAAGCATGTTGGAACATCTGCAACAAAGCTTCCCATTGTTTTTTCCTCTCTGCTTTGTGGAATCATACTAAGCCAGTATCCAGGTATCCTCACTGAGAAGGATTCAGTATGCAAAAGAAAAAGTCCTCTGGCCTTCCATTACAAACTTTTCTTAAGCCATCATGCTGCTGATGTTGAAGCTTCCACTAGGACATCTGCTGGACCTTCAAAAGCAAAGACTCCCATATCCAAAGCTGCCTTGATTGCAGATCTGAAGAACACTTGCAAAAATCTGGATGCCAGGAAGAAAAAGCTTGAGGAAGTATTTCAAAGGCTGGAGCTGGAAGAGGTTGCTCAGAATACTGATGAATCTGATGGTGAATCTGAAGATGAAGAAGCTTCTAAATGTATTTACAAATGTGGGTGATAAATGCATGACTTTGGTCATGATTAAAGCTAGCAATGTGACCAACAATTGCTAGAAGCAAGGGAAGAATGTCATATTGGGAAGTCTGATCAGAATGGTTGTTGAACTGGTAGTCTCTTCTACTACTAGTCATGGATAGTGGCAGTATAAACCCTTTGTAGCAAGCAAACTAAGAGCATCTGTTTTGGAATATAAAATCAAGTGTGGATATTTATCAGTTGTGCTCTTTGTATGTTCATCAGGGGTGTGAAATTGAGAATTAGTGGAGTACATGCTCAGCTGGAGTATTGTTTATCCATGACATAAGGAGATCTTGCTAATCTTATCTGGAGCTAACCTTAAAATCCTTCAAAAGTAAAAGATCAGATTGTGTAGAACTATCTGATAAGGTATTATACAAGGATTTAAGATCAATTGTTGTTTGTGGAATTCACAAATATTTGATTGATTATCCTTGTGATTCAAGATTGGTGATGTTCAAAAAGATGTTGGAACATCTTATCATCAGAGTTTGTGCAGAATCATGGGAGAGGTATTGCATAAGCTGTAGCATTGGCTTTAGTCTTGTGTGACAAGAGTTATGTATTTCTGGAAAGTTTCTTGGGAAGAACTTGTCTGGATATTGTTGATTCTGAAGATGGAGATGAAAGACCATGAACATATCATAATCTTGGTGACTACTTGGATTGGTTTATTTCTGATCTAGGTGTAGTCCAGAATGCTCATCATGGAGTTAAGATAGGTGGAGATATCATAAATTTGTTTAGACTGCTTTACTCAAGGAAAGGTGGCATCCTTGGTATAGTTTTGAGGTGTAGTTCTTAACTATTCCTTCTGAATAATCAGACAGTGGCATGTTTGAAGACTTTGGAGAAACATTGGAAGTTTCTCATCAATATGTGTTATTGGTAAGAACTTCTGCAAAACCAATAGAATGGAGGTTGTTTACTCAAACTTGGTGGATAAATCAAGTCTATGAGAGCATGGAACTCTTGTTCTATAAACGTGAAGAAGACAAAAGTGGCAATTGGCTTTTTCATATGAGGATTCATAAAGGAGGTTATCAATATGTGGTAATTGGTTGATCTTTAAAGTGGATTCGAAGAATCAAGATAATCAGAGTGTGGCAGCTGGTTGTTCTTGAGGATTGTCTTGGAACAAATTGCTCCTGGGCAGAGGAGTGATGAGTTGAAGACTCAAGAGGATTTATTCTTCTTGAAGGTGGATGAGAGTTTATCACTCTTTCTGGATTTCTGATTCTAACTGGTGGCACAGTGTGGTTGAAGATTTTCAGTTCATGGATTACTATGCTATAGTAAGTCCAGTTGGTGGAGCACATCTAGGATCATGGTGATAAGGTCTTGGTGTATGAAAAATGTTCTAACTAAGTGTTAGTACATTATATGGGGTGTTTATCTACATGGTTTCTATTATTAGACTACCTAATTATATGGGAGAATGATGAAGTAGATGATCTATATTGGAAGAAACATGTAAAAGAGACTGGAAGTGTTCCTCATGCTAAAAAGCCAAGAACTCCAAAAAGATCAAGTTTTCAGCAAGACCAAAGGCATACCTTCACCATTGTACAACACTCCAAAAGCTTCTGAATTTGTGGATGATTCCATAAAGGAGTTGGTAACCAAGATTCTATCTGAGCAAAGAATGGTAAGTGGCATATCTTTCCCTCTGAACATTATGCCAGCCCCACAAGAAGATCAACAAACTCAGGCTGCAAAGGACACTCCTGCTCAACAGGATGTCCCAATAGATGTTGAAACATCTGAGGACCAGCACAAGGCCTCAACTGAAGAGCACATCTCTGTTGATCCACCAGAAGTATATCAGGTATTGATTGCTTGGAAGTTTGTTTGTGGACATTCATTCTAATTTCATAATTAGTTTGGATGTGTTTTATCTGGATTGTATGGCCTTTGGTGTGTAAAAGCTTAGTGTCAAGAACCTGTGTGCTAGAAGATGTTCATCTTATGTAGTATGTGGTAACTACAAACCCAGAAAGGAATCAGGTATGCTTTGGTACAAGAAGTGAATGTGTTCAATTGGGAATTGAACAGAGGGTGAGCTCTTGAAGACATGAAGATGCGTCTTATGTTTTCCTTTCATCAATGTACAGAGAAGCATGGAGTATCCTAGATAGGGGGAGTGTGTTACAAGTATGTGCACTTGATTTTGTGGTGTTAAGGGGGAGTAATACCTTAACCAGATAAGGAGAATCCTAAGAGTCTAGAAGGCTATATTATATAAAGCTGCTCTCTGCAGTTTATGTTTGATTCTTGAGGAATTGTGAAGCTTGTGTGTGTTTCAAGCTTATGGAGATTATATACCTTTGTCTTTTTATGGCTAAAAAGGGGGAGAAGTAATAGTGTGAGGTCTGATTTGAAGATGTTGATGTTAAGGAACTTCTACATAAGGTACTACTACACCTGTATGTAAATTAGTTTTATCCAAAATAAGCCAAAGGGGGAGATTGTTAATGCTATTATTTTATGATTGGCATTATGTTTGGTAAAACTAATATGGCTGGAAAATGTTGAATAAGAAGTTCCATATTAACATAGTATAGACTCTGGAAGAACATGTCAGAGATAAATGTGGACAACATCAAATGTAATTGCTGTTTTAGTATGAATGAAATATCTGTGTGTTTGCTTCTGAACTGATTAGGGAGTTTTTCTTCTGTTGCAACAAAATTGGATACATATATGTTTGAGGGGGAGTAATCTCAAATAAGAATCAACAGAAAAGTAATGCTATACTCTGATAAAAAGAACTTCTGCTGCACTCTGAAAACCAGAAAAGATGTTAGCCAAAAATTAGCCAAAGGGGGAGTTTGTAGATGTTTAAGAATTGGCAGAATTTTTGACCAAACAAGAAATGTTAAATTCAGTTCAGAATGTCCTATCAGATGTTGGGACATTAGCAAACAGAGTAGAAGAACTAATTCAGGATGTCCCAACAGATGGTGTCATATGTTACAGTCAACTGTCAAAGAAGATGTTGAAACATCTGCAAATGTCATGACAGAATTACTGTCATATGTTACAGACAGATGTCAAAGAAGATGTTGAAACATCTGCAAATGTCATGACAGAATTACTGTCATATGCTACAGACAGATGTCAAAGAAGATGTTGAAACATCTGCAAATGTCATGACAGATGTCAAAGAGAATGTTGAAACATCTGCAACTGTCATGACAACATTACTGTCATATGTTACAAACAAGAAGTGTTGAACTTAGTTCAGGATGTCACACCAGATGTTGTGACACTGTCAAACAGAGTAACAGTTAATGAACTTAAGTCAAGATATCAGGATGTCACACCAGATGTTAGGACATTGTATCAGTAAATGAAGTAAGTTCAGTTTTTCAGGATGTCCCAACAGATGTTGAGACATCTCAGACCTGCTACCAGAATTAATTAATGACTAACTGATTTGAGATATTTAAGGAGAGTTATCTGGAATTAATTATGGATGGATAAAAACAGAACAAGGCGCATCTGTAGGGAGTTTTGTTATGAAGATTCAGATTAATCAGAAGAACAAAATCACCTAGAATTTAGGAAGTAACAAACCCTAATTCAAGGTGATAACATTGGATTTATCAGATCTGAATTATGCAGAATATTCTGGAGATATTATGCAATCATATGTGGTGCTGATCTAGAAGATCTTAAAGACTCAATTTAAATTGAAGACAAATATTGAAAAATATAGGTTTCTATATTTAGAGATATTTTAGGAGTTGAAGATCTTTTGGAATATTTGTAGCAGATATTTCTGCATATTTGTAGCAGCTATTGTTGTGATTGTTTAGGCCCAAATCCAGTTGGGAATAGGTTATAAAAGAAACCTTGTAACCTAGTTTAGAATTAACCCAATCAACCGAAAATGTAAACATTATTAGGGTTGTGTTCTTGTGGCAGCCGTGAGTAACAAGGAACTCTATTGTGGCTGTTTCACTTGTGATTCTCGAAGCTTGTAAGCAAGAGAAGTATTGTGTCTTGATTGAAACTTCTAAGTAAGATCAAGCTGTTGTGTTTGAAGTGTGACTTCAATTTTATTAATCATTGTAAAAGATCACTGTGTGATTGAGGGGGAGTGAGTAGGGTACTCTTATCTAAGTGAGTCTTAGGTAGAAATTGCATTGGGTAAGTATTAAGTGATAGATTAAACAGGGTGGTTTAAGTCTAGAATTAATATTACTAATAGTGGATTTCCTCCTGGCTTGGTAGCCTCCAGATGTAGGTGTGGTTATACACTGAACTGGGTTAACAAACTTCTGCTGTGTTCTTTTTATCTTTTATGTTTTATGCAGTACCTGAACTGAATGTCCTATCAGATGTCCCAACATCCTGAAGCATGTTTGACTCTGATATAACAGAATTATTTAAGTACTGATATGTATACCTTACCATGTTTATAAGTAACAGATAAGATGTCTCAACATCATATTAGACATCTGAGTCTGTCATACCAGAATTTCACAAATGTTAAATGATGCAATGATGATGTATGCAAATGATATGCAAGGGTTTGTGATCAAGCTGGATCTGATTATTTGTCTTGATATAAAGTCCATGTATGTTCAAAAAGTCCAGATGGAGGCTCAGAAATCCAGTAACCAAGGTGGGGGACTCAAATAAAGAGTCACATATCCAGGGTTAAATCACAAGAACTGTCCAACATGAGGTACTCTTAAACCAAATAGTAACAAGGTATGATGTGGCCAAGGGTACCTGCAAACCTGTAAACAGCCCAACCCCCCTCACAGGTAGTGTTCTAAAACAAGGATCCTCAGACTTGGATCAGTTATGAAAAGTGTAAACACTTCTAACCCGGAGGTACAGTGTTTACAATAACCATAAAAGATCCTCCTCTAATTCACCTCAGTTTCTGAAGGTCATAATAAAGGTCATCCAGACTTAGCAGGCTTCCCAGATAGCCCTAGTACTACAGGAAATTTGAAGCACAGAGTTCTCAAGAAGAAACCCACATCTGAACCGTGTTTCATATTCCCGCGCCAAACCGAAATGGAATGGGAAAGAACATGAACCACTCTAGCCTAGGTGTCACTCAGGTCCCAGGTATAGGACCTTAAACTCTCAATGGAACCCCACCCACCAAAACAGAAACCAGATCCAGCAATGATAGTATGACAGTATGATGTATAAAACTGTAAAGAAAGCAATAAATAAGACTATACATAAAGCAATAAAATAAATACATAAACACATATAACACATAACACCCTAGTAAACACAAATCAAACAAGCGCTAGGAGGAACCCACAAAAAGAACCAGAAGCCCTGGTTACAGTATAAGGGTCCCCAGCAGAGTCGCCAAGCTGTCGTTCCCAACAAATGAGGCTAAGTCAAGAGGGGTACAGACGCGAACGGTCGGCGAAAGAGAAGAAATGAATAGAGTCGCCAGCTAGGCATTTTTATCCCGAAGGAAAGGTAATGCTGCATAAACCTAAGAAAAGATGGATAAGACGGTTGCGAACCAGAGAAACTGAGAAAGGGGGTTGGTTACAACCTGGGAAGGTATTAGCACCCAGATTGTCCGCCGTACTCGACGGGATCCACGCTTAAGAGATTTGTGTTTTAAAGGGGTAGTGTCAGTGCATTTTATGTATCAAAGATGGAAAGAATGCAAGTGTCAGTGTTATAAGAAAGAGAAGTGAAATATGTGAAGTGCCAGTGCAATGAAAGAGTGAGAAGCTCAAGACTATGAGGCTTAAAGAATAATGCTGGAAGGGGGGAAATATACAGAGACTTTTGTTCGATAACTGTGAAGTTATGCCTACGTATCCTCTCGTGCAATGAGGAAGTCAGAACACCTTAGTTCGACCCAAAGAGACTGAAAGATAAATTGACTTGTGAACTTCTTACTTGTCTATGCTCAAGTGTATGACCTGTCTGGCTCAGGTGCAAACTGTCTTGCATTAGACGGAAGAAGCAAGTTCTCGTTTGTGAGTGAATAAGATGAGAAAAGAATCCCGGAGGAGACGATTATTGTTTGTTTTTGAGTTTTCAATCTTTTATTGCCTTTTGAAGTTTGTTATAGGAAAATGAGCTTAAGCCTAAACCAAGGATTAGTAAACTCATCACATCTTCCCTCTGATTAGGGGTAATGAGAATACCATAAGTATGAAGTAAACACCTCACACTTTGTCACCATGATGTAGGATTAAGATCATTAACCTACTTGTGATTATTTAGATGTTTTTGTTGTTTTTGTTTAGTGTAGAGTAATGAGATTAAGCCATAATCAAAGATTTAATGGACTCATTACACCATCCTAATAGAAGGATAATAGATGAGAACATTTAAACTGAGGAAGGCTCCTCAACTTAATCCATGATTAGGAATTAACCTCATGACAAAACAAAGCCTTTATTAAATGGATTTTAGTTAATGGTATGATTAAGAAGTGGATTTTATGGTTTGTAAGACTACTTGAGGGGGACTTGTCCATTAACACTAGGGTTAGTCCTTCTTAACCAATTAAGGAAGAATTAGAACCCTAATGCAAGGCCCAAGTTACAAGCTTGATGTCTTAGTTATTATTAGATGGATTGACTAAAGTATCTAAACACATTATGGGTTTAACACTTAGGATTAAAGTTATACACTCCATCCTAATAGAAGGATGTAGGCATAAGCTTAATCACAAAGCCTTAAAACCTTTAAGGTTTAGTCCTTGATTATGAGATGAGAAGAGAAGACCCAAGGATGACACAAAGGTGAAACTAAGTGGGGGACTAATCAAACCCTAAATGTTATCATGCTTGGTTGTTCCTAGGGTTTATGAAGCTTGCAAGAGACCTTCAAGAGAGAAGCCACCAGGAAAGAAGAAGATGAAAGGAGGAGGAAGCAGAGAGAAGCAAAACAACTTGCTTCACTTAAGAAGACAAGTTGCTTGAAGGAAGAAAGTGGGAGAGAGCATGAATGAGCAAGCTCACTCAAATACACAAGATAAAATGCAGCAATGATGCAAGAGAGATGAGAAGAGATTGTGAGAAGTGAAGGCAAATTCACTTCTCAAAACAACTTACCACCTAAAAAGTTAGCAAAAGAAATGAAATGCAATGCAAATGAGATGAAATGTCATGATGCAAACCAAAGTCATAAGCATAAACATGATGTTAATAATCCTAATAGATGATGCAAACACATGACAAGAGATGAAAGTGATCATACAAGGATGAGGGTGCAAATGAGGCATGCTTTGAACCATGGAAGTTCATGAAAGTTTATGAAATGATATGAATGCACAACATGGCAAATGAAAGATTCAATGACCAAACATGGTTCTAACATGTCCTAAGATGCTTTATGAATCATGTGGGTGCACAAAATGTCATGGCAAGTCATTGAATGCAAGCAAATGAGAGATGGATGCAAAGGAAGGCACAAAATTAGGGTTTATGATCAACACACAAATCAAAATTCAAAATCAGAAGAAAATGACATGATAAAAAATTGAAAATGGGATCAAGGTAACCCTAACCCTACACAAGTTCACTGCCCAAAGGAGGGGACCTAACTCTCAACCTAGTGGAAGTTATGAATTTCTTAAGTCAATTAGGGTTTTAAGGTTCCTCATCATGAAAAATGCAAAACAAATTGAAAATGGAAGATCAATTCAAACCAAAATTATCCTATAAACTACATGCTATGAAGGATGCAATGCAAGAAGAACCATCATCAAACTCTCAATGGTTAGGCAGAAAGGATTTTTCCAAGTTTGAACAAAAATATTGCCTTAAAATGAATTTAATTCCAATGAAAATGATCAAAATGCATCAAGAACCAAAAAGAAATTTGCTTTGAGAGTTTGATAATGTTTCTAAACATTTTAAAATGCAATGTGAATTTTTTGTGATTTTTAAATACCTAAATGCATTTTTAATTAATTAATTTTCATTAACTTATTAAAAATAAACATTTAAATGATTTAAAAATAATTTTTAATGCAAAAAATAAAAATAAAAATATTTTTGGGTTCTGAAAATTAATGAAATCTTTGACAAAAATTTTCAGAATTTTTAAATGTGTTTTACTATTTTAAATAATTCGTAAAAGATAAAACAAATTAAATGAAATAAAAATTGAATTTATGAGAAGTATGCAGATCCAGAGGCTGAGGTTCAAACAAATTTGGAGGGAATTGACCCGCGCCATATCCAATGGCTGAAATTCAAACTGGCTGGATTTATTTAAACTTAATTAATTAATCCGATTAATTAGGATTAGGGTTTTAATGAAAGATCTGGGCCCTTCAAACGCGCGGGAGTCAACCCTGTTCAACTAAATCCATGGTCCAAATTCAAACTGAACCCTAAACGTGATTAATGAGTTAATGACTTTCAGGTGGCCGGAAATGACCTCCGGTCATCTTCTCCGGCCACACCCCTCCCTGAAAATTGCTATCTCTCTCCCTAAGCTTCTAACACTCAATTTTTCTGCCCAGAAATGATCCCCATACATCATACATCAAGAATCAACAAACAAACAGCATTTAAAACACATCAAAAGTGAGAATCGAATCAAAACAGTTCTAGGTCAAAAAATTTCAGAACACGAATACATACTCATTTCTCAACCATTTTCAAAACAAAACACATCAACATGATCAGTGAAGCATAAAGAATCATTTAGTAACTTAAAAACAAGTTTCTGGAAAAAATGTTCTTGAGCTCACCTGAACTAGAGCTTTGATCTTTGGAACTTTCTGGCTGCTTCTTTGGTCCAAAACGCCTCTAATGAACCTCCTGAGAAGCTTGCAATGCTTGTTTGGAATTTCTTTTGGCTGGTTTAAGAGATTGATAAAGTTCTGTTCAGGAGGGGTGAGAAATCGTATTTCTGCTTGGGGTGGTTTCAGGGACAAATGAGGATTGGGAAATGATCAGAGGAACATGGTGAATGGTTTTGTGAAGTTTGTTTTGATGTTTGAAGCCTGTGTGATGAGTTTCGAAACAAAATGCATAAGAGGTGAGTTTTGGGAACTATGGCTTGTGTGATGTTTCAGGCTGTGTTGTGTTATGTGTTGGGTTGCTTTTGGTACACATATCAATCCTTGATAGGTCAGAGAGTTGTTGTGGAGCAGTGTGATTGGTATGGAGCAAAATGCATAAAGTCAACTTTTTGTGTAAGAGAGGTATGGGCTGGTTCAGTCAAGGTACAAAGGCATGGCTTGGCTCAGTTGTGATCAAGGAGAACCATGGAAATGAATTAGAGGCAATGCAGCAAGTGGATTAGGGTTTATGTGAGGTTTTGCAATTTCACAAAGTTTTGGCCCTTTTGAAGTTTCTTAAAGATCAAGGCATGGAAATGAACCATTCTTTGGTGCATTCTGATTTTTAGGTCATGGTTCATGTTTGTGTAATGCATATAAGTCCATTTGAAGTCACATTTTGCCTTGGCATGAGGTTTTGCAACTTTGCCTCTTTGGTACAAAAGTGAAAATTAAGTGATTTTTGCCAACTTTGACAAGCCATAACTTTTGATCCAAAATGAATTAGAATGAGTTCTTGTACTTTTTGAAAATGGGAGGATCCATTCTACAACTTTCATGACCAAAGTTTTCTCATTTGAAGCCTTTTTGAATCAAAAAGAAAGGGTTGAAAAACTTTCCCAAAATGACAAGTTTTCATTACAAGTCACTTTCCCAAAAAGGCAACTTTGCAAATGGCTTGAAATTCTTCAATTTTGTGAACTTCTAACACCTTCTATGATCAAATAAAAATCATACACATTCAAAGTGATGGAGAATCCCCTTTGGTTGGGTCATTGGGGGCCTCAAATGCCCTGATTTTGCACTGACTTGCTCAAGAAGTCAACTCTTGATTAGATGCTTTCCCCATGGAATTTCTTCATGAAAATTGATATGCATGATCCTTATAACATATAGAGACCAATAGAAACAATAATGACCAAAAAATTTGGGGTTATGGCCTCTGAAACCAAAACCCTAATTTCAGGTCATCTGTGTAGTTAAACCTGGCTCTACTTCCATGCCTTTTTCAGTTCTTGTGATTCTTTGACTTCCTTGACCTTGTGAGGATATAATATGATGCTTGAACATACATGGACCCCTTTGAATTGATTGAAGACCTTTGGAGTGGCTCAGAGGGCTCTTGGATTGTTCAGATCACAAACCCTAGATGCAGATGACTTAGAACCAATGCAGTGAAGCAAAAATGCAATATGAGATGCTATGATTGAACTTATGCAAATGAGAAAGATCACAAACCATGGTGTGAATGGGTGAGGGCAAATTTGGGGTGTTTACAATAACGTGTGAGCAATTCTACCACCTAAACTCCGCAATTGAAGATTTGAAGAAGCACTTTTGAAAAATGCTGTAGTGATTTAACTTATTTTACTTCTTGTTTTTGTTTCTAGTTAGTTTTAATATTTCGCAAACATTTTCGTACCTTAGTTTTATTAATGTAATTTTCCTTCAATTATATCAAAAGCAAAGCACTTCTAGTTTTACCATTTTCCAATTTAATCAATTTCTATGATTTCCATTAGTTACTGTTATATTTAAATTGATTAATGTTTTATATAATTTCTCGTGTGATGAAATTTGCTCTAATATATGTTGATCTAATATTATATAGTGTTTGTGTTGTAATCAAATGAGAAGTGATAATAAAAAGAAAAATTGCATTGAACGTGTGAGATAATGCATTCTGTGAAGAAAATATTATAAGTTTTAATTCCTCACGGTCGTCATCATTCTCTTACGATCGTGACAAGCTAATTAGCGCGTCACGACCGTTACTCACCCATCACGACCGTGACGACCCCTGTTATACGAATTCTGTGAAACATAACCGTTCTTCTTCGCAGGAACCACTTTTCCACTTCCACAAAAATTAGAAACCCCCCATTATCTCCTCACAATCCCGTAACCTCCCATTACCCTAAATAAATTCCATTAACCTCTCCATTTATTCCAACCCTCTCACATTCACTTCTTTCACTATAATCAGAACCAATTTCTTCACATTTTTCATTTTTCTCACAAAACTCAAAAACCTTTCATCTCTCATTCCCGTACTTGCATGCAATGGAAGAAATTCAATTTAGAGATGGTGAACATGGAGAAACTCAAAGACAAAAGTTCATCAGGTTTCAGAACCGTGGCGTCCAACCCACTCGGTATGTCGACATTGACTGCTTGAGGGAGTTGGGACTGCTCAACAGCATGAAGCTCTTGCTTAGGCATGTTGGTTTGTGGCACTTGTGCAGTCAACCACAACCGACATTCGAACTCCTCACATTGGAATTTCTGAGTTCATTTCAATATGTTACACCTCCCGGTTCATCAAGTCAACTCACCGACATTGCTAAGTTCAGAATGCTCGGCCGAGAGTTCGAAATTACACAAACAAGGATCGCCGAACTGTTAGGTTTCGATCACGGCGACAATGCTCATCTCCGCGTGCCGGACAACTTCAGCGAAACCGCTTTCACCTTATGGCACGACATCACCAACACCCGTGCTACTGCCTTTCAGAGTCTGAATGCTACCCACATCCATAACCCGGCGATCCGATACTTCCATCGCATCATCTACAACACTATTTTTGCAAGAGAGAGCAATC
This sequence comes from Lathyrus aphaca, assembly GCA_963966055.1. Taxonomy (NCBI): domain Eukaryota; kingdom Viridiplantae; phylum Streptophyta; class Magnoliopsida; order Fabales; family Fabaceae; genus Lathyrus; species Lathyrus aphaca. The sequence goes on from OZ014521.1 coordinate 105,881,715, forward strand.
ACAAGCTGAACTCCAAGGAGCTCTTGTTCTTGCACTGCGCCTTAAATGACGAGCGCATCAATGCTGCCCCATTCATGTTGTCCCATATCCAGTCTGTAGCACAACGAGGCGCAACCCCCTTCTACATAGGCGGGATTCTCACCACCCTCGCCATTCAGCTGGAGCTTGGTGACCTGATTATCCAATTGCCTCGCAGAGCCGCAAATTTGCTTACAAAGAACTACTGCAGGTCCGCCCACTTGATATCTCAGAGAGAGGATGGTAGGTTCAATCCTGTTATCCAAGGCACCGTTTATCACCACATCACCTTGCCGTGCCGTGACCGCATCGATCCGTCCAACCGAGCCAACTGGCTATTTGCTTTACCGGATGCTGCCGGCCACGCCCCCATTATTGATGAGCAGGCCGATCCACCAGTGGACAAGATGCAGGATACCATGGATGCTGCTGACCCTGTACAGGACATTCCACGCTTAAAAGATTTGTTTTTAAAAGGGGTAGTGTCAGTGCTATCTGTGTATCAAAGCTGGAAAGAATGCAAGTGTCAGTGCTGGAAGAAAGTGAAGTGAAATATGTGAAGTGTCAGTGTAAGGAAAGAGTGCAAGGCTCAAGACTATGAGGCTTAAAGAATGATGCTGGAAGGAGGGGGAATATACAGAGACTTTTGTTCGATAACTGTTAAGTTGTGCCTACGTATCCTCTCATGCAATGAGGAAGTCAAAACACCGTAGTTCGACTCAAAGAGACTGAAAGATAAATTGACTAGTGAACTGCTTACTTGTCTATGCTCAAGTGTATGTCCTGTCTGGCTCGGGTGCAAACTGTCTTGCATTAGACGGAAGAAGCAAGTTCTCGTTTGTGAGTGAATGAGGTGAGAAAATAATCCCGGAGGAGACGATTATTGTTTGTTTTTGAAGTTTTCAATCTTTTATTGCTTTTTGTGTTCGTCATAGGAAAATGAGCTTAAACCTAAACCAGTGGGATAGTAAACTCATCACATCCTCCCTCTGATTAGGGGTGATGAGAATACCTTAAGCATGAAGTAAACACCTCACACATGATCACCATGATGTAGGATTAAGATCATTAACCTACTTGAATTTATTTAGATGTTTTTGTTGCTTTTGTTTAGTGTTAAGTAATGAGTTTAAGCCATAATCAAGGATTTAATGGACTCATTACACCATCCTAATAGAAGGATAATAGATGAGAACATTTAAGCTGAGGAAGACTCCTCAACTTAATCCATGATTAGGGATTAACCTCATGACAAAACAAAGCCTTTATTAAGTGGATTTTAATTAATGGTAAGATTAAGAAATGGATTTTATGGTTTGTAAGACAACTTGAGGGGGACTTGTCCATTAACACTAGGGTTAGTCCTTCTTAACCAATTAAGGAAGAAATAGAACCCTAATGCAAGGCCCAAGTTACAAGCTTGATGTCTTAGTGATTATTAAATGGATTTATTAAAGGATTTAAACACATTAAGGGTTCAACACTTAGGATTAAAGTTATACACTCCATCCTAATAGAAGGATGCAGGCATAAGCTTAACCACAAAGCCTTAAAGCCTTAAGGGTTTAGTCATTGATTATGAGATGAGAAGAGAAGACACAAAGATGACACAAAGGCAAAACTAAATGGGGGACTAATCAAACCCTAATTGTTATCATGCTTGGTTGTTCCTAGGGTTTATGAAGCTTGCAAAAGATCTTCAGGAGAAAAGCCACCAAGAAAGAAACAAATGAAAGGAGGAGGAGCAGAAAGAAATAAGACAACTTGCTTCACCTAAGAAGACAAGTTGCCTGAAGAAAGAAGGTAAGAGATGAACATGAATGAGAAAGCTCACTCAAATGCAAAAGTAAAATGCAGCAATGATGCATATAAGAGATGAGAAGAAGTTATGAGAAGTGAAGGCAAATTCACTTCTCAATGACTTACCACCTGAAAAGTTAGTAAAAGGAAATGAAAGGAAAGGAAAATGGGATGAAATGCCATGATGCAAGACAAAGTCAGAAACAAAAACATGATGCTAATGATGCTAAGAGATGATGCAAACACTTGTCAAGAGTTGTGGATGATCATACATGGATGAGGATGCAAATGAAGCATGCTTGTAACCATGAAAGTTCATGAAAGTATATGAAATGGAATGAATGCATAACATGGAAAATGAATGATGCAATGATCAAACATGATTCTAATATGTCCTAAGATGTCTCATATGTCATGTGGATGCACAAAATCTCATGGCAAGTTCATGCATGCAAGCAAATGAGAGATGAATGCAAATGAACACAAAAATTAGGGTTTATGCACAAGACACAAAGCAAAATTCAAAATCAGAAGCAAATGACAAGATAAAAAATTGAAAATGGGATCAAAGGAACCCTAACCCTATATAAGTTCACTGCCCAAATGGAAAGACCTAAATCTTAAGCTAATGGAAGTTATGATTTTCTCAAGTCAACTAGGGTTTCAAGGCACCTCAAAAGGAAAAATGCTCATCAAATTGAAAATGAAAGATAAATTCAAACCAATTTTACCCTAGAAACTACATGATATGGAGGATGCAATGCAAGAAGAACCATCATCAAACTCTTCATGGTTAGGCAGAATGAATTTTTCAAGTTAGGACCAAAATATTGCCTTTAAATAACTTTTATTCCAATGAAAAATGTCAAAATACATCAAGGACCAAAAAGAAATTTGTTTTGAGAGTTTGATATTGTTTCTAAATGTTTTAAAATGCAATGTGAATTTTTTTGTGATTTTTAAATACCTAAATGCATTTTTAATTAATTAATTTCCATTAACTAATTAAAAATAAACATTTAAATGATTTAAAAACAATTTTTAATGCAAAAAATAAAAATAAAAATATTTTTGGGTTCTGAAAATTAATAAAAGGTTTGACAAAAAATTTCAGAATTTTTTAATGTGTTTTGCTATTTTTAAAAAATCGTGTAAATAAAATACAAATAAAATGAAATAAAATTAAATAAATGGGGAAGTATGCAGATCTTATGGCTGGAATTCAAATAGAATTGGAGGGAGTTGACCCGCGCGCTATTCAGTGGCTAGGATTGATTCTGGAAAAATTCAAACTTAATCCCAATTAATTAAATTAATAAATCAGAATTAGGGTTTAATGATGGGTCTGGTTCGTTCATTCGCGCGCGGGTCAACAAGATCTACGGCTCACATTCAAACTAAACCCTAATCCAGATTAAGGCATTAATGACTTTCAGGTGGCCGGAAATGACCTCCGGTCATCTTCTCCGGCCACACTCTCCCCTGAAAAATGCTATCTCCCTCAAAACCTCACCCCAAGCCCCCTAAAGCTCCAGAATCACTCAACAAACATCAAGGAACAAGAATCCAAGCATGGAATCAATTTATTTTCAGAAACAAGCATGAATCGAATCAATCTCTTTTTAGGTCAAAAATTTCAGAGATTCGGTTCATGCTCATTTCTTCACCATTTTCAAAACTACAAAGCTCAGAGTAATCAAGAGATCATAAGGAACAATTCTATAACTTAAAAAAGGATTTCTGGAAAAAAGTTTCAAGAGGATACCTGAGATGGAGTTTTTGCTTTTGGAGCTTTCTGGCCAGTTTCTTGCTTCCAATCACCTCTATTGACTTCCCCCAAGAGTTTGCAAAGCTTGTTTGGAATTTCTTATGGCTGGTTTGGGAGATTGATTCAGTTCAGTCCAAAAGGGAGAAAATCGTATTTGGTGTGTGATGGCTTTTAAGGCAAAGTAAAGGGTGGTTTGTGATCAGTGATGTCTTCTAAGATGAATGGTGGAAGAAGTTTTGAGTTTTTGTTGCTGAGTTGAGAGATTCGATAGAAAATGCAAAAGGAGGGATTTTTGTGAGCTATGGTGATGCTGTGGTTTCAGGCTTGCCTCTTGTGTGTTTTGAGTTCCATTTTGTCCACTTACCAAGCTGTGATAGGCCTGTGGAGTTGGTGTGGGCTATGGTGATTGGTATGGTCCATTTTGCCAAAAGTCAAGGTTAGGTGTCCTTTGAGGTATGGGCAAGTTCAGGCCAAGGACAAGGGCATGTCTTGTGCAGCTGTGATCAAGGGGAAAAATGGAAGTGAGATTGAGGCAAACCAGCAAGTGGATTGAAGCTTATGGTTTTTTTTTGCAATTTTGTGAACCTTTGGCCCTTTTGAGATTTCTTAATGATCAAGGCATGAAAATGAGTGATTCTTTGGTGCATTCTGAATTTTAGGTCATGTGTTATGTTTGTATGATGGTTAGAAGTCATTTTGAAGTCATAGAAATGCTTGGCATGTGAATTTGCAAGTTTCCCTCTTTGGTGCCAAAGTGAAAAATAAGTGATTTTTCCCAATTTTGACAAGCCATAACTTTTGATCCAAAATGAATTAGAATGAGTTCTTGTACTTTTTGAAAATGGGAGGATACAATCTACAACTTTCATTACCAAAGATTTTTCATTTGAAGCATTTTTGAATCAAAAAGAGGAGGTTGAAAAACTTTCCCAAAATGGCAAGTTTTCACTACAAGTCACTTTCCCAAAATGGCAACTTTGCAAATGGCTTGAAATTCTTCAATTTTGTGAACCTCTAACATCTTTTATGATCAAATAAAGATCATACACATTCAAAATGATAGAGAAACCTCTTTGGTTGGGTGATTGGGGGCCTCAGATGCCCTGATTCTGCACTGCCTTGCTCAAGAAGTCACCTTGTGATCAAATGCCTTCCCCATTGAATTTCTTCATGAAAATTGATATGCATGATCCTCATAACATATAGAGACCATTAGAAACAAGAATGACCAAAAAATTTGGAGTTATGGCCTCTGAAACCAAAACCCTAATTTTAGGTCATCTGTGCAGTTAAACCTGGCTCTGCTTCCATGCCTTTCTCAGTTCTTATGATTCTTTGACTTTCCTGACCTTGTGAGGATATAATATGATGCTTGAACATTCATGGACCCTCTTGAGATGATTGAAGACCTTTGGAGTGGCTCAGATAGCTCATGGATTGCTCAGGTCACAAACCCTAGATGCAGATGACTTTGAACCAATGTAGTGGAGCAAAAATGCAATATGAGATGATATGATTGAACTTATGCACATGAAAAGATCACAAGCCATGATGAAATGAGCGAGGGAAAATTTGGGGTGTTTACAGCTGCCCCTATTCAAACATGAGTTAGCTGTGCAGGATGTAAGCGACGGCTTATCAGACAAACAAGATAACTTGTGGTTGAATATCAAAGACAGTCCAAAATTTGCACTCACTGAATGAAAAAGAAAAGGGATATAGATTGTAAAAGGAAGTAAAGTATGTTTATAAAGCGCGGGCGACGGAGGACGATCGTCGAGCAAAGGACGACTGCTGGGGATGAAGCAATGACGGGAACGGCCGACATGCTGGGGAAATAGAGGGATCATGATGGGGACGGCCATCAAATAAAGTAACGAAGATTCTCTGGGGATTAAAGGTAAATGATGGGGACGACCATCGGGCTGAAGAAATAAATGATGAGGAACGGTCATCAAAGGTGAAGGACGATCACCTAGCAGGGGACGGCTGCTTTGTTGGGGATAAGGATGAGGGACGGTCATCTAAGGTGAAGGACGATCACCTGGAAAGGTACGGTTGCCAACAGTATCACGACATAGGACGAATGCCAGATAGAAAAGGTCAACGATGGGGACGGCCATCGGATAAGCATGATGAAGGACGATCATCAAGAGGTGAAGGACGATCACCTAGCAGGGGACGGCTGCTCTGGGGTTATATCATGACATAGGACGAATGTCAGATAACAGAATCAACGATTGGGACGACCATCAGATAAAATGATGAAGGACGATCATCAAGAGGTGAAGGACGATCACCTAGCAGGGGACGGCTGCTAAAAATATCACGACATAGGACGAATGTCGGCTAGGAAGGGGTTCTAATGAATAGAGACTCCACGGGGGATGATGAAGGACGATCATCAAAAGGGTGAAGGACGATCACCTGGCAGGGTACGGCTGCCGAAAATATCATAACATAGGACGAATGTTAGATAGAAAGGAACTAGTTTATCAAGATTTGCCGAGAATTCTTCTGGGGAATGGTAGACACAGACGAGTGTCTAAATTCAAGAAAAAATAAGTGTCTGACACGGTGTATAGATTAAAGATGCGGACGAGCATCCTTAAGACTATGATACGGACAAGTATCAATAGAAACGAACGCTTGACGTATGTTCAGAGATGATGATACGGACGAGTACCAACTAGTTAACAACGAACACGGACGAGTGTCGAATCTGAGGGGATTTAAGCGGTATATACGAGATACGGACGGGTATCTGAAATAAGTAAACAAGAGTGAGACACAAACGAGTGTTCAACATGTTGGGGAAGGTGACACGGACGAGTGTCAAAAGAGAAAGTGTATAAATTATGAACTGGAGTGTAATCTGTGGGGATAGAATGACACGGACGGGTGTCAATGAGAGTGTATTATAAACAAGTATATGGTTCCCAAAGTGTTTAGGAAACTATGCTGGGGGAGGTGACACGGACGGGCGTCAGGGAAGTTTGTAGATATATGTACACATGTGTTGTGAGTGCAAAGGGGACGCTTTGGCTTTCTGCTGGGGATATGACACAGACGAGTGTCAAGAAGCATCTGTAGTGTATAAGTATCTGTTTGTAGAGAGCGCTCGGGCGACTTTACTGGGGGATGATGACACGGACTGGTGCCAAAAGGAGCATGTATCTGTATTTGTGAGTGTAAAGGAAATGATTTGGCTTTCTGCCGGGGAATTTGGGGAGTATTTGGTATATTGCTGATGGTATGTTAGTATTTACAAGTGTGATTCGACACATGGCTTATGATTTATGCAATATGTTTGATTTTTGCCGTAATGCTCCGTATTGGACGGAATGCTACGCTCTGGGGGAAAATATGATGCGAATGCTATGATTATGCAAAGATACCAATCCGTGATTCGGATCCCGCGACTGTGGAGATCTCTGGCTGATCTGCTTGAAGTGGATATCCCAGCTGGGGATGAGATCATTGGTAGATCTGACATATCTGACTCTGCACTGGGAAATAGATCACTGATAGACCTATCTCGGTAATGAGGGACCCAGCTGGGGTTTGCGGGAACTTTCGTCACTCTGTTGTGAGATCTTCAGGCGTTGCTCTTCTGGATAGAGGTTGAAACTCTGCGGGGAGATGGTTCCCTGTCTTACATTTGGCTGAGGAGGAACGATGACTGGCAACTCGGCTGGGGAGAAAGCAGCTCTGGTGCTATTTGGAAGATGTGCTGAGTAAATGATGATTTTGCTGGGGGTATGCTTTCATGCCCCATGTCGCACCTTGGATACCTGCAACCATGCAAAGACAAAGAAACGCACAAGTACCCCGAGGTATCCCTCACTGGATTCCAACATAGGAGTTTAGACACTCCCGGGAGTAAGTAATAAATTTCCTGCAAGCATGTAGTTTAGAAAAGACGCATCTGTACTTATGCAACCAATATTAAGGACATCAGACGTTTTGCAAATGAACATAAGATGTACGAGATGAAATATGACTGAAAATCTGATTTTATTAATTTGGGTGCCCTGAACTGGCAAGTACAGTCAGAGGAACAAATCCCCTGAAATGAGGAGATTGTTACAAATTGAGAAACAAAAGAAAATGCTGGCAATGTTGATGACGCTTCAAGGAGCTTCCCTTTTGCTATGACTCGTATGACATTGACGTTCTTCTCATCCTGCTTTCTGAGGAAGGCTGATTCTGACCGAAGCTCGAATCATTCGAAGCTTGCCACGTTGTAAGTGATACAGATGAATTCAGAATGCAGTTGTTCGCTTATTCCCTTATTTTGCGTGGATCGCCCTTTCGGGTTTTCAATCCACCGGGATACCCATTTTTGCCTGAGTTGTCCAATGCGGCTTTTCAACTCAGCGGGTGCACACATTTTTTCATTTTATTTTCCCTTATTTTTGCCCGAGTCTTTTATTCTGTTTTTGACTCGCCGGGATGCCCTATTTTTTCCTGGTCTATACATTCTGTTTTTATGTCCAGCGGGTCATTTTATGCGAAGTATTTTTTAACTGCATCTGAATTTACAGGGGACAGGAAGTCTTCACCATCCATAGTACTGAGCATCAGTGCTCCTCCAGAGAAAACTTTCTTCACTATGAATGGACCATCGTAATTCGGAGTCCACTTGCCTCTGTGGTCTGAATGAGGAGGGAGGAGTCTCTTCAGCACAAGATCTCCTACTTGGTACTCTCGAAGCCTGACTTTTTGATCGAAGGCTTTCTTCATTCTTCTCTGATATAACTGCCCATGACAAATTGCAGCTAATCTTTTTTCTTCGTTCAGATTCAGTTGTTCGTATCGGGATTGGACCCATTCTGCTTCGTTTAGTTTGACATCCATCAACACTCGTAAGGAGGGTAATTCAACTTCAACAGGTAGGACTGCCTCCATACCATACACAAGCTGATACGGTGTTGCCCCAGTGGATGTCCTGATTGACGTACGGTACCCATGCAAGGCAAATGGTAGCATTTCATGCCAGTCTTTATAGGTAACTACCATCTTCTGCACAATCTTCTTGATATTCTTGTTAGCCGCCTCTACAGCACCATTCATCTTTGGCCTGTAAGGAGAAGAATTATGGTGTTGGATCTTGAAGTCCCGACATAGTTCTGCCATCATTTTATTGTTTAAGTTGGAACCATTATCAGTAATGATTCTCTCGGGCACTCCATACCGACAGATGATGTCTCTTTTCAGAAATCGGGCTACCACTTGCCTTGTAACATTTGCATAGGAAGCTGCTTCAACCCACTTGGTAAAATAGTCAATGGCTACCAGGATGAATCTGTGGCCATTCGAAGCAGTCGGTTCAATCTTGCCAATCATATAATTGCCCCACATGGCAAAGGGCTAGGGTGAAGACATCACATTCAGGGGATTTGGAGGCACATGCACTTTATCCGCATAAATCTGGCATTTATGGCATTTTCTGGCATAGGCACAACAGTCTGCATCCATTGTGCTCCAATAGTAGCCTGATCTTAACAACTTTTTAGCCATAGCGTGCCCTCCAGCATGGGTACCAAAAGATCCTTCATGCACCTCGTGCATCAACAAGTCTGCCTCTGCCCTATCAACACATCTGAGGAGTACCATATCAAAGTTTCTCTTGTACAGGGAACCATCAGCATTCACGAAGAAGCTACCAGCTAGCCTTCTTAATGTCTTCTTATCATTGGAAGATGCCCCAGGTGGGTATGTTTGATCCTCCAAGAAGCATTTGATGTCATGGAACCAAGGCTTATCATCTTTAACAACGTCTGCTGAGAACACGTATGCTGGTCTGTCAAGTATGGATACTGAAATCCGAGGCACAAAGTTGGCAGCTTGAACTTTGATCATGGATGAAATGGTAGCCAGAGCATCTGCAAACTGATTTTCATCTCGAGGGATATACTCAAGCTTGATCATTGTGAATAAAGTCAATAACCTCCTTGTATAATCCCGATAAGGTATCAGATGATCTTGGTGGGTGTACCATTTTCCGTTGGTTTGATTGATTACCAGAGCTGAATCTCCGAATACAATCAAAGTCTTGATCCTGAGGTCAATGGCTTCCTCAAGACCCATGATACAAGCTTCGTATTCAGCTTCGTTGTTGGTGCAGTTAAAGGTGAGTTTTGCCGAGAAAGGCATGTGAACTCCCTTAGGTGTAATGAGTACTGCACCAACACCACGACCATTCATGTTAACAACCCCATCAAACATCATAGTCCATTCATCTTCCGGGTCAGGCCCTTCGGTGTGAATAGGCTCTTCATGATCTTTTGCTTTTATGAACATGATGTCTTCATCAGGGAAGTCAAATATCATAGGATGGTAATCATCAATGGGTTGCTCAGCTAGATAATCAGACAATACACTGCCTTTGTCGGCCTTTTGGGATGTGTACTGAATGTCATATTCCGTGAGGATCATTTGCCATCTTGCAACCCGTCCGGTAAGTGTTGGCTTATCAAAAATGTACTTAACTGGGTCCATCTTGGAGATCAATAAAGTGGTGTGGGTCAACATATACTGTCTTAGTCGGCGAGCAGCCCACGCTAAAGCACAGCAAGTTTTCTCGAGCAGTGAATAACGTTGTTCACAGTCGGTAAACTTTTTGCTTAGGTAGTACATTGCGTACTCTTTTCGACCAGACTCGTCATGTTGGCCCAGCACACACCCCATTGACTCTTCTAATACTGTCAAGTACATGATTAGAGGTCTTCCTTCAACTGGAAGCATAAAGATCGGAGGCTCTTGTAAGTATTCCTTGATTTTATCAAAAGCCCTCTGGCAGTCTTCGTTCCACCTGACCGTTTGTTCTTTTCTTAACAGCTTGAACAAAGGCTCACAGGTTGCTGTAAGGTGAGATATGAACCTTGAAATGTAGTTCAATCTACCTAGAAACCCTAGAACTTCTTTCTCAGTCTTCGGTGCAGGCATTTCTTGAATGGCTTTAACTTTGTCAGGGTCAACTTCAATCCCTTTCTCACTTACAATAAATCCCAGCAGCTTACCAGATCGCACCCTGAATGTGCACTTGTTGGGGTTTAGCTTCAATTGGTACTTCCTCAGACGCTTGAATAACTTCAACAGATTCACCAGGTGGTCTTCTTCTGTGAGGGACTTGGCAATCATGTCATCCACATAACATTCAATTTCTTTGTGGATCATGTCATGGAATAATGTTACCATAGCCCGTTGATAAGTGGCACCAGCATTCTTCAGTCCGAATGGCATCACCTTATAACAGAACGTGCCCCAGGGTGTGATGAAAGTTGTCTTCTCCATGTCTTCAGGTGACATTTTGATCTGATTGTATCCCGAAAATCCATCCATGAAGGAGAACACCGAGAACTGAGCCGTATTGTCGACCAATACATCAATGTGAGGTAAAGGAAAGTCGTCTTTCGGGCTAGCTCTGTTCAGATCCCTATAATCTACACACATCCTCACCTTGCCGTCTTTCTTAGGCACAGGCACAATATTAGCAACCCACGGCGGATAGCTAGTCACAGCAAGGAAACCGGCGTCCCACTGCTTTTGTACCTCTTCTTTTATCTTCATTGCCATATCCGGGCGAGTACGGCGCAACTTCTGTTTTACTGGCGGGCAGTCTTCCTTCAGAGGCAGCTTGTGCATGACAATATTTGTGTCCAACCCTGGCATATCCTGATAAGACCAAGCACAAACATCCACATACTCCCGAAGCATATCAATCAGTTGCTCTTTCACTGAATCTTGCAGACAGGCCCCGATCTTAACTTCTTTCAAGTCTTCTTCCGTACCAAGATTAACCGTTTCAATCTCCTCCTGATGAGGAGTGATAACCTTCTCCTCTTGCCTTAACAACCTGGCTAGCTCTTCAGGTAGCTCATAATATTCTTCAACCCCTTCATTAGCTTGATTGATTGGATTGTCAAAGTCATACGAAGTCATAGCAGTGTTGTTGTCGGTGCAATTTGGAGGGCACTTTCTGCAAGGGTTTAGATTGGTTTATTTTAGTGATCAGTTTTATCTTATTTAGAAAAAGTGAAAATGAAGTTATTTTATTTTGAAAAACATTGCCATTTTATTTTTGTACAAAAATAAAAAATGAAAAACAGCGAGCGGAAAAGAAAAAGATCATTTGCAAAAGATGTCCTGATATTCATTAATTGATCTTTGCACAAAATACAAGATGGCCCGATTACAAAATGAGTCTTGACATCTTGGGCAAGATGCAAGACTTGATGCATGCTTTAAAATACAGGAAATAATAATTACTCTGCAGGAGTAACTCTTATAATTTCCTGGGAAGACCAGTTAAGGACTTGGCTCCCCGGGATCCTTGGACGTATCCAGCTCTCCAGGTTGCGGTCGCTTTCCTCCTCGTCTTCCAAATTGTTCACAGCATCCGGGGCGAGCATTCCCCCGCTGATAAACTTGGGCTCCTTTGCAGCCTCTGATTGATCTTGTTGAGTTGGTCTGTAACCCAACCCAAATCGGTCTTCTTTCTTTTCCACGGGCAACAGCTTGCCCCAGCCTTGGGCGGTACCTTCCTCAACAACCTTCCGGGCTTGTTGATATGACGTGATGGAAGTTCCCAGTACAGCAGATGCTTCATTAATGTTGAGGGCCTCAAACCCTTGGCTCATGGTTTCATGGATTTCTCCATCCATTTCTATGTACTTATACGTAGTCAGCTGGCTGACAAAAATGTCCTCCTCCCCACAGATGGTGATGATTTGGCCTTTCCACTCGAATTTTAACTTCTAGTGAAGGGTAGACGTAACAGCGCCAGTGGCGTGGATCCAGGGTCTACCCAACAGACAGCTGTAGGCCGGCTGAATGTCCATCACAAAGAAGGTAGTTTTGAAGGTCTGTGGGCCAATCATCACAGGCAGATCAATCTCCCCAAGCACTGATCTTTTAGAGCCATCAAATGCTCTCACCACCAAATTACTCGGACGCAGTGCCAAGCCATCATACTCCAGCTTCACTAAGGCTTTCTTTGGCAGAACATTGAGTGATGACCCAGTGTCCACCAGTACATGAGATAGAACAGCACCCTTACATTCCAAGGTGATATGCAAAGCCTTATTATGGTTGCGTCCCTCTGTTGTTAAGTCAGCATTGGTAAAGCCCAGTCCATGACTGGTGTTGACATTTGCCACCACTGTTTCTAGCTGATTAACAGTAATCTCCTCTGGCACGTATGCTGCGTGCAGGACCTTTAACAATGCGTTCCTGTGAGCTTCAGAACACATCAACAGTGATAGTATGGAGATTTTTGAGGGAGTTTGGTGAAGCTGATCCACCACCTTGTAGTCACTTCTTTTTATGATTCTCATGAACTCGTCTACATCTTGTTCAAAAGATGTCTTCTGAGTTTCCTTGGTAGTCGGCTCTTCAGATACCACACTCTTTCCTTTTGCTTTGGCAGCAACTTCTGCTTCCACATTAGGTCTTTGTGTTTGTGAGGCAAAAAGGCGTCCGCTTCTGGTGAAGCCTCCGCCTCCTCCAACATTATCAACCCGTGGAGAAGAGGTCGATGAATCCAGAGTGATTTTCTCCCCGTTGCAGTAGAGATCAGAGCCATAATGCCAAGGTATGGCATTACTGCTTTCATAAGGAACTGGTCCAGGCACCGTAATGGTGACCGAACTGATTGTTGCAGAGGAGGGTACTGTAACGGTGTGCGGATCATAGTAAATTGTGACTGGTGATCTGGAAGGAGGTGCCACAGTTTGTTGTTGGAAATTGCTGCTGGGAGGAACATTTGATGGGTCATAGTAGATTGTGACTGTCGAGACATCTTCATTAATCTTTGCTGGCGTTGTAGAAGATTCTGCTAATAAAATGGAGGCTTATGTTGTAGAAGAAATGGTTTTTGAGATTTGACTTGTTGAAGTGATGGACGGCGTAACTGCTGATGATATTGATGAATCGATAGGAATGATTGTTGCTGCTGTTGTAGAAGAATCGGGGATTGTTGTTAAAGGAATTGCTGGATTTGTAGGCGCCGTTGTTGAAATCTGAAGGATACCATCCTTAATAAGACCATCTATGCCGCTTCTCAACTTTTCAAACCCATTGACTGCAATGTTGCAATACCCACAACCTAGCTCACACCCGGGGAACACTTGGCACTCCAGAAGCTGTGCTTTAATTTCGACCAAAGGTGTTCGAATTTGCGCAACACTGGTGATCAAGGTAGATGGTTTGTCTTCCTCAATGGAATTTATCCTTGGCCCGCCATGATTAGGCATAGGATTTCTGTTGACATTCGGAGGAGGTGCAAAGTTGAGGGCTTTAGAATCCACCAGATCTTGAACTTTCATTTGCAAGGCCCTGCATTTTTCAATATTGTGACCAGGTGCATTGGAGTGGAAAGCACACCTGGCGTTGACATCATAATTCTTTGGGAGGTTAATAGGATCTGGTGGCGCCAACGTCCTTAACTCAACCAAGTTAAGCTTCAGGAGTTGTGGCAATAAAGCAGCATAAGGCATAGGGATAGGGTCAATCACCCTGTTTGCCTGTGATGGTCTTTTTTGGAAGGGACGCTGTTGTTGGTTGCTATTGTTGTTGTTGTAGGTTCTCTGTTGCGGGTACTGAACTTGCTGTTGATAATGTGGTTGTTGTTGTTGTTGATATGCTGATTGCTGAGGAATCGGAGCTGGAATGGTAACTGCTGCTACTGACCGGTGAACATACTGAGGTCTGCCCCTGCTTGCATGAATGGAATTGGTCTCACCGGCTCTTCGGGGTCCCACAAAAGGCTTCCTGGGATTACTGGATGAACTTGCACCATTATCAGAAATTTTACCCATTTTTAATAGACTCTCAATCCTTTCACCAGCTATACCCACATCTGCGAAGCTGGTAGAAGAAAAGGCAGCAAATCTATCAATATAGGTTCCTTGCAAAGTATTCATGAACATGTCAGCCATCTCCCTTTCTGACATGGGTGGTTGGACAGCAGCAGCAAGCTGTCTCCACCTTTGGGCATATTCCCTAAAGCTTTCTCTGGAAGATTGAGACATTCCCATTAGGAGGGTCCTGTTAGGAGCCATGTCCAGGTTATATTGATATTGTCTGATGAAGGCTTCAGCTAAGTCCTTCCAGCATCTGATGGTAGCTCTGGTCAAGTGCGAATACCACTCTCTTGAAGCCCCAGTCAGACTGTCTTCAAAGTAGAACATCCACAGCTTTTCATCCATGGTATACGCTTTAAGTCTTCCTAGGAAAGACTGCAGGTGAGTTCGTGGACAAGAGGTTCCATTGTATTTCTCAAAGCACGGGGGTTTGAATTTGTGGGGAATTCTCACCCCATCCACTAGCCCTATATCCATTACATCGAAGCCCAAGGAATTCTGGGACTCCAAAGATCTCAACTTCTCAGCAATTTCATCTAACCTCCTATCATAGACTTCGTCTCCAGCTCCCATAACAGTAAACTGCTCTTCTTGGGGATCTTCCTGCAAGATTCTCCCCCCAACAGTATTTCCTTGCACATTTCTCGGGATGTTGACTTCCGGATCCAGATGAGGTCCAAATACTGGTGGATTGACATGAGGTTGGCCCCGCTCATTATTACTAGTTCCTCCAGTTCCAAGATGAGGTTCCTCGGGAGTTTGTCTTTCCACCAATTCCCTTAACCTTTCTTGACTCTGGGCCAAGCCAGTCATCACATCCATGAATTGAGTCATTTGGTTTCTCATCTCCACTCATTCATTAGCCATCTGAGTTCTGACCTCAGTCAGGTCTTGTTGTACTTGCTCCATTTGGATACCAGGAAGGTTGTTGCGAGTAGGGTACCGGTGCGTGCGGTTGACAGGGAACACTCGGTGACGAGCAATATTTCCTGAGGTCACAACAGAGGTTAGAAACAGAGATAATAACAAAACCTACAAAACAAAAACAAAAGTTAGTATGCAATGCAGTATGCTTATTTGTTTTCCAAGGTATCCGGCTTGGTTCTTGGTTTTGACCTTTCCAGACCTCGAGGAAGATGCTTGATGTTTGCTGAGAAAAGAAACCCAATGAAAGCAAACTAATATATTACAAATGATGAACAATACATAGTTTGTTTTACAACACATGCCCCTGGAGGGTCAAAATACAACAAAAAAGAAAGGTACATCAAATGGAAATAAACAAGAAGCAAAGGAGTCAAACATCCAATCCAAACTCATCCTCCTTGACCTCCTTCAGAAGTGCCTCAGTCACTGGACTAGCTGGGTGCTCTGTAATAGTCCTAATGAGGAGGTTTCTGGTGGCAATGGCAGTGGTCAGCTTCTTGTGCCTGTCCTGGTCCTTTGATCTCTTCAGCCCAGCTCTAAGCTTTAACTCTAAAATTTCCTTTTGGG
Source organism: Lathyrus aphaca (assembly GCA_963966055.1). Classification (NCBI taxonomy): domain Eukaryota; kingdom Viridiplantae; phylum Streptophyta; class Magnoliopsida; order Fabales; family Fabaceae; genus Lathyrus; species Lathyrus aphaca. The sequence goes on from OZ014521.1 coordinate 105,897,663, forward strand.
CTGCCAACAAAGCTTCCTGCTGCTTCTTTTCATTAGCCTCTAACTGTTCAATCTTGGTTGAGTTTTCTGATCTTCTTGTGTCCGGGCTTCAGTGATCTTGACCCACCTTGCCTGACTTTCTTGCAGATAGAGCTCAGTCCTAGCCTTCTGAATCTTGGCTTCCTTACAGGCATTCTTCAATATTTGCTCCCCAGCTCTTGCTTTCCTGATGTAATCCTCTGTCTTCTCAATCTTGGCCAGATGCTCCACCCTAAGCTTCTCCAACCTCTCAATGTACAGACGACCATCACTCCTTTCCCAAAGGGTCTTCTTCAGAGCTTGAGACAGATTCTCATTCCTTTCCTTCAGCTTCTCAAATTCTTCCAGGCTGACAGTTGCTGCTGGCTGTGCTGTAGATGGTCCAGGTATATCCTCAATGGTGAAAGGCATTCCAGTAATTTGAGCTCGAGTGCGGGACCAGTCATAGTATTGAGCTGAAGCAACATTATTACACCTCCCTAGTATGGCCATCCCTTTTGTCTGGATGTTGTCCCAAGCCCAGGATGCTTGTCTGACAACAGCTGAATTAGGTTTCACTTCACAATACAGGGTCTTAGCTAAATCTTGCACTCTAGGAGGGTGAACCAAAGCATAGCCCAGTTGTCTCTTAAACAGCAAAGGATTGTAGTTGATGCAACCCTTTACTCCTATCAGAGGCACATTTGGGTATTGCCCACAGCTGGTGATAATGTCCTTACCCTTGGTGCTCTGGGTGCACCATCTAATATCATCTGAAGTCAAAGCAATGAGCCTCTTGGCCCAATTCTTCTGCCGGTGAGGGTTCAAAAAGGCATCTGATTTAGGTAGGTGTCTGAGCAGCCAGGTGTGAAACAAAGGAGCACAACATCTCACCAACTTCCCCCTTTTTTTTCATTCCTCTGATGGATGGAGTAATAGAAATCTCCCAGGAATGTGGGTACTGGGTTCCTCAGAAGGAAAATATGAATGGCATTCTTGCTGACAAATTTGGGCTCATCTGCAAACAGTATAACCCCATATATGCTGAGGGCTAACAGTGCACAGACTACCCTGCACTCTCCCAAGGAGGCCTTCAGGATGGCCTGAGAAATCAAGAAGTCTAAGTGAAAACCAGGGATCCCAGCTTTTGTTGTCATACTTTGCTCAATCAAGGTAGGCTCCAGGTACATTGCTTTTGCTACTTCCCCATTGCTGGGAGTTGGCATTTCTGGGTTGAAGGGGATTCCACCCCTGATAGGTACTCCAATCAATGATGAAAACTCCTCCAGCAGAGGTCCTAGCTGAAAGTCTGGAAATGTGAAGCATCTCAAAGGAGGGTCATAAAACTGTAGGCAGGTGTGGATCATGCTCCTCTGAGAAGGGTCAAGGTCCACAACCATATCCAGGATGCCTCCATGGTGTTCTCTAAACAGTGGGATGTGGTCGGGTGTGATAAGTGACTGGACCTTCCTGATACCAGTCAACACAGGCTCAAAGAAATGGTAGGATATATTGCTCTTCCTGGGAGTAGTCATAAATGCTGAAGAGGAGGAAGATAGGTGCTGATGGAGATCAAGGCTGATGCTGGAGATGAACCATTGATAGGCTGATGCTGGTGATGATGAAAATAGCTTAAGCAGGTAACTGATGAAGTAGAGGTCTATGCAGAAGAAGGGGTCAAAACCAAGCCAGATATAATGTGGACACCCTGAAAAACAAATAAACAAATGTTAAATGATGCAAATGATGAGTATGCAAATGATATGCAAGGGTTTGTGATCAAGATGGATCTGATTATCTGTCTTGATATAAAGCCCATGTATGGTCAAGAAGTCCAGATGGAGGTTCGAAAATCCAGTAACAAGGGTGGGGGACTCAAATAAAGAGTCACATGTCCAGGGTTAAATCACAAGAACTGTCCAATATGAGGTACTCTTAAACAAAACAAGTAACAGGGTATGATGTGGACAAGGGTACCTGCAACCTGTAAACAGCCCAACCCCCTCACAGGTAGTGTTCTAAAACAAAGATCCTCAGACTTGGATCAATTATGAGAAGTGTAAACACTTCTAACCCGGAGGTACAGTGTTTACAATAACCATAAAAAATCCTCCTCTAATTCACCTCAGTTTCTGAAGGTCATAGTAAAGGTTATCCAGACTTAGCAGGCTTCCCAGATAGCCCTAGCACTACAGGAAATCTGTAGCACAGAGTTCTCAAGAAGAAACCCATATCTGAACTGTGTTTCATATTCCCGCACCAGACCGAAATGGAATGGGAAAGAACATGAACCACTCTAGCCTAGGTGTCACTCAGGTCCCAGGTATAGGACCTTAAACTCTCAATGAAACCCCACCCACCAAAACAGAAAACCAGATCCAGCAATGATAATGACAGTATGAAATATGAAAAACTGTAAAGGAAAGCAATAAATAAAGTTGTACATAAAGCAATAAATAAAGCAAATAAATAAACACAATAGCACATAACACCCCAGTAAACACAAATCAAACAAACGCTAGGAGGAACCCACAAAAAAGAACCAGAAGCCCTGGTTACAGTATAAGGATCCCCAGCAGAGTCGCCAAGCTGTCGCTCCCACCTGAATGACATAGGGCCAAGAGGGGTACGGACGCGAACGATCGGCGAAAAGAGAGAAGGAATGAAAAGAGTCGCCAGCTAGGCATTTTTATCCCGAAGGAAAGGTAATGCTGCATAAACCTAAGAAAAGATATGGATAAGGCGGTTGCGAACCAGAGAGACTGAGGAAGGGGGTTGGTTACAACCTGTGAAGGTATTAGCACCCAGATTGTTCGTCGTACTCAACGGGATCCACGCTTAAAAGATTTGTGTTTAAAAGGGGTAGTGTCAGTGCTATTTGTGTATCAAAGCTGGAAAGAATGCAAGTGTCAGTGCTGGAAGAAAGTGAAGTGAAATATGTGAAGTGTCAGTGTAAGGAAAGAGTGCAAGGCTCAAGACTATGAGGCTTAAAGAATGATGCTGGAAGGAGGGGGGATATACAGAGACTTTTGTTTGATAACTGTTAAGTTGTGCCTACGTATCCTCTCGTGCAATGAGGAAGTCAGAACACCGTAGTTCGACTCAAAGAGACTGAAAGATAAATTGACTTGTGAACTGCTTACTTGTCTATGCTCAAGTGTATGACCTGTCTGGCTCGGGTGCAAACTGTCTTGCATTAGACGGAAGAAGCAAGTTCTCATTTGTGAGTGAAGGAGGTGAGAAAAGAATCCCGGAGGAGACGATTATTGTTTGTTTTTGAAGTTTTCAATCTTTTATTGCTTTTTGTGTTCGTCATAGGAAAATGAGCTTAAACCTAAACCAGTGGGTTAGTAAACTCATCACATCCTCCCTCTGATTAGGGGTGATGAGAATACCTTAAGCATGAAGTAAACACCTCACACTTGATCACCATGATGTAGGATTAAGATCATTAACCTACTTGAATTTATTTAGATGTTTTTGTTGCTTTTGTTTAGTGTTAAGTAATGAGTTTAAGCCATAATCAAGGATTTAATGGACTCATTACACCATCCTAATAGAAGGATAATAGATGAGAACATTTAAGCTGAGGAAGACTCCTCAACTTAATCCATGATTAGGGATTAACCTCATGACAAAACAAAGCCTTTATTAAGTGGATTTTAATTAATGGTAAGATTAAGAAATGGATTTTATGGTTTGTAAGACAACTTGAGGGGGACTTGTCCATTAACACTAGGGTTAGTCCTTCTTAACCAATTAAGGAAGAAATATAACCCTAATGCAAGGCCCAAGTTACAAGCTTGATGTCTTAGTGATTATTAAATGGATTGATTAAAGGATTTAAACACATTAAGGGTTCAACACTTAGGATTAAAGTTATACACTCCATCCTAATAGAAGGATGCAGGCATAAGCTTAACCACAAAGCCTTAAAGCCTTAAGGGTTTAGTCCTTGATTATGAGATGAGAAGAGAAGACACAAAGATGACACAAAGGAAAAACTAAATGGGGGACTAATCAAACCCTAATTTTTATCATGCTTGGTTGTTCCTAGGGTTTATGAAGCTTGCAAAAGCCACCAAGAAAGAAACAGATGAAAGGAGGAGGAGCAGAAAGAAATAAGACAACTTGCTTCACCTAAGAAGACAAGTTTCCTGAAGAAAGAAGATAAGAGATGAACATGAATGAGCAAGCTCACTCAAATTCAAAAGTAAAATGCAGCAATGATGCATAGAAGAGATGAGAAGAAGTTATGAGAAGTGAAGGCAAATTCACTTCTCAATGACTTACCACCTGAAAAGTTAGTAAAAGGAAATGAAATGAAAGGAAAATGGGATGAAATGCCATGATGCAAGACAAAGTCAGAAACAAAAACATGATGCTAATGATGCTAAGAGATAATGCAAACACATGTCAAGAGTTGTGGATGATCATACATGGATGAGGATGCAAATGAAGCATGCTTTGAACCATGAAAGTTCATGAAAGTATATGAAATGGAATGAATGCATAACATGGAAAATGAATGATGCAATGATCAAACATGATTCTAATATGTCCTAAGATGTCTCATATGTCATGTGGATGCACAAAATCTCATGGCAAGTTCATGCATGCAAGCAAATGAGAGATGAATGCAAATGAACACAAAAATTTGGGTTTATGCACAAGACACAAAGCAAAATTCAAAATCAGAAGCAAATGACAAGATAAAAAATTGAAAATTAGATCAAAGTAACCCTAACCCTATATAAGTTCACTGCCCAAAGGGGAAGACCTAACTCTTAACCTAATGGAAGTTATGATTTTCTCAAGTCAACTAGGGTTTCAAGGCACATCAAAAGGAAAAATGCTCATCAAATTGAAAATGAAAGATAAATTCAAACCAATTTTACCCTAGAAACTAAATGATATGGAGGATGCAATGCAAGAAGAACCATCATCAAACTCTTCATGGTTAGGCAGAATGAATTTTTCAAGTTAGGACCAAAATATTGCCTTTAAATAACTTTTATTCCAATGAAAAATGTCAAAATACATCAAGGACCAAAAAGAAATTTGTTTTGAGAGTTTTCTAATGTTTCTAAATGTTTTAAAATGTAATGTGAATTTTTTTGTGATTTTTAAATACCTAAATGCATTTTTAATTAATTAATGTCCATTAACTAATTAAAAATAAACATTTAAATGATTTAAAAATAATTTTTAATGCAAAAAATAAAAATAAAAATATTTTTGGGTTCTGAAAATTAATAAAAGGTTTGACAAAAAATTTCAGAATTTTTTAATGTGTTTTGCTATTTTTAAAAAATCGTGTAAATAAAATACAAATAAAATTAAATAAATGGGGAAGTATGCAGATCCTATGGCTGGAATTCAAATAGAATTGGAGGGAGTTGACCCGCGCGCTATTCAGTGGCTAGGATTGATTCTGGCAAAATTCAAACTTAATCCCAATTAATTAAATTAATAAATCAGAATTAGGGTTTAATGATGGATCTGGTTCGTTCATTCGCGCGCGGGTCAACAAGATCTACGGCTCACATTCAAACTAAGCCCTAATCCAGATTAAGGCATTAATGACTTTCAGGTGGCCGGAAATGACCTCCGGTCATCTTCTCCGGCCACACTCTCCCCTGAAAAATGCTATCTCCCTCAAAACCTCACCCAAGCCCCCTAAAGCTCCAGAATCACTCAACAAACATCAAGGAACAAGAATCCAAGCATGGAATCAATTTATTTTCAGAAACAAGCATGAATCGAATCAATCTCTTTTTAGGTCAAAAATTTCAGAGATTCGGTTCATGCTCATTTCTTCACCATTTTCAAAACTACAAAGCTCAGAGTAATCAAGAGATCATAAGGAACAATTCTATAACTTAAAAAAGGATTTCTGGAAAAAAGTTTCAAGAGGATACCTGAGATGGAGTTTTTGCTTTTGGAGCTTTCTGGCCAGTTTCTTGCTTCCAATCACCTCTACTGACTTCCCCCAAGAGTTTGCAAAGCTTGTTTGGAATTTCTTATGGCTGGTTTGGGAGATTGATTCAGTTCAGTTCAAAAGGGAGAAAAATCGTATTTGGTGTGTGATGGCTTTTAAGGCAAAGTAAAGGGTGGTTTGTGATCAGTGATGTCTTCTAAGATGAATGGTGGAAGAAGTTTTGAGTTTTTGTTGCTGAGTTGAGAGATTCGATAGAAAATGCAAAAGGAGGGATTTTTGTGAGCTATGGTGATGCTGTGGTTTCAGGCTTGCCTCTTGTGTGTTTTGAGTTCCATTTTGTCCACTTACCAAGCTGTGATAGGTCTGTGGAGTTGGTGTGGGCTATGGTGATTGGTATGGTCCATTTTGCCAAAAGTCAAGGTTAGGTGTCCTTTGAGGTATGGGCAAGTTCAGGCCAAGGACAAGGGAAGGTCTTGTGCAGCTGTGATCAAGGGGAACCATGGAAGTGAGATTGAGGCAAACCAGCAAGTGGATTGAAGCTTATGGGGGTTTTTGCAATTTTGTGAACCTTTGGCCCTTTTGAGATTTCTTAATGATCAAGGCATGAAAATGAGTGATTCTTTGGTGCATTCTGAATTTTAGGTCATGTGTTATGTTTGTATGATGGTTAGAAGTCATTTTGAAGTCATAGAAATGCTTGGCATGTGAATTTGCAAGTTGCCCTCTTTGGTGCCAAAGTGAAAAATAAGTGATTTTTCCCAATTTTGACAAGCCATAACTTTTGATCCAAAATGAATTAGAATGAGTTCTTGTACTTTTTGAAAATGGGAGGATACAATCTACAACTTTCATGACCAAATATTTTTCATTTGAAGCATTTTTGAATCAAAAAGAGGAGGTTGAAAAACTTTCCCAAAATGGCAAGTTTTCACTACAAGTCACTTTCCCAAAATGGCAACTTTGCAAATGGCTTGAAATTCTTCAATTTTGTGAACCTCTAACATCTTTTATGATCAAATAAAGATCATACACATTCAAAATGATAGAGAAACCTCTTTGGTTGGGTGATTGGGGGCCTCAGATGCCCTGATTCTGCACTGCCTTGCTCAAGAAGTCACCTTGTGATCAGATGCCTTCCCCATTGAATTTCTTCATGAAAATTGATATGCATGATCCTCATAACATATAGAGACCATTAGAAACAAGAATGACCAAAAAATTTGGAGTTATGGCCTCTGAAACCAAAACCCTAATTTTAGGTCATCTGTGTAGTTAAACATGGCTCTGCTTCCATGCCTTTCTCAGTTCTTGTGATTCTTTGACTTTCTTGACCTTGTGAGGATATAATATGATGCTTGAACATTCATGTACCCTCTTGAGATGATTGAAGACCTTTGGAGTGGCTCAGATAGCTCATGGATTGCTCAGGTCACAAACCCTAGATGCAGATGACTTTGAACCAATGCAGTGGAGCAAAAATGCAATATGAGATGATATGATTGAACTTATGCACATGAAAAGATCACAAGCCATGATGAAATGAGTGAGGGAAAATTTGGGGTGTTTACAGCTGCCCCTATTCAAACATGAGTTAGTTGTGCAGGATGTAAGCGACGGCTTATCAGACAAACAAGATAACTTGTGGTTGAATATCAAAGACAGTCCAAAATTTGCACTCACTAAATGAAGAAGAAAAGGGATATAGATTGTAAAAGTAAGTAAAGTATGTTTATAAAGCGCGGGCGATGGAGGACGACCGTCGAGCAAAGGACGACTACTGGGGATGAAGCAATGACGGGAACGGCCGACATGCTGGGGAAATAGAGGGATCATGATGGGGACGGCCATCAAATAAAGTAACGAAGATTCTCTGGGGATTAAAGGTAAATGATGGGGACGACCATCGGGCTGAAGAAATAAATGATGAGGAACGGTCATCAAAGGTGAAGGACGATCACCTAGTAGGGGACGGATGCTTTGTTGGGGATAAGGATGAGGGATGGCCATCTAAGGTGAAGGACGATCACCTGGCAAGGTACGGTTGCCAACAGTATCACGACATAGGACGAATGCCGGATAGAAAAGGTCGACGATGGGGACGGCCATCAGATAAGCATGATGAAGGACGATCATCAAGAGGTGAAGGACGATCACCTAGCAGGGGACGACTGCTCTGGGGTTTTATCATGACATAGGACGAATGTCAGATAACAGAATCAACGATGGGGACGACCATCGGATAAAATGATGAAGGACGATCATCAAGAGGTGAAGGACGATCACCTATCAGGGGACGGCTGCTAAAAATATCACGACATAGGACGAATGTCGGCTAGGAAGGGGTTCTAATGAATAGAGACTCCACTGGGGATGATGAAGGAAGATCATCAAAAGGGTGAAGGACGATCACCTGGCAGGGTACGGCTGCCGAAAATATCATAACATAGGACGAATGTTAGATAGAAAGGAACTAGTTTATCAAGATTTGTCGAGAATTCTTCTGGGGAATGGTAGACACAGACGAGTGTCTAAATTCAAGAAAAAATAAGTGTCTGACACGGTGTATAGATTAAAGATGCGGACGAGCATCCTTAAGACTATGATACGGACAAGTATCAATAGAAACGAACGCTTGACGTATGTTCAGAGATGATGATACGGACGAGTACCAACTAGTTAACAACGAACACGGACGAGTGTCGAATCTGAGGGGATTTAAGCGGTATATACGAGATACGGACGAGCATCTGAAATAAGTAAACAAGAGTGAGACACAAACGAGTGTTCAACTTGTTGGGGAAGGTGACACGGACGAGTGTCAAAAGAGAAAATGTATAAATTATGAACTGGAGTGTAATCTGTGGGGATAGGATGACACGGACGGGTGTCAATGAGAGCGTATTATAAACAAGTATATGGTTCCCAAAGTGTTTAGGCAACTATGCTGGGGGAGGTGACACGGACGGGCGTCAGGGAAGTGTGTAGATATATGTACACATGTGTTGTGAGTGCAAAGGGGACGCTTTGGCTTTCTGCTGGGGATATGACACAGACGAGTGTCAAGAAGCATCTGTAATGTATAAGTATCTGTTTGTAGAGAGCGCTCGGGCGACTTTACTGGGGGATGATGACACAGACTGGTGCCAAAAGGAGCATGTATCTGTATTTGTGAGTGTAAAGGAAATGCTTTGGCTTTCTGCCGGGGAATTTGGGGAGTATTTGGTATATTGCTGATGGTATGTTAGTATTTACAAGTGTGATTCGACACATGGCTTATGATTTATGCAATATGTTTGATTTTTGCCGTAATGCTCCGTATTGGACAGAATGCTACGCTCTGGGGGAAAATATGATGTGAATGCTATGATTATGCAAAGATACCAATCTGGGATTCGGATCCCGCAGCTGTGGAGATCTCTGGCTGATCTGCTTGAAGTGGATATCCCAGCTGGGGATGAGATCATTGGTAGATCTGACATATCTGACTCTACATGGGGAAATAGATCACTGATAGACCTATCTCGGTAATGAGGGACCTAACTGGGGTTTGCGGGAACTTTCGTCACTCTGTTGTGAGATCTTCAGGCGTTGCTCTTCTGGATAGAGGTTGAAACTCTGCGGGGAGATGGTTCCCTGTCTTACATTTGGCTGAGGAGGAACGATGACTGGCAACTCGGCTGGGGAGAAAGCAGCTCTGGTGCTATTTGGAAGATGTGCTGAGTAAATAATGATTTTGCTGGGGGTATGCTTTCATGCCCCATGTCGCACCTTGGATACCTGCAACCATGCAAAGACAAAGAAACGCACAAGTACCCCGAGGTATCCCTCACTGGATTCCAACATAGGAGTTTAGACACTCCCGGGAGTAAGTAATAAATTTCCTGCAAGCATGTAGTTTAGAAAAGACGCATCTGTACTTATGCAACCAATATTAAGGACATCGGACGTTTTGCAAATGAACATAAGATGTACGAGACGAAATATGACTGAAAATCTGATTTTATTAATTTGGGTGCCCTGAACTGGTGTAACACGGTGGGAGAACTGACTTTAGTTATGTTGCGGATAGCAAGAGTCGCCACCGACTTTTATTTTATCCAAAGGAAAGGCATAAAAGAACAGGAAAGACCTTTTAAAAAGATTTTTGGGTCCGGGGGGTAGGTTATGTAAAGGGAAGGTGTTAGCACCCTTTACATCCATGGTTATCCATGGGCTCTTAGTTACTTAGCTCACTTTAAATTGTTTTTGAAAAGGTGAAGTGTGTGAATAGAAATTTTCATAAGAGTTTGATAATGATCCATGTACGGATGCGTAAAAAACTTGTGTTTGAAAATTGTAAAGTGTTTGAAATTTGTTTTGAAATAGTGAGCAAGTAACTATGAGGAACCTACCCTAAAGTTTAAGTCTTTCTGTTCTTTATCCTTTAAATGGTAAGACTATCCCTATTATTAAGGAATAGGTAGTCATTACCTTGGATGTGAGGGACATATGAAGGGACATCTGTTTAATGAAGGCAACTGTAGGGTGTATTAAGCACTTTTGGAGGGACTGTCATCTTTATTCGAAAGGGACAAGATCATTTACGAAGGCAACATCGAAGGGACTTGATCTTATAATCGTAAAGGGACTTGATGATATTTTAGGAGAAGGGACTTTGCTTAAGACACCTTACTTGACCTTAAAAATAGGCAACATGAGAGGTAACCTTAGAAAGTGTAGGATGGCGATCAAAGATCGACTTACGTGTGTGAGTGTACAATTTAAAATATTTATCTTTTGAATTAAGTGATCTAAATTAATTTTAAATAACATACATGTTTACACTCCCTATTTTTACTAACCATGACATAAAAATAAATAATTAAATATTACAAAATATTACATCCAGGAGCAATTACAATAATAATAATAAAGCAAATTAAATAAATAGCAAAATAAATAAATGATTATAATTGGGTTAGTGAAAATAATAATAATAAAAATAATATCAAATTTAATGGGGTCAGTAATAATAATAATAATAAATCACAATATCTATAAATGGGGTTAGTAATAATAAAATAAATATGAAAATAAATAGCATTAATGATAAAATAAATAAGAATATTAGCATAATAATTACAATATCAAATTTTTATGAACAATTATTATTTAAGATTGCGAAGAAAATATAAACAATTAATTATCATAAAGTCTTAAATGCTATAAAAATTAAGTTAATTATAAACATATTATGAAAATAAATTATATTAAATTAACAAGTTTTAATTATTTTTTAAAACATATATTAAAAAAATTATTTACATACATAACTAGATTATAAACAATTATAGAATATTTACATATTATAAAAAAAAAAATTAAACATTTTAATTTTTAGATTTTATGTACAAAATTTTAAATTATAAACAATGTAGGTCATATTTACATATTATAAAAATAGGATCAATTATGATTATATTTACAAAATTTAATAAGATAGATACATGAATGAAGATATGATCATACAATTATATTTACAAATTTAAAGATTATAATAAAATTTTATTCACTAATTAAAATATAAACAAGAATTACAATTAGGTTTTTTTAGAAAAATATTTTAGGGTTTTGAAAATAATTAGGATTTAATAATTTATAAAATTGCATTAGGGTTTTAAAAAGATATTATGATTAAATTAGAGTTTGCAAAAATAAATTAAATTTTATATACAACAAAATATAAATCTAATTATTATTATATACATGTTTTTAATTTTAAATGTATAATTATAAAAAACTAAGTTTAGAATTAGAAAACATTTACATGATTATAATATAATTAACAAAACAATGAAATCATAAAAAAAAAATTGAAACTTTCCTGGCTGGGAATTGAACCCAGGATGCCTTGCTTGACAACACCCATGCCATACCACCAGGGTCCTTAGCTTCTTTCATGCGCGTACCAACCACCAGGCCACTTATCATCCTATGAAATAATATACAAACAACACAATAAATATACAAATCAAAATTCAAAAATCTGAAGCGCGCGAAGATCTTCATCTTCAACCTTGGGTTCGTAGGTTTTCCTGCGAATTTATCTACAACTTTTCCTGCGATTATTCCTACCAATACAACCTGCGAACATCAAACACTATTCAAACAACACAATTTTATCAAATTAAAAACATCTTTAACTTCCTTGCAACCTATACAATCCAATTATGTCAACCAAATTCATTTATATTGTGTAAATTGAAGAACCCAAATTTAGAGCTTTAAACCCTAAACATGGTATACTCATGATTCGGCCATAACTCTTCACCAAACTATCCAGACTTCATCTATAGCCAATAACAAACATCAATATATCATTAAAATTCATTATCAATAAGTAAATATGATGATTCGAAAAAAAATATATGAAGCACATGGATGATTCGGTTCATGCATTATGGAGTGTTTTGGATGCAAATAAGTGTTGGTTTCCACTCAATGAGGTCCAAGGATCATGGCTGTGTTCTCAAATTACCTTCAAATGTCCTGGAAGATTGAAACCGAATGTGAGTTTTTGAGAGGTTTTTTGGTTTATGAAACTTACTCTTGGGAGGCAGAAAATTTTTTGTGTCTTGGTGATTGAGTTGTGTTTAGTACTTATAGGTAAATGAATTTAGGTCATAACATTGAATGGTTGTGTGGAAATTTTGATATGAAAAGATTCAAATTGATCATGCCTTAAAAATCCAATATTCTTGTATGAAGGCTTACTATTTTTGGACCAATCTTGTGATTTCATTCCTCTTCAATTCCAATCATCATTTAAGATCTTCTAGAAACTCAATCTCCATCAAATATTACATTTTCATATTTTATTTTTATTTAAAATGATTTTTAATGAATTAAATAAAAATAAATAAAAATAAAATAATAAAAATTCTGATTTTTAATGGTTTGGGTCGTGCATGAAGTCAATGTATGGATTGGGTCATCATTTGGCAAGCCCATTTGGAAGAAATTGGTTTTAGACCCCCTTTTTCATCATAAACCAACTCAAAATTTCCCAACTTTGCAAGGGCACATATCCTTCAATTTTAATGCTATGAGGGTGTTCTTGGACATTTTGGAAAGCTTGAAGAGTCCTCTAAACAACCCCACTGGTTTCATGTCCATATCATTTACCAATCTCAAGTTATGACCTTTTGAAGTTGTTGACTTTTTGTTGACTTTCAAAAGGACCTATAATGTCTTAGCTCATACCTTCCAAATGAAGCATTTTTGGGCTTGGCTTGTGAGACACAAAGTTGTAGAGAATTCAATTTCCTTCAAAATGAGCTTTGATTGGAGACTTGGTGATGAAGTATGTGAAAGTTATGGCTGGTCAAAGTTCAGTTGACTTTTACTGAGGAAACCCTAATTTAGAAACTCCTGATTCTTGATGATCTGAAATCTCCTTGATGAATCATGATCAACCCTTGATCAAATGATGAATTTTACTTCATATACTTGATGTTGGCAAAAAATCATGAAATTTGACTTTGGTTTGACCACAGTTGACCTCAGTTTGACTTTTTAACTGCTTTGACTGATTTTGACTTATCTGATCATCTAACTGAGCAAACTTCTGAGAAAAGTCTTGAAACTTGTCATGGGGGTTATTACACACATATAAGATGTTATGAAGCTCACTTGAAGTCTTGGAAGTCCATTTAGCCTGATTAAAGTCAAAACCCTAGTTTTGGATGCACTGCTTAGGAGGTGCATTGTCTGAGGGAATTGTCAACTCTTCTGACCAATTGTGAATTTTGTGAACCTTGTGAACCATCATAAAATGTCTTGTGAACCTCATGGGAGGTATTGTGAACCTTGTGAACCATCATAAAATGTCTTGTGAACCTCATGGGAGGTATTGTGAACCTTGTGAACCTTGTGAACCTCATAAAGTGACTTGTAGACTTCATGAACCTCATGAAAGGTTTTGTAAGCATTGTGAATCTTGTGAACCTTGTGAACCTTCATAAAGTAACTAGTAGACTTCATGAACCTCATGAAAGGTCTTGAAAGCATTGGGAAACTTGTGAACCTTGTGAACCTTCATAAAGTGACTTGTAGACTTCATGAACCTCATGAAAGGTCTTGTAAACATTGGGAAACTTGTGAACCTTGTGAACCTTCATAAAGTGACTTGTAGACTTCATGAACCTCATGAAAGGTCTTGTAAACATTGGGAAACTTGTGAACCTTGTGAACCTTCTTAGCACACAAAATCTTGTATTGTGAGGGCAAATTTTGGGGTGCAACAACTGGCAAGTACAGTCAGAGGAACAAATCCCCTGAAACGAGGAGATTGTTACAAATTGAGAAACAAAAGAAAATGCTGGCAATGTTGATGACGGTTCAAGGAGCTTCCCTTTTGCTATGACTCGTATGACATTGACGTTCTTCTCATCCTGCTTTCTGAGGAAGGCTGATTCTGACCGAAGCTCGAATCCTCCGAAGCATGCCACGTTGTAAGTGATACAGATGAATTCAGAATGTAGTTGTTCGCTTATTCCCTTATTTTGCGTGGATCGCCCTTTCGGGTTTTCAATCCACCGGGATACCCATTTTTGCCTGAGTTGTCCAATGCGGCTTTTCAACTCAGCGGGTGCATACATTTTTTCATTTTATTTTCCCTTATTTTTGCCCGAGTCTTTTATTCTATTTTTGACTCGCCAGGATGCCCTATTTTTGCCTGGACTATACATTCTGTTTTTATGTCCAGCGGGTCATTTTATGCGAAGTATTTTTTAACTGCATCTGAATTTACAGGGGACAGGAAGTCTTCACCATCCATAGTACTGAGCATCAGTGCTCCTCCAGAGAAAACTTTCTTCACTATGAATGGACCATCGTAATTCGGAGTCCACTTGCCTCTGTGGTCTGAATGAGGAGGGAGGAGTCTCTTCAGTACAAGATCTCCTACTTGGTACTCTCGAAGCCTGACTTTCTGATCGAAGGTTTTCTTCATTCTTCTCTGATATAACTGCCCATGACAAATTGCAGCTAATCTTTTTTCTTCGATCAGATTCAGTTATTCGTATCGGGATTGGACCCATTCTGCTTCGTTTAGTTTGACATCCAACAACACCCGTAAGGAGGGTAATTCAACTTCAACAGGTAGGACTGCCTCCATACCATACACAAGCTGATACGGTGTTGCCCCAGTGGATGTCCTGATTGACGTACGGTACCCATGCAAGGCAAATGGTAGCATTTCATGCCAGTCTTTATAGGTAACTACCATCTTCTGCACAATCTTCTTGATATTCTTGTTAGCCGCCTCTACAACACCATTCATCTTTGGCCTGTAAGGAGAAGAATTATGGTGTTGGATATTGAAGTCCCGACATAGTTCTGCCATCATTTTATTGTTTAAGTTGGAACCATTATAAGTAATGATTCGCTCGGGCACTCCATACCGACAGATGATGTCTCTTTTCAGAAATCGGGCTACCACTTGCCTTGTAACATTTGCATAGGAAGCTGCTTCAACCCACTTGGTAAAATAGTCAATGGCTACCAGGATGAATCTGTGGCCATTCGAAGCAGTCGGTTCAATCTTGCCAATCATATCAATGCCCCACATGGCAAAGGGCCAGGGTGAAGACATCACATTCAGGGGATTTGGAGGCACATGCACTTTATCCGCATAAATCTGGCATTTATGGCATTTTCTGGCATAGGCACAACAATCTGCATCCATTGTGCTCCAATAGTAGCCTGATCTTAACAACTTTTTAGCCATAGCGTGCCCTCCAGCATGGGTACCAAAAGATCCTTCATGCACCTCGTGCATCAACAAGTCTGCCTCTGCCCTATCAACACATCTGAGGAGTACCATATCAAAGTTTCTCTTGTACAGGGAACCATCAGCATTCAGGAAGAAGCTACCAGCTAGCCTTCTTAATGTCTTCTTATCATTGGAAGATGCCCCAGGTGGGTATGTTTGATCCTCCAAGAAGCATTTGATGTCATGGAACCAAGGCTTATCATCTTTAACAACGTCTGCTGAGAACATGTATGCTGGTCTGTCAAGTCTGGATACTGAAATCCGAGGCACAAAGTTGGCACCTTGAACTTTGATCATGGATGAAATGGTAGCCAGAGCATCTGCAAACTGATTTTCATCTCGAGGGATATACTAAAGCTTGATCGTTGTGAAGAAAGTCAATAACCTCCTTGTATAATCCCGATAAGGTATCAGATGATCTTGGTGGGTGTACCATTTTCCGTTGGTTTGATTGATTACCAGAGCTGAATCTCCGAATACAGTCAAAGTCTTGATCCTGAGGTCAATGGCTTCCTCAAGACCCATGATACAAGCTTCGTATTCAACTTCGTTGTTGGTGCAGTTAAAGGTGAGTTTTGCCGAGAAAGGCATGTGAACTCCCTTAGGTGTAATGAGTACTGCACCAACACCACGACCATTCATGTTAACAGCCCCATCAAACATCATAGTCCATTCTTCTTCCGGGTCAGGCCCTTCGGTGTGAATAGGCTCTTCATGATCTTTTGCTTTTATGAACATGATGTCTTCATCAGGGAAGTCAAATCTCATAGGCTGGTAATCATCAATGGGTTGATCAGCTAGATAATCAGACAATACACTGCCTTTGATGGCCTTTTGGGATGTGTACTGAATGTCATATTCCATGAGGATCATTTGCCATCTTGCAACCCGTCCGGTAAGTGCTGGCTTCTCAAAAATGTACTTAACTGGGTCCATCTTTGAGATCAATAAAGTGGTGTGGGTCAACATATACTGTCTTAGTCGGCGAGCAGCCCACGCTAAAGCACAGCAAGTTTTCTCGAGCAGTGAATAACGTTGTTCATAGTAGGTAAACTTTTTGCTTAGGTAGTATATTGCATACTCTTTTCGACCAGACTCGTCATGTTGGCCCAGCACACACCCCATTGACTCTCCTAATACTGTCAAGTACATGATTAGAGGTCTTCCTTCAACTGGAAGCATAAGGATTGGAGGCTCTTGTAAGTATTCCTTGATTTTATCAAAAGCCCTCTGGCAGTCTTCATTCCACCTGACCGTTTGTTCTTTTCTTAACAGCTTGAACAAAGGCTCACAGGTTGCTGTAAGGTGAGATATGAACCTTGAAATGTAGTTCAATCTACCTAGAAACCCCCGAACTTCTTTCTCAGTCTTCGGTGCAGGCATTTCTTGAATGGCTTTAACTTTGTCAGGGTCAACTTCAATCCCTTTCTCACTTACAATAAATCCCAGCAGCTTACCAGATCGCACCCCGAATGTGCACTTGTTGGGGTTTAGCTTCAATTGGTACTTCCTCAGACGCTTGAATAACTTCAACAGATTCACCAGGTGGTCTTCTTCTGTGAGGGACCTGGCAATCATGTCATCCACATAACATTCAATTTCTTTGTGGATCATGTCATGGAATAATGTTACCATAGCCCGTTGATAAGTGGCACCAGCATTCTTCAGTCCGAATGGCATCACCTTATAACAGAACGTGCCCCAGGGTGTGATGAAAGTTGTCTTCTCCATGTCTTCAGGTGACATTTTGATCTGATTGTATCCCGAAAATCCATCCATGAAGGAGAACACCGAGAACTGAGCCGTATTGTCGACCAATACATCAATGTGAGGTAAAGGAAAGCCGTCTTTCGGGCTAGCTCTGTTCAGATCCCGGTAATCCACACACATCCTCACCTTGCCGTCTTTCTTAGGCACAGGCACAATATTAGCAAGCCACGGCAGATAGCTAGTCACAACAAGGAAATCGGCGTCCCACTGCTTTTGTACCTCTTCTTTTATCTTCATTGCCATATCCGGGCGAGTACGGCGCAACTTCTGTTTTACTGGCGGGCAATCTTCCTTCAGAGGCAGCATGTGCATGACAATATTGGTGTCCAACCCTGGCATATCCTGATAAGACCAAGCGAAAACATCCACATACTCCCGAAGCATATCAATCAGTTGCTCTTTCACTGAATCTTGCAGACAGGCCCCGATCTTAACTTCTTTCAAGTCTTCTTCCGTACCAAGATTAACCGTTTCAATCTCCTCCTGATGAGGAGTGATAACCTTCTCCTCTTTCCTTAACAACCTGGCTAGCTCTTCAGGTAGCTCATAATCTTCTTCAACCCCTTCATCAGCTTGATTGATAGGATTGTCAAAGTCATACGAAGTCATAGCAGTGTTGTTGTCGGTGCAATCTGGAGGGCACTTTCTGCAAGGGTTTAGATTGGTTTATTTTAGTGATCAATTTTATCTTATTTAGAAAAAGTGAAAATGAAGTTATTTTATTTTGAAAAACATTGCCATTTTATTTTTGTACAAAAAGAAAAAATGAAAAACAGTGAGCGGAAAAGAAAAAGACTCATTTGCAAAAGATGTCCTGATATTCATTAATTGATCTTTGCACAAAATACAAGATGGCCCGATTACAAAATGAGTCTTGACATCTTGGGCAAGATGCAAGACTTGATGCATGCTTTAAAATACAGGAAATAATAATTACTCTGCAGGAGTAACTCTTATAATTTCCTGGGAAGACCAGTTAAGGACTTGGCTCCCCGGGATCCTTGGACATATCCAGCTCTCCAGGTTGCGGTCGCTTTCCTCCTCGTCTTCCAAATTGTTCATAGCATCCGGGGCGAGCATTCCCCCGCTGATAAACTTGGGCTCCTTTGCAGCCTCTGATTGATCTTGTTGAGTTGGTCTGTAACCCAACCCAAATCGGTCTTCTTTCTTTTCCACGGGCAACAGCTTGCCCCAGCCTTGGGCGGTACCTTCCTCAACAACCTTCTGGGCTTGCTGATATGACGTGATGGAAGTTCCCAGTACAGCAGATGCTTCATTAATGTTGAGGGCCTCAAACCCTTGGCTCATGGTTTCATGGATTTCTCCATCCATTTCTATGTACTTATACGTAGCCAGCTGGCTGACAAAAATGTCCTCCTCCCCACAGATGGTGATGATTTGGCCTTCCCACTCGAATTTTAACTTCTGGTGAAATGTAAACGTAATAGCGCCAGTTGCGTGGATCCAGGGTCTACCCAACAGACAGCTGTAGGCCGGCTGAATGTCCATCACAAAGAAGGTAGTTTTGAAGGTCTGTGGGCCAATCATCACAAGCAGATCAATCTCCCCAAGCACTGATCTTTTAGAGCCATCAAATGCTCTCACCACCAAATTACTCGGACGCAGTGCCAAGCCATCATACTCCAGCTTCACTAAGGCTTTCTTTGACAGAACATTGAGTGATGACCCAGTGTCCACTAGTACATGAGATAGAACAGCACCCTTGCATTCCAAGGTGATATGAAAAGCCTTATTATGGTTGCGTCCCTCTGTTGTTAAGTCAACATTGGTAAAGCCCAGTCCATGACTAGTGTTGACATTTGCCACCACAGTTTCTAGCTGATTAACAGTAATCTCCTCTGGCACGTATGCTGCGTGCAGGACCTTTAACAATGCGTTCCTGTGAGCTTCAGAACACATCAACAGTGATAGTATGGAGATTTTTGAGGGAGTTTGGTGAAGCTGATCCACCACCTTGTAGTCACTTCTTTTTATGATTCTCATGAACTCGTCTACATCTTATTCAAAAGATGTCTTCTGAGTTTCCTTGGTAGTCGGCTCTTCAGATACCACACTCTTTCCTTTTGCTTTGGCAGCAACTTCTGCTTCCACATTAGGTCTTTGTGTTTGTGAGGCAAAAAGGCGTCCGCTTCTGGTGAAGCCTCCGCCTCCCCCAACATTATCAACCTGTGGAGAAGAGGTCGATGAATCTAGAGTGATTTTCTCCCTGTTGCAGTAGAGATCAGAGCCATAATGCCAAGGTATGGCATTACTGCTTTCATAAGGAACTGGTCCAGGCACGTAATGGTGACCGGACTGATTGCTGCAGAGGAGGGTAATGTAACGGTGTGCGGATCATAGTAAATTGTGACTGGTGATCTGGCAGGAGGTGCCATGGTTTGTTGTTGGAAATTGCTGCTGGGAGGAACATTTGATGGGTCATAGTAGATTGTGACTGTCGAGACATCTTCATTAATCTTTGCTGGCGTTGTAGAAGATTCTGCTAATAAAATGGAGGCTGATGTTGTAGAAGAAATGGTTGTTGAGATTTGACTTGTTGAAGTGATGGACGGCGTAACTGCTGATGATATTGATGAATCGATAGGAATGATTGTTGTTGCTGTTGTAGAAGAATCGGGGATTGTTGTTAAAGGAATTGCTGGATTTGTAGGCGCCGTTGTTGAAATCTGAAGGATACCATCCTTAATAAGACCATCTATGCCGCTTCTCAACTTTTCACACCCATTGACTGCAATGTTGCAATACCCACAACCGAGCTCACACCCGGGGAACACTTGGCACTCCAGAAGCTGTGCTTTAATTTCGACCAAAGGTGTTCGAATTTGCGCAACACTGGTGATCAAGGTAGATGGTTTGTCTTCCTCAATGGCATTTATCCTTGGCCCGCCATGATTAGGCATAGGATTTATGTTGACATTCGGAGGAGGTGCAAAGTTGAGGGCTTTAGAATCCACCAGATCTTGAACTTTCATTTGCAAGGCCCTGCATTTTTCAGTATTGTGACCAGGTGCATTGGAGTGGAAAGCACACCTGGCGTTGACATCATAATTCTTTGGGAGGTTGAGAGGATCTGGTGGCGCCAACGTCCTTAACTCAACCAAGTTAAGCTTCAGGAGTTGTGGCAATAAAGCAGCATAAGGCATAGGGATAGGGTTAATCACCCTGTTTGCCTGTGATGGTCTTTATTGGAAGGGACGTTGTTGTTGGTTGCTATTGTTGTTGTTGTAGGTTCTCTGTTGCGGGTACTGGACTTGCTGTTGATAATGTGGTTGTTGTTGTTGTTGATATGCTGATTGCTGAGGAATTGGAGCTGGAATGGTAACTGCTGCTACTGACCGGTGAACATACTGAGGTCTGCCCCTGCTTGCATGAATGGAATTGGTCTCACCGGCTCTTCGGGGTCCCACAAAAGGCTTCCTGGGATTACTGGATGAACTTTCACCACTATCAGAAATTTTACCCATTTTTAATAGACTCTCAATCCTTTCACCAGCTATAACCACATCTGCGAAGCTGGTAGAAGAAAAGGCAGCCAATCTATCAATATAGGTTCCTTACAAAGTATTCATGAACATGTCAGCTATCTCCCTTTCTGACATGGGTGGTTGGACAGCAGTAGCAAGCTGTCTCCACCTTTGGGCATATTCCCTAAAGCTTTCTCTGGAAGATTGAGACATTCCCATTAGGAGGGTCATGTTAGGAGCCATGTCCAGGTTATATTGATATTGTCTGATGAAGGCTTCAGCTAAGTCCTTCTAGCATCTGATGGTAGCTCTAGTCAAGTGCGAATACCACTCTCTTGAAGCCCAGTCAGACTGTCTTCAAAGTAGAACATCCACAGCTTTTCATCCATGGTATACGCTTTAAGTCTTCCTAGGAAAGACTGCAGGTGAGTGTAAACACCCCAAATTTGCCCTCACCCATTCACCATGGCTTATGATCATTCTCATGTGCATAAACACAATCATATCACCTCATGTCTCAATTTTGAGTCACTGCATAGTTTCTAAGGCATCTGCACCCAGGGTTTGTGATCTGAGCAATCCCAAAGCATCTTGAGCCATTCCAAAGGCAACCAATCAACTCAAAGTGGTCCATGTGTGTTCTTATATCATATTTCATCTCCTCAAAGTCAAAAATGCAGAGGAATCACAAGAGTTAGGGTTTGAGTGGATGCAGAGCCAGTTTGAACTGCACAGTTGACTGAAAATTAGGGTTTTGGTTTCAGAGGCCATAACCCCAAATTTTTTGGTCATTCTTGTTTCCATTGATCTCTATATGGTATAGGGAGTATGCATATCAATTTTCATGAAGAAATTCCATGGGGAAGTCATCTGATCAAGGGTTGACTTTTCAGACAAGTCAGTGCAAAATCAGGGCATCTGAGGCCCCCAATGGCCCAACCAATGGGTGATCTTCATCATTTTGAGTGTGTATGGTCTTTATTTGATCATGGAAGAAGATTGAAGTTCATAGAAATCAAGAATTTAGGGTTTTTGCAAATGTTGACTTTTTGGGCATAGTTGACTTTTCAAGAATGCATCATTTTATGTCATTTTTCAAGCCATGATTTTGGATCCAAAAATGCTTCAAATGGAAAAACTTTGGTCATGAAAGTTGTAGATCTCATCTTTCCCTTTTCAAAAAGTACAAGAACATGATCAAACTCTTCTTGGATCAAAAGTTATGGTGTGGCAAAGTTGGCAAAAATCACTAAAATTCAAGTTATGCACCAAATGGAAATTTTGCAAAACCTTGAACCAATGCATTTTGTAACTTCTAATTGGCTTCAAACCAATATGCAAACACTCTACAAGTCACAAAATTCAGAATGAACTAGGCATTGCTCATGTTTCATGACTTTTGGAACAAGATCTTCACATGTGAACCATAAAGCAAGCAACTTGCAAAAACTATCATCACATCTCACCCACTTGATTTCTTGGCTGCTGAACCAAACTAGCTCCATACACACATCATGCTGTGCAGCCCCATGCTCATTGTACTTAGCTAGAGTTTAGCCCATGCCCTCTCTTACAAGAAGTGGACTTTTTGCAAAAGTTGCCTTACCAATCAATAAAGGGCATGTCTTGTCAACTGACCAATGAGAGAGAAATATGTGGACAGTTTGCAAGCTAAACATATGAAGAAGCAAGGCTGAAACAATCCCATTACACACATACACAAAAACTCACCATTTTGCAAGTTCCTTCGAATCCCTCTCCACAGCCACCAAACACTCAAACTATCTTCATCAATCATCTCACCACACTTCATAGATCATCCAGCACCAAGAACCAAAGCCTGTAATAGCAAGAACACTCCATAACCATTTCACACTCCATTTTGCAGTTTCATTCGAAACTCTCATCCTAGCTCACAAACACACAAACAAGCACCACAAACCTTCTCCATTCATCATCAGGACCACAAGCAATCACTCACCATGGCCTGAATCAGTCAGAATCGCCATAGCCATTGTTGACTGAGCTTGAAGCAGTTCCTTTCGAAACTCATTATCCAGCCAGCACAAACTCATTTTGAGCATTCAAACATCATCAAGGGGTTCTAAGGAGTAGATTGCACATAAAGAGAAGGCCAGAAAGTTCCCAAACTGAAAGCTCCAAATCTCAGGTAGCTCGAAAATATTTTTTCCAGAAGTTGTTTTTCTTGTTACAAACTTGTTCCTCATGATTCACTGATCATCCTGATGCTTTTAGTTTTTGAAATGGTTGTGATTTGAACATTTAATTTGACTCTGAAACTGGTTTGCCCTAAAAATGTTTGCTTTCGATTCATGTGATTGATGAAGAATAAATTTGTTTGGGGATAGGGTTTTGATTCAGGAGATCATGGGGATCATTTTGGTGTGCTTAGTTTTCATTTTCGTTACGATTTGAGGGATTTGGGAGGTTTTCAGGTGAGCTGCTCGCCGGAGAAGACGACCGGAGGTCTTCTCCGGCAGCCTGAGAGTGATTAGGGCTAATTGTCATTAATTAGCCAACTTCAAACCTGGGCCCTTGGATGTTGCTTCCCGCGCGTGATTGAATGGTCAGGATGTGTCATTAGAAACCCTAACCTAGTTTAGTTAATTAAATCCAGCTTAATTAATTCATAAACCATTTTTAGCCAGGTTTGAATCTGGGCCCTTGGATCTGGCGCGCAGTCAACCAGTCCAAGCCCAGATCAAATCCTGGCCATCCCTTGCGCATACTTTTCTATTTATTTGTTTTTAATTCATTTTATTGCATTAAATTTGCATATTTATTTTAAAATAGTAAAAAATTCTTAAAAATTATGAAACTTTTTCCTAAAAGTTTTATTAATTTTTCAGACCCAAAAATATTTTTATTTTATTTTTTATCATTAAAAAAGTATTTTTAAATATTTAAAAGATTATCTTTAATTGATTAATGGAAATTAATTGATTAAAAATACTTTTAGGTATTTAAAAATCACCAAAAAATTCATGAAATGTTCTAAGACATTTAGAAACATTGTCCAACCTTCAAACCAAATTTATTTTTTGATCTTGATGCATTTTAAGAATTTTTCATTGAATTAAATCATATTTTGTGCATTATTTTGATCATAAGTTCAAAAAATCATTTCTGCCTATTGGAGAAGAGTTGGACATTGATTCTTCTTGCTTTATTTTATGTTTAGCATGTAGTTTCTAGGATAAAATGGCCATGATTTGATCTTGCATTTTCCAATTGTTTGGCATTTCTTTTGTTAAGAACCCTAAAAAACCCTAATAGCTTAGAAAATTCATATCTTGAGTTTGGTTGAGAGTTGAGAGCTCCCCTTTGGGCAGTGGTTTATTATAGGTCTAGGGTTTCCTTGGGTACCATTTTCCATTTTTACTTTAGGGTTTTGTTTCTGTTTTTGGTTTGTGTTTGATGTTTGATCCATGAACCCTAATTTGGGCTTTAATTTGCATCCCTCTTGCATTCTCTTGCATAACATGACTTGTCATTGCATTTTGTGCATTCTTATGATCCATTTGACATCTTAAGACATGTATAAAGCATCTTTGATCATTGCATCCCATATTTGCCATGTCATTTGTCTTGTATGATTCATAACTTTTCATGTTTGTTCATGCTCCTTAGCTTGCATCATTTGCATTCATAAGCTTGTATGAACATCTCCATGTCTTGCCTCATGTTTGCAGCACCTCATAACATCATAATCATCATCAACATGCTTCTGGTTTTGCTTAGCATCATATCATTTCATCTCATCTTGCATTGCATTGCATTTTCTTTCTAACATTTCAGGTGGTAAGTAACTTGAGAAGTGGATTTGCCTTCACTTCTCATAACTTTTCCTTTCACCTCTCTTGCATCCATTGCTGCATTTTTATGTGTGTTTGAGTTTGAGCTTGCTCATTCTTCTCCTTCCCACTTTCTTTCTTCAAGTGACTTGACTTCTTGAATGAAGCAAGTCACTTTGCTTCTCTTGATCCTGTTCATCTGCTTCCTGGTGGCTCCTCTGAAGATCTTCTTGGTGAAACCTCACAAACCTTAGGACCAACCAAGCATGACAATGAATTAGGGTTTTGATTAGTCCCCCCATAGTTTTACCTTTGTGTCTCTCTTTGAGTCTTCTCTTCTCATCTCATAATCAGGGACTAAACCCTAAAGGCTTTAAGACTTTGTGATTAAGCTTATGCCTGCATCCTTCTCTTAGGATGGAGTGTATAACTTTAATCCTAAGTCTTGAACCCTCAAGGTGTTTAAATCTCTTAATCAATTCACTTAATAATCACTAAGACATTACACTTGTAACTTGGGCCTTGCATTAGGGTTCTAATTCTTCCTTAATTGGTTAAGAAGGACTAACCCTAGTGTTAATGGACAAGTCCCCCTCAAGTTGTCTTACAAATCATAAAACTCACTTCATCATCATATCTTTAATCTAAAATCCACTTAATAAAGGCTTGTTTTGTCATGGGTTTAATCCCTAATCATGGATTAAGTTGAGGAGTTTTTCTCAACTTAAACATTCTCATCTATTATCCTTCTTTTAGGATGGTGTAATGAGTCTGTTTAATCCATGATTATGGCTTAACCTCATTACTCAACACTAAACAAAATCACAAAAACATCTAAATAATCATAAGTAGGTTAATGATCTTAATCCTACATCAAAAGGTGATTAAGTGTGAGAATCTGACTTCACACTTAAGGTATTCTCATTACCCCTAATTAGAGGGAAGATGTGATGAGTTTACTAACCCATTGGTTTAGACTTAAGCTCATTATCTTATGACAAACTCTAAAAACAATAAAAGACTGAAAACTCAAAAACAAGCAATAATCGTCTCCTCCGGGATTCTTTTCTCATCACACTCACTCACAATCGAGAACTTGCTTCTTCCGTCTAATGCAAGACAGTTCGCACCTGAGCCAGACAGGTCATACACTTGAGCATTGACAAGCAAGCAGTTCACAAATCAATTCATCTTTCAGTCTCTTTGGGTCGAACTACGGTGTTCTGACTTCCTCATTGCACGAGAGGATACGTAGGCATAACCTAACGGTTATCGAACAAAAGTCTCTGTATATTCCCCCTCCTTCCAGCTTCATTCTTTAGCCTCATGGTCATGAGCATTTCATTCCTGATCTCACACTGACACTGTATATATTACACTTCACACTTCTTTTGCACTGACACCTGTACATTCTTTTCCAGCTATTTTACACACAGATTGCACTGACACTACCCCTTTAAAACACAAATCTTTCAAGCGTGGATCCCGTCGAGTACGACGGACAATCTGGGTGCTAATACCTTCCCAGGTTGTAACCAACCCCCTTTCTCAGTCTCTCTGGTTCGCAAACCGTCTTATCCATCTTTTCCTAGGTCTATGCAGCATTGCCTTTCCTCCGGGATAAAAATGCCTAGCTGGCGACTCTTTTCATCTCCAGTGAGTTCACGGCTGTGTGTTCTCACTGTTCCCTTCGCCGACCGTTCGCGTCTGTACCTTCATCTGACCCATTTTCATTTGTCGGGAGCGACAGCTTGGCGACTCTGCTGGGGAACCTTATACTGCAACCAGGGCTTCTGGTTCTTTTTGTGGGTTCCTCCTAGCGCTTGATTGATTTGTGTTTGCTGGGGTGTTATGTGCTTATTTGTGTTTTTATATTTGTATTTTGTTTATTGCTTTATGTACAGTTGATTTATTGCTTTCTTTATAGCTTTATATTTTTCATACTGTCATACTGTGCTGGCTGGATCTGGTTTTTCTTTGGTGGGTGGGTATTTCATTGAGAGTTAAGGTCCTATACCTGGGACCTGAGTGACACCTAGGCTAGAGTGAATCATATTCTTTCCCATTCCATTTCGGTCTGGTGCGGGAATATGAAACACGGTTCAGATATGGGTTTCTTCTTGAGAACTCTGTGTTGCAGATTTCCTGCAATGCTAGGGCTATCTGGGAAGCCTGCTAAGTCTGGATGACCTTTTAGTATTGACCTTCAGAAACTGAGGTGAATTAGAGGAGGAATTGTTATGGTTATTGTAAACACTGTACCTCCGGGTTAGAAGTGTTTACACTTCTCATAACTGATCCAAGTCTGAGGATCCTTGTTCTAGATCATCACCTGTGAGGGGGTTGGGCTGTTTACAGGTTTGCAGGTACCTTGACCTCAGAATACCCTGTTACTTTGACTTTGTTAAGAATACTCCATGTTGGACAGTTCTTGTGATTCTAAAACCCTGGACATGTGGCTCTTTATTTGAGTCCCCCACCCTGGTTACTGGATTTATAGACCTCCATCTGGAATTCTTGAACACACATGGATCTATACCAAGGCAGTTAATCAGATCCAGCTCAGTCACAAACCCTTGCATTTCATTTTGCATACATACTCATTGCATCATATTAACATGTGCTTATTTGTGTTTCAGGGTATCCATTTTCATCTGGTTTTGGTTTTGACCCCATCTGCAGTTTTGACCTGTCTCCACCAGCACTTACATTAGTTTGTCAGCCATATACTTCAGTTACTTGCACTAGCCAGCCAGTGGCCCACTCCTCAGCATCTTCATCAGCACTTATCCTACTCACTCCTCAGCATCATGGCTCCAAAGAAAAGCAACATCACCTATCATTTCTTCCAACCAGACTTGTCAGACATCAGGAGGATCCAAACCCTGATCACTCCAGATCACATACCCTTGTTCAGGGAGAGCTATGGAGATATACTGGACATGGTTATGGATCTGGACCCATCTCAGAGGAGCCTGATCCACACCTGCATTCAGTTTTATGATCCCCCATTGAGATGTTTCACCTTTCAAGACTTTCAGTTGGGTCCTCTTTTGGAAGAATACTCATATTTGACTGGTCTGCCCATCAAAAGAGAAATCCCATTCAACCCTGAAATGGTCTTTCCTAGCAATGGAGAGGTAGCAAAAGCTTTGTATCTGGAGCCTGTTTTGATTGAACAGCATATGACCTCTAAAGCTGGGATCCTTGGATTTCATCTGGACTTCCTGATTTCTCAAGCTAGTTTGAAAGCCTCCCTGGGAGAGTGGAAAGCTGTTTGTGCTCTGTTGGCCTTAAGTGTATATGGAATTGTGTTGTTTGCAGATGAGCCTCGATTCATCAGCAAGAATGCAATCCACTTGTTCATCCTGAAGAACCCAGTGCCAACTTTACTGGGTGATCTCTATTACTCAGTACATCAGAGAAATGAAAAGCAGAGGGGAAGGCTAGTGAGGATTTGTGCTCCATTATTCCATGCTTGGCTCCTCAGGCATCTACCCAGGACAGATGCATTTCTAAATCCTCATCAGCAAAGCAACTGGGCTAAGAGGCTCACTACTCTCACTTCAGCAGATATCAGATGGTGTACTCAAAGCACCAAGGGCAGAGATATGATCACCAGCTGTGGGCACTTTCCCAATGTGCCTTTGATAGGGGTTAAGGGAAGTATCAATTACAACCCTCTGCTGTTCAGAAGGCAATTGGGCTATGCACTGGTCCATACTCCTAGGGAACAAGATTTGGTTGAGACCCTCTACTGTGAGAACAAGATTAGTTTGGCTGTTGTTAGGCAGGCTGCTTGGGCCTGGGATCATGTTCAAACTAAGGGAATTACCATTCTGGGTAAGTGCAATAATGTGGCATCAGTCCAATATTATGAGTGGTCCCATGCTAGGGCCCAATTCTCTGGATTGCCCTTTACCATAGAAGACATGCCTGAGTCATCTTCAGCACCACCCCCTTCCACTATCAGTTTGGAAGAGTTTGAAAGCTTGAAGGAAAGAAATGAGAAGTTAACTCAAGCCTTGCAGAAGACCCTCCGGGAGAGGAGTGAAGGTGTGAGGGAGATTGAGAGATTGGAGAAGTTAAGAGTGGAACACTTGACTAAGATTGAGAAGTCTGGGGAGTATATCAACAAGTCTAAAGCTGGTGAGCAAATTCTGAAGAATGCTTGTAAAGAAGCCCAGTTCCAAAGAGCAAGAACAGACTTGTATTTGAAAGAGAGTCAGGCCAGGTGGGTCCGGATCACTGAGGCCCGTACTCTAGAAGACAAGAGAGTTCAAGACAAGATGGAGCAGATGGAAAAAGCCCTGGCAGCAGCCCAGGAGGAAATATCAGAGCTGAAAATCAAAGCAGGATTGAAGAGGTCTAAAGATCAAAGTCAGAACAAGAGGTTGACTGCAGCTGTTGCAACAAGGAACCTTCTCATCAGAAGTCTCACGGAGCATCCGGCTGATCCTGTGACCGAAGCGCTTCTCAAGGAAGTTCGTGAGGATGAGTTTGGCCTTGGGGTTTGATCATTTGCTTGTTGTTGTTCCTATTTCATGTACTTTTGCTTTTTTGTGATGTATTTTGACCCCTTTGAGGGCTTGTGTTGTAAAAATGAACAAGTTGTATTATTTCACCCTTTGTAATATATTTGTGTTGGTTTCCGTCTGGGTTCACATCAAAAGCAACTTCAACAGCATCATCTTCAAGGGTCTGGAAGGGTCAAAACTGAAGGCCAAACCGGATACCTTGAGAACAAATAAGCATAACTGCATTGCATGCTAACCCTTTTGTTTGTTTTGTAGGTTTTTGTTTTGTTGTCGCTAACCTCTGTTGTGATATTCAGGAATTATTGCTCGCCGCCGGGTATTTCCTCTCAACAGGCCTCACAGGTACCCAACTAGAAACAACCTTCCGGGAATTCAGATGGATCAGATGCAGCAGGACCTTACGGAGGTCAGAAACCAGATGGCTAACGAAAGGTTAGAGATGAGAACGCAGATGACGCAGTTCATGGAAGTTATGAACAACATGGCTCAGAGCCAGGAGAGACTGAGGGCCATGGTGGAGAGGCAAAATCAAGAGGAGCCTCATGTAGGAACTGCAGGCACCAGTAATAATGAAAGGGTGCAACCACATGTTAACCCCCCTGTGTTTGGCCCACATCTCCATCCAGAGGCTAACATCCCAGTCAACATTCAAGGGACAGCCACTGCAGCCAGAGTACTTCAAGAAGATCCTCAGGAGGACCAGTATACAGTAATGGGTGCCGGAGAGGAAACTTATGATAGACGATTGGAAGAAATAGCTGGGAAGTTGAGATCATTGGAATCTCAAAACTCTTTGGGGTTTGACGTCATGGACATGGGTTTGGTAGAAGGGGTCAGTATTCCCCACAAGTTCAAGCCTCCTTGTTTCGAAAAGTATAATGGGACTTCATGCCCCCGAACTCATTTGCAATCATTTCTGGGAAGGCTGAAGGCCTACACAATGGATGAGAAATTGTGGATGTTCTATTTTGAAGATAGCTTGGCTGGAGCATCAAGGGAATGGTATTCCCATCTGACAAGAGCAACTATAAGATGCTGGAAGGACCTGGCAGAGGCCTTCATCAGGCAGTATCAGTATAATCTAGATATGGCACCCAACAGGACCCTCCTAATGGGAATGTCACAGTCTTCGAGGGAGAGTTTCCGAGAGTATGCCCAAAGGTGGAGGCAACTGGCTGCTGCTGTTCAACCCCCTATGTCTGAAAGGGAAATGGCAGACATGTTTATGAACACTCTTCAGGGAACGTATATTGACAGGTTGGCTGCTTTCTCTTCCACCAGCTTCGCAGATGTTGTCATAGCTGGGGAGAGAATTGAAAGCCTGTTAAAAATGGGAAAGATCTCAGACAACGGTGCAAGCTCGTCCAGTAGTACAAGAAAGCCTTTTGCAGGCCCGAGAAGAACTGGCGAGACCAATGCCATCCACACCAACAGGGGTAGGCCCCAATATGCTCAGAGGTCAATAGCAGCAGTCACTATCCCTGCTCCGGCTCATCCACAGCCAGTCTATCAACCTCCTCAACAAAACTTCCAACAACAACCTCAGTATCAGCAGAATCAGTATCCTCCAAGGAACTACGACAACAACAACTCCAACAACAACAATCAACAGAGGCCATTCCAACAAAGGCCATCTCAAGCTAACAGAGTGATCGACCCGATCCCAATGCCGTATGCTGCCTTGCTGCCACAACTTCTGAAACTCAACCTGGTTGAGCTAAGAACGTTGGCACCTCCGGATCCCAACAGTCTACCAAGGAACTATGACTCCAATGCTAGGTGTGCTTTTCATTCAAACGCACCTGGTCACAGTACAGAAAAATGCAGGGCTCTGCATATGAAGGTACAAGACTTGGTAGACTCCAAGGCTCTGAATTTTGCACCTCCGCCCAATGTCAATAAGAACCCAATGCCAAATCATGGCGGTCCCCGAATTAACGCTATTGAAGAAGACCAACCGTCTTATTTAATAACCAGTGTGGATCAGATCAGGACACCATTGGTGGAAATCAAAGCTCAACTCCGTGAAAACCAGATATTTCCGGGGTGTGAGCTAGGGTGCCCCTATTGCAATATTTCATGGAATGGGTGCGAGGACCTGAGGAATGGCATTGACAGCCTTATTCAGAGTGGCCTGCTACAGATTACTACATCATTTCCGACAAATCCGACAACTTCATCAACAACGGTTTCAGACCCCCCTACAACTGCAGCGACTATTGTTCCTGACAATTCATCAGCACCATCAACAAGTACTTCACCTGTCCTCCCAAATGATCAGTTTTCAACAGTTTCTCCTGCTACAACTTCAGCTTCATTCCATTTCGACTCTCCATCAACAACAACAACAGTCCTTCCAACAGTACCTCCTACAACACCAGCAATCAATCATGAAGATGTCTCTACCGTCACCATATTCTATGATCCTGAAAATAACTCCGCCTACCATTCAGAAGGTGCTGCTCCCACCAGAGCGCCAGTTACAATCTTTTATGATCCACAAACAATAACAGTCCCTTCAGCAGCAGCAATCAGTCCAGTCACTGTCACGGTGCCTGGACCAGTACCATATGAAAGCAATAGGGCCATCCCCTGGCACTATGGCTCTGACGTGTACTGTGAAGGGAAAAGAATCACTCTTGAAACATCAGCACCTGCACCACAAGTAGATAATGTGGGGGGAGGCGGAGGCTTCACTCGAAGCGGACGTCTCTTTGCTTCACAAGTTCAAAGACCTACTGCCGAAGCAGAAGCTGCTGCCAAGGCAAAAGGAAAAGGCCCGGTGCAGGAAGATCCAGCTGCCAAAGAAGCCCTGAAAACTCCATTTGATCAGGAAGTTGATGAGTTTATGCGAATCATCAAAAAGAGTGATTATAAAATTGTGGATCAGCTTCACCAGACGCCATCCAAAATCTCCATCCTCTCACTGCTTATGTGCTCCGAAGCCCATCGGAATGCACTACTTAAAGTCCTGCACGCAGCTTACGTGCCTGAGGAGATTACTGTCAACCAATTGGAAACCGTGGTTGGTAATGTTACTGCTAGCAATGGGCTAGGGTTTACCAATTCTGACTTGACAGCGGATGGCCGCAACCACAACAAAGCCTTGCACATAACCATGGAATGCAAAGGAGCTGTCCTTTCTCATGTGCTGGTGGACACAGGTTCTTCCCTGAATGTCTTACCAAAGAAGGCTCTGGTGAAGCTTGAATATGATGGATTGGCATTGAGACCCAGCGACCTGGTAGTAAGAGCCTTTGATGGTTCGAAGAGATCGGTTCTGGGAGAGATTGAGCTGCCTGTGACAATTGGCCCGCAGACCTTTAAAACTATCTTTTATGTGATGGACATTCAGCCCGCCTACAGCTGTTTGTTGGGTAGACCCTGGATTCACGCCGCCGGCGCAATAACGTCTACCCTTCACCAAAAGTTAAAATTTGAGTGGGAAGGCCAAGTTGTCACAATCTGTGGAGAGGAGGACATTTTTGTTAGCCATCTGGCTACTTATAAATACATCGAGATGGATGGAGAGATCCATGAAACAATGAGCCAAGGTTTTGAAGCCTTGAACGTCAATGAAGCATCTGATGTATCTGGTATCTCCATGTAATCTTACCAACAAGCCCGGAAGGTTGTTGAAGAAGGAACTGCCCTAGGCTGGGGCAAGGTCTTAGCTGTGGAGGAGAAGAAGGACAAATTTGGGTTGGGTTACAGACCAACTCAACATCAAGCAAAGGCTGCTGCAGAGCCTGGTTTTGTCAGTGGGGGGATGCTCACCCCCGATGCTATCAACTGTCTGGAAGACGAGCTGGAAGAGGAGCGCAATCTGGAGAATTGGATTCGTCCGAGGATCCCGGGGAGCAGTGTCTCGAACTGGTCTTCCCAGGAAATTATAAGAGTTACTCATGCAGAGTAATTATTATTTCCTGTATTTTTTTATAGCATGCATCAAAGTCTTGCATCTTGCCCAAGATGACAAGACTCATTTTGTAACCAGGGCCATCTGTACTTTTGTGCAAACAAGATTAAATTAATGAAATATCAGACGTCTTTTTGCAAACGAGTCTTTTTCTTTTCTGCTCACTGCTTTTCCATTTTTTTTCTTTTTGTACAAAAATAAATGGCGGTGTTTTCAAAATGATAACTTCATTTCACTTTTTCTAAAGCAAGATTAAAATCAATCACTAAAATGAACCAACTTAACCCTTGCAGAGAGTGCCTTCCTGACAGCACCGACAACAGCACGGCTATGACATCGTATGACTTTGACAATCCAGTCAATCAAGCTGATGAAGGGGTTGATGAAAAATATGAGCTTCCTGAAGAGTTAGCCAGGTTGTTGAGACAAGAGGAAAAGGTCATTACTCCTCACCAGGAGGAGATTGAAGTGATTAATCTTGGTACTGACGAAGACGTGAAAGAAGTTAAAATCGGGGCCTGCCTGCAAGACTCAGTGAAGAGACAACTGATTGATCTGCTTCAAGAGTATGTTGATGTGTTTGCTTGGTCGTATCAAGATATGCCAGGGTTGGATACCGACATTGTTGTGCACAAGCTGCCTCTGAGGGAAGAATGCCCTCCAGTCAAACAGAAGCTGCGCCGAACTCGCCCAGACATGGCTATGAAAATCAAAGAAGAGGTACAAAAGCAATGGGACGCCGGGTTCCTTGCTGTAACTAGCTACCCGCCGTGGGTTGCTAACATAGTACCTGTGCCTAAGAAGGATGGCAAAGTAAGAATGTGTGTTGACTACCGGGATCTGAACAGAGCCAGCCCGAAGGATGACTTCCCATTACCTCACATTGATGTATTGGTGGATAACACGGCTCAGTTCTCGGTATTCTCCTTCATGGATGGATTTTCAGGATACAATCAGATCAAGATGTCACCTGAAGACATGGAGAAGACAACATTCATCACACCTTGGGGCACGTTCTGTTACAAAGTGATGCCATTCGGACTGAAGAATGCTGGTGCAACATATCAACGGGCTATGGTGACATTATTCCACGATATGATCCACAAAGAAATAGAGTGTTATGTGGATGATATGATCGCCAAGTCCCTTACAGAGGAAGATCACCTGGTGAATCTGCTCAAATTATTCAAGCGTCTGAGGAAGTACCAACTGAAGTTGAACCCCAACAAATGCACATTCGGGGTGCGATCCGGTAAGCTGCTGGGCTTTATTGTAAGCGAGAAAGGGATTGAGGTTGACCCTGATAAAGTCAAGGCTATACAAG
Organism: Lathyrus aphaca; assembly: GCA_963966055.1. Taxonomy (NCBI): domain Eukaryota; kingdom Viridiplantae; phylum Streptophyta; class Magnoliopsida; order Fabales; family Fabaceae; genus Lathyrus; species Lathyrus aphaca. The sequence goes on from OZ014521.1 coordinate 105,932,266, forward strand.
AAATGCCTGCACCGAAAACTGAGAAAGAAGTTCGAGGGTTCTTAGGTCGATTGAACTACATCTCCCGGTTCATATCTCACCTCACAGCAACCTGTGAACCCTTGTTCAAGCTGTTAAGGAAGGAACAAACGGTCAGGTGGAACGAAGACTGCCAGAAGGCTTTTGACAAGATCAAGGAGTATCTGCAAGAACCTCCAATCCTCATGCCGCCAGTTGAAGGAAGACCTCTGATTATGTACTTGACAGTATTAGAAGAGTCGATGGGGTGTATGCTGGGCCAGCATGACGAGTCTGGTCGAAAAGAGTATGCAATATACTACCTAAGCAAAAAGTTTACCGACTGTGAACAACGTTATTCACTGCTCGAGAAAACTTGCTGTGCTTTAGCGTGGGCTGCTCGCCGACTGAGACAGTATATGTTGACCCACACTACCTTATTGATCTCAAAAATGGATCCAGTTAAGTACATTTTCGAGAAGCCAGCTCTTACCGGACGGGTTGCAAGATGGCAGATGATTCTCACAGAATACGACATACAGTACACATCTCAGAAAGCCATCAAGGGCAGTGTACTATCTGAATATCTTGCTGAGCAACCCATTGATGACTACCAGCCTATGAGGTTTGACTTCCCTGATGAAGACATCATGTTCATTAAAGCAAAAGATCATGAAGAGCCTATTCACACTGAAGGGCCTGACCCGGAGGAAGAATGGACTATGATGTTTGATGGGGCTGTTAACATGAATGGCCGTGGTGTTGGTGCAGTACTCATTACACCTAAAGGAGTTCACATGCCTTTCTCGGCAAAACTCACTTTCAACTGCACTAACAACGAAGCTGAATACGAAGCTTGCATTATGGGTCTTGAGGAAGCCATTGACCTCAGGATCAAAACATTGACCGTATTCGGAGATTCAGCTTTGGTAGTCAATCAAACCAACGGGAAATGGTACACCCACCAGGATCATCTGATACCTTACAGGGATTATACAAGAAGGTTATTGACTTTCTTTACAACAGTCAAGCTTGAGTATATCCCTCGCGACGAGAATCAGTTTGCAGATGCTCTTGCTACCATTTCATCCATGATCAAAGTTCAAACGGCCAACTTTGTACCTCAAATTTCAGTGTCTAGACTTGATAGACCAGCATATGTATTTGCAGCAGATGCTGTAAAAGATGATAAGCCTTGGTTCCATGACATTAAGTGCTTCTTGGAGGATCAGACATACCCACCTGGGGCATCTTCCAATGATAAGAAGACTTTAAGAAGGCTTGCTGGTAGTTTCTTCCTGAACACTGATGGGTCTTTATATAAGAGGAACTTTGATATGGTACTCCTCAGATGTGTTGACAAGACAGAAGCAGATTTGTTGATGCATGAAGTGCACGAAGGATCTTTTGGTACCCATGCTGGAGGGCATGCCATGGCTAAAAAGTTGTTAAGATCAGGCTATTACTGGATCACAATGGATGCAGACTGTTGTGCTTACGCCAGAAAATGCCACAAATACCAGATTTACGCAGATAAAGTGCATGTGCCTCCCAATCCTTTGAACATCATGTCTTCTCCCTGGCCCTTTGCCATGTGGGGCATTGATATGATTGGCAAGATTGAGCCAACTGCTTCAAATGGTCACAGATTTATCCTGGTCGCCATTGACTATTTCACCAAGTGGGTTGAAGCAGCCTCATATGCAAACGTCACAAGGCAAGTGGTAGCCAGATTTCTGAAGAGAGATATCATCTGTCGGTATGGAGTGCCCGAGCGAATCATTACTGATAATGGTTCCAATCTAAACAACAAAATGATGGCAGAGCTGTGCCGGGACTTCAAGATCCAACATCACAATTCTTCTCCTTACAGGCCAAAGATGAATGGCGCTGTTGAGGCAGCAAATAAGAATATCAAGAAGATTGTGCAGAAGATGGTAATCACCTACAAAGACTGGCACGAAATGCTACCATTTGCCTTGCATGGGTACCGCACATCAATCAGAACATCCACTGGGGCAACACCGTATCAGCTTGTGTATGGTATGGAAGCAGTCCTACCTGTCGAAGTTGAATTACCCTCTCTACGAGTTTTGATGGATGTTAAATTGAGTGAAGCAGAATGGGTTCGGTCCCGATACGAACAACTGAGTCTGATCGAAGAGAAGAGATTGGCTGCAATCTGCCATGGACAGTTATATCAGAAGAGAATGAAGAAAGCCTTCGATCAGAAAGTCAGGCACCGAGAGTACCAAGTGGGAGATCTTGTGCTGAAAAGAATCCTCCCTCCTCATACAGACCACAGGGGCAAATGGACTCCAAATTATGAAGGACCTTTTGTTGTAAAGAAAGTTTTCTCTGGTGGAGCACTGATGCTCAGCACCATGGATGGTGAAGATTTCCCATGCCCTGTGAATTCAGATGCAGTTAAAAAATACTTCGCATAAAAATGACCCGCTGGACATAAAAACAGAATGTAAGTCCAGGCAAAAATAGGGCATCCCGGCGAGTCAAAAACAAAATAAAAGACTCGGGCAAAAATAAGGGAAAATAAACAAAAAATGTGTGTACACCCGCTGAGTTGAAAAGCCGCATTGGACAACTCAGGCAAAAATGGGTATCCCGATGGATTGAAAACCCGAAAGGGCGATCCATGCAAAATAAGGGAATAAGCGAACAACTGCATTCTGAATTCGTCTGTATCACCCACGACTTGGTAAGCTTCAAAAGGATCAAGCTTCAATCAGAATCAACTCTCTCCAGAAAGCAAGACGAGAAGAACGTCATTGTCATACGAGTCGTAGCAGGAGAGGAAGCTCCTTAAAGCGTCATCAACACTGCCAGCACTTTGTTTCTCAATTTGTAAACAATCTCCTCATTTCAGGGGATATGTTTCTTTGGTTGTATCTTGCCGATTCAGGGCACATGAATTAATAAAATCAGATTTTTCAGTCATGTTTCGTTTTGTATATTTTTATTTGCAAAGGATGTCTGATGTCTCTAAAAAATCAATTGCATAAGTACAGATGCTTTTCTCCCAAAAATAATAATAATAAAACACATGCTTGCAGGGAATATACTTACTCGTGAGAATGCTTGACTCCTATGACGGAATCCAGTAAAGGATACCTCGGGACCTTTTGTGCGTCTCCTTATCTTTGCAGGATTGCAGGTATCCAGAACGCAACCTGGGGCATGCAAGTTACGTCTCAGCAAGCTGGCGAATCATTATCAACTCGGTCTATCTTCCACGTGGCACTGGAAGGTGCCCACTTCCCCAGCAAAGTTGTCAAATCAACATACACTCAATCTCAGCATCTGAAATGCTCTATCCCCACATGAGTTGCCTCTTGTTGCTATCCCCAGCTGAGTTGCCTCTTGTTGCTATCCCCAGCTGAGTTGCCTCTCACAATTCCCCAGCCGAGTTGCCATTTCATCCTCAGTTGAGTACAGGAATCAGGGAACCATCTCCTCCTAGAGTTCCAGCCTCTATCCAGAAGAGCAACGCATGAAGATCACAACAGAGTGAAGAAAGCTTCTACAAACCCCAGCTGGGTCTCTCATTTACAAGGATATGTCAACCAGTGACCTATATCCCCGAGCAGATACATCATTAGATCTACCAGTGATCTCATCCCCAGCTGGGATGTTCACTTCAAGCAGATCAGCCAGAGATCTTCGCAGCAATGGGATCCGAATCCCGGATCTGCGCCTCTTTGCATAATCATAGCATTCACATCATATTCACCCCCCAGAGCGTAGCATTCTGTCTAATACGGAGCATTACGGCAAAAATCAAATGCATAGCATAATCATAAGTCATGTTGTGAATCAAACACTTGTGAATAATAAACCGTTCATCATCATGATATACAAAAATCCCCATCAGAGTCCCCGGCAAAAGCAGTTGCCTCTCAAATCACAAACACCAGTATATATACCTTTTTGGCACCCGTCCGTGCCATCTTTCCCCAGTAAAGTCGTCTGAACACTCTTACAACAAGATCACCCGTATTACAGATACATCATGACACCCCGTCCGTGTCATATCTCAACAGAAAGCCAAAGACATCCTCTTTGCACCCACACATACACTCATATATGCACTTTTCTTGACACCCGTCCGTGTCATATCCCCAGCGCAGTCGCCTAGACTTTGTATAGCAGATACTTGTTCATATTATACTTTTCTCTCTTGACGCTCGTCCGTGTCACTCTCCCCAGCAGTTAAAACACTCATCTATACAATACAATACTCACTACTCATGGTACGCTTATACAGATACTCGTCCGTATCTTGTATACATCATCACTCATATCCCCACAGATTCGACAGTAGTCCTTGTTCTTTGTTAACCCGTTGGTACTCGTCCGTACCATCATCTCAGAATATTGCGTCTAGTGTTTGTTTCTACATGATACTCGTCCGTATCATAGCCTTAGGGATGCTCGTCCGCATCTTTAATCCATATACCGTGTCAAACACTTATGTCTTCTTGAGTATAGATACTCGTCCGTGTCTATTATTCCCCAGAAGGTTTCTTTCGGATACAACACTCGTCCGTGTTCTTTGTTAACCAGTTGATACTCGTCCGTATCATCATCTCTGAACAGGTGTCAGTTTGTTTCTACATGATACTCGTCCGTATCATAGTCTTAAGGATGCTCGTCCGCATCTTTAATCTATACACAATACCAAACACTTATACATTTTTGTTTCTTGGATGTAAACGCTCGTCCGTGTTTACATTATCCCCAGTAGATCGCCAACAAATTTTCTTTTTATCTAACACTCGTCCTGTGTTATGATACCTTTGAGAGCAGCCGTACCCTGCTGAGTGGTCGTCCTCCACTTCTTGATGGTCGTCCTCCATCATGCTCATCCGATGGCCGTCCCCATCGTTGTTTTTAGCAGCCGTCCCCTGCTAGGTGGTCTTCCTCCACCTTTTGATGATCGTCCTTCATCACTTTATCCAATGGCCGTCCCCATTGTTGGTTTTGGTTATCTGACATTCGTCCTATGTCATGACAAACCTCGAGAGCAGCCGTCCCCTGCTGAGTGGTCGTCCTCCACTTCTTGATGGTCGTCCTCCATCTTGCTCGTCCGATGGCCGTCCCCATCGTTGACCTTATCTATCCGATGGCCGTCCCCATCGTTGATATTTTCGGCAGCCGTACCCTGCCAGGTGGTCGTCCTCCACCTTTGATGGCCGTCCCCATCATTTTGCTTTTATTCCCCAACAGAGCAGCCGTCCCCTGCTAGGTGATCGTCCTTCACCTTTGATGGCCGTACCCCATCATCTGTTTATTTCATTTATTCTTTAACCCGATGGCCGTCCCCGTCGTGGTCCCTTTTCCTTTTAGCTCGATGGCCGTCCCCATCGTTGGTTACTTTACCTTTTTGAACTTGATGGCCGTCCCCGTCATGATTCATTAATCCTCAGAAATTTTACAGTTTTATCGTGACGGCCGTCCCCATCATGATCTTATTTTCCCCCAGCTAGTCGGCCGTCCCCGTCTTAGCTTTACTTGTTTTTCCCCAGCCAGTCGGCCGTCCCCGTCTTAGCTTTACCTTTTATCCCCAGCATGTCGGCCGTCCCCGTCATCGCTTTATTTCCTGCACTTTACCAGCATGTCGGCCGTCCCCGTCATCGCTTTGCTTCACATACCACTTTACCCAGCAGTCTTCCTCTGCTCGACGGTCGTCCTCCGTCGCCCACACTTTACAATATACTTTATTTTGCTTTTACAATCATTATCCCTTTTCCTCTTCATTCTGTGAGTGCAAATTTTGGACTGTCTTTGGTATTCAACCACAAGTTACCTTGTTCGCCTGTTAAGCCGTCGCTTACATCCTGCACAGCTAACTCATGTTTGAATAGGGGCAGCTGTAAACACCCCAAATTTGCCCTCACCCATTCACCATGGCTTATGATCATTCTCATGTGCATAAACACAATCATATCACCTCATGTCTCAATTTTGAGTCACTGCATAGTTTCTAAGGCATCTGCACCCAGGGTTTGTGATCTGAGCAATCCCAAAGCATCTTGAGCCATTCCAAAGGCAACCAATCAACTCAAAGTGGTCCATGTGTGTTCTTATATCATATTTCATCTCCTCAAAGTCAAAAATGCAGAGGAATCACAAGAGCTAGGGTTTGAGTGGATGCAGAGCCAGTTTGAACTGCACAGTTGACTGAAAATTAGGGTTTTGGTTTCAGAGGCCATAACCCCAAATTTTTTGGTCATTCTTGTTTCCATTGATCTCTATATGGTATAGGGAGTATGCATATCAATTTTCATGAAGAAATTCCATGGGGAAGTCATCTGATCAAGGGTTGACTTTTCAGACAAGTCAGTGCAAAATCAGGGCATCTGAGGCCCCCAATGGCCCAACCAATGGGTGATCTTCATCATTTTGAGTGTGTATGGTCTTTATTTGATCATGGAAGAAGATTGAAGTTCATAGAAATCAAGAATTTAGGGTTTTTGCAAATGTTGACTTTTTGGGCATAGTTGACTTTTCAAGAATGCATCATTTTATGTCATTTTTCAAGCCATGATTTTGGATCCAAAAATGCTTCAAATGGAAAAACTTTGGTCATGAAAGTTGTAGATCTCATCTTTCCCTTTTCAAAAAGTACAAGAACATGATCAAACTCTTCTTGGATCAAAAGTTATGGTGTGGCAAAGTTGGCAAAAATCACTAAAATTCAAGTTATGCACCAAATGGAAATTTTGCAAAACCTTGAACCAATGCATTTTGTAACTTCTAATTGGCTTCAAACCAATATGCAAACACTCTACAAGTCACAAAATTCAGAATGAACTAGGCATTGCTCATGTTTCATGACTTTTGGAACAAGATCTTCACATGTGAACCATAAAGCAAGCAACTTGCAAAAACTATCATCACATCTCACCCACTTGATTTCTTGGCTGCTGAACCAAACTAGCTCCATACACACATCATGCTGCGCAGCCCCATGCTCATTGTACTTAGCTAGAGTTTAGCCCATGCCCTCTCTTACAAGAAGTGGACTTTTTGCAAAAGTTGCCTTACCAATCAATAAAGGGCATGTCTTGTCAACTGACCAATGAGAGAGAAATATGTGGACAGTTTGCAAGCTAAACATATGAAGAAGCAAGGCTGAAACAATCCCATTACACACATACACAAAAACTCACCATTTTGCAAGTTCCTTCGAATCCCTCTCCACAGCCACCAAACACTCAAACTATCTTCATCAATCATCTCACCACACTTCATAGATCATCCAGCACCAAGAACCAAAGCCTGTAATAGCAAGAACACTCCATAACCATTTCACACTCCATTTTGCAGTTTCATTCGAAACTCTCATCCTAGCTCACAAACACACAAACAAGCACCACAAACCTTCTCCATTCATCATCAGGACCACAAGCAATCACTCACCATGGCCTGAATCAGTCAGAATCGCCATAGCCATTGTTGACTGAGCTTGAAGCAGTTCCTTTCGAAACTCATTATCCAGCCAGCACAAACTCATTTTGAGCATTCAAACATCATCAAGGGGTTCTAAGGAGTAGATTGCACATAAAGAGAAGGCCAGAAAGTTCCCAAACTGAAAGCTCCAAATCTCAGGTAGCTCGAAAATAATTTTTCCAGAAGTTGTTTTTCTTGTTACAAACTTGTTCCTCATGATTCACTGATCATCCTGATGCTTTTAGTTTTTGAAATGGTTGTGATTTGAACATTTAATTTGACTCTGAAACTGGTTTGCCCTAAAAATGTTTGCTTTCGATTCATGTGATTGATGAAGAATAAATTTGTTTGGGGATAGGGTTTTGATTCAGGAGATCATGGGGATCATTTTGGTGTGCTTAGTTTTCATTTTCGTTACGATTTGAGGGATTTGGGAGGTTTTCAGGTGAGCTGCTCGCCGGAGAAGACGACCGGAGGTCTTCTCCGGCAGCCTGAGAGTGATTAGGGCTAATTGTCATTAATTAGCCAACTTCAAACCTGGGCCCTTGGATGTTGCTTCCCGCGCGTGATTGAATGGTCAGGATGTGTCATTAGAAACCCTAACCTAGTTTAGTTAATTAAATCCAGCTTAATTAATTCATAAACCATTTTTAGCCAGGTTTGAATCTGGGCCCTTGGATCTGGCGCGCAGTCAACCAGTCCAAGCCCAGATCAAATCCTGGCCATCCCTTGCGCATACTTTTCTATTTATTTGTTTTTAATTCATTTTATTGCATTAAATTTGCATATTTATTTTAAAATAGTAAAAAATTCTTAAAAATTATGAAACTTTTTCCTAAAAGTTTTATTAATTTTTCAGACCCAAAAATATTTTTATTTTATTTTTTATCATTAAAAAAGTATTTTTAAATATTTAAAAGATTATCTTTAATTGATTAATGGAAATTAATTGATTAAAAATACTTTTAGGTATTTAAAAATCACCAAAAAATTCATGAAATGTTCTAAGACATTTAGAAACATTGTCCAACCTTCAAACCAAATTTCTTTTTTGATCTTGATGCATTTTAAGAATTTTTCATTGAATTAAATCATATTTTGTGCATTATTTTGATCATAAGTTCAAAAAATCATTTCTGCCTATTGGAGAAGAGTTGGACATTGATTCTTCTTGCTTTGTTTTATGTTTAGCATGTAGTTTCTAGGATAAAATGGCCATGATTTGATCTTGCATTTTCCAATTGTTTGGCATTTCTTTTGTTAAGAACCCTAAAAAACCCTAATAGCTTAGAAAATTCATATCTTGAGTTTGGTTGAGAGTTGAGAGCTCCCCTTTGGGCAGTGGTTTATTATAGGTCTAGGGTTTCCTTGGGTACCATTTTCCATTTTTAATTTAGGGTTTTGTTTCTGTTTTTGGTTTGTGTTTGATGTTTGATCCATGAACCCTAATTTGGGCTTTAATTTGCATCCCTCTTGCATTCTCTTGCATAACATGACTTGTCATTGCATTTTGTGCATTCTTATGATCCATTTGACATCTTAAGACATGTATAAAGCATCTTTGATCATTGCATCCCATATTTTCCATGTCATTTGTCTTGTATGATTCATAACTTTTCATGTTTGTTCATGCTCCTTAGCTTGCATCATTTGCATTCATAAGCTTGTATGAACATCTCCATGTCTTGCCTCATGTTTGCAGCACCTCATAACATCATAATCATCATCAACATGCTTCTGGTTTTGCTTAGCATCATATCATTTCATCTCATCTTGCATTGCATTGCATTTTCTTTCTAACATTTCAGGTGGTAAGTAACTTGAGAAGTGGATTTGCCTTCACTTCTCATAACTTTTCCTTTCACCTCTCTTGCATCCATTGCTGCATTTTTATGTGTGTTTGAGTTTGAGCTTGCTCATTCTTCTCCTTCCCACTTTCTTTCTTCAAGTGACTTGACTTCTTGAATGAAGCAAGTCACTTTGCTTCTCTTGATCCTGTTCATCTGCTTCCTGGTGGCTCCTCTGAAGATCTTCTTGGTGAAACCTCACAAACCTTAGGACCAACCAAGCATGACAATGAATTAGGGTTTTGATTAGTCCCCCCATAGTTTTACCTTTGTGTCTCTCTTTGAGTCTTCTCTTCTCATCTCATAATCAGGGACTAAACCCTAAAGGCTTTAAGACTTTGTGATTAAGCTTATGCCTGCATCCTTCTCTTAGGATGGAGTGTATAACTTTAATCCTAAGTCTTGAACCCTCAAGGTGTTTAAATCTCTTAATCAATTCACTTAATAATCACTAAGACATTACACTTGTAACTTGGGCCTTGCATTAGGGTTCTAATTCTTCCTTAATTGGTTAAGAAGGACTAACCCTAGTGTTAATGGACAAGTCCCCCTCAAGTTGTCTTACAAATCATAAAACTCACTTCATCATCATATCTTTAATCTAAAATCCACTTAATAAAGGCTTGTTTTGTCATGGGTTTAATCCCTAATCATGGATTAAGTTGAGGAGTTTTTCTCAACTTAAACATTCTCATCTATTATCCTTCTTTTAGGATGGTGTAATGAGTCTGTTTAATCCATGATTATGGCTTAACCTCATTACTCAACACTAAACAAAATCACAAAAACATCTAAATAATCATAAGTAGGTTAATGATCTTAATCCTACATCAAAAGGTGATTAAGTGTGAGAATCTGACTTCACACTTAAGGTATTCTCATTACCCCTAATTAGAGGGAAGATGTGATGAGTTTACTAACCCATTGGTTTAGACTTAAGCTCATTATCTTATGACAAACTCTAAAAACAATAAAAGACTGAAAACTCAAAAACAAGCAATAATCGTCTCCTCCGGGATTCTTTTCTCATCACACTCACTCACAATCGAGAACTTGCTTCTTCCGTCTAATGCAAGACAGTTCGCACCTGAGCCAGACAGGTCATACACTTGAGCATTGACAAGCAAGCAGTTCACAAATCAATTCATCTTTCAGTCTCTTTGGGTCGAACTACGGTGTTCTGACTTCCTCATTGCACGAGAGGATACGTAGGCATAACCTAACGGTTATCGAACAAAAGTCTCTGTATATTCCCCCTCCTTCCAGCTTCATTCTTTAGCCTCATGGTCATGAGCATTTCATTCCTGATCTCACACTGACACTGTATATATTACACTTCACACTTCTTTTGCACTGACACCTGTACATTCTTTTCCAGCTATTTTACACACAGATTGCACTGACACTACCCCTTTAAAACACAAATCTTTCAAGCGTGGATCCCGTCGAGTACGACGGACAATCTGGGTGCTAATACCTTCCCAGGTTGTAACCAACCCCCTTTCTCAGTCTCTCTGGTTCGCAAACCGTCTTATCCATCTTTTCCTAGGTCTATGCAGCATTGCCTTTCCTCCGGGATAAAAATGCCTAGCTGGCGACTCTTTTCATCTCCAGTGAGTTCACGGCTGTGTGTTCTCACTGTTCCCTTCGCCGACCGTTCGCGTCTGTACCTTCATCTGACCCATTTTCATTTGTCGGGAGCGACAGTGAGTTCGTGGACAAGAGGTTCCATTGTATTTCTCAAAGCACGGGGGTTTGAATTTGTGGGGAATTCTCACCCCATCCACTAGCCCCATATCCATTACATCGAAGCCCAAGGAATTCTGGGACTCCAAAGATCTCAACTTCTCAGCAATTTCATCTAACCTCCTATCATAGACTTCGTCTCCAGCTCCCATAACAGTAAACTGCTCTTCTTGGGGATCTTCCTGCAAGATTCTCCCCCCAGCAGTATTTCCTTGCACATTTCTCGGGATGTTGACTTCCGGATCCAGATGAGGTCCAAATACTGGTGGATTGACATGAGGCTGGCCCCGCTCATTATTACTAGTTCCTCCAGTTCCAAGATGAGGTTCCTCGGGAGTTTGTCTTTCCACCAATTCCCTTAACCTTTCTTGACTCTGGGCCAAGCTAGTCATCACAGCCATGAATTGAGTCATTTGGTTTCTCATCTCCACTCTTTCATTAGCCATCTGAGTTCTGACCTCAGTCAGGTCTTGCTGTACTTGCTCCATTTGGATACCAGGAAGGTTGTTGCGAGTAGGGTACCGGTGCGTGCGGTTGACAGGGAACACTCGGCGACGAGCAATATTTCCTGAGGTCACAACAGAGGTTAGAAACAGAGATAATAACAAAACCTACAAAACAAAAACAAAAGTTAGTATGCAATGCAGTATGCTTATTTGTTTTCCAAGGTATCCGGCTTGGTTCTTGGTTTTGACCTTTCCAGACCTCGAGGAAGATGCTTGATGTTTGCTGAGAAAAGAAACCCAATGAAAGCAAACTAATATATTACAAATGATGAACAATACATAGTTTGTTTTACAACACATGCCCCTGGAAGGTCAAAATACAACAAAAAAGAAAGGTACATCAAATGGAAATAAACAACAAGAAAAGGAGTCAAACATCCAATCCAAACTCATCCTCCTTGACCTCCTTCAGAAGTGCCTCAGTCACTGGACTAGCTGGGTGCTCTATAATAGTCCTAATGAGGAGGTTTCTGGTGGCAATGGCAGTGGTCAGCTTCTTGTGCCTGTCCTGGTCCTTTGATCTCTTCAGCCCAGCTCTAAGCTTTAACTCTGAAATTTCCTTTTGGGCTGTCAACAAAGCTTCTTGCTGCTTCTTTTCATTAGCCTCTAACTGTTCAATCTTGGCTTGAGTTTTCTGATCTTCTTGTGTCCGGGCTTCAGTGATCCTGACCCACCTTGCCTGACTTTCTTGCAGATAGAGCTCAGTCCTAGCCTTCTGAATCTTGGCTTCCTTACAGGCATTCTTCAATATTTGCTCCCCAGCTCTTGCTTTCCTGATGTAATCCTTTGTCTTCTCAATCCTTGCCAGATGCTCCACCCTAAGCTTCTCCAACCTCTCAATGTCCAGACGACCATCACTCCTTTCCCAAAGGGTCTTCTTCAGAGCTTGAGACAGATTCTCATTCCTTTCCTTCAGCTTCTCAAATTCTTCCAGGCTGACAGTTGCTGCTGGATGTGCTGTAGATGGTCCAGGTATATCCTCAATGGTGAAAGGCATTCCAGTAATTTGAGCTCGAGTGCGGGACCAGTCATAGTATTGAGCTGAAGCAACATTATTACACCTCCCTAGTATGGCCATCCCTTTTGTCTGGATGTTGTCCCAAGCCCAGGATGCTTGTCTGACAACAGCTGAATTAGGTTTCACTTCACAATACAGGGTCTCAGCTAAATCTTGCACTCTAGGAGGGTGAACCAAAGCATAGCCCAGTTGTCTCTTAAACAGCAAAGGATTGTAGTTGATGCAACCCTTTATTCCTATTAGAGGCACATTTGGGTATTGCCCACAGCTGGTGATAATGTCCTTGCCCTTGGTGCTCTGGGTGCACCATCTAATATCATCTGAAGTCAAAGCAATGAGCCTCTTGGCCCAATTCTTCTGCTGGTGAGGGTTCAAAAAGGCATCTGATTAGGTAGGTGTCTGAGCAGCCAGGTGTGAAACAAAGGAGCACAACATCTCACCAACTTCCCCCTTTGTTTTTCATTCCTCTGATGGATGGAGTAATAGAAATCTCACATCAATGTGGGTACTGGGTTCCTCAGAAGGAAAAGATGAATGGCATTCCTGCTGACAAATTTGGGCTCATCTGCAAACAGTATAACCCCATATATGCTGAGGGCTAACAGTGCACAGACTGCCCTCCACTCTCCCAAGGAGGCCTTCAGGATGGCTTGAGAAATCAAGAAGTCTAAGTGCAAACCAGGGATCCCAGCTTTTGTTTTCATACTTTGCTCAATCAAGGCAGGCTCCAGGTACAGTGCTTTTGCTACTTCCCCATTGCTGGGAGCTGGCATTTCTGGGTTGAAGGGGATTCCACCCCTGATAGGTACTCCAATCAATGATGAAAACTCCTCCAGCAGAGGTCCTAGCTGAAAGTCTGGAAATGTGAAGCATCTCAAAGGAGGGTCATAAAACTGTAGGCAGGTGTGGATCATGCTCCTCTGAGAAGGGTCAAGGTCCACAACCATATCCAGGATGCCTCCATGGTGTTCTCTAAACAGTGGGATGTGGTCGAGTGTGATAAGTGACTGGACCTGCCTGATACCAGTCAACACAGGCTCAAAGAAATGGTAAGATATATTGCTCTTCCTGGGAGTAGTCATAAATGCTAAAGAGGAGGAAGATAGGTGCTGATGGAGATCAAGGCTGATGCTGGAGATGAACCACTGATAGGCTGATGCTGGTGATGATGAAAATAGCTGAAGTAGGTAACTGATGAAGCAGAGGTCTATGCAGAAGAAGGGGTCAAAACCAAGCCAGATATAATGTGGACACCCTGAAAAACAAATAAACAAATGTTAAATGATGCAAATGATGAGTATGCAAATGATATGCAAGGGTTTGTGATCAAGCTGGATCTGATTATCTGTTTTGATATAAAGCCCATGTATGTTCAAGAAGTCCAGATGGAGGTTCAGAAATCCAGTAACCAAGGTGGGGGACTCAAATAAAGAGTCACATGTCCAGGGTTAAATCACAAGAACTGTCCAATATGAGGTACTCTTAAACAAAACAAGTAACAGGGTATGATGTGGCCAAGGGTACCTGCAACCTGTAAACAGCCCAACCCCCTCACAGGTAGTGTTCTAAAACAAAGATCCTCAGACTTGGATCAGTTATGAGAAGTGTAAACACTTCTAACCCGGAGGTACAGTGTTTACAATAACCATAAAAAATCCTCCTCTAATTCACCTCAGTTTCTGAAGGTCATAGTAAAGGTTATCCAGACTTAGCAGGCTTCCCAGATAGCCCTAGCACTACAGGAAATCTGTAGCACAGCGTTCTCAAGAAGAAACCCATATCTGAACTGTGTTTCATATTCCCGCACCAGACCGAAATGGAATGGGAAAGAACATGAACCACTCTAGCCTAGGTGTCACTCAGGTCCCAGGTATAGGACCTTAAACTCTCAATGAAACCCCACCCACCAAAACAGAAAACCAGATCCAGCAATGATAATGACAGTATGAAATATGAAAAATTGTAAAGGAAAGCAATAAATAAAGCTGTACATAAAGCAGTAAATAAAGCAAATAAATAAACACAATAGCACATAACACCCCAGTAAACACAAATCAAACAAACGCTAGGAGGAACCCACAAAAAATAACCAGAAGCCCTGGTTACAGTATAAGGATCCCCAGCAGAGTCGCCAAGTTGTCGCTCCCACCTGAATGACACAGGGCCAAGAGGGGTACGGACGCGAACGGTCGGCGAAAAGAGAGAAGGAATGAAAAGATTCGCCAGCTAGGCATTTTTATCCCGAAGGAAAGGTAATGCTGCATAAACCTAAGAAAAGATATGGATAAGGCGGTTGCGAACCAGAGAGACTGAGGAAGGGGGTTGGTTACAACCTGGGAAGGTATTAGCACCTAGATTGTCCGTCGTACTCGACGGGATCCACGCTTAAAAGATTTGTGTTTAAAAGGGGTAGTGTCAGTGCTATCTGTGTATCAAAGCTGGAAAGAATGCAAGTGTCAGTGCTGGAAGAAAGTGAAGTGAAATATGTGAAGTGTCAGTGTAAGGAAAGAGTGCAAGGCTCAAGACTATGAGGCTTAAAGAATGATGCTGGAAGGAGGGGGGATATACAGAGACTTTTGTTTGATAACTGTTAAGTTGTGCCTACGTATCCTCTCGTGCAATGAGGAAGTCAGAACACCGTAGTTCGACTCAAAGAGACTGAAAGATAAATTGACTTGTGAACTGCTTACTTGTCTATGCTCAAGTGTATGACCTGTCTGGCTCGGGTGCAAACTGTCTTGCATTAGACGGAAGAAGCAAGTTCTCATTTGTGAGTGAAGGAGGTGAGAAAAGAATCCCGGAGGAGACGATTATTGTTTGTTTTTGAAGTTTTCAATCTTTTATTGCTTTTTGTGTTCGTCATAGGAAAATGAGCTTAAACCTAAACCAGTGGGTTAGTAAACTCATCACATCCTCCCTCTGATTAGGGGTGATGAGAATACCTTAAGCATGAAGTAAACACCTCACACTTGATCACCATGATGTAGGATTAAGATCATTAACCTACTTGAATTTATTTAGATGTTTTTGTTGCTTTTGTTTAGTGTTAAGTAATGAGTTTAAGCCATAATCAAGGATTTAATGGACTCATTACACCATCCTAATAGAAGGATAATAGATGAGAACATTTAAGCTGAGGAAGACTCCTCAACTTAATCCATGATTAGGGATTAACCTCATGACAAAACAAAGCCTTTATTAAGTGGATTTTAATTAATGGTAAGATTAAGAAATGGATTTTATGGTTTGTAAGACAACTTGAGGGGGACTTGTCCATTAACACTAGGGTTAGTCCTTCTTAACCAATTAAGGAAGAAATATAACCCTAATGCAAGGCCCAAGTTACAAGCTTGATGTCTTAGTGATTATTAAATGGATTGATTAAAGGATTTAAACACATTAAGGGTTCAACACTTAGGATTAAAGTTATACACTCCATCCTAATAGAAGGATGCAGGCATAAGCTTAACCACAAAGCCTTAAAGCCTTAAGGGTTTAGTCCTTGATTATGAGATGAGAAGAGAAGACACAAAGATGACACAAAGGAAAAACTAAATGGGGGACTAATCAAACCCTAATTTTTATCATGCTTGGTTGTTCCTAGGGTTTATGAAGCTTGCAAAAGATCTTCAGGAGAAAAGCCACCAAGAAAGAAACAGATGAAAGGAGGAGGAGCAGAAAGAAATAAGACAACTTGCTTCACCTAAGAAGACAAGTTTCCTGAAGAAAGAAGGTAAGAGATGAACATGAATGAGCAAGCTCACTCAAATTCAAAAGTAAAATGCAGCAATGATGCATAGAAGAGATGAGAAGAAGTTATGAGAAGTGAAGGCAAATTCACTTCTCAATGACTTACCACCTGAAAAGTTAGTAAAAGGAAATGAAATGAAAGGAAAATGGGATGAAATGCCATGATGCAAGACAAAGTCAGAAACAAAAACATGATGCTAATGATGCTAAGAGATAATGCAAACACATGTCAAGAGTTGTGGATGATCATACATGGATGAGGATGCAAATGAAGCATGCTTTGAACCATGAAAGTTCATGAAAGTATATGAAATGGAATGAATGCATAACATGGCAAATGAATGATGCAATGATCAAACATGATTCTAATATGTCCTAAGATGTCTCATATGTCATGTGGATGCACAAAATCTCATGGCAAGTTCATGCATGCAAGCAAATGAGAGATGAATGCAAATGAACACAAAAATTTGGGTTTATGCACAAGACACAAAGCAAAATTCAAAATCAGAAGCAAATGACAAGATAAAAAATTGAAAATTAGATCAAAGTAACCCTAACCCTATATAAGTTCACTGCCCAAAGGGGAAGACCTAACTCTTAACCTAATGGAAGTTATGATTTTCTCAAGTCAACTAGGGTTTCAAGGCACATCAAAAGGAAAAATGCTCATCAAATTGAAAATGAAAGATAAATTCAAACAAATTTTACCCTAGAAACTACATGATATGGAGGATGCAATGCAAGAAGAACCATCATCAAACTCTTCATGGTTAGGCAGAATGAATTTTTCAAGTTAGGACCAAAATATTGCCTTTAAATAACTTTTATTCCAATGAAAAATGTCAAAATACATCAAGGACCAAAAAGAAATTTGTTTTGAGAGTTTTATAATGTTTCTAAATGTTTTAAAATGCAATGTGAATTTTTTTGTGATTTTTAAATACCTAAATGCATTTTTAATTAATTAATGTCCATTAACTAATTAAAAATAAACATTTAAATGATTTAAAAATAATTTTTAATGCAAAAAATAAAAATAAAAATATTTTTGGGTTCTGAAAATTAATAAAAGGTTTGACAAAAAATTTCAGAATTTTTTAATGTGTTTTGCTATTTTTAAAAAATCGTGTAAATAAAATACAAATAAAATTAAATAAAATTAAATAAATGGGGAAGTATGCAGATCCTATGGCTGGAATTCAAATAGAATTGGAGGGAGTTGACCCGCGCGCTATTCAGTGGCTAGGATTGATTCTGGCAAAATTCAAACTTAATCCCAATTAATTAAATTAATAAATCAGAATTAGGGTTTAATGATGGATCTGGTTCGTTCATTCGCGCGCGGGTCAACAAGATCTACGGCTCACATTCAAACTAAGCCCTAATCCAGATTAAGGCATTAATGACTTTCAGGTGGCCGGAAATGACCTCCGGTCATCTTCTCCGGCCACACTCTCCCCTGAAAAATGCTATCTCCCTCAAAACCTCACCCAAGCCCCCTAAAGCTCCAGAATCACTCAACAAACATCAAGGAACAAGAATCCAAGCATGGAATCAATTTATTTTCAGAAACAAGCATGAATCGAATCAATCTCTTTTTAGGTCAAAAATTTCAGAGATTCGGTTCATGCTCATTTCTTCACCATTTTCAAAACTACAAAGCTCAGAGTAATCAAGAGATCATAAGGAACAATTCTATAACTTAAAAAAGGATTTCTGGAAAAAAGTTTCAAGAGGATACCTGAGATGGAGTTTTTGCTTTTGGAGCTTTCTGGCCAGTTTCTTGCTTCCAATCACCTCTACTGACTTCCCCCAAGAGTTTGCAAAGCTTGTTTGGAATTTCTTATGGCTGGTTTGGGAGATTGATTCAGTTCAGTTCAAAAGGGAGAAAAATCGTATTTGGTGTGTGATGGCTTTTAAGGCAAAGTAAAGGGTGGTTTGTGATCAGTGATGTCTTCTAAGATGAATGGTGGAAGAAGTTTTGAGTTTTTGTTGTTGAGTTGAGAGATTCGATAGAAAATGCAAAAGGAGGGATTTTTGTGAGCTATGGTGATGCTGTGGTTTCAGGCTTGCCTCTTGTGTGTTTTGAGTTCCATTTTGTCCACTTACCAAGCTGTGATAGGTCTGTGGAGTTGGTGTGGGCTATGGTGATTGGTATGGTCCATTTTGCCAAAAGTCAAGGTTAGGTGTCCTTTGAGGTATGGGCAAGTTCAGGCCAAGGACAAGGGAAGGTCTTGTGCAGCTGTGATCAAGGGGAACCATGGAAGTGAGATTGAGGCAAACCAGCAAGTGGATTGAAGCTTATGGGGGTTTTTGCAATTTTGTGAACCTTTGGCCCTTTTGAGATTTCTTAATGATCAAGGCATGAAAATGAGTGATTCTTTGGTGCATTCTGAATTTTAGGTCATGTGTTATGTTTGTATGATGGTTAGAAGTCATTTTGAAGTCATAGAAATGCTTGGCATGTGAATTTGCAAGTTGCCCTCTTTGGTGCCAAAGTGAAAAATAAGTGATTTTTCCCAATTTTGACAAGCCATAACTTTTGATCCAAAATGAATTAGAATGAGTTCTTGTACTTTTTGAAAATGGGAGGATACAATCTACAACTTTCATGACCAAAGATTTTTCATTTGAAGCATTTTTGAATCAAAAAGAGGAGGTTGAAAAACTTTCCCAAAATGGCAAGTTTTCACTACAAGTCACTTTCCCAAAATGGCAACTTTGCAAATGGCTTGAAATTCTTCAATTTTGTGAACCTCTAACATCTTTTATGATCAAATAAAGATCATACACATTCAAAATGATAGAGAAACCTCTTTGGTTGGGTGATTGGGGGCCTCAGATGCCCTGATTCTGCACTGCCTTGCTCAAGAAGTCACCTTGTGATCAGATGCCTTCCCCATTGAATTTCTTCATGAAAATTGATATGCATTATCCTCATAACATATAGAGACCATTAGAAACAAGAATGACCAAAAAATTTGGAGTTATGGCCTCTGAAACCAAAACCCTAATTTTAGGTCATCTGTGTAGTTAAACATGGCTCTGCTTCCATGCCTTTCTCAGTTCTTGTGATTCTTTGACTTTCTTGACCTTGTGAGGATATAATATGATGCTTGAACATTCATGTACCCTCTTGATATGATTGAAGACCTTTGGAGTGGCTCAGATAGCTCATGGATTGCTCAGGTCACAAACCCTAGATGCAGATGACTTTGAACCAATGCAGTGGAGCAAAAATGCAATATGAGATGATATGATTGAACTTATGCACATGAAAAGATCACAAGCCATGATGAAATGAGTGAGGGCAAATTTGGGGTGTTTACACAACCCTGAGATGACTGCTCCTAAGAATGAAGACATAGCTAAGGCTCTACATTTGGAAGCCACTATCATTGATGAGCATATGACCACCAAGGCTGGAATCCCAGACCTTCATTTGGACTTCTTAATCACTCAAGCTACAAAACATGCTGCAGTAGGGAATTGGGAATTTGTTTGTGCTCTCCTGGCTCTCAGCATATATGGTATCGTCTTGTTTGCAGATGAGCCTAAGTTTGTA
Source organism: Lathyrus aphaca (assembly GCA_963966055.1). Lineage (NCBI taxonomy): Eukaryota > Viridiplantae > Streptophyta > Magnoliopsida > Fabales > Fabaceae > Lathyrus > Lathyrus aphaca. Next base: position 105,952,168 of record OZ014521.1, read on the forward strand.
AGTAAGAATTCCATCCACATCTTCATGCTCAAGAATCCAGTTCCTATCTTGCTAGGGGATTTCTACTACTCAGTGCATCAGAGGAATAAGAAGCAGAGGGGAAAATTGGTGAGATGTTGTGCACCCATTTTCTACAGTTGGTTGATGAGACATATGCCGAAGACGGAAGCTTTCCTGAATCCACATCAGTCAAGGAATCGGGCTAAGAGAATGATTGCCCTCACTTCAGAAGATATCAGGTGGTGTACTCATAACACCAAGGGCAGGGACATAATTACAAGTTGTGGACAATATCCTAATGTACCTCTTATTGGAGTAAAGGGTTGCATCAATTACAATATTTTGCTATTCAAAAGACAGTTAGGGTATGCCCTAGTGTTGTACCCCAAAATTTGCCCTCCCACAATTAAGGCAATCTTTATCAAGACTTATAAATGATCATAAGGTCCTCAAGACTCCCAATTGGTTAAGAAGTGTGGAAGTTTCCTCAAACAATGCCTTTTCCTAAGAAAAGTGACCAAAGCTAGGGTTTTGTGTTTCCTCAGGTTAAAATGAGTTTCAAGGCTTAAAGTGAGCTTCATGGAATCCCATATGTGTTCAAGAGTCCCCATGTCAAGTTTTAAGGCTTTCCCAAAGAGTTTGCCAAGTCAGATGATCAGATATGCAAAAATCAGTCAAAGTAGTTAAAAAGTCAAACTAAGGTCAACCGTGGTCAAATCAAAGTCAAACTTCAAGATTTTTTGCCAACATTAATTTTATGAAGTAAAATTCATCATTTAATCAGGGGTTGATCATGATTCATCAAGGAAGTTTCAGATCATCAAGAATCAGGAAGTTTCTAAATTAGGGTTTTCTTAAGGAAAGTCAACTGAACTTTGACCAGCCATAACTTTCACATTATTCATCTAAAAATTCCCATCCAAAGCTCATTTATAATGAAATTGAATTCTCTACAATTTTGTGTCTCACAAGCCAAGCCTAAAAATGCTTCATTTAGAAGGTATGAGCTAAAACATTATAGGTCATTTCAAAAGTCAACAAAAAGTCAACATATTCCAAAGGGCATAATTTGAAAATGGTAAAGGATATGGACATGAGACCAAAAAGGTTGGTTATAGAACTCATTAAGCTTTCCAAAATTTCCAAGAACACCTTCATAGCCTTAAAATTGAGGGATTTGTGCCCTTGCAAAGTTGGGAAATTTTTGAGGGGTATATTGAACAAATGAGGTCTTAAAACCAAAATTTTCCAAATGGGCTTGCAATTTTGTAATCCAATCCTTACAATGACATCATGCACGACCCAATGATTATTTTTTCATATTTTTATAGTTTATTTTATATTTATTTGGATTTTATTCATTAAAATTCAATTTAAATATATATAAAATATGAAAAGTCAAATGAAGCATGAAATCTTTGATTGAAAATCATTTGAATTATATTTAGAATGATTGGAAATCAACTAAAGTCAGATTGGACCAAAAATAGAAAGGTTAGATGAGATTTTTTGAATATTTGAAAGTGAGGAAACTTCATGATCAAGCAATCTTCACAAGCCCACAAATCCACAAGTTTTTGACCTAAATTGGATCACTACATATACACAAACATAAGCATACACTAGGACACGAATTTGCTGCCTCCAAGAACACCAAACCAATTCCAAAATTTTCATCAAATTTCAATTTTCGGTTTTGGTAATTTAGCCATATTCAGAGACTTTTATACATTGCAATTGATTTATTGATGTTCATTGAACATAATTCAATCATCATACACATCAAAACCATGCTAAATTGCATAAACCGATTGCATTTTTGTTCTTATTTTCTTGAATTTCGATTTCGATTATATGGTTATTTTTAATCCAATTTGAGTATGTAATATTGTTATTATGATGTTTAGAATGTTTCTGGGCTGGTTGATTGAGTTTCTTGCGCACGTTTATGGATATGCCATTTTTAGGGTTCTTGAAGTTGAAATCAGGAACTTCTTTAAGAAGCGATTTAATAACAAATTAATGACTCATTGATGCTCCTGGGATGTCCTTGAACTGATTTACGTTGTTGGTTTTAATTTATATTGCCTCTATGTTGTTTTGTGAATCGCAGGACCTGTAGCTATGGGAAAAATCTGTCATTATACCCTTTAGTGACGAAAAATCGTCACTAAAAGTTAACTGGACGGCCAGAGCTTGAAGACGAAGCTTGGCGCGTTTTTAAAATTTGAATTTTTGTTTTTTTAATATATTATTTGTTTCATGGAAGATGACAATGAGATGCTGGTGGTTCAGTTGGCAAGTACGCGCGTGTTAGAGCTCTTTGGCCTGGGTTCGATTCCCAGGTTTTGCATTTTGTTGTTTTTATTTCATTATATTTTCCAGGCTTAATATTTGTTGATTATTTCATACAAATTCTTCACTAGCGCACGCTAGCCCAGTGGCAAGGCTTTTGTTCTGGTAAGGGAGGAGGTCCTGGGATCAAAATCAGGCCTCCCCACTTTTTATTTTGTTTCTTTTCTATTTTTATATATATAATTATTAATAATTAATTAATTTGTTTACTTTAAAACCACTAATGTTTTTTTTATAAATAATTAAACTTTATATTTTTATCAACTTCATATTTTTTCCTTTATTATTTATTTTAATTAATCTTATAATATTTTGTACATAGTTTTATTATAATTATATTTGTAAATAAAAACTTATTTATTTTAATTAAATATTTTCTAAACCCTAATTATTTTCTAAAACCCTAATTTTTTCACTAACCTTAAAAATTTAACCTAATTTTTCCTAACCCTGAATATTTCTTTTATAATAACTTTTTTTATTATTTTGTAATATATTATCCTTTTATTATTATTATTATTAAATCCTTTAAATTTATATTATTTTTCTAATAATCTCTAAAATTCTAACTTATTTAACTTAAAATATTTCTTTTAAAATTCTAACTTTTCTCTATTTCTTCATTATTATTTTCTTTTTAAATTCTAATATTTATTGCTTTATTATTATTATTGCTTTATTTATTTGCTTTATTATTATTATTATTATTTATTATTATTATATTGTAACTATCCCAAAGCCATGTAATAATTCTAGATTTATTTTCCGTCTTTATTTTATTACAAATATTTTATTGTGTGGTTAGTAAATAGGGTGTGGAAACTTACTTGTAATTAATTTAATTTAGATAATTGATTTAAAAAGATAAATATTTGAAAATAAACACTCACACACGTAAGTCGATCTTTGATCGCCATCTTGCACTTCCTAAGGTATTCCTCTTGGTTGCCTTTAATATGGTCAAGTCCCTCGAATATAGGAATGTCTTAAGCAAAGTCCCTTCAAATATAAATCATCATAGTCCCTACAGTTTAAAAGATCAAGTCCCTTCGAGGTTGCCTACGGAATAATGATCTTGTCCCTTCGAATAAATGATGATAGTCCCTACGAATTGCTAAAGACATCCCTTAAGTTGCCTTCTATGACCATACGATGACCCAACGTTTGTCCCTTAAACATATCCAAGGTAATGACTACCTATTCCTTAATAATAGGGATAATCTTACCATTGAAAGAACATACGAGAACACGAAAGACTTAATCTAGGGTAGGTACCTCTTAGTTGCTTGCTCACATTTCAAAATACTTTTGATACCTCACTTTCTTAAACATTTTTCAAAACAAGGCTTTGTATACATCCATACGAGGATCATTACAAAGTACTTAGAAAAATTTCTAATCACACACTACACTCTTCAAAAACAATTTAAGTGAGCTAAGTAACTAAGAGCCCATGGATAACCATGGATATAAAGGGTGCTAACACTTTCCCTTTGTATAACCTACCCCACGAACTCAAGTCTTTTAAAATAGGTGTTTCCTGTTCTTTTATGTCCTTTCCATTTGGATAAAATAAAAGTCGGTGGCGACTCTTGCTATCCGCAACATTAATAGAAAGTCAGTTCTCCCACCGTGTTATAGAACTGGTGACTCTGTTGGGGAGTTACTAAGTAAAAAGGGGTACCCTTAGGAATTAGATCACTTTAAATTGTTTGCTTTGTTTGCTTTATATTACTTGTTGGGCTTTATGTGTGAAAGATCCTAACCCGGATCTAGTGTACCCTAGGTAAATGGCAATAGACCAAGGAAATTATACGACGTATACCGATATGGTTGATCTGGTGGCCGTAGTTAGTGTGACTTCTTGGTTGGTGCTTATGTTCCTTAAGTAAGTTAAGGATAATATGGGGCTGCCATATGTTTTCAATACACTAACTAACTTTTAGAACCCTAGTTATCCCATCCTGGCCTTTAGAAAGTAGTGAGATAACCGACTTTGGAGGAGTCTAAAGTTGGTTGATACTCGATACTACACTCATTGAGATCCTAAACTTAGAGGGTTTTGGTTGGCAAGTGAGTTGCCTACTGAACAACCACCCTTGGGAAGGATCAATGATATTGAGATCCCTTAGAACCTGGTTACTTTTGTAGGACAGGATGAACCAACTAAACTTCAGGGGAGGGTACTTACCTTTAAACCTCATGAAAGCCTTCAAACCTAGGGCTATTGTGTGACTTGTTTGTGTGTGCCACATGTTTGTGATTGAGCATAACATCATGACATCATACATCATAAGCATAGCATTTTCACTAACCATTTCAAGGACCAAAGGATTTTCTTTGTTCTTTGTTGCAAGTCATGGCTTCTACTCTTAGGAATACTATCCGGATCAACTTTGTAGGAATACCTCCTAAGCTTAAAGAATTGGTCTCTCAAGTTTCTGAAAACTCCCAATTCATCAAAAGGCATGGTCACCTACTGGATCTAGTCACTTCAGGGTTCAATGAAGACATGATGAGTGTCATATTTCAGTTCTTTGATCCTAAACATCGTTGCTTCACATTCCCCGACTATCAGCTGGTTCCTACAATGGAAGAATTATGCACACTACTGGGTATACCTATCCTTGATCAGAGACCCTTCACATGCTTAGAAAAAGAGCCTAAACCTGATGTCATTGCTGCATCCCTACATCTGAAGAAATCAGAAGCGGAGTTAAGGGTATTCTTGCTAAGGTATTGATGGAGAAAGCTCAAGTGTTCTTGAAGGCTATGAGTTATGATTCTTTTGAGGAGATCCTAGCCCTATTGATCTATGGCTTAGTATTGTTCCCTAATCTAGACCAGTTCATAGACGTACACACCATCAACATATATCTGACTCATAATCCATTGCCTACATTACTTGGAGATATCTTACATTCTCTTCACACTCGTACTACAAAGGCGAGAGGAACTCTGATGTGCTGCATACCTTTATTGTCTAGGTGGTTTATTTCTCACCTTCCTCGATCGGTGATGAAGAATGAACAAGGGTTAAGGTGGTCTAAGAGGGTTATGTCACTTTCTGATTCAGACATTCATTGGTGCTCTCGATCTATGGAGAATGTTACTATCATTGACCGTTGTGGGGAATTCCCTAATGTGCCACTTCTAGGCATAAGAGGGGGCATTACCTACAACCCTTCTTTAGCTCTACGTCAGTTTGGTTATGCTCGGAGTAATGGTCCTCATGACATGCTTATCTAGGGTATTTTGTTCGACTACGAAAACGATCTTTAGGGTTACCATCAAAGGTTTATACGAGCTTGGAGCAAGGTGAATAAAGTTGAGAGCAAGACTTTGGAACCAAAGTACTCCATTCCTATGGAACCTTATCTCAGATGGGTTCGATCTCGTGCTCAGACTCTTATGATGCCATATCCTGTTGTTCTACCAGTAACTATAGAGCCTATTGCTAAAGGAGATGTTCCTTATATCATCCTTCATCCAGACATGCCCACTGATTTGGAAGAGTTGCAAAAGTCCTGGATTCAGTTGAAGGAGAAAAGAGATACTTTTGAGACTCATTTCAGAGTTGGTCAAGAAAGAATTCTGGAGCTAACAAGGCAACTTCACGAGGAGAAAAACCCCAACAAGTACCTCCACGCAAAGAGGAAGCGTCCATGGGAGACTTAAAACCCCATATATCTACCTTTTTGTATTTTATTGTCATTTCTTTGTAAGCCCAAGGGGCAAAACTTATATTAAATATTTATTAATAAAGTTTTGTTTTTGTTTTTCGTTTAAAAAAATTTAAATCCTGCGGTCCTTGAAAACATTGCATATGCATCTACATACCATATCATTGCATCACAGGTTTCTTATGAATAGGTATCTTATCTTCTCGTTGTTTATTTCAGCAGAAATGGCTCTCGAACAAACTGTCAAGGATCTCCAGACTCAGAATGCATAATTTCAAGAAATGATCCTGAACTTGTCCAAGGGACAAGATAAGCTGAAGACACTTTTGACTAAGAAAAAGAAGAAGACTAGAAAATCAGTGGGCCTTATCAACCTGGGTAGAAGATTCAGAGGTCCTGTCAAGACAGAAGAAGAGGTTGAGAATCTTGAGTCTGAAAATTCTGAAGGAGAAGGAGGCAGTCTTCATGACACTGTGGAAGATTCTGATTTTGAGGAGAACTATTATCATGATCCTGCTAGTGAGGAGAAGTATAAGATGCTGGTAGACAAAATGAATGCTATGGAACTACAAAAGAATTTTAGGTTTGACTTTGAAGACTTGAGTTTGATTTTTGGAGTCTCCATCCATATGGGTTTCAAGGTTCCTACTTTTGTGGTGTATGATGGTGTGTCTTGCCCAAAACTGCATTTAAGGTCTTATGTCAGAAGAATTCAACCCCATACTCCTGATAAGAAGTTATGGATACATTTCTTTCAAGAGAGTTTGTCTGGATCCCAACTAGAATGGTATTATCAACTGGAGAGTACCAACATTTGCAACTGGAATGATCTTGCTGAAGGTTTCTATAAGCAGTACCAATACAATTCTGATTTAGCACCAACTTGCGTGCAACTCAAAAGCATGTTTATGGATGCCAAAGAAAGTTTCAAGGAGTATGCTAAGAAATAGAGAGATCTAGCAAGTAGATTTCAACCCCCTTTGACTGACAGGGAATTAGTTGATATGTTCATGAGTATGTTGACTGGTCCTTTCTATAGTCATCTTATTAGAAGCTCATCATCTGGCTTCACTGAGATAATAATGATTGGAGAACATTTGGAAAGTGGGATACAAAGTGGAAAGATTCAGATAGCTGCTTCTTCAGGTATTACCGAGAAACCCCCTCCTGGGAAGAAAGAATCAAATGCTGTGTATAGCCAGCATGGTCGTAATGATCATAACCAATCTGTGGGAACTGTTTTGATTTCTAATCCTCCACCTCCACCTCAAGAGAAACAACAGAATAATTATCCCAAGCCTAGGAGGCAGTTTACCAAGCTCAATATGTCATTGGCTCAGGCTTTGCAGCATATGTTGAAAGGAGAATTGATTACTTTGAAGGACCCACCACAAAATATCAATACTTCCTCTTCTCGTTAGAATCCCAATGCAAGGTGTGCATACCATTCTAATAGCCCTGACCATGATACTAACAGTTGCTGGTCGTTGAAGAACAAAATCCAGGATATGATTGAGAATGGAGAAATTGAGTTTGACCCTCCAGAAACTCCTAATGTGATTACTGCTCCTATGCCTAAACATGAGAAGACTGTTGATGTTGTTAATGAGGTTGTTTATGTTCGTACTGTGGCTGAAATAACTACTCCTCTAGCTATTGTCAAGAAGAAACTTGTGCAAGCCGGTTTATTTCCGGGTTACAGAGAAGATTGTTTTTACTGAGCCTATAAACCTGATAGTTGTTGGAGGTTGAGGTCAGGTATTCAACGCCTGATAGATAACTATACTATACTATTTGAAAGAACTCCTTCTATAGAGAGTCTGTGTGGAGGTTTGGCTCAAGATTTGAAAATTGAATATGTGGCTATGGTTAACAAGATTCCTGTGAAGATTACTTCCAATGGTCCAGTGAGGATCACTTCTAAAGGTCCTGTGAAGATTACTGCTGAGCCAAAGGTGGATCCAATGATTATTACTACTCCTGGTCTTATCCCATACACTTTTGACAAAGCTATACCCTGGAATTATGGTTCTGATGTTTATATCCATGGTGTCAAACAAGAACCTTTGACTGATGCACATGTTACTGATGTTAATCTTGATGTGGACAATATTGCTGGATCCAGTAAGGTTACCAGGAGTGGAAGAATTTTCTCTCCAAAAGACACCTCAAAAGTTGTTGCTACTCCAGTTCATATCTCTAACTCTAGGCCAAGTACTGAGGTTCGGGGCAAAGGACCATTGATTGAACCTATTCAAGCTGAGGCACCAGTTAATGAAGATATCTCTAAGCAGATGGAAGAATTACTGAAGATTATCCGCAAGAGTGATTATGATGTTGTTGACCAGTTAGGGCATACTCCCTCCAAAATCTCCATGCTATCTCTGCTATTATATTCTGAAGCCCATGCCAAGGCTTTAATTAAATTCCTGAAGACTGCTCATATGCCACATGAAATCTCTGTGGACCAATTTGAAAATTATGTTGCTCATCTAACTAGTGATAATGGATTGGGTTTTAATGATGCTGATTTGACTCCTGCCGGCAAAAACCATAATAAAGCTCTGCACGTCTCCGTTGAGTGTAGGGGCACTACTTTGTCTCGTGTATTGGTGGATAATGGTTCTTCATTAAATGTATTACCTAAGGAGGTTCTAGACAAACTCAATTTGAATGATGTAGTGTTAAGACCAAGTAATGTGGTGGTGAATGCCTTTGATGGTTCAAGAAGAATGCTGCATGGAGAGGTGGATCTTCCAGTCAAAGTAGGCTCTCAAGTTTTTGATTCCACTTTCTATGTGATGGATATTCGTCCTGTGTACTCCTGTTTGCTTGGGCGCCCCTGGATCCATGGGGCAGGTGCTGTGACTTCCACTTTACATCAGAAGTTGAAATATCCGGTGAAAGGAAAGGTTGTCACTATTTATGGTGAAGAAGAATACATGGTCAGTCATGTGAACACTTTTAAATATGTTGAGATGGAAGGTGAATTTGTTAAGACTCCTTGTCAGATATTTGAAGTAGTTCCTTGGGTCGTTCCTGCTACTGAAGCCCCCCTGTTGTTAAAAGAGTTCATGTGATTACCAGAGTGCCTCCTACAATGGCCTCCCTCAAAGATGCTAGAGTTGTGGTTGAAGAAGGTGGTTGTACTATTTGGGGTCAGCTTCCTGACATTTCTTACAAGTCTGACAAGTTTGGTTTGAGTTTTACTGCAGAATCTCAGAAGGTTGTTCGTCGTGCTCGTGCTGCTCGTATCACTCATGGAAGAATCATAAGGGACCAAGTCAATGCTGTGGAAGATTATGATGAAGGTTACAGCCTGGACGGTTGGATTTTCCTACCGTGGGGGATGGACTCAACAATTGGAAGGCTAAAGACGTTATTCCTATCTCCTTTAGTCAGGAGTAAATGCTATTTCATTTTTCTAAATTTATTTTTGTAACTTTGAACAACTAAATACTTCTAAGCCTTGTTCCTTGCCCGGGGCACAATGGTATGCTTATTAGGGTTGTCATTTCATTTGTATATTTTCATTCAATAAAATCAATGGACGTTTCTCGCTTTTGTAAATATTATGCTCTTTGTCTTTCTTTTATTTTTTCCTTTTATAAAAAAAAAACCTATGTGTTCTTACACACACCTACATCACTAAATGCAGATATTCATCCACTCTGGATCCTATTGATAACAATTATGCTATTGTCAATTATGACTTCGAAAATCCGATCTATCAAGCCGAGGATGAAAGGAGGAATATTGTGAAGTATCTGTAGAGTTGGCTAGATTGCTACAGTAAGAAGAGAAAACTATACAGCCACATGAGGAACCAATTAAATTCGTGAACTTAGTAACCGAGGAAAACAGGAAAGAAATCAAGATAGGTGTTGAACTAGAGGATGGTATCAAGGACAAGTTGAATCAGATGTTACATGACTATGTGGAAGTTTTTGCTTGGTCTTATGAAGATATGCCAGGGTTGGATACATATATTATGGTTCACCGTCTACCAGTGACAGAGGATTTTCGTCCGATAAAGCAGAAAGTTCATCGTATGTGTCCTGATATGTCAGAAAAGATTAAGGAAAAGGTGATGAAACAATTCAATGCAGGATTTCTAGCTGTTACTTCTTATCCACAATGGGTTACAAACGTGGTGCCGGTACCTAAGAAAGATGGTAAAGTACGCATGTGTGTAGATTACATGGATTTGAATAGAGCCAACCCAAAAGATGATTTTCCATTTCCACATATTGATGTTCTGGTAGATAACACTGCTCAGCATAAGGTGTTCTCTTTTATGGATGGTTTCTCTGGGTATAATCAGATTAAGATGGAACTTGAAGATATGGAGAATACTACATTTATTACACAATGGGGCACTTTCTGCTATAAGGTAATGCTATTTGGTTTGAAGAATGCTGGGGCAACATATCAGCGTGCTATGGTAGCTTTGTTCCATGATATGATTCACCATGAGATAGAGGTATATGTGGATGATATGATAGCCAGATCTCAGAATGAAGAAGAACATCTTGATCACCTGCATAAGTTGTTTGAGAGATTGAAGAAATACAAGTTGAGGTTAAATCCAAATAAATGTACTTTCGGAGTTAGATCTGGTAAACTTCTGGGTTTTATTGTTAGTGGTAAAGGTATTGAAGTAGATCCTACAAGGGTAAAAGCTATACAAGAGATGCCTGCTCCTCGTACTGAGAAAGAAGTTAGAGGTTTCCTGGGACGACTAAATTACATTGCAATATTTATTTCTCAGTTGACTACTACTTGTGAACCAATTTTCAAGTTGTCGAAGAAAAATCAAGTATTGGAATGGAATGATGAATGCTAGACAGCTTTTGATGAAATTAAAAGGTACTTACAAGAACCTCCCATATTGATGCCACCAGTTGAAGGAAGACCCTTGATTATGTACTTCACAGTATTGGATAACTCAATGGGGTGTGTGTTGGGGCAACATGACGAGTCTGGTCGAAAAGAGCAGGCAATATACTACCTTAGCAAAAAGTTTACCGACTGTGAAACAAGATACTCACTGCTCGAGAAAACTTGCTGCGCTTTGGCATGGGCTGCTCGCCGACTAAGACAATATATGTTGACTCATACCACTTTATTGATTTCAAAAATGGACCCAATCAAGTATATATTTGAGAAACCTGCTCTCTCCGGACGAATAGCAAGATGGCAAATGATCTTGACAGAATATGATATACAATATACTACTCAGAAAGCAATCAAAGGAAGTGTAGTAGCTGACCATTTGGCTCATCAAGCAGTGGATGACTACCAATCTATGAATTTTGAGTTTCCAGATGAGGACATTATGGTTGTTACTAAAGGACCTAGACAATATGAAGGACCTAGACAAGGATCTCGATGGACTATGGTTTTTGATGGAGCTTCTAATGTGCTTGGTAATAGTGTTGGCGTTGTGATTATCTCTCCTAAAGGTTGTTATACACCAGTTACTGCAAAGCTTTGTTTTAAATGTACCAATAATATGGCTGAGTATGAAGCGTGCATCATGGGTATCAAGGTTGCTATTGAAATGAAGATTCAATTTTTGGATATGTATGGAGACTCAGCCTTAGTAGTCAGTCAAGTTAAAGGAGATTGGGACACCAGGCATCCTAATCTTATCCCTTACAAAGAGCATGTTTTGTCTTTGATCCCGTATTTTGAAGATATTACCTTTGGACATATTCCACGAGAAGAGAATCAGTTGGCAGATGCATTAGCTACCATGGCATCTATGTTTGAAATCAGTTGGGATGATGAAGCTCCGAGAATTACTATTGATCGATTTGATAAACCTGCATATTGCAATGTAGTGGGTACTGAAGGAGTAAAAGAAAAGCCTTGGTTCCATGAATTGAAGAGGTATCTTGAAACCCAGGAGTTCCCTGAAGGGGCATCTGTCAATGATAAGAAGTTTCTAAGGAGGTTTTCTGCTAAATTCTTCCTGAGTAATGGAATTTTGTACAAGCGCAACATCGATTCAACTTTGCTTCGCTGTATGGATAAGAAAGAAGCAGTAGAGATTATGGAAGACATGCATGAAGGGATCTTTGGTACTCATTCTAGTGGGCATACAATGGCTAAGAAGATTCTGAGAGCAGGGTATTATTGGTCTACCATGGAAGCTGATTGTTATCAACACTCCAAAACTTGTTACAAATGCCAAATTTATGCTGATAAGGTTCACGTGCCTCCAGTTCCATTGAATATTCTAACTGCTCCATGTCCTTTTTCCATCTGGGGCATTGATATGATTGGTGAAATCAAACCTACTGCCTCTAAAGGACATCGTTTCATCCTTGTAGCTATTGATTACTTCACAAAATGGGTAGAGGCAGTTTCATTTGCTTCTGTTACCAAGAATGTTGTGGCTCGATTCATCAAATATAATCTTATATGCAGATATGGCATCCCTGAAAGGATTATCACAGATAATGGTACTAATTTGAACAACACTATGATTACTGATCTCTGCACGCAGTTCAAGATTAAACATCACAATTCTTCTCCATATCGTCCAAAGATGAACGGCACAGTGGAAGCCGCCAACAAGAATATTAAGAAGATCTTGCAAAAGATGACAATTACATATAAGGATTGGCATGAGATGCTGCCATTTGCTCTTCATGGTTATTGTACAACTATACGTACTTCAACATGGGCAACCCCATTTTCCCCTGTCTATGGTATGGAAGCAGTTTTACCCATTGAAGATTCCCTCTTTAAGAATTATGAAGGATGCATACTTAGATGAAGATGAATGGATTCAAACTCGAATTGACCAGATAAACTTAATTGATGAGAAAAGATTGGCAGCTATTTGTCATGGTCAGATGTATTAGAAACGCATGATTAAAGCCTTCAATAAAAAAGTTAAGCAGCAGGTGTATCAGGCCGGTGATTTGATAATCAAGCGTATTATATTACCACAGGGTGATCCCAGGGGCAAATGGACTCCCACCTATGAAGGGCCATTTGTTGTTAAGAGAATATTTTCTGGAGGTGCCATGATGCTTACCAATATGGTTGGTGAAGATTTCCCACAGCCTGTGAACGCAGACATAGTTAAAAAATACTACGCATGAAAAGTGACCCACTAGGTTGACTGGCCTAGGCAAAAATAAGGGCATCCCGGCGAACCAAAAGGGTTCGGGCAAAAATAAGGGCATCCCGGCGAACCAAAAGTCGAAAACCTGAAAAGGCGGCTTGGGAAAAAAAGGGTATCCCGGTGGATTGAAAACCTGAAAGGGAAATCCAGGCAAACGTTAGGGATTAAAGCGTATGACTATGTCTCGTATGATCACCCATGCAACCTCTACTAGTTGTATTATCAATGTCAAGTTCAACAGATACCGATCAGTCCAATCGTTTCCTCTCCAACAGCTGAAGATGAGATAATTGAAGATAATGGCAATAACAAAGTTAAAACTCAATAGGGTCATGTACACATAGCTATTTTTCCTTGTAAAAATTTCTTTGACGAATTCCTCTTACTAGGATTTTCGTCTCCATATTAAAACATGTCTAGTTATAGGTCTATTTCTAAGAATAAGAAAATTTCCATTTTTTATATTCAGCTTTACTTTTCCTCCTTTATTCAGCTTTACTTTTCCCTCTTTATTCAGCTATACTTTTCCCCTTTTACTAAAGCGAAAAACGTCCATTGATCATGTTTGAATGAATATATGCTTTTGAATATGATTGATGTTTACCAGAAATGCATAAAATACAATAATAGCATTTACTAAGAATGAACGGAGGTAGGAATTTAACGAAGCTTCGCCGGTTCATCCCCACATGGTAATCTTTACGGATATCCAGACAAAATACTTCAAGTAATATCTTATACTTCCCATTTGACAAAGTCTTCAAGCAGTTTCATATCCTCCGAAGAATTAAGTCTCTCGAATCTATGTCCATCTCTTTTATCCTCAGTCAGGATATTCAGGAACTTATTCCTTCAATAATAAGTACGGCGAACGAAGACGAGAAGGTTCCTAAGTACGATATTCTCAAAACAAGATGAAAACGAAGTCTTCATACTCTTCAGCTACGAATTGGGATTTATTTCCCCCAGCCAGCAGTTGTTATATGAAGCTATTGATCAGCTTCCCGATATAATTCATTCGTACATACATCATATCATACGCATTCTCATAAAATATTATCTTGCAAGTTGTTATATATATCATTATACTTGCACCCAACTAACCTTGTTTTTCAGGTAAATTCTCCAGCAGACAAACTTCATCAACAACTTACCTTGGGCCATCGTTTATTCTTCCCAATGGTTACCTTGTTACCTCGGGCCGTCGTTTATTCTTCCCGCAGGTTATCTCATTTTGGGCCGTCATTTATTCTTCCCAGAAATCCACTTACCTTAGGCCGTCGTTTATTCTTCCCAATGGTTATCTTGTTACCTCGGGCCGTCGTTCATTCTTCCCGCAGGTTATCTCATTTTTGGGCCATCATTTATTCTTCCCAGAAATCAACTTACCTTGGGCCGTCGTTTATTCTTCCCAATGGTTACCTTGTTACCTCGGGTCGTCGTTTATTCTTCCCGCAGGTTATCTCATTTTGGACCGTTGTTTATTCTTCCCAAAAATCAACTTAGCTTGGGTCGTCGTTTATTCTTCCCAATGGTTATCTTGTTACCTCGGGCCGTCGTTCATTCTTCCCGCAGGTTATCTCATTTTTGGGTCGTCGTTTATTTTTCCCAGAAATCAACTTACCTTGGACCGTCGTTTATTCTTCCCAATGGTTATTTTGTTACCTCGGGCCGTCGTTTATTCTTCCCGCAGGTTATCTCATTTTTGGGCCGTCGTTTATTCTTCCCAGAAATCAACTTACCTTGGGTCGTCGTTTATTCTTCCCAATGGTTATTTTGTTACCTCGGGCCGTCGTTTATTCTTCCATCATGTTATCTCATTTTTGGGTCGTCGTTTATTCTTACCAAAAGTTAACTTACCTTGGGCCGTTGTTTATTCTTCCCAATGGTTATCTTATTACCTCGAGCCGTCATTTATTCTTCCCGCAGGTTATCTCATTTTTTGGCCGTCGTTTATTCTTCCCAAAAATGTCATCTCCACATTTAAGAAGCATATCAGAAGACTCTTTATTCAAATGGCATCTTTAAGCCCATTCAAGCATCACGATCAACCAATAGTATCATTCTACACACCAGTAAGTGCAAATTTTTTGGCTTTTGTGTTCAATCCTCTTCAATCTTTAAGTCACGAATGGCATACATGCCAATCTAACTCCTCAGATTCCAGAAAATTGAACAAGGGGCAGCTGTTGTACCCCAAAATTTTCCCTCCCACAATCAAGACAATCACTCTCAAGACTTCTAAATGATCATAAGGTCCTCAAGACTCCCAATTGGTTAAGAAGTGTGGAAGTTTCCTCAAACAATGCCTCCTCCTAAGCAAAGTGACCAAAGCTAGGGTTTTGTGTTTCCTCAGGTTAAAATGAGTTTCAAGGCTTCAAGTAAGCTTCATGGCATCCCATATGTGTTCAAGAATCCCCATGTCAAGTTTCAAGGCTTTCCCAAAGAGTTTGCCCAGTCAGATGACCAGATATGCAAAAATCAATCAAAGCAGTTAAAAAGTCAAACTAAGGTCAACTGTGGTTAAATCAAAGTCAAAATTCAATATTTTTTCCAACATCAAGTTTATGAAGTAAAATTCATCATTTGACCAAGGGTTGATAATTATTCATCAAGGAAGTTTCAGATCATCAAGAATCAGGAAGTTTCTAAATTAGGGTTTTCTTAAGGAAAGTCAACTGAACTTTGACCAGCCATAACTTTCATATTCTTCATCAAAAAATTCCCATCCAAAGCTCATTTATAATGAAATTGAATTCTCTACAATTTTGTGTCTCACAAGCCAAGCCTAAAAATGCTTCATTTAGAAGGTATGAGCTAAAACATTATAGGTCATTTCAAAAGTCAACAAAAAATCAACATCTTCCAAAGGGCATAATTTGAAAATGGTAAAGGATATGGACATGAGACCAAAAAGGTTGGTTAGAGGACTCTTTAAGCTTTCCAAAATGTCCAATAACACCTTTATAGACTTAAAATTGAGGGATTTGTGCCTTTGCATTGTTGGGAAATTGTTTAGGGGTATATTGAACAAATGAGGTCTTAAAACCAAATTTTTCCAAATGGGCTTGCAATTTTGTAATCCAATCCTTACAATGACATCATGCACAACCCAATGACTATTTTTTCAGATTTTTATAGTTTATTTTATATTTATTTGGATTTTATTCATTAAAATTCAATGTAAATATATATAAAATATAAAAAGTCAAATGAAGCATGAAATCTTTGATTGGAAATCATTTGAATTATATTTAGAATGATTGGAAATCAACTAAAGTCTGATTGGACCAAATATAGAAAGGTTAGATGAGATTTTTTTGAATATTTGAAAGTGAGGAAACTTCATGATCAAGCAATCTTCACAAGCTCACAAATCCACAAGTTTTTGACCTAAATTGGATCACTACATATACACAAACATAAGCATACACTAGGACACGAATTTGCTGCCTCCAAGAACACCAAACCAATTCCAAATTTTTCATCAAATTTCAATTTTCGGTTTTGGTAATTTAGCCATATTCAGAGACTTTTATGCATTGCAATTGCTTTATTGATGTTCATTGAACATAATTCAATCATCATACACATCAAAACCATGCTAAATTGCATAAACCGATTGCATTTTTGTTCTTATTTTCTTGAATTTCGATTTCGATTATATGGTTATTTTTAATCCAATTTGAATATGTAATATTGTTTATTATGATGTTTAGAATGTTTATGGGCTGGTTGATTGAGTTTCTTGCGCAGGTTTATGGATATGCCATTTTTAGGGTTCTTGAAGTTGAAATTAGGAACTTCTTTAAGAAGCGATTTAAGAACAAATTAATGACTCATTGATGCTCCTGGGATTTCCTTGAACTGATTTATGTTGTTGGTTTTAATTTATATTGCCTCTATGTTGTTTTGTGAATCGCAGGACTTGTAGCTACGGGAAAAATCTGTCACTATACCCTTTAGTGACGAAAAATCGTCACTAAAAGTTAACTGGACGACCAGAGCTTGAAGACGAAGCTTGGCGCGTTTTTAAAATTTGAATTTTTGTTTTTTTAATATATTATTTGTTTCAGGGAAGATGACAATGAGATGCTGGTGGTTCAGTTGGCAAGAACGCGCGTGTTAGAGCTCTTTGGCCTGAGTTCGATTCCCAGGTTTTGCATTTTGTTGTTTTTATTTCATTATATTTTTCAAGCTTAATATTTGTTGATTATTTCTTACATATTCTTCACTAGCACACACTAGCCCAGTGGCAAGGCTTTTGTTCTGGTAAGGGGGAGGTCCTAGGATCAAAACCAGGCCTCCCCACTTTTTATTTTGTTTCTTTTCTATTTTTATATATATAATTATTAATTATTAATTAATTTGTTTACTTTAAAACCACTAATGTTTTTTTTTATAAATAATTAAACTTTATATTTTTATCAACTTCATATTTTTTTCTTTATTATTTATTTTAATTAATCTTATAATATTTTGTACATAGTTTTATTATAATTATATTTGTAAATAAAAACTTATTTATTTTAATTAAATATTTTCTAAACCCTAATTATTTTCTAAAACCCTAATTTTTTCACTAACCTTAAAAATTTAACCTAATTTTTCCTAACCCTGAATATTTCTTTTATAATAACTTTTTTTTTTATTTTGTAATATATTATCCTTTTATTATTATTATTAAATCCTTTAAATTTATATTATTTTTCTAATAATCTCTAAAATTCTAACTTATTTAACTTAAAATATTTCTTTTAAAATTCTAACTTTTCTCTATTTCTTCATTATTATTTTCATTTTAAATTCTAATATTTATTGCTTTATTATTATTATTGCTTTATTTATTTGCTTTATTATTATTATTATATTGTAACTATCCCAAAGCCATGTAATAATTCTAGATTTATTTTCCGTCTTTATTTTATTATAAATATTTTATTGTGTGGTTAGTAAATAGGGTGTGAAAACTTACTTGTAATTAATTTAATTTAGATAATTAATTTAAAAAGATAAATATTTGAAAATAAACACTCACATACGTAAGTCGATCTTTGATCACCATCTTGCACTTCCTAAGGTATTCCTCTTGGTTCCCTTTAATATGGTCAAGTCCCTTGAATATAGGGATGTCTTAAGCAAAGTCCCTTCAAATATAAATCATCATAGTCCCTACAGTTTAAAAGATCAAGTCCCTTCGAGGTTGCCTACAAAATAATGATATTGTCCCTTCGAATAAATGATGATAGTTCCTACGAATTGCTAAAGACATCCCTTAAGTTGCCTTCTATGACCATACGATGACCCAACGTTTGTCCCTTAAACATATCCAAGGTAATGACTACCTATTCCTTAATAATAGGGATAATCTTACCATTGAAAGAACATACGAGAACACGAAAGACTTAATCTAGGGTAGGTACCTCTTAGTTGCTTACTCACATTTCAAAATACTTTTGACACCTCATTTTCTTAAACATTTTTCAAAACAAGGCTTTGTATACATCCATACGAGGATCATTACAAAGTACTTAGAAAAATTTCTAATCACACACCACACTCTTCAAAAACAATTTAAGTGAGCTAAGTAACTAAGAGCCCATGGATAACCATGGATATAAAGGGTGCTAACACCTTCCCTTTGTATAACCTTCCCCCCCGAACTCAAGTCTTTTAAAATAGGTCTTTCCTGTTTTTTATGTCCTTTCCATTTGGATAAAATAAAAGTCAGTGGCGACTCTTGCTATCCGCAACATTTATAGAAAGTCAGTTCTCCCACCGTGTTACAGAACTGGCGACTCTGCTGGGGAGTTACTAAGTAAAAGAGGGGTACCCTTAGGAATTAGATCACTTTAAATTGTTTACTTTGTTTGCTTTATATTACTTGTTGGGCTTTATGTGTGAAAGATTCTAACCCGGATCTAGTGTACCCTAGGTAAATGGCAATAGACCAAGGAAACTGTACGGCGTATACCGATATGGTTGATCTGATGGCCATAGTTAGTGTGACTTCTTGGTTGGTGCTTATGTTCCTTAAGTAAGTTAAGGATAATATGGGGCTGCCATATGTTGTCAATACACTATATAACTTTTAGAACCCTAGTTATCCCATCTTAGCCTTTAGAAAGTAGTGAGATAACCGACTTTGGAGGGGAATTGGTATTGAAGAATGCTTGCAAAGAAGCCAAGATTCAGAAATCCAGAGCTGAACACTATTTGGAAGAGAGTCAGGCTAGGTGGATCAGGATCACTGAAGCTCGTTTGCAAGAAAATCAGAAGACACATGCTAAGATAGAGCAGCTGGAAGCTAATGAGAAGAAGAGTCAGGAAGCCTTGTTAGCAGCACATAAGGAAATTTCCTAGTTGAAACTCCGGGCGGGGTTGAAGAGATCAAAAGACCAAGACAAGTACCAGAAGTTGACAAGCACCATTGCAACCAGGAATCTTCTTATCAGGGCCATCACAGAGCATCCAGTTGGACCAGTAATTGATGCTCTCC
This sequence comes from Lathyrus aphaca, assembly GCA_963966055.1. NCBI lineage: Eukaryota > Viridiplantae > Streptophyta > Magnoliopsida > Fabales > Fabaceae > Lathyrus > Lathyrus aphaca. Next base: position 105,971,846 of record OZ014521.1, read on the forward strand.
TGAAGGAAGTCAAGGAGGATGACTTTGGGCTGGATGTTTGATCTCCTTTACTTGTATTTTATTTTGATTGTACTTTAATTCTCCGTGGTGATTTTGTTGTATTTCTTAACTTAATTGTATTCTGACCCACCATGGGAATTTGTTGTAATCATAAACTATGTATTTTGGCATTTTGTAATGTTATAGTTTGTGTGTTACATGGATCTTCTTTTGAACTTCATTTCTCTTCAACATCTTCATTGCATGCTAACCTCATTCTCTGTATTTTTGCAGGTGTTTTTGTTGTTGTTTTCTCACTTTGTTGTGTGTTTCATGAAATATTGCTCGTAGGAGAGTCTTTCCCGTCAACCGTATCCAACCAGAAACAACCTTCCGAGCTTACAAATGGATCAACTTCAACAAGAATTGACTGATGTAAGGACTCAGATGACTGATGTGAGGACCGAAGTGACGACTCAGATGAACCAGTTTATGGCTGTGATGACTGGGCTAGCACAGACCCAGGAAAGATTGAGGGAGTTAGTCGAGCGGCAGACTCCAGAAGAGAACCATGCTGGTACTGGGGATACAAGTAACAACGCGCGCGATCAACCGCAGGAAAATCCACCAGAATTTGGACCCCACCTCAACCCTGTGGTCAATGTTATCGGAAATACCCAGAGAAACACTGGAGGTCGTGTCTTGCAAGAAGACCCTCGAGGGGAACAGTTTACAGTGGTCGGAGCTGATGAAGTTTATGATCGTCATCTGGACAAAATATCTGAGAAGTTGAGATCCTTGGAGTCCCAAAACTCTTTGGGATTTGACGTGATGGACATGGGTCTAGTTGAAGGAGTCAGGATTCCCCACAAGTTTAAACCTCCTTACTTTGAGAAGTATAACGGTACCTCCTATCCTCGTACCCACCTTCAATCTTTTCTGGGAAGATTAAAAGCCTATACCATGGATGAAAAGCTGTGGATGTTCTACTTTGAAGATAGCTTGACCGGGGCATCCAGAGAATGGTATTCTCACTTATCCAGGGCTACTGTCAGAAATTGGAAAGACTTAGCTGAGGCTTTTATACGCCAATATCAGTACAACCTAGATATGGCTCCCAACAGAACCCTCCTGATGGGTATGTCTCAATCCTCACAAGAAAGTTTCCGGGAGTATGCCCAAAGATGCAGACAACTCGCTGCTGCTGTACAGCCACCTATGTTTGAAAGGGAAATGATTGACATGTTTATGAACACCTTACAAGGTACCTACATTGACCGACTTGTTGCTTTCTCTTCCACCAGTTTCGCTGATGTAGTTATAGCTAGTGATAGAATTGAAAGCCTACTGAAGATGGGAAAAATCTATGACAGCGGTGCTAGCTCCAGCAATGCAAGGAAACCTTTCTTAGGACCTAGGAGGACAGGTGAGACCAACTCAGTACACATGGGCAGAGGTAGGCCTCAATACATGCCAAGATCAGTAGCTGTTGTCACCATCCCTACTCCACAACCTCAACAACACTTCCCTCAGCAACAACAATATCCTCAGTAACAACAGTTTCCGCAATAACACAGATCTTATGGCAACAACAACAATCAACAACAACGTCCTTTCCAGCAAAGGACTTCACAAATCAACAGGGTCATCGATCCCATCCCGATGCCCTATGCAACTCTAATTCCACAATTACTGAAGCTCAATCTGCTCGAATTGAGGACTCTGGATCCACCAGATCCCCAGAACCTTCCAAGGAATTATGATGTCAACGCCATGTGTGCCTTCCACTCCAATGCACCCGGCCATAAAACAGAGAAATGCAGGGCATTGCACATGAAAGTTCAGGACTTAGTTGATTCAAAATCTTTGAATTTTGCACCTCCTCCCAATGTCACTAAGAATCCAATACCGAATCACGGTTGACCGAGGATCAATGCTATTGAGGAGGACCAACCATCTATTCTGATTGATGACGTTGTAAGTATTCAAACACCGCTGACCGAAGTTAAAGCTCATCTGTTAAAGTGCCAAGTGTTTCCAGGTTGTGAGGCCTGTTGTGAAGCTTGCAAGATTTCTGCCAATGGTTGTGCAAATCTGAGAAAGGGTATCGACAGTCTTATCAGGGAAGGTGATAACGAGAAAAAGTATCGTTTTATTACTATGTTTCAATGCCGTTTTATCGCACTTTTATTGTTTTAACACCCGATTCTTCGAGTTTTCTTTGTCGTTTTGCAGGTATATCATAGAGCTAAATCACAAGCCAAAAGTGAAATGAGCAAAAACAAGCATGAAAAGAAGAAGAAGAGAGGAATTCTGCATAATCTGCATAATTTGCAATTGTCACGACCGTCACCATGGAGTCACGACCGTGACACGCTAAGAGGAGCAGTCACGGTCGTCACCAATCCCTCACGACCGTGACGCGCTAAATACAAGGATGACGAACGTGACACCCTTGTCACGAACGTGACAAAGGGAAAATAGGTTAACTTGGTAAGAATTGGTCATGTACGTGCTACGTGTAGTCAATATTTTCCTATTCTTCCGCAGACCCAGTAACTCAACTTCTCCCTGGATTCTCTCAGCAACTACGAAGCCCAAGGCATTATTTCAACTGCCAAGCCCAAATTACAATCTCTATAAATAGCTTAGTTTCAAAGAACAAGACACGGAGTTTTATTTTAATTTTTCTTGCGGAAGCTCTGCCGTATTTTCATTGCACCCTATTTCATTTATTTTTCCAGCAATTGTTCTGTTCTTGCTTTATTTTCTATATCCCAACCAAATCAAATAACAATTTCCAACATTAGGAAATTGTTATTATTTAATTTCTTTCAAAGCCTTCAGCATTTCTTTTTGTAATTTTATTTTCCGATTCCGGTCCGCACTCCGAGCTTGCCAGATTGTGGAAGAAGGAGTTTGACATTATATTTGTTATTCAGGTTTTTAATTAATTTGCATTTATATTAATGTTAAGAATTTATTTTATTTACTATTGTATAATGCATATTTTAATTTGTACTCCTCTGTTTCTGCCTCTGTCTGGTACAACAAGTATGAGTAGCTAAACACTTTAGGGCGGTATGTAATTAAAATACACTAAATCGGTAAAATCAATTCTAGGCTTAAAACAATTAAGAACTTAAAATTCTGGCTGTGACTTTTTATTATAAAATTAATCTTTTTGTTACGAGAGTAAGGAAAGTGTAATAGGTTAGGTCGAGACCACGAGAGTGTGAGATTTTAACCAGATAGCTAAAGTTAGGCATTTAATTTAAACACAGCGAGAGCGCTTTAAAATGAATTAGACTTATTAAGTTTCCAAAAATTATTTCTAAACACTTATGGGCTAGCGAGAGCAGGCATAGGGCTTTAGGGGTAAGATCTGAGATAAGACCACGAGAGTGTGAGTTAAAGATATTTAAACTGATAACATCTACAGAATAGATTAAGTGAACCATCCTTGTAAGCCTAGGTTAGATTGACCCGCCTAAGTTAACATAATTGCATACCGACCGCCTTATTATTATTTTATTAAACTAAAATTTAATTTCTGTCTTTAATCCTTAAAAACAACCAAAAATCGTGACAACCATTCACCTTAGCTAAACTAGTAAACCCTCTAGCACTAAGTAATCATAAAGTCCCTGTGAAATCGATAACCTTAAATATTACTTCGATAGGCTGTGCGCTTGCAGTTAAGATACCGCTAGACACATATTAGATTATGTCTTTAGCCTATCAAGTTTTTGGCGCCGTTGCCGGGGACCTTAATTTAGTTGCTAGTGCACTTTAGAGTAGCATTGTCTAGACTAAGGTAACAACTATTTATTTTCTTAATCTAATTTCCCGAGTGTATGCCAAGTACTCGCTCTCAAGGCGAAGACTTGCAACCTCTAATCCCAGAATCGGAACGCTTCTTACACGTAAGAAGACGGATATTCAATTATGAACGAAATTACAACATTCCAGATCTTCAAATAGATCCACCTAAACCAGTCGGAACATCAAAGGACGCAGAGATGGCTGAAGAACCGAATCATCCACTCAAATATTACGCTAGTCCTTCGCAAGCTGAACCGCATTCCAGCATTGCCGCACCGGTTATCAACCGAAACGATTTCGAACTGAAACCTTCGCTGATATCAGCCGTGCAACAAAATCAATTTGCCGGAAATCCTACCGAGGATCCGAACCTTCATCTTTCGATATTTGTGCAGTACGCAGATACCGTAAAAGCCAATGGAGTTACCCAAGAAGCTATCAGACTACGTCTCTTTCCTTTTTCACTTCAAGACAGAGCGAGAGCCTGACTTCAATCTCTACCCTCGAATTCAGTAACTACGTGGGAGGAACTAAAGAGAGTCTTCTTGACAAGATATTTCCCACCTAGCAAGACAACTATGCTAAGAGCTCAGATAAACGGATTTAAGCAAAAGGAAAACGAATCACTTTTCGAAGCTTGGGAACGCTATAAAGATATGCTGAGACTTTGTCCACATCACGGATTAGTAGAATGGATGGTCATCCATACCTTCTACAATGGACTCTTGTACAATACAAGAATGACAATTGACGCTGCCGCAGGCGGTGCACTAATGGACAAAGAATATAACGATGCTTATGCACTTATCGAGAGTATGGCTCAAAACCATTACCAATGGGGAAGCGAGTGAGTCGCAACTGAGAAACCAACAAAAGGAGGTATGTATGAAGTAAGTAGTATGGACCAAGTCAATGCAATGTTTGACCAACTAAACCAAAAGATTGACAACTTGGCCATAACACCAACAGCCACCGTGGCTGCAGTAACACCTAACTGTGAGTTATGTGGAGTTCCAGGACATGATGTCCCTGATTGTCAACTATTAGCAGGAATTCCCACAGATCAAGTGAATTATGCTCAAGGAAACCCGTACTCAAACACATACAACCCAGGTTGGAAGAATCATCCGAACTTCTCCTATAAGAACAACAATACTTTATACGCACCAGGTCAAGCACCAGCTACACCACCAATATCAAAAGACTGCTCCTAATGTCCCTAGAAAATCGAACCTTGAGTTGATGATGGAGAACTTCATAGCTAACCAATCTCAAACAAACAAGGACTTCTTAAACCAAAACATACACACTAGTGAGAAGATTAAGCAATTAGTGATCAAGGTAGATGCATTAGCTACACATAACAAAATGCTTGAAACTCAGATTTCACAAGTAGCTCAACAACAAGCACCTACCGCTGCACCAGCTGGAGTATTTCCTAGACAACCTCAACCTAATCTGAAAGGACAGGCCAATGCTGTGATATTAAGAAGTGGCAAGGAACTTGACGGACCTACCGATCCAAGACTTGACAATCCAGCCATGTACCAAAAACCGGATAAACCGACTGAAATGGTGAATGAACCAGAAGAAAAGGAAGATAATAATCAAGAGGCAGTGGAGAAAGAAAAGCCTTATGTGCCTCCACCACCCTATAAACCACCAATTTCGTACCCTCAGAGATTAACCAATTCCAAGACGATGGGCCAGTTTAAGAAATTTGTTGAACTTCTGAAACAGTTGAATATTACTATTCCATTTACAGAAGCTATCACTCAAATGCCCTCGTATGCTAAGTTTTTAAAAGAAATCTTATCCAATAAGAAAAAGATAGAGGATAACGGAACCGTTACACTTACTGCTGAGTGTAGCGCAATAATTCAGAATAATATGCCTCCTAAGCTAAAAGATCCAGGAAGTTTCTCTATACCCTGTGTAATAGGAAAATTCGTCATTGACAAAGCTCTATGCGATTTAGGATCCAGTATCAGTGTTATGCCCTTAACGATTTGCAAAAGGCTAGACATGGGAGACCTAAGACCAACTAAAATGTCTGTTCAACTAGCCGATCGCTCTATTAAATATCCTGTAGGCATACTAGAAAACGTCCCAGTACGTATAGGACAATTCTATATTCCTACTGATTTCATAATCATGGACATCTCTGAAGACTCCACTACACCTATCATACTAGGAAGACCATTCTTAGCTACCGCCGGAGCTATAATAGACGTAAAGAAAGGAAAGCTAACCTTTGAAGTAGGTGAAGAGAAAGTTGAATTTATTTTAACACAATTCTTACAATCACCAGCTATAGAGGATACATGTTATCTATTGGACGTAATTGACGAATGTGTAAGAGAAATGGAAATGAAAGAAACTACCTATTCTGAAATTATGAAAATTCAAATCCCTCCGATTTTCGAAGATGATAATTGGCGTGAACCATATCAAGATGATAGTCTAAGCGAAAGTTTAGCGCTTACACCGGATCCCATGCTAAGTAAGAATAAACCTACATTAGGGTTAAAAACTTTACCTAAGAACCTAAGATACGAATTCTTAGACACTGAATGTACAAGACCAGTTATAATCAATTCCAGTTTGGGAATAATGGAAACAAAGAAACTTTTAGATGTCTTAGAAATATCCAACTGCATTAGGATATAACATATCTGATCTCAAAGGAATATGCCCTTCAATCTGTATGCATCGTATTCTGCTAGAAGAAGATTGCAAAACCTCCAGAGAATCTCAAAGAAGAATTAACCCAATCCTTAGCACTGTAGTAAAGGAAGAAGTTAAAAAACTACTAGATGATGGAATAATATATCCAATCTCTGATAGTAAATGGGTTAGTCCAGTACATGTAGTACCAAAGAAAGGAGGTATCACTGTTGTGAAAAACGCTAAAGGCGAATCGGTATCACAAAGAGTAGTGACGGGACATAGAGTGTGCATCGATTACCGTAAACTAAACAAAGCCACTCGAAAAGATCATTTCCCACTACCTTTTATAGATCAAATGTTAGAACGATTAGCCAAGCATTCATATTTATGTTATCTTGATGGTTACTCAGGATTTTTCCAAATCCCTATCTATCCAGATGATCAAGAGAAGACTACATTCACATGCCCTTATGGAACGCTCGCTTATAGACGAATGCCCTTTGGATTATGCAACGCTCCTACAACCTTTCAAAGATGTATGATGTCAATCTTCGCAGATTTCATAGACAACATCATGGAAGTGTTCATGGACGACTTCTCTGTATGCGGGCAAAGTTTTGAAGGATGTCTATCAAATTTAGAAATGGTGTTAGAAAGATGTGTAAAAGTAAACCTCGTGCTTAACTGGGAGAAATGTCATTTTATGGTCAGAGAAGGAATCGTACTAGGATACGTTATATCTGACAAGGGAATTGAAGTTGATAAAGCTAAGATAGAAGTCATCAAAGATTTCTCGAAAATCACTAAACCTCTTACCGGTTTATTAATGAAAGACGCTGAGTTCATATTCAATGAAGATTGTCTTAAAGCATTCGAAACTCTAAAAACAGCCCTCATCACCGCACCAATCATGCAACCCCCTGACTGGAGATTACCTTTCGAAATCATGTGCGATGCGAGTGACTATGCTGTAGGCGCAGTTCTAGGACAGAGGAAAGACAAGAAACTTCATGCAATTTACTATGCTAGTAGAACCTTAGATTCTGCTCAGATGAACTATGCCACTACTGAAAAAGAATTGTTAGCAGTTGTCTTTGCGCTTGACAAATTCCGTTCTTACCTAGTGGGAGCGAAAATAATCGTTTACACAGACCACGCTGCTATCAGATATCTACTAACTAAGAAAGATGCTAAACCAAGACTCTTGAGATGGATTTTACTCTTACAAGAGTTTGATCTTGAAATAAAAGATAAGAAAGGTACTGAAAACATCGTAGCAGACCATTTATCTAGAATAGAAGGTATTAAACCCGAACAAGTGCCGATTAACGATGACTTTCCGTATGAACAGCTGATAGCACAAATAGGAAGCGACCCAATTTAGTTAGACATAGATGAACCAGAACCCGTGGAAAAAATCCAAACAACTGTAGGACTACCATGGTACGCTGACATTGTCAACTACCTAGCTGCAGGAGCTCTTCCACCTGATTTAACCTATCAGCAGAAAAAGAAATTCTTTCACAATCTCAAACATTACTATTGGGATGAACCATTATTGTTCAAAAGAGGACCCGACGGAATCTTTCGTCGATGTATTCCCGAAGAAGAAATAGAAGATGTCATTGCTCATTGCCATTCATCTCCTTATGGTGGACATGCAAGCACTTCCAAGACTTGTGCAAAAATCTTACAAGCCGGCCTATTCTGGCCTAATTTATGGAAAGATGTCCACATCGCTGTTATAAATTGCGATCGGTGTCAACGCACCGGTAATATTTCAAGAAGAGATGAAATGCCTCAAAAAGGAATATTAGAAGTAGAAGTCTTTGATGTCTGGGGAATAGATTTCATGGGACCATTCCCATCATCTTTCGGTAATAATTACATACTCGTAGCTGTCGATTACGTTTCAAAATGGATTGAGGGTATAGCTTCTCCTAAAAATGACACACGAGTAGTAATAAAGCTTTTCAGAAATATAATCTTTCCCAGATTTGGTGTGCCTAGACTCGTCATAAGTGACGGTGGCTCGCACTTCATTTCAAAAATCTTTGACAAATTACTATCTAAGTATGGAGTCAGACACCGTGTAGCAACACCATATCATCCACAAGCAAGTGGACAGGTCGAAGTCTCAAACAGAGAAATTAAACAAATCTTAGAAAAGACTGTCGCCATATCTCGGAAAGATTGGTCATCTAAACTTAATGAAGCTTTATGGGCTTATAGGACAGCTTACAAGACACCCATAGGAACTACACCTTTCAAATTAGTATATGGAAAGTCTTGTCATCTCCCGGTAGAACTAGAACACAAAGCATATTGGGCGATCAAAACTCTCAATATAAACTATAATACCGCAGGAGGAAAGCGAATCCTCGATATTAACGAATTAGAAGAATTAAGGTTAGATGCTTATGAGAATACTAAGATATATAAAGAAAGAACTAAGCGATGGCACGATAAACGCCTATCTAGGAAAGAATTTAGTGTGGGAGACGTTGTACTCCTCTTTAATTCGAGACTTAGGCTCTTTCCTGGAAAACTAAAATCTAGATGGTCAGGACCCTTTGAAATAATTAGAGTGTTCCCGAGCGGAGCGATAGAAATTAAGGGTAGGAATAGTGAACCGTTCACAGTAAACGGACAACGTTTAAAACATTACCATAAAGTTGAAAATAGAGATTATGCAAATAGTCTAAGGCTTTTGGAGTTGTCCACTAATTTCCCTGATTAATCTACACCTAAGCATTACGTCAGGCTTTTGACGATAAAAACAACGCTTAGTGGGAGGCAACCCATTTAATCATTTAATCATTTAATCATTTTGTCATTTTGTCATTTATCATTTTATCATTTATCGTTCTATTGTTTTATCATTTTATTGTTTTATTGTTTTATATTATTATTATTATTGCTTTTATTTATGCATTTATTTTCTTATTTTCCTTATTTTAATTTTTAAATCACTTTTACAGATTTTCTAAAGTCTTTTCCACTTTCCTTCTCCCCCTGATTTGTTTCCTCCATATTTACACTAACTATGGCTAACCAACCGAGAAACATTATGGAAACCAAATTTAGAGGTAGGAACCAAAGAATGAAATTTGAAGAGTTATCACAGAGACCAATGGATTTGACTCTGTACCCGGATGATCTGACTATGGAAACCTTAGGTATACATGATAGCATCCTATACTTGTTTAACCAACTTGGATGGGAGAATGCACTGATAAAACAAAAGTTTGTGACTTACCGCGAGCTCACCCTTGAGTTCCTAAGCTCCTTAATTTACTTACCCGAGCGCGATTTTGGATTCAGGAAAGGATTTATCAGTTTCCGACTATTCGGAATAGAATATGACTTTAACCATAAAGAACTAGCTGACTTATTAGGATTCCCTAGTGGACCCTTTGCTTTTACTACCACACAGGTAGAGTTGATGGACATTGAGCTGGACTTCTTTTGGGGAACCTTAACCGGAAATTACCATCCTGAGCCAAATAACATGAACAATGATGAGATACATAACCCTGTTATCCGCTATTTCCATAAGATCCTTGCCCACACCTTCTTTGGAAAAGAAGAGAACCTTACTGGAGTATCTAAAGATGAGATATTCATTATGTCATGTCTGACTAATGGACAGCCAGTTAATGGTGTACCTTTCATGATGTAAACCTTCACCCGAATCCAAGAAGAACCTGATCTACCCATATTGGTAGGAGGTCTTGTCACCATGATTGCTGATGCCTTAGGACTTAGATACCAATTACACAGGTGTAACCGTTTAGGTACTATCCGTCCTATGAATCTAAACGTTTGCTTTAACCGCCATATCATAAGAAATTTAGGACAACCACCTTACGAGTACCTAATCAGGAATGAAGTAGTAACCCTGTTCACACTACCAAACCATGTTAGAGTCAGTGTTCATAATAAAGATAATTGGCTTTATGAGCTTACCCCTCCTGACTATCCATCCACTCCCGAAACACCACAATCTTACAAGATAAGGGATGATATAATGACCGATGTAGAAAGTGACCCTGAGACACCTCCTGGTTACCATGACATTGACCACACTAATGAAGTGATTGAAACCCCTGAAGTAAATCAAGTAGAATATGCTGACAACTTAAAGAAAATTATGAATACTCTTGAAGTTTACCAAGCCGATATTAATGCTGTTAAGGATGAGATTAAAAGCATGCGATTGGACGTTATAGGTTTAACTGACATAACGTGTGAGCAATTCTACCACCTAAACTCCGCAATTGAAGATTTGAAGAAGCACTTTTGAAAAATGCTGTAGTGATTTAACTTATTTTACTTCTTGTTTTTGTTTCTAGTTAGTTTTAACATTTTGCAAACATTTTCGTACCTTATTTTCCTTAATGTAATTTTCCTTCAATTATATCAAAAGCAAAGCACTTCTAGTTTTACCATTTTCCAATTTAATCAATTTCTATGATTTCCATTAGTTACTGTTATATTTAAATTGATTAATATTTTATGATTTCTCGTGTGATGAAATTTGCTCTAATTTATGTTGATCAAATAATTTATATTGTTTGTGTTGGAACTAAATGAGAAGTGATAATAAAAAGAAAAAAAATTGCATTGAACGTGTGAGATAATGCATTCTGTGAAGAAAATATTATAAATTTTAATCCCTCACAATCGTCATCATTCTCTCACGATCTTGACAAGCTAATTAGCGCGTCACGACAATCACTCACCCATCACGACCGTGACGACCCCTGTTATACGAATTCTGAGAAACAGAACCGTTCTTCTTCGCAGGAACCACTTTTCCACTTCCAAAAAAATTAGAAACCCCCCATTATCTCTTCACTATCCCGTAACCTCCCATTACCCTAAATAAATTCCATTAACCTCTCCATTTATTCCAAACCTCTCACATTCACTTCTTTCACTATAATCAGAACCAATTTCTTCACATTTTTCATTTTTCTCACAAAACTCAAAAAAACCTCTCATCTCTCATTCCCGTACTTGCATGCAATGGAAGAAATTCAATTTAGAGATGGTGAACATGGAGAAACTCAAAGACAAAAGTTCATCAGGTTTCAGAACCGTGGCATCCAACCCACTCGGTATGTCGACATTGACTGTTTGAGGGAGTTGGGATTGCTCAACGGTGTGAAGCTCCTGCTTAGGCATGTTGGTTTGTGGCACTTGTGCAGTCAACCACAGCCAACATTTGAACTCCTCACATTAGAATTTCTGAGTTCGTTTCAATATGTTACACCTCCCGGTTCATCAAGTCAACTCACCGGCATTGCTAAGTTCAGAATGCTCGGCCGAGAGTTCAAAATTACACAAACAAGGATCGCCGAACTGTTAGGTTTCGATCACGGCGACGATGCTCATCTCCGCATGCCGGACAACTTCAGCGAAACCGCTTTCACCTTATGGCACGACATCACCAACACCCGTGCTACTGCCTTTCAGAGTCCGAATGCTACCCACATCCATAAACCGGCGATCCGATACTTTCATCGCATCATCTGCAATACTATTTTTGCAAGAGAGAGCAATCACAAGCTCAACTCCAAGGAGCTCCTGTTCTTGCACTGTGCCTTAAATGACGAGCGCATCAATGCTGCCCCGTTCCTTTTATCACATATCCAGTCTGTAGCGCAACGAGGCGCAACCCCCTTCTACATAGGTGGGATTGTCACCACCCTCACCATTCAGCTGGAGCTTGGTGACTTGATTATCCAATTGCCTCGCAGAGCCGCAGAGTTGCTTACAAAGAACTATTGCAGGTCCGCCCACTTGATTTCTCAGAGAGAGGATGGCAGGTTCAACCCTGTTATCCAAGGCACCGTTTATCACCACATCACCTTGTCGTTCCGTGACCGCATCGATCCGTCCAACCGAGCCAACTGGCTATTTGCTTTACCGGATGCTGCCGGCCATGTCCCCATTATTGATGAGCAGGCCGATCCACCAGTGGACGAGATGCAGGATACCATGGATGCAGCTGAGCCTGTACAGGACATTCCTGAGTCCTCCACCCGACAGCCACCTGCGCAAGAATTCACACTTGAAGACGTCCTCCGTGTGATTCATCAGCAGAACCAGATGAATGCCGCACTAGAGCGAAGGCAAAAAGAGCAACATGATGCGCTACTTTTAGCTGTTTCCACCAACCAGAGGACGACTGATGAGAAGCTCGGAGAGATTTTTAGCGAGCTAGAGGCTTTGCGTATTGATATCACTACTCTCACCGGCACCGGTTCTGATCCTGAAGCGACTCCGACCAGACGCTCCCGCACCAGAAGCCGAGGCCGTGGTCGTCAGCAGCCTTAGTTTATGTTTTTGTTTATGTTTTTCCTTTTCCGTTTTTTGTATTGTATTTTACCCGCTATTATATCACAACATTGAGGACAATGTCTGATATAGTGTGGGAGAGATACCTTTCCTTTTTCCGCATTTCCCTTTCCGCACTTTCCATTCCGTTGTATTTCCTTTTCATATTTTAATGAAACAAAGTAATATTTGTGCTATTTCTTTAGTTTCGAATTCTCCCTGTTTATTTAGCCATACCGAAAAAAAAATTAATTTTATCTTCGCATTACCCGACTTACCTATGAAATCATAGCTAGGAAGCTGAGAACGATTCAACAAGATCAATACAGTCTTGACACCTTAGACTTCCTACTTAAGCATTCCGTTCCGATAATTGTTACGACTACACCTTAAATTTCAGTTCTAAAAGTAACCCCTAGTAGTTTATACTAGCAGTCAGCACCGTCTGAACACAAACCACGTGGGGAGCCGATGAACATAAGTGTTTGATGCCTAAATCTATAATGATCCTTCATATCTCGATGCCAATAAAAAGAAATTGCACCAAAGTACACGGTCGCATATAAGAAACGAGAAATATGAGAAGGAGTCCATTACGGGTTGGTTCAGAGGTACCTGGTTCTGAACTTGGTAGGGCGTGCTATGGCTCGATCCCCCACAACCTCCAAATCGGATAATATATGTAGGGTTGCCACATTCGTGTACCAGACCCCGTGCTTATAAAGGATCAAAGTCACTAACCGGCTACTCCACTACGTGCGTGCTAAGGCAAAGGGCTTAATGTGATTGCGCTAGAATGAAACCGGGTGAAATAAGATCGAAAGACTCTAGGTGGAATCGTAACACAATTACCGAATGTTTCGTTTAACGGGAAGTCGACGACTTAGCTTGTTGCTTGTGTCATTAGTGTATCGTTAGTGTTTTATTCTAGTACCGGTTTATCTGACAAAACGATTCCTCGTATGGTTTGTTATGTGTGTGCATCGATGGAAACCTGTCCGATCATTTTTCAAACGACTATTTGCTTGAGGACAAGCAAAGGTTTAAGTTTGGGGAAGTTTGATAACGAGAAAAAGTATCGTTTTATTACTATGTTTCAATGTCGTTTTATCGCACTTTTATTGTTTTAACACCCGATTCTTCGAGTTTTCTTTGTCGTTTTGCAGGTATATCAATTATAGAGCTAAATCACAAGCCAAAAGTGAAATGAGCAAAAACAAGCATGAAAAGAAGAAGAAGAGAGGAATTCTGCATAATCTGCATAATTTGCAATTGTCACGACCGTCACCATGGAGTCACGACCGTGACACGCTAAAAGGAGCAGTCACGGTCGTCACCAATCCCTCACGACCGTGACGCGCTAAATACAAGGATGACGAACGTGACACCCTTGTCACGAACGTGACAAAGGGAAAATAGGTTAACTTGGTAAGAATTGGTCATGTACGTGCTACGTGAAGTCAATATTTTCCTATTCTTCCGCAGACCCAGTAACTCAACTTCTCCCTGGATTCTCTCAGCAACTACGAAGCCCAAGGCATTATTTCAACTGCCAAGCCCAAATTACAATCTCTATAAATAGCTTAGTTTCAAAGAACAAGACACAGAGTTTTCTTTTAATTTTTCTTGCGGAAGCTCTGCCGTATTTTCATTGCACCCTATTTCATTTATTTTTCCAGCAATTGTTCTGTTCTTGCTTTATTTTCTATATCCCAACCAAATCAAATAACAATTTCCAACATTAGGAAATTGTTATTATTTAATTTCTTTCAAAGCCTTCAGCATTTCTTTTTGTAATTTTATTTTCCGATTCCGGTCCACACTCCGAGCTTGCCAGATTGTGGAAGAAGGAGTTTGACATTATATTTGTTATTCAGGTTTTTAATTAATTTGCATTTATATTAATGTTAAGAATTTATTTTATTTACTATTGTATAATGCATATTTTAATTTGTACTCCTCTGTTTCTGCCTCTGTCTGGTACAACAAGTATGAGTAGCTAAACACTTTAGGGCGGTATGTAATTAAAATACACTAAATCGGTAAAATCAATTCTAGGCTTAAAACAATTAAGAACTTAAAATTCTGGCTGTGACTTTTTATTATAAAATTAATCTTTTTGTTACGAGAGTAAGGAAAGTGTAATAGGTTAGGTCGAGACCACAAGAGTGTGAGATTTTAACCAGATAGCTAAAGTTAGGCATTTAATTTAAACACAACGAGAGCGCTTTAAAATGAATTAGACTTATTAAGTTTCCAAAAATTATTTCTAAACACTTATGGGCTAGCGAGAGCAGGCATAGGGCTTTAGGGGTAAGATCTGAGATAAGACCATGAGAGTGTGAGTTAAAGATATTTAAACTGATAACATCTACAGAATAGATTAAGTGAACCATCCTTGTAAGCCTAGGTTAGATTGACCCGCCTAAGTTAACATAATTGCATACCGACCGCCTTATTATTATTTTATTAAACTAAAATTTAATTCCTGTCTTTAATCCTTAAAAACAACCAAAAATAGTGACAACCATTCACCTTAGCTAAACTAGTAAACCCTCTAGCACTAAGTAATCATAAAGTCCCTGTGGGATCGATAATCTTAAATATTACTTCGATAGGCTGTACGCTTACAGTTAAGATACCGCTAGACACATATTAGATTACGTCTTTAGCCCATCAGAAGGCATCTTGCAAATCACTTTAACAGTTCCAACTCCTACAACTCTAGCAAACATCCCTCCTACAACTTCAACAACAATCGTTCCAACATATTCTTCTACAACATCAACAAACTTCCCTTCTTCAACTTCAACAGACATCAGTTCAGTAGTATCTTCTACAACAAGAACAACCATCAATGAAGACATTTCCACAGTCACCATTTATTACTATCCGGCAACAGTACATGCCCCAGATTATTTCAACAACTTTCAGCAACATTAACATCAACAACTCCCTGCACCTGTACCATCTCTAGTCAGACCTCCTGTTGTAACACGGTGGGAGAACTGACTTTTCTATAAATGTTGCGGATAGCAAGAGTCGCCACCTACTTTTATTTTATCCAAAGGAAAGGGCATAAAAGAACAGGAAAGACCTTAAAATATTTTTGAGTTCGGGGGGTAGGTTATGTAAAGGGAAGGTGTTAGCACCCTTTACATCCATGGTTATCCATGGGCTCTTAGTTACTTAGCTCACTTTAAATTGTTTTGAGAAGTGTAGTGTGTGATTAAAAAATTTCTTAAGTACTTTATAATGATCCTTGTATGGATGTATATAAAGACTTTGTTTTGAAAATTGTTTAAAATGTGAAGTGTAATGAAGTATTTTTGAAGAAGTGAGCAAGTACTTAAGAGGAACCTACCCTATGTTAAATCTTTTATGTTCTTGAATGTTCTTTCAATGGTAAGACTATCCCTATTATTAAGGAATAGGTAGTCATTACCTTGGATGTTATGAGGGACATGTGAAGAGTCATCTGTATTTAGGCAACTGTAAGGTGTCTTTAGCATTTCATAGGGACTTATCATCTTTTATTCGAAAGGGACAAGATCATTTACGAAGGCAACATCGAAGGGACTTGATCTTATAATCTTAAAGGGACTAGATGATTTGTTCATGAGAAGGGACTTTGCTTTTTAGACACCTTACTTGACCTTTTGATTTAGGCAACATGAGGGATAACCTTAGGAAGTGAGATGGCGATCAAAGATCGACTTACGTGTGTGCGTGTATATGTTCAAATATTTATCTTATGATTAGTGATCTAAATTAATTTTAAAATACATACATGTTATCACTCCCTATTTTACTAACCATGGCAATATAAACATTTATAAATAATAAAGACAAAAATAACCCTACGACTATTACAAGGTTTTTACAATTACATAAATATAGAAACGATTTAAATAATATGCATATAAATAAATAATAAAAGGGGTTAGTAATAAAAATAATTATAAGAAAGAAAATATTAGCAAAAATATACAAAACATATATAAATTAAATAAACAATTTTTTTTAAAGAATTTTTGAGATGAAAATAAAATAATGAAGATAATAATAAACCATATACTAATTTATTTACAAAATAAAGCATGATTAATTATTTAATTATATACATTAGAAAAAAAATTTATTAAGTTTAATATTTAAACAAAATAATTAAGGTTTTTTAAAAAAAATTAGGGTTTTAGAAAATTTTAGAAAAAATAGAATTAGGGTTTATAATTTAAATTACATTATTAATTTAACTATTTAAAAAATAAACATATAGTAATAATATATACACATTTTAATTAAAATAAATAAAAAATCTAAGATTAAGATTTTTAGAAAATAAATTAGAGGGTTTTTTTTATAGAAAAAACATAAAGTTAATATATTTACATATTATTTATCTAGATATATTTTTATTGTAATTAAAATTAATTCTAAAACAATAATAATAAAACAACATAATTAAAAAAAATAAAATCCAAAATTTACCTGGGGCAGGGATTGAACCCACACCCTAGGCTTTGCTTCCCTTGGACGCCTAAGGCTGCCACCAGGCCAGCTGCGTGCTGGTGATAGTATTCGGGTAGTAATTGTTTTGTTGTTTAACCTGCGAAAACATTGAAAATAAAAATAAAAACCAAAATGGCCTGGGGAAGGTTTGAACCCAGGACCATTCATTTACCAGCCAGACGTACAATCCAACTGAGCCAAGCGCGCTAGTTGTAATATAACGTAAACTAATTCAAAAAATATTAAGTTAATAATTTGAATTTTGCAGCTGGCGCCAAAGGTCATCTTCTACCTCTGGAATTCGCAGGTTTTCCTGCGAATTCTTCTGCAAATTTATTCACGATTTTTCCTGCGTATTAAGCCCTGCGAATTCTCAAACATCAAGCAAACAGTGAAATTTCCTTAAATTGATGAATGAAATATGATCCTCACAGTTTTTACAAGCTAACCATGTCCTTCAAACTTATTTATGTTCGGTAAATCACAAAACCCTAAATTAGGTTTACAAACCCTAACTATGGCTTCTCACGATTCCTGCGGCTAAACTCAACAAGAACTATCCAGAAAGATTCAACACAATGAAACAAACAAGATTAAGCAATCAAAATCAATTAAAATGCAGTAAACTCATAGAATCGAAAAAATCAAATGTGAGATGAAAGGCAATTCGGTTTATGCGTTTTATGGTGTTTTGGATGATGATAAGGATTGCTACGCGTTCAGTGAACATCAAGGAATATGTTAAGACCTTTAGAATGCCTTGAAACCACCTTAATCGCCAAAACTGAAAGTTGATTTTTTGTGAAAATTTGAAGCTTGGAGAATGCACTAGGAGGCTCTGAATTCGTGAATAGGGTTGAGCTTTATGTTGTATATATACTATATAACGAAATTAGGTTAAGAAACCAACCAAAACTTTGGATTTTTGGACCTTGTGAGATTGAAAAAGATATGATCTTAAAACTTGAATTTTCTTGATCTATCATTGCTATTTTGGTATGATCTCCATTATATTTGTATCAATCAAGTTTAAATAAGTTTTAAAACTTTCTAGAAGCCAGATCCTTTTCAAATATATGATTTTTATATTTTATTTCAATTTAATTTGTATTTTAATGAATAAAATTCAAATAAATATCAAATAAAATATAAAAAAATCAGAAAATGAATGGGTTGGGTCGTGCTTGATGAGTTTGTAAAGTTTGGATGGCAATTTGGTGGGCTCATTTAGCAAAAATTGGTTTTAAGGCCTTATTTGCTTCATTAATTTCCCAAAAATTTCCCAACTTTGCAAGGGTACAAATCCTTCAATTTTAATGATATGAAGGTGTTATTGGACATTTTGGAAAGCTTAAAGAGTCCTCTAACCAACCTCTTTGGTCTCATGTCCATATCTTTTACCATTCTCAAGTTATGCTCTTTGGAAGTTGTTGACTTTTTGTTGACTTTTAAAAGGACCTATAATGTCTTAGCTCATACATTCCAAATGAAGCATTTTTGGGCTTGGCTTGTGAGACACAAAGTTGTAGATAATTCAAATTCCTTCAAAATGAGATTTGGATGGAAAATTTTTGATGAAGCATGTG
This sequence comes from Lathyrus aphaca, assembly GCA_963966055.1. Classification (NCBI taxonomy): domain Eukaryota; kingdom Viridiplantae; phylum Streptophyta; class Magnoliopsida; order Fabales; family Fabaceae; genus Lathyrus; species Lathyrus aphaca. The sequence goes on from OZ014521.1 coordinate 105,990,763, forward strand.
AAAGTTATGGCTGGTCAAAGTTCAGTTGACTTTTCCTATGAAAACCCTTATTTAGAAACTCCTGATTCTTGATGATCTGAAATCTCCTTGATGAATCATGATCAACCCTTGATCAAATGATGAATTTTACTTCATATAATTGATGTTGGCAAAAAAATCATGAAGTTTGACTTTGGTTTGACCATAGTTGACCTCAGTTTGACTTTTTGACTGCCTTGACTGATTTTAACCTATCTGATCATCTGACTGAGCAAATCTTTTGGGAAAGTCTTGAAACTTGTCATGGGGATTCTTGAACATATATAGGATTCTATGAAGCTCACTTGAAGTCTTGGAAGCCCATTTAGCCTGATGAAAGTCAAAACCCTAGTTTAAGATGCATTGCTTAGGAGGATGCATTGTCTGAGGGAATTGTCAAACTTTCTGACTAATTGTGAACTTTGTGAACCTTGTGAACCTCATGAGATGTCTTGTGAACCTTGTGAACCTTGTGAACCTCTTATTACACAATGTCTTGTCTTGTGGAGGTCAAATTTTGGGGTGCAACACCTGTCACCATTTATTATGATCCTCAAACCGTTACAACTCCTTCTTCCGCAAGAATCAGTCCGGTTACCATCACGGTACCTGGACCAGTTCCATATGACAGCAGCAGTGTCGTGCCTAGGCATTATGGCTCAGATTTATATTGTAACAGAAGGAAGGTCACTCTTGATTCTTTAACTTCTGCACCTCAGATTGATAATGTCGGGGGAGGCGGAGGCTTCACTCGAAGCGGACGTCTCTTCGCTTCATAGATTTCGAGAGTTAGTGCTGAAGCAGAAGCTGTTGCTAAAGCAAAAGGCAAGAATGTGGTGCCTGAAGAACCATTTTCCAAAGAGACTCAAAAGACATCCTTTGATCAGGATATAGACGAGTTCATGAGAATTATCAAGAAGAGTGACTATAAAGCTGTGGACCAACTCCATCAGACACCCTCCAAGATCTCCATTCTATCACTGCTCATGTGTTCCAAAGCTCACAGGAACGCATTACTCAAGGTCCTGCACGCAACTTACGTCCTAGAGGAGATTACAGTTAATCAGCTAGAAACGGTGGTTTCAAATGTCAACACTAGTCATGGACTAGGTTTTACCGATGCTGATCTGACTACGGAGGGCCGTAAACATAATAAGGCTTTACATATCACCTTGGAATGTAAAGGTGTTGTACTTTCTCATGTCTTGGTTGACACTGGGTCATCTCTCAATGTCCTTCCAAAGAAAGCCTTGGTCAAGCTGGAATATGATGGTCTTGCACTTCGCCCGAGTAACCTAGTTGTGAGAGGCTTCGATGGTTCTAAGAGATCGGTTCTCAGAGAAATTGAGCTGTCTGTGGTAATTGTAACAACCCGGGCCCCTCGCAAGGCAATCCCGACACTGCCACCTCACGATCTTCTCTACCCCCCTCTCTATTAGAGTTTTTGCCTTCTGTGGGAATCGAACCCTGTACCCTGGGGTTCAAGTACTTGTTCAATCCATTCCCACTACCAATTGAGCTACTAGCTCAAGTGGTAGTGGGAATGGAATGAACAAGTACTTGAACCCCAGGGTACAGGGTTCGATTCCCACGGAAGGCAAAAACTCTACTAGTGAGGGGAGTAGAGAAGATCGTGAGGTGGTAGTGCCGGGATTGCCTTGCGAGGGGCCCGGGCTGTTACAGTAATTGGCCCACAGATTTTCAAAACTACCTTCTACGTGATGGACATTCAGCATGCCTACAGTTGTTTGTTGGGCCGACCCTGGATTCATGCCGTTGGTGCCGTAACATCGACCCTTCACCAGAAGTTAAAATACGAGTGGAAAGGCCAAGTTATCACTATCTGTGGAGAAGAGGACATCTTCGTCAGTCATCTAGCTACTTACAAGTACATTGAGATGGATGGGGAGATCCATGAAACAATGAGTCAGGGTTTTGAAGCCCTCAATGTCAATGAAGCAACAACTGAAGTGTCTGGTACTTCAATCTCTTCTTACAAACAAGCTCGAAAGGTTGTCGAAGACGGGAATGCCCAAGGCTGGGGCAAGCTGCTGCAAGTTCAGATAAAGGAAGACAAATTCGGGTTGGGTTACAGACCATCCCGACAGGTCTAAGAGGAGGCTGCTGAAGCTCCAAAGTTCGTAAGTGGAGGAGTGCTGACCCCAGATGCAATCAACAATGTGGAAGACGAGGCTGAAAGCGACTTCAACCTGGAAAGCTGGATTCGTCCAAGAGTCCCAGTCCAACAAGTCCTCAACTGTTCTTCCCAGGAAATTATAAGGGTTACTGCTGCAGAGTAATTATTATTTCTTATTTAAGCATGCATCAAGTCCTGCATCTTGCCCAAGGTGTAAGGACTCATTTTGTAATAGGGCCATATGTGTATTTTGTGCAAATGGAATATTAATGAACAATGGACATCTTTTACAAACAATCTTTTTCGCTCACTGTCTTTTCATTTTTGTTATTTTCGCACTAAACAATAAATGGCAATGTTTTTCTTAATAAACTTCATTCACTTTTTCTAAATAAAATAAAATCAATCACTAAAATGAACAAATATCAACCCTTGCAGAGATAGCCTTCTAGATTGCACCGACAACAACACTGCTATGACCTTGTATGACCTCGACAATCCGATTAATCAAGCAAATGAAGGGGTTGATGAAGACTATGATTTGCCTGAAGAGTTGGCCAGGTTGTTGAGACAAGAGGAAAAAGTGATTGCTCCACATCAGGAGGAAGTTAAAACCATCAATCTTGGTACCGAGGAAGATGTGAAAGAGGTGAAGATCGGGGCCAGTTTGCAAGCTCCAGTGAAAGAATAACTCATCAGTATGCTTCGAGAATATGTCGATGTGTTTGCTTGGTCTTATCAAGATATGTCGGGCTTGGATACATATATCTTCATGCACATGCTGCCGTTAAAAGAAGATTGTTTTCCAGTTAAATAGAAGTTGCGCCGTAGTTGCCCTGACATGGCCATGAAAATCAAAGAAGAAGTACAAAAGCAATGGGACACCGGTTTTCTCGCTGTAACTAGTTACCCGCCGTGGGTTTCTAACATTGTACCCGTACCTAAGAAGGATGGCAAGGTGCGTATGTGTGTCGATTACCAGGATCTGAACAGAGCCAGCCCGAAAGATGATTTCCCATTACCTCACATTGATGTATTGGTGGATAACACAGCTCAATTCTCGGTATTTTCTTTTATGGATGGATTTTTTTGGATATAATCAGATCAAGATGTCACCTGAAGACATAGAAAAGACAACTTTCATCACACCTTGGGGCACGTTCTGCTTCAAGGTAATGTCGTTTGGTCTGAAGAACGCCAGTGAAACATACCAACGGGTTATGGTAACATTATTCCACGATATGATCCATAAAGAAATCAAGTGCTATGTGGATGATATGATCGCCAAGTCCCTTACAGAGGAAGAGCATTTGGTGAATCTGCTGAAAATGTTTAAGCGTCTGAGGAAGTATCAGCTGAGATTAAACCCCAACAAATGCACATTCGGGGTACGTTCTGGTAAGCTGCTGGGTTTTATTATAAGTGAAAAAGGAATTGAGGTTGATCCCAATAAAGTCAAAGCTATTCAGGAAATGCCTGCACCTAAGACTGAGAAAGAAGTTCGAGGGTTCTTAGGTAGATTGAACTACATCTTAAGGTTCATATCTCATCTCACTGCAACCTGCGAACCTTTGTTCAAGTTGTTAAGAAAAGAGCAAATAGTCAGGTGGAACGATGATTGTAAAAGAGCTTTTGACAAGATCAAAGAATATCTGCAAGAACCTCCAATTCTCATGCCTCTAGTCGAAGAAAGACCTTTAATCATGTACCTGACAGTATTAGAATAGTCAATGGGGTGTGTGTTGGGCCAGCATGACGAGTCTGGGCAAAAAGAGTATGCAATATACTACCTAAGCAAAAAGTTTACCGACTGTGAACAACGTTATTCACTGCTCGAGAAAACTTGTTGTGCTTTAGCGTGGGCTGCTCGCCGACTAAGACAGTATATGTTGACTCATACTACCCTATTGATCTCAAAGATGGATCCAGTCAAGTACATATTTGAGAAGCCATCACTTACCGGAAGGGTTTCAAGATGGAAAATGATTCTAACAGAATATGACATTCAGTACACCTCTCAAAAAGCCATCAAAGGTAGTGTATTGTCTGACTATCTGGCTGAGCAACCCATTGATGATTACTAACCTATGAGATTTGACTTCCCTGATGAAGACATCATGTTCTTAAAAGCAAAAGATTGTGAAGAGCCTATTCACACTGAAGGGCCTGACCCAGAGGAAGCATGGACTATGATGTTTGTCGGGGCAGTTAATTGCAACGGTCGTCGGGTTGGTGCAGTGATTATTACAGCTAAAGGGGTTCATATGCCTTTCTCAGCAAGACTCACCTTTGCCTGCACTAACAACGAAGCAGAATACGAAGCTTGTATCATGGGTCTTGAGGAAGCCATTGACCTCAGGATCAAAACTTTGAATGTGTTCGGAGATTCAACTTTGGTGATCAACCAGACCAACGACAAGTGGTACACTCATCAAGAGCATCTGGTTCCCTACCGTGACTATACAAGGAGATTGTTGACCTTCTTCACAACATTTAAGCTTGAATACATCCCTCAAGATGAGAATCAGTTTGCAGACGCTTTGGCTACCATTTCATCCATGATCAAAGTAAAAGCTGCTAATCATGTACCTCGGATTTTGGTATCCAGACTGGACCAACCGGCATATGTATTCTCTGTGGACACTGTCACTGATAACAAGCCTTGGTACCACGATATCAATGGATGCAGACTGTTGCGCCTATGCCAGAAAATGCCACAAATGCCAGATCTACGCAGATAAAGTACATGTGCCTCTGGATCCTTTGAATGTAATGTCTTCACCTTGGCCCTTCGCCATGTGGGACATTGATATGATTGGAAAGATTGAACCGACTGCTTTAAACGGTCACAGATTCATCCTGGTAGCCATTGATTACTTCACCAAATGGGTTAAAGAAGCTTCGTATGCAAACGTCACCAGGAAAGTGGTAGCTCGATTTCTGAAAAGGGATATCATCTGTCGATATGGAGTTCCCGAGTGAATCATTACTGATAATGGTTCCAATTTGAACAACAAGATGATGACAGAACTTTGTCGGGACTTCAAAATTCAACATCATAACTTTTCCCCTTACAGACCAAAGATGAACGGCGTTGTTGAGGCCGCTAACAAGAATATTAAGAAGATTGTGCAAAAGATGGTAGTCACCTAAAAAGACTGGAATGAAATGCCACCATTTGCCTTGCATGGGTACCAAACCTCTATCAGAACATCTACTGGGGCAACACCTTATCAGCTTGTGTATGGTATGGAAGTTGTCCTACTTGTTGAAGTTGAATTACCCTCCTTATGGGTAATGATGGATGTGAAACTGGATGAAGCAGAATGGGTCCGGTCTCGATATAATCAACTGAGTCTCATTGAAGAAAAGAGATTAGCAGCCATCTGTCATGGGCAGTTATATTAGAAGCGAATGAAGAAAGCCTTTGATCAGAAAGTCAGACCTCGGGAATACCAAGTGGGAGAGCTTGTTCTGAGAAGACTTCTTCCTCCTCATACAGACCATGGGGCAAATGGACGCCAAACTACGAAGGCTCATTCATAGTAAAGAAAGTTTTCTCTGGTGGGGAACTAATGCTCACTACTATGGATGGCGAGGACTTCTTATCTCCTGTGAATTCAGATGCAGTTAAAAAATACTTCGCATAAAGGACCCGCTGGACATAAAAACAGAATGTAAGTCCAGGAAAAAATGGGGCGTCCCGGCGAGTCAAAAAGAGAATAAAAGACTTGGGCAAAAATAAGGGGAAAAAATGTACACCCGTTTAGTTGAAAAGCCACATCGGACAACTCAGGAAAAATGGGTATCCTGATGGATTGAAAATTCGAAAGGGCGATCCACGCAAAATCAGGGAAAAAGCGAACAACTGCATTCTGAATTCGTCTGTATCACTCACAACATGGCAAGCTTCGAAAGGATAAAGCATCGGTCAGAATCAACCTTCTTCAGAAAGCAAGATAAGAAGAACGTCAAGGTCATACGGGTCATAGCAAAGGAAGCTCACTGAAGCGTAAATTTCAATATTGCCAATACCTTTATTTTCTCAATTTACAACAATCTCCTCCTTTCAGGGATTCGCTTCCTCTGTAGTTGCCTATTCAGGACACACAAGTCAATAAAATCATAATTTTCAGTTACCTTTTGTTTTTTGTGCATTTTTGTTTCATTTGCAAAATGTCCGAAGTTCATAATACAACAATTGCATGAAAACATATAAGCCATTTTCAATAAATGCCTACAGGAAATATGTTGCATTCTTAAGCAAATCTAACTCCTATGACGGAATTCGGTTGAGGATACCCTGGGACACTTGTGCGTTTTCGTTGTTTAACAGGTTGCAGGTACTCAAGTCAGACAATTTCACAGTATGGGGCATATCACGTATTACATCCCCAGCCAAGTCAGCAATCACCCCATCAACAGAAGTTTTCACCCACGAAGCTGTCATCCCTGTCGCTCCCGACAAATGAGACTTCACCCAAATGAGGTACAGACGCGAACGGTCGGCGAAAGGAGATATGAGAACACACAGGAGTGAACTCATGAGGAAAGAAAGAGTCGCCAGCTAGGCATTTTTATCCCGAAGGAAAGGTAATGCTCCATAAACCTAGAAAGATATGGATAAGACGGTTGCGAACCAGAGAGACTGAGAAAGGGGGTTGGTTACAACCTGGGAAGGTATTAGCACCCAGATTGTCCGTCGTACTCGACGGGATCCACGCTTAAAAGATTTGTGTTTTAAAGGGGTAGTGTCAGTGCAATTTGTGTATAAAGAGCTGGAAAAGGATGTACAGGTGTCAGTGTAAAAGAAGTGTAAAGTGTGATATGTATAGTGTCAGTGTGAGAATAAGAGTATAATGCCCAAGATGATGAGGCTTAAAGAATAATGCTGGAAGGAGGGGGAATATACAGAGACTTTTGTTCGATAACAGTTAAGTTATGCCTACGTATCCTCTCGTGCAATGAGGAAGTCAGAACACCGTAGTTCGACCCAAAAAGACTGAAAGGTAAATTGAGTTGTGAACTGCTTACTTACCTATGCTCAAGTGTATAACCTGTCTGGCTCAGGTGCAAACTGTCTTGCATTAGACGGAGGAAGCAAGTTCTCGGTTATGAGTGAATGAGATGAGAAAAGAATCCCGAAGGAGACGATTATTGTTTGTTTTTTTGAGTGTTTTCAGTCTTTTGTTGCTTTTGGATTTGTCATAAGTTAATGAGCTTAAGTCTAAATCAATGGATTAGTAAACTCATCACATCTCCCCTCTGATTAGGGGTAATGAGAATACCTTAAGTATGAAGTCAGCTTCTCACACTTAGTCACCATGACGTAGGATTAAGATCATTAACCTACTTGTGATTATTAGATGTTTTTTTTGGGATTTTTGTTTAGTGTTAAGTAATGAGATTAAGCCATAATCAGGGATTAAACAGTCTCATTACACCATCCTAATAGAAGGATAATAGATGAGGGTGTTTAAGCTGAGGAAAGCTCCTCAACTTAATCCATGATTAGGGATTAACTTCATGACAAAACAAAACCTTTATTAAATGGATTTTAATTAATGATAAGATGATGAAGTGAATTTTAGGGTTTGTAAGACAACTTGAGGAGGACTTGTCCATTAACACTAGGGTTAGTCCTTCTTAACCAATTAAGGAAGAATTAGAACCCTAATGCAAGGCCCAAGTTACAAGCTTGATGTCTTTGATGATTATTAGATGGATTGATTAAAGGATTTAAACACATTAAGGGTTTAACACTTAGGATTAAAGTTATACACTCCATCCTAATAGAAGGATGCAGGCATAAGCTTAATCACAAAGCTTTAAAGCCTTTAGGGTTTAGTCCTTGATTATGAGATGAGAAGAGAAGACTCAATGAGACACAAAGGTAAAATCTAAATGGGGGACTAATCAAAACCCTAATCATTTTCATGCTTGATTGTTCCTAAGGTTTGTGAGGTTTACAAGAAAGATCTTCAGAGAAACCACCAGGAAGCAGATGAAAGGAGCAAAGAGAAGCAAAGTAACTTGCTTCATTTAAGAAGACAAGTCACTTGAAGAAAGAAAGTAAGATGAAGAAGAATGAGAAAGCTCAATATCAAACACAAGACAAAATGCAGCAATTATGCATAAGAGAGATGAAAAGAAATGGTGAGAAGTGAAGGCAAATTCACTTCTCAAAGTTACTTACCACCTGAAAAGTTAGTGAAAGGAATGCAATGCAATGCAAAATGAGATGAAATGGGATAATGAAAACCCAAAACCAGAAGCATGAATATGATGCTAATGATGCTAAGAGATGATGCACATATGAGGCAAGACATGGGAATGATCATACAAACATGTGGATGCAAGGGAAGTATGCTTAGAACCATGAACACACATGAAAAGTTATGAAATGCAAATGACATACAACATGGAAAATGAAAGATGCAATGATCAAATATGTTTCTAATGTGTCCTAAGATGTATTATGAATCAAATGGGTGCACAAAATGTCGTGGCAAATCATGGTATGCAAGCAAATGGAAGATGGATGCAAATGAAAGCCCAAATTAGGGTTTATGATCAATGCACAAAACAAAAATCAAAACCAGAAGCAAACACCATGATAAAAAATTGAAAATGCATTCAAAGGAACCCTAAACCTATACAAACTCACTGCCCAAAGGAGGGGACCCAACTCTTAACCTAATGAGGGTTATGAATTTCTTGAGATTACTAGGGTTTTAAGGTACCTTGTCAAGAAAAATGCAAAACAAATAGGAAATGCAAGATCAATTCATGCCAATTTAATCCTATAAACTACATGCTATACAAGATGCAATGCAAAAAGAATCAAAGTCCAACTCTTAAAGGCTAGGCAGAAATGAATTTTTGAATATTGGATCAAAATAATGCCTTGAAATGAAATTAATTCCATGGAAAATTGTCAAAAGACATCAAGATCAAAAAAGAAATTTGGTTTGAGAGTTGGACAATGTTTCCAAATGATTTTAAATGTTTCATGAATTTTTTTGTGATTTTTAAATACCTAAAAGTATTTTTAATTAACTAATTCTCATTAATTAATTAAAAATAAACTTTTAAATGATTTAAAAATAATTTTTAATGCAAAAAATAAAAATAAAAATGTTTTTGGTTTCTGAAAATTAATAAAAGCTTGGATAAAAATTTTCAGAATTTTTCAATGGTTTTTACTATTTTAAATAAATTGAACAAAACAAATGAATTAAAATGCAAATAAAACTGAATTTAAATGAAAGTAAACAAGATCAAGGGCTGAGGTTCAAACTGGACGCGCGGGAGTTGACTGCGCGCGTGATCCAGTGGCTGAAATTCAAACTGGCTAATATTGATTAATTAATTTAATTAAGTGAGATTAGGGCTAAGTGAAGAATCTGGACCATTGAAACGCGCGGGGGATTGACTAAGTCAGCACCATCTACGCTCCACATTCAAACTTCATTTAATTACACAGATTAACCCTAATTAATTTCAGGTGGCCGGAGAAGACTTCCGGTCGTCTTCTCCGGCCAGACCCTCACCTGAAAGTTGCTAACTTCCTCAAAACGCCATGAAAATGAAATCTAATTGCCCAGAATCCATCCCCATTCAACACTGAACCAAAACCCCCAAACAAAAATCATTCTTCCATCATTAATCATGCAAATCGAAGCAAAACACATTTAGGGAAGAAAAGTTTCAGAGCAATCATACATCCTGGTTTCTCAACCATTTTCAAAAATAATCATATCCCCATGACCAGGGGAGCACATAGAATCATTTAAGAACTTAAAATGGAGTTTCTGGAAAAAAGTTTGAGATGGCTACCTGAGATGGAAACTCCTGGTCCTGAGCTTTCTGGCCCTTCCTTTGCTGCAAGTCCACTCCTTTGAACCCTCTGATGATGAAATGAGGCTTAGAAAGCTTTGAGGATGGCTGGTTTGTGAGATGGCAGAAGTTCTGTTCAAGGGAGGGTGGTGATCGTGTTTTTGTTTTAGGGAGTTTCAGGCTATGGTGATGAGGGGTTTTTGATCAGTGAAGCATGCTGAGTTTGTTTGTGAAGTTTGTTTGTGTGTTTGAGGCTTGTGCTGAGTGCTTCGAATGCTTTTGCAAGTTGGAGCAAAAAGTGATAACTATGGCTTGGGTGTGTTTCAGCTTCAAGTGTGTGGTGTGTTATGCTGGCTTTGGTCCATGTATCAAAAGGTGATAGGTCAGAGAGTTGTTGGTGGCCTATGGTGATTGGTATGGGTCTTTGGCCAAAATGTCAACTTGATTTGTACTTGAGGTATGGGCAATGGTACAACTTGCTTTTTGGCTTGCTTTGGCTCAGCTTGAATCAAGGAATGCTATGGAAAAGGTCTAGAGGCAATGCAGCAAGTGGTTTGTAATTTGTGATAGGTTTTGCAAGTTGATTCATGTTTGATCCCTTTGACATTTCTTGCTCCATAAGTCATAAAAATGAGTGATCCTTTGATGCAATCTGACTTTTAGGTCTTGGTTCATGCTTGTATGAAGATTAGAAGTCCAATTAATAGCACAATTTTCCTTGGCAAGTGAATTTGCAACTTTGCCTCTTTGGTAGAAAACTTCAAATTATGTGATTTTAGCCAACTTTGACAAGCCATAACTTTTGATCCAAAATGAATTAGGTCATGTTCTTGTACTTTTTGAAAAGGGAATGATCCATTCTACAACTTTCATGACCAAAGTTTTTCCATTTGAAGCATTTTTGAATCAAAAAGCAAGGGTTGAAAAAGTTTCCCAAAATGGCAATTTTCAATATAAGTCAACTTTCCCAAAAAGTCAACTTTGCAAATGACTTGAAATTTTCCAATTTTGTGAACTTCTAACATCTTCTATGATCAAATAAAGATCATACACAATCAAAATGATGAAGAACACCCCTTGGTTGGGTCATTGGGGGCCTCAGATGCCCTGATTTTACACTGACTTGCTCAAGAAGTCAACCCTTGATCAGATGACTTCCCCATTGAATTTCTTCATGAAAATTGATATGCATGCTCCCTATACCATATAGAGACCAATAGAAACAATAATGACAAAAAAATTTGGAGTTATGGCCTTTGAAACCAAAACCCTAATTCTAGGTCATCTGTGCAGTCAAACTTAGCTCTGCTTCCATGCCATTCTCAGTTCTTGTGATTCTTTGACATTCTTGACTTTGAGGAGATATAATATGATGCTTGAACATACATGGACCCTTTTGAAGTGATTGATGACCTTTGGAGTGGCTCAAGAAGCTCTTGGATTGCTCAGATCACAAACCCTAGATGCAGATGACTTTGAACCAATGCAATGAATCAAAAATGTGGTATAAGATGCTATGATTGAGTTTATGCATATGAAGAGATCACAAGCCATGGTGTGAATGGGTGAGGGAAAATTTGGGGTGTTTACAGCTGCCCCTATTCAAACATGAGTTAGCTGTGCAGGATGTAAGCTACGGCTTAACAGGCAAACAAGATAACTTGTGGTTGAATACCAAAGACAGTCCAAAATTTGCACTCACAGAATGAAGAAGAAAAGGGATATAGATTGTAAAAAGGGAAATAAAGTATAATTGTAAAGTGCGAGCAACGGAGGACGACCGTCGAGCAGAGGACGACTGCTGGGGAAAGAGCAATGACGGGGACGGCCGGCATGCTGGGGAGAATGCGGGAAATGAAGCAATGACGGGGACGGCCGACATGCTGGGGATATGAGAGATTATGATGGGGACGTCCATAAAGTAAAGCTGTAATATTCTCTGGGGGATATGTAAAAAGTAGATGATGAGGTGCGGTCATCAGGTTCGTAAAGTAATGCAAACAACGATGGGGACGGCCATCGGGCTAAACTGATGAAGGACGATCATCAGGAAAAGGAAAAGGGACCACGACGGGGACGGCCATCGGGCTAAAGAATAAATGAAATAATGATGAGGGACGGTCATCAAAGGTGAAGGACGATCACCTAGCAGGGGACGGCTGCTTTGTTGGGGGTAAGATGAGGGACGGTCATCTAAGGTGAAGGACGATCACCTGGCAGGGTACGGCTGCCGAAAGTATCGCGACATAGGACGAATGCCAGATAAAAGATCGACGATGGGGACGGCCATCGGATGAGCATGATGAAGGACGATCATTAAGAGGTGAAGGACGATCACCTAGCAGGGGGCGGCACATCTCAAGGTTCATCATGACATAGGATGAATGTCAGATAGAAAAGATCAACGATGGGGACGGCCATCAGATAAAATGATGAAGGACGATCATCAAGAGGGGTGAAGGACGATCACCTAGCAGGGGACGGCTGCTAAAAATCACAACATAGGACGAATGCCGGATAGAAAAGGTCGACGATGGGGACGGCCATCGGATGAGCATGATGAAGGACGATCATCAAGAGGTGAAGGACGATCACCTAGCAGGGTACGGCTGCTCTCAGGGTTTATCATGACATAGGACGAATGTCAGATAGAAAAGAAATTTTGCTTTGCTGGTGACTCACTGGGGAAATATGTAAACACGGACGAGTGTTTATATCCAAGAAATAAAAGGTATAAGTGTTTTGACGTTGTGTATAGATTAAAGATGCGGACGAGCATCCCTAAGACTACGATACGGACGAGTATCGGGTAGAAACAAATACTGGCATATGTTCAGAGATGATGATACGGACGAGTATCAACTGGTTAACAAAGAACACGGACGAGTGTTGATTCTGAGGGGACTCTTCTGGGGAATAGTAGACACAGACGAGTATCTTAATTCAAGAAGACAAGATGTGTTTGACACAGTGTATGGATTAAAGATGCGGACGAGCATCCTTAAGACTATGATACGGACGAGTATCATGTAGAAACAAACTCTTGACGCATGTTCTGAGATGATGGTACGGACGAGTACCAACTGGTTAACAAAGAACACGGACGAGTGTCGAATCTGAGGGGTTCAAGTATGAGTGATGTATACAGGATACGGACGAGTATCTGTATGAGTGAAACGAGAGTAATAAGTAATGTATACAAGATACGGACGAGTATCTGTATAAGTGAAATAAGTATGAGTGGTGTATAGTTGAGTGTTCAGCCTGCTGGGGAGAGTGACACGGATGAGTGTCAAAAGAGAAAAAGTGTAGTATAAACAAATATCTGATATACAAAATGTTTAGGTTACTGTGCTGGGGAAGGTGACACGGACGAGTGTCAAGGAATTGTGTATGTAAGTATCTGTGAGTGCAAAGGGGACGCTTTGGCTTTCTACTGGGGGTATGGCACGGACGGGTGTCAAGAAGTATCTGTAATACGGATGGTCTGTTTGTAAAGAGTGCTCGGGCGACTTTACTGGGGAATGATGACATGGACGGGTGCCAAAAGGAGTGTGTATTTGTATTTGTGAGAGAAATGTCCGGGCTCTCTGCCTGGGAATCTGGGGAGTTTTCTGTATATCTTTGATGGATTTTCATTATGCACAAGTGTTCGATTCAGACCATGGCTTATGTTTATGCAATATGTTTGATTTTTGCCGTAATGCTCCGTATTAGACGGAATGCTACACTTTGTGGGGTGAATATGATGCGAATGCTATGATTATGCAAAAGATAACAATCCGGGATTCGGATCCCGTTGCTGCAAAGATCCCTGGTTGGTCTTCTTAAAGTGGACATCCCAGCTGGGGATGAGATCATTGGTAGATTTGATGAGATGTATCTGCTTGGGGGAATAGGTCACTGATAGACCCATCCTTGGTAATGAGGGACCCAGCTGGGGTTTGTAGAAGCCTCCTTCACTCTGTTGTGATTGCGTTGCTCTTCTAGATAGAGACTGAAACTCTGCGGGGAGATGGTTCCCTGGCTTCTGTACCTGGCTGCTGAGGAATAGTGGATGGCAACTCGGCTGGGGAGAGAGCACTTTGGGTGCTAAGACTGAGTGAGTGTTGATTTTCCAGTTTGCTGGAGGTGAAGCTTTCATGCCCCAGGTCGTGTTTTGGACACCTGCAATCCAGCAAAGATAGAAACGTACAAGTAATCCCGAAGTATCCCTTACCGGATTCCATCATAAGAGTCTAGACACTCCCGGGAGTAAACATATTTCCTGCAAGCACGTATTCTTTAGAAGAAAAACATCTGTATTCATGCAATCGGTAGACATCGGACATTTTGCAAATGAAAATAAAATGTACGAGACGAGACATGACTGAAAATATGATTTTATTAATTCGTGTGCCCTGAATTGGCAAGATACAGTCAAGGAAACAAATCCCCTAAAATGAGGAGATTGTTACAAATTAAGAAGAAAAACATTGGCAATGTTGACGACGCTTCAAGGAGCTTCCCTTTTGCTATGACTCGTATGACTTTTGACGTTCTTCTCGTCTTGCTTTCTGAAGAAGGATGATTCTGAAAGACACTTGATCCTTTCGAAGCTTACCAAGTTGTAAGTGATACAGACGAATTCAGAGTGCAGTTGTTCGCTTATTTCCCTTATTTTGCATGGATCGCCCTTTCGGGTTTTCAATCCATCGGGATACCCATTTTTGCCTGAGTTGTCCAATGCGGCTTTTCAACTCAGCGGGTGTACATCTTTTATTTATTTTCCCTTATTTTTGCCCGAGTCTTTTATTCTGGTTTTGACTCGCCGGGATGCCCTATTTTTGCCTGGATTTACATTCTGTTTTTATGTCCAGCGGGTCATTTTTATGCGAAGTATTTTTTAACTGCATCTGAACTCACAGGGGACGGGAAGTCTTCACCATCCATAGTGCTGAGCATGAGTGCTCCACTGGAGAAAACTTTCTTTACTACGAATGGTCCTTCATAGTTCGGAGTCCACTTGCCCCTGTGATCTGTATGAGGAGGAAGGAGTCTTTTCAGTACAAGATCTCCTACTTGGTATTCTCGGAGTCTGACTTTCTGATCGAAGGCTTTCTTCATTCTTTTCTGATACAGCTGCCCATGACAGATTGTAGCCAATCTCTTTTCTTCAATCAGACTCAGTTGCTCGTATCGGGATCGGACCCATTCTGCTTCGTTCAGCTTAACATCCATTAGTACCCGTAGGGAGGGTAATTCAACTTCGACAGGTAGGACTGCTTCCATATCATACACAAGCTGATACGGTGTTGCCCCAGTGGATGTTCTGATTGACGTGTGGTACCCATGCAAGGCAAACGGTAGCATCTCATGCCAGTCTTTATAGGTGACTACCATCTTCTGCACAATCTTCTTAATATTCTTATTAGCTGCCTCGACAGCGCCATTCATCTTTGGCCTGTAAGGAGAAGAATTGTGGTGTTGGATCTTGAAGTCCCGGCACAACTCTGCCATCATTTTGTTGTTTAAGTTGGAACCATTATCAGTAATGATTCGCTCGGGAACTCCGTATCGACAGATGATATCTCTCTTCAGAAATCGGGCTACCACTTGCCTTGTAACATTTGCATAGGAGGCTGATTCAACCTCCTTGGTGGAATAGTCAATGGCAACCAAGATGAATCTGTGGCCATTTGAAGCAGTCGGTTCAATCTTGCCAATCATGTCAATGCCCCACATGGCAAAGGGCCATGGTGAAGACATCACATTCAGAGGATTGGGAGGCACATGCACCTTATCCGCATAGATCTGGCATTTATGGCATTTTCTGGCGTAGGCACAACAGTCAGCATCCATTGTGATCCAGTAATATCCTGATCTTAGCAACTTCTTAGCCATGGCATGCCCTCCTGCATGGGTACCGAAGGATCCTTCGTGCACCTCGTGCATCAACAAGTCTGCTTCTGTTCTATCAACGCATCTGAGGAGTACCATATCAAAGTTTCTCTTGTATAGGGAACCATCAGTGTTCAGAAAGAAACTACCAGCAAGCCTTCTTAAAGTCTTCTTATCATTGGAAGATGCCCCAGGTGGGTATGTTTGATCCTCCAGGAAGCACTTAATGTCATGGAACCAAGACTTATCATCTTTGACAGCGTCTGCTGCAAATACATACGTTGGTCTGTCAAGTCTGGATACTGAAATCCGAGGCACAAAGTTGGCAGCTTGAACTTTGATCATGGATGAAATGGTAGCCAGAGCATCTGCAAACTGATTCTCGTCCCGGGGAATATACTCAAGCTTGACCGTTGTAAAGAAAGTCAATAACCTCCTTGTATAATCCCTGTAAGGTATCAGATGATCTTGGTGGGTGTACCATTTGCCGTTGGTTTGATTAACTACCAAAGCTGAATCTCCGAATACAGTCAAAGTTTTGATCCTGAGGTCAATGGCCTCCTCAAGACCCATAATACAAGCTTCGTATTCAGCTTCGTTGTTAGTGCAGTTAAAGGTGAGTTTTGCCGAGAAAGGCATGTGAACTCCTTTAGGTGTAATGAGTACTGCACCAACACCACGACCATTCATATTAACGGCCCCATCAAACATCATAGTCCATTCTTCCTCCGGGTCAGGCCCTTCAGTGTGAACAGGCTCCTCATGATCTTTTGCCTTTATGAACATGATGTCTTCATCAGGGAAGTCAAATCTCATGGGATGGTAATCATCAATAGGTTGCTCATCAAGATAATCAGACAATACACTGCCTTTGATGGCTTTCTGAGATGTGTACTGGATGTCATATTCTGTGAGGATCATTTGCCATCTTGCAACCCGTCCGGTAAGTGCTGGCTTCTCAAAAATGTACCTAACTGGGTCCATCTTGGATATCAATAAAGTAGTGTGGGTCAACATATACTGTCTCAGTCGGCGAGCAGCCCACGCTAAAGCACAGCAAGTTTTCTCGAGCAGTGAATAACGTTGTTCACAGTCGGTAAACTTTTTGCTCAGGTAGTAAATTGCATACTCTTTTCGACCAGACTCGTCATGCTGGCCCAGCACACACCCCATCGACTCTTCTAATACTGTCAAGTACATTATCAGAGGTCTTCCTTCAACTGGAGGCATAAGGATCAGAGGTTCTTGCAAGTACTCCTTGATCTTGTCAAAAGCCCTTTGGCAGTCTTCGTTCCACCTGACCGTTTGTTCCTTCCTTAACAGCTTGAACAAAGGTTCACAAGTTGCTGTGAGGTGAGATATGAACCTTGAGATGTAGTTCAATCTACCTAGAAACCCCCGAACTTCTTTTTCTGTCTTCGGTGCAGGCATTTCTTGAATGGATTTGACTTTATCAGGGTCAACTTCAATCCCTTTCTCGCTTACAATAAATCCCAGCAGCTTACCAGATCGCACCCCGAATGTGCACTTGTTGGGGTTCAACTTCAGTTGGTACTTCCTCAGACGCTTGAATAACTTCAACAGATTCACCAGGTGGTCTTCTTCTGTGAGGGACTTGGCAATCATGTCATCCACATAACACTCAATTTCTTTATGGATCATATCGTGGAATAATGTTACCATAGCCCGTTGATAGGTTGCACCCGCATTCTTCAGTCCGAATGGCATCACCTTATAACAGAACGTGCCCCAGGGTGTGATGAAAGTTGTCTTCTCCATGTCTTCAGGTGACATCTTGATCTGATTGTATCCTGAAAATCCGTCCATGAAGGAGAATACCGAGAACTGAGCCGTATTATCCACCAATATATCAATGTGAGGTAATGGGAAGTCATCTTTTGGGCTGGCTCCGTTTAGATCCCGGTAATCAACACACATTCTTACCTTGCCGTCTTTCTTAGGCACAGGTACAATATTAGCAACCCACGGTGGATAGCTAGTCACAGCAAGGAATTCGGCGTCCCACTGCTTTTGTACCTCTTCCTTTATCTTCATTGCCATATCCGGGCGAGTACGGTGCAACTTCTGTTTTACTGGCGGGCAATCTTCTCTCAAAGGCAGCTTGTGCATGACGATATCGGTGTCCAACCCTGGCATATCCTGGTAAGACCAAGCGAACACATCCACATACTCCCGAAGCATGTCAATCAGTTGCTCTTTCACTGAATCTTGTAGGCAGGCCCCGATCTTAACCTCTTTCACGTTTTCTTCCGAACCAAGATTAACTGTTTCAATTTCCTCCTGATGAGGAGTGATAACCTTCTCCTCTTGCCTTAACAACCTGGCTAGCTCTTCAGGAAGCTCATATTCTTCTTCAACCCCTTCATCAGCTTGATTGATTGGATTGTCAAATTCATACGAAGTCATAGCTGTGTTGTTGTCGGTGCAGTCTGAAAGGCACTCTCTGCAAGGGTTTAGATTGTTCATTTTAGTGATTGATTTTAATCTTTGTTTAGAAAAAGGTGAAATGAAGTTATCATTTTGAAAAGATTGCCATTTTATTTTTGTACAAAAAGAAAAATGAAAAACAGTGAGCAGAAAAAAAAAGACTCATTTGCAAAAGATGTCCGATATTCATTGATTGATCTGTTTGCACAAAATTACAAGATGGCCCGATTACAAAATGAGTCTTGTAATCTTGGGCAAGATGCAAGACTTGATGCATGCTTAAAATATACAGGAAATAATAATTACTCTGCGGGAGTAACCCTTATAATTTCCTGGGAAGACCAGTTTGAGATACGGCTCCCCGGGATCCTTGGACGTATCCAGCTCTCCAGGTTGCGTTCATCTTCCGACTCATCTTCCAAATTGTTTACTGCATCTGGGGTGAGCATCCCCCCACTAACAAAACTGGGCTTCTTAGCAGCCTCTGATTGATCTTATTGAGTTGGTTTGTAACCCAACCCAATGTCGCTCCCACCAAATGACACCCAGATCAGAAGGGGTACAGACGCGAACGGTCGGCGAAAGAGAGGGATGAATGAATAGAGTCGCCAGCTAGGCATTTTTAATCCCTAAGGAAAGGTAATGCTGCATAAACCTAGAAAAGAATGGATAAGACGGTCGCGAACCAGAGAAACTGAGAAAGGGGGTTGGTTACAACCTGGGAAGGTATTAGCACCCAGATTGTCCGCCGTACTCGACGGGATCCACGCTTGAAAGATTTGTGTTTTAAAGGGGTAGTGTCAGTGCAAGAAAATGAGTGAAATGCTCAAGGCTGTGAGGCTCAAGGAATAATGCTGGAAGAGGGGGGGATAGACAGAGACTTTTGTTCGATAACTGTTAAGTTATGCCTACGTATCCTCTCGTGCAATGAGGAAGTCAGAACACCGTAGTTCGACCCAAAGAGACTGAAGAGATAAATTGACTTGTGAACTGCTTACTTGTCTATGCTCAAGTGTATGACCTGTCTGGCTCAGGTGCAAACTGTCTTGCATTTGACGGAAGAAGCAAGTTCTCGTTTATGAGTGAATGAGATGAGAAAAGAATCCCGTAGGAGACGATTATTGTTTGTTTTTGTGTTTTCAGTCTTTTATTGCTTTTTGGATTTTGTCATAAGTTAATGAGCTTAAGCCTAAACCAATGGGTTTAGTAAACTCATCACATCTTCCCTCTGATTGGGGGTAATGAGAATGCCTTAAGTGTGAAGTCAGTTTCTCACACTTAATTACCATGGTGTAGGATTAAGATCATTAACCTACTTGTGATTATTTAGATGTTTTTGTGGTTTCTGTTTAGTGTTGAGTAATGAGATTAAGCCATAATCAGGGATTAAACAGACTCATTACACCATCCTAATAGAAGGATAATAGATGAGAATGTTTAAGCTGAGGAAAGCTCCTCAACTTAATCCATGATTAGGGATTAAACCCATGACAAAACAAAGCCTTTATTAAGTGGATTTTAGTTAATGATAAGATGATGAAGTGATTTTTAGGGTTTGTAAGACAACTTGAGGGGGACTTGTCCATTAACACTAGGGTTAGTCCTTCTTAACCAATTAAGGAAGAATTAAAACCCTAATGCAAGGCCCAAGTTACAAGCTTGATGTCTCGATGGTTATTAGATGGATTGATTAAAGGATTTAAACACATTAAGGGTTTAACACTTAGGATTAAAGTTATACACTTCATCCTAATAGAAGGATGCAGGCATAAGCTTAATCACAAAGCCTTAAAACCTTTAGGGTTTAGTCCCTGATTATGAGATGAGAAGAGAAGACTCAATGAGACACAAAGGTAAAAGCTAAATGGGGGACTAATCAAACCCTAATTATTATCATGCTTAGTTGTTCCTAAGGTTTGTGAGGTTTACAAGAGACATCTTCAGAGAAACCACTAGGAAGCAGATGAAAGGAACAAAGAGAAGCAAAACAACTTGCTTCACTTAAGAAGTCAAGTTGCTTGAGGAAAGAAAGTAAGATGAAGAAGAATGAGCAAGCTCAATCTCAAACACAAGTCAAAATGCAGCAATGATGCATAGGAGGGATGAAAAGAAATTGTGAGAAGTGAAGGCAAATTCACTTCTCAAAGTTGCTTACCACCTGAAAAGTTAGTGAAAGGAATGCAATGCAATGCAAAATGAGACGAAATGGGATGATGCAAACCAAAACCAGAAGCATGAGTATGATGCTAATGATGCTATGAGATGATGTAAACATGAAACAAAGCATGAGGATGATCATACAAACATGTGGATGCAAGAGAAGCATGCTTAGACACATGAACATACATGAAAAGTTATGGAATGCAAATGACATACAACATGGCAAATGGAAGAAGCAATGATCAAACATGATTCTAAGATGTCCTAAGATGTATTATGAATCAAATGGATGCACAAAATGCCATGGCAAGTCATGGTATGCAAGCAAATGGGAGATGGATGCAAATGAAAGCCCAAATTAGGGTTTATGATCAATGCACAAAACAAAAACCAAAACCAGAAGCAAACATCATGATAAAAAATTGAAAATGCATTCAAAGGAACCTTAAACCTATACAAACTCACTGCCCAAAGGAGGGGTTCTAACTCTTAACCTAATGAGGGTTATGAATTTCTTAAGATTGCTAGGGTTTTAAGGTACCTTGTCAAGAAAAATTCCAAACAAATTGAAAATGCAAGATCAAATCATGACAATTTAATCCTACAAACTACATGATATGCAAGACACAATGCAAAAAGAATAAAAGTCCAACTCTCAATGGTTAGGCAGAAATGAATTTTGGAAGTTTGGGACAAAATATTGCCTTGAAATAGAATTAATTCCATGAAAAATTGTCAAAAGATATCAAGATCAAAAACGAAATTTGGTTTGAGGGTTGGACAATGTTTCTAAATGTTTTTAAAGGTTTCATGAATTTTTTAGTGATTTTTAAATACCTAAAAGTATTTTTAATTAATTAATTCTCATTAATCAATTAAAAATAAACTTTTAAAAGATTTAAAAATATTTTTTAATGCAAAAAATAAAAATAAAAATGTTTTTGGTTTCTGAAAATTAATAAAAGCTTGTATAAAAATTTTCAGAATTTTTAAATGATTTTTGCTATTTTAAATAAATTAAAGAAAACAAATGAAATAAAAAAGCAAATAAAATGAAATAAAATGAGAAGTCAACCAGATCAATGGCCAGCATTCAAATGACACGCGCGGGAGTTGACTGGCGCCAGATCCAAAGGCTGGAATTCAAATTGGCCAGATTAATTTATAAAACCTAATTAAATGGATAATGATGTGGATTAGGGTTAAGTGAATGGATCTGGGCCATTGAGCACGCGCGGGAGTTGACTAAGTCAGCCTATCCTACGCACCAAATTCAAACTGCAATTAATTACAGGGATTAGCCCTAATTACTTTCAGGTGGCCGGAGAAGACTTCCGGTCGTCTTCTCCGGCAAGACCCTCACCTGAAAGTTGCTAAAATCCCCAAAACTTCATGAAAATGAAAACTAAAAGCCCATAAATCATCCCCATTCGAAACTAAACCAAAACCCCCAAACAAAAATCATTTTTCATTCATCAATCAGCCAAATCGAAGCAAAACAGTTCTAGGGCAAAAAAGTTTCAGAGCATCCATACATCCTGGTTTCTCAACCATTTTCAAAAATAATCATATCCCCATGATCAGGGAAGTGCATAGAAGCATTTAAGAACTTAAAATGGAGTTTCTGGAAAAAAAAGTTTGAGATGGCTACCTGAACTGAAGCTTTGGTTTCTGGTACTTTCTGGCTGGTTTCTTGCTTGCAATCAACTCCACTGGACCCCCTGAGAAGCTTTCAATGCTTGTTTGAAGTTTATAATGGATGGTTTGAGAGATGGCAGAAGTTCTGTTCAAGGTGGGATGGAAATCGTGTTTCTGATTCAGGGAGTTTTAGGCTTTGGTGAGGGGTGGTTTGTGACCAGGGAAGTGTGCTGAGTTGATTTGTGAAGTTGGTTTGTATGTTTTAAGCTTGTGCTGAGTGTTTCGAAGAGTTTTGCAAATGGGGTGGAAAATGAGAATGCTGAGTTCTGGCTACTTTTAGGCTTGTGTTGTATGTGCTTTGGCTTGCTTTTTGTTTGCATAAACTAATGGGATTGGTCAGATGAGTTGATGTGTGCTTTAGTGATTGGTATGGCTCAAGTTGCCAAAATGTCAAAGTTGTGTAAGAGAGGCATGGGCTACTTGCTAGCCAAGGACAGATGGGGTGTCCTACGCAGCAAGATGTGTGGATAACCCTTGGATTGTTTGTGAAGTCAGCCAGCAAGTGGATTCACACTTGAGTGAGTTTTTGCAACTTGCCTCACTTTTGCTTCTTATGAGATTTCTTGCTCCATAGGCCATAAAAATGAGTGATCCCTTGGCCCATTCTGAAATTTAGAGGTCACATGATCATGTTGTGTGGAAATGATACACATTTGAGGCCTTTTAAACACTTGAACAAACCATTTTGCAAAATGTCCCTTTGGTAGAAAACTTCAAATTTTGTGATTTTAGCCAACTTTGACAAGCCATAACTTTTGATCCAAAATGAATTAGGTCATGTTCTTGTACTTTTTGAAAAGGGAATGATCCATTCTACAACTTTCATGACCAAAGTTTTTCCATTTGAAGCATTTTTGAATCCAAAAGTAAAGGTTGAAAAAGTTTCCCCAAATGGCAATTTTCAAAATAAGTCAACTTTCCCAAAAAGTCAACTTTGCAAATGACTTGAAATTCTCCAATTTTGTGAACTTCTAACATCTTATATGATCAAATAAAGATCATACATAATCAAAATGATGATGAACACCCTTTGGTTGGGTCATTGGGGGCCTCAGATGCCCTGATTTTGCACTGACTTGCCCAGAAAGTCAACTCTTGATCAGATGACTTCCCCATGGAATTTCTTCATGAAAATTGATATGCATGCTCCCTATACCATATAGAGACCAATAGAAACAAGAATGACCAAAATTTTTTGAGTTATGGCCTCTGAAACCAAAACCCTAATTTTAGGTCATCTGTGCAATCAAACCTGGCTCTGCTTCCATATCATTCTCAGTTCTTGTGATTTTTTGACATTCTTGACTTTGAGGAGATATGATATGATGCTTGAACATACATGGACCTCTTTGAAGTGATTGATGACCTTTGGAGTGGCTCAGGAAGCCCCTTGGGTTGCTCAGATCACAAACCCTAGATGCAGATGACTTTGAACCAATGCAATGAATCAAAAATGCAATATGAGATGCTATGTTTGTGTTTATGCATATGAAGAGATCACAAGCCATGGTGTGAATGGGTGAGGGCAAATTTGGGGTGTTTACAGCTGCCCCTATTCAAACATGAGTTAGCTGTGCCGGATGTAAGCGACGGCTTAACAGGCAAACAAGATAACTTGTGGTTGAATACCAAAGACAGTCCAAAATTTGCACTCATAGAATGAAGAAGAAAAGGGATATAGATTGTAAAAGAAAAATAAAGTATATAACATGTGGGCGACGGAGGACGACCGTCGAGCAGAGGACGACTGCTGGGAAAAGGCAATGACGGGGACGGCCGACATGCTGGGGATATAAAAGGTAAGTAAAGCTGTAAGATTCTCTGGGGAGTATGAACAAATGATGGGGACGACCATCAAGTTCATAAAGTAAGGTAACCAACGATGGGGACGGCCATCGGGCTAAACTGATGAAGGACGATCACCAGGAAAAGGAAAAGGGACCACGACGGGGACGACCATCGGGTGTAAAGAATAAATGAAATAATGATGAGGGACGGTCATCAAAGGTGAAGGACGATCACCTAGCAGGGGACGGCTGCTCTGTTGTGGATAAGATGAGGGACGGTCATCTTAAGGTGAAGGACGATCACCTGGCAGGGTACGGCTGCCGAAAGTATCGCGACATAGGACGAATGCCGGATAAAAAGTCGACGATGGGGACGGCCATCGGACGAGCATGATGAAGGACGATCATCAAGAGGTGAAGGACGATCACCTAGCAGGGGACGGCTGCTCTCAAGGTTTATCATGACATAGGACGAATGTCAGATAACAAGATCAACGATGGGGACGGACATCGGATAAGAATGATGAAGGACGATCATCAAAAGGTGAAGGACGATCACCTAGCAGGGGACGGCTGCTAAATATCACGACATAGGACGAATGCCGGATAAAAGATCAACGATGGGGACGACCATCGGATGAGCATGACGAAGGACGTTCATCAAGAGGTGAAGGACGATCACCTAGCATGGTATGGCTGCTCTCAGGGTTTATCATGACACAGGACGAATGTCAGATAAAAGAAATTTTGCTTTGTGGGCGATCTACTGGGGAATAGTAAACACGGACGAGTGTTTATATCCAAGAAATAAAAGGTATAAGTGTTTTGACGTTGTGTATAGATTAAAGATGCGGATAAGCATCTTTAAGACTATGATACGGACGAGTATCAGGTAGAAACAAATACTGACACGTGTTCAGAGATGATGATACGGACGAGTATCAACTAGTTAACAAGGAACACGGACAAGTGTTGATTCTGAGGGGACTCTTCTGGGGAAAAGTAGACACAGGCGAGTGTCTAAATACAAGAAGACATGAGTGTTTGACACAGTGTATGGATTAAAGACGCGGAAGAGCATCCTTAAGACTATGACACGGACGAGTATCAGGTAGAAACAAACTCTAGACGCATGTTCTGAGATGATGGTACGGACGAGTACCAACTGGTTAACAAAGAACACGGACGAGTGTCGAATCTGTGGGGATATAAATGGTGTATACAGGATACAGACAAGTATCTGTATAAGTAAAACAACTATGAGTAGTGTATATTTGAGTGTTCAACCTGCTGGAGAGAGTGACACGGACGAGTGTCAAGAGGTATATTATAAACAAGTATATGCTTTACAAAGTGTTTAGGTAAATGTGCTGGGGTGGTGACACGGACGGGTGTCAAGAAAGTTATATATAAGTATCTGTGAGTGCAAAGGGGACGCTTTGGCTTTCTGCTGGGGATGTGACACGGACGGGCGTCACAAGGAGTATGTATTGGTGTTTGTGGGTGTAAGGCAACTGCTTTAGCTTTAGCTCTCCACTGGGGAATCTGGGGAGCATTTCTGTATATTATTGATGGATTGTTGATATTCACAAGTGTTTGATTCAGAAAATGGCTTATGATTATGCAACATGTTTGATTTTTGCCGCAATGCTCCGTATTAGACGGAATGCTACACTTTGTGGGGTGAATATGATGCGAATGCTATGATTATGCAAAAGATACCGATCCGGGATTCGGGTCCCGTTGCTGTGAAGATCTCTGGTCGATCTGTTTGAAATGAGGATCCCAGCTGGGGATGAGATCATTGGTAGATCTGATGAGATGATCTTGCTTGGGGAAATGGGTCAATGATAGACCTTTTCCAGTAATGAGGGACCCAGCTGGGGTTTGTAGAAGCCTTCGTCACTCTGTTGTGATTCTTTCGTGTGCTGCTCTTCTGGATAGAGGCTGAGTCTCTGTGGGGAAGTGGTTCCCTGGCTTTTATACTCAGCTGGGGAGGAAGAATGATTGGCACCTAGGCTGGGGAGAGATAACAAGTGGCAACTCAGCTGGGGAGAAAACACTTTGGGTGCTAAGACTGAGTGTTGATTTGCCAGCTTGCTGGGATGAAACTTTCATGCCTCATGTTGTGCTTTGAATGTCTGCAATCCTGAAAAGATAGAGAAACGTACAAGTAATCCCGAGGTATCCCTTACCGGATTCCATCATAGGAGTCTAGACACCTTCGGGAGTAAGTATATTTCCTGCAAGCACATGTTTTAAGAGAAGCATATGTATTTATGCAATCAGTATCTTAAGGACATCGGACATTTTGCAAATGAAAATAAAATGTACGAGACAAAACATGACTGAAAATCTGATTTTATTGATTTATACACCCTGAATTGGCGAGATACAGTCAGAGAAACAGATCCCCTAAAATGAGGAGATTGTTACAAATTGAGAAACAAAATGTTGGAAATGTTGACGACGCTTCAAGGAGCTTCCCCTTTTGCTATGACTCGTATGACTTTTGACGTTCTTCTCGTCTTTCCTTCTAAAGAAGGTTGATTCTGATAGAAGCTTGATCCTTTCGAAGCTTACCAAGTTGTGGGTGATACAGACGAATTCAAAATGCAGTTGTTCGCTTATTCCCTTATTTTGCATGGATTGCCCTTTCGGGTTTTCAATCCATCGGGATACCCATTTTTGCCTGAGTTGTCCAATGCGGCTTTTCAACTCAGCGGGTGTACATTTTTTGGTTATTTTCCCTTATTTTTGCCCGAGTCTTTTATTCTGTTTTTGACTCGCCGGGATGCCCTATTTTTGCCTGGACTTACATTCTGTTTTTATGTCCAGCGGGTCATTTTTATGCGAAGTATTTTTTAACTGCATCCGAATTCACAGGGGACGGGAAGTCTTCACCATCCATAGTGCTGAGCATCAGTGCTCCACCGGAGAAGACTTTCTTGACTACAAATGGTCCTTCATAGTTTGGAGTCCATTTGCCCCTGTGGTCTGTATGAGGAGGGAGGATTCTCTTTAGCACAAGATCTCCCACTTGGTACTCTCGGAGCCTGACTTTCTGATCGAAGGCTTTCTTCATTCTTTTCTGATACAACTGCCCTTGACAGATTGCAGCCAATCTTTTCTCTTCAATCAGACTCAGTTGCTCGTATCGGGATCGGACCCATTCTGCTTCGCTTAGCTTAACATCCATCAGTACCCGCAGGGAGGGTAATTCAACTTCAACAGGTAGGACTGCCTCCATACCATACACAAGCTGATAAGGCGTTGCCCCAGTGGATGTTCTGATTGACGTGCGGTACCCATGCAAGGCAAATGGTAGCATTTCATGCCAGTCTTTGTAGGTGACTACCATCTTCTGCACAATCTTCTTGATATTCTTGTTAGCTGCCTCAATAGCGCCATTCATCTTTGGCCTATAAGGAGAAGAATTGTGGTGTTGGATCTTGAAGTCCCGGCATAGCTCTGCCATCATTTTGTTGTTCAAGTTGGAACCATTGTCAGTAATGATTCGCTCGGGAACTCCATACCGACAGATGATATCTCTCTTCAGAAATCTGGCTACCACTTGCCTTGTAACGTTGGCGTAGGAAGCTGCCTCGACCCACTTGGTGAAATAGTCAATGGCAACCAGGATGAATCTGTGGCCATTCGAAGCAGTCGGCTCAATCATTCCAATCATATCAATGCCTCACATAGCAAAGGGCCAGGGTGAAGACATCACATTCAGAGGATTGGGAGGCACATGCACCTTATCCGCATAAATCTGGCATTTATGGCATTTTCTGGCATAGGCACAACAGTCGGCATCCATTGTGATCCAGTAATAACCTGATCTTAGCAATTTCTTAGCCATGGCATGCCCTCCTGCATGGGTACCAAAGGATCCTTCGTGCACCTCGTGCATCAACAAGTCTGCTTCTGTTCTATCAACGCACCTGAGAAGTACCATATCAAAGTTTCTCTTGTACAGGGAACCGTCAGTGTTTAGGAAGAAACTACCAGCAAGCCTTCTTAATGTCTTCTTGTCATTGGACGATGCCCCAGGTGGGTATGTCTGATCCTCCAAGAAGCACTTAATGTCATGGAACCAAGGCTTATCATTTTTGACAACGTCTGCTGTAAATACATATGCTGGTCTGTCAAGTCTGGACACTGAAATCCGAGGCACAAAGTTGGCAGCTTGAACTTTGATCATGGATGAAATGGTAGCCAGAGCATCTGCAAACTGATTCTCGTCCCGAGGGATATACTCAAGCTTGACCGTTGTGAAGAAAGTCAATAACCTTCTTGTATAATCCCTGTAAGGTATCAGATGATCCTGGTGGGTGTACCATTTGTCGTTGGTTTGATTAACTACTAGAGCTGAATCTCCGAATACAGTCAATGTTTTGATCCTGAGGTCAATGGCTTCCTCAAGACCCATAATGCAAGCTTCGTATTCAGCTTCGTTGTTAGTGCAGTTGAAGGTGAGCTTTTCCGAGAAAGGCATGTGACTCCCTTAGGTGTAATGAGTAATGCACCAACACCACGACCATTCATATTAACAGCCCCATCAAACATCATAGTCCATTCTTCTTCCGGGTCAGGCCCTTCAGTGTGAACAGGCTCTTCATGATCTTTCGCTTTTATGAACATGATGTCTTCATTAGGGAAGTCAAATCTCATAGGCTGGTAATCATCAATAGGTTGCTCAGCAAGATAATCAGACAATACACTGCCCTTGATGGCTTTCTGAGATGTGTACTGAATGTCGTATTCTGTGAGGATCATCTGCCATCTTGCAACCCGTCCGGTAAGAGCTGGCTTCTCGAAAATGTACTTGACCGGGTCCATTTTGGATATCAATAAAGTAGTGTGGGTCAACATATACTGTCTCAGTCGGCGAGAAGCCCACGCTAAAGCACAACAAGTTTTCTCGAGCAGTGAATAACGTTGTTTACAGTCGGTAAACTTTTTGCTTAGGTAGTATATTGCATACTCTTTTCGACCAGACTCGTCATGCTGGCCCAGCACACACCCCATTAACTCTTCTAATACTGTCAAGTACATTATTAGAGGTCTTCCTTCCACTGGAGGCATAAGGATTGGAGGTTCTTGCAAGTACTCCTTGATCTTGTCAAAAGCCCTCTGGCAGTCTTCGTTCCACCTAACCGTCTGTTCTTTTCTTAACAGCTTGAACAAAGGTTCACAGGTTGCTGTAAGATGAGATATGAACCGTGAAATATAGTTCAGTCTACCTAGAAAACCCCGAACTTCTTTCTCGGTTTTCGGTGCAGGCATTTCTTGAATGGCCTTGACTTTATCGGGGTCAACTTCAATCCCTTTCTCGCTTACAATAAAACCCAGCAGCTTACCAGATCGCACCCCGAATGTGCACTTGTTGGGGTTCAATTTCAGTTGGTATTTCCTCAGACGCTTGAATAGTTTCAACAGATTTACCAAGTGGTCTTCTTCTGTGAGGGACTTGTCAATCATGTCATCCACATAACACTCGATTTCCTTATGGATCATATCGTGGAATAATGTCACCATAGCCCGTTGATATGTTGCACCTGCATTCTTCAATCCGAATGGCATCACCTTGTAACAGAACGTGCCCCAGGGTGTGATGAAGGTTGTCTTCTCCATGTCTTCAGGTGACATTTTGATCTGATTGTATCCTGAAAATCCGTCCATGAAGGAGAACACCGAGAACTGAGCCGTATTATCAACCAATACATCAATGTGAGGTAATGGGAAATCATCTTTTGGGCTGGCTCTATTCAGATCCCGGTAGTCAACACACATCCTTACCTTGCCGTCTTTCTTTGGAACAGGTACAATATTAGCAACCCACGGCGGATA
This sequence comes from Lathyrus aphaca, assembly GCA_963966055.1. Classification (NCBI taxonomy): domain Eukaryota; kingdom Viridiplantae; phylum Streptophyta; class Magnoliopsida; order Fabales; family Fabaceae; genus Lathyrus; species Lathyrus aphaca. The sequence continues at coordinate 106,020,583 of OZ014521.1, forward strand.
GCTAGTCACAGCAAGGAACCCGGTGTCCCACTGCTTTTGTACCTCTTCTTTTATCTTCATTGCCATATCCGGGCGAGTACGGCGCAGCTTCTGTTTTACTGGCGGGCAATCTTCTTTTAATGGCAATTTGTGCATGACGATATCGGTGTCCAACCCTGGCATGTCCTGGTAAGACCAAGCAAACACATCCGCATACTCCCGAAGCAGGTCAATCAGTTGTTCTTTTACTGAGTTTTGTAGGCAGGCCCCGATCTTAACCTCTTTCACGTCTTCATCTGTACCAAGATTAACTGTTTCAATCTCCTCCTGATGAGGAGTGATAACCTTCTCCTCTTGCCTCAATAACCTGGATAGATCTTCAGGAAGCTCAAAATCTTCTTCAACCCCTTCATCAGCTTGATTGATTGGATTGTCAAAGTCATACGAAGCCATAGCTGTGCTGTTGTCGGTGCAGTCGAAATGGCACTCTCTGCAAGGGTTTAGATTGTTCATTTTAGTGATTGATTTTAATCTTGTTTAGAAAAAGTGAAATGAAGTTATCATTTTGAAAACATTGCCATTTATTTTTGTACAAAAATAAAAATGGAAAAACAGTGAGCGGAAAAGAAAAAGACTCATTTGCAAAAGATGTCTGATTATCATTGATTAATCTGTTTGCACAAAATTACAGATGGCCCGATTACAAAATGAGTCTTGTCATCTTGGGCAAGATGCAAGACTTGATGCATGCTTAAAAAAACACAGGAAATAATAATTACTCTGCAGGAGTAACCCTTATAATTTCATGGGAATACCGGTTTGAGATACGGCTCCCCGGGATCCTTGGACGTATCCAGCTCTCCAGGTTGCGCTCATCTTCCGACTCATCTTCCAAGTTGTTTACAGCATCAGGGGTGAGCATCCCCCCACTAACAAAACTGGGCTTCTTAGCAGCCTCTGGTTGATCTTGTTGAGTTGGTTTGTAACCCAACCCAAATTTATCCTCTTTCTTCTCCACAGGTAGCAACTTGCCCCAGCCTTGGGCAGTCCCTTCTTCAACAACCTTCCGGGCTTGCTGATAAGATGTTATGGAAGTCCCAAGTACAACAGATGCTTCATTGATGTTTAGGGCTTCGAATCCCTGACTCATGGTTTCGTGGATCTCCCCGTCCATCTCAATGTATTTGTATGTAGCCAGGTGGCTAACAAAAATGTCCTCTTCTCCACAAATAGTAACGACTTGTCCCTCCCACTCGAATTTTAACTTCTGGTGAAGGGTTGAGGTCACGGCGCCAGCGGCGTGTATCCATGGTCTACCCAATAGACAGCTGTAGGCAGGCTGTATATCCATCACGAAGAAGGTCGTTTTGAAAATCTGTGGACCAATCGTTATAGGAAACTCAATTTCTCCCAGGACTGATCTCTTAGAACCGTCAAAGGCTCTTACTACCAAGTTGCTGGGGCGTAATGCCAATCCTTCATACTCTAGCTTCACAAGGGCTTTCTTAGGTAGGATATTGAGGGATGACCCTGTGTCCACCAATACATGAGAAAGAACTGCACCCTTACACTCCAAGGTAATATGCAAAGCCTTGTTGTGATTGCGGCCCTCCGTTATCAAATCAGTGTTGGTAAATCCTAGTCCATGACTAGCGTTAACATTTCCAACTACAGCTTCCAACTGATTGACGGTAATCTCCTCTGGCACATAAGTTGCGTGCAAGACTTTTAATAGTGCGTTCCGATGATCCTCGGAGCACATTAGCAATGATAAAATGGAGATCTTGGAAGGCGTCTGGTGGAGCTGGTCCACTATCTTGTAATCACTTTTCTTGATGATTCTCATGAATTCATCAACCTCTTGATCAAAAGGGGTCTTTAGAGCTTCTTTAGCAACTTGTTCTTCTTGCACCATGCTCTTCCCTTTTGCCTTGGCAGCAGCTTCTGCTTCAGCAATGGGTCTTGGAATTTGTGGGGCAAAAAGACGTCCGCTTTGAGTGAAGCCTCCGCCTCCTCCCACATTGTCTATTTGTGGTGAAGAAGTTGATGATTCAAGAGTGATTTTCTGCCCTTCGCAGTACAGGTCAGAGCCATAATGCCAAGGAATGGCATTACTGCTTTCATACGGAACAGGCCCAGGTACCGTGATGGTAACCGGGCTGACTGCAGCAGAGGAGGGTGTTACAATAGTATGTGGATCATAGTAGATAGTGACCGGTGATATGGCAGGAGATGCCACTGCTTGTTGTTGAAAATTGCTGTTCGGAGGAATACTTGACGGATCATAATAAATAGTGACTGCTGAGATATTTGCTGGTGTTGTAGGAGAAGATTCTGAATAGAGGGGTGCTGATGTTGTAGAAGAGATGTTTACTGATGTCTGACTTGTTGAAGTGATATCTGAAGCATTTGTTGATGAAACTGAAGAATTGTTCGGGATAATTGTTGTTGCAGTTGTAGGAGACTCTGGAACTGTTGTCGGAGAGATTGCTGGATTTGAAGGTATTGACGTTGTGATTTGAAGTAGACCATTCTGGATAAGACTGTCTATGCCGCTTCTCAAGTTGTCACATCCATTTACCGAAATGTTGCAATAACCGCACCCGAGCTCACACCCAGGGAATATCTGGCATTCAAGGAGTTGAGCTTTAATCTTTACCAGGGGTGTCCGGATCTGCCCAACACTGGTTATTAAGAAAGACGGCATATCTTCCTCAATAGCATTAATTCTGGGCCCTCCATGGTTGGGCATGGGGTTTTTGTTAACATTTGGCGGGGGTGCAAAGTTTAGAACTTTAGAATCTACCAAGTCTTGTACTTTCATCTGTAAAGCTCTGCACTTCTCTGTACTGTGGCCGGGCGCGTTAGAATGAAAAGCGCATCTGGCGTTGGCGTCGTAATTTCTTGGCAAACTGGAAGGATCTGGTGGTGCCAACGTCCTTAACTCAACCAGGTTGAGCTTCAGGAGCTGTGGCAGTAAAGCGGCATAAGGCATAGGGATCGGATCGATCACCCTATTGGCCTGAGATGGTCTCTGTTGAAGTGGTCTTTGTTGACTGTTGTTGTTGTTGTTGTTGTTGTTGTAGTTTCTCTGAGGGGGATACTGAGTTTATTGTTGGTAATGGGTTTGTTGTTGTGGTTGATATGCTGGTTGCTGAGGAAGTGGAGAGGGAATGGTGACTGCTGCCACTGACCTATGAACATATTGTGGTCTGCCCCTGCTGGCCTGAATAGCATTGGTCTCACCGGTTCTTCTTGGACCTACAAAAGGTTTTCTGGGGTTGCTGGACGGGCTCGCACCATTGTCAGAAATCTTGCCTATCTTTAATAGGCTCTCAATTCTTTCCCCGGCTATGACTACGTCAGCGAAGCTAGTGGAAGAAAAGGCAGCTAGCCTGTCAATGTATGTCCCCTGGAGGGTGTTCATAAACATGTCGGCCATTTCCCTTTCCGACATGGGTGGTTGGACAGCAGCAGCAAGCTGTCTCCACCTTTGGGCGTACTCCCGGAAACTTTCCCTGGATGATTGAGACATTCCCATCAGGAGGGTCCTGTTGGGAGCCATATCCAAGTTGTACTGGTATTGTCTGATAAAGGCCTCAGCCAGGTCCTTCCAGCATCTAATGGTTGCTCTAGTCAAGTGAGAGTACCATTCCCTTGAAGCTCCTGTTAAGCTATCTTCAAAATAAAACATCCATAGCTTTTCATCCATGGTATATGCCTTCAGCCTCCCCAGAAAGGATTGTAAATGGGTTCGGGGACAGGAAGTTCCGTTGTACTTCTCAAAGCACGGAGGTTTAAACTTGTGGGGAATCCTCACCCCGTCCACTAGACCCATGTCCATAACATCAAAGCCCAAGGAATTCTGAGACTCCAGGGATCTCAATTTTTCAGCAATTTCATCTAGCCTCCTGTCATAGGCTTCATCCCCAGCTCCCATCACTGTGAACTGATCTTCCTGGGGGTCTTCTTGTAGTACTTTGCCTGCAGTGGCATTCCCTTGCACATTAGCAGGGATGTTGATCTCTGGGTGAAGGTGAGGCCCATACACAGGAAGATTAACATGAGGTTGGACCCTCTCATTGTTGCTCGTTCCCCCAGTCCCTAGATGGGGTTCCTCCTGGGTCTGCCTTTCTACCAGTGCCCTTAATCTCTCTTGGCTCTGTGCCAATCCATTCACCACCTCCATAAACTGGGTCATCTGATTTCTCATTTCCAGTCTCTCATTGGCCATTTGAGTCCTAACCTCTGTAAGGTCCTGCTGTACTTGGTCCATTTGTATACCCGGAAGGTTGTTGCGGGTGGGATATCTGTGTGGACGGTTGAGTGGGAACACCCGTCGTCGAGCAATAGTTCCTGAACCACAACAGAGTTAGTAACAAAAACAAAACAAAACCTACAAAACAAAACAAAGGGCTAGCATGCAATGCAATATGCTTATTTGTTTCCAAGGTATCCGGCTTGGCACTTGGTTTTGACCTTTCCAGACCCCGAGGAAGATGTTGTTTTGATGTTGCTTAGGAGAGAGAGATCCAAATGAAACAAACTAATGAATATATTACAAAAAAAAGTGAATGATACATAGTTTGTTTTTCACAATACATGCCCTTTGAGGGGTCAAAATACAACATAAGAAAAAGAAAAGTACATGAAAATGAAAGCAACAACAAGCAAAAGTCAGACACCAAGACCAAACTCATCCTCCTTAACTTCTTTTAGAAGTGCTTCAGTCACAGGGTCAGCTGGATGCTCTGTGAGATTCCTGATGAGAAGATTCCTGGTGGCAATAGCTGCAGTTAGCTTCTTGTGTCTGCTCTGGTCCTTTGACCTCTTCACACCAGCCCTAATCTTCAACTCTGAGATCTCCCTCTGGGCTGCTTGCAGGGCTTCCTGTTGCTCCTTTGCATTAACCTCCAACTGCTTAATTTTGTCCTGGGTTCTCTTATCCTCCTGAGTGCGAGCTTCAGTGATCCTGACCCACCTGGCTTGGCTCTCCTTCAGATAAAGATCAGTCCTAGCTCTCTGGAACTGGGCCTCTTTGCAGGCATTCTTCAAAATCTGTTCTCCAGCCCTTGACTTCTTGATGTAGTCCTCTGACTTTTCAATCTGGGCTAGATGCTCCACCTTAAGCTTTTCTAACCTTTCAATGTCCAGACGACCATCACTCCTCTCCCAGAGGGTTCTCTTCAAGGCTTCAGACAAATTCTCATTTCTCTCTTTGAGCTTTTCAAACTCCTCCAGACTGACAGTGGCTGAAGGTGGTGCTGTGGAGGGCCCAAGCACATCTTCAATGGTGAAGGGCATCCCAGAAATTTGTGCCCTGGCATGAGACCACTCAAAATACTGAGCTGAGGCCACATTGTTGCATCTTCCAAGAATGGCCATCCCTTTAGTCTGGACATTGTCCCAAGCCCAGGATGCTTGCCTGACAATAGCCAGATTAGGTTTGATCTCACAATAAAGGGTATCAGCTAGATCTTGTGTTCTAGGAGGGTGGACCAATGCATAGCCCAGTTGTCTTTTGAATAGCAGAGGGTTGTAGTTGATGCAACCCTTCACTCCTATCAGAGGTACATTGGGAAATTGCCCACAACTAGTAATGATGTCCCTGCCCTTGGTGCTCTGGGTGCACCACCTGATGTCATCTGAGGTTAGAGCAACAAGCCTCCTTGCCCAATTCTTTTGTTGATGAGGGTTCAAGAATGCATCAGTCTTGGGCAGGTGTTTGAGTAACCAGGTATGGAACAAAGGAGCACAGCACCTCACTAATCTTCCTCTTTGCTTTTCATTCCTTTGGTGAACAGAGTAGTAGAAATCCCCCAGTAAAGTAGGCACTGGGTTCCTCAGAATGAAAAGGTGGATTGCATTCTTGCTAATAAACTTAGGCTCATCTGCAAATAATATAACCCCATATATGCTAAGGGCTAATAATGCACAGACTGCCTTCCATTCTCCCAAGGAGGCCTTCAGAATAGCCTGAGAAATCAAGAAATCCAAGTGTAGACCAGAGATTCCAGCCTTGGCTGTCATGTTCTGCTCAATCAGAATTGGTTCCAGATACAATGCCTTTGCCACCTCTTCATTACTAGGAAAAGCCATCTCAGGGTTGAAGGGGACTCCGCCCCTGATAGGTACACCAATCAGTGATGAATACTCTTCCAATAAGGGTCCCAATTGAAAATTCTGGAAGGTGAAGCACCTCAGAGGGGGATCATAGAACTGCAGGCAAGTATGAATCAGGCTCCTCTGGGAAGGGTCCAAATCCATAACCACATCAAGGATGCCTCCATAATGTTCTCTGAATAGTGGTTTATAGTCTGGAGTAATCAGGGCCTGGACCTTCCTGATGCCAGCTAGCTCAGGCTCAAAGAAATGATAGGAGATATTGCTCTTCTTAGGTGCCATATTGCTGAAGAACAGATGCTGATGATGATGACTGATACTAGAAGATGGGCCACTGACAGGCTGAGACTGGTGATGCAGGTGGCTGAAGTAGGTAGCTGATGAGGAATAGCTGAAGCAGATACTGGTGAAGATAGGCCTATGCAGATGAAGGGGTCAAAACCAAGCCAAATGTAATGTGGATACCCTGAAAAGCAAATAAGCAAATGTCAAATGGTGCAATGATGATGTATGCAAATGATATGCAAGGGTTTGTGATTAAGCTGGATCTGATTAACTGCCTTGATATAGGTCCATGTATGTTCAAGAAATCCAGATGGAGGTTCATAAGTCCAGTAACCAAGGTGGGGGACTCAAATAAAGAGTCACATGTCCTGGGTTAAAAATCACAAGAACTGTTCCAAAATGGAGTACTCTTAATCAAAACAAAGTAACAGGGTATGCTGAGGTCAAGGGTACCTGCAAACCTGTAAACAGCCCAACCCCCTCACAGGTGGTATTCTAAAACAAGGATCCTCAGACTTGGATCAGTTGTGGGAAGTGTAAACACTTGTAACCCGGAGGTACAATGTTTACAATAACCATAAAAGATCCTTCTCTAATTCACCTCAGTTTCCGAAGGTCAATACTAAAGGTCATCCAGACTTAGCAGGCTTCCCAGATAGCCCTAGCACTACAGGAAATCTGTAGCACAGAGTTCTCAAGAAGAAACCCATATCTGAACCGTGTTTCATATTCCCGCACCAGACCGAAATGGAATGGGAAAGAACATGAACCACTCTAGCCTAGGTGTCACTCAGGTCCCAGGTATAGGACCTTAACTCTCAATAGAAACCCCACCCACCAAAGCAACAAAACCAGATCCAGCCAGAATAGTATGACAGTATGATATATGTAAAGCCATAAAGAAAGCAGTAAAACAACTGTACATAAAGCAAAAATAAATACAAATATACAAACACAATCAGCACATAACACCCCAGTAAACACAAATCAAACAAGCGCTAGGAGGAACCCACAAAAAGAACCAGAAGCCCTGGTTACAGTATAAAGGGTCCCCAGCAGAGTCGCCAAGCTGTCGCTCCCACCAAATGACACCCAGATCAGAAGGGGTACAGACGCGAACGGTCGGCGAAAGAGAGGGATGAATGAATAGAGTCGCCAGCTAGGCATTTTTTATCCCTAAGGAAAGGTAATGCTGCATAAACCTAGAAAAGAATGGATAAGACGGTCGCGAACCAGAGAAACTGAGAAAGGGGGTTGGTTACAACCTGGGAAGGTATTAGCACCCAGATTGTCCGCCGTACTCGACGGGATCCACGCTTGAAAGATTTGTGTTTTAAAGGGGTAGTGTCAGTGCAAGAACAGGAGTGAAATGCTCAAGGCTGTGAGGCTCAAGGAATAATGCTGGAAGAGGGGGGGATAGACAGAGAGTTTTGTTCGATAACTGTTAAGTTATGCCTACGTATCCTCTCGTGCAATGAGGAAGTCAGAACACCGTAGTTCGACCCAAAGAGATTGAAGAGATAAATTGACTTGTGAACTGCTTACTTGTCTATGCTCAAGTGTATGACCTGTCTGGCTCAGGTGCAAACTGTCTTGCATTTGACGGAAGAAGAAAGTTCTCGTTTATGAGTGAATGAGATGAGAAAAGAATCCCGTAGAAGACGATTATTGTTTGTTTTTGTGTTTTCAGTATTTTATTGCTTTTTGGATTTTGTCATAAGTTAATGAGCTTAAGCCTAAACCAATGGGTTTAGTAAACTCATCACATCTTCCCTCTGATTGGGGGTAATGAGAATGCCTTAAGTGTGAAGTCAATTTCTCACACTTAATTACCATGGTGTAGGATTAAGATCATTAACCTACTTGTGATTATTTAGATGTTTTTGTGGTTTCTGTTTAGTGTTGAGTAATGAGATTAAGCCATAATCAGGGATTAAACAGACTCATTACACAATCCTAATAGAAGGATAATAGATGAGAATGTTTAAGCTGAGGAAAGCTCCTCAACTTAATCCATGATTAGGGATTAAACCCATGACAAAACAAAGCCTTTATTAAGTGGATTTTAGTTAATGATAAGATGATGAAGTGATTTTTAGGGTTTGTAAGACAACTTGAGGGGGACTTGTCCATTAACACTAGGGTTAGTCCTTCTTAACCAATTAAGGAAGAATTAGAACCCTAATGCAAGGCCCAAGTTACAAGCTTGATGTCTCGATGGTTATTAGATGGATTGATTAAAGGATTTAAACACATTAAGGGTTTAACACTTAGGATTAAAGTTATACACTTCATCCTAATAGAAGGATGCAGGCATAAGCTTAATCACAAAGCCTTAAAACCTTTAGGGTTTAGTCCCTGATTATGAGATGAGAAGAGAAGACTCAATGAGACACAAAGGTAAAAGCTAAATGGGGGACTAATCAAACCCTAATTATTATCATGCTTAGTTGTTCCTAAGGTTTGTGAGGTTTACAAGAGACATCTTCAGAGAAACCACCAGGAAGCAGATGAAAGGAACAAAGAGAAGCAAAACAACTTGCTTCACTTAAGAAGTCAAGTTGCTTGAGGAAAGAAAGTAAGATGAAGAAGAATGAGCAAGCTCAATCTCAAACACAAGTCAAAATGCAGCAATGATGCATAGGAAGGATGAAAAGAAATTGTGAGAAGTGAAGGCAAATTCACTTCTCAAAGTTGCTTACCACCTGAAAAGTTAGTGAAAGGAATGCAATGCAATGCAAAATGAGATGAAATGGGATGATGCAAACCAAAACCAGAAGCATGAGTATGATGCTAATGATGCTATGAGATGATGTAAACATGAAACAAAGCATGAGGATGATCATACAAACATGTGGATGCAAGAGAAGCATGCTTAGACACATGAACATACATGAAAAGTTATGGAATGCAAATGACATACAACATGGCAAATGGAAGAAGCAATGATCAAACATGATTCTAAGATGTCCTAAGATGTATTATGAATCAAATGGATGCACAAAATGTCATGGCAAGTCATGGTATGCAAGCAAATGGGAGATGGATGTAAATGAAAGCCCAAATTAGGGTTTATGATCAATGCACAAAACCAAAACCAAAACCAGAAGCAAACATCATGATAAAAAATTGAAAATGCATTCAAAGGAACCTTAAACCTATACAAACTCACTGCCCAAAGGAGGGGTTCTAACTCTTAACCTAATGAGGGTTATGAATTTCTTAAGATTGCTAGGGTTTTAAGGTACCTTGTCAAGAAAAATGCCAAACAAATTGAAAATGCAAGATCAAATCATGCCAATTTAATCCTAAAAACTACATGATATGCAAGACACAATGCAAAAAGAATCAAAGTCCAACTCTCAATGGTTAGGCAGAAATGAATTTTGGAAGTTTGGGACAAAATATTGCCTTGAAATAGAATTAATTCCATGAAAAATTGTCAAAAGATATCAAGATCAAAAAAGAAATTTGGTTTGAGGGTTGGACAATGTTTCTAAATGTTTTTAAAGGTTTCATGAATTTTTTAGTGATTTTTAAATACCTAAAAGTAGTTTTAATTAATTAATTCTCATTAATCAATTAAAAATAAACTTTTAAAAGAATTAAAAATATTTTTTAATGCAAAAAATAAAAATAAAAATGTTTTTGGTTTCTGAAAATTAATAAAAGCTTGTATAAAAATTTTCAGAATTTTTAAATGATTTTTGCTATTTTAAATAAATTATAGAAAACAAATGAAATAAAAAAGAAAATAAAATGAAATAAAATGAGAAGTCAACCAGATCAATGGCCAGCATTCAAATGACACGCGCGGGAGTTGACTGGCGCCAGATCCAAAGGCTGGAATTCAAATTGGCCAGATTAATTTATAAAACCTAATTAAATGGATAATGACGTGGATTAGGGTTAAGTGAATGGATCTGGGCCATTGAGCACGCGCGGGAGTTGACTAAGTCAGCCTATCCTACGCACCAAATTCAAACTGCAATTAATTACAGGGATTAGCCCTAATTACTTTCAGGTGGCCGGAGAAGACTTCTGGTCGTCTTCTCCGGCAAGACCCTCACCTGAAAGTTGCTAAAATTCCCAAAACTTCATGAAAATGAAAACTAAAAGCCCAGAAATCATCCCCATTCGAAACTAAACCAAAACCCCCAAACAAAAATCATTTTTCATTCATCAATCAGCCAAATCGAAGCAAAACAGTTCTAGGGCAAAAAAGTTTCAGAGCATCCATACATCCTGGTTTCTCAACCATTTTAAAAAATAATCATATCCCCATGATCAGGGAAGTGCATAGAAGCATTTAAGAACTTAAAATGGAGTTTCTGGAAAAAAAGTTTGAGATGGCTACCTGAACTGAAGCTTTGGTTTCTGGTACTTTCTGGCTGGTTTCTTGCTTGCAATCAACTCCACTGGACCCCCTGAGAAGCTTTCAGTTCTTGTTTGAAGTTTATAATGGATGGTTTGAGAGATGGCAGAAGTTCTGTTCAAGGTGGGATGGAAATCGTGTTTCTGATTCAGGGAGTTTTAGGCTTTGGTGAGGGGTGGTTTGTGACCAGGGAAGTGTGTTGAGTTGATTTGTGAAGTTGGTTTGTATGTTTTAAGCTTGTGCTGAGTGTTTCGAAGAGTTTTGCAAATGGGGTGGAAAATGAGAATGCTGAGTTCTGGCTACTTTTAGGCTTGTGTTGTATGTGTTTTGGCTTGCTTTTTGTTTGCATAAACTAATGGGATTGGTCAGATGAGTTGATGTGTGCTTTAGTGATTGGTATGGCTCAAGTTGCCAAAATGTCAAAGTTGTGTAAGAGAGGCATGGGCTACTTGCTAGCCAAGGAAAGATGGGGTGTCCTGCGCAGCAAGATGTGTGGAGAACCCTTGGATTGTTTGTGAAGTCAGCCAGCAAGTGGATTCACACTTGAGTGAGTTTTTGCAACTTGCCTCACTTTTGCTTCTTATGAGATTTCTTGCTCCATAGGCCATAAAAATGAGTGATCCCTTGGCCCATTCTGAAATTTAGAGGTCACATGATCATGTTGTGTGGAAATGATACACATTTGAGGCCTTTTAAACACTTGAACAAACCATTTTGCAAAATGTCCCTTTGGTAGAAAACTTCAAATTTTGTGATTTTAGCCAACTTTGACAAGCCATAACTTTTGATCCAAAATGAATTAGGTCATGTTCTTGTACTTTTTGAAAAGGGAATGATCCATTCTACAACTTTCATGACCAAAGTTTTTCCATTTGAAGCATTTTTGAATCCAAAAGTAAAGGTTGAAAAAGTTTCCCAAAATGGCAATTTTCAAAATAAGTCAACTTTCCCAAAAAGTCAACTTTGCAAATGACTTGAGATTCTCCAATTTTGTGAACTTCTAACATCTTCTATGATAAAATAAAGATCATACATAATCAAAATGATGATGAACACCCTTTGGTTGGGTCATTGGGGGCCTCAGATGCCCTGATTTTGCACTGACTTGCCCAAAAAGTCAACTCTTGATCAGATGACTTCCCCATGGAATTTCTTCATGAAAATTGATATGCATGCTCCCTATACCATATAGAGACCAATAGAAACAAGAATGACCAAAAGATTTGGAGTTATGGCCTCTGAAACCAAAACCCTAATTTTAGGTCATCTGTGCAATCAAACCTGGCTCTGCTTCCATATCATTCTCAGTTCTTGTGATTTTTTAACATTCTTGACTTTGAGGAGATATGATATGATGCTTGAACATACATGGACCTCTTTGAAGTGATTGATGACCTTTGGAGTGGCTCAGGAAGCCCATTGGGTTGCTCAGATCACAAACCCTAGATGCAGATGACTTTGAACCAATGCAATGAATCAAAAATGCAATATGAGATGCTATGTTTGTGTTTATGCATATGAAGAGATCACAAGCCATGGTGTGAATGGGTGAGGGCAAATTTGGGGTGTTTACACCCAAATCTGTCCTCTTTCTTCTCCACGGGCAGCAACTTGCCCCAGCCTTGGGCGGTCCCCTCTTCAACAACCTTCCTGGCTTGTTGATAAGATGTCATGGAAGTTCCAAGTACAGCAGATGCTTCATTAATGTTCAGGGCCTCAAATCCCTGGCTCATGGTTTCATGGATCTCCCCATCCATCTCAATGTATTTGTATGTAGCCAGATGGCTAACAAAAATATCTTCTTCACCACAGATAGTGATGATCTGGCCCTCCCACTCGAATTTCAACTTCTGGTGAAGGGTAGACGTAACTGCGCCAGCGGCATGAATCCAAGGTCTACCCAACAAATAGCTGTAGGCCGGCTGAATGTCCATCACATAGAAGTTAATTTTAAAAGTCTGCGGGCCAATCATCACTGGCAGATCAATCTCTCCTAGCACTGATCTCTTAGAGCCGTCAAATGCTCTCACTACCAAATTACTTGGACGTAACTCCAAGCCATCATACTCTAGCTTCACCAAGGCTTTCTTTGGTAAGACATTGAGTGAAGACCCCGTGTCTACCAGTACATGTGATAGAACAACACCCTTGCATTCTAGGGTGATGTGTAAAGCCTTGTTGTGATTACATCCCTCAGTTGTTAGATCAGCATTGGTAAAACCCAATCCATGGCTGGTATTGACATTTGCTACCACGGTCTCCAGCTGATTAACGGTGATCTCCTCTGGCACATATGCTGCGTGCAAGACTTTTAGTAATGCATTCCGGTGAGCTTCGGAACACATCAGCAGGGATAAAATGGAGATTTTTGAGGGAGTTTGGTGAAGCTGATCCACCACCTTGTAATCACTCCTCTTGATAATTATCATAAACTCATCTACATCTTGTTCAAAAGATGTCTTTTGTGTTTCCTTGAGAATGGGTTCTTCAACTATTACACTCTTTCCCTTTGCTTTGGCGGCAGCTTCTGCTTCAGCATTAGGTGTTTGTGATTGCGAGGCAAAAAGGCGTCCGCTTCTGGTGAAGCCTCCGCCTCCCCCGACATTATCAATCTGTGGAGAAGATGTTGAAGAGTCAAGAGTGATTTTCTCCCCATTGCAGTAAAGGTCAGAGCCATAATGCCAAGGGATGGCATTATTGCTTTCATATGGAACGGGCCCAGGTACCGTGATGGTAACCGGGCTGACTGCAACAGAGGAGGGTGTTGAAATAATGTGAGGATCGTAGTAGATGGTAACCGGTGTCCTGGCAAGAGATGCCACTGTTTGCTGTTGAAAATTGTTGTTCGGAGGAATACTTGACGGATCATAATAAATAGTGACTGCTGAGATGTTTGTTGGTGTTGTAGAATAAGGTTCTGAATAGAGGGGTGCTGATGTTGTAGAAGGAATGTTTGTTGATATCTGGTTTGTTGAAGTGATATTTGAAGCATTTGTTGATGAAACTGAAGAATTGTTTGGAATAATTGTTGTTGCAGTTGTAGGAGACTCAGGAACTGTTGTCAGTGAGATTGCTGGATTTGAAGGTGTTGATGTTGTGATTTGAAGTAAGCCACTCTGGATAAGACCATCTATGCCGCTTCTCAAGTTATCACACCCATTTACCGAAATGTTGCAATAACCACACCCGAGCTCACACCCGGGGAATATCTGGCATTCCAGGAGTTGAGCTTTAATCTCTACCAGGGGTGTCCGAATCTGCCCAACATGAGTTATTAAGAAAGACGACTTATCTTCCTCAATAGCATTAATTCTTGGTCCTCCGTGGTGAGGCATGGGGTTCTTGTTGACATTTGGAGGGGGTGCAAAGTTTAGAGCCTTAGAGTCTACCAAGTCTTGTACCTTCATTTGTAGGGCTCTGCATTTCTCTGTACTGTGGCCAGGTGCATTGGAGTGAAAGGCACATCTGGCGTTGGCGTCATAATTTCTTGGCAGACTGGAAGGATCTGGTGGTGCCAACGTCCTTAACTCAACCAAGTTGAGCTTCAGGAGCTGTGGCAGTAAAGCGGCATAAGGCATAGGGATTGGATCAATCACCCTATTGGCCTGAGATGGTCTCTGCTGAAAAGGTCTTTGTTGATTGTTGCTGTTGTTGTTGTTGTAGTTTCTCTGAGGTGGATATTGAACTTGTTGCTGATAGTGGGGTTGTTGCTGTGGTTGATATGCTGGTTGCTGAGGAATTGGAGCGGGAATAGTGACTACTGCCACTGACCTATGAACATATTGTGGTCTGCCCCTGCTGGCCTGAATAGCATTAGTCTCACCGGTTCTTCTTGGGCCCAAAAAAGGCTTTCTGGGGTTGCTGGACGAGCTCGCACCATTGTCAGAAATTTTGCCCATCTTTAACAGGCTTTCAATCCTTTCTCCAGCTATGACTATGTCAGCGAAGCTGGTGGAAGAAAAGGCAGCTAGCCTGTCAATATATGTCCCTTGAAGGGTGTTCATAAACATGTCGGCCATTTCCCTTTCCGACATGGGTGGCTGGACAGCAGCAGCAAGCTGTCTCCACCTTTGGGCGTACTCCCGGAAGCTTTCCCTGGATGATTGAGACATTCCCATCAGGAGGGTCCTATTAGGAGCCATATCCAAGTTGTACTGGTATTGTCTGATAAAGGCCTCAGCTAGGTCTTTCCAGCATCTGATGGTTGCTCTGGTCAAATGAGAGTACCATTCCCTTGAAGCTCCAGTTAAACTATCTTCAAAATAAAACATCCATAGTTTTTCATCCATGGTGTATGCCTTCAGCCTCCCCAGAAAGGATTGCAAGTGGGTTCGTGGACAGGAAGTTCCGTTGTACTTCTCGAAGCACGGAGGTTTAAACTTGTGGGGAATTCTTACCCCGTCCACTAGACCCATGTCCATAACATCAAAGCCCAGGGAATTCTGAGACTCCAGGGATCTCAATTTCTCAGCAATTTCATCTAGCCTTCTGTCATAGGCTTCATCCCCAGCTCCCATCACAGTGAATTGATCCTCCTGGGGGTCTTCTTGTAATACTCTGCCCGCAGTGGCATTCCCTTGCACATTAGCAGGGATGTTGATCTCTGGATGAAGGTGGGGCCCATACACAGGTGGGTTAACATGAGGCTGAACCCTCTCATTGTTGCTTGTTCCCCCAGTCCCTAGATGGGGTTCCTCCTGGGTCTGCCTTTCTACCAATGCCCTTAATCTTTCTTGGCTCTGTGCCAATCCATTCATCACCTCCATAAACTGGGTCATCTGATTTCTCATCTCCAGTCTCTCATTGGCCATTTGAGTCCTGACCTCTGTAAGGTCCTGCTGTACTTGGTCCATTTGTATACCCGGAAGGTTGTTGCGGGTGGGATATCTGTGTGGACGGTTGAGTGGGAACACCCGACGTCGAGCAATAGTTCCTGAATCACAACAGAGTTAGTAACAAACAAAACAAAAACCTACAAAACAAAACAAAAGTTAGTATGCAATGCAGTATGCTTATTTGTTTCCAAGGTATCCGGCTTGGCATTTGGTTTTGACCTTCCCAGACCCCTGAGGAAGATGCTTTGATGTTGCTTGGGAGAAAAGAGATCAAAATGAAACAAACTAATGAATATATTACAAAAGATGAATCATACATAGTTGTTTTTACAATACATGCCCCTGAGGGGTCAAAATACAACATAAAAGAAAAAAAAGTACATGGAATGAAAGCAACAACAAGCAAAAGTCAGACACCAAGACCAAATTCATCCTCCCTAACTTCTTTCAGAAGTGCTTCAGTCACGGGATCAGCTGGATGCTCTGTGAGGTTCCTGATGAGAAGATTCCTGGTGGCAATTGCAGTGGTTAGCTTCTTGTGTCTGCCCTGGTCCTTTGACCTCTTCACACCAGCCCTAAGCTTCAATTCAGAGATTTCCTTCTGGGCTGCTAGCAGGGCTTCCTGTTGCTCTTTTGCACTAGCCTCCAACTGCTCAATCCTGTCCTGAGTTCTCTTATCTTCCTGAGTGCGAGCTTCAGTGATCCTGACCCACCTAGCTTGGCTTTCTTTCAGATAGAGATCAGTCCTAGCCTTTTGGAACTGGGCCTCTTTACAGGCATTCTTCAGAATCTACTCTCCTGCCTCTGACTTCTTGATGTAGTCCTCTGTCTTTTCAATCCTGGCTAGATGCTCCACCTTAAGCTTTTCTAACCTTTCTATGTCCAGACGACCATCACTCCTCTCCTAGAGGGTTCTCTTCAGGGCTTCAGACAAATTCTCATTCCTCTCTTTCAGTTTCTCAAACTCTTCCAGGCTGACAGTGGCTGGAGGTGGTGATGTGGATGGCCCAGGTGCATCCTCAATGGTGAAGGGCATCCCAGAAATTTGAGCCCTGGCATGAGACCACTCATAATACTGAGCTGAGGCCACATTGTTGCATCTCCCAAGAATGGCCATCCCTTTGGTCTGGACATTGTCCCAAGCCCAAGATGCTTGCCTGACAATAGCCAGATTAGGCTTGATCTCACAATAAAGGGTCTCAGCTAGATCTTGCACTCTAGGAGGGTGGACCAATGCATAGCCCAGTTGTCTTTTGAATAGCAGAGGGTTGTAGTTGATGCAACCCTTCACTCCTATCAGAGGTACATTGGGCAACTGCCCACAACTAGTAATGATGTCCCTGCCCTTGGTGCTCTGGGTGCACCACCTGATGTCATCTGAGGTCAAAGCAACAAGTCTCCTAGCCCAATTCCTCTGTTGGTGAGGATTCAAGAATGCATCAGTCTTGGGCAGGTGTTTGAGCAGCCAGGTATGGAACAGGGGAGCACAGCATCTCACCAACCTTCCTCTTTGCTTTTCATTCCTTTGGTGAACAGAGTAGTAGAAATCTCCCAGTAAGGTGGGCACTGGGTTCCTCATAATGAAAAGGTGAATGGCATTCTTGCTAATGAACCTAGGCTCATCTGCAAATAATATAACCCCATATATGCTGAGGGCTAATAATGCACAGACTGCCTTCCATTCCCCCAAGGAGGCCTTCAGGATAGCCTGAGAAGTCAAGAAATCCAAGTGCAGGCCAGAGACTCCAGCCTTTGCTTTCATGTTCTGCTCAATCAGAATGGGTTCCAGATACAGTGCCTTTGCCACCTCTTCATTACTGGGAAAAGCCATCTCAGGGTTGAAGGGGACTCCACCCCTGATAGGTACACCAATCAGTGATGAATACTCTTCCAACAAGGGTCCCAACTGAAAATTCTGGAAGGTGAAGCACCTCAGAGGGGGATCATAGAACTGTAGGCAAGTATGAATCAAGCTCCTCTGGGAAGGGTCCAAATCCATAACCACATCAAGGATGCCTCCATAATGTTCTCTGAATAGTGGTATATGGTCTGGAGTAATAAGGGCCTGGATCTTCCTGATGCCAGTCAGCTCAGGTTCAAAGAAATGATATGAGATGTTGCTCTTCTTGGGTGCCATGTCTGCTGATGAAGAGCTGAGACAGATACTGATGAAGATGGGTCTATGCAGATGAAGGGGTCAAAACCAAGCCAAATATGATGTGGATACCCTGAAAAACAAATAAGCAAATGTTAAATGATGCAATGATGATGTATGAAAATGATATGCAAGGGTTTGAGATCAAGCTGGATCTGATTACTGCCTTGGTATAAGTCCATGTATGTCTAAGAAGTCCAGATGGAGGTTCATAAGTCCAGTAACCAAGGTGGGGGACTCAAATAAAGAGTCACATATCCAGGGTTCAAATCACAAGAACTGTCCCAAAATGGAGTACTCTTATTCAAAACAAAGTAACAGGGTATGCTGAGGTCAAAGGTACCTGCAAACCTGTAAACAGCCTAACCCCCTCACAGGTGATGTTCTAAAACAAGGATCCTCAGACTTGGATCAGTTATGAGAAGTGTAAACACTTCTAACCCGGAGGCACAGTGTTTACAATAACCATAAAAGATCCTCCTCTAATTCACCTCAGTTTCTGAAGGTCATAATAAAGGTCATCCAGACTTAGCAGGCTTCCCAGATGGCCCTAGCACTACAGGAAATCTGTAGCACCGAGTTCTCAAGAAGAAACCCATATCTGAACCGTGTTTCATATTCCCGCACCAGACCGAAATTGAATGGGAAATAATATGAACCACTCTAGCCTAGGTGTCACTCAGGTCCCAGGTATAGGACCTTAAACTCTCAATAGAACCCCACCCACCAAGACAGAAAACAGATCCAGCCAGATAACAGTATGACATTATGATGATATAAAGCTGTAAAGAAAGCAAATAAACAACTGTACATAAAGCAGTAAATAAAGAAAATATACAAACACAAATAGCACATAACACCCCCAGTAAACACAAATCAAACAAGCGCTAGGAGGAACCCACAAAAAGAACCAGAAGCCCTGGTTACAGTATAAGGTTCCCCAGCAGAGTCGCCAAGCTGTCGCTCCCGAAAAATGAGACTTCACCCAAATGAGGTACAGACGCGAACGGTCGGCGAAAGGAGATATGAGAACACACAGGAGTGAACTCATGAGGAAAGAAAGAGTCTCCAGCTAGGCATTTTTATCCCGAAGGAAAGGTAATGCTGCATAAACCTAGAAAGATATGGATAAGACGGTTGCGAACCAGAGAGACTGAGAAAGGGGGTTGGTTACAACCTGGGAAGGTATTAGCACCCAGATTGTCCGTCGTACTCGACGGGATCCACGCTTAAAAGATTTGTGTTTTAAAGGGGTAGTGTCAGTGCAATTTGTGTATAAAGAGCTGGAAAAGGATGTACAGGTGTCAGTGTAAAAGAAGTGTAAAGTGTGATATGTATAGTGTCAGTGTGAGAATAAGAGTATAATGCCCAAGATGATGAGGCTTAAAGAATAATGCTGGAAGGAGGGGGAATATACAGAGACTTTTGTTCGATAACAGTTAAGTTATGCCTACGTATCCTCTCGTGCAATGAGGAAGTCAGAACACCGTAGTTCGACCCAAAGAGACTGAAAGGTAAATTGACTTGTGAACTGTTTACTTACCTATGCTCAAGTGTATGACCTGTCTGGCTCAGGTGCAAACTGTCTTGCATTAGACGGAGGAAGCAAGTTCTCGGTTATGAGTGAATGAGATGAGAAAAGAATCCCGAAGGAGACGATTATTGTTTGTTTTTTGAGTGTTTTCAGTCTTTTGTTGCTTTTGGATTTGTCATAAGTTAATGAGCATAAGTCTAAATCAATGGATTAGTAAACTCATCACATCTCCCCTCTGATTTGGGGTAATGAGAATACCTTAAGTATGAAGTCAGCTTCTCACACTTAGTCACCATGACGTAGGATTAAGATCATTAACCTACTTGTGATTATTAGATGTTTTTTTTGGGATTTTTGTTTAGTGTTAAGGAATGAGATTAAGCCATAATCAGGGATTAAACAGACTCATTACACCATCCTAATAGAAGGATAATAGATGAGGGTGTTTAAGCTGAGGAAAGCTCCTCAACTTAATCCATGATTAGGGATTAACTTCATGACAAAACAAAACCTTTATTAAATGGATTTTAATTAATGATAAGATGATGAAGTGAATTTTAGGGTTTGTAAGACAACTTGAGGAGGACTTGTCCATTAACACTAGGGTTAGTCCTTCTTAACCAATTAAGGAAGAATTAGAACCCTAATGCAAGGCCCAAGTTACAAGCTTGATGTCTTTGATGATTATTAGATGGATTGATTAAAGGATTTAAACACATTAAGGGTTTAACACTTAGGATTAAAGTTATACACTCCATCCTAATAGAAGGATGCAGGCATAAGCTTAATCACAAAGCTTTAAAGCCTTTAGGGTTTAGTCCTTGATTATGAGATGAGAAGAGAAGACTCAATGAGACACAAAGGTAAAATCTAAATGGGGGACTAATCAAAACCCTAATCATTGTCATGCTTGATTGTTCCTAAGGTTTGTGAGGTTTACAAGAAAGATCTTCAGAGAAACCACCAGGAAGCAGATGAAAGGAGCAAAGAGAAGAAAAGTAACTTGCTTCATTTAAGAAGACAAGTCACTTGAAGAAAGAAAGTAAGATGAAGAAGAATGAGCAAGCTCAATATCAAACACAAGACAAAATGCAGCAATGATGCATAAGAGAGATGAAAAGAAATGGTGAGAAGTGAAGGCAAATTCACTTCTCAAAGTTACTTACCACCTGAAAAGTTAGTGAAAGGAATGCAATGCAATGCAAAATGAGATGAAATGGGATAATGCAAACCCAAAACCAGAAGCATGAATATGATGCTAATGATGCTAAGAGATGATGCACATATGAGGCAAGACATGGGAATGATCATACAAACATGTGGATGCAAGGGAAGTATGCTTAGAACCATGAACACACATGAAAAGTTATGAAATGCAAATGACATACAACATGGCAAATGAAAGATGAAATGATCAAATATGTTTCTAATGTGTCCTAAGATGTATTATGAATCAAATGGGTGCACAAAATGTCGTGGCAAATCATGGTATGCAAGCAAATGGAAGATGGATGCAAATGAAAGCCCAAATTAGGGTTTATGATCAATGCACAAAACAAAAATCAAAACCAGAAGCAAACACCATGATAAAAAATTGAAAATGCATTCAAAGGAACCCTAAACCTATACAAACTCACTGCCCAAAGGAGGGGACCCAACTCTTAACCTAATGAGGGTTATGAATTTCTTGAGATTACTAGGGTTTTAAGGTACCTTGTCAAGAAAAATGCAAAACAAATAGGAAATGCAAGATCAATTCATGCCAATTTAATCCTATAAACTACATGCTATACAAGATGCAATGCAAAAAGAATCAAAGTCCAACTCTTAAAGGCTAGGCAGAAATGAATTTTTGAATATTGGATCAAAATAATGCCTTGAAATGAAATTAATTCCATGGAAAATTGTCAAAAGACATTAAGATCAAAAAAGAAATTTGGTTTGAGAGTTGGACAATGTTTCTAAATGATTTTAAATGTTTCATGAATTTTTTTGTGATTTTTAAATACCTAAAAGTATTTTTAATTAATTAATTCTCAATAATTAATTAAAAATAAACTTTTAAATGATTTAAAAATAATTTTTAATGCAAAAAATAAAAATAAAAATGTTTTTGGTTTCTGAAAATTAATAAAAGCTTGGATAAAAATTTTCAGAATTTTTCAATGGTTTTTACTATTTTAAATAAATTGAACAAAACAAATGAATTAAAATGCAAATAAAACTGAATTTAAATGAAAGTAAACAAGATCAAGGGCTGAGGTTCAAACTGGACGCGCGGGAGTTGACTGCGCGCGTGATCCAGTGGCTGAAATTCAAACTGGCTAATATTGATTAATTAATTTAATTAAGTGAGATTAGGGCTAAGTGAAGAATCTGGACCATTGAAACGCGCGGGGGATTGACTAAGTCAGCACCATCTACGCTCCACATTCAAACTTCATTTAATTACACAGATTAACCCTAATTAATTTCAGGTGGCCGGAGAAGACTTCCGGTCGTCTTCTCCGGCCAGACCCTCACCTGAAAGTTGCTAACTTCCTCAAAACGCCATGAAAATGAAATCTAATTGCCCAGGATCCATCCCCATTCAACACTGAATCAAAACCCCCAAACAAAAATCATTCTTCCATCATTAATCATGCAAATCGAAGCAAAACACATTTAGGGCAGAAAAGTTTCAGAGCAATCATACATCCTGGTTTCTCAACCATTTTCAAAAATAATCATATCCCCATGACCAGGGGAGCACATAGAATCATTTAAGAACTTAAAATGGAGTTTCTGGAAAAAAGTTTGAGATGGCTACCTGAGATGGAAACTCCTGGTCCTGAGCTTTCTGGCCCTTCCTTTGCTGCAAGTCCACTCCTTTGAACCCTCTGATGATGAAATGAGGCTTAGAAAGCTTTGAGGATGGCTGGTTTGTGAGATGGCAGAAGTTCTGTTCAAGGGAGGGTGGTGATCGTGTTTTTGTTTTAGGGAGTTTCAGGCTATGGTGATGAGTGGTTTTTGATCAGTGAAGCATGCTGAGTTTGTTTGTGAAGTTTGTTTGTGTGTTTGAGGCTTGTGCTGAGTGTTTCGAATGCTTTTGCAAGTTGGAGCAAAAAGTGATAACTATGGCTTGGGTGTGTTTCAGCTTCAAGTGTGTGGTGTGTTATGCTGGCTTTGGTCCATGTATCAAAAGGTGATAGGTCAGAGAGTTGTTGGTGGCCTATGGTGATTGGTATGGGTCTTTGGCCAAAATGTCAACTTGATTTGTACTTGAGGTATGGGCAATGGTACAACTTGCTTTTTGGCTTGCTTTGGCTCAGCTTGAATCAAGGAATGCTATGGAAAAGGTCTAGAGGCAATGCAGCAAGTGGTTTGTAATTTGTGATAGGTTTTGCAAGTTGATTCATGTTTGATCCCTTTGATATTTCTTGCTCCATAAGTCATAAAAATGAGTGATCCTTTGATGCAATATGACTTTTAGGTCTTGGTTCATGCTTGTATGAAGATTAGAAGTCCAATTGATAGCACAATTTGCCTTGGCAAGTGAATTTGCAACTTTGCCTCTTTGGTAGAAAACTTCAAATTATGTGATTTTAGCCAACTTTGACAAGCCATAACTTTTGATCCAAAATGAATTAGGTCATGTTCTTGTACTTTTTAAAAAGGGAATGATCCATTCTACAACTTTCATGACCAAAGTTTTTCCATTTGAAGCATTTTTGAATCAAAAAGCAAGGGTTGAAAAAGTTTCCCAAAATGGCAATTTTCAATATAAGTCAACTTTCCCAAAAAGTCAACTTTGCAAATGACTTGAAATTTTCCAATTTTGTGAACTTCTAACATCTTCTATGATCTAATAAAGATCATACACAATCAAAATGATGAAGAACACCCCTTGGTTGGGTCATTGGGGGCCTCAGATGCCCTGATTTTACACTGACTTGCTCAAGAAGTCAACCCTTGATCAGATGACTTCCCCATTGAATTTCTTCATGAAAATTGATATGCATGCTCCCAATACCATATAGAGACCAATAGAAACAAGAATGACAAAAAAATTTGGAGTTATGGCCTTTGAAACCAAAACCCTAATTCTAGGTCATCTGTGCAGTCAAACTTAGCTCTGCTTCCATGCCATTCTCAGTTCTTGTGATTCTTTGACATTCTTGACTTTGAGGAGATATAATATGATGCTTGAACATACATGGACCCTTTTGAAGTGATTTATGACCTTTGGAGTGGCTCAAGAAGCTCTTGGATTGCTCAGATCACAAACCCTAGATGCAGATGACTTTGAACCAATGCAATGAATCAAAAATGTGGTATAAGATGCTATGATTGAGTTTATGCATATGAAGAGATCACAAGACATGGTGTGAATGGGTGAGGGCAAATTTGGGGTGTTTACAGCTGCCCCTATTCAAACATGAGTTAGCTGTGCAGGATGTAAGTTACGGCTTAACAGGCAAACAAGATAACTTGTGGTTGAATACCAAAGACAGTCCAAAATTTGCACTCACAGAATGAAGAAGAAAAGGGATATAGATTGTAAAAAGGGAAATAAAGTATAATTGTAAAGTGCGAGCGACGGAGGACGACCGTCGAGCAGAGGACGACTGCTGGGGAAAGAGCAATGACGGGGACGGCCGGCATGCTGGGGAGAATGCGGGAAATGAAGCAATGACGGGGACGGCCGACATGCTGGGGATATGAGAGATTATGATGGGGACGGCCATATAGTAAAGCTGTAAGATTCTCTGGGGGATATGTAAAAAGTAGATGATGAGGTGCGGTCATCAGGTTCGTAAAGTAATGCAAACAACGATGGGGACGGCCATCGGGCTAAACTGATGAAGGACGATCATCAGGAAAAGGAAAAGGGACCACGACGGGGACGGCCATCAGGCTAAAGAATAAATGAAATAATGATGAGGGACGGTCATCAAAGGTGAAGGACGATCACCTAGCAGGGGACGGCTGCTTTGTTGGGGGTAAGATGAGGGACGGTCATCTAAGGTGAAGGACGATCACCTGGCAGGGTACGGCTGCCGAAAGTATCGCGACATAGGACGAATGCCGGATAAAAGGTCGACGATGGGGACGGCCATCGGATGAGCATGATGAAGGACGATCATTAAGAGGTGAAGGACGATCACCTAGCAGGGGGCGGCTGCTCTCAAGGTTCATCATGACATAGGATGAATGTCAGATAGAAAAGATCAACGATGGGGACGACCATCAGATAAAATGATGAAGGACGATCATCAAGAGGGGTGAAGGACGATCACCTAGCAGGGGACGGCTGCTAAAAATCACAACATAGGACGAATGCCGGATAGAAAAGGTCGACGATGGGGATGGCCATCGGATGAGCATGATGAAGGACGATCATCAAGAGGGGAAGGACGATCACCTAGCAGGGTACGGCTGCTCTCAGGGTTTATCATGACATAGGACGAATGTCAGATAGAAAAGAAATTTTGCTTTGCTGGTGACTCACTGGGGAAATATGTAAACACGGACGAGTGTTTATATCCAAGAAATAAAAGGTATAAGTGTTTTGACGTTGTGTATAGATTAAAGATGCGGACGAGCATCCCTAAGACTACGATACGGACGAGTATCGGGTAGAAACAAATACTGGCATATGTTCAGAGATGATGATACAGACGAGTATCAACTGGTTAACAAAGAACACGGACGAGTGTTGATTCTGAGGGGACTCTTCTGGGGAATAGTAGACATAGACGAGTATCTTAATTCAAGAAGACAAGATGTGTTTGACACAGTGTATGGATTAAAGATGCAGACGAGCATCCTTAAGACTATGATACGGACGAGTATCATGTAGAAACAAACTCTTGACGCATGTTCTGAGATGATGGTACGGACGAGTACCAACTGGTTAACAAAGAACACGGACGAGTGTCGAATCTGAGGGGTTCAAGTATGAGTGATGTATACAGGATACGGACGAGTATCTGTATGAGTGAAACGAGAGTAATAAGTAATGTATACAAGATACGGACAAGTATCTGTATAAGTGAAATAAGTATGAGTGGTGTATAGTTGAGTGTTCAGCCTGCTGGGGAGAGTGACACGGATGAGTGTCAAAAGAGAAAAAGTGTAGTATAAACAAATATCTGATATACAAAGTGTTTAGGTTACTGTGCTGGGGAAGGTGACACGGACGAGTGTCAAGGAATTGTGTATGTAAGTATCTGTGAGTGCAAAGGGGACGCTTTGGCTTTCTACTGGGGGTATGGCACAGACGGGTGTCAAGAAGTATCTGTAATACGGATGGTCTGTTTGTAAAGAGTGCTCGGGCGACTTTACTGGGGAATGATGACACGGACGGGTGCCAAAAGGAGTGTGTATTTGTATTTGTGAGAGAAATGTTCGGGCTCTCTGCCTGGGAATCTGGGGAGTTTTCTGTATATCTTTGATGGATTGTCATTATGCACAAGTGTTCGATTCAGACCATGGCTTATGTTTATGCAATATGTTTGATTTTTGCCGTAATGCTCCGTATTAGACGGAATGCTACGCTTTGTGGGGTGAATATGATGTGAATGCTATGATTATGCAAAAGATAACAATCCGAGATTCGGATCCCGTTGCTGCAAAGATCCCTGGTTGGTCTTCTTGAAGTGGACATCCCAGCTGGGGATGAGATCATTGGTAGATTTGATGAGATGTATCTGCTTGGGGGAATAGGTCACTGATAGACCCATCCTTGGTAATGAGGGACCCAGTTGGGGTTTGTAGAAGCCTCCTTCACTCTGTTGTGATTGCGTTGCTCTTCTAGATAGAGACTGAAACTCTACAGGGAGATGGTTGCCTGGCTTCTGTACCTGGCTGCTGAGGAATAGTGGATGGAAACTCGGCTGGGGAGAGAGCACTTTGGGTGCTAAGACTGAGTGAGTGTTGATTTGCCAGTTTGCTGGAGGTGAAGCTTTCATGCCCCAGGTCGTGTTTTGGACACCTGCAATCCTGCAAAGATAGAAACGTACAAGTAATCCCGAAGTATCCCTTACCGGATTCCATCATAAGAGTCTAGACACTCCCGGGAGTAAACATATTTCCTGCAAGCACGTATTCTTTAGAAGAAAAACATCTGTATTCATGCAATCGGTAGACATCGGACATTTTGCAAATGAAAATAAAATGTACGAGACGAGACATGACTGAAAATCTGATTTTATTAATTCGTGTGCCCTGAATTGGCAAGATACAGTCAAGGAAACAAATCCCCTAAAATGAGGAGATTGTTACAAATTGAGAAGAAAAACGTTGGCAATGTTGACGACGCTTCAAGGAGCTTCCCTTTTGCTATGACTCGTATGACTTTTGACGTTCTTCTCGTCTTGCTTTCTGAAGAAGGTTGATTCTGAAAGACACTTGATCCTTTCGAAGCTTACCAAGTTGTAAGTGATACAGACGAATTCAGAGTGCAGTTGTTCGCTTATTTCCCTTATTTTGCATGGATCGCCCTTTCGGGTTTTCAATCCATCGGGATACCCATTTTTGCCTGAGTTGTCCAATGCGGCTTTTCAACTCAGCGGGTGTACATCTTTTATTTATTTTCCCTTATTTTTTCCCGAGTCTTTTATTCTGTTTTTGACTCGCCGGGATGCCCTATTTTTGCCTGGATTTACATTCTGTTTTTATGTCCAGCGGGTCATTTTTATGCGAAGTATTTTTTAACTGCATCTGAACTCACAGGGGATGGGAAGTCTTCACCATCCATAGTGCTGAGCATGAGTGTTCCACCGGAGAAAACTTTCTTTACTACGAATGGTCCTTCATAGTTCGGAGTCCACTTGCCCATGTGATCTGTATGAGGAGGAAGGAGTCTTTTCAGTACAAGATCTCCTACATGGTATTCTCGGAGTCTGACTTTCTGATCGAAGGCTTTCTTCATTCTTTTCTGATACAGCTGCCCATGACAAATTGCAGCCAATCTCTTTTCTTCAATCAGACTCAGTTGCTCGTATCGGGATCGGACCCATTCTGCTTCGTTCAGCTTAACATCCATTAGTACCCGTAGGGAGGGTAATTCAACTTCGACAGGTAGGACTGCTTCCATACCATACACAAGCTGATACGGTGTTGCCCCAGTGGATGTTCTGATTGACGTGTGGTACCCATGCAAGGCAAACGGTAGCATCTCATGCCAGTCTTTATAGGTGACTACCATCTTCTGCACAATCTTCTTAATATTCTTATTAGCTGCCTCGACAGCGCCATTCATCTTTGGCCTGTAAGGAGAAGAATTGTGGTGTTGGATCTTGAAGTCCCGGCACAACTCTGCCATCATTTTGTTGTTTAAGTTGGAACCATTATCAGTAATGATTCGCTCGGGAACTCCGTATCGACAGATGATATCTCTCTTCAGAAATCGGGCTACCACTTGCCTTGTAACATTTGCATAGGAGGCTGCTTCAACCCACTTGGTGGAATAGTCAATGGCAACCAGGATGAATCTGTGGCCATTTGAAGCAGTCGGTTCAATCTTGCCAATCATGTCAATGCCCCACATGGCAAAGGGCCAGGGTGAAGACATCACATTCAGAGGATTGGGAGGCACATGCACCTTATCCGCATAGATCTGGCATTTATGGCATTTTCTGGCGTAGGCACAACAGTCAGCATCCATTGTGATCCAGTAATATCCTGATCTTAGCAACTTCTTAGCCATGGCATGCCCTCCTGCATGGGTACCGAAGGATCCTTCGTGCACCTCGTGCATCAACAAGTCTGCTTCTGTTCTATCAACGCATCTGAGGAGTACCATATCAAAGTTTCTCTTGTATAGGGAACCATCAGTGTTCAGAAAGAAACTACCAGCAAGCCTTCTTAAAGTCTTCTTATCATTGGAAGATGCCCCAGGTGGGTATGTTTGATCCTCCAAGAAGCACTTAATGTCATGGAACCAAGGCTTATCATCTTTGACAGCGTCTGCTGCAAATACATACGCTGGTCTGTCAAGTCTGGATACTGAAATCCGAGGCACAAAGTTGGCAGCTTGAACTTTGATCATGGATGAAATGGTAGCCAGAGCATCTGCAAACTGATTCTCGTCCCGGGGAATATACTCAAGCTTGACCGTTGTAAAGAAAGTCAATAACCTCCTTGTTTAATCCCTGTAAGGTATCAGATGATCTTGGTGGGTGTACCATTTGCCGTTGGTTTGATTAACTACCAAAGCTGAATCTCCGAATACAGTCAAAGTTTTGATCCTGAGGTCAATGGCCTCCTCAAGACCCATAATACAAGCTTCGTATTCAGCTTCGTTGTTAGTGCAGTTAAAGGTGAGTTTTGCCGAGAAAGGCATGTGAACTCCTTTAGGTGTAATGAGTACTGCACCAACACCACGACCATTCATATTAACGGCCCCATCAAACATCATAGTCCATTCTTCCTCCGGGTCAGGCCCTTCAGTGTGAACAGGCTCCTCATGATCTTTTGCTTTTATGAACATGATGTCTTCATCAGGGAAGTCAAATCTCATGGGCTGGTAATCATCAATAGGTTGCTCAGCAAGATAATCAGACAATACACTGCCTTTGATGGCTTTCTGAGATGTGTACTGGATGTCATATTCTGTGAGGATCATTTGCCATCTTGCAACCCGTCCGGTAAGTGCTGGCTTCTCAAAAATGTACTTAACTGGGTCCATCTTGGATATCAATAAAGTAGTGTGGGTCAACATATACTGTCTCAGTCGGCGAGCAGCCCACGCTAAAGCACAGCAAGTTTTCTCGAGTAGTGAATAACGTTGTTCACAGTCGGTAAACTTTTTGCTCAGGTAGTAAATTGCATACTCTTTTCGACCAGACTCGTCATGCTGGCCCAGCACACACCCCATCGACTCTTCTAATACTGTCAAGTACATTATCAGAGGTCTTCCTTCAACTGGAGGCATAAGGATCGGAGGTTCTTGCAAGTACTCCTTGATCTTGTCAAAAGCCCTTTGGCAGTCTTCGTTCCACCTGACCGTTTGTTCCTTCCTTAACAGCTTGAACAAAGGTTCACAAGTTGCTGTGAGGTGAGATATGAACCTTGAGATGTAGTTCAATCTACCTAGAAACCCCCGAACTTCTTTTTCTGTCTTCGGTGCAGGCATTTCTTGAATGGCTTTGACTTTATCAGGGTCAACTTCAATCCCTTTCTCGCTTACAATAAATCCCAGCAGCTTACCAGATCGCACCCCGAATGTGCACTTGTTGGGGTTCAACTTCAGTTGGTACTTCCTCAGACGCTTGAATAACTTCAACAGATTCACCAGGTGGTCTTCTTCTGTGAGGGACTTGGCAATCATGTCATCCACATAACACTCAATTTCTTTATGGATCATATCGTGGAATAATGTTACCATAGCCCGTTGATAGGTTGCACCCGCATTCTTCAGTCCGAATGGCATCACCTTATAACAGAACGTGCCCCAGGGTGTGATGAAAGTTGTCTTCTCCATGTCTTCAGGTGACATCTTGATCTGATTGTATCCTGAAAATCCGTCCATGAAGGAGAATACCGAGAACTGAGCCGTATTATCCACCAATATATCAATGTGAGGTAATGGGAAGTCATC
Organism: Lathyrus aphaca; assembly: GCA_963966055.1. Lineage (NCBI taxonomy): Eukaryota > Viridiplantae > Streptophyta > Magnoliopsida > Fabales > Fabaceae > Lathyrus > Lathyrus aphaca. The sequence goes on from OZ014521.1 coordinate 106,050,454, forward strand.
TTTTGGGCTGGCTCTGTTTAGATCCCGGTAATCAACACACATTCTTACCTTGCCGTCTTTCTTAGGCACAGGTACAATATTAGCAACCCACGGTGGATAGCTAGTCACAGCAAGGAATCCGGTGTCCCACTGCTTTTGTACCTCTTCCTTTATCTTCATTGCCATATCCGGGCGAGTACGGCGCAACTTCTGTTTTACTGGCGGGAAGTCTTCTCTCAAAGGCAGCTTGTGCATGACGATATCGGTGTCCAACCCTGGCATATCCTGGTAAGACCAAGCGAACACATCCACATACTCCCGAAGCATGTCAATCAGTTGCTCTTTCACTGAATCTTGTAGGCAGGCCCCGATCTTAACCTCTTTCACGTTTTCTTCCGAACCAAGATTAACTGTTTCAATTTCCTCCTGATGAGGAGTGATAACCTTCTCCTCTTGCCTTAACAACCTGGCTAGCTCTTCAGGAAGCTCATATTCTTCTTCAACCCCTTCATCAGCTTGATTGATTGGATTGTCAAATTCATACGAAGTCATAGCTGTGTTGTTGTCGGTGCAGTCTGAAAGGCACTCTGTGCAAGGGTTTAGATTGTTCATTTTAGTGATTGATTTTAATCTTTGTTTAGAAAAAGGTGAAATGAAGTTATCATTTTGAAAACATTGCCATTTTATTTTTGTACAAAAAGAAAAATGAAAAACAGTGAGCAGAAAAGAAAAAGACTCATTTGCAAAAGATGTCCGATATTAATTGATTGATCTGTTTGCACAAAATTACAAGATGGCCCGATTACAAAATGAGTCTTGTCATCTTGGGCAAGATGCAAGACTTGATGCATGCTTAAAATATACAGGAAATAATAATTACTCTGCGGGAGTAACCCTTATAATTTCCTGGGAAGACCAGTTTGAGATACGGCTCCCCGGGATCCTTGGACGTATCCAGCTCTCCAGGTTGCGTTCATCTTCCGACTCATCTTCCAAATTGTTTACTGCATCTGGGGTGAGCATCCCCCCACTAACAAAACTGGGCTTCTTAGCAGCCTCTGATTGATCTTGTTGAGTTGGTTTGTAACCCAACCCAAATCTGTCCTCTTTCTTCTCCACGGGCAGCAACTTGCCCCAGCCTTGGGCGGTCCCCTCTTCAACAACCTTCCTGGCTTGTTGATAAGATGTCATGGAAGTTCCAAGTACAGCAGATGCTTCATTAATGTTCAGGGCCTCAAATCCCTGGCTCATGGTTTCATGGATCTCCCCATCCATCTCAATGTATTTGTATGTAGCCAGATGGCTAACAAAAATATCTTCTTCACCACAGATAGTGATGATCTGGCCCTCCCACTCGAATTTCAACTTCTGGTGAAGGGTAGACGTAACTGCGCCAGCGGCATGAATCCAAGGTCTACCCAACAAACAGCTGTAAGCCGGCTGAATGTCCATCACATAGAAGGTAATTTTAAAAGTCTGCGGGCCAATCATCACTGGCAGATCAATCTCTCCTAGCACTGATCTCTTAGAGCCGTCAAATGCTCTCACTACCAAATTACTTGGACGTAATGCCAAGCCATCATACTCTAGCTTCACCAAGGCTTTCTTTGGTAAGACATTGAGTGAAGACCCCGTGTCTACCAGTACATGTGATAGAACAGCACCCTTGCATTCTAGGGTGATGTGTAAAGCCTTGTTGTGATTACATCCCTCAGTTGTTAGATCAACATTGGTAAAACCCAATCCATGGCTGGTATTGACATTTGCTACCACGGTCTCCAGCTGATTAACAGTGATCTCCTCTGGCACATATGCTGCGTGCAAGACTTTTAGTAATGCATTCCGGTGAGCTTCGGAACACATCAGCAGGGATAGAATGGAGATTTTTGAGGGAGTTTGGTGAAGCTGATCCACCACCTTGTAATCACTCCTCTTGATAATTCTCATAAACTCATCTACATCTTGTTCAAAAGATGTCTTTTGTGTTTCCTTGAGAATGGGTTCTTCAACTATTACACTCTTTCCCTTTGCTTTGGTGGCAGCTTCTGCTTCAGCATTAGGTGTTTGTGATTGCGAGGCAAAAAGGCGTCCGCTTCTGGTGAAGCCTCCGCCTCCCCCGACATTATCAATCTGTGGAGAAGATGTTGAAGAGTCAAGAGTGATTTTCTCCCCATTGCAGTAAAGGTCAGAGCCATAATGCCAAGGGATGGCATTACTGCTTTCATATGGAACGGGCCCAGGTACCGTGATGGTAACCGGGCTGACTGCAACAGAGGAGGGTGTTGAAATAATGTGAGGATCGTAGTAGATGGTAACCGGTGTCCTGGCAGGAGATGCCACTGTTTGCTGTTGAAAATTGTTGTTCGGAGGAATACTTGACGGATCATAATAAATAGTGACTGCTGAGATGTTTGTTGGTGTTGTAGAAGAAGGTTCTGAATAGAGGGGTGCTGATGTTGTAGAAGGAATGTTTGTTGATATCTGGTTTGTTGAAGTGATATTTGAAGCATTTGTTGATGAAACTGAAGAATTGTTTGGAATAATTGTTGTTGCAGTTGTAGGAGACTCAGGAACTGTTGTCAGTGAGATTGCTGGATTTGAAGGTGTTGATGTTGTGATTTGAAGTAAGCCACTCTGGATAAGACCATCTATGCCGCTTCTCAAGTTATCACACCCATTTACCGAAATGTTGCAATAACCACACCCGAGCTCACACCCGGGGAATATCTGGCATTCCAGGATTTGAGCTTTAATCTCTACCAGGGGTGTCCGAATCTGCCCAACATGAGTTATTAAGAAAGACGACTTATCTTCCTCAATAGCATTAATTCTTGGTCCTCCGTGGTGAGGCATGGGGTTCTTGTTGACATTTGGAGGGGGTGCAAAGTTTAGAGCCTTAGAGTCTACCAAGTCTTGTACCTTCATTTGTAGGGCTCTGCATTTCTCTGTACTGTGGCCAGGTGCATTGGAGTGAAAGGCACATCTGGCGTTGGCGTCATAATTTCTTGGCAGACTGGAAGGATCTGGTGGTGCCAACGTCCTTAACTCAACCAAGTTGAGCTTCAGGAGCTGTGGCAGTAAAGCGGCATAAGGCATAGGGATTGGATCAATCACCCTATTGGCCTGAGATGGTCTCTGCTGAAAAGGTCTTTGTTGATTGTTGCTGTTGTTGTTGTTGTAGTTTCTCTGAGGTGGATATTGAACTTGTTGCTGATAGTGGGGTTGTTGCTGTGGTTGATATGCTGGTTGCTGAGGAATTGGAGCGGGAATAGTGACTGCTGCCACTGACCTATGAACATATTGTGGTCTGCCCCTGCTGGCCTGAATAGCATTAGTCTCACCGGTTCTTCTTGGGCCCAAAAAAGGCTTTCTGGGGTTGCTGGACGAGCTCGCACCATTGTCAGAAATTTTGCCCATCTTTAACAGGCTTTCAATCCTTTCTCCAGCTATGACTATGTCAGCGAAGCTGGTGGAAGAAAAGGCAGCTAGCCTGTCAATATATGTCCCTTGAAGGGTGTTCATAAACATGTCGGCCATTTCCCTTTCCGACATGGGTGGCTGGACAGCAGCAGCAAGCTGTCTCCACCTTTGGGCGTACTCCCGGAAGCTTTCCCTGGATGATTGAGACATTCCCATCAGGAGGGTCCTATTAGGAGCCATATCCAAGTTGTACTGGTATTGTCTGATAAAGGCCTCAGCTAGGTCTTTCCAGCATCTGATGGTTGCTCTGGTCAAATGAGAGTACCATTCCCTTGAAGCTCCAGTTAAACTATCTTCAAAATAAAACATCCATAGTTTTTCATCCATGGTGTATGCCTTCAGCCTCCCCAGAAAGGATTGCAAGTGGGTTCGTGGACAGGAAGTTCCGTTGTACTTCTCGAAGCACGGAGGTTTAAACTTGTGGGGAATTCTTACCCCGTCCACTAGACCCATGTCCATAACATCAAAGCCCAGGGAATTCTGAGACTCCAGGGATCTCAATTTCTCAGCAATTTCATCTAGCCTTCTGTCATAGGCTTCATCCCCAGCTCCCATCACAGTGAATTGATCCTCCTGGGGGTCTTCTTGTAATACTCTGCCCGCAGTGGCATTCCCTTGCACATTAGCAGGGATGTTGATCTCTGGATGAAGGTGGGGCCCATACACAGGTGGGTTAACATGAGGCTGAACCCTCTCATTGTTGCTTGTTCCCCCAGTCCCTAGATGGGGTTCCTCCTGGGTCTGCCTTTCTACCAATGCCCTTAATCTTTCTTGGCTCTGTGCCAATCCATTCATCACCTCCATAAACTGGGTCATCTGATTTCTCATCTCCAGTCTCTCATTGGCCATTTGAGTCCTGACCTCTGTAAGGTCCTGCTGTACTTGGTCCATTTGTATACCCGGAAGGTTGTTGCGGGTGGGATATCTGTGTGGACGGTTGAGTGGGAACACCCGACGTCGAGCAATAGTTCCTGAATCACAACAGAGTTAGTAACAAACAAAACAAAAACCTACAAAACAAAGCAAAAGTTAGTATGCAATGCAGTATGCTTATTTGTTTCCAAGGTATCCGGCTTGGCATTTGGTTTTGACCTTCCCAGACCCCTGAGGAAGATGCTTTGATGTTGCTTGGGAGAAAAGAGATCAAAATGAAACAAACTAATGAATATATTACAAAAGATGAATCATACATAGTTGTTTTTACAATACATGCCCCTGAGGGGTCAAAATACAACATAAAAGAAAAAAAAGTACATGGAATGAAAGCAACAACAAGCAAAAGTCAGACACCAAGACCAAATTCATCCTCCCTAACTTCTTTCAGAAGTGCTTCAGTCACGGGATCAGCTGGATGCTCTGTGAGGTTCCTGATGAGAAGATTCCTGGTGGCAATTGCAGTGGTTAGCTTCTTGTGTCTGCCCTGGTCCTTTGACCTCTTCACACCAGCCCTAAGCTTCAATTCAGAGATTTCCTTCTGGGCTGCTAGCAGGGCTTCCTGTTGCTCTTTTGCACTAGCCTCCAACTGCTCAATCCTGTCCTGAGTTCTCTTATCTTCCTGAGTGCGAGCTTCAGTGATCCTGACCCACCTAGCTTGGCTTTCTTTCAGATAGAGATCAGTCCTAGCCTTTTGGAACTGGGCCTCTTTACAGGCATTCTTCAGAATCTGCTCTCCTGCCTCTGACTTCTTGATGTAGTCCTCTGTCTTTTCAATCCTGGCTAGATGCTCCACCTTAAGCTTTTCTAACCTTTCTATGTCCAGACGACCATCACTCCTCTCCCAGAGGGTTCTATTCAGGGCTTCAGACAAATTCTCATTCCTCTCTTTCAGTTTCTCAAACTCTTCCAGGCTGACAGTGGCTGGAGGTGGTGCTGTGGATGGCCTAGGTGCATCCTCAATGGTGAAGGGCATCCCAGAAATTTGAGCCCTGGCATGAGACCACTCATAATACTGAGCTGAGGCCACATTGTTGCATCTCCCAAGAATGGCCATCCCTTTGGTCTGGACATTGTCCCAAGCCCAAGATGCTTGCCTGACAATAGCCAGATTAGGCTTGATCTCACAATAAAGGGTCTCAGCTAGATCTTGCACTCTAGGAGGGTGGACCAATGCATAGCCCAGTTGTCTTTTGAATAGCAGAGGGTTGTAGTTGATGCAACCCTTCACTCCTATCAGAGGTACATTGGGCAACTGCCCACAACTAGTAATGATGTCCCTGCCCTTGGTGCTTTGGGTGCACCACCTGATGTCATCTGAGGTCAAAGCAACAAGTCTCCTAGCCCAATTCCTCTGTTGGTGAGGATTCAAGAATGCATCAGTCTTGGGCAGGTGTTTGAGCAGCCAGGTATGGAACAGGGGAGCACAACATCTCACCAACCTTCCTCTTTGCTTTTCATTCCTTTGGTGAACAGAGTAGTAGAAATCTCCCAGTAAGGTGGGCACTGGGTTCCTCAGAATGAAAAGGTGAATGGCATTCTTGCTAATGAACCTAGGCTCATCTGCAAATAATATAACCCCATATATGCTGAGGGCTAATAATGCACAGATTGCCTTCCATTCCCCCAAGGAGGCCTTCAGGATAGCCTGAGAAGTCAAGAAATCCAAGTGCAGGCCAGAGACTCCAGCCTTTGCTGTCATGTTCTGCTCAATCAGAATGGGTTCCAGATACAGTGCCTTTGCCACCTCTTCATTACTGGGAAAAGCCATCTCAGGGTTGAAGGGGACTCCACCCCTGATAGGTACACCAATCAGTGATGAATACTCTTCCAACAAGGGTCCCAACTGAAAATTCTGGAAGGTGAAGCACCTCAGAGGGGGATCATAGAACTGTAGGCAAGTATGAATCAAGCTCCTCTAGGAAGGGTCCAAATCCATAACCACATCAAGGATGCCTCCATAATGTTCTCTGAATAGTGGTATATGGTCTGGAGTAATAAGGGCCTGGATCTTCCTGATGCCAGTCAGCTCAGGTTCAAAGAAATGATATGAGATGTTGCTCTTCTTGGGTGCCATGTCTGCTGATGAAGAGCTGAGACAGATACTGATGAAGATGGGTCTATGCAGATGAAGGGGTCAAAACCAAGCCAAATATGATGTGGATACCCTGAAAAACAAATAAGCAAATGTTAAATGATGCAATGATGATGTATGCAAATGATATGCAAGGGTTTGAGATCAAGCTGGATCTGATTACTGCCTTGGTATAAGTCCATGTATGTCTAAGAAGTCCAGATGGAGGTTCATAAGTCCAGTAACCAAGGTGGGGGACTCAAATAAAGAGTCACATATCCAGGGTTCAAATCACAAGAACTGTCCCAAAATGGAGTACTCTTATTCAAAACAAAGTAACAGGGTATGCTGAGGTCAAAGGTACCTGCAAACCTGTAAACAGCCCAACCCCCTCACAGGTGATGTTCTAAAACAAGGATCCTCAGACTTGGATCAGTTATGAGAAGTGTAAACACTTCTAACCCGGAGGCACGGTGTTTACAATAACCATAAAAGATCCTCCTCTAATTCACCTCAGTTTCTGAAGGTCGTAATAAAGGTCATCCAGACTTAGCAGGCTTCCCAGATGGCCCTAGCACTACAGGAAATCTGTAGCACCGAGTTCTCAAGAAGAAACCCATATCTGAACCGTGTTTCATATTCCCGCACCAGACCGAAATGGAATGGGAAATAATATGAACCACTCTAGCCTAGGTGTCACTCAGGTCCCAGGTATAGGACCTTAAACTCTCAATAGAACCCCACCCACCAAGACAGAAAACAGATCCAGCCAGATAACAGTATGACAGTATGATGATATAAAGCTGTAAAGAAAGCAAATAAACAACTGTACATAAAGCAGTAAATAAAGCAAATATACAAACACAAATAGCACATAACACCCCCAGTAAACACAAATCAAACAAGCGCTAGGAGGAACCCACAAAAAGAACCAGAAGCCCTGGTTACAGTATAAGGTTCCCCAGCAGAGTCGCCAAGCTGTAGCTCCCGAAAAATGAGACTTCACCCAAATGAGGTACAGGCGCGAACGGTCGGCGAAAGGAGATATGAGAACACACAGGAGTGAACTCATGAGGAAAGAAAGAGTCGCCAGCTAGGCATTTTTATCCCGAAGGAAAGGTAATGCTGCATAAACCTAGAAAGATATGGATAAGACGGTTGCGAACCAGAGAGACTGAGAAAGGGGGTTGGTTACAACCTGGGAAGGTATTAGCACCCAGATTGTCCGTCGTACTCGACGGGATCCACGCTTAAAAGATTTGTGTTTTAAAGGGGTAGTGTCAGTGCAATTTGTGTATAAAGAGCTGGAAAAGGATGTACAGGTGTCAGTGTAAAAGAAGTGTAAAGTGTGATATGTATAGTGTCAGTGTGAGAATAAGAGTATAATGCCCAAGATGATGAGGCTTAAAGAATAATGCTGGAAGGAGGGGGAATATACAGAGAATTTTGTTCGATAACAGTTAAGTTATGCCTACGTATCCTCTCGTGCAATGAGGAAGTCAGAACACCGTAGTTCGACCCAAAGAGACTGAAAGGTAAATTGACTTGTGAACTGTTTACTTACCTATGCTCAAGTGTATGACCTGTCTGGCTCAGGTGCAAACTGTCTTGCATTAGACGGAGGAAGCAAGTTCTCGGTTATGAGTGAATGAGATGAGAAAAGAATCCCGAAGGAGACGATTATTGTTTGTTTTTTGAGTGTTTTCAGTCTTTTGTTGCTTTTGGATTTGTCATAAGTTAATGAGCTTAAGTCTAAATCAATGGATTAGTAAACTCATCACATCTCCCCTCTGATTAGGGGTAATGAGAATACCTTAAGTATGAAGTCAGCTTCTCACACTTAGTCACCATGACGTAGGATTAAGATCATTAACCTACTTGTGATTATTAGATGTTTTTTTTGGGATTTTTGTTTAGTGTTAAGTAATGAGATTAAGCCATAATCAGGGATTAAACAGACTCATTACACCATCCTAATAGAAGGATAATAGATGAGGGTGTTTAAGCTGAGGAAAGCTCCTCAACTTAATCCATGATTAGGGATTAACTTCATGACAAAACAAAACCTTTATTAAATGGATTTTAATTAATGATAAGATGATGAAGTGAATTTTAGGGTTTGTAAGACAACTTGAGGAGGACTTGTCCATTAACACTAGGGTTAGTCCTTCTTAACCAATTAAGGAAGAATTAGAACCCTAATGCAAGGCCCAAGTTACAAGCTTGATGTCTTTGATGATTATTAGATGGATTGATTAAAGGATTTAAACACATTAAGGGTTTAACACTTAGGATTAAAGTTATACACTCCATCCTAATAGAAGGATGCAGGCATAAGCTTAATCACAAAGCTTTAAAGCCTTTAGGGTTTAGTCCTTGATTATGAGATGAGAAGAGAAGACTCAATGAGACACAAAGGTAAAATCTAAATGGGGGACTAATCAAAACCCTAATCATTGTTATGCTTGATTGTTCCTAAGGTTTGTGAGGTTTACAAGAAAGATCTTCAGAGAAACCACCAAGGAGAGAAGCAGATGAAAGGAGCAAAGAGAAGCAAAGTAACTTGCTTCATTTAAGAAGACAAGTCACTTGAAGAAAGAAAGTAAGATGAAGAAGAATGAGCAAGCTCAATATCAAACACAAGACAAAATGCAGCAATGATGCATAAGAGAGATGAAAAGAAATGGTGAGAAGTGAAGGCAAATTCACTTCTCAAAGTTACTTACCACCTGAAAAGTTAGTGAAAGGAATGCAATGCAATGCAAAATGAGATGAAATGGGATAATGCAAACCCAAAACCAGAAGCATGAATATGATGCTAATGATGCTAAGAGATGATGCACATATGAGGCAAGACATGGGAATGATCATACAAACATGTGGATGCAAGGGAAGTATGCTTAGAACCATGAACACACATGAAAAGTTATGAAATGCAAATGACATACAACATGGCAAATGAAAGATGCAATGATCAAATATGTTTCTAATGTGTCCTAAGATGTATTATGAATCAAATGGGTGCACAAAATGTCGTGGCAAATCATGGTATGCAAGCAAATGGAAGATGGATACAAATGAAAGCCCAAATTAGGGTTTATGATCAATGCACAAAACAAAAATCAAAACCAGAAGCAAACACCATGATAAAAAATTGAAAATGCATTCAAAGGAACCCTAAACCTATACAAACTCACTGCCCAAAGGAGGGGACCCAACTCTTAACCTAATGAGGGTTATGAATTTCTTAAGATTACTAGGGTTTTAAGGTACCTTGTCAAGAAAAATGCAAAACAAATAGGAAATGCAAGATCAATTCATGCCAATTTAATCCTATAAACTACATGCTATACAAGATGCAATGCAAAAAGAATCAAAGTCCAACTCTTAAAGGCTAGGCAGAAATGAATTTTTGAATATTGGATCAAAATAATGCCTTGAAATGAAATTAATTCCATGGAAAATTGTCAAAAGACATCAAGATCAAAAAAGAAATTTGGTTTGAGAGTTGGACAATGTTTCCAAATGATTTTAAATGTTTCATGAATTTTTTTGTGATTTTTAAATACCTAAAAGTATTTTTAATTAACTAATTCTCATTAATTAATTAAAAATAAACTTTTAAATGATTTAAAAATAATTTTTAATGCAAAAAATAAAAATAAAAATGTTTTTGGTTTCTGAAAATTAATAAAAGCTTGGATAAAAATTTTCAGAATTTTTCAATGGTTTTTACTATTTTAAATAAATTGAACAAAACAAATGAATTAAAATGCAAATAAAACTGAATTTAAATGAAAGTAAACAAGATCAAGGGCTGAGGTTCAAACTGGACGCGCGGGAGTTGACTACGCGCGTGATCCAGTGGCTGAAATTCAAACTGGCTAATATTGATTAATTAATTTAATTAAGTGAGATTAGGGCTAAGTGAAGAATCTGGACCATTGAAACGCGCGGGGGATTGACTAAGTCAGCACCATCTACGCTCCACATTCAAACTTCATTTAATTACACAGATTAACCCTAATTAATTTCAGGTGGCCGGAGAAGACTTCCGGTCGTCTTCTCCGGCCAGACCCTCACCTGAAAGTTGCTAACTTCCTCAAAACGCCATGAAAATGAAATCTAATTGCCCAGAATCCATCCCCATTCAACACTGAATCAAAACCCCCAAACAAAAATCATTCTTCCATCATTAATCATGCAAATCGAAGCAAAACACATTTAGGGCAGAAAAGTTTCAGAGCAATCATACATCCTGGTTTCTCAACCATTTTCAAAAATAATCATATCCCCATGACCAGGGGAGCACATAGAATCATTTAAGAACTTAAAATGGAGTTTCTGGAAAAAAGTTTGAGATGGCTACCTGAGATGGAAACTCCTGGTCCTGAGCTTTCTGGCCCTTCCTTTGCTGCAAGTCCACTCCTTTGAACCCTCTGATGATGAAATGAGGCTTAGAAAGCTTTGAGGATGGCTGGTTTGTGAGATGGCAGAAGTTCTGTTCAAGGGAGGGTGGTGATCGTGTTTTTGTTTTAGGGAGTTTCAGGCTATGGTGATGAGTGGTTTTTGATCAGTGAAGCATGCTGAGTTTGTTTGTGAAGTTTGTTTGTGTGTTTGAGGCTTGTGCTGAGTGTTTCGAATGCTTTTGCAAGTTGGAGCAAAAAGTGATAACTATGGCTTGGGTGTGTTTCAGCTTCAAGTGTGTGGTGTGTTATGCTGGCTTTGGTCCATGTATCAAAAGGTGATAGGTCAGAGAGTTGTTGGTGGCCTATGGTGATTGGTATGGGTCTTTGGCCAAAATGTCAACTTGATTTGTACTTGAGGTATGGGCAATGGTACAACTTGCTTTTTGGCTTGCTTTGGCTCAGCTTGAATCAAGGAATGCTATGGAAAAGGTCTAGAGGCAATGCAGCAAGTGGTTTGTAATTTGTGATAGGTTTTGCAAGTTGATTCATGTTTGATCCCTTTGATATTTCTTGCTCCATAAGTCATAAAAATGAGTGATCCTTTGATGAAATATGACTTTTAGGTCTTGGTTCATGCTTGTATGAAGATTAGAAGTCCAATTGATAGCACAATTTGCCTTGGCAAGTGAATTTGCAACTTTGCCTCTTTGGTAGAAAACTTCAAATTATGTGATTTTAGCCAACTTTGACAAGCCATAACTTTTGATCCAAAATGAATTAGGTCATGTTCTTGTACTTTTTGAAAAGGGAATGATCCATTCTACAACTTTCATGACCAAAGTTTTTCCATTTGAAGCATTTTTGAATCAAAAAGCAAGGGTTGAAAAAGTTTCCCAAAATGGCAATTTTCAATATAAGTCAACTTTCCCAAAAAGTCAACTTTGCAAATGACTTGAAATTTTCCAATTTTGTGAACTTCTAACATCTTCTATGATCGAATAAAGATCATACACAATCAAAATGATGAAGAACACCCCTTGGTTGGGTCATTGGGGGCCTCAGATGCCCTGATTTTACACTGACTTGCTCAAGAAGTCAACCCTTGATCAGATGACTTCCCCATTGAATTTCTTCATGAAAATTGATATGCATGCTCCCAATACCATATAGAGACCAATAGAAACAAGAATGACAAAAAAATTTGGAGTTATGGCCTTTGAAACCAAAACCCTAATTCTAGGTCATCTGTGCAGTCAAACTTAGCTCTGCTTCCATGCCATTCTCAGTTCTTGTGATTCTTTGACATTCTTGACTTTGAGGAGATATAATATGATGCTTGAACATACATGGACCCTTTTGAAGTGATTGATGACCTTTGGAGTGGCTCAAGAAGCTCTTGGATTGCTCAGATCACAAACCCTAGATGTAGATGACTTTGAACCAATGCAATGAATCAAAAATGTGGTATAAGATGCTATGATTGAGTTTATGCATATGAAGAGATCACAAGCCATGGTGTGAATGGGTGAGGGAAAATTTGGGGTGTTTACAATCCCCTCAGAGGATCCTTCAAGAAACTCATTAAATCCCCAACGTGTCGCTTGGACGAAGGAGTTACAACAGATTACTTCCCAACAATTCTCTTATCCCCAAGCAGAATCTCCCGAGCAATGCTTAAACTGCTGTTCCCCATCAGAGTTGCCAGGATTTTTTCATCCTCAGCAAAGTCGGAAGAATCGCTTTCCCACAGGGTTTCCAGTTTCTCCCCAATAGAATTGCCAAAGTTTTCTGCTCTTCCCCAGCGGAGTTGCTGAAGCCTCCTCATCCCCAGCATTAGTTACTTCAACAGAAGTTTCCCCAGCCGGGATCCCCACAAATTTCTCCCCCCCAGAGCGCCACAGAGTTCCCTAAGAAGATCGTTCGGTGATCCTCTCTCCCCACAGATCGACCAATGATCTCTTTCCCCATCGGAGTTATCCTTCCAGATAGATCGCCTAGAGATCTTTCTCCCCGCAGGATCTGGATC